>CM065778.1:71244030-72631530 GCA_033296515.1 Macrochelys suwanniensis | reverse complement strand
CCCACATGTGCTGCTCTGAGCATGTTTGGCAGCAGAGACAGCATTCTGTGGCCGTGGGGAGGGATGACTATTTCAAAGACGCACGGCTGTCGATGCCACTGGCTCCCCCCTCACTGCTCATCTCCACTTAATGTCCACTCAGATCCTTGTTGGTGTGCCCATCACTGGGCAGTGGACAAGGAGGGGACTATATGGAACATGGGGGGACAGCATGTTGGGTCAAGGCTGGGAGAAAGGCAAGGGGCAGCCAGGCCACCAGCCTAGCAGCTTAATTCCAGGCCAGAGTGCTGGTAAAACGGCCACAGAAACAGTGAAGCTTTGACCAGTGCAGTACAAGAGTGGTCTGCTAATGCACCTCACCCTAGAGGGGCCTGCCTCTTAGAGAGGTTGGGGAACTTGGTCTCTAGATCCTGTTCAGTCCATGGCCTTGTTACCCCAATATTTGCCCTTCTTATGTGTAGTTCAGAACTTGACAGAACTGCAGTCAGCCATTTTGTATGTTCAGCCACTGTCAGCTGAAAACCAAATACCACCTAATGAGGAATATAATCTTAGGCCTTTGTGAGGCAAGGTCACAGAGCTGCATACTTGCAGTTTGCTAATCAGATTTGGCGGATGGGACAGAAAGTTATCGAAGAGAGTGAGTGAATAGCGACCTTGATTTTAGCTGCCCCAACATATTGTTGTTATGGCTAGAAATACTAGACATGTTTTGAGGTGAGTAGTTGAAATTAGGAGAATTGGTGACTCATTAGAGGTAATTATGTTGACCACTAAGAGTCACTGTAGCTTATGTGCTTTGTTAGAGTTAGCTATAAAATATTAGCTAAAAGTAAATACCTCGGAGCAGTCCGAGGGAGCTTTTCTATGGCAAGGAGCTGACGGTCTAGATAATGCTTGGCTGTGCCATAAGTGCAGGGGACTGGACTAGGTAACCTCGTGAGGTCCCTTCCAGTCCTTCACTTCTATGATTCTATGACATCTAAACTCCCCATCAGCTGGCCGAAAAGAGGGTCCCTGGAAGCCTGGCTGGTGATCTCTCAAAACCATCTTAGACTGTGAGTAATTATATCTGGGAGGTCCTAAACCTATTGCGTGTGTGTGTGTGCTTAAAATCTAATAAATAGTAGTTTTAGATAAGAGTACCCTTATATCAATCATTTATCAAACAGATGAGCTGTGCTCTCTACTGATTTATTCCTGACACCACCTGGAGAGAAACAGTTAAGTTACCACTGCCCTGAGTTCTAGAAACCCTGGGTAACAGCCTCTCCTCTAAGGGCAGGTCTTCACTACCCGCCGGATCGGCGGGTAGCAATCGATCTATCGGGGATCTATTTTTCGCGTCTCGTTAAGACGCGATTAATCGATCCCCGATCGCGCTCCCCGTCGGTGCCGGCAATCCACCACATCGAAAGGCGGAAGCAGAGTCGACGGGGGAGCTGCAGCGATCGACTCGCCGCCGTCCTCATCCCCAGGTAAGCCGATTACGATACGCCGACTTCAGCTACGCTATTCCTGTAGCTGAAGTTGCGTATCGTAGATCGACCCCCTCCCCTAGTGTAGCCCTGGGCTAAGACTGCCTCTGTTATGGCTATTTGTATGATGAAAGCAGTAAAGGGCAGGCCCCCGCATGCTAGGCACTGTTCATTCATACAGGAAGAGTCACTCTGACTTGGGGGAGAGAGGAATAGCTCAGTGGTTTGAGCATTGGCTTGCTAAACCCAGGGTTGTGAGTTCAATCCTTGAGGGGGCCATTTGGGGTTCTGGGGCAAAAATTGGGGATTGGTCCTGCTTTGAGCAGGGGGTTGGACTAGATGACCTCCTAAGGTCCCTTCCAACCCTGATATTCTATGGTTGGATTTGAACTGGGACTTAGAGGTGAAAAGCTCTATATCCCAACACTAGTCTGCTGAACACAGCTCTTAATCACAGAGGTGTCCCAGAGTAAATTGGGGAGACATGCTTTTGGTCCATCTCCATGCACAATGAAGTCTCCTTACTTTTCATGTTTGTTTCCCCAGAGTGAGTAAATTCTTTGCAACCACAAGTTCCCAAGGAAGAAGTTGATTTCTTCCTACCATATCCTTGATGAACAAGGATGCTTGTATTATTGATTATTATGGTGCACACAATGTACATTTAGCTTTGAAGCATGAATGTATTATTTATCCTTTGCTTCCGGCTAAGCCTCTCTAAGGAGTGGGTAGGTACCACAGTCTCTGGGGACACTGTTCCCTGTTTAATGTTCAAACAACAATGCACTAGTCTCTTTGTATTGCAAAAATGCAGAGAGGCCGCAGCTGAGATCAGGGTCCCCTTAAGGGTGGTGCGTAGGCAGAGTGTCAGCCATTGCCCCAGAGAGCTCAGGGTCTAAACAGAGAAGATGACAGAGGGTGGAATGGGGAAAAGGAAGGATTTTTATCCTCATTTTATAGACTGGGACGAGGCAGAGAGCTTAGCTGACTTGCCCAAGATCGCACAGGGCCAGGGATTGAATCCAGAGCTCCTGGGTTCCAAGCCAGTGCTTTGACTACCAGCCCTTGCTTCCTTTACAAAGATCAAAAAATGCTGAGTGCTGCAGAAGTGAGTGGAATGTGATTGGGCAATCTGAACCTCCTTGGGGCCCTCCCAACTTTGCTAGTATCCAAGAACCCAAAGATCTGCTGGACAGAGTGAGAGTTGTTCCCAAGAGGCTAAACAAAGATGATGAGGCCTGGTCTACACTTAAAACTAAGGTCAACTAAGCTACATCGCTGTGAAAATTTCACACCCTGCAACACAGTGAAGTCAATCTAACCCCCACTGTAGACACAGCTAGGTCAACAGAAGAATTTTTCCATTGACCTGGCTACCACCTTTCAGAGAGGTGGAAAAACTACACCAATGAAAAAAAACCAACTTCCATTGATGTAGGAAGCATCTACACTACAAATGCATCTCTGTAGCTATGCCACTGTAATGAAGACGTACCCTGAGGTGACTGGGTTGAGAATGCTCCTTTCATTCAGTTGAACACTGGGGTGTAATGCGGGAGTCAACATGGAGGCTGAGTTCTTTGTTTCTTCCAGGTGTTTTTTCCAGGTCAGGGGATCCATCAGTGGTTCGGTAGAGAAGAAATCTCTGGTGGAAGTAGGCATAGAGATGGATGTCCCTCTCCCACTCCAAGAGAGGGTATCCCTTTCAGGCCACGCTTTGGGGCAACGGGTCTGTGGATTTCATGATGGTGTCAAGCAACTTAGCACATCTCTGAGTAGGGCTTTCTGGGTGCTGTCCATGTATTTATCTGTCAGGTCACTGAGCTAACAGTGCGGGGAGCCTGAGGACTGACTTAATTACAGCAACCCAATCTCTCACATCTCTACCGTCCATTGAAACTCGAACCCACTTTCATGTGCTCCCCCTTTCACAGAGAGCCACCTATCAGGCATCTAAACAAACAAGTGGGTAAGACAGAAAGGAGCTTGTTTCCCAGGGCTGTATCTGCGAGGGAGGAGTGGCAATTAATGCAGGAGGACCGAGGTGAAACCCAACATCAAAGGCAAGAGGCTGTCAGCACATTTAACTTTAGAGAAACTCTTCTCCTAATAAAAAAGGAATGACCTCATTACTGCGGACACTAACAGTTCCCAGGGGAACCCCAGAAGGCTGCTGCCTGCACTTTTAATATTCGCTTTACAAACAAATGGCAAACCTTGGAATTATTTCGGTGTTGTTCTTGGCAAGTCGTTACAATGTTGTGTCCTTATAAAAAATCATTGAAGAATTTATGTAGTGTGAGTTTACTTTTCATCGGCCTCTTTTCCTTCCTATCAATCTCTCTCGCACTCCTGGAGTCTGAGTCATTGTCGGAAGGAATGGCAAACAGGGATAAAGGGGCATTCACTGCTCCTACAGTCCAGCAGGGAGGTGCTGTATGAAATGGTTTAGAGACACAGGCTGTAGGAGAGCTCACTGCTCCTGCAGTCCCAGCTGGAGGTGCTGTATGGACTGATTTTGTAGCACAGGGTGGGTGGATTCATAGCTACTGTAGTCCCAGCTTCTCCCGGCAGGAACTACTGTAGCAGTGATGTCAGAAATGCTAGCTGTGACTGAATTTGCAGATATGCCAGTCGTATATGAAAGCCAAAGGGAAAGAGAGGATGGACAGAGGGAGGGAGAGAAGGTTGCTGTTAATAGAAAGAGGACCTGAAAAGTAGGCGCACAGAACGATTCTATACAGTCAGCTAAATAAGTCTAAATTATACTTGTCTTCTCTTCTCACCAATTAAACCTTTTCCCCAAATTACCATATTTTGAGTCACACAGAAATCTTCTGGCATGCCTTCTTGATGTTAAATTCTCGGTGTGATACACAGGAGTTAGACACACAGTTTTGTTTCTTGTTGGCAGTATATGCACTGCACTGAAAGTATACCCTCTGGTCAAGTATCTTGAGCACTTGAACAATGACCCACAAACTTGCATGCACTTTCCCAGCATGTATGGATGAACAAACATGTGGGCACACCCAGACACATATATGCACACACCGCAACACTCCCCCCACCTCCAGTTCACACGTTCACATGTAAACACATTTGCATATCTATATACACAACACATAGCTGCCTACCCATGCTGATTTGTGTGTGCGCACAGCCAGATGTATGTACCGCCATGCATACATATGAGTACATACATCCTTGATCACACAGGGTCATACACAGTACATGCATGCTGCCAACTACTGTACAGATGCCACATGGCAGAATCAGAGATGCTAAGGCATGGATCAAGCCAATGTGGAGGTCTTCCTGGGTGGTGTCATGACACAGGGCTTTCAACTATGAGACTGAAATCCTGTGTTCTATTCCCAACTCTGTTGTTAACTTGCTGCCTCACTTTCCCTTCTATAAAAGGAATGATAATGTTCATCCACCTTGGGATGAAAAATTCTGTACTTTTTTCACATATGTTATTATATACTCAGCTTCTCTTTACCCCAGGACTGGGCCAAAGGAGCCCAAGGCTTTTGACTTTTAGTTTGAGGGCTCAGTGTATGGCCCATCTATTTCCTTGGGCTTTGGCGTGTGAGGCTGGGGTGGGAGAGAGGAGAAGATGGGGGTTCAGACTGGGCCAGGCCACGTGTATGGTTTATAGCTGGGCTGAGTCTATTGGACTTCTGATGGCTGGGGGTTTTCAGAAGATGATGATGGACACATTTTAGATATTCTAAATGAAATAAATAGCTGCCGTGAGCAAGCACTGGCAGCTGGCCACACTCAAGTGTATGAATCTGGAGCCCCAGCTGTGAGCTGGACTTTGGATCAGTCAGCTAGGCAGGAGAGATGGGCCAAAGGGAGTCTTTTCATTCCCCGAGCCTCCTCCTGATACATAACAGAGCAGGTTCTTCCACTCCGAAGAATCTTCCACTCTGAAGTGCATGACATCTGGATCAGGTCTAAGGCCCAATCAAGCCCCCAACCAACTAGCACACAGGATGCAACCAAAGAAGCTGCAAGGAGGACCCAACAACACATCTCTGCTTCCCACACCCAATCCACCATGAGCCATCCTTCCCTGTGCCAGCAGGTTGGCTCCAGTGCTGGATGTGTGACTGGTACCACTTGCCTGTCTGCGCTCCCTTCTCCTCTGCATAGTCACCTCAGGGCAGGGCTTCACTCACAGACCCTCTGGAGAGCTCACGCCAGAAGCGGGCTGCACTAATGGCTTAGCAGTAACGCTGTGTTCTCCCATGCCACCAGCTGGGGATCAGGCTTTCAGGAGAAGGTGGGTTTTGTCTCATGGCACTAGCACCTCTGCCTGGTGAATCAAGGACTCTCCATGGGCTTCGATACAGGCATCCCAGCCAGGTGCAGGGACATGATCCACAGCATTAAAACAAACAGAGGAGCAGTAAAGGGTAATCTGGAGTTAAAATTAGCCTTCTACATAGGTGCAAAGGAGGACTTGAGTCTTGGGCCTGGGATTCTGCTTATTCCCAACTAGCCTAATACAGGCCATGTGGCCAGTAGTGATCTCAGAGGATCCAAAGAGGGGGTTTGCGGAGGCTGAAGAAACCTTACACTGGGTTATCTAAAAGCAAATGCCCCTTTATAGTAGTGCACTCAGTGTGTCACCAGAGACACTCAGATCATGCCTATCACACACACTTAGAGAACACAGAACACACAAGTAGACTCTCTGGGAAATTCACACACACAGGAACCAATGTACTATACCCACTGGCCCATGCAAGACACTCCCAGCCCTGATGGGGAACTCCCAGCCATGCAACAATGGGCCCCAGTCTCACTTATGCTAAGACCCCTTTGTGCTCTTCTGGCAAATTCAAGGGGGCTTAAAGGGAGAGAAATGTCCTCTGGGGAATCCGTCTACACAGGGGGGCTTTCCTGGCTGGTGGAGAGTGGTGTATATGGTCTCTGCACTGGCCCTGCTGCCAGCCACTGCCATAGAGGGAATGGCACAAGGTGGCTGGTGGCAGGAAAGGGCGAGCGGAAGGGAAGGGTGAGGCCAGAGTGCACCACACTATGGGGATTCTCAGTCACCTTGGGCCCCTGATGCATTTGGAAATGTCACCCTTGTCTTTGTTTCCCAGAGATCGCAATGACCCGGTTGCCGTTTTTCACACAATTTCATATTTTTGACAGAAATATTTATCAGCACTGATGCTAATGTTTTTCACTGACTGAAAAAACTGTTTTTCTTTTTGTTTAAAAAACCCCAAGAACAGCTCACGGGAAATGCTGTTTAAAGCCGAGCATGTGCCAAGTGCTACCCCCTGTTTAGGGAAAGGGTTCATTTTTGAAAAAAGGTTCTTTTTTTTTACACCACCAGTGAAAAACGTTTAGGGTCAAAACCCCATGCCCAGCTGGAGCGGTGCGTGGTTCCTGGGAGCTGCAGCGCATCTTGTAGGCTTGAACTCAGATGCAGCTAATAAAGATTTTGCATCATTGATTTTGTGGGAGTTTTGACATTGACTTCACTAGCAGGTTTGAGCCCTCATTTAAGGAGTTATATAATACAGGTACAGAAACAGGCCCTGAGCCTTCAAGTGCAGCCATAGAGACAGAATCTAGTCCCCACACAGAGCCCATCTGACTTCACCGGAGCCATAGGAGCCGACTTCCGTCGGCTCCGCTGGGTGTGTCAGGGGCGGGACCCCGCAACGTTGGCCGGCGTTGGGGGCGGGGCCACGCAACGTCGCCCAGCGTCGGGGGTGGGGCCCCGCAACATCAGCTGGCGTTGGGGCGGGGCCCCGCAATGTCGCCCGGCGTCCGGGGCAAAGGTAAGTGCTCCGGTAACGGGCGCGGAGCTGGCGGGGAGCTGCCGGTGGGTGCTGAGCACCCACCAATTTTTCCCCATGGGTGCTCCAGCCCCGGAGCACCCACGGAGTCAGCACCTATGACCGGAGCCATCATGTGTGCAGAGGGGACTGCCGGCATGGGCACAGCTGTATGCTATGGTGGTGGGAGTCCTGGAAATGCCTAGCTAGATAAGTAGGTAGATAGGTGAGTGGCGCTGTCGCTCAATGGCGTGGGCCCTTTCCTGGGACTCAGGGGGCCTGGGAGCTAATTCGACCCCTGCATGACCTTTGTTTCTGGGCCTCAGTTTTTCCCATGTGTAAAATGGGGCTTACCTCCCTGGTAAAGTGCTTTCAGATCTCTGGCTGCAGAGTGCTAGATTAGAGCCAGCTATTATTACAGAGCGACAGATTGGGGCCAATTTCTCTCTCTTGTACCAATGCAAGGTCAGTGTTGGAATGGTGGCTGTTCCACTGGTGTAGTGTAACTTTGAAGTCTCGTAGCCCTTGCACTGGTGTCCCAGTTCCCAGCCCTGAGCCAGCAGAGCTGGGCTTCACAATTCAATGTCCCCAATGCCCCTGCAATCTGTAGGGAGCCAGGCTGTGGAGGTTCCTGTTGTAGTCTAAGAGGTGGAGTGGGACTGAGTGCAGGGTGTGCCTTTTAGCCATTGTTTAGCCATTGAAATGCATGACACCAAATCTGCTCCCCGTCAGTGTGCCAAATAAGCAAAGGTGCCATTTATCAAGGTGCCTGTACAATGGAGCTGGATATACTCACCTGAGGCTGCTTGTTGAGCTGTTGTGGCACTTTCATTTACTCTGGCTGGCTGTGATGGTGTACATGTGCTGACACTGATTTACTCTCATTTCAACGCACTATGGAACTTTTAGTGCACAGCAGCAGGGTCCCCATGGCTGGTTAGTGTGTGGCACGCTAGTGTGTTGTAGATTTACACACCAGTTTGCCGTGCACCAACTCTCCATACAGACAAGCGCTCAGATGCATACTGTGCAGTGAGCACATAACCATTCTCAAGCGAATTCAGGAGCAGAAGCAGTCGCATGTCATCAGTCAGACTCTCAGTTGTGATGAGTGAAAATGGGGACATTGTTTTTGCCAACCCTCACCCCAAATATTCACAGTTTGTCATGAGCCAAACTGCAGCCCAGAATGTTGCTTTACATGCACTGTCGCTTTCACACCGAGCTTGGGCCGAACAAAATTTTCCATTTGTAAATGTGAAATTGGAATAGGTGGGGAGGAGCGTTCCTCTAAATGAGGACAGTCCCTGCCCCAGTGAGCTTCCATGCTAAGTAGACAAGACAGACAAGGAAGGGGGGGAGCCAGATGCACAGTGAGAGTAAATACTACACTAATGGGGCAATATAAGCACTTAAGCTAGAGAAGCAGATCCAGGAACAGAACCCAAGTTCCCAATTCCTAATCAGGTGCACTAGCTACTAGACCATGCTGCCTTTCAAGTGAGAGCTTTCTTCTGCTAGAGTGTGTGTGTGTGTGTGCATGTACGTGCACACTAACACCATCACCCAGGACTGCACTGCAAACCTAGCCATTTCCTAGGGGTCCACTCCCACAACTTATGACCGAGGTTTGCCCGTTGTTCATGGCCGAGTTGAAGCAGTTTAGTGACAGGACAAACATTGGTCTCATGTGTAGGGAGCTTGCAGGACTGGGCCCTTTGTTCTAACAGGTTGGGGCCTGTGGCCATGCAGTTATCAAGTTACTTTGAAATCTCATGACACTTGCAGTGTCCCAGTTGCCAGCCTGGAGCCTGCGGTACTAGGTCTCACCATTCAGCGGCCCCCATCCTCCACCTCTGTAGTCTGGAGGGAGCCAGGCTGATCGCCATTGCTGCTGTGGTGTGAGGGGTGGCATAGGAGAGGGTGTGAAGAGGAGAAGGGGAGAAGAGGCCGTAGGAGGAAATGAGAGCAGCGATGGAGGAAGGGGTGAGGTTGTGCTGGGCCTTGAAGTTGAGGCTGAAGAGGCCGTGGCTTGATTTCTGCATTAGGCGTGTGGAGCAGAAGACCTGATCCAGCGCTGGTGGCAGTTTGAGTCCTCCCAACCTGACGCAGGTGTAATTGGGACAAGCCTTGCGCATTTCCAGGCTGCAGAGTGTGGCCTCTTTAACCTGCGTTAAACACGCTCCTTGTGACTCCTCTCCCGCTCAGCCTGGTGCCTGCATCCCCCTCCTCATTCCTCTCCCCTGAAACCCCCTGCTTGTGGGCTCCTTGATATTTTCTAGTCCTTCCCTAATGAGCACTGCAGAATTACAGCTAATTAAGGATGTAAATGATGCTGGAGAGCGAGGGGATGGGAAGGGGGGGTTGCTACTCGCTGTGTGCAACTCTGCAGTAAAGTGTCTCCTACCTCAGCAGAAAAGTTATCATGGGAGACAATGTCAACTTTATGGGAGGGGGAGGGCCCTTTCGCCCGCGCCAGCCCTGCCTGTAATCACGGCTGCCTTGTTTTTATGTGTCAACTCTGCAGATGCTGCTGCCCTGCCTTCTAAATGCTGCTTCGTCAGCTGGCACTTTTGCAGCGCCTTGGGTCTCTTTGCGCTTTCCCTGCCACTCTCCTCATCTTGCATTCTGGGTAGAGAGGGGATCAAAGATTCGGAGCTGGCTCTGGAAGATACCTGGGCCCTGATGGGGCTCGGGTTTGGTCCGGCTCAGTGTAATGACCAGGCTCTCTGTGGGATTTGGATCTGTTCCGAATGCCTCTGGCTGCTCACAGGGGTTGGGGTCTGATCTGGGAGCTGGGGTGGAGATCTGTGCTCAGGAAGGGGCCAGCACTGGCTGCAGCGCTGCTGGGAGCCAGGAGGCCTGCCAGGAGATTTGGAGAGAGGCCGACGCTGTGCCTGACTCTCACTCTGCACCGGCCCTCACAGTAGCGCTGCCTCGAGGGAGTAGGGCTGGTTCCACTATCTTGGCAGAGATGGACGGTGGCGTTAGGAGGTGCTCCGCCGCCGGTGACATGCACTCACAGACAGAGCTGACGCCATGTCACCTGCAGACACATAAATAAAAGGGCTGAACACCCCAGGCCCGACCATTGCTCCGCTGTCTGTACGTGCTGCCATTATTCATCTGTCGCTGGCTGTGAGATGGACCAGGGCACAGGAATCCTGGCCCTTTCAGGAGACAGCTGTCCCTTAAGGCTGGACCAGACAATGAGGGGTGGGAGGCAACTCCCCTAGCACAGCACTTAGACTCTGGTTGACACCCTAAGGCAGCTCCACACCAGAGGCCAAATTCGCCCCTGGCCTAATTCCACTGGTGTCAATGAGGATCAGCTCAGGCACCCTGAGATCAAAGCCCTTTTGCCTAATGATGCTGCACCCCTCTCCAGCCCCATGGACAATATTCTCCTCCATGCCCCTTTGTTTAGGAGCTAGCCAACCTAGGGCTGTTGTGTAGGCCCCTACTTTTCTCACATGGACGTGAGTATGCACCAGGCCTAGTGCTCTGGCCTGTGTATCCTGCAGCATGCAGAGACTGGGAGGTGTGAATCCTGGGATTGTGCAGTCCACTGCTCTGCAGGGAGCCTTGCAGCCATGAGCACCTGGGCACACGGTTTCTTCGTGCACTCCTGGCATCATAGAATATCAGGGTTGGAAGGGACCTTATGAGGTCATGACCTACTAAGGTCCCTTCCAACCCTGATATTCTATATTCTGGATATTCTATTCTATATTGTCCAACCCCCTGCTCAAAGCAGGACCAATCCCCAATTTTTGCCCCAGATCCCTAAATGGCCCCCTCAAGGATTGAACTCACAACCTTGGGTTTAGCAGGCCAGTGCTCAAACCACTGAGCTATCCCTTCCCCCTGGCAGCAGTGCACGGGGATGTGGATCCTACAGCACTGAGCAGCTGTTTGAATTCATGCCAGCCTTGCTGGGTCCTCCTGAGTTGCATTTCAAAGCGCTTGGAGTCCCTGTTGGTGTATTTCTCCACACATGGCCCAGCCAAATGAATTGTGAAGGCATGTTTGTCCTGGCCCTGAGTTCAGTCTGTCTGTCCTAGCGCGAGCAGGGCCGGACTCCTGACGGTCGAGCCAGGAAGCTCTCTGGTTGTCGTTGTGGGTTTCATTGTTGTTGTTGTCTCCCCAGATCACTGTGCAATATATTCTGATTTTTTTTCTCGTCATTAAGCTAGTGCCTGGGAGATGATGATGCAGTCCCTATGTGGGCCGCAGAAAGCACTTTGAGCCATGCTGGAGTCGTGCTGGGTGGCTCTGATAGCAGAGCTAATGGGAGCGAATGGGATGCAACGAGCTGTTCTAATGACACCAGCCAGGGAAGAGACAACAGTAAGAATAAATAAATGTTAACTATTTTCCTCTGCCAGACATTTGCATCTATTGCCATTAAGTTCATTTAAATAAGAGAGAGAGGGAGAGAGAAGGGGAAACTTACTACCACTCTTAATAACGAGTATCTAAAAATAAATTAGGATGCTGGGATGCACTTAAGGCATTTTAAAAATAAGTCAGATTTTTTTCCCCTTCTTTTTTTTTTTAAAGTGTTGGAGGGTTTTAATTTGGGCCGAGTAATTTTGGTGCAAACGCTTGGGCGCCTTTCGTTGGGAAATTGGGAGGAATGCAAACAAGATTTCACTTCATTAAACAGGGGCAAACAGTAGAGAAATTGCACTTACTTATGGAAATGACTTTTAAACATGAACAGCATTTACTTGCATTGCCTTGTGCTGAATTTTTTTTTCCAAAAGATTATACATGTGAATAATTCACTGCGGGCCAATTAGATGATGGCTTCATTTCTAACCTCTCGCTTTCTTTCCACCACCCTGGCTATCTTCCTCATCACAATTTCCACCCACATCCTGCCAAGAAAGAAAGAAAGAAAGAAAGAAAGATCAAATATTATACACTCACACCAGCTTCCTGAGACATAGATGCAGAGAAAGTGTGAGGGAAGAAACATCAGGGACTGCCATCTAATCCCAGAGATGCTGGTGTAAAATAGGAGTAATGTCGTTGAGTTTATTCCAGATTAAACTGCTGTTGCTGAGAGCAGAATCTGACCCACAGGCTTGAAATGGAAGGAAAGAAAGAGGGGATGACATGAAAGGGAAAAGGAGACAGCGCGGGAGAGACATGCATGCCAGTTGCTGGCAACATCAGGCCTTGGACTTAGACAAAGTGGTTTGGATTCATCTGGTTTAATTCCATTGGCTTCAGTGGGGTCACGTCAGGGATGTTGGAGTGGCAAAGCTTAAAATCATGCCCGCTGAAGGGAGTGGGAGTGTCACATGCAGATACAGGGGCAGAATCTGAACCAGAGGAGTGTGGAATTGAAGAGAAAAGGAAGAGAGAGGAGATGAGAGGGGAGTGAGGTGTCCCCTAAGCCTTGGCATGGGGCCTTTGGTGAATGCTCCCTCTAGCAAGAAGGTTCTCATGTACGGACAGTACTCCAAGGGTGTTCCCTGTATTTCTCCCTGTAACCGATCATATGAAAAATCACCTGTCCTGAACTCAGCACTGTCATTAACCTCAGTGCCTGGGGATTTTCCTGACTGGATATGGACAGCCAACATGAAGCGTTTGGTGCCACCAGGCTGTGATGAACCTTACAGGGTGTTTGGAGGATTGGATCTTCGTTTCCATCTTTGGCAGTGAGAGAGCAACCACCTTGCATCCTCCTCCAGTGGGTGCATTTCATCAGTCACTTGCCAGATTCAAATTAGCATTGGGGGAATCCAGGACTACAACCCCCCGTCACTTTCTAACATGGTCCTTGAAGAGTCATCTTCAAAGTGCTTTACAAATGTCTATGGACTGAGTCAGTGCCTATCCATTGCTCTAACTAAAATATATAATTCAAAGAATAAAATCCACCAAAAGCACAGTAACAAAGTTCATATTGAACTCTCCATACAATATCTATCTATCTAGTTTCTTACATGTCATTTAGATATGATTTGTAGGGCTTAGTGTGTATTAAGTTAATACTGTTTCCAGTACTACATTAAAGTGCTCTAGGGAACTTTTAGTGCACACTAACAGGATCTACACAGGCCAGTTAGTGCACAACACATTGGTGTGCATTAGAATTCACTCCCCACTATCCCATAATACACATGACCACCCCGTGGAGACAAGCCCTTCTATAGCAGTTATATATGGTTCCAGTTTATCAAAATAATAGTCACCCACCATAGTAATAGTAACAACCCTAAGATTCCCACACTTGACCACTTATATCCCTCAACCTACCTGTTCTAAATGCCTAAAAGAAATGATGAATTTTGCAGCTTGTCTAGGAGAATTACATGTCTGAGCTCTGGAAGACCACAGGAAACACTGAGTTCCTAAGAAGCAACAAAGAGTCCTGTGGCACCTTATAGACTAACAGATGTATTGGAGTATATAAGCTTTTGTGGGTGAATACCCACTTCGTCGGATGCAAACAGTTCTACAGGTCCAGACTAACACGGCTGCCCCTCTGATACTGAGTTCCTAAGTTCCCTTCTTAGAAAACCCCCTGACAGCACCCTTTCCATTTCTAAGCAGGAGGCTGCCAAGCCCAGCACCTGCACTGATCCCTGCTGAGGGGGTATTGCCTGAGATTAGCTCAACTGGAGATGATGCCTGATGGGTGCTCATGACACCACAATGAGACGAGTGACTATCTCATCACAGAAGTGGTACGGAGAGGTTAAGGCCAACATTTTCCAAAGCATCCATTTATTTTGCGTGCTTTCATTTTTGGGTACTCAACCTGAATTCCCTAAGGCAGCTCAAGGTGTGTATACAAAGCTAGCAGATGTCATTTGCAAATCTGTGCCTACATGACTCAGCTAACATCACAAAGCAAGTTGGAACTAGGATGGAGCTAGCTAAAGTGGGAGCTAGGTCAAGACTTGGTGAGACCAAGGCAGGTGCTCAGATCATCGCTCTCTCAAATCACCCCAGCTTGATAAGACTTCTTCTTCATGTCAGATCTCAGTGATAAAAGTTATCTGGTGAAGCCCATCTTTTTTAAAGACAATGTGCCAACCAGAGACACTACTGGTCTGAGCATCTCTTAAATGACCAAACCAGTTGAGTTTTGCATCACAGAGATTCATAGATTCACAGTTTTGAATCACAGAGATTCATCTAGTCTGATCTCCTTTATAACAGAGGCCATAGGCCTTCCCCCAAAATAATTCCTGGAGCACATCCTAATTAATCACGCTACCAGGGACAGGTTGAGGGGAATGAATTGTTGTACTGAACTGGATGCTGGTTTTTCTTCTTGTCTAGAAAAGATAAAGAAGGTGTGTGTTGTGAGAGAAAAGACAGCAGAAGCATCAGCAAATATGGAAACCTCAGACTTCTCTTCATCCTGGACTAGATCCCACAAAAGGATAGGCATGGGCATAGCTATTTGAACCCTTTAGCAGGGTCTAGCCCCCAGATTATACATGGCAAGCTCCTCTGCTCATCTCACCCTTTCCTCAGACCTGGTCCAGGCTCATCTGAGAGGAAGCCATTTGTCCAGGTGGCTTCTTCCTCTCCTAGGCTCATTCCCAGCAGGATGGGTGACTAGGTGAAAATAAGGGAAGCTTAAACCAAACATCTCTGGAAGCTCAGAAGAGTTTGCTTATACGTGTCTATTGTTGCCTGTACACACTCATCTATCATCTATCAGATGGAAAGTCTGTCCATCACTCAGGTACCTGAGCTCTGCACTGAGGATTGGCTAGTCCTCACTCTGTCTGGAAGTAGAAAGGATGAAACATCACAAGTGAGGCTTCCCTTGTGGATACAGGCAGCACGACCTAGGGGTCTGAGCATCAGGCCAACTCCAGACACTCCTGAGTCCCATCCCTGGACCTGCCACCAACTCACTGTTTGACCTTGGACAAAGTCACTTCCCCACTCTGGGTTTCAGTGTCCCCATCTGTGACCTGGGATAAAGACACTCCCCCCGCACACACACACGGGGTGTTGTGATGCCTAAAGCCCACCCTGCTCCCAACAACGTCAACAGCAAAACTCTTGGGGGCAGTTGGTGTCTCTCCGGCACTTTGACAATGCAAAGCGCCATATGACTGCTGAGTGTTGTTACTCCCGGCCTGGCTACAGAAGGGGTAATTGGAAGCTTGCAGGCAGGCCTGTGCTAAGATGCTTCCAGTCCTATTTTGTAGAAGCAGGAGGTTCAGATACATAGGGTGTCCATGCCTGGGCAGGTCCAGTGGACACAAAGTGGAGGCCTCAGGATGTGAACTCCTTTCCGGTTTCTAGAAAGATCCCTTCCCTCACTGCTAGGAATTGAATCCCAGTCCTGAAAGTGTAGCACAAGACTTCCATTAACCCCTTCTCTGTGTGGCTTGCTGGGCGACTTCCGGGTGCTGCCTGCACTGTGGTTTCTGCTGCGCTAAGGGACAACAAAGTTATCGTCTGCTGTGCTTAAAACACACTTCAGTGCTGCTGTGTCAATGGGACCGGCCAGTATCCAAAGCATGTTCCTGAATGGCGCCACTGTCTTGCAAAAATCCAAGGCACAAATTCAGGGTGGAAGGAAGCCTGAGCTCATGGACCATATACTTTTCTGGCCCCTCCTCTCACACCTGCTGACACATCTCCTCAGGATGGATCCCTTTGGCGATAGCACAGCTCAGGGATACTGGGTGCTCCCACCTGAATGAATCACATTCCAGCTGCATTGGGGGATGATTATATTGTAGACAGGTCCCCCCATAGAGTAGATGAGCCCTCCCAAGAACCACAATGTGCCAATTCTGCCACACCTTTGCTGTCCCCTATTCATATGCTGCCCCATCACTGCTGGGTTGTAGTGCTGGAGCCCACAGCCTATGGGATATTGTCTAAATGAGGGGAACGGGGGAAGAGTCCTGCTTTCCCTGATTACCTGACTCGCTTCCTCCAGGAGCTCCCCCCAAGCTGTCTTCCCAGCATACTATCTCTGAACTGTTTCCTGGGGTATTTCATGGTCATTTTGCCAAAATGTTTCCTTTCTCGTTATATTAGTCAGCCCACCTCCCGGCCTTTCATAGTTCCAATCCTTGGTGCTTTTACAGCCGCCTAACTGATTACACTTTTATTGGGTTGCAAGTGACAACCTGAGAGTTACAGGGATGGAAGGAACAACAAAACTCCTGCTGGGAGCAGCCCATTTTAGAGCCACCATGTCAATTACGGTCTCGAATGGCACCTTGCCTCTTTATTTATTTACCCTGTAGGACCCTGCTATGCCCTTTCCAGCTTCCACTCCAGACTGATTGACGGGCCGAGCAATGAGCTGAAGGTTTCTCAAGAACCTTCTATAAATACATTTGAAACCAAGTCAGGCCCCTCCGCCCCACCCCGCTGAAAATCCAAGCCTTATCAGAAAGGCTTCCTAACCAAGCAGAAAATGGAATATTTAGGCCGTGCACACGAGACTGCTCTAAGTTACACTGGTGGTTCGGCAGCTGCAGCCAGAATACAAGAGGTGTTAAGGTGCACTGAGCCCGGTTTGGCTGGAACAGAGGACGTGGATGAGCTGTGTTAGTCCAGATTGACACCAGTGGATATGAGCCCAAAGAATGGTGCTGTTGGAGTCAGGGACAGGGAACCAACCAGAACTGTTCAACCAGCGTGAGGCCTTTCATCTGAGGGATATTTGGGAAGACATGGTGTGTATTGTCTGGGGCTCAGCCAGGTGCTGGTTCTGGGGACCTATGCTCTGGGATGGAGAGGTGGAAAGAGTCTGGGCTCCTTTCTTTTGAATATAACAGGAAGGAAAGAAGGGCAAGAACAAGGGAGCATGCAGTGGAACAGAAGGGTGGCCAATGCCAAACTGGTTAACACAAGGCACAGTTAGCCTGTGGAACTCATTGCCACAGGATATCAACAAGGCCAAGAGCTCAGTACAATTCAGAAAAGGATTAGACATGTATATGGATAACTAGAACAGTCAGAGTTATAATGGTAAAGAGTACAAAACAACCTAGAGTTTGTGAAGGGACTTAAATCTTCCTACTTCAGGGCAGGCACTGACCTCTAACTACTGGGAGCAGGATATCCCATAACTGCCTCTTGCAGGGGTTCTTGCATCTTCCTCTGAAGCAGCTGGTGCTGACCACTGTCAGTGGCAAGCTACTGGAATAGATGGGCACGTGGTCTGATCTAGTCTGGCAATTCATATGTTCCTAGGACATGGGGTAGAGAAGCTCACAGAATGGTGTTTCTACAAAGTCATCAGGAAAATATGCAATTAAAACAGGATAAGCCAATGTGTTGTTGCATCTGTATGTGTATTCTCCAACCACGTATTAACTGCATTAAGGCGAGAGGCAAGAAGGACTAGGGACATGTAGAAAGGCACAGAAATAGGTCATTATTAACTCGATATCATGCTGTATCACCACACATCCTAGGAACAGAAACAAACCTAAGGGCCTCACTGAACAGTGGAATCATATCAGATCTGAATGTCTGCCCCACTGCAACCTCACAGTGGGCTGCACTCACAGATCTGAGCGTCTTCCGCCCCCCCACCCCCACTCTCCACAACCTGCTGCACTCAGAGATCTGAGCATCTGCCTCACTGCACCCCGTAGCCTGCTGCACAGTCACAGATTGGAAGTGCTTCCGCACTTTACTGCACACTGCTTTGCTGCTGTGTAAGAGTTCTGAGCATCTTCCATCACTGGTCTTCCTTATATAAGAGGATCCTGATCACACAGAGAGCATGTTGTGTGTCTCAATATCACACTGTAGGAGACACTCTCATTTCTATATATCCCCTTGATGTGTCTGTTGAATTTCTAACTCTATGGACTTTATAGGGCTTATACCAGGGCAAGGTCAGGCCTGCATGTTTGCATGGTTTCCTAGAAGTTTATTCTAGTCCAAGGGCCTTGTGCACTAGGCAGATACACACACACTGCTTAGATGTCAGCTCTCTGGGGCAGGGACTGTCTTTCCGTTCGATGTTTGTCCAGTGCCTGGCACGACGGGGTCCTGGGCCATGCTGGGGGCTGCGTGGCGCTACCTCTGTACAAATAATAAATAATCCCAGTTCATGATCCAGCAGTTGCTCAGCTTCTTTACCAGGCTCTGCAGCTCCTCCTGGCTCAGAGGCTGGGCAGGAAGGGACCTGAGCTCTTCCCCCCATGTGGTGCTCAGCAGCATTGTGATGGGGAGGGCTGTTATTGATATATCTGATGCCAAAATGAGCCTCATTCTTTTCTGCAGCCACCTCATGACAGACCTTGTCTCTGGGTGGCAAATCCACCCACCAAGGCCGAGGTGAGCAAGTGCCAGCTGCTTGTATTGACATTTCCACGGACACAGCTCCACAAGGTACCACGGTGCTCAGGGCTGCAGATGGCTGTTGGGGGAGCTCTGTTTAGTTATCAGTGCATGGGGTGTAGGGCTGAAGAGCTACTGAAGTCAAGCGATGGGGCTTCCTGCAAAGTGCCTCGTGCTTCCCTTTTTTATGGGTGTCTGGTGTGCACGGAAGTCACCTCTGAGCTGGACTCAGCAGCACCACTTGCATGGTACATCCATCAGACCAAAGACAGTCATTGCCTCAAACTGGCTTCCCAGTGGGACTGACCACCGCTGGGGTGCATGTGGACGCTGGAAAGATGCTGCTTGTGTTGGGTGGCGCTGGTGGGGCATTGCCACGAGCAAGATCACGCTGCTAGGGACTCAGCCAGCATCTGAGGTGCATGTTACTGCTTCCTGAGCCCCTGCTGGTGTCAACACTCCATTGGGGTGAGCCCAACGCTGCTGTTTCAGCCCTCACTGACACCAACTAGAGCTGCTTGAAAAATGAGTGATTTTCCACAAGGAACGTCCCACTAGTATTGATGTGAGGGTTGCTTTTTGTCCACACTGGCTGCGGACATTTTTCATTTTAAAAAAAAGTCCCTCCCCCCCCCCAAATGTTCGCTGTGCAAAAGCCATTTTTTGGCTTAGAAAATACTTTGGGTTTTGAATGACAAAAATGTCAGTTTTCAACATTTTCTGAATTTGTGGGGGTGCGTGGGGGGAGGGGTTTGGGGAGTAGGGAGCAATTGATTCCTCTCCTCTCTCTGCCTTAAAGGGCTCAATCCTCCTTTCCAAGGAGCCCTCAGCTTTCGCCAGCCTGCACTTGGCTTTCATGGGACAAGATCTGGGGCAAAAATTGGGGATTGGTCCTGCTTTGAGCAGGGGGTTGGACTAGATGACCTCCTAAGGTCCCTTCCAACCCTGATATTCTATGATTCTATGATTCTATGAAGATGTAATTAGGATCGCCTGCCAAGTGGGTTTTAGTTTTGGCCCAGTCCCACTTGTTTCTGATAAACGTCTTTCAATTGCCTGGTCTTGGGGTCCAGAAATAGGACTATTTTGACCAAAATGAAAAAAAGTTCATGCTGGTAGAAAAGTTATTTTTTGTCCCCAAAAAAGGAGGTTGCAGGGGGGAAAAATGCCACCAGCTCTATTTAGCACAGCTGCTGCTGCTCAACCTGCCTTTAATTCAGCTGGGTGCACACATTGCATTTGTTTCTCCAATGCAAGGGGCAAATGCTGAGCACCATGTGGCTGCCGTGCTCTTTGGGATCAGGGAAAGACGTTCTCCTGCTGTCTGCTGTCTGCGTGGCCCACTCTCTCATTCTAGTAATGACTGGGCCAAGAAGGCAGGTTGTGCTTACATTGGACGAGTCTTTACAAACTTCAGTTAATTTTGCATCCAACCCCCCAGGCCCATTATTATCCCCATTTTACAGATGAGGAAACTGAGGCACAGAGGAAAGCCTTGCCTTTCCGAAGATCACTGTAGTGGGGTGGCTACCCCACTCCTGCCCTTAGGGGCTTAAAACAGCCCAGAAGAGGGCTGTGGCTGGAGGCAAGCAGCTCCCAGGCTGATTGGAGGAAATAAGTACAGCTGGGGCCATGCCCCAAACAGACCACAGCTAGCCCTTATAAAAGGGCCATGAGCCAGGAGCTCAGGGAATCTCCCTCTAGTTTCTGAGGGAGAAGGATTTAGCTGCCTGGGAACAAAGGGTGCTGGGAGTGAAGCAGGGCTGGGGAAGGCCAGAGGAGCTCCAGGCCAGCAACTCCCCATGCTGCAGGGCCTGTGCAAGGCCCACCGAGGCACTGTGTGGTAGGGAAAGGCAGCAGGTCCAAACCTCCCTTGCCTATGATGACTGGCTAATACAGACTGCAGTCTGCCCCAGGGAATGGGGGCTTGATGATGACTGGCAGTAGCCCATAGGCTGAGGCAAGGTGAGGCTAGAGGATGAATGGGTTCCCCTGGGAGGGGAGACCCGGCAACTGAGGGAGTACTGCCAGGGGGCAGCACCCCAGTCAAAGGGGCACTGGGATCTGGGAGGGACAGGGGGCCAACGGCGAGTGGGACATCGGCCTGCAGAGGGTGCTCCGGAGGCTGGAAATGCTAATTCCCTGGGTGACCAGCAGGAGATGCCACAGGGGTGAGTCCCGCACCATTACAATCACAAACTGAGTCAGTGTGAAAGCAAAGCATGGAAGCCAAGGGCCAGCTCCTCAGCTGGTGAGAACAGGCGTTGCTCCATGACACCAGCTCAGGATTTGTTCTCCCCACTGTGGCACTCCCAGTTCAGTACCTCAACACGACACTGTCCCTCAGATCCCCTCTCCTCTCCCGACAAGTCAGAGAAAAACATGGAGAGGAAGGGAGAACCCAGTCCCCATTTGCCTATAGCACAGTCAGTGAAGTCCCTGGGGAGGTGGGAATGGAGTGCAACAGAGACTGATGCTTCCCCCGCTAGTCAGGTCTTGCTGTCAGCATGTTCCTAGTCATGGTTCAGTGCTCCAGTCCCCCTAAGAACACATCTCTGGCTGGGCAGGAGCCCATGGACTAGGCAACAGAGGGATGAATTCAATGGTTATGCTATTGCTTGGGGACTGAGGGTGGCCCTGGCTAATGGGGGTGGGGAAGTACACAAGGGGATGGGGTGGCTGGGAAATGACTGTGAATCCTGCCCATCCAGACTCCCCTAGGTTGGTTTTCCCACTGCGTAGGTTCCCCCCTGTCCCTCCTAGGAATGTAGGGAGAAGCCGCTAGGAAGAGTAAGTCAGTAATGGAGGTGGGGCTGGGAGGGCAATGAGTTAGAATCAGAGGCTTACAGTATTATTGCCTGCAAAGCCATTCATGGGAAATGTCTCCCCCCATCCCAACCCCTGTGACTCCCCCGCCTCTTCTGTCACTCCCTGCTTTCTCAGCTCTGCAATAACAATAACAGAAATGCCCCCAGGAGCCCTTTCTGCTCAGAACGGGGGCAGAGGGCTGCAAAGGAGCCGCTTTTAACCCACCTCCTCTTCTTTCTCTGCACCGTCCCTCCCCGCCCACTCTCACCCCCACTCCAGTACAGCCACTACCCCTTCCTCCCCAGTTGCAGGATTTAAAAAAAAAATAAAAATAATAATAGGGGTAATAAGAGAGGAGGTAATGGAACGTTCTCCAACTGGGCAC
The DNA here is from genome assembly GCA_033296515.1 of Macrochelys suwanniensis. NCBI lineage: Eukaryota > Metazoa > Chordata > Testudines > Chelydridae > Macrochelys > Macrochelys suwanniensis. The sequence goes on along the minus strand of CM065778.1, from coordinate 72,609,742 downwards.
ATGTCAGAAGCCATTATATGTGGTGCAGATTTGCATAATTCAAGAAGCATCAAATTAAATTTGCATAATTCCTTTGATTACACTTGTTATTAAATGTAAGTGACATTGATTTACAAAATGGCCCAATATAAGGTTAATAGCGAATGTCACCTTCCAGGAGGGTGAAGAGGGTGCGTGGGGGGAGGGGTTTGGGGAGTAGGGAGCAATTGATTCCTCTCCTCTCTCTGCCTTAAAGGGCTCAAGCCTCCTTTCCGAAAGCCCCCTCAGCTTTCGCCAGCCTGCTCTTGGGTTTCATGGGACAAGATGTAATTAGGATCGCCTGCCAAGTGGAGTTAATGCCATGATTCTATTACCTCCCCGCTCCGGTGCTAAGCTGCAGCAGGCCCCCTCGGCGCCAGCTCAGGGCTCTGTCAGGCAGAGCGCCTGAAGGGAATCAGGACACGGCAGGGTGGGGAGGAACATGGCCTTGCTAGGAACTATCAGGTACATATAGATCCACTGGTAATTACAAGAGGATGTAGGTGTACATATAGATCCATAAGTGACAATGATAGGGCCTAAGGGGGTACATATAGCTCCATAGTTGAGAATGAAAGAGTCTATGGGATACATATAGATCCACAGTGGTTATGATAGGGCCTGTGGGGTACGTATAGCCCTATAGGTGATTATGACAGGGCCTAAGGAGTACGTGAAGATCCTAGGATAACAATAATAACTTAACCTCATTTTGCCAAGAGATGCCCAAGCACCACCTTGATCACTTGATGTGTGTGTGGGATCCCCCTCCCTCATAATCTCTGTCTGTCTGTCCAGCCACTGCAGGCTTTTTAGGGCAGGGACCAATCTTGTCCGGACAGTGACTAGCAGTTTCTGTGCACTACCACAAAACAATGGCGATAAAATGCATAATAATGATGATACATGAACTCACGACCCCCTAGAGCCCATTTCTATGGATGGGTAAACAGAGGTGTCCAGGAACACACAGCAAGTCAGTGGCAGAGCTGAGGTTGGAAGGCAGGAGTCCCGACCCCTAATCCCCTGCTCTAACCATGAGACAATGATGATGTTTAATGACAGAAATGATATAAAGATAATGAGACATTCTAGGCAGAGCTGGGCAGGAGGAGTGGGCGGGGGAGGAGAGTGGGAGGAGACCCGATGTACTATATATACAGTCCTTGGCCATGGTACGGGGTGGGGGATATTTACAAAACACTGCGTGATAATGACAGAGCCTGCAAGCTAGATGCACGACCCAGGCCTGGTCCAGAACCTATTGAACTCAGTGGAAAGACTCATGCTGACTCCTGTGAGCTTTGCCTCTGGCCTCCTGAGTTGATAAAGACTGGACCCTAAGGCATAAATGACAGTGGCTTTGGAGTATATACAGAGTCTGGTATGATGTGAGCCTTGGTGATAGGAAAAGCTGTGTAACCCGGACCAGGTGCAGAGCGAATACACCTGGGGATAACAATGCCAGGGCAGACAGAGGCTCTTGTTTGTGTAACAAGCACAGTGACACTGGTTGTGGATTATATACAAACCCTGGGTATTCATAAGGGAGATCCAGAGTTTCCAAACCTGTTGCATAAAGTGGAGTGCCCCAAGGGTCGGTGCTGGGGCCGGTTTTGTTCAATATCTTCATTAACAATCTGGAGGATGGTGTGGACTGCACCCTTAGCAAGTTTGCAGATGACACTAAACTGGGAGGAGTGGTTGATACGCTGGAGGGTAGGGATAGGATACAGAGGGACCTAGACAAATTAAAGGATTGGGCCAAAAGAAATCTGATGAGGTTGAACAAGGACAAGTGCAGAGTCCTGCACTTAGGACGGAAGAATCCCATGCACTGCTACAGGCTAGGGACCGAATGGCTGGGCAGCAGTTCTGCAGAAAAGGACCTAGGGGTTACGGTGGACGAAAAGCTGAATATGAGTCAACAGTGTGCCCTTGTTGCCAAGAAGGCTAACGGCATTTTGGGCTGTATAAGTAGGGGCATTTCCAGCAGATTGAGGGACATGATCATTCCCCTCTATTCGGCACTGGTGAGGCCTCATCTGGAGTACTATGTCCAGTTTTGGGCCCCACACTACAAGAAGGATGTGGATAAATTGGAAAGAGTCCAGCGGAGGGCAACAAAAATGATTAGGGGGCTGGAGCACATGACTTACGAGGAGAGGCTGAGGGAACTGGGATTGTTTAGCCTGCAGAAGAGAAGAATGAGGGGGGATTTGATAGCTGCTTTCAACTACCTGAAAGGGGTTTCCAAAGAGGATGAATCTAGACTGTTCTCAGTGGTAGAAGATGACAGAAGAAGGAGTAATGGTCTCAAGTTGCAGAGGGGGAGGTTTAGGTTGGATATTAGGAAAAACTTTTTCACTAATAGGGTGGGGAAGCACTGGAATGGATTACCTAGGGAGGTGGTGGAATCTCCTTCCTTAGAGGTTTTTAAGGTCAGGCTTGACAAAGCCCTGGCTGGGATGATTTAGTTGGTGTTGGTCCTGCTTTGAGCAGGGGGTTGGACTAGATGACCTCCTGAGGTCCCTTCCAACCCTGAGATTCTATGATTCTACGAAGTGAAGCTCCTAAATCCCTACTTAGTTTTCTAAGGGCCTGATTTTCAAAAGCCCTGAGCTCCCTCGACAGTCCCTTGAAGTGCGCGTGCCTGAGGTGAAGCCAGTGCAGCCATTTCTGAGACGCAGGGCCATAGGCCGTGGTGTGATTATGGATCCCAAAGGACTACCGGGAAGCCAAGTATGCTAATGTAGGGTGTGGGCTGAACCTGGCCTAGCCACTAATAGAGCTGCAAGGTATACGTTACAGCACAGCAGGTTATAATGAGAGGAGCTGTAGAGGATACAACATTAATATTCCGCCTACTGCACAGGAGGTTTCCTGGCCAGCCATATGAACTCCACGGAGTGACACAGAGATTCTGCATAGCAGGCCAAGAGTGTCACAGCACTGACAGTAGTGTTGCTTTGGTTCTACCCTGGTTATATATTAGTGCTCACAGCTATCTGACTCGTGCTCCTGCCCCCGCCCCCATCCCCGACACTTTTCCCATACAGTGTATCTGCAGCACGTATAGCCAACCTTGGGCATTCCAAAATCCCAAGTCATTCCCCCACCATAAACAATGAGACTGGCTTCAACTTCATGAGCTTTCTAAAGAAGAAGAAAGGTTGGGTTCATTTCCTATGCCTTTGGGTTTTGAGGCCTTTCCACGGTCATGGTGCCAAGCTTTTTTCCGCAACCAGCAGGGCTAGACACTCACTAATGTTTTTAAGGTCAGTCAAGAGCCTTGCATATTTCAACAGAAAAACAGGTCAGAGCTGGCATTTTAAGAGCTCTTAAGTGTGGGAAGCTGTTCCTGTCCTTTTGCCAGGGGAGCGGATCACTAGTAGCCATGCCTCTGTCCCCCTGGAGCCCAGTTGGGATGCTGAGGAGCCCCCCTTGTGTCTGGGAGAGTAGAGCCCCAAAGTGCCAAGCGGCTGGGTGATTAGGCAGAGGAGAGGTTCTTATTAAGGGGAAACCTGGCATTGGCTAACAATTGCTGACATCGTCATATTTAGCACCCACACGCAGTGAGCCTGAGCCACTCGCGCTCTGGGTGAGCCGAGCTCAGCAACTGCAAATTAATCGTCAGTTCATTACTGCTCGGTGCCTTTCATCCTGACAGCAGCCTTTCAAATGCAGGCATAATTGGAAGGGCCCATGCCGCAGGAATTTGGTGAGGGCTGGGAGCTGAGGTCTCTCTCTGGCACTTGGTGTCTAGTTCTGGGAACAAGCAGCAAGGCCTGGCCTGGCCTGTGAAGGAAATATATCGCTCTGGCCCCTGTCTATGGCCCCTGCCAGCCCTACTGACATACACACAGGTCCCAGTGCCACAGTACCTGTTTACATTCTGCCAGGGCCGGTGCAAAGAAGTTTCGCATCCTAGGCCCTGCCCCACCTCCCGCCCAGCTAACGTCACCCCCCCACCGTGGCAGCCAGCTCCCCCGCATCCAGCGGCAGCTAACACCCGCCCCCCACGGCAGCTCCCCACCCACCAGCAGCAACTAACCCCCCCACACACCCCTCCCTGGCAGCAGCCAACCCCCCACCCGTGGCAGCCAGCTCCACCTCCTGCAGCAGCTAACCCCACCCCGCAGGTGGCAGCCAGCCTCACCCGCCTGCGGCAGCTCCCCACCCCCCGCAATAGCCAGCCCCCAGCCCGCCAGCGGCAGCTCCCCACCCTCCAGCAGCAACTAACCCCCACCCCCAGCAGCCAACCCCCCACCCGCAGCAGCTTCCCATCCCCCGCGGCAGCCCCCCACGGCAGCTCCCTCAGCAGCTCACCTCCAGTAGCAGCACTTCGGCAGCAGCTCGGCATTCTAAGCGACGTTCTCGGAGGCTTTTTGGCGGCCGCTTTTCTTGCCGCCGAATCGCCGCCAGGGAGTCGACGCCAAAATGCAGCCGAGGGCGGCGAAATGCTGCCCCCCAAATCCTGCCGCCCTAGGCGACCACCTAGGGTCACCTAGTGGAAGCGCTGACCCAGCATTCTGCAAGGAACATCCCTTGAGCCATAACTGCCCACAGCTGGCAAATACAATGTGCAGAATAACAGGGTTTTCTGTAACACTTTCAGGCGTTTATTTTTAAGTATTATGATGATTATTTGTATTATGCTAGGAGTCCTAGTCATGGACCAGGAGCCCATTGTGGTGGGTGCTGTACAAACACAGAACAAAAAGCTGGTCCCTCGTGGTGGCACGTTACCTGGGGGAATCATAGACTCATAGACTTTAAAGTCAGAAGGGATCATTATGATCATCTAGTCTGACCTCCTACACAATGCAGGCCACAGAATCTCACCCTCCCACTCCTGGAATAATCCTCTCACCTATGTCTCAGCTATTGAAGTCCTCAAATCATGGTTTAAAGACTTCAAGATGCAGAGAATCCTCCAGTAAGTGACCCGTGCCCCATGCTGCAGAGGAAGGTAAAAAACCTCCAGGGCCTCTGCCAATCTACCCTGGAGGAAAATTCCTTCCCGACCCCAAATATGGTGATCAGCTGAACCCCGAGCATGTGGGCAAGACTCACCAGCCAGACACCCAGGAAAAAGTTCTCTGTAGTAACTACTAACATCCCATCATTGACCATTGGTCCTATTTACCACTGATGGCAATTAATTGACCTTTGACTGAGATCATGTTATCCCATCAAACCATCTCCTCCATAAACATATCTAGCTTAATCTTGAAGCCAGATAGGTCTTTTGCCCCCACTCCTTCCCTTGGAAGGCTGTTCCAGAACTTCACTCCTCCCTCGTCCTGCTGGAAATGCCCCTACTTATACAACCCAAAATGGCATTAGCCTTCTTGGCAACAAGGGCACACTGTTGACTCATATTCAGCTTTTCGTCCACTGTAACCCCTAGGTCCTTTTCTGCAGAACTGCTGCCCAGCCATTCGGTGCCTAGTCTGTAGCAGTGCATGGGATTCTTCCATCCTAAGTGCAGGACTCTGCACTTGTCCTTGTTGAACCTCATCAGATTTCTTTTGGCCCAATCCTCTAATTTGTCTAGGTCGCTCTGTATCCTATCCCTACCCTCCAGCGTATCAACCACTCCTCCCAGTTTAGTGTTGTTATGTTCGTGGGAGGCTGCGGGCCTACCCAGGGTGCTCTGCAAGAACGAGGCCCACACACTCTGTGAGTTATTGGCTTTATTGAAGGCAAAGTGACACATTCGCAATGGGGACTCCTAGCGTTGCTGTCACGGAGACGGGGAACCCAGCTCACCAAAGTTTGGGCCTGGTACGGAGTGCAAAGTGGGGCCAGTCTTATACAATTATATACAGACATTTTATACAGAAGCAAGCAGGGGCCGCCTCCTGGCTTAAGGCCATACAAAGCTAATTAGCTTAAAACAGATTGCAGCTGGCCGGCCATGACCTACAGTAGCTGGCCTCTAAAAGAGTGTGAGAAAGCAAAAACACCCTGACTAGCATGAGAAAGCGAAAACACACTTGCTATGCCATAACACAATTTTCCGTGGTACCCTACAAGTGTCATCTGCAAACTTGCTAAGGATGCAGTCCACACCATCCTCCAGATTGTTAATGAAGATATTGAACAAAACCGGCCCCAGCACCGACCCTTGGGGCACTCCACTTGATACCGGCTGCCAAGTAGGCATTGAGCCATTGATCACTACCTGTTGGGGGGGAGGAATAGCTCAGTGGTTTGAGCATTGGCCTGCTAAACCCAGGGTTGTGAGTTCAATCCCTGAGGGGGCCATTTAGGGATCTGGGGCAAAAATTGGGGATTGGTCCTGCTTTGAGCAGGGGGTTGGACTAGATGACCTCCTAAGGTCCCTTCCAACCCTGATATTCTATGAGTCCGACCATCTAGCCAGCATTCTATCCACCTTACAGTCCATTCATCCAGCCCATACTTCTTTAACTTGCTGGCAAGAATACTGTGGGAGACTGTATCAAAAGCTTTGCTAAAGTCAAGAAATAGCACATCTGCTGCTTTCCCCTCATCCACAGAGCCAGTTATCTCACCATAGAAGGCAATTAAGTTAGTAAGGCATGACTTGCTCTTGGTGAGTCCATGCTGACTTTTCTGATCACTTTCCTCTCCTTTAACTGGTTCAGAATTGATGCCTTGAGGACCTGTTCCATGATTTTTCCAAGCACTGAGGTGAGACTGACGGGCCTGTAGTTCCCCGGATCTTCCTTCTTCTCTTTTTTAAAGATGGGAACTACATTAGCTTTTTTCCAGTCATCCGGGACCTCCCCCGATTGCCATGATTTGTCAAAGATAATGGCCAATGGCTCTGCAATCACATTGGCCAACTCCTTTAGCACCCTCGGATGCAGTGCATCCGGCCCCATGGACTTGTGCTTGTCCAGATTTTCTAAATAGTCCCGAACTACTTCTTTCTCCGCAGAGGGCTGGTCACCTCCTCCCCACACCATGCTGCAGAGTGCAGCCGTCTCGGAGATGACCTTGTCTGTGAAGACAGAGGCAAAAAAAGCATTGAGTACACTAGCTTTCTCCACATCCTCTGTCACTAGGTTCCCTCCCTCAGTCAGCAAGGGGCCCACACTTTCCTTGACTTTCTTCTTGTTGCTAACATACCTGAAGAAACCCTTCTTCTTACTCCTAACATCTCTGGCTAGCTGCCACTCCAAGTGTGATTTGGCCTTCCTAATTTCACTCCTGCATGCCTGAGCAATATTTTTATACTCCTCCCTGCTCATTTGTCCAATCTTCCACTTCTTGTAAGATGCTTTTTTGTGTTTAAGACGAGCAAGGATTTCACTGCTAAGCCAAGCTGGTCGCCTGCCATATTTACTTCTCTTTCTACACATCGGGATGGTTTGTTCCTGCAACCTCAATAAGGGTTCTTTAAAATACAGCCAGATTTCCTCGACTCCTTTCCCCCTCATGTTATTCTCCCAGGGGACCTTGCCCATCAGTTCCCTGAGGGACTCGAAGTCTGCTTTTCTGAAGTCCAGGGTCTGTATTCTACTACTCTCCTTTCTTCCTTGTGTCAGGATCCTGAACTCGATCATCTCATGGTCACTGCCTTCCAGGTATGGACTATAAATCCACTATTGCTTCCTCTACTATTTCTTCCCTGTTTGTGAACAGCAGGTCAAGAAGAGCTTTTCCCCTAGTTGGTTCCTCCAGCACTTGCACCAGGAAATTGTCCCCTACACTTTCCAAAAACTTCCTGGATTGTCTTTGAACTGCTGTATTGCTCTCCTAGCAGATTTCGGGGTGATTAAAGTCACCCATGAGAACCAGGGCCTGTGATCTAGTAACTTCTGTTAGTTGCTGGAAGAAAGCCTCGTCCACCTCATCCCCCTGGTCTGGTGGTCTGTAGCAGACTCCCACCACGACATTACCCTTGTTGCTCACACTTCTAAATTGAATCCAGAGACTCTCAGGTTTTTCTGCAGTTTCATACTGGAGCTCTGAGCAGTCATACTGCTCTCTTGCATACAACGCAACTCCCCCACCTTTTCTGCCCTGCCTATCCTTCCTGAACAGTTTATATTCATCCATGACAGTACTCCAATCATGTGAGTTATCCCACCAATTCTCTGTTATTCCAATTACATCATAATTTCTTGACTGTGCCAGGACTTCCAGTTCTCCCTGCTTGTTCCCCAGGCTTCTTGCATTTGTGTAGGCATTTAAGATAACTCACTGATCATCCTGCTGTCCCAGTATGGGGCAGGAGCCCTCCCCTCTTGCACTCACCTACTTGTGCTTCCTCTCGGTATCCCACTTCCCCTCTTACCTCGGGGCTGTGGTCTCCTTCCCCCGGTGAACCTAGTTTAAAGCCCTCCTCACTAAGTTAGCCAGCCTGCTTGCAAAGATTCTCTTCCCTCTCTTCGTTAGGTGGAGCCCATCTCTGCCAAGCACTCCTTCTTCTTGGAACACCATCCCATGGTCAAAGAATCCAAACCCTTCTCTCTGACACCATCTGCGTAGCCATTCGTTGACTTCCACGATTCGACAGTCTCTACCCCAGCCTTTTCCTGCCACAGGGAGGATAGACGAGAACACCATTTGCGCCTCAAACTCCTTTATCCTTCTTCCCAGAGCCACGTAGTCTGCAGTGATACACTCAAGGTCATTCTTGGCAGTATCATTGGTGCCCACATGGAGAAGCAGGAAGGGGCCCCCACTTCCCCACTTACCTCAGATTTCCCGGTAAGGGCGGCAGATAGATGACTCAGTTCCCCTGAGGAGAGAGTCCCCGACCACCACCACCCGCCTCCTTCTCTTGGGAGTAGTGGTCATGGGACCCCCATGACTAGGACGGTGCATCTCATGCCTTCCAATCGGTGGAGTCTCCTTCTGCTCTCTTCCCTCAGATGTATCATCCACTCCACTCTCTGCACTAGTACCTGTGGAGAGAAGATGAAAACGGTTGCTCATCTGAATCTGCGTTTCTGGTATATGGACATTTCTGGTACTCTTTCCTCTTCTGGAGGTCACATGCCACCAATTTTCCTCACTGGCCTTCTGCCCCCACTGCATAGCCTGCTCTGAAACTTCAGAACATTGTGCCTGCTGAAGCATGTCCTGATGTCTTTCCAGGAAATCCTCATTCTGTCTTATGGAACGCAGGGTTGATACTCATTTCTCCAGACCTTGAATCTTCTCTTCCAATATGGAGATCAACTTGCACTTTGTACAAACAAAGTCGCTTCTATCCTGTGGAAGAAAGACAAACATGGCACATTCCATGCAGGTCACAACAGCTGATCACTCAGCATCCATAGTCTCTTCCTTCTGAGAGCTTCCTCACCTGTGGCAGAAGCTACTCAGAGAAACCTGCAAGAGGAAAGCCTCAGTAGGCTCCTGTCAGACAGATCTCCAGGCAAACTCCCTCTGGTAGCCTCTCTGCTGTTCGCCGCTCATCTGGTTCACAGCAGACTGCCTTTTTATAACAGTTAGGCCCACTCAAGGCTCACCTGGAACAAAGCACTCCCAATTCCCACTTTTCAAACAAGCAATCAAACAATCAAGCACATGGTCAAACTGTCCTCGCAACAGACACTCAGATACTCACCAACACAGTCCCCGTAATGCAGCACTTAGCTTACCTCCTCTCAGTCAGATCCCAGGCAAACTGCCTCTGTTAGCCTCTCTGCTGTTCGCCGCTCCGGGAAGGATGGTTCTGTGATGGTGAAGATGCAAACTGGGGATTAGAATCCAAGTGGTATGGGGTACAAAGGGCTGGCAAAGTCTCCCATTAATTTACAACTTGTGATGGAGAATCGGGGCCAGGGGTTTTATGCCTGCCATGCTGTATGACCTTGGGAAAACTTCCCTGTCCCTCACTTTCCCATTGGTAAAGTTGATATAACACACCGTATCCAATGAGGATCAGGGAAGTTAAATTAATGACTGCTTGTCTAGTGCAGTGAGATCCAAGGGTGTGGTAGGTCAGGAAGAACATAGGCGCATAGATTATAAAGTAGGATGGAACTACTGTGATCATAGAATCATAGAATCTCAGGGTTGGAAGGGACCTCAGGAGGTCATCTAGTCCAACCCCCTGCTCAAAGCAAGACCAACACCAACTAAATCATCCCAGCCAGGGCTTTGTCAAGCCTGACCTTAAAAACCTCTAAGGAAGGAGATTCCACCACCTCCCTAGGTAACCCATTCCAGTGCTTCACCACCCTACTAGTGAAAAAGGTTTTCCTAATATCCAACCTAAACCTCTCCCTCTGCAACTTGAGACCATTACTCCTTCTTCTGTCATCTTCTACCACTGAGAACAGTCTAGATCCATCCTCTTTGGAACCCCCTTTTAGGTAGTTGAAAGCAGCTATCAAATCCCCCCTCACTCTTCTCTTCTGCAGGCTAAACAATCCCAGTTCCCTCAGCCTCTCCTCGTAAGTCATGTGCTCCAGCCCCCTAATCATTTTTGTTGCCCTCCGCTGGACTCTTTCCAATTTATCCACATCCTTCTTGTAGTGTGGGGCCCAAAACTGGACACAGTACTCCAAATGAGGCCTCACCAGTGCCGAATAGAGGGGAATAATCACGTCCCTCGATCTGCTGGCAATGCCCCTACTTATACAGCCCAAAATGCCGTTAGCCTTCTTGGCAACAAGGGCACACTGTTGACTCATATTCAGCTTTTCGTCCACTGTAACCCCTAGGTCCTTTTCTGCAGAACTGCTGCCCAGCCATTCGGTCCCTAGCCTGTAGCAGTGCATGGGATTCTTCCGTCCTAAGTGCAGGACTCTGCACTTGTCCTTGTTGAACCTCATCAGATTTCTTTTGGCCCAATCCTCTAATTTGTCTAGGTCCCTCTGTATCCTGTATCATGTAGTCTGACCTCCTGTGTAACAGGCCATAGGACTTCCCTGAATTAATTCTTGTTTGATCTAGAGCATACATCCATTGCAACTCTTGGTAAGTCGGTCCAATAATGAATTACCCTCATTGTTAGAAATTTACACCAGATAGAACTGCCTGGCATTCACTGTACCAAAAGATGTCTTTTCCGTTATTGATGAAAAATGACCTTTTTTATAAAAACTAAATAAAAAATCGTTGCCACAGCCAAACTGTTCTTTTTTTCGCCACATTTCCCCTGGCATTTTTCAATCAAAATCATTCTAGACATTTGCCATTTCTCCTAAATCTGGCTGGGCAGGAAGGAAACGGGGTTTCCAATAAATAGAAAATTAAAAAAACACTTTTGACAACAAAAAATGTCATGACAAACGGGTCCATTCTGAGCTCAGCTAAACGGAAACAACTTTGGGATTTTCCGCAAAAATCAATCTCCTGTTTCTGGACCAGCACTCACCATGACTGAGGGCCATTGTGCTTCCTTCTTTCTCTAGCTCCTGCAATGTCCAGGAACCAACCTCACACCAACCTTGTCCAGTCTGGCCCATCCCCAGAAGTCTATCCCAGCATGGGAGCTAGACTCAGATACCTTAGCACCAATGCCACAGATCACTTCTTCTCCATTGTGTGTTTCTAATCAGTGACCATTGCTAGCCACCAACATGGAGGCATGCGGGTGCATATTTTTCTCCTGGCCTGTTTCTCAGTTTAAGGGAGTTGACCTGCCATGAGAACAGGAAGGGTTAAGCATTTCCTACAACCTGTTTTGCTGATGCCTGAGACGTGTTAATTTGTTTCCCTGAATGACCTGAAGGATGCGGCCTCCATGTATCTTAGTGAGGCAGAGGGAGCCCGTCTCTGTGGATATTTCCCTCCCTCTGTCCCCCTCCCACTCCTCCTGTGTAAAAGTTATTGTCGTATTCCGTGGAGGCTCAGGTAGGCAGATGAATGGGAAATGTTCCTCTCCATTACTAGCTGCACTTGACTGGAGTCTCATTACATTACTATGGCGCTTTAGCAGGCGAATGGGCCTTGCGTCTGGGTTCCGAGCACCCCTCATACCTCCCTGATAACGTAAATTACCCTCCGCCTCATTGCCTCAAATGATCAAACATCAAATTGCTAGTAAAAAAAAAAAGAAAGAAAAGGGAGAGCGAGGGGGGAAAGGAGAAAAGCTGAACAGAACCATGGGTTGAATCTAGATGGTTTGTCAGCAACAGAGAGTCAGTGGCTGTTAAGCACTCACTAAAGATGAATCCATTGAAGGCTTTGAGCACAGTAATTTCCCTGACATTAAAGTACACCTGAAAAACCCAAACAATGCTCTATAACTCTAGATTACACCCATCAGGACAAGATTCTTCCAAGCGCCCTTGTTTCTTTTGTTCAGGGAGAGGGAGGCACCCGCAGCTGATCCTTCTCCATCGTCAGACTTCAGCACAGCCACTTGAGATAAATGGCGCTGATTTTTGTTGTTGTTGTTGAACAACGCAGCCGGCTGCTGCTCCCCAGATGAAAAATCCCTCAACTGTGCCGAATCCTTCTAATCAGAACAAAGCAGGAGAGAGCTGTCAGGGTGGGGGCGAGGGTTCACATGTGTGTGGAGGGACAGTCAGCTCCATGTAGAGAAATATGGATCTAGGGAGGGTAACGAGGCGCAGTGGAAAGACGAGGCTATATGTCTTTTCACAGTATTTAAACGTGTGCTTAATGTGATGCTTAGTGGAATGTTTAATCTGATAATGCTGGTTGTGTTTGCTGTAGTACTCAGAGAAATGTTTACTGCAGTATTTCATGGGGATTGTGTTCTGGATGGCACAAAAGGAGGAATCGCTGTAGCGTACACGGAAATGTTCATTGCAAAATATACTGGAATATTAAGAGGTTTATTTAGTGGCGTACTTAGTATAATATGAAAAGAGCTAAGTACAGGGTGTTTTATTAATATTTTTGGGGTGGGGATGAGGTTTAATGCTCAGGAAGGTTATGGATAAGTAATTCTGGCTAGAGATGGTCATATTCATAGATTTATAGATTTTAAAGCCTTAACGGATAATTATGATAATATAATCTGACCTCTTGCATCGCACCAGTATATACATCCTGTAGCATAGTTCCTGATTCAGCAAAGCGCTTATGCACATGCTTGATTTTAAGCATGTTACTAACCTCTCTGAAGTCCCATTGAAGGGCTACTCATGCGCTCAAAGTTGAGCATGTGCTTAAGTGTTTACTGAATTGGGACCATAGTAGGGTAATGAAGCCAGGTGAATAATTCATAGCAAATCATTTAACCAACAGATCTTGCCTCCTTTTCTGCTTGTGGATTCTTCCTGAGCTGATTGCCTTTTTCTCAAATGTAGTCATTGTTTGAAATCATTCACTGAATAATTTCAGACAATGAAAAGTTCTTGGACTGTAAATCATTTATGAGCAGCTCACTGTGAATACTGAGAGTCCAGGCCAGATCCTCAGCTGTCAGAAAGAGGTGTAACTCCACTGATGTCAGGGGAACTGTGCTGAGTTGCTGATTTACACTAGCTGAGAATCTGGCCTTCCTACCTGAAGTTGTATTGCTTTTGTTTTGATTGGACCTGGCAATCACATGGTATTATTTCTGTTCCCTGGTTGGGCAAATATAATTCCTATAATCTGGTTTCCAATGCAAATATTTGCATTTAGGATTTCAAAATTTGCTTTCTGTGAATTCTCTCCAATATTCACTTTAAATGTGCTGTTTTGGTGCAATTCTTGCCCATCGAGTGATTTTGCTAGAATATTTACAAGAAGCAAAATGGAATGAGGTGCAAAAGCAGCCACGGTGAATTTAATGCAGCATCACAATGTGTTTTTAAATGGATCATCCCCTTTGTCTATATTTTTTTTGAGTTAGCAAAATGTTCATGAACCAATTCTAATTAGGGATTTGTCAAAAAAGTTGGACTAAATACATTTCAGAGTAGACTGTGCGTTGTTTGCAAACAGTTCATGGTGTGTGATTGGTCATCCAAGTCACATGGCATAGTCTGTAAGCATGAAAATAACAAATAACATAGAATTACATTGGAAACTCTTCATGGGTTTGATCAGGCCCCAATCCTGTTAGGGAACTCTGGCTGTTAGCGCAACATGCATAATATTAATAACATAGTAATAGGGCACTTGTGGTACAAATTTTCAGATACTAAAATTTGTGAAAATTGTAGGATTCACTAATATTTTCACCAATACCCAGCAGTGATCTGGATGTTCGTAGATAACAAAGGCCATGAACCTTTGAAACTAGTGACCTTCCATTCACAAAAATGCTTTCACACATTTTTTTCTTTTTTACTCTGATCAGCACTAGACCGAGGTGTATCTAATGGAACATTGGGAGTGTGCTTTGTACAATCTAAGAACAGGGATGTTTCACGTAAGAAGTGGTAGGTTCTTTAGTGCAATGTAAGATGATGAGTTAAGATTTTCAAGTGACCAGTAATTGTGTGTGTCACCACTTCTGGGTGCTCAAACATAGACACCTTAAAGGGCAATTTTCAGAGAATGGGTGCTCAGCACTCTCTCTGTAGGTGTCCCCAGCTGGGCCACTAACAATGGAGGCAACCAAAAGCACTCGTCCCTTTGAAAATCGCATCCACTCTGCTTAGTTCAGTGTTCAAGCAATTTTTAGCCCCACGGGAATGATTCCCTTGGTGTGAGGTTGGAGATGTAGCTCACCTGTTGAGAGTGGGGGTGTTGCACCTGGTTGCAGGGTCAAGAGGGAGGGGTGGCTTCTAAAGAAGTGAGCCTGGCATCTGGCTGATGGTAAGGCTGGCCTCTCAAGCCAGGAGTGCGTGATATGAAATATTGCTGACGGAGTGTCAGGGGAAATTTGTGTGAAGTTGTTTTTGAGCAAGTTTTGTTGCCACAGTTGATTGTCGTGGTGTCAAAAGAGGTTTGGTTGGTGCAAGTGCAACCCACTGGTGAGTGTGTGCTAAGGGTCCCTCTCTGTGCTGATCCGCAGAGGATAGGAGTTGTTATAATACCTAGCTGTAGCGACTTATGCCTGTAGCTCTGGAGGTCCCAATTATATTCCTGGTGTGTTGGCCAAGATGGTGGCCAACAACGGTAGAGGCAGGTTGGTTGTTGCATTGTGCCAGTAGGATGGTTTAGAGAAGAGTCACTTGATGGGGAATCAGAGATGTTTTCAAGGAGAGTGTTTGTCTTCCCCTGAGCTAGCACAGCACCTAGTACAATGTGAGCCTCATTATAGTAATGAGGAGGATTGGTTCCCAAATCACCAGCAGTGTGGTATATGGCATGGATGTGTGTACGCCATGGCACAGATTTATTTACACAGTGGCTCAGTTGTGTTCAGTCCCCTGTAGGTTCAGCTGCCTTTTTAATGGAAGGTTTACTACTTGCACACGCAAAATAATAATTTCTCGATGCTTTATTTGCCAGTGTAGCCCCATGAGTTATCTCAATTAAATGTCTTTTCAGGCCTAACAAGAGTGGGTCAAAAATTTTCCATCTACAATTATTGTGGATGAAAAATGGCCTTTTTTGAAAATGAAAATTTTCTGTGAAAATTCTCCTTGTGTTCAAAATGTCCCATTTTTCTCTGTGAAAAACCCATACCTGAAAAATCTGTGGTTTCTCGCAAACCAAAAACTGAAAATTTTGAGTGAAAACTGAACTTTAAAAAAAGAATTCCATAGAAAAATATGGAAAACTTATTCAGGAAACCCATTTTCGTTGCTTTTTGAATTCTTCAAAGAAAAAAAATGTTCAATTTTCCAGCAAATTCTAGGCCTCACTTTGAGCAGATGCTACAATATTTGGGGTACGGTTTGGAGGTTCTTCCTTATAAACATCCCTTTGTAACCTCAGTTTGGATGAAATGCAAAATCAGGTCCTGCAAGATGTGGTCATTAAGGATTCTGTGGCATGTTTTGAAACAGGAAGGCTGTTAGTCTCAGTATCTTGGCCATAGGCCAGCTTGGGTAATTACATTCTGCTGGCCTGTATTCCACCCTGCAGTTCAAATGGAAAAATTATTTTCCACTTCCCTTCCTAAAACCACTGCTGCATGGCGGATTGCAGAATGAATGACACTTTTCCACCCCAGAGGTAGCTGCATTTAAGTGATGGAGGAAGCGTCACCTGTGTGCGTTAACATTGGTAGTGCAGTTTGGATGAAAGGTACTATGGCAACGTACCTGATATTATTACTGGGCCAGATTTTGGCTAGTGTAAATCAGCAGAGCTCTCACTGACTGCAAGCGAGCTGGGCTGATTTCTGCAAGCGAGCTGGGCTGATTTCCACCAGCTAAGAATCTGGCCCTTGGTCAGCTTTTGGTCCTGTAAAGAGGTGCTGAGTCTAGTCCCACCATGATGAATGCAGCCATGGATTGGAGCAGTTTTATCCTTTCAGCAGCATGAGCACAGCACAGGGAGGAAGGGGTGAATGGGGAGGGGAGAGCTGTGTGGGCTCCACGGAGCTGGCATGGAGGAGAAGAGGGAGGACTTGCTGGCAGGCTTGACCCGTGCATGTAATTTGTAAAGAGCAGTTTTTACTCCAGATCGATGCTTTCCTCGGCGCTTTAATGCACCCCATTGGTGTCCTTAAACTCTAATGATGCAGTCTGTGAGAAGCTGCCATTTATTTCCCACAGATGGGGTGATAATTATTGACAAGATTGTAACTAATAATTAAACCCATTTGCTCCTTTAAACAAGGTGGTGTGAATTATTTCCAGGGGCTCTTTTGCAGGGCTGTGGTCACCCTCTTCTGGGGGCTGGAATTCTAATGCTGCCGAGAGCCAGGCCAGGTGAAGGGCTCTCTCTGGGATGCCCAGGCGCTTTGCCGGGCCTGGGGCCTGCTCCCCCAGCAATGGGATCCTCTACGAGGCTGGTCTCTACCCTTCCAGGCTGTCACTGTGCAGTTCCATTGCTCTGACACTCGATGGCTGGTTGTCGCCTCCTATCCCAGGGATGGATCTGGCCCTAGCTGACTCAAGTCAAAAGGCTGCCCCAGAATTCAATCCCCCTGTACTACAGAATTCGTCCCCCTGTACTACAATTGCTGCTGCTCTCCGCCTCCATGCAATAAGACAATGTGGCCTCGTGGATAGGGCACTGGAGTGGGACTTAGGAGACCTGGTCCCAGCTTGGTCACTGGGTGATCTTGGGCAAGTCTCTTTGACACCCTGTGCCTCGGTTTCCCCATGTGTAAAATGGGGATAATGATACTGCCCTCACTTGCAAAGTGCTTCGAGATCTAGTGATGAAAAGAGCTTGGCACTATTAGTATTATACCCCTTCCCCTATGTGACGGGGCAGAGTGGCCCCGCACTGGTACCGCAGGGGTTAACCCTTCCTTCCTGGTAGAGGAGGAAGCCCCGCCCCGGAAGCCCTGCTGGGCATGCTCCAACTGGAGCCTAGGTATAAAAGCCTGCAAAGCGGCTCAGTCTGGGCTGACCACCAGAGGAGAAGGAAGCACACTGCCAGCTCCCGAGGCGGGACATCCAATACCCCAGGATCCAGGGGCCAACCAAGCCGGGACACCCTCTGCACCCCGGACGGAGGACGCGACAGGAGGGGACAGACCGGAGAACCAGACATTGAGGGTAGGAAGGGACCCAGGGGGACTTTAGAGGCCAGCAGCGTTAAAGCAGGGGGTTGGACTAGATGACCTCCTGAGGTCCCTTCCAACCCTGAGATTCTATGATTCTATGAAAGCCGCACTGATGCTCGGCATGTTGCGGGCGGATCCCCGCCGAGCTAAGCGCAAGGGGGAACCCCGCTAACAGGAGAGCCCTGGGTCGGGACCCGGTGGAGAGGGCGGGCCCGGGTCCCCCTACCCACTCCAGCCATTAGGCCGCACTTCTCCACCGGAGAGAGGGAAGAATATGGACTCTGGCCACTGGGCCACACTGCCCTGCATCTCGGGGCGAGGTATATGGACTCTGGCTGCTGGGCCACACTGCCCTGCATCTCAGGGCGAGGTATATGGACTCTGGCCGCTGGGCCACACTGCCCTGCATCTCAGGGCGAGGTATATGGACTCTGGCCGCTGGGTCACACCACCCCGATACCCGGGGTACGACGCACGGACTCGGGCCATTAGGGCCTGCTACACCGCCCAAGGGGGTGAGCAAGGGGAAATCGGCCATTAGGCCACAAAGGACGCCCTTAAGGGGGCAGGCGGAAGGACTTAAGAGTAGCGAGGCCCTGACACCTCAGTGACCCCTGCCACAAAGGGACACTGCGGTGCCGGACCCATCACACCCTAGGACAATGAAGACCATGGAAGGCACCAGGGAGTGAATTGTGATTTAGAGAACCTGAGCCTGCTCCCAGGTTCCCCCTTGCTCCAGAGGGAAGTAATATACCTTGTGCAGATCACCTCCTGCTCTGAACCAGCCCGGCTGGGGCACTGGGTGTGCGGGGAGAGAGTCTGCCACACCTCACCCCTTGCCTCCCACTCTCTGTTCACCTGCTTCTCCCGCGATGCACAGATCGGCAGAAGGGGTAGCCGATACAGGGGAGCTAGAGGCTCCTGATGTGCCTGTGCTCCCCTGTGCGAGCATACAAGGCAGCTCATGACCATATTTTGTTCATATCATAATATTTTGCACATGCATGTCATATTTTGCATATATGTCATGTGTACATCTATGAATTGTAATACATGACAGGGGCCACTTTCATATTCGCTCCCATGGAAATCAGTGCATGAGCTCACACAGGTTCAATGCTAGAAACCAGCTCCAGTACTTATTCCAATCCCCCTTCTAGGGCCCGATAGGGCAAAGGGCTGTGGGTAGATCTCTAATCTCAAGCAAAGCCTATCTTAGGCTAATCTTGCAAGTTGGAAAGCGCTTTGCAGGTGAAAACCACTTATAACCTGCTAAATACCATTATGTTCCCACCCAGCTGCCACTTAGCTAAGCAGTACATAAGCGGTTTTCCTCATAGGCAAAGCTAGTCAAAAGTTTCCAAAATTTGGTTTTGGGGTGAAAATTTTTGTTGACATTTTAAATTTCAAGAGGAAGGGGAAAAAACACAAACAACTATTGAGGGATTTTTCATAGTTTTGTTTCTGTCTCATTTTGACCGGCAAAAGAGCTGCTCGAAATGTTCGGAATGGAGACATTTTGAAGAAAATTTGTCTGAAATTTGACAAAAGCAATGAAAAAATATTTTTTTCAACTAAATGAATTTATGCCCCTGACCATTTTCTTCCTCCTCTCGATTTCCACTCCAGTTCATTGACATTTTCCAGGCTATGCTATATCAAGAGATGAACACAATATTTGCACAAGTACACGGGCAACACCTATTGTCTCCCTGCTGTTTGAGGGACTGCCTCATCTGCTGCATTGTTGCATCACAAAGTCATGTCTAACTTGCTGTCCACGCTTCTCTCCAAGTCCCTTTCAAAAAGCATAGGGTGACCAGATGAGAAGACCCAAAAATCGGGACTTCCCGCCCAGAAGTTGTCGAGCAAAAAAAAAACTGGAAGAAGACTGAAAATCGGGACAAAAGGCGTCCCAACCGACCATCGGTTGGGATGCAGGACAAATGATCAAAAATCGGAACAGTCCCGATTTTATCGGGACGTCTGGTCACCCTACCTAAGCAATGCAAACGATTTCATCCCAAAACTACTATGCTGAGTTGGAGAGGGAGGATGGTCCAGTGGCTAGAGCAGTAAATTCAGCTTTACCACCAACTTCCTGCATGACTTGGGCAAATCATTTTTGTCTCTCGGTGTCTGTTTTCCCATCTGTAAAATGGGGGGAAGCAGTTCCCTACTCCCAGCGGTGTTGTGAAGGTGAATGAATACATTAAAGATTGTGAGATGCTCAGATCCTACAGTAATGGCAGCTGTAGACATGCCATAGCTAGACTGCATCTATCTGATTATGTTCACTCACGTTCACCACGCCTCTACGAGACAGCTGCCCACACATGTTTGTCTGGGGACTGAGCTGAAATGTTTTGGGTCTAGGGCTGAACTTCCCCAATGTTTGGGTCTGTTCAGAGTTGGGGTTTTGCTCTAGCCATTCCCTACTTAGTACATATCCATTTGCTCATGGAGAGAACCCAGCACAAACTCCTCCACCCCAGAGCCCCCTCTTGAGTTTGGCTGCTCCCTGGTGGTGGGATACCTACGGTGCATCTATACTGCAATTATGGCATGTTTCATGGCTTCAGTGGGGGCAGACTCACAAGTAGTTCAGCAGGGTGCCGGGCAGGTTGGCACAGCCTGTGCTCAAGTTAATTTGGGTACATCTAGATGAGCTGCAGTCCTCCCTGGGATTGCAGTATAGACATCTCCCCATCACAGAGGTGCCACACTGTCCCACGCTCCCTGCCCATGCACAACTCCCATTATGTGTGGAGCACTACATGTGTAACCCACACAATTTCTGGGTGTGGTGTTCTAGTGGCACCAAGACCACTTAGAGAGAGAGATAAAATGAGTCTGCTCTAAAGCATTAGCTAACAGCCAGTTGGCTTTTAGCTCATGCAGTAGAGGCTCATGCACTAAGCTCCAGAGATCCCAGGTTAGATCCCGCCTACCGGCGGAGCGGCCCTTAAAGGGAAACTGTAAAATTCCTGTAAATGGGGCGGGGAGGGGGTGCACTCCCTCTCCAGGGCCAGATTGTCAGAGACCTTACTCAGTCACACAGGGAGAGAGGGGAATAAAGCCCCCTCACTCCCCTGCTCAGTTAGTGATGTTGGCCATGACATAGGTGCCAGAAGGAATTACCCCCCTGCAAACGAGCCGGTTGGGAGGGATTGAAGAAGGGCAGGCCGTAGAGGGAGTCTGTGTCTGGGTGGGGTGGAGAGCGGGTATCTCCAGGGAGTGGGTTGATACCCACCGAGGATCTGTGCTTTCATAATGCAGGGGGTTGGGCATAGAGTGCGTCTGGGGCTGACAGTCTGCTCACAGTCAGCAAAGAGTTATGGGCAAAGCCAAAAGCACCATAGTCCTTCCTGCTCTGGGAATGCAGGGCAGGGTGTTTGGACGCGGGATGGCGCATGCCCAGGAGATCAGCACTGATGGGGCAGGTTGGGCAGTGAGGAGCAGGGGCTGCAGCACAGTGACATTCAGAGGCCTGGCTGGGGGAGCTCCCTTTGCCTGGCGTATGCTTCCAGGGAAGGTGTAAATCTAATCTCCATGCAAGGGTCCATTAGCATTACAGGGGAGTATTGGCTTTGCACTCCTTGCCCCCTGCACCCTGGATGACAGAGTACACCCCTCTGCTGTCCCCTGCAGGGCACAAAGGAGGCTGCACGTGCATTCTGCAGAGTCAGCGTATAATGGCCTTGTAAGTCAAGGGACCCTCCACAATTTTGTGAGCGGATTTTTACAGTAAGAAACACACCCCATGGACGTGCCTATAATTATTAGTGTCTCTCTTAGGGTGTGTCTACACTGCAGTCCAAGTTGACCAGCGCTAGCTTGAATGTAACTAGAATGGCTAAAAGGAGCAAGGAAGCTGCAGCAGCACGGGCTAGAACGCGGGCTGTGTAGGCTGCTACGTACTTGCATTGCTGGCCTGCATTGGGGCTTGTGCCTCCACATCTTCACTGCTATTTTTAACCATGCTAGCGAGATTAAAAGCCACACAGATATGCCTAACTGAGTGGCAATCAGCTTTCCGATTGCAGTGTAAACATGTTAGTTTTGCCTCCTGGCGCAATAATATCTCTGTCTTTTGACGTAATCCGATGGGGTTCTTCTCTTTCCCCCATCAAACTGGCATGACTCCAGAGGCTCCTGATCTAGTGCAAGGAAATCAGAATTAGGCTGTGAGACTCCATATCTGTCTGTCTATCTACCTGTCTGAACTGCCTGACTGTAGAATAAAGGGTTTATCTGCATGTGTTTGAGATGGCGGCATTAGTCATCAGCGAAGAAGCAAACAGCGAAGCATACAATTGTCCCCAATATGTATCAGCATAATCATAAAACCCTTGGACCACCTTACACCATGCTGTATCAGGTATGTGCAAAAACTATTATCAACATGGGTTTTATCTTGAAATGTCCTGACACTATTTTTCTATTTTCCCAACTGTAAAGCAGGGCTCCTTTAGAGCCCTGAGTGCAACGGTACAGGCCATGGAGAGAAAGGAAAACGAAACCTCTAAAACATACCTAAAATAGCTTGCCTGCTGATTTGTCCTTATCTTACTCACCGTGCATCTTGTACGTTCATCTTCTTCCTTGACAAAGTATGTGGGAGTTCCAAAAGCCAAATATTTCCGCATTCTGGGCTCTCTTTATTTGCTCTCTCTTTTTCTTTCAACCTCTTCCCCACAAGAAATTCCACTAAAAGTGTTACAATAACACTGTTGCTTTGCACAAGCAAGCCCTCACCTCAGCTGTCTTAAATCAACTCAGCTAGGCCACAGTCCAGAAAACACTTACTCATGTGCTTAACTTTAAGCATCACAATGAACTCAAAGGGATTACTCACAAGTTAGTTGTATGCATACATCTTTGCAGGGTCATGGCTATTTAGTGGAACAACTCAAAAATGGCTGAAGTGAAACCTGGCTAGTTTTGTACATCTTACTTACAAATAAAGTTTGGGGAAATCAGTCCATTTGTTTAAAAGAGCACTTAGAGTAATTCCTTAACAAATACATGTTTAACTGGAAGGTGCTTTGCAAATATCTTCTTAAAGGAAATTTCAAAACAAAACAAAATTCTAATGAACGTCTTGAATTTCACTTTAGACATTGTTAAAAATATTGAGCTACTTTTTGCCAAATCTGGCTTGATTTTTAACAGATCAAAGAACATCTAAAACCAACCCAATGTCAACACTTCTAACCTGAGGGTTTATGGGGGGTTTTAAAGTTATCCAAGCTCAGCAATTCTGATTGGAACATATGGGCGAAGTGTAAGTCTTCCTCATAAGTGGCTCAATCAATTCCACTGAAATTTGCAAATAAAATAACCATTAGGCCAAGACCAAGCATGGAAAATGCCAGCCAGAAAGGAATCCGTTTGAGAAAGTTAAGAGTAGCTGGAGAAGAGAATTAGAATGGAAACTGGAATTATTCTAGTGGGTGTTCATGATCATCTGGCATATCTGGCAACAGGGGTTCTCAAACTTTTTCATGGGGTGAACCACATCTTAATAGAGAGATTGTCTTGTGGACATCTCTATTGGCCTTCCCAATTGTGCAGACTATCCTCCCATCCATAAGCACAACAGAATATGTCATCCTGTTGGTTACTACAGCAATTGCGTACATGAAAATGTAATATTAGGAAAGCACTTGATGTATTTTTTTGCTTCTGTTCAGTTTAGCAGGTAGGATTTCCAGCACCAGCTCCTCGCAGGCCAGTGGCAAGGGCTCTGTAGGCCCCCAGTGGTCCACGGGCCAGTTTCAGAAGCAACGTGCTATAATAATGTATCCCTAACCATGCTTTATACCAATAAGTAGGCTATAACCCTGTCAAGGTGTGCTGGTGACTCTATAAACCATGAGACCTGAATGGTCAATGGTCGAGTGGTTTAACACTGTCACCAGAATACTGAGATAGCCTTATAAGCCTTGTGCTGCATGGCTGGGGATACATTATTCACTATAATATATGGTAAGAAATACCTGTGCAGGGTTTGAAATGAACTGCTTTAGCCACTAGCCAGCATGGCTGCTAGGTGCATGGGAATCCGTCAGCATTTCAGTGTGCAACAGGAGGCTGAAGTAGAAATGCACGGAGGGAAATTCACCTCCCTGCAACAAGTAATTGGATTTTCTACAGGAAATGTATGCAGGGCAGTTGGGGGAAAGAATCCTACTCTCTGCCCCAGATGTCAGGCAGAGCATGGGGCAGCTGGGTAGCCCCTCTGCATTACCCCACTGGGCTGGGAATGGGGGACATGCCTCCTGTGGTCTGTGGTTTATGGATAGGTGCCATCACAGATTCAGGGACCAATCTTGCTGCTCCAGCATTTTCTGTCCTCCGCCTCCTCCCATGTGACCTGTGCAAAGCTGATGCAGAGATAGATAGATAGATAGATAGATAGATAGATAGATAGATAGATAGATAGATAGATAGATGATAATGTGGAGATGGATAGCTAGCCAGGCTAGTACACTAGGATCTAGGAGGACAGATAGATAGAGATTCCACCTTTACTCATAGAACCTCACTCTGTGATTTGTAAGATTGGCAGAATCTCATAATGTCCAGTAAGCCTGTTTATTTCCAGCTGTCACCAGCTCTAGAACTAGTTGAGCGGCTTTTCCGGAAGTCGTATGTGCATGCAGCAGTAGGATGGATCTCAGAAAGAGACGAGAGGATGCGTTGGATCGAATGGCTGCTAAACAGATGAGTGTACATGAATTCTGGAGAGGCTACAGCATGGTGAGGGGTGAAGGGCTAAGTCCCTATAGCCGCTAACCTTTCTAAATGAAATATTCCTCATCCCTGTACCATATGCCACCAATACTGTAGACCATGCCCATATGAGCACCATGGGAGTAGGGTGGGGGCACGAGGAGGGTTTGGGGGATTTCATTAGGACCCAGAGGGGGAGGGGGAATAAACAGTAGATGAATCTCAAATTGCCTAAAGGGTTTGGTTGAGTTAAAAAAACAACTTGATTGGTCTTTATCAGAAAAGGACCCAGGGGCATCTTTTCACATTGAAATGGCCAAGAGACAATAGCACTGCTGGGGAAGCTATTAGGGGAGACAGGGGCCCTGGGATCTGGCATGCTCCTGCTTGGGCTCAGTATCTGGGAGACGGAGCGCAGGAGCTGCGGAATCTGGAGCTGTAATGACAGCCAGGCTGGCCTTCCCCGCCTCTCTCTGTTCTGGTGAGATCCCCTGCCCTGGAGCAGTGGTTGTGCAGCACATTTACAACAGAGGGGCCTGCTTTCTGAATGCGAGCCACTCGGCATCCTTCTGTTCTCCATATGGATACATTGTCTGGCCTTTGCCTGACAGGCCCCCTGCCTCCGAGCTGCTCTCCTCTCCCTACTGTGCTCACATAAACTGTTAGTTTCCCTTTTTATTAAACCCCCGGAGTGGACAGCAGGGCTGTGGGCAACAGCAATTTGTGAAGGATGGAGAAGGAACAAGTTTCTGTTGTGGAGCGGAAGCCCCCGTCTTCCCCAGTCCCTCCTGAGCTGGACCGGACTGTGTGCATGGACAAAGGGAGGAGATGGCGCGCATGCTTTGGGGATCCCAACCCGAGGCCAGGGGAGTGCTTCCTGGAGCCCTGTCAATGAAATCGCTGGATGGCGCTGTGACGCAGCTCTCCCCACTTGAGAAACACAGCCACTGTGCAACACCAACCATACACTGCAACTCTGGCTGTGTAAAGCACTCCTCTATCATGCCCATCTCATTGTAACACCCACTGCCAACTGTAACTGTATAAAGCACTCCTTCATAACAACCACCCTAATGTAACACCCAATCACAGATTGTAAATCCAGTTGTATAAAGCACTCCTCTATAATACCCACCCCACTATACCACCCAATCACAGGTTGTAACGCCAATTGCATAAAGCACTCGTATAGAACACCCACTCCTCTGTAACACCTATTGCAGATTATCACTTCAGTTGTATGAAGTGCTCTAAAACATCAATGTAACACCATTGCAGACTATAACTCCAATTAGCTCCTTTACCACCATCTCATTGTGACACACATCCTAACTCATGATGCCAAGAGGACTATCTGAGTGATACCCACTTTAGGTGAGTCCATAGACATGCAAATCAGGAATGGACTATCTAATCTAACCAAAGTCAAACTCCATCATTTCTAGGTTCCAATCTGGTTTGGATAAAATAAGAAGCTGCCTGACCTTTAGTCCAAAACACAGAATGAATCTGAACTGACCCAGCTTTAAGGTCTGAAAAAACATAGTTAACTTTTCTTTTTCAAGTTTGTGTTTTTCTCTGTTAAAGAAAACACATTTACTTGGACTAAATGTATGGTGCCAAAATATTCCCCAAAATGATCCTCATAGTATCTCCCACCAGGCCAGGGCCAAGATGAGCTGCGAAACTCATGAGAAAGCCTTTCTTCTCATGAACTTTTATTTGTTCAGCACTGAATACGCTGTCCGCACTCAGTGGATGGTAAGTATTAATGTTAAGCCTGATTATCTGTTCTGTGCTCTCTTCCCTCAGATGTATCATTCACAGGTACTAGTGCAGAGAGTGGAGTGGATGATAGATCTGAGGGAACACAGCAGAAGGAGACTCCACCGATTGGAAGGCATGAGATGCACCACCCTAGGGATGGGGGTTCCATGACCACCACTCCCAAGAGGAGGAGGAGGGTGGTGGTGGTCGGGGACTCTCTCCTCAGGGGGACTGAGTCATCGATCTGCCGCCCTGACCAGGAAAACCGAGAGGTGTGCTGCTTGCCAGGGGCTAGGATTCATGATGTGACGGAGAGACTGCCGAGACTCATCAAGCCCTCAGATCGCTACCCTTCCTGCTTCTCCACGTCGGCACCAATGATACTGCCAAGAATGACCTTGAGCATATCACTGCAGACTACGTGGCTCTGGGAAGAAGGATAAAGGAGTTTGAGGCGCAAGTGGTGTTCTCGTCTAATCTCCCTGTGGCAGGAAAAGGCCAGGGTAGAGACCGTTGAATCGTGGCAGTCAACAAATGGCTACGCAGATGGTGTCGCAGAGAAGGGTTTGGATTCTTTCACCATGGGATGGTGTTCCAAGAAGAAGGAGTGCTTGGCAGAGACGGGCTCCACCTAACGAAGAGAGGGAAGAGCATCTTTGCAAGCAGGCTGGATAACCTAGTGAGGAGGGATTTAAACTAGGTTCACCGGGGGAAGGAGACCAAAGCCCCGAGGTAAGTGGGGAAGTGGGATACCGGGAGGAATCACAAGTAGGTGAGTGCAAGAGGGGAGGGCTCCTGCCCCATACTGGGACAGCAGGATGATCAGTGAGTTATCTTAAATGCCTATACACAAATGCAAGAAGCCTGGGGAACAAGCAGGGAGAACTGGAAGTCCTGACACAGTCAAGGAATTAAGATGTAATTGGAATAACAGACTTGGTGGCATAACTCACATGATTGGAGTACTGTCATGAATGGATATAAACTGTTCAGGAAGGATAGGCAGGGCAGAAAAGGTGGGGGAGTTGTGTTGTATGTAAGAGAGCAGTATGACTGCTCAGAGCTCCAGTATGAAACTGCAGAAATACCTGAGAGTCTCTGGATTAAATTTAGAAGTGTGAGCAACAAGGGTAATGTAGTGGTGGGAGTCTGCTACAGACCATCAGACCAGGGGGATGAGGTGGACGAGGCTTTCTTCCAGCAACTAACAGAAGTTGCTAGATCACAGGCCATGGTTCTCATGGGTGACTTTAATCACCCCAATATCTCCTGGGAGAGCAATACAGCGGTGCACAGATAATCCAGGAAGTTTTTGGAAAGTGTAGGGGACAATTTCCTGGTGCAAGTGCTGGAGGAACCAACTAGGGGAAAAGCTCTTCTTGACCTGCTGTTCACAAACAGGGAAGAAATAGTAGAGGAAGCAATAGTGGATGGGAACCTGGGAGGCAGTGACCATGAGATGGTTGAGTTCAGGATCCTGACACAAGGAAGAAAGGAGAGCAGTAGAACAGAGACCCTGGACTTCAGAAAAGCAGACTTCAACTCCCTCAGGGAACTGATGGGCAATAACATGAGGGGGAAAGGAGTCGAGGAAAGCTGGCTGTATTTTAAAGAATCCTTATTGAGGTTGCAGGAACAAACTATCCCAATGTGTAGAAAGAAAAGTAAATATGGCAGGCGACCAGCTTGGCTTAACAGTGAAAGCCTTGCTCGTCTTAAACAAAAAAAAAAGCATCTTACAAGAAGTGGAAGATTGGACAAATGAGCAGGGAGGAGTATAAAAATATTGCTCAGGCATGCAGGAGTGAAATTAGGAAGGCCAAATCACACTTGGAGTTGCAGCTAGCCAGAGATGTCAGGAGTAACAAGAAAGGTTTCTTCGGTATGTTAGCAACAAGAAGAAAGTCAAGGACAGTGTGGGCCCCTTGCTTAATGAGAGAGGGAACCTAGTGACAGAAGATGTGGAGAAAGCTAGTGTACTCAATGCTTTTTTTGCCTCTGTCTTCACAGACAAGGTCATCTCTGAGACGGCTGCACTCCGCAGCAAGGTATGAGGAGGAGGTGACTAGCCCTCTGTGGAGAAAGAAGTAGTTCGGGACTATTTAGAAAATCTGAACAAGCACAAGTCCATGGGGCCGGATGCACTGCATCCGAGGGTGCTAAAGGAGTTGGCCAATGTGATTGCAGAGCCATTGGCCATTATCTTTGAAAAATCATGGCAATCAGGGGAGGTCCCGGATGACTGGAAAAAAGCTAATGTAGTTCCCATCTTTAAAAAAGAGAAGAAGGAAGATCCGGGGAACTACAGGCCAGTCAGTCTCACCTCAGTCCCTGGAAAAATCATGGAACAGGTCCTCAAGGAATCAATTCTGAACCACTTAAAGGAGAGGAAAGTGATCAGGAAAAGTCAGCATGGATTTACCAAGGGCAAGACATGCCTGACTAACCTAATTGCCTTCTATGATGAGATAACTGGCTCTGTGGATGAGGGGAAAGCAGTGGATGTGCTATTTCTTGACTTTAGCAAAGCTTTTGATATAGTCTCCCACAGTATACTTGCCAGCAAGTTAAAGAAGTATGGGCTGGATGAATGGACTGTAAGGTGGATAGAAAACTGGCTAGATGGTCGGGCTCAACGGGTAGTGATCAATGGCTCCATGTCTAGTTGGCGGCCGGTATCAAGTGGAGTGCCCCAAGGGTCGGTGCTGGGGCTGGTTTTGTTCAATATCTTCATTAATGATCTGGAGGATGGTGTGAACTGCACCCTTAGCAAGTTTGCAGATGACATTAAACTGGGAGGAGTGGTTGATACGCTGGAGGGTAGGGATAGGATACAGAGGGACCTTAACAAATTAGAGGATTGGGCCAAAAGAAATCTGATGAGGTTCAACAAGGACAAGTGCAGAGTCCTGCACTTAGGACAGAAGAATCCCATGCACTGCTACAGACTAGGGACCGAATGGCTGAGCAGCAGTTCTGCAGAAAAGGACCTAGGGGTTACAGTGGACGAAAAGCTGAATATGAGTCAACAGTGTGCCCTTGTTGCCAAGAAGGCTAATGCCATTTTGGATAGTATAAGTAGGGGCATTGCCAGCAGATCGAGGGACGTGATCATTCCCCTCTATTCGGCACTGGTGAGGCCTCATTTGGAGTACTGTGTCCAGTTTTGGGCCCCACACTACAAGAAGGATGTGGATAAATTGGAAAGAGTCCAGCGGAGGGCAACAAAAATGATTAGGGGGCTGGAGCACATGACTTATGAGGAGAGCCTGAGGGAACTGGGATTGTTTAGCCTACAGAAGAGAAGAATGAGGGGGGATTTGATAGCTGCTTTCAGCTACCTGAAAGGGGGTTCCAAAGAGGATGGATCTAGACTGTTCTCAGTGGTAGAAGATGACAGAAGAAGGAGTAATGGTCTCAAGTTGCAGAGGGGGAGGTTTAGGTTGGATATTAGGAAAAACTTTTTCACTAATAGGATGGGGAAGCACTGGAATGGGTTACCTAGGGAGGTGGTGGAATCTCCTTCCTTAGAGGTTTTTAAGGTCAGGCTTGACAAAGCCCTGGCTGGGATGATTTAGTTTGTGTTGGTCCTGCTTTGAGCAGGGGGTTGGACTAGATGACCTCCTGAGGTCCCTTCCAACCCTGAGGTTCTATGATTCTATGATTCTATCGGTCAGAAGAACTTTGCATAAACTAGATCACCCTCCAGAGAGGAAGGATGGTCCATTGGTGCCCACGTTGTAGCCTGCAATTCAGGAGACCTCAATACATATCCTTGTTCTGCCACCGACTTCCTGTGTGACCTTGGCGGGCCACAGGAAATTACTCCGCTGGCCTTCTGCGGCCCGCGGGCCACGTGTTTGAGACCCCTGGTCTAAGGCAATGGACCCAACATGATTTCCGTCATTTCCAGCTGCTCACTCTTTCATTTCATGCAATGATTTTTGCTCGGCAGGGTGGTGTCGAGTTTAGGGCCCGGGAATCACAACTCCTCACTGCTGTTCCTGATTTCAGCCATTGGCATCCTGGGCAGCCTTGGCTGAGCAACCTAACCTAACCTATGAGGCTCTTGATGGAGGGGAAGGATAGCTCAGTGGTTTGAGCATTGGCCTGCTAAACCCAGGGTTGTGAGTTCAATCCTTGAGGGGGCCATTTAGGGATCTGGAGCAAAAATTGGGGATTGGTCCTGCTTTGAGCAGGGGGTTGGACTATATGATCTCCTAAGGTCCCTTCCAACTCTGATATTCTATGATCTCTGCACTTGAGTTCTCTCTTTTGTGAAAGGAGGAGGAAATGAGGAGGCAGACTATGGGAAAGTGAGGAGGCGGACTATGGGAAAGTGAGGAGGCAGGGTGTAGTGGGAAAGAATTGGGTCAAGTGGCTTTGAATAGAGTAACAACTGGTCTTAGCCTTCATCTCACACTCTTTTCGAAGCTTGAGAACTGCAAGTGACATTTATTCTTGTGACTTTAGGTTGTCTCCCTGGTGTTGGGTGGTTCTTGAAGTGAAAGAACAAAAATACCATGAGATCCAAGAAGCACTGTAAATCATCTTCTTGTGAGATCTTCAACTCCAAGAGCTTCTGGTGACCTCTGTCTCCACATCCAGGGGCTGAATCGTCACTTGCCTCACTTGAGTTTTTTGCTGCTGTCCTAGAACTGGTTGGGAAGTTTTTGATGAAAGGCTTATCATTGGAAAATACTGTTTCATCAAAACCAGAACTGTTTGCAGGGAAAGGATCAGTTTTGACAAAATTTCTGTTGTGAAAAAATTCTGTTTTTCTGTCCAAAACCACTTTTCATTTTGAAATTAAAGTTAAGGGGGAGGGAAGGAAAAAGAAAAAAGGTTGAAATTGAAACAAAATGTTTTGAAATTATCAAAACAAAACATTAAGACTGACATGATGTGATAGGGAGTGGGGGAGGCATGGATATTTGGTTTGCAAAACTTTCCAAGATTTTGACTTTTCATCCTGAGGCAAGAACGGAAAGATTCTTGAAAATTCTTCAGGACAGGAAAAACAATTCCTGACCAGCTCCAGTATCTCCAGGGATTTCTGATGTCAATGCTTGCATGAATCTGGATAATACAGTGACCAAACAGGCCCAGAAAATTTTGGATGCCTAACTTCTGAGGTTTTCCTATCATGAGTGAACATACACCTGCTGTTTCTCTGCAGAAGACATAGTCTGAAAAAGAGGCCCTGTAAAAAACTCCTTCAAGCCCAGTGAAAATATTGCATCATTCCTAAGAGGTATTTTGAGATCAATCAAGAAGTAGAGGATGCTTGTCCCTTAGACAATTGGTTTTTAATTGATCATCTATAGCCAATTTAGTGCTGGTGGAGAGTGATGGCATGAGAATCCTAGATACTTACATCCTTCGATGTCCACAAACCAGACTGGAATCATGCAATCTACCTAATGATTGTCAGCACTGCCCTGATGAGACCACTGCTGTGGAGTACAGTCTCCAGACCCATTCAGCCTTTCTGCTGGGTTTGATATCAAGGTGTTGCTGTTCTGGGAGGTGGAGACAGCTGGTCACTGGGTCACCCAACTCATTTGGCCAAAAGAGACCATTGTACTCCTTCCACATACTCCACCAAATGGTTGTCGGGCAGCAGCCTGAGCCCCAACCCCCCTAGGATACATGTAACTCCCCAGTGATGTTAGGAGCCAAGACTGCAGTCAAACTCGAGACGTTGGTGTGATACCCACTGCAGCCCATTACTAATCCCCTGAGCCATCCCACAGCTAATGGGGCAGCGATGGGGATCAAGGCTTTGTCTTGTTGGCGGGGACCATGTAGGTGAAGAGACAATCAGACACCAAGTCTGCTGGTATAAATTGTCAGGGCTCCGTTGCTTTCAGCACAGCTGTGTCAATGGACACCAGCCGAGGATCAGGCCCCAATCCTGGGACTCAGGCCAAGTACCATTTTCTTCTCCAAATAGTCTTGTTGGCTTCCCTGGGTGCAGCAGGCCGCCCTGCCCAGTGAGAAAGGCTATCAGAATCTGCCTCACATAGAATATCAGGGTTGGAAGGGACTTTAGGAAGTCATCTGAGAGGGGACATGATAGCAGTCTTCAGGTATCTAAAAGGGTGTCATAAGGAGGAGGGAGAAAACTTGTTCACCTTAGCCTCTAAGGATAGAACAAGAAGCAATGGGCTTAAACTGCAGCAAGGGAGGTTTAGGTTGGACATTAGGAAAAAGTTCCTAACTGTCAGGGTGGTTAAACACTGGAATAAACTGCACAGGGAGGTTGTGGAATCTCCATCTCTGGAGATATTTAAGAGTAGGTTAGATAAATGTCTATCAGGGATGGTCTAGACAGTAATTGGTCCTGCCATGAGGGCAGGGGGCTGGACTCAATGACCTCTCGAGGTCCCTTCCAGCCCTAGAATCTAGTCCAACCCCCCGCTCAAAGCAGGGCCAATCCCCAATTTTTGCCCCAGATCCCCAAATGGCCCCCTCAAGGATTGAACTCACAACCCTGGGTTTAGCAGTCCAATGCTCAAACCACTGAGCTACCCCTCCCTCTCAATCACCCCCTGAGAATCTCTGACTCTCAGTGTAATCACCCACTGCACACTCCTCTTCCAGAGGGGGCGATTTCCTCCTCCACATCCCAGCACTGGGCTGGGGAGTGGAGAGTGCTTTATAGCTAGGATCTGAAGACGCCGGTTTGAATGTAGCATGTGCAGGGGTGGGAGGATGAGGGTGGGAGAGTGGAGAGGTACCGACACAGCACTCCTTGGCAGTGATTTATAGACTGGGTCAGGCACAAATTGACTCGTATGCAAGAAATGTAAATGGAATCGAGACTTTTGATGGAGAAGCTCATTTTCAGACTTAAACGCTTTAAATTAAACACACTCGCACACAAATGCTGGTGAGGAGGGTGTTTTATATAATTTACATTACAAATCAATTCATTATCCACACAGGCAGGTTGCACTGATTTTCAAGGATCGGAGATTTGATGAAGAGGATTCATTTCAAGAAATAAACCTTTTAAATTAACCACAAGATGAGGGAAATTTCTTTATTTAAAAAATGTGCCAGCCCCTTCTTTGTTGCTTTTATTATTATTAATATTATTTTCAATCTGGTTTTGGGTCATTAAGGAGGGTCCAGAAGTCACCGACTGCCTTTCGTAGGGATGAGAACTGATTGCTTAGGATGCTGTGAATTTAAATCTGGCTTCAAATCCATCATTTACTGCAACACAATTTGTTACCCAAGGTGGGCTTTGTGCCCCATTGCAGGTGGGGGAGTGCTCAGGATTAAATGAACATGGACTAACTTCTCCTTCTTGGACCAGATAGTTACGCATTCCATTGCAGGACATTGGGGCAGGATTGAAGGCTGAATGAGTGTGGAATCTGGATTCCTGTCTCCCCCTGGGAGCATGGGTGAGGGCCATCCAGGACCTGGGTGAGGTGCACTGGCAGAGTGCATGGTGTAGGAGTTCAGGATAGAGTGGCTACTGGTCCTAGAAGAGGGTGATTCTTCTAGGGCACATTTCTGATCCAATGTTAGAGGTGTGAGGGAAACTCAAGACTGAATGAACATGGGTCCTGACGTCTCTTCTCTTCCTAGGAGAGATCTGGCCCTCTGGAGCATGGCTGTTGAGGCTCCATGTTGGAGAGAGGAAGGTGGAGCTCAAGAATGAACAAATGCTGAGACTAAATTCGTCCCTCACTCCAGGAGACCATAGTTCTTCATGGACAGGGCTTTAGGGTACAGGCTTGAGTGTGTATGCCTGGTCTTCTTTCAAAACCTTGAAGGCTTCAGTTGTTCCTCAACATCATGAAGAAGTGGTCCCTCGGGTGCCATGCTCTCCCAACTCCCAATGACAGTCCCCTGGAGATCCCGGTGACCTGGCTGAAAATGAAGCCTTAAGTCCCTCCAGCATCCTTCCGCACAGTTCTGATTACACAAAGGAGGGAAATTGCCCCAAGGGAAGTCAGTGGGGATGCACGGTCACAGCATTCTCCATCAAAACTCTCCTTTCTAGCTACTTCTGCAACAAGAACTAAACAGCTGGGCTCTTTTCTTGCTGATTTCAGACACCTACCTGTTTGACCAAGAACATGCCAATATAACTGTATTGAGGGATACTTGATATAATTGGAGATCACCTGCATGCCTTCCAACACCAATCTACCCTCAGTCTATTGCCCACTACTTTTATAATAATTATATTATAATTGTCATTTATTATTTTATTAATAAAATAACCTAGAGGCTGCAGCCCAGATGGGGATCCCATTGTGCTAGAGGCACCTAATAAGAAACAGCTTTACCAACTATACACAAACTACATGCAGAGAGACCCATTTCAGTCACCACTGAAGTGCAGTCACCTCGGGGGAGGAATGTGGCAGCTGTTTCATAGCCACACACTCTGACATTTTAGGACAGGAAGTGAAGACTCTTGTATCTCGCTGAAAATTCAGGTGGAATTGAAGTAAGCAGAATGTAATTACCTGAGTTGGAATTTGGCCAAGACATCAGGGTTAACAACCCTAATCTTGCAAAAAATGCCATGGGATCTTTAATGACCACGGCCAGCCAAGACCTTCATTTTACATCTCTTCCAAAAGGCGATTGTGCACATTTTAATACAGTTTTTTTTTACTCTTATGTTGCTAGCATGGCCAATTCTGTGTCCTCTCTTAGGTGCTTACAAACCTGGCCAGCACAAACATGGAGAAGAAAATCCTAAAACACAATCAACCTTCAAAACTTTTCTTTACAAATCAACAAGCAAAAACCCTGAAGGAATTTAACTGAGTTTGTCCAAAGCAACGCTTGCAACCTCATTCAATATTTGACTGAAAAAAAATGCCATTTATTGGGAGACAGTCCTGGCTGGACATCAATAGGCAGCCAGGTGTGAGAAGTTGACGAGAAATACATCTCATTAATGTGGAATTGTTTTTAGGTTAATAATCTTGCGTTAATTTTCCTTTAAAATATTGTCTTTGACCGTTAAATGCTCACGTTGTTATAAAAAGAACGTAATAAATGATCTTGAAGCAAATTCTCCTGCCAAATGTCATAATTTATTTGCATAATTAGCTCTTAATTTTAATTCAATATGCAAATTCACGCTTCCTTTAAATTGCAGCAGCCTGTTTCCCAGCCCTGGATGCCATGAATTTATTATGACGCGGCTGCTGGAGAAAGCAGCTTTGCTGCCTTCTGGGGATGGTTGAGTGGGGGAGGGGCCCTGCCTGCCACAAGGTTGAGGCACTTTTGGGGTTTGGTTTTGTGGGTTTCCTTCCCCTTCGGTTGGACCCCAGCCCCCCATGAGTCCTTATCTCCTTGTCTTTTTCCTCTTTAACCTCTCCACTTTCCTTCCCCCTTTCTCTCGCAGTGTTCTCTGCTCCTCAGAGGTTCTGGCTAAGGGCAACTGCTCCCTTGACTGCCTCTCTCTCTGCATGCTTCAGCCCCCTTTCCACAAACTTCTCCTCCTCCTGGATGGAGCAGACTGGTGGAAGGAGATGCAGGACAGGTCTGGAGCGTGGGTTCAGTTCGGAGAAGCACCCACCACACATCTGAACTCAAAGTCCACAGAAGTCAAAGGGAGTCCTTCCATCTGTAAGGGACTGTTATCCCCTTACTAACATTCAGATCTCCCAGTACCAAAAGGGGAAGCGTTGATGGGACTGACAGTCCCCAGGGGCAATGGGGGGCCAATGCTCCAGGTCAGCTCTGATTGACAGGGCGGGCAGGCGAATCAGGGAGTCAGGAGGTCAGGGTGGATCCCGTCCTCCGTGGGAGCTGGAGCTGCCTGAGTCAGAGAGAGTGGAGCCGAGCTAAGGAGAGGGCAGAGGCCAGAGCTGAGCTGGGCCAGATCCAGAGGGGCCAGAAAAGCAGCCCAGAGAGACAGACCTGCCCTGGGAGCAGAGGTGGAGCCCCAAAACCAGAGCACAGCCCAGAGAGACAGACCTGCCTTGGGAGCAGAGCTGCAGCAGCCGGAGCCAGAGGGGCCAGGGCAGCAGCCCAGGCAGCTGGAGGCAGAGCAGCAGCAGCAGCCGTGCTGAGGCAGAGGAGCTGGAGCTGAGGCAGAGTGGTGGAGCTGGGGCTGGAGCAGTCTGGAGCCGGGTGCGGGGAGCAGCTGGGGAGAGCGAGGGGGACCCTGGGCAGTGGGCCCAGCGCAGGGAGACGCCTCAGGCCAGACTTGCAGGGGGATCTAAACCCCGACAGGGTGGGGGTGACACTGGGAAGAAGGGTCCTGCCACCCAGAGCCTGCGAGCGTGTGGCCACCACCGGAGCAAGTATCCAAGCCACAGCGTCCCTGCAGCACAGCCAGGGCCTGAGAAGAGAACTGGGACTTACACAGGAACAGACTGAACTGCCCTGACATTTCAGAGACACTGTTTGTGATGTTCCCTGCCACAGAGCGGGGTGATGTGTTTTCTTAACCTTTCCCATTTTTCCTTATTCATTTTAAAATTAATTGTTGATTAAATAATTTGCATTTGCTTTAAATTGTGTGCAATGATCTGTGGGTTAGGGAAGTGCAGAGAGAGTACCCTGGAGTGGGGACACCCTAGCCCCTGACCTAGGTGACCACAGCAAGGTTGGGGGTCGAGCCCCCCAGGAATCCTGGGCCCAGCCTTGTTGGGGTTACGAGGACTCTGCCAGACAGGAGAGTGCAAGGGGAGTCCTCGAGGTCAGGGAGGCCTCTGGGTAAAGGAGGTGGGAGCGAGGACTCAGATCCTTCCGCTAGCCCATTTCACCGGGGTAGTGCAGAGACGAGGAAAGTTCCCCACAATAGCGGGACTATTCCCTCGCTTACACATCCCTCAATAGACTTTGGATCAGGTCTTGTTGGAATGCCAGAATGACCCACAACAGAGCCCTCCACCCCTGAATCCAGCTTGATGCTTATCTCATTAGTGATCCAACCCAAGCCATCAAAGACACACAGCCCTAGCTCCTAACGGGATCCACACCCGATGTCACAGCTCTAGCCTGTCTCTGCAATGAGCTACTCATCGCTCTGACAGGCCCAGACTGGAACTCGTTCCTCAACCTTTCCACCTCTGCTCTCCCAGTCGCACCTAGGCTATTGGCATGGCCCTGGGGGCACAGAGCACAGCCGGGCAAGGTGGTGAAGGGCCAGGGGAAATTGGTTTGTGTAGCGGAAACGAGGGCACTGTCAGGCTGGGGAGCAGGTGGAGTCATGGAGAGGGCACCGCTCGTCTGAGGCAGCCTGTGGAGAGCTGATTTGGTGGCGTTCAGAGGGCGAAGTGGGGAGGAGGAGGCTGGAATTAGCTGTGTGTGGTGAAGGATAGAGTGTTTAGCCTGGTGAAGGAGTGAGGGGCATGGATGGGTATATACTTGGGGAGGAAGCGGACGGTGAAGGTCGGGCTGGATCTTCCATGGCAAAGGAAGGCAACTGGGTTTATGAAATGGCAAGGCAAGGCAGACTGTGTGTGGACTGGTCAAAGAAGGGGGGAGATATACTAGAGGGGGTTAGGGTAGGTACGCAGAGAGGGCAGACGGGGTGTGTTTAGGGGAGAGGTTGGGTTTAGGGACGGGGAGGGGCACATGGGGTGGGTTTGGGGCAGTGATATAAAAGAGACCCCAGCTCGGGTGAGTGCACTGCTTCAGGATTAGCGTTTGGCATCTCGTCTCCCCCAGGCTGGGAGACTGTGCGGGCAGTGAATTTGTTGCGTTGCATCGAAGGGGAGAGGGTGGCTTCTTGCCGAGAGCAGACATTTCTCCTTCACCAGCTAGAGCTGGAGTCTCTAGGGGTTTGTACCAAACCCCTCCATTAACACAGCACTAAGGTGGAGAGAGGATGTCCTGGCTGTCACACTGCACCTAGGCACATCAGGCAGCGCTTGTCTAATGCCCTTACCTGCCCAGCTAGCTGGCATGGGAAACCATATATCCTTTCCTCTCTCCTTAACAACGAGGGCTCCAGGGATTTCTGCTTTCCCCTAAAATTATTAAAATACAATAATAATTAAAAATAAATCCTAGTTGGCCTGAAATCCCAGCCAGCTAGTTTGACACTAGAGTGAGTGTTTGTGTCCTTGGGGTGAGAGTCTGCTGGGCCAAACCGGTAAATCTGTACTCTGCATTCAAGTGAGCTGAGGATCTGGCCCACTAGCTCCAGCAGAGTCACTCTAGGTATAGTCTCGTGTGACTGGGATCGGAGTCTGACCCATATAGATAAGTCCCTTGGAGAATGGGGGAGCAGCGGGGGGCTATACAGGGAACCCTGCCATCGTGTTTTGAACCACCAGGAAGGGAGTTTGAAAGCATCCTTAAAGAGGGGAATAGGCAAAGTGGGTGATGGAGTAATCTGAGCCCAGGGCTTAGCACACAGG
Source organism: Macrochelys suwanniensis (assembly GCA_033296515.1). NCBI lineage: Eukaryota > Metazoa > Chordata > Testudines > Chelydridae > Macrochelys > Macrochelys suwanniensis. The sequence continues at coordinate 72,571,363 of CM065778.1, read as the reverse complement.
CTAGGGAATTCACTGAAAGGGACAAATTAGCTTAGACAATACCAGATCTTTTTCACCAGGGGGATAATTAAATGTTGCTTCATCAAAGGCGACAGTTTGCAAGCTGCTCTCCCCTGTAACTCTATCGCGTTCACCTCCCAAGCTGGACCTTCAGCATTGGCACTTCTGTCCCTACTATCGCTATCGAGTGCATTTGATCACCATGACCAGGGAGGGCTAAGGTTATAGGCCGCAGGATGAGCCGTGGCAATAGAGGGGTGACAAGTTGGGGGCCTTGCTTGGGAGGAAAAGCTGGCTGGGTGGATGTTTAGGGATGGGGGTTGCAGGAAGGAAAGTCAGAGAGGCTTTGTTATCTTATTACAGTCCAGGCAGCCTTAGATCTCTGGAGGGGAAAAATAAAAAACCAACCCCAAACTACAGGCCTTTGTTAGAGATAAAGTCACTCTCCGGGAAACACTGAGAACCAAAGAGAAAAAGGGAACAGCTCAAATTCAGCCTTAAATAATTAAAACTTGCACAAAAAATCCCTGCCCTCACCTGCTTCCAAAACAGGGCTGGACAGAACAACCTCTTTCCAGGAGCCACTCTGGGAACAAAGTCTGCACAGCAAACATCACCCTGGCTATGGGGAGGCCTGGCCTCAATGGGGCAGCTTGGTAATGGGAATGTACTACTACAGGTGGGAGCCCTCATTATAACAGGTAAGTACGGGGCTCCTTTGCTCTCGCCTCTGCTCTCTGGAAGCAGCTTGGGGATAGCCAGGCCAATGAGAGGAGCAGAGAGAGGATTTCAGCGTGGGTTTGTTACTGTGTTTGTGTGCCCACCTGCAAAGATGGGTGTTTGCAGGAAGTCCCTGTATGTACCTGCTTTCCGCTATGGATTTCTGCCTGACCAGAGTGTGTATGCCTGCTTATGCAGATAAGGGAGGCTGAGTGCTTGTGCCTTTGTGTACAGCTGTGCAGGTGGGGCAGCATAAGCGTGGGTATGGTTGCACCAGGGCATGCACATATGTGCATCATGTGCTATGCATGCATTAGGTATAGCTGCACCGATGTGATGTGTTCTGCTCATGCATGTGGGGCTGGCATGCATGTGGAGCCACATTGTGTGGGTGGGTTAAAGTAGCATCTGTGGGTGCGCATGTGCACAGACATGCCAAAACCTATACACGCAGCAGCCATTAGTCCGCCCAGCTCCTTTCTGTTTGGACTGGATTCTAACAAGGGGGCAGACTTGCTCCCCCTGATCCCAACCCCATTCAAACTGCAGGACTGAAAAGTGTGACCTGAGCTTCCCAGAGTTTGTGTCTCTAGGAGAGACTGGGAAAAACGGGCCAGGGAGAAACACTCGACCGCAGGAACCCCCGGGGCAGATCTTGCCATTGTCAGTGGAGCTACATTGTTCTACACCGGCTGAGGATCTGTCCAAGTGTCTATAGCAGCATACAGAGGGCACCCATGTGCACCCACCTAGCCTTGGTGGTTCTTCCCCCAGTATATAACATATGCTTGGTTAGGCACAGAAAATCAGATCTCTGGAGATCAAATCACCCTCGTGGGGAAGGAAACACTGGGTTTAAATTACAGGGGAAGTAGGGTATAAGATTCCAAGCTTCTCCAAAATACTGGTGAGGCTCACAGCCCTGCCACGCTAGGCTCCAGGTCCTTCATCCCTCTTAACTCTTGGGCCACCCTCTGGGCTGCTGCCGCTCTAGTTAATCCGCAAACCCCTCCCCTGCCACCATCAAACCCTGCATGTGAGGAGGGCTCAAGGCTTTGTCTTCACTGGAATGTCAGTCACTGCAACTGGGCAAGCCCCTAGTGTAGATCCTACTTACACCACAGCACAGCTATGCATGGGGTTTGCCCCCGGGGCAGCTCTACCCTGGCTGAAATCCCAGTGCAGGCAAAGCTCTGTGAGCCAGAAATGCCAGCAGGAGCCACTGGGGTGGGGGAGCATTTAAGAGTGATACGCCTGCATTTCTCTTCCCTACCTTCAGAGGCTGAGGGTGTCACCTTCCTCCTGCTGCTGCTGGACACTCATCTCCAGGTCTCCTGCACAGCTGTCCACTGAGCTACCCTCCAGGGTCATTGCAACCACCATGAGAGCTTCTCTTGCCAGCAGGGTCTCATGCACTGAAGGGCTGCTTAGCTGCCCATCCCCTAGATCCCTTGCCCTTCTTCTGAGACTTGGGGTCCCTCACACCTCTATTTGAAAATGAGGCTGCCAAGTTAAAAATCATCCAGTGGTATATTTATAAACTAGTCACAACCTATGCATCTAACAGGGCCTGGAGTGACAATTGTTGTTATTACATGTCTAGTATGGTAGCAATAACAGGACCTGACCGATATCAAAGTCCCAAGGTGCAAGGTGCTGCACAGAGTAAGAGAGAAGCCCTGCCTCAAAGAGCAGACAATCGAAATAGACAAGGCAAAGTGGGAGAAGGGGAAGCATCCTGCCCAAGGTCACACAGCAAGTCAGTGATAGAACTGGGATAGCACCCTTGTCCCCTGAATCCCAGTCCAGTTCATTAGCCAATACCACAACCAGTTGCACCTGTTTTTTTTGGTTTTCATGCACAAGCACAAGGAGCTGTTGGATTTTGCTCTCACGCCGTTTTTACACTGGCCTCAATGGAGTTCATACTGCCATACCCCGGTGTCTGGGAGCCCATCATCAGCGCCAGTTGTGTTTGGATTCACTGACAGAGGAGCAGGGCAGTTCTCACAGTCCTCACCTGGGTGTCTGCACTAAAGCAGGGAACAATCTAGCCCAAAGCATTTATTCTCCTACAGGATACAGAATAATAGTGCTATTATAGAACTACCCCCCATTCTACCTCTATAGGAGCAAATGTGGACTCCAGCCCTGCTGGAAACCAGGACCAACAGAATTCCCAGGAACCAGAAGGAAGCCCACAGTCAAGATTTGAAATAGAGACAAGTGATTTTAGTGCTTCAGTCCATATGTACCCAGCTTGTGATGCCTGGAAGGGGCCTAGTTCTCAGAACCTGTTAAGCACCTGCCCTCTGAAAATCAGGGCCTATTAGAGGTGTCTTAGCGAAGCACCCAAAAACCATTGGGTGCTTCTGAAGAGCTTGGGTAAGCCCAAACAAACCCACAAGTCTCTTCAGCGGCAATTCTTTCTCTACAGGCATTTTGGGTGTTACTAGATTTTTGTTGTTTTCAGGGGCCATTTATGGGACAAGCTAAAATAAGCTCTGATCTGCTTGTGGCATTTCCACATCCACCTACTGAAGTGTCCTGGTCCAATGGATCTTGTGCTATTTTGGCTCCCGGTGGCACTAAAAAGCCCATGAAAACTGCATCGACAGCATATACATAGATAGGACACACATATACATATACAGGGCCAGATCCTCCCTGGTGTAAACTGGTGGAGCTCCATTGCAGTGTCTTTACAAAGTCAGTCGGAGCAGAGGCCCTTCAGAATCTCACAAGCGCAGGTCGATTGCACACAGGCCAATGGAGGGATTCCATTCACCACAGCTAAGGACATAGCCCATGAATACTAGTATCCATGCTCACCCTAATCAGAGCAGATGCATGCTCACTCTCTCACACACACAAATGAACTACTGCTGGCATAACACCATGAGCTGTGAGAAATAAAGATCGGGTAACACCTCAGGAAGTGGATCCTGATTTCCTCACTTCTCAGTTTGTAAATGTGGTGTTTCTGTTCCCAAGGAGACAGGAGAGGCCCTGGTATGACTCACAAAAGCTGAGCCCTCTGGGAGGAAAGAAACAAGACTCCAGGGAAGAAATCACCCAATGGCCCATGGCATTTAGTCTCATTTGGTGATGTACTGAGCGCCTTCATCTCCCATTGATTTGAGTGGTAGCTGAGGATGCTCAGCCTGTCACAGGTTGGGCCCTTATTGAGAGAGTCCAAGGCCAGAAGAGATCATTGTGAGCATCTCGTCTGTTTCTTCTTTCCACCAGGAACCATAGTTAGAGTCATTTCCACCATTCACCCTGGCGGGAACAGCTTCTGCTCTTCATGGCCTTGTGATGAGAGCATGGGACAGGGCCCCAGGACATCTGGGCTCTCTTCCTGGCTCAGAAACACAATCCCTACGTGCCTTTGGGCAATACATGCAATCGCTCTTCTGTGCCTCAGTTTCCCCATGTTTAAAATGGGGTTAACACACTTCCCTTCCTCCCAGAGTGTTGGGGAAGTTTCATTCATTAAAGTTAGAAAAGTTCTTTCAGAGGGGTGGATGACAGACCCTAATGAAGTGCATAGTATTATCAGTGGTATGTTGCACCAGACGTCATGGCTAGAATGGATTTTGCTCTCTGCCATATGTCACTGAATCAATTCTGCTTTTTGATGTACTCTCTAGTTTCCACCTACCAAACTGAGATCCAGATTTCAAACCCTGCAACATTTGGGGGTGCTGAGACCCTGGGCTTCTGATCAGTGCGTCACAGAGATAGGAGCTGTGCTGAATTCACGGTCAGGGGCATTTGCATAGCAGGTTTTACTTTGGCCTCATGTCTACTGGAATAATGCTGGCTGTGATAATAACACCTAGTTCTTCATCAGCAGATCTCAAAGCACTTTACAAAGGAGGGCAGGATCGTCATCCACATTTTGTAGTAGGGGAAACTGAGGCATGGAGGTGACGTGACTTGTCCAAGGTCACCCAGCAGGCCAGGGACAGAGTTAGGAACAGTCCCAGTCCTGTGTTCTATCCACTAGGCCACACGCCTCTGTATATTATAACACCCTCTCAAACTCCCTTGGTGTCACTCACACTCTCACAACTTTATTCCGCGTCATGTGCTGTTTGGTGGTTTCTTAAAGCCCCAGCCCCTGGGGCTACATGCTTTCCTGAGACACGAAAAGGGCATTTTGAGCCCTCCTGGCTGCAGTGACAGCCTGAAAACATGAACCCTCAAAGCTCTAAACCCAGAGGGCAAATAAAAAGTACCCCGCATTTATTATTCATTTTTAAATCTCATGATTTTGAAACCAAATCTCTCAGGATTTCGGGAACCTGACTCATGAGTTTTTGAACACTTGGGGCTGGTCATGATTTTCCTAATCAAGGATGCCTAGTGGATAGACCACTGGACTGGGAGTTAGCAGGGCCGGTGCAAGGAAGTTTCGTGCCCTAGGTGAAACTTCCTTGCACCAGCCCTGCACCCCACCCCCCAGCTAATGCCATCCTCCTGGCAGCCAGCTCCCCCGCCTGTGGCGGCTCCCCACCCCCCGGTGGGCCGTGGCAGCTCAGCACCGCACCTGTGGGCCATGGCAGCCTTCCCCCCACCTGTGGCGCCCCCCCAGCTCCCGGCTCCCGGCTCAGCCGTGGAGTTGGGAGGCAGGAGGCAGCTGCGGCCAGCCGCGCCCCCGGCTCCTGGCTCAGACCACCTAGGGTCGCTTAGTGTGAGCGCCAGCCCTGGGAGTCGGGGACCTGGGTCGTAGCCTTGCTGCATTCCTCCGAGCAGATTATAGCCCTATTCAGAAGAGCTTCTAGTAGTTTCTTTATATCATTCAGAGTTAAAGAGAAACAATGCTCTCCACTGGAAGAGGCAGCATTCCATGTGGTCAGAGTCCTCTGTTTATTCAGACTTAGAGGGCTAGGGACATCCAGCCAGTCGAGCAATTGGATTGCCTTAACACGCCTTAGTGCTTTATAATATCTGCCATTCTCCATGCTTGAGTCTGTTTCTGATGCGTGCCATATTTGGTGGTTATACTGCCATGCTTTCCCGGGCCCTTTCAATAAATGCTGCCTTCTGTTTTGCTTAGTTAATGGTTAAAGCGGTTGCCATGGCCTGCCAATGCTCTTTGGTTGTACCTTTCTCTTTGCCATGGCTGCAGCATGCATTCCCCTCAGAGCCACCTCTGGCCCCCCGACAAACATTCCACCCAACGCCTGTGGAAGTGTACAAAATGTCAACCTCAGCGTAGTTTTTAACCTGGAGTGATAGCTTTACTGATTTGCCACTTTACTACTCTTGTTAATGAATTTTTAATCTTCTTAATGACATTAAACACAGAAAGTAATTAAGGAAAACAAGTTTGAAACTGCTGACTTAAACCCTTTATTCAGAACTATTTAATGTAGAATTAATTTGATTTTGCCCATTATTCAAATGAATGCATTACCTTCCCATGCATTGGCCTCTTTTTATTATTATTTTTTGTCTTGTTTTATTAAATATATCACATTGAGGGTTTGTCCTTTCTCTGAGATGCAGCCCGAAGGGTTCTACTTCCTGCTGATGGGGAGGGCCAGCCCGGGGCATCACTCACGGGTCCTGTAATGTCTCGCTGCATCAGGGAATCATTGGTGATTCGTAGCCAAGGTAACACACACAAAATACCAAGTCACTGCCAACTGTTCGCCTGGCAGGGAGAAGCTCGGATTCAGAATTGGCTCGGCTCTGCTGACTTCAGCAGAGCTGATTCACACCAGCTGAGGATCTGGCCCATTCTTTACAAACCACTGGGCCTCCCCTCAAGAGGCAATATATGTCAAAGGCATCTGACATGTATCGGCTATAGAGACTGGGCTGTATCATTCTCTCTCTAAAGACCAGGTGCATACTCCTTGAACCCTTGTAGATACGAGGAGCCAGAATCGCAGTCTCACCAGAATCAACCCTTCAGAGACACTAATGCAGGGGTGGGCAAACTACAGCCCAGGGGCCACTTCCGGCCCATCAGACGTTTATATCTGGCCCTTGAGCTCCTGCCGGGGAGTGGGATCAGGGGCTTGCTCGGTTCTGCCTGTCTGGTGCTCCCACCGGGGAGCAGGGTCAGGGGCTTGCCCTGCTCCGCCTGCCTGGTGCACCCCAGCCCCCGACTCACAATTCTCTTGATGAGCACTATATTCCAGCAGAGCCACACTGTGCAGTTGCGACTTCATCACGCTGTTTCAGGGATTAGAACCCCACCTCTACACAGCAGCCCAATCCGCTCCTGGTCTTCTACAGCCCCACCCTTGAGAGCCTCAAAACCGCCCAGGGCTGCACCCATCCCAGCTAGGGTGCCTCCGCCCATGGCGGTGCCTGGTATGGCTGCCTTGGTATCGCTGCTGGCAGGGCTTCTAGAAGTCCCCAGTACCGCCCCTGTAGAGCCCTCAGCCCATGCCACAACCCATGAGCCCCCTCCCCCTACCTCGGTAACATCCCTTATAGAGCCCCCACATGCTACACCCCATACAGTCCCCCTCCTCCACCAGGCATTCTGGTCCATCATACAATTTCCATACCCAGATGCGGACCTCAGGCCAAAAAGTTTGCCCACCCCTGCACTAATGGAATTATACAGAAGTCAGAATCTAGCCCGATGCTGCCATACAGCTGATCTTTTCTTTTTCCATCTTGGCTTTTCTAGCCCTACATAATTGTGGGACTCGAATACATTGCTGCCCCTTTGGCCCAAACGGTTCGCCAAAATTCAGGCCTTACAGGGTTGTTCCTGTTAGAACAAAAAATCGGTGCTAGGAGATGGGTCTGTTCTCTTTGTCACCTTGTTTATTTGCAAAAAAGATACACAAAGCTCTGTTTTTCCAAACACTGTAGAACCGAACAGCAGCAAAAAGTTTCCTTGCTCAGAAATCCCCACGTCTGCCACTCCAGTAGGGTGACCAGATAGCAAGTGTGAAAAATTGGGACAGGGGGTTGGGGGTAATAGGAGCCTATATAAGAAAAAACCCCAAAAATTGGGACTGTCCCTATAAAATCGGGACATCTGGTCACCCTACACTCCAGCGAGCTCTGTGCCAAAGAAGCCCCACTTCCTCGCAGAATCACACTCTTAATTCCTTCTTTGGCTTGCTGTCTTCAGAATGCTCAGTTTGCAGCTGATAATCTAGCCCCTGAATTTGCAACCAGGGTAACCACTCCATCCATATGGCTTAGCTCTAACTTGCCACATGGCCTAGTGCTTCAGGCAGCAGCCCTACTGTCCCCAGCTGGTTCTGCTAAATAAAGGGTCTTGGTTGCTCCATCTCTTGAGGATACTTGGGACATCCATTGGCTTTAATGAGGTCTGCGATTGCCTTTGGATCCAAGTCTCACCTCGTGGCAGCCAGTAGCACCTTTCACCTTGCACTGTATAAAAGAGCACCCTCCTATGCAGTGATGAAGATTCACTGATCCACTTGCCATGGAAAGAATCAAAAATATGAAGAATCGTAAAAGAAATACACACCCGGCCCTCCATCAGATTTGAGCTTGACTAGAAATGGGAACTGAAATGTAATGCAGTGGTGTTGCTGTAAGACAGATAGTTTACCTGCAACCAATGCAGATAGATAGGCAGGTGCTACAGGTGTTAAATAGTTACCATCAGAAGACTCCCTGAATAGAATTGAAATATCCTGAGAACTGCATGGAAAATGTTCATTAAAATTATATCTGTCTCCAAAATGCTCCTCAGCCTGGTTTATTCATGAATCTATGTCTTTAATGTTCCATGGAGGCATCTGTACCATGGCATGGCCATCACAGGGGATCAGACTTGTAGCGCCAAACACTTGATACTCCACCACTTCTGCTAAAGGAGCAGAAACTCTGCTAGTGGTCCTGTCAATGAGTAGCTCTTAGCCTCTCTGGGGTTTGCCACTAGAGTGAGACATAGTTACATTCACTAAGACTGATTCAGTGGCCAATGAAATTAACAAGACCCTTTCTATGGATTTGGATGTGTGCCAGATCAGGCCCAAGCCAGGGTGTTAAACTTGCCTGCAGAATGTAAAACCTGCTTTAACTCACTATGTGCTTTTGCTTTTTCAGCTGATGTGATAGAAAACAAGGAGTAATGGTGAATATTTGGCTACATTTTGGCCATAAGATGCTCCACAAATACCGCATCTACCCTCAGTATGATTTATTCCCATCTGATATCAGAGTGACCAGATCTGTGTAAGAACTTTTGAGATGATATCCATATTCTTCTGTGCAGGAGCTTAGATGGCCCTCATGACCATAGTAACTATCCACCTCATAGTCAATAATAGATTAGCTTAACACCACTCCCAAGGTGCAGGGAGCACTGGTTTCCCCATGTAATGGTAAACTGAGGCACAGGGTAGCTAAAGGGACTCATCAAAGGTTGCACAACAGCCAAGTTGGGAACAGAACCCAGGACTCCAGACTGCCCTATGTACCAGTGTATCCTTCTTCATCTCCTCCAGCCTGTACCAATGCTAATAGCTGCGTTCTTGCACTAATGCAACTCAAAGTCACTACAGTACCTTTGTGTGAGTGTGTGTGTGTGTGTGTGTGTGCGCGCGTGCACACACACGTTCATAGCCAGGGCTTCACTGCAGACAATAACTCACATTATACACAGAACTATTTCAGCATCAGAGCTTCCCATGGTCTCAAAGCACTGCCCAGTCTGTTCTTACCCAACAATGGAACTTCAGTAACTTTCAGAGTAGCAGCCATGTTAGTCTGTATCCGCAAAAAGAACAGGAGTACTTGTGGCACTTTAGAGACTAACAAATTTATTTGAGCATAAGCTTCCATGGGCTACAGTCCACTTCATCAGATGCATACGAAAGTACTCCTGTTCTTTCTTCAGTAACTTGTAACCCAATGGGACAGCACAGTTCCATATTTCTTTTAATGCCCTTTCACCAGAGGTTGACCCACCTCTGACACGTCTATTTTGTTGGCCTGTTCTGTGCCCCCTTTGCCACCCAGCCCACTTAGTGCCCTTGCACGTGTGTGCAGCGTTGACAAAATATTCTCACTGCATGTCTGGCATTCAGCTGCTACCCATGCTGCTGTGCTGGAGGGGCAGGGGATGCATGGCCATGATCTATGCCATGCCCTGAAAAGACACAAAGCAAGGCAGAGGAGAAAAGGAGAAAGAAATGGGGCTGCCAGGAGACATGAACAAAGAGGAGCTGGTATCTGGGACTGAGAGAAGGAAAGCTTTGAGGACATATTGGGAGACATGGGGGCTGGGCTGGGTGTTTCTGTGAGCATCAGAACAAGAAATATGCTCAAAATCCATGTATAGCACCAACCTTTCACTGAGTTACTGTTATGCATATGCTGAGTTTGTGTTCCGCATGGAGGAGCTCTATGTGAGGGCCCCATCTGGGGGTGCTAGGTGAGCTATGTTTGCCCCATACATGTGCCTTCTGTGTTTGTGCTATGTGTGTTGCGTTTGCCATGGCTGCGACGCACAGTCTGCTGTGTGTGATGTGTCTGCTGCGTGGATGGTGGGAGTGCCACATCCACTGGGGGTGCCAAATGCTCTGCTGTATGCATGCACCAGCCATGAGCCCAGTATGTAGCTCTTGTCTGCAATCTGTGCGGTATGTCTCTTCCATGTGTCAGGTTTCTGCTACATGTGGGTAACATGTGCAACATGTTTACTGTGTGCACCCATGATGTATACCATTCCAAATAGGTTGATATGACCATGTGCATTGTCTGCTCTATGTGGGCCTCATGTCAATTGCAGGTACTGTGCAGGCTTCCATTTATATATCCCATGTCCATCCCATGTATTTGCTTCATGTGTGTCATTCATGTACCTTCTGTGCTACCTTCTGTGCTACCCCTGTCATGAGTGCTGCTTAGAATTATAGAATCATAGAATCATAGAATCTCAGGGTTGGAAGGGACCTCCAAGCAAGGGACCTTGCTTGCTTGCTCTTTGTCTAATGTATGTTACTTGTCCACCCTCCATGTGTGTCAGGTCTTCCATGTGTCCCAGGAGGGCAGCAAGTGCCCTGTGCTGGATCCATCGAGTGTGCTCCAGGTATGTTGTGTACCCCCATGAGCCTACTGTCTGCACTGGTACTTCACTCTCACCTGCAGCTTTATAGCATCATTCTCTAGACCTGGGCCTGGCCCCTGCCATGGTAATGCCATGAGGTCTCCGGAAATCTACACAGCAGGCGGAGAGACACGGCCATGGATTCTCTCTCTCACATTCATCTTTTGCCCCAGGAGACAGGCTGACCTGAGGCAAGTTGGGCAATTCCATTCAGGGCAGGGGCATGGCTGGGACTCTCTGTGAACTATTCAGTGCCAGGTTCTGGGGGAAGGATGCTAGTATGCTCAGATAAGCCCTAGCCATGGTAGAGTTAACCAGGAGAGGGGGGAAATACCTGGGGGAAGGGAGAGAAGGATGAAGGTGAGGGAAGGGGCCAGACCCCCGGGGCTGCTGCAAATGTCTAGCAACTGCCTGGGCCTGCAAAGGTACCCTGCTGCTCCGAGGGCATGAGCCTGTGCAGCATGCCTTGTTTGAGAGAATAACCCTCCCTTCAGCCTGGGCGCTGATAAAAGAGGCAGCTCTGCAGGCAGCACTCAGCTGTGGCAAGCCGCCGACTTTCATTTCTTTTTACTACTGACTTTGTCTCTCTCTCGCCCCATTCTGGGGACTTTATGGGCTGAGACGCCAGAAAGGGGGGGCTGGCGCCAGCCAGGAATCCCAGGAAATTCCCAGGGTTCTCTCTGGAACCAGGACAACTCACACAAATGCCGGCAGCATCCAACACAATTCGAATAGAGATACTGCAGCCTTGCTACACACGTCACCCCACCACACACCTGATACACACTGCCCATCACTGCCATGGGGAGGCACTGTCACCCCACCACATACTCGATATACACTGCCCATCGCTGCCATGGGGAGGCGCCGTCACCCCACCACACACCCGATATACACTGCCTGTCACTGCCATGAGGAGGTGCTGTCACCCCACCACACACCTGATACACACTGCCCATCACTGCCATGGGGAGGCACTGTCACCCCACCACATACCCGATATACACTGCCCATCGCTGCCAGGGAGAGGTGCTGTCACCCCACCACACACCTGATATACACTGCCCATCGCTGCCAGGGGAAGGCGCTGACACCCCGCCACACACCTGATATACACTGCCTGACGCTGCCATGAGGAGGCGCTGTCACCCCACCACACATGCAATGTACGCTGCCCATCGCTGCCATGGGGAGGCGCTGTCACCCCACAACACACCCGATATACACTGCCTGTCACTGCCATGGGGAGGCACCGTCACTCCACCACACACCCAATATACATTGCCTGTCACTGCCATGGGGAGGTGCCGTCACCCCACCACACACCCAATATACATTGCCTGTCACTGCCATGGGGAGGTGCTGTCACCTCACCACACACCCAATATACACTGCCTGTCACTGCCATGGGGAGGCACTGTCACCTCCTTAAACACCCATTACAGACTGCCTGTCACTGCCATGGGGAGGGGCTGTCACCACACCACACACCCGATATACACTGCCCACCACTGCCATGGGGAGGTGCTATCACCCCATAACCCTAGTTTAGGCAATTGCAGTTCCATAGGCCCAGTTATATCAGGTCTCAAGTGAGCCCTAAGACTGGAAAGAAGTTGTGTACTTTCCTTACCAAGCTGTCATGCTAGCCCTGCTACAGAATCTTAGGCAAAACCCCTGCCTTTATCTAGATCATTCACTATTATTTTTTTGGCTTGTGCGTGATTTCATTTCTTTGAAAACCCAATTTTCACTGGAAAAAATCCCAATGGAAAATTTTTAACAAGCCGTTGCGCAAACTCCGGTTTCCACGAACACACAGGAATCTCTGCAAGGAACAGCCGCTCCCTAAACATTTACACAAATCTCCTTTGCCCAGCTGTCAATTTTTCAAGCAAACATGTTTGTGCTTTGTTCTGTGCAGCGCCTTATGCATGGAAGGAGTGTCCCCTAAAAAATTCAGCACAGTGTCCTTTAACACCCTCTTTGAAATTCACTTCTGCCATGATGCCTACAAACTATTCAATGATGCTTCCCCCACCAGTTTGTGGTGCCTTCTAGAACTGGTTGGGAATTGTTCAATGAAATGTTTTTGTATCAGAAAATGCCAGTTTGTCAAAACTGAAATTTTTCACAGGAATCAGTTCCGACTAATTTCCCATTTCAAAAGAATTGTGGAGAAAAAGCTTCAAAAATATCGAAGCAAAGTTCTGGTTTTGGTTTGACACAATTTGTTGTTTCAAAATTCAACCTAATTTATATATATATATTCAGCTCAATTAGAGAAGGGTAAACTTTTCAAAATCTCAAATATTTTCCCAACACAGCAAATCCATTTGTCATCCTGCTCTATCCCCCTAATTTTTCTCCTTTTCTAATTAGGTTGTAAACGCTTTGAGATAGAGACCATCAGTTTGTTATATGTTTATACAGCTCCTAGCACAATGGGCCTGAGTTCTCCTAAGTGCTACTGTAATAAATAATAATAATACTAAACAAACATTTCTCTAACACCTGCCACACAAGGATTTCAAAGCATTTGCAAACATGAAGCCTTAGCACTGCTTAAGGTTAGGTAAGAACTATTGTTCCAATTGAACGGATAGGAAACTGAAGCACAGAGCGGTTAACTGAAGCACAGAGCGGTTAACTGATTTCCTAATATCCAACCTAAACCTCCCCCTCTGCAACTTGAGACCATTACTCCTTGTTCTGTCATCTTCTACCACTGAGAACAGTCTAGATCCATCCTCTTTGGAACCCCCTTTCAGGTAGTTGAAAGCAGCTATCAAATCCCCCCTCATTCTTCTCTTCTGCAGGCTAAACAATCCCAGTTCCCTCAGCCTCTCCTCATAAGTCATGTGCTCCAGCCCCCTAATCATTTTTGTTGCCCTCCGTTGGACTCTTTCCAATTTATCCACGTCCTTCTTGTAGCGTGGGGCCCAAAACTGGACACAGTACTCCAAATGAGGCCTCACCAGTGCCGAATAGAGGGGAATAATCACGTCCCTCGATCTGCTGGAAATGCCCCTACTTATACAACCCAAAATGCCGTTAGCCTTCTTGGCAACAAGGGCACACTGTTGACTCATATTCAGCTTTTCGTCCACCATAACCCCTAGGTCCTCCTGAGGTCCCTTCCAACCCTGAGATTCTATGATTCTATGATTCTATGATTTGCTCAAGTAACTGATTTGCAGAGGCAGGAAGAGAACGCACATCTCCGAACTCCCCTTCCTGTGCTTCAGCCCATCAGGAATCCTTCCCCCACCAGCAAACAGAAATGAATCAATATTGGCTGTATGGGGGGGCGGGGGGAGGCGGGTTTGACTGATTTGTGCAGGGATTGGGGCAGGGCCAGTCTCGAGACATATGAATGATCACTCCCTTCTAGTGGCTTGAAGCATGAAGGAACATGATGTCAGGGCCAAAGCCTTTCCTGGCAGGCCCAAGCAGGACCACCTCTGATGGGCTGGCAGAGCTACCACTCTGGGGATCCAAAGGCTTTCGGGTCAGGTTTGAGCTTGGAAAGATTCCTCAGGAAGACAAACACCAAAGCCTCCTATTAGCTCCAGATCCCTTGTAGCCCCAGCCTGCCCTTGTCCTTGGGCATGAGTCCCGGGGGGACCATTCTGCCACCCAATCACATGGTCCAGAGAAATCACATTTTGAATTTGCATGTGCATTCATCCAATCAGGACACAGAAACATTAGCATGTGACTTCTCTGACCAATCCCAGCTAACCAACACAACTTGGTGGAGAACTTACAGCATGGAGCGAGCTTGGAGGACCTGGCACTAGCCTAAAATCAGGTTCTCTTCCTGGCTCTGCCACTGGTCTGCTGGGTGACCATGGGCAAGTCACTTTGCCTTTCTTTCCCTTCTCACACATCAGCTATTTAGATTGTGAGCTCTTTGGGGGCAGGGACTGTCTCTTACCATGTGCCTACACAGATCCCTGCACAATGGGGCCCTGATGTCAATTGAGGCCTCTAGGTGCTACCATTAAATACAAACAGCAATAATACCAACAGCATGAATAGCTGCTAGTGAGTACCTGACACACACAGAGAACACTTGATGGAGTAAATAAAATCCAACCTCACTGATTAATTCCAAAGTAACAAACACTTTTGAGGAGCTTACAATCTGCCCACAGACATTCCCTGAGAGGAACCAGAGGCTCAATATGATCTGATAAATTATTAGTTGCAAATTATTGACCCCCCTCTAGTTACCGTCCCAAATCAGGAACGCCTACAGTCCCATCTAGGTCCCACCAGCACACACATGTGCACACATTTTATGATGTGTGTGCCTGCATGATATGATACACACATGTGTGTTTTATGACATACACATGCATGAATTTATGACACACATGCAAGTATTGTATTACATCAAGTTTCTGTATTATGACATTTGTACATATATTTTCTGACACACCACATGAATTCTATGACATTTGTGCATGTGTTTTACAGTACACATGATTATGTATATATTTTATGTATTTTATGACATACACCAGCACATATTCTATGACATACATGTGCACGTATTTTACATTACTCATATGTATGGATTTTATTAAACAAATGTTCCTGTGTATTTTGGCACACTCCTGCATGTATTCTATGACAAAGGCATGCATGTATTTGATGACATACATGTTCCTGTAGTTTATGACACAGGCATGCATGTATTCTAAGACACACATGTTCATGTTGTTATGACACAGGCATGCATTTATTCTGACACACACACGTTACTGTAGTCTATGACACACATGCATGTATTTTTATATCCATATGCACTTATCTGTTTTGATGTATGCTACTGAATTGGCCTCTTTCCTTTGCAGGGTTACCAGCGAATAGATGAATAGCGAATGAGGATGGAAGATCACACCAGGAAACCAAACATTTTGGCATCTGTGTTTGTGTTTCATCTTCATGGGCCTCAAAGAGCCACTTGTGGGGCTGAAATACTGCAAGATCTGATCTCCTTTTGGTATTTCTACCAGCCAGGCAGTGAAATACCCTGAGCAGAACAGCTCTCACATTATTTCAGCTCCACAGAGTGCTCCCTAAGGCATATGTGAAAACACACTCAGCTACAAAGACACACAATAACTTGTGACACAGATGCAAATAACAGACCCCACATAGGGAATGATCCTTCAAGCCCTTATGCACAGGACCAACCCTGATCAGCGGCCTGATTCTGCCACCCAGGCTCATGTCAGGCAGTATTTTAACGCACAAGCAATGGGAACTGCTTTGGGCAGAAAGGTGCTAACCAAGTTGAGTGAGGCTGGGAGAACTGAGAGAGGTCTAGGCAGGTTGCAGTAGCTGGACTGCTTTCCTGGGGAAGGGTTTGCATATCTGGGCCTTTGTAGCACACAAATGATAGATAAATATCAAACTTGTCCATTCCCAGGAGGTGTAAAAGAAAGAGATAGATTCTGTTCTCATTTACAACAGTGCTACTCTAGAGCAGTGGTTTTCAACCTGTGGGCCGTGGACCCCAGGGGTCCTCAGACTAGGTCTAAGATTTATAAAGGGGTCCATTTGAAATTTTTTAGGCATCTGCAAATGAAAAGATTGAAAACCACCGCCCTAGAGCATTTCCATTGCTTTCAATGAAGTCACGCCAGACTGAAGCTGGTATAATGGACAGCAGAATTTGGCCCACACATTCAGTCCAGTTGCTACAGACCCTGTTCAAATTTATATCCTCAGCTGGTGTAAACTGGCATAGCTTAATTGACTTCATTGGTGCTACACTGGTGTGTGCTAACTCAGAATCTGGCCCTCTGATCCTTTTCCTTGAGCCATGCATTTGTTTCATACGACTCACGGTGGTTTCCAGTGTCAAGTTATTCATAGCTGGCTTGCATGCGGAGATGCTCTCTCCATGTGCAGGTGATCTCCCATACACCTAGTGCTGTCATTTAATTAAGTTAATATGTGCAACAATGGTATCTACTACCCTCAGTGCCTTTCAGCTGCATGAACTATAGACATCATCATAATGCACCCAGCAGCTAGCCAAGCCCCATCAAACACAACTGGCAGCAAAACTCCATGCCCCAATGACAATGGCGCCATCAAGCACTCTGTCTGTCAAAGCTAGAGTGAACTTATAAGGCTTGAAGACTCAGCCTAGATTGTTCCAAGGGTGGGTTAGGTTCCCAAACCAGAAGTCTTTCATAGAGAATATTCTACTGCCAGCGCTCTCTCTTAAATCCAGAGTGAGCCAGCCCCAGAAGCTTTGTGAGAGCTACAGGGAAATCTAGTCTTTATTTTCTTTGGAAAAAATGCAAAGAAAGCAAAAATATTTCATTTTCACATAATTTTTTCATGGACTTTATATAAAAAACACAAAAAGTTTTGGGTTTTGTTTGTCAAAACCTTAACATTCTGGTTATTTTATGAAAATCAGAACTTTTGACAAAAACAAAACTTTTCCCATGACAAGTTTCTTTTTCATAGAATCATAGAATCATAGAATCATAGAATCTCAGGGTTGGAAGGGACCTCAGGAGGTCATCTAGTCCAACCCCCTGCTCAAAGCAGGACCAACCCCAATTAGATCATCCCAGCCAGGGCTTTGTCAAGCCTGACCTTAAAAACCTCTAAGGAAGGAGATTCCACCACCTCCCTAGGTAACCCGTTCCAGTGCTTCACCACCCTACTAGTGAAAAAGTTTTTCCTAATATCCAACCTAAACCTCCCCCTCTGCAACTTGAGACCATTACTCCTTCTTCTGTCATCTTCTACCACTGAGAACAGTCTAGATCCATCCTCTTTGGAACCCCCTTTTAGGTAGTTGAAAGCAGCTATCAAATCCCCCCTCATTCATCAAAACATTGGGTAAAAAAAAATATGTCAGTGTGAAATTTGCAACCAGGTCTAGCCATTGCTGACCACAATATAGCATGCGGGCCAGGGGCTCTCCACTAGGCAGGCCGCAAGCCATTTTGGGTTTCCTAAATCAAATCTAGCTCCTTAAACACCATCCAGGCAGGTAGCCAGTGCAAATCTCAGAGAACTTGTGTCATGTGCGGTGACCAGGACACAGACACATCACTTAACTGATAAGTTGTGAACCAGCTAGTTGCCAGATTGTCTGAAGATGTCACCCCATGTAGAGCATACAGCTACTTTTGAAATTTTTCATCAAAACAGTTTTCTGCCAAAAGTGCCATTTTGATGAAACTGAAGGGTTTTAAAATAAAATTACTGTAGAAAAACATATTTGAAATGAAAAAAAATGCATTACATAAAATTTTGTCTAGGAAAACTTTGGAAATTGCATTTCAAAATGTGCTTGTTGTTTCAACATTTTAAAAAATTGTTTTATTATATCATTGTTTTTATTATTTCATGACATGTCTGGAATAGTAATGAATAACATGGCATATAACATGGCAAGCCATGTCAACTTGTCATATTATGCATTACTAATACTGACAAGTCACCACATAATATGATATAAGTTGTCATTATGTACTACTACTGAAAGGGTATTTTATTTTTAAAATCATTAAGGGCAGCTGCTACTTAGCACTGATTGAAGCATCTTATCTTATTTTCAAATCAAAGTATCTCCTATTACTGTTGCGATGAAATGGTTTGACACTTTGACCAAGACAAGAAAATTAGCGCTCTGGTTGCTAATTAGAGGAGATTTTATTTTGAATATCCGAGAAAAAGGATTCCACAAACAGGAGTAGTTGTAGCTGCATTGGTCCCAGGATATTAGAGAGACAAAGTGGTTAAGGTAATATTTTTATTGGACCAACTTGTGTTGGTGAGAGAAACCAGGTTTCAAGCTTATGCAGAGTTCTTCCTGAAGATACCTCCCCCCTGAATTGGACTTTCATTGTCAGGGATTGGACAGCAACAAAAGAGAGTAGCTAGAGCAGCCTAGAACTCTAAAGCCTAGTGTAGAGCAGCCTAGAACGCTATAGATTAGCGTAGAGCAGCCCAGAACTCTATAGCCTAGTCTAGATCTAGACCCTACAGCAGAACATCCTACAACGCTATAACCTAGGGTATCTATCCACCCTACAGCAGAGCTGTATAGAACACTATAGCCTTTACGCGCCTGCTTAAATAGTCAACAAAGTAAAATAGAAATGCAATTAAATGCTCTGATATTGATACCAGGCTGGGCACTCTCTCCCCTCTGCCCAGCTCTCTCTTTCTTCTCCTCCCTTTTTCTCTCTTGATAACTCTCCCTTCTTTTTCTTCCCATCCCTTTTTACCCCATCCCCCCTGTCTCTGGGAGAAAAATGTTGACCCCTCTCCATGCCTATGTGTCCACAGATCATTGCCCCGTTGCTCCTGGGTCCAATCCAGCCCCCAAGTCGCCTTGGTTCTACTGCGGGGGGAAGGAAGACAAATCAGTTCCTTCCAAGGCCTGGCTTGTTCTTTCTGTCTCATCCATAGCTCTAGGCTTCAGTTGTTCAATATGGACACCATCCTAAATCCGCCCTTCCTGTGACACAGTGGGCAGCCCCCAGTTGGAGCCAACCCTTCCCCACCACCCTACGCACAAAGGCCTTTCCTTAGAAACAAAGAGACGAGTTAATCTGTTCAGCCTGCAAATAAAGGAAACAATGGAAAAAAGAATGAGAGACAGAGAAATGATATTTATCTCCTACAGCAAAGGGGTATGTTGGGGTGGCGGGCTGGGGGTGGGGAGGTTGCTTTATTTTATTGATTTAAAAAAACCCACACACATACACACATATCCCAGAGGCACCAAAAAGCACAGGGCAATGATTAATGTCCCCTCAGAAAAAGAAATTATATAGAATAAATTAAACTACTGTGGCAGCAAATTGAAAAATAAGGATGTAAATGAGGTTTGAATACTTAATATCTGAGAAGGGGAAGCTAGTCCAGGGCATGTTGAGAATGATGAGAAATTGTCTCAGACTCTAGGTATTAACTCCAGGGGGAGATACACGCTTGCCCAGTACAGGAAACTCCTTAAGCAGCACCAGGCAGCATGCCAGTAGCAAAAACCCATTAAGGAACAGGGAGGAGCCAACTGCGCCGTGGCCTGATTCTGCTTCATGCTACTGTAATGCTACTGAGTGCAGTGGGGTTCCTGACATGCCAGTGAGAGACCAGAATCAGGTCCGGGCATTTGATATGGGAGACCAGCCACAGAGGGAAAATTCTAGCCCATGTTCAAGGTGCTCTGGGCTAAGACCAGGAAGGAATTAACAGGAGGAGGCTGAGGTTCAGGAGCATACTCCAGCCCCAATCCAGACATGCCAAACCCGCAAAAAATTGCAGAACTTGGGCTTGTTTTTTGTTTAATTGGTGTGTGAGTCACTTGTTGGCTAGTTTTTGACGTCGCTTGTTGCAGCTTCTTGCTTCTTTTTTTTGATCGGCTCCCGGCAACCAGGGGCAACGTGGGGGGGAGAGTCAGGGGTACACAGCAGGCCCACCACAGTCCCAGACTGCACACCAGGGGGATCTAGTCACAGAGAGTGTTGGGGCTCTTAGGTATTGGCTTGTTTGGCCTTGTTTTGAAATGGGATTTGCTTGATTTTTGGTTTATTGTGAAAGTCGGGATGCTTATTTACCGTGTGGAAGTTGGCAACTGTGCCCCAGTCCTGCAACAGTGTGTGAGTGTGGGGACCTAGCCACACTGAGCCAGTGGGGCCTTGTGTGTGTGCCTGGGGCTCACTGGAAGAGCAGGGGCTACCTGGGTGAGACTCCACTTTGGACACAGCTCCATCAGAAATGGATGCTAGTGGTGGCAGTCACTGTACTGCACCAGCAGGTCGCATGTTTGGGTGCATAATTTTTGTCTCCTGGCATCTGCCCCAGTGTATCTGGGTTGCACGGCTCTACATGCTGCTCTGATCAACAGCCTGGTGTTAGGCAGCAAGGAATGCCTTTCCCCAGGGATCCATGAGGAGGAACTTTGCTTCCATCCATCACCTACACCAGGGCAGGCGTCTCATCATCCAAACTGCTTCCAGACACAGACTAACTCAGCTTACTCCTGGGTTGGCCAACCAGCAAGGATGGGGCAAAGCTGAGTGTAAATCACAGCTATACTGGGGGCCAGGTCCTTGGCTGGTGCAAATCGGGCTAGATCCATTGACTTTATGGCTATACTGTTCTACATCAGCAGAGGAATCTGGCCCTAGGTAGGAAAACCATGCAGTACCAATGTCACTGGGAGCCAATCAACACATGTTAACTGGTAGATACTGCCCCAATCTAAGAGTTGTTTAGAAGAAGAAACCCTGGGCCATAATCCCCAGTTAGTGTATATCAGTGTAGCTCCACTGACCCCACAGCTGAGTCCTTTGTCAATAACCCCCATGAGGGAAGCAGCTTGTCTACTATTTAGGGAGCTGGAGAGGAGCCAGTTGCAGTGCATTACAACACCTTTATTGAACCTACTAAATTAGGAACAATGCTGCATATCCCTATGTGCCAGTAGGTGGCACACTCTCTATTAAATAACTCTGGGTGTTTGTACCAGTATCTATCCACAGATCGGGCACTGGCCTGAGACCTGGAGTTTGGTCCCAGCTCACCCAGTGAATCTCTGCAGCTCCTTGGGTCAGTCACTTCGCCGTTCTGCCCCCCATGTGGAGAAGGGGACTCGAGGGAGGTGCTAAATAGTACTATTATTTATCAGCACCTTGGTATTAGCTGGCGAGGATTAGCCTGAACAGAGAGGTAAGCGGAACTGTATTGCTTCTATTATCTACTGCCACATACAGTCAACGCTCAGTCTGTTTGCCAGAGTGTAAGGTGTAGATGAGAGATCCTGACTGGGGGTAAAAAAAGAAAAAGCCCCAGCGAAAGGCTCCATTGCAACTCAAGCAGCAGCTTTCATTCCAACAGGGCTCGGGAACAAGGCTCCTTTGGGGAGCTCAGAGAGCAAGGGTTGTTG
Organism: Macrochelys suwanniensis; assembly: GCA_033296515.1. Classification (NCBI taxonomy): domain Eukaryota; kingdom Metazoa; phylum Chordata; order Testudines; family Chelydridae; genus Macrochelys; species Macrochelys suwanniensis. Next base: position 72,549,635 of record CM065778.1, on the reverse strand, counting down.
AACCTGAAGACAACAAATTGCCTGTGTGGTGTCTGGGTTGGACCAGGGCCATGTTTCTGTTCCCTGGAATACTTATGGGAGGAGCAGTGGGGTCTGAAGGAGGAGAATCCCAAGAACCAGGGAGAGGAGAAATGACAAGAGATTGAAATGAGAGAAGCCAAGCTGATTAAAGCTCTGTGACCCCATTATTTGTATTGCAATAGCACCATGGAGCTCTCGTCAGGCCCAGGCTCCATTGGTGCTAGGTGTTGTACAAACTCAGAACAAGACCCCGGTCCCAATTCCCAAGAGCTTAACACTGATAAACACCAGTTGAAGATCCAGCTCCTTGAGGAGCTTACCCAACCAACGAGGCAGAAGAAGGGGGCAATCACTGCCCAAAGAGGGCATGTGGGGTTTGACTGAGGGGCCACTAATTGAGAAAAGCTCCTTCTCCCGACCTTTTAGCTGCTTAACCTCAGGCACAGCCATTAACCTAACCTGATGGGAAATGAATATTCCCCAAATTGCCAGAGAGCTGCTAGCTCCAGCTTATTTTCTTTCCATCTGGCCAGGGTGGAGGAGAGGCTCTCCCCAGCTCATGGCTCAGCTGCTCTCTCTCTTCTCTGTCTCCCGTCCCTTCGGTCTCTCTCCCCCGTCCACTCTCCGCCTGGCTCAGTCTGCGTGTGTCCCTCGCTCTCCCCTTCTGTCCGTTTTGTTCATATATATTTAGTATTTATTTACAAGCTTGATTTTTTTCCCCTGGGAGTGAAGCCAGGCATGCCCAGAAATCCTTAAGATGCTATAAAGCCGCTGAGGTATAAAATGGAAAGTGCTTAGCCTGCCTGTACAGAAATATCTCACTGCGCAGCACTTGAAGCCACCGAAGCTGGGCACTGTAAATCTCATAGAGTTTAGCTTGTTTGTTTACGGCATGACGAGGAGCTAAAGAGGAAGAGAGATGCTCTCGGCTCCCCATCAGGCCCCTGCACACAGTCTCCTTGCCCCAGCTCATTTACTGGGCTTTGCACACACAGCGTGGTGCAGACTCCCAGGCGGCACAAGGCCAGAGGGCTTTGCTCCCCAGCCCATTCGTGTGCAATGGCATCGGCCACTGGTGTCTATGATGGGCTGCTCCTCTGGTCCTCCTGCCCCAACAGTGTACAGCAAGGCAAGTTCTGGTAGTCCCGGGGCAGGCCTCAGAGGTGGCTGCAAGGATCGCCTGTCTTTGGGGCCGGGGGAAATGTCCTCCTCTTTCTAGGGTTAGCAGAGTCCCTTCTTGTCCTTTGGACCTGGTGTTCTGCCTCAGAGTCGGCTCAGGGAATGCTCCATCTAGGGTCACCACCTTTCTGATGGATGGTAACGAGACTCCCGAGACCCCAACCTCTTCTCCACCTCTTCCCCCAAAGCCCCACTCCCTTTTCCTCCTCTTCCCCCTGAAGCCCCATCCCCTTCTTCACCTCTTTGATCTCACAGATTTTAAAAAAATGGACACCAGGGCTTGTCAAATGACTCCCAGACACACCTAAGCCGAAACCTAGACTGTCAGGGTGAAAACCGGGCAGTTGGCAACTCTAGCTCTGTGGTGTCAGCTGCCTTCTGGCCATACACGGGCTTACCAGAAATAACAGGCCAAGGCACCCCTGGACTTTAAGGAAGTCTCATAGGTGGCTTTATAATTGGGCCCTACCCAGGGCCAGCTCCAGCTCCAGCTTTTCGGCCACCCCAAGCAAAAAAAAAAATTAAAAATGGCTGCCGACCGAATTAAAAAATCAAAACAAAAAACCGCCGCCCCAGAATTCCCGGACTGCCGCCCCCTACAGGGCACCACCCCAGGCATGCGCTTTGCCGTCTGGTGCCTGGAGTCAGCACTGGCCCTACCCAGATCCAAACTCCTGCTGGTTGGATCTTCAAGGCCTGGTTCTGAATTCAAACTTGGCTTGTCTTGACAATGGTCCTGCCCCAGCCCCCGGGATGCAGCTCCTACCCCTGCATTCTGGTAGAGCTCCAGTCCAGATCACATCAGAACCTTCTGCATGGGCCCAGCTGTTCTCCGGGTAGCACCTCTGGTTTACTGTCGCTGCTGCAAAGCACTGGGATCCACGGGCCAGTTCTTGTGCCGCCATCTGCTGGCTGAGAGACTGGAGAACTGAATATGATCCAGACTCCTAGGCTAGGCATTGCACAGGCGGCTGAGGAAATTAGGTTCCCAGATGCTACTGATATCCAATGGTGCCTAACTCCCTTAAGTCCCTCTCAAAATCCCAGTCTGATTTCCTGAGAACTCCCTTGTTGGACTCTGTCCTGTCATGGCTCATGGAGCAAGCAGAGAGGTGGAAAAGCATAGGACCATCACCTCTTCCAGATCACTGACACCCCCCGCCCCTTCCCACACCTGCCTCAGACATGGCCAACACCTGGGGGCTTCAGAAGAAATGGAAAGTGGAAGTAATTCAAATAGGATCCCAGGATTAGGCCTCAGAGACAATTCTAGGTCACAAGCTCCTTCCACAGCTGCAGCACTGAGAGCTGGAAACACCCTGCTTCTCCCCATGGCCTGCTGCTCCTGGGTAGCTCTGCTGGCTCCCATGGAAGAGGAACCCCCTTGGGATGGGGGATGCTACTTACACGGCAAAGCAGGGCTTTCATAAGGACATACGTCCATCTAGCCCAGTGTCCTGTCTTCAAACAGTGGCCAATGTCAGGTGCTTTGGAGGGAGTGTACAGAACAGGGCAAATATCAAGTGATCCATCCCCTGTCTTCCACTCCCAGATTCTGGCAAACAGAAGCTAGGGACACCCAGAGCATGGGGCTGCATCCCTGACCATCCTGGCTAATAGCCATTAATGGACCTTCCTCCAGGAACTTCTCTCATTCTTCTTTGAACCCAGTTATACTCTTCAATCTCCATCACCTCCACTACTACAGTTTCTTTAGACTGGGCTGGGAGCCCATGGGGGGCATTTCATGTGCTAGGGAGGTTGGTGGGGGGGGGTTAGTGGGCTAGCAGTGTCCTCCCTCTGCATGGAAGGAGTGGGAGCCTAGTCGGGATTGGAGGATGTTCCTCCCACCATACTGGAGCAAGGGATGATGCAGAGCTGGTAGTGTCCCCTGCTTCATATAGAGCCTTAGAGAATCAAAGATTCCCAGGCCACTGGGATCACTCAGTCTAACCTTCTGTGTAACACAGGCCAGCGACTGCCCCACAGTAATTCCTGTTGAATTAGACCATACCCTTTAAAACGAAAAGGGGGTGGAGGGCATGGAGAATCACATTAGAGAAGGACAGTTATCTCCTGTTAGAACCAGCCAGGGCAAGAAGCCAGGGCAAGGTAGGGGTGTGGACTCTCCACTGCCATCACCCTAGAGCAAAAGCTAGATACAGAGTCTCTGCCAGGGGCATGTAGCATGGGTAAAACCATCAATGAAGTCTGGGGCGCTGGGCCCTTGGGCAAGCACTGAGGTCTTGTCTCATGGCTTCCCTGTGACTGTAGAAGCAGGTGGGTGAGGCAACTGTGCAGTGATGGGCAAAGGAGCAAAAATCCTTCTTTTTCTCCGTGGCAATCAGTGAAGCCCTGAAGCATGGGGACAGGAGGGACAATAGACTAAAACAACAGGGGGAACCATTTCCTAGAAGCATCAGGAGGCTCCTACCCCCAATCTCCAGCATGAAAAACAACCCTGAGCTCCTGCCACATCTCCACCCCACAAACCAGAATGTCTTAGGGAGCCTTTCCCCAGGACACGACAGGACATTCCGCTTCCCATTGTAGCCGGCAGCTTGAACGGTTCTTTTAGGTGCCTGCTGGGAGAAGAATGAGGGGGGAACTGGCCTTTGTTGCTGTTCTCTGACCTGCTCATGGAGGATCGACTGCCAGGATTTCTCTGTTTCCTGGACACAGTGATTTCCATCCTGAACAAAAGATGTAGCAGCAGAGAACCCTTCCAGAGCACCTTCCCTGAGCCAGATGATTAACACGATGGGTTCATGCTGGATGGAGATGGGAGGGGGAAAGAAAAATATACATTTTTCTGATGCAGAGATTATTTATATAGCATCTGGAAGTCCCAACCCAGCTCAGAGCCCCATGATGCAAGGCCAGATACAAACACATAGTGAGACACGTCCCTTCCCTACAGAGCTTACAGTCGAAAGGCAGAATCATTACCCCAATTTACAGATGGGGAATTGAGGCCTGGAAAGATGGAGTGACTGGGCCAAGGTAAACCAGACATTTTGTCTCAGTGCTGGGAATTGAACCCAGAGTGCCTGAAGCCCAGTGTTCCTCATTCACTGGGCCTGGCCACGTGGAAATAAAAGTGTTGGTGGCCATGGCGAGTTTTTCTAAACACCAGGCAGGCTGGACAGGTGGTCACAGGTCTCTTGCACCTGGTGACTGGCCAGCAGGTGAAGTGGAATGAGACAAGAGGAATGTGTGAGTCCCACATACAGAGACATCAGCGGGTTTTGCAGGGGACATCCAGGAGAAGGTCCCAAGCAACAAACCAGAGATTCTGCCCCAAATCTATGTAACCAAAGGTCACCACACAGCTTCTCCGGAGCCTGGGCCAGGTCTCCTCTGCATAAATGGAGTCTGCTGCAGACCCCTGTGATTGGAACCGGATGGTGCAGCCCCTAGAGATGATAGCTCCAACCATGCAACACAGTCTGGAGGCTCATCTGGAGGGAGCATTGCATATTGGGCCTACTCCTCTCCACAGGCTGCTCCAAAAACCCTAGGAAAGGTCATTCTTAGTCTCCAACAGAGCAGGAGCATTCTCTAGTTATATTGTTCAGATGTAACTTTGCACTAAAGCACCGTAAGAAGACAGTATCTATCTATTGCACCCACCAGTGTGTTTGCACTCCCTCCCTTACCCACATAGATCTAGGGAAACAGGTCCATTTATCCCTCTCCCCAGATATCTGAACCGGGAGTGAATAACTCACTACGAACAGTGGTGGATTCAAACCCTTCTGTCGCATGATATTTTTAGAAGCCCCTTTAGACTTGCAAAGCAAGGGGGAAGGAAATGGGAGAAAAACATGAGAATCATCTATAGGAGGCGCCAGCTGGTCAGCAAAGCAGCCTTTAGGAAAACACTGGAAAAGCGCACCCTGCAGGAGCATAGTTGCTTCAGAGATCTGAGGCCAGATGTACCAACCACCCACCCTTTTGCCAAAGGAAGCAGAGAGAATACAAATCTGAAGTCCAAGCTCTGAAGGCATCTTTGCACCTATGTACATTGGCAGGAATGGAGGCTTTTTGTAGGACCCACAGAATTACAAAGGAGAGGCACGTTTTTGTACTGACCCATGTGAGTGTAAAGAAGGGCCCCCAGCGCCTCCCAAGGGGAACCCAAGCCCAGCCACCAGGATAACACCCTCCCACACTGCAAGGAGGGGTTATTGCCTTGGCATCTTTCATTTTTTCTCATGACAACTTCCTGGCCTTCTCTTTCAGGGGGGCAAGGAGGGGGCTGGCACGAGGAGCCAGGCCTGAGACAGCTGCAGTAAAAGGGATGCTGCAATCCTAAATGCCTTGTGCACTCTACATATTGTGGGAAAAGCTGTTGCATTCATCAATGTCAGACGCAGAGTTTGAATAAATTTGAATGCACTCAAGCATGCTGCCTACAGTTTTCTATAATATCACTTTCCAGTTTGAATATTTCTCTTTTTTCAAATTTATTTTTATCCACCAGTTTTTCCTCCCTTGCCTCTCCCCGTCCTCCCCCGTCATTGCGCCCCATGCTCCCACGTCCACGGCACAGGCACCCGGGTCGCAAGGCCGACTTGCGAGCTTCCTCTCAGCAGTGCCCAGCTGGGATCTTGGCATTGCGAGCTCTTTCCTGCTGAGCCAGTGAGCCTGCAAGACGTGGGAATCTGATTCTGGTGTGAGCAGAAACAAAGGCTCAGGTTCACTGGTGGGCAGTAGGTACAGCACATCATGACTGACAGGAATTTAGAACCTGCCTTCCATTCTGCCAATCACACCAGCCAAGCATGACGGGCACCATCCTGTCGGAGACATAGGGTAGGGAGACATGCCCATTAGCCAGTGTTACAATGGGTATTTTGGGAGTGGGGTCTAGTGGTTAGAGCTGGAAGGAGGGCAGTGGATTCTGATCCCACAATGGCTTCCCATGGAATTATTCCTGATTTGCATCAGTGTAAATGCGATCAGAATCAGGACTGCTTTCTATCCCTGGCTTCCAGTGCAGCCTTGAGCCTCTGTTTCTCCCACCTGTAAGGTGATACTGAGAAGAGAATTAAGCAGTACTTTGAGATCCTTGAGCGAAAGGAGGTAGGAAGGCACAACAGATTGTTAGTTGCCGATTGCATCAAGCCATGAGAAAGCATCATCGTTTGTAACCCATCTTTGGCCACCTCGTGTTGGGGTTGTTTCCTTGTATTTTTGGTGGGCGAACAGAAAATAGCTTGAAATGATCATGAACAGACGTGGAACCAGGCAGAAGCAATTACCTGCTCTAGCCCTTTGCCCAGGACTCTGGTATCCCAAGGAGAAAAGTGGGGGATGTGTGTGTTTGGGGGGGCGAGGGAGGGGAGGAAGGCAGCTGGGGGCAGCAGGGAATGAAGGGATCTGGCTGCTGGTATTGAGAATTCACTTCTCTCCCTTGTAGTGAAAACTCTATGATCTTGCAACTAACCACTTTCCCCTTTCACTGTTTTTGATTTATATCCCATTACTTTGCCTGTTTGTGCCTCGCAGACATGAATTTTTTCCCTGACATCTTCTATGCAGCAGCCACGTCAAACGCCTTTGATAAAATAATAGTGGTAAGACGTTTGCATGGCTGTTTTTATGTTTCCAGGGATATAGACATCAATTAAAACTCTTCATACAATCTGATCCATCGTTATTAAAGGCATTAATACCAGCACGCCCCTCAGATTAGGGGCTGCTCACCGGGTGATATGGGAAAGCCAATAACATTGTCCGCATATGTCCCTTTTCCACTCAGCGCCCCGAGGGACACGGCCCAGAATGCGGCTGGTGCGGGCCATTTAAAGCCACCATCAGCAATGATTCCATGCTGCACCAAACTGGTTCACAAAGGAGCAGACAAAAAGGGGTGCAGATAGCAGCAAAGCACAGTAAAGCCTTATCAGCTGCATTAGTGTGTCCTTGAGTAATAATAATAACAATAATAAATATTAGCTCTGCCACTAACCTGCTGTGTGTGACCTTGAAATAAATAGTAACAATAAAAAATAATAATAATGATTGCACTGCTACTTATCTGTTGCGTGACCTGGAATAATAATAGTAAAGCATTACTGTTAGTGTTTAATATATGCATTGTGGTAGCCATAGAGGGCCTGGCTGAGATCAAGGCTCCATTGCACTAGGCGCTGTACGTATGCATAGTAAAAGTGTGCACAGTCCCCACTCCAAAGGGCTTACAGTCTGAATAGACAATACAGACAAGAATTGGGGTGGGGAAACTGGGGCACAGAGAGGGGAAGTATGACCTTGGGCAAGTCCCAGCAGATCAGAGGCAGAGACTATTATTATTTAGTTATAATATTGCTATTATTAATTTTGATAACAACTTCACACCTATGGAGTGTTTTTCATCCAAAGAGCACAGAGCAACGGCAGTAAGTATCATTTCTCATTGACACATGGGGAAACTGAGGCATTTTGGAAGCAGGCTCATTGTGGAGCAGCACATGTTGTTATCTCCAGTACGCCACACCACCAACCCCGTGCGCAGGAAGGAATCACTCTGCACAGGCTCAGTGATATTAAAAGGCTGGTGTTGTTGTGTTTCCCCACTGCATGGGCATTTCTCAGTGTAGATGAGCTTCTTCCCAGAGTAAGGACAACAAGCACCAAATACAGAACAAATGTCAAGTTGCCTCCAGAGAAAGAGCCTTACTTCCAGCGCCACATTCTGCAGCTGAGCTGGAACACAAAGGGGCAACTGCCCCATAGCCCCCCATCCCCGCAAGCCAGAATGGAGAAGTACACAGGGAAAACATGCCCTTTCAGCTACTAACAACGTGTCCCAAAGGCACCAAAATTCACTTTGTGCTGCATTTTCATAGAACCCATTCATATGTGAAGTCGCAGGACACCCTGGTATAGAGAGGAAGCTGGTAAAGTCTAAACTAGTGCTATGACTCCTCTTGGTAAGCCAAGTTCAAACACGCCTGTCCTAGATCTGAACACACTTTCCTTCCAACCAATATCGTTTTTAATTTATAGTACCTCCTGCTGGGGAAACCTGGACTGGGGTAATTGTGGGCACTTTCCTCACAGTGCCTCCTGCTGGGCAAGTTTGGGAGATGGAGCTGCTAGAGGCGGCTCACTTACACCATCCCTAGAGCACCTCCACACAGCCACTACTCCTGCTCCATTCCCTGCAGCGCCTCCTGCTGGGAGAGACTGGGACTGGAGCAGCTGTGAGCTTCCCATACCTAGTGCTTCTGCTCCATTCCCTGCGGTGCCTCCTGCTGGGAGAAACTGGGACTGGAGTAGCTGTGAGCTCCCCCCAGCCAGTGTCCCTATACCATTCCCTGCAGCGCCTCCTGCGGGAGAGAGACTGAGACTGAAGTAGCTGTGAATTCCCAGCTCCCCACAGACCGTTCCGCTACCCCCTTTGCTACAGCACCCCCACGACAGCCAGTATTCTTGCTCTATTTCCTATAGCATCTCCTGCTGAGAAAGGCCACAGCCAGGGTAGCTGTGATCTTCCCGTAGCTAATACTCCTGCACCATTGCTCTCAGGAGAGGCTGGGATGGGAGAGAAAAGCCAGCCTTTGGGAGGAAATCGCATTTCTCTGTGTCTCCATTCAGCTTGGAGTTGCTTTTCAGGCCACTGCTGCCTCCACTGGGTTTACTTTAGCTCAGGCATTCCCTCTCCCCACCCATGAGCAGCAAAAATCAAAATGGTCCTTTTTCTGGTTTGAGGTTCCTGTGAGAAAGGACAACTTCTGTGCCCTGAGAATCAGCTGCAGCTGCCAGCCTCCTGGATCAGCCATGCCAATGCCACTTTTCTGCCCTCCAAAGGCGTATGAAGGTCTGGTAAGCCAGGGCTTGGACTGGGAGTCCCAGAAAGAAAGGGAAGCGGGCAGGGGTCAGGGAATAACCCCCCAGCCGGCCCTCATATTAGAGAAATCCCTCTGCACAAAAGCAGCACTGCAATCGGTGGGGGTCTTGGGTGGAATCAACCTGGGAGCTACCTCTGATGGGTAAAGGTGAGACCAGGGGTGGGGGAGTTCTATGGTGTAGCCTGTCCCGTCTCACTAGGGTGGTGGGGGGGAGGCATTAGAGTGGTGCCTTGTCCCACTTCCAGAAGCGGGGGGGGGGGATCATCCCATGCTTATCCCTAGGGTAATGTTAACAACCAGCACTGCCCTCTGCAAAGTGCCCGGTCCTGAACCCCACAGCTCCCTGATCACCCCTCGCGTGCCTTGTCATTGAAGCCTGGCTCTGAACCAGACACCGGCAGAGACAAACCAGCCCCGCCCCCCTCCCCCGAAGAAGCAGGTTGGGGGTATGTGGAATGGGGTGGCTCCTACATTGTGGTGTCTATTTTTGAGGCCCGGTTTCTCTGGCTCAGGGGAAGCCGGGGGGAAGCTGTGTCTCTGCGGCGCACGGCAGCCCTGGCTGGGTAACGGTGCAGAACGTAAAGTGTTGTCTATTAGGTAGGAGACTGGTTAATACAAAGAGTTGTTGGTAATAACAATGTCCTTTCAGCAGTGACAGAGACAAAGTACCTGCGAGTGGCGTCTCCCACTGCGTGCAGCGCCTGATGGGCGCAGGGAAGCTTTGGAGAGCATTTGAATTGCACATCCAGGAAGAGTCGGCCTATCATTAAAAACCCCTAATTTCAGTGTCAGGTGGAGTTCCAGGTAATCGATCATGGTGTCAGCTGGCACAGGCTCTTCCCGGCCCCCTCAGCAGCCTTGGCTTTTCCAATTAAACTTGTTGCCGGGATCCAGCGAGGGATGGGGGAAAGAGCTGGGGGAGATAAAAGGGGGCACACATACCTCCGGGTGGGTAACGGGTGGATCGGGGAGGGGGAGGGGAAGGAAGCAAATGGCTAATACAGAGGTGGGTGCAGAGAGGATGGCAAAGCGAGCGGGGGGTTATCAGGGAGAGGGATGGGTGGTCTATGGGGGGTGGAGAGTGAAGCCCTGCAAAATCCCCATTGCCCCCACTGCCTCCACCCACTCACTGCCCCCGCATTCTCGCTGCCAGCACTGCCATCATCAACTCTCTCCCCGTCTGCCCATGTATCCCCAATGCCCCTCCCTCATTCTCACTGTGCCCAGTAGCGCAGCCAGGTCCGGAGTGCAGGGGGAGTGGCGCTATAAAAAGGCGCCTCCGCCTGTACTCACCCGGCAGTGCTCCAGGTCTTCAGCGGCAGGTCCTCACTCATTCCGGGTCTTCGGCGATACCAGCCGCCGAAATGCCGCCAAAGACCCGGAGCGCCGCCGGGTGAGTGCAAGAAGCGGCGCTTAAAAAGAAGCCGCTTCCTTTTTAAGGCGCCGCTTCTGCTCCCCCCCTGGCTACGCTACTGACTGTGCCCCCCCCCACACACACACACACAAACTCAACTTTGCATGATGAATGGCTGACATCCATGAAATTTCCCATGAAATGTTCTGCAAACATTTGTTACGGATTATTTTTAAAACCACATTTTATTGTAGACAAAAGTTTAGGCCTATGAAAGTGGTTTTGGAAAAGGATTCTGGTTAAAGGAAAAAAGTGGCAGGAAATTGATCCATTTCAAACCCTGCTAAATGGAGGCCTCTCTGATATCTCAGCCATTTTACAATCATGTTTGCCCATTTTTCAATTCTGCTGAATACTGACTATTCTGTAGCTGAGAATGCGCCGTTGAAAGACTGAATTGTACCCACGGGCCTGACTGAAGTGCAGCAAACAAGTTCTCCCCATGACTTTATTATTAATAGCTCAGAAGCGTTACAGACCCCCCACCGAGATCAGGGCCCCGTTGTGCATACACAGAATGGGAGACAGCCCCAAAGAGCTTACAATCAGCGGCAAGGGAAGTCCCATAATTCCCATTTTAACCATGGAGAACAGGCACAGAGAGATTACGGGACCTACCCAGAGCTGGAAAGAGAACCCATCTTCCCCCCAGCCCTTCATCCTAGACCATCCTTCCTCTCCAGTGCCATCAGACACCCATGAACTAAAATATATGCCTTGTGCCAGTATTTCAGTCCCACTGGGCTCCAAAGCAGCTGGTTATAGCCAGGAGATTCCAGTTCCGGGAAAGACACTCAGAACAGGAGATGGTAGTCTCACACTTAGCGGCAGCCAACGAGATACATTGAACATCATGAGCTTGATGTGTTGTATGGAACGACTTCCTTTGAGGCAGGCTTGTCTGCCCCCTGCATAGCGAGGCAGTACATAAGGGCCCATTGTCATAGCCTATGTTCACTGTACCAGCAGCAGTGGAAATCTCAGTGTCTATGGAAATCATTGCAAAGGACTCCAAAAGCAATGAACAAATCAACTAAGATGCACTAGATAATAGCAGAGTTCTTAAGCAAAATGTCAGATATTTGGGAACATACCCAATCCACTAGGGAGTCATTCAGGAATGGAGGTAGCATACTGGGTTTTTTTCTGTTTTGAATATATATATATATATAATATTTATCCTGATTTTTTGTCAAAAGCCCTGAAACTGAAAAAAAAATTCATTTTGGGGTTTGGTTCATCCCCTTTGTTTTTCCTGTGTCCCCATTTTTACAGTGTCCAGATGGAAAAAAGGGAGAGAAAAAAAATGCAAAAATGTAGAAAAAGGAAAACACTGAGGGTTTTTTTAAATCCAAATATCTGCAAAGTTAGGGGGGGAAATTTCCAAAATCTGGCCCAGAGAGAACTCAGGAGGAAAAGCCACTGTGAGTCCCACGTCTTCCCATAGGGCCACTCACAGTGTGAGGCTTTGCTCAGTGCAGTCCAGGTGGCCCGAGCTGGTCCTATTTCAGGGTTTTTGCATGGAGTTTGGATGACGCAATTTTCAGAAGTGGCAAGATTTCAGCTGAAAGGGGTTCCAGGAGTTGCAGTATCACTCAGCGGTGTTGACAGATTTCAGAGTAGCAGCCATGTTAGTCTGTGTCAGCAAAAAGAACAGGAGTACTTGTGGCACCTTAGAGACTATCAAATGTATTTAGTTATTTGTTAGTCTCTAAGGTGCCACAAGTACTCCTGTTCTTTTTACTCAGCAGTGTTGTGATTCTGTCACAAGGGTCATAATATTTGGGGGTTTCCTGAAAGCCCCAGCTCCTGAAGTCGTGGGATTGAGCAGGACTCTTAGCTTCCATTTAAAACAAGTAAAAGGAGAAAGCCTTGAAAAACGTGAGCTCCAGCGACTCAGAAGGCAAAGATCCCCCTTTTGTTTATTTAACCTCCCCCCCTGCCCCATCATTTAACATAGTCTCATGGTTTGGGCCCTGACTCATGATTGCATGGGGTTGGCCATGCTGCATTAGATACTGTGGATAATAGCAAGATCAGCCACCTTCCCTTGGCTTGCAAACCATGAAGAGGAGCAGTGCCTTGGTAGGTTGAACTCCACAGAAGAACAGCTAGATTGGCAGTATTTGTGGTGCAGAGTAACAGCCCGTCTGGGCGGAGCCCTTTTTGATGGATTAGACCTGAGTGACTCGGCAAGGAATCCACAGTCAAGCAGATGTAACTGTACTGTTGCAGAAACAGGCTGTCTGTTTCCATGGGAGGACGTGCCCCGTAAAGCTTAACCATGAAGCTGGCCAAGTGCTGCAAGGACAGCACCATGCACAAGCAGACCAAAGGGCAAAGTGGATCTGGAATATTGGATCTGGAATATTTAAAGACAGGAATTCGGTCATCCTTCACGTATAGCAAAGGGGCAGCACCTGTTGTGCCAGTGTTAGAGAATAGCAGTTCCCCTGAATCTGTGGCTTTTAGAGCAGCTATAAAATCCACTGCTGAATGATACCCACATGAAAATCTCTTTGCTGCTTTAACTAGTGGGGAGGTCAAAGATTAGTAAAATTTACCAGCTTAATTACAGATATAGGTGAAGAAGAAACTCCAGGAATTTAACAATTATCATGCACACCGGGGTTCATTGATACCCCCGTTTCTGTGTGTGATGGGATAACACTGGCACTGCCCTGCCTAGAGAGGGCTAGAGACTAGGTTTGGAGCAGAGTGCCAGGAGTACAGCTGCCTAGATGGCCAACAATTATCCAAGTGGCCATCTCCAGAATCCAGGTGCCGTCTTGCAGAGACTGGAAGCTCATGGGCTGATGCAGCGGCAGGTATTAATTCTTCCAGCTCTCCAGGGAGCTTTGAGGCTGTGCACTCAATGGCGGCACAAGGGCCAAAGAAATGAGATGGCCAAAGTGGAAGCCTTAGTTCCCAGAAGCGTGAGTCAGTTCCTTTCTCTTCCAGGATCAGTGATCTGTTGCATAGATACCTCATTTCCTCTCTGGCTGTGGGACTGGGTCCTTTTGACAATCTCCTCACCCTACCTCGGGCAGGTGAGGGTGACACCCTTGTTGCTAGCCCCCGAGATGTTAACACATTTTGATCCTGATTTGCCAGGACAGTTGGAGTCTGATGCATCTGGTATGGAGCTGGGAGAACCTGTGTCCCCCAAGGTGCCAAGAGGAGAGAAGAAACCAATTGCCTTTGCTTCAAGGGCTAAGCATAAAGCATAAAGAAACTATGCACAAATTGAATGGGAAACATTAGGAAATATCTTCAGAGAGAGCACAAGTTTCATCAGCACTTGTATGGACTAAGATTGATACGTCCCACTTCAACCTCGCCTATCTATCTTGCACCTCACATGGATGTTCCAGCTGCCAGCAGAATGCAAAGGCAGCTTCTGCCCACACCTGTGATCTCCATTACAGAGCAGCCAGCAATGGAAACTGCTTGGCTAAGTTACCTTTGTCATTCAGCCATTCAAAGACTTACGGACAAACCACCGTGACAGACGTACAGGACTAGGCTAACTGCACAGCATAAAGCACTAGGGACTAGATCCTCGGGCCCAGTTATGGCCCCTTCACATGACTGATGTGGGATAGAGGCCTTACAGCAGCCAGCTGAGGATTTCCCCAGCACAGTGGGGACAGTGAAGTGAAGATACCACCCTCCCTTATGGCCTGCCTTCAGGGGTGTAGCCAAAAAAGGGAACACAGCCACTGAGCTTTAACAGTCCTCAGCTTGGTAGAGACCCCTTAGGGGCTATGACCAGCAAGTTAGAACCATAGAAGTTTGGGATGGAAGGGAGAGGTCACCTAGTCCATCCCTCTGTGCTGGGGAAGGACCAAGTAAACCTAGACCAACCCTGACAGGTGTTTGTCCAACCTGTTCTTAAAAAACCTCCAGTGATGGGGATTCTCCACCCTCCCTTGGTTACCTGTTCCAACGCCTAACTAACCTTATAGATGGAAAGAGTTTTTCTTAATATCCAACCTAAAACTGCCACAAGAGCGATCAAACAGCTTTCTTTTTGTCCTACCTTCAGTGGACATGGAAAACAATTGATCACTGTCCTTGTCATAGCAGCCCTTAACATGTTTGAAAACTGTTATCACATCCCCCCTCAGTCTTCTTTTCTCAAAGCTAAATATGTCCAGTTTTTTAACCTTTCCTCACAGGTCAGGTTTTCTAAACTTTTGATCATTTTTGTTGCTCTCCTCTGGACTCTCTCCAATTTGTCCACATGTTTCCTAAAGTGTGACACCCAGAACTGGACACAGTACTCCAGCTCAGGCCTAACCAGTGCTGAATAGAGCACACAATTACCTCCCATGTCTTATATCTGACACCCCAGAATGATATTAACCTTTTTCACAGCTGCATCACATTTTTGAACCACAATTTGTGATCCACTGTAACCCTGAGATCCTTTCCAGCAGTACCACCACCTCACCAATTATCCTCCATTTGGTAGTTGTGCATTCGATTTTTCCTCCCTCAGCGAAGTACTTTACACTTGTCTTTATTGGAGTCTGTCGGCTCCAATTCATCAAGGCCATTTTGAATTCTAATCCTGTTCACCAAAGCTGTAAAAACAGAGATAATAGCACTTCCTTTCATCTGTTTTGCCTATTTAGATTGAAAGCTCTCTGCAGCTGGGATTGCCCCTTGCGGGGAGTTTGTACAGCACCCAGCACAATGGGGTCCTGTGACATTAATAATAATTCGGGCATAGCATACTGCTGTGAAGGAAGCAGCTAAGGATCTCCCAAGCTGATGGTAACAGTGACAAATCTCGCATTGTTTTGTTCCATACTCGCTGGCACTTCCCTTTAAATGGAATTTAGCATGGTGCAGTGGGCTTTTTTCCAAGTTAATGTCTGTCGGCTCCAATTTGTTCAAACGACCTTCCTTGGCCCAGGGGAATTTTAAAAAGAAAGAAAGAAAGGCCTGCTGGAGCTGTTAGGGAGATTTCACCTGACAGCCAATGATAGAGACACCTTATAGCCCATGCAGCTATACCTCGGGGACCTCGGGGAGCAATCGGTGGGAAATGGGCTGATTAGAGAAAGATTCTGGGCTTGCAGGGATGCTGGCTGATTGGAAGGGAAGGCAGGGGCTCCAGTCACATCCAGGCTTCCAGGCAAAGTGACATCAAACATGTATACCCTCTGCTACCTGAGCTGCCAGGGCCCTGGATTCCCTTCTGTAGCTAGACTGTCCCTTACTTAGCATGCAGGTGAGTGAAGGCGGGCACAGATTTGTGTAAGGCTCACCCACAGGAGGTAACAGAGTGCTCTGAAGATCTCCTATAGGAAGGAGACCCTCTTGCTTTAGATTTACCACAGAAGTTGGCTCCATGCATTCGCATCGTTGGGCCTCCCACTGAATAGGAGCCTTTCCAGTGACTCGACTCCTTGATTCTTAGCTCGGGTTTTGCTACAGGAGGGCAAAGTCGTTTTGCCCAATTTTGAACCCAGCCAGATGTTCAGAGCTAAAGAGCCGAATGTAAATGTTGATGCTGTTGGGTTTCACGTTCTGCCTAGGGGCCAAGAGAGGGGAAAAATCCAGTGGAAAAATAGAGGCAGAGGAATGGAGAGAAAGGGGCTGAGTGAAAAGCAAATACAGGAAGCAGAGAGAGAATCTGAGGAATAAATGTTTTACATGCCTTCTATCGGGCCTGTGCTAATGCAGGCAGCATTGCTAGTGGATGGGGCTTTGGGTTGGGACTCAGAGAGCTGGGCTCCTGGCTCTGCAGGGACCTGCTGGTGTGATCTGACAAGTCACCGTGCCTTTGTTTAGGCTGAAAGTTTTAAGGCACAGGAACTGTCTTACTAGGTATGTGTACAGCGGATCCCTTAGTACTGTAAGTAATAGTAGTATCAGCAGGGTTCTTAGGGGATTCTTCTATCCCAAACACCACACAAACCACCCTGGAACTGGGGAAAAAATATAATATGATTAATTCGCGAGGGTGGAAGAGGGAGAGTCATGGGTTTAAAGTACAGGGAGTATGTTGGGAAAGTTTAATTAGTTTTGCAACCCCTTCCCCCCCCCCTTCACCCCCCATCATATGCAGTTGTCAATCTCCAACTCCAGGAGCAGTCTGGGTAATCCTTTCTCTCACCTTCCTTTAGCATTACCCTGGGTGATGGGAAATCAGGGCTTAATTCCTGCTCTGCCACAAATACCCTTAGTAGCTTGCTTAGGGTATGTCCAACTGCAGCTGGGAAGTGTAGTTCTCAGTGGGGGCAGACGTAGCCCCACTAGCTTTGATTGAGTTCACAGGCTAATAAAGAAAATATCACGTGGCCGGGGCAACTCAGCCTAGCCAGCCAAGGACGTCCCTAGAATCTCAGGCAGGATGGTACCCAGGCAGCCGGCCCAGCCAGCCACCCATGGCCACACTGATATTTTTAGCATCCTGGCTCAGTACATCTATCCGAGCTGGAAATTACCCCTTCTGCTGCCGTATAGATGGACGCTTGGGTGCCTAACTCCTCAGGCAGTTAGGCACCTAAATACCTTTATATATCCAGGACTTAGGCTCTCTGTTTACAATCGGGGATGACAGCACTTCCCTCCCTCCCAGGGTGCTGCCAGGATAGATCCATTCAAGATTGTGAGGTGCTCAGATACCATGGTGCTGGGGGCCTTGACTAGATGGGCATCTCCAGGCAGAACAGAACAGTGCCCTGTCTCTGACCGTGGCCAGTAGCAGCTGCACCAGAGGCAGATGCAAGAACCGCTGCATATAACCTGGCCCTGCCAGCATTTCCTCCTGCCCCCCACCCCCGTCCCAGGCATTGGAGATCTGCTGGAGCAGGAGTGCTCAAATCCCTTGGCAGTCTCAAGAGTTATCTAACCCTTACCATTATGACTCCGATGGACTCGTGAGCCCTAGAAATAGCCAGGCCTTTTCGGAATCCTGGCCTCAGTTAAATGAGATCTTCCTCTCCCAGCATTCATTTGCTTTAGCACCTTGTCTGCCCTGTCTTAATATGAGAGATCCCACGGGCATTTCACATAATAGCCTGGTCTGGGATTGTTAATCACACCTATGGGAGTTAGGCACTGACATTCACTGGCCATAAGGTACCTAAGTCCCTTGAGCTCCTTCGAAAGTTTCAGCCTAGTGCTTATATGGGGCTTTTTATACACCAGAGTAGGGGGGTTTTCATCCATGTCCTGGGCCAAAAATAAGCCCCCTTTCCATCCTGTCATGCCATGCCATAAACTGCATGCCAGTTGAGATTATTAATTTGTATTGTCGTCCAGGCCCAGGGCTCTATGGTGCTTGGCACTGTACAAACTCCAGGCAAAGAGACACCCCCGACCCCAAAGAGCCGACAATCTAGGTAATGAGTTTTCTGGATATCCTTCACTCCATCCATGGCTGCATCTCGAGGGCCCTGCAGATGCCCCAGTCCTGCCCGCTATTCCCGGTGGGTGGGCCTGTGCTCCCACCCAGAAACCTATAGGAGTTGGTGCCCAGCATGAGTGCAGGGAACCTGCCCACATGGAGCAGTGTGTAGGATCAGGGCCACAGCACTTTGCCTTGGAGTAAATGGTACTATGTAAATGTGAGCTATTGTTAGTATCTGTTAGTACCTTGCTTTGCACACCCAGAGCACTGTGCACATGCTAACCCATCATCCCTCAGCCACACCTGTGAGACCAAGTATTGCTATCCCGAGCAACATAGCAGCGGAGACCTGTCCAAGCACCCTGAACACACCCCTGGCTCACAGGACATGCTCCCCAGGCCTGGTCACAGCTGGGGGGAAAGCTAAATGGAGCCCTGCGCTAGGACCTTGCAAAGCTTGTAAAGGATTACCAGCACAGAGCTCCCGCGTGGCATCAGCAGCTTTGGTGCCGGTCATGCTTTGGGCTGTTGTCTCAGGATATTGAGCCAGTCACTAAATCACGTGCCCCTGCCAGGGCAAATCCTGCGAACCCTCGCGGAAGAGTAGACTCACCGCTGGAGCAGCCTTCCGTGGTTGGCTGTGGTGACTCAGTGGACTGTCTCCTCTCTGGTGCCGCCGGCAAGTGGCCACTCCAGGCCTGTGGCAGCAGCCCTACAGCCAGGTCACATTAAAGTCTCTCCCCTTCTGGGTATCAATGTCCCACATGGACCGAGTCCCATTGGACACTAGCCATTGATAGGACATCTTCAAGGGCTCCTCTTCCACTCCACTCTTCTGGCAGAGTCACGGCTCCAGGGTAGGGTTGCCAACGTTCTAATCCAGGGGTAGGCAACCTATGGCACGTGTGCCAAAGGCAGCACGTGAGCTGATTTTCAGTGGCACTCACACTGCCCAGGTTCTGGCCACCGGTCCGGGGGACTCTGCATTTTTAATTTAATTTTAAATGAAACTTCTTAAACATTTTAAAATCCTTATTTACTTTATGTAAAACAATAGTTTAGTTATCTATTATGGACTTATAGAAAGAGACCTTCTAAAAACATTAAAATGTATTACTGGCACACAAAACCTTAAATTAGAGTGAATAAATGAAGACTCGGCACACCACTTCTGAAAGGTTACAGACCCCTGTTCTAATCACACAAAACCAAACACCCCTGCCCCGCCCCCTGCCCCATCCCTTCTCCGAGGCCCCACCCCCACCTACCTCCGTCACTCACTCTTCCCCACACTCACTTTCACCAGGCTGGGGCAGGGGATTGGGATGCGGAAGGGGATATAGGCTCTGGGCTGGAGGTGCAGGCTCTGGGGTGGAACCAGAAATGAGGGGTTTGGGGTGCTTGAGGGGACTCCAGACTGGTGTACAAGGAAGGTGAGGGCTCTTGCTGGGGGTGGGGCTGGGGGTGTTGGGGTGCAGGAGTGGGCTGTAGGCTGGGTCAGGGGGTTGGGGGCAGGGGGAAGTGCAGGGTCTCGGCAGCGCTTACTGCTGCTCTGAGTAAGCAGCTGCCAGGTTCCTGCAGCCTCTAGGCGCATGGGTGGCCAGGTGGCTCTCCGCAGTGCACGCTACCTTTGCGCCACAGGCAGCACCCTCGGCAACTCCCACTGGTCGCAGTTCCCAGCCAATGGAAGCTGCGGAACCAGCCTCGCAGTCCTTGGCCGCCCCAGTGCCTAGAGGTCGCAGGGACCTGGCAGCTGCTTCCGGGAGACATATGGAGCCAGGACAGGTAGGGAGCCTGCCTTAGTCCCGGCCCCCCGCTGCGCTGCCAACCGGACTTTTAACGGCACAGTCCGTGGGGCCGACCGGAGCCACCAAGATCCCTTTTCGACCAGGCGTTCAAAAACTGGACGTATGGCAACCCTACTCCAGGGCTTCTCCCTGGAGTCCCTCACCCAAATAAACCATGTTACAGTAGCACCCAATCCAAAGGGACCAACCATACAAATGCAGTGACATAGTTCCTGGGCCTGAAACCTCACAGTCTAACCAAAGGCACAGTGACTGTGAGTTGGGACTCAGGATAGCCAGGCCCCTGGCTCTGAAGGGACCTTCCCCAGGCTTGGGCTCACCCTGGGTGCTCCCCAACTCTCCCTTGGCCTCCAGAACACTGACTATCAGGGGTTACCCCTAGTCTGGATCCTCCACTCCAGCCTTGTACCTGGAGATTGGCCTTCTCTCAGATCCACTCCCAGGGTCTTGGTCACCCCTACTACCCTCTCCCACCAGGGTGTAAGCTGCCTCCCGACGTTTCTCTGCTCATCACTCCCCAGCGAGGGACTGCAGAGTTCTCTCCCTTCAGCCACCTTCTGCTCTGCGCTTCTGCTCTTTGTGGAAATCACCCAGCTCCTTCCCCCTGCTGGGACTCATCTTTAATTGGGCCTGGCCCGCCCTCTAGGTGCAACCAGGTGTGTTCATTGGTCTCTGAGGACCACATTAACCCTTTCGCTGCCTGTGTGGGTTAAACACCCCATGACAACCCAGGCAGCCCTTGGTGTTTGATTCCTGGGACATCCTCTGGGGCAATAACGGGGCTAGGGACATTGTTGTGCTGCTTTGCTAGATTTGCAGCAATATTGCAAAGCCATTTGAATATACTCCCCAAGGGCCACGTTTTCCAAAGCATTTGCTCACCCACCATAGGTGCACAGAATGAGCAGTTGCACAGGCCTGATGGATAATTGCACATGCAAAACTGCAGTCTTGATGAGTTTTTATCTGAACCATGATGCAAATGAATTAGCATATTTAATGTATGCAATTACCTGACTTCACCAACATGTGCATCTTTGGAAGGGTAAATTAGGAGTCCATTTTTGAACATTTAGCCTTGGGCAGTCCCCAGTTCTGCAGCCAAGGAGTTTGCCACAAGATCCACCTCTTGCCACAAAACTGTGCTCTAAAAATCTAACCTTTTTTTTATTTAAAACATTTATAAGTGTAATGATTCCTAAGAAAACCTTAAAGAGCTGAATTGAACATAAGCTGATACAGTAATGTCTGCCCGAGTCTACAGACAGGGTGAAACAATAGCTCAGAAATGTGTGAACTGCCCCATGTAGCACACCGTGTTGACTCTGGAGCCTACTGATGCCAATTGAAATGTCAATGTTGTTAACTCACTGCAGCTGATTTGAACAGAAACGGTCAGCTGATGTGATTACCTCATGATCCCATTCACTCCTCCCAAGGTGTCAAAATGCCCCGCTGCCCTCCTCCCACTGTGCCAAACCCTCCAACTTCCAATCCCCAGCAACTTCTCCTATGCAGCCCTATGTGCTCAATTTAAAACTCTGTGGCAGTTCAAAGAGATGGGGCAGCGTGAAATAAACAGAATTTAACATCAACGTCAATAACAAAGGGTGTCCTGGAATGAGTGTATTGTTCTTGTTGATATTGAATTCGTCTTGCCCGGACTATAAATCAGTCTGCAGTGCTGTCTGTGTGTGTCCTCTTACCCTGACTGCAGCATGATATACAGTGAGAATCAGATGAGCTGTGTGGATATCTGCAGTCTTGTCTGTGTATCCGGCCTTACCCTGCTGGTATATATCACACTGCAGGGATGAATGTGTGGCTCTGTTTGCACTGACTCTGTCTGTCACACTGCCAGAGTGACTGTGCATCTCACATGGACTCGCCTGTGTGTTACAGCAACACAACCATGGCTGGAGTCAGATACCTGATGCTGTCTAGGTGTGAGGGAGAGGAGCTGTGATTCCCTGCGTGTGCTGCCAGGGGCTCTGGGCAGTTTTCACTGAAAGAAGCCAGGATTTTGATTTTGAATTTAGTTTTTGCTGCTGAAGACAAATTTTACGAACTTAAATGACTAAATAGGATCACTATATTTGGGGTCGGGAAGGAATTTTCCTCCAGGGTAGATCGGCAGAGGCCCTGGAGGTTTTTCGCCTTCCTCTGCAGCATGGGGCATGGGTCACTTACTGGAGGATTCTCTGCATCTTGAAGTCTTTAAACCATGATTTGAGGACTTCAATAGCTGAGACATAGGTGAGAGGATTATTCCAGGAGTGGGTGGGTGAGATTCTGTGGCCTGCATTGTGCAGGAGGTCAGACTAGATGATCATAATGGTCCCTTCTGACCTTAAAGTCTATGAGTCTATAAGTGTCCCTTCTCCCCCATTATCACCGATGTAATGTCTGTCAGAGTCTGCACAGAGCCTGACACAATTCCCATCCTCCAGAATGCTCACCTGCCCCCATATTCCCACCTCTACTTCACGCCAAACCCAATGCACCCTCACTATTCTCTCAGCTGCCTTCCTTACCATGATGCCCATCCTGGCCTGTGCCCCACACTGCTATCTCTGCTCATGAACAAAGAGGAATAGGCCCATTTGATCTATCTATCTATCTAGCCAGTTTTATCTGAAAGCCTCCCAAGTATTTAAAAATCAAAATAAGAATAACAGTAACAATCTGTCTCTTGTCACTCTGTGTTCTACACAAATGCAGATAACCTCAGTTAGGGGCGTCCCTGTCCTTGGCATGATCATTCACACACACTCCCCCATCTTCTCCCCATCTGAAGAGCCCAGATCTGCAGGGGCACCAGCAGGGAGTGCAGCAGGGAGGGCTACAGTGCATGTCTCATGGAAAGCTTGATGCCAAGCATTTTCCTCTTCTTCCTCTTGCCATTGTGCTTCCTCCTGGGAAGCCGGTCTGGCAGATCAGAGCCCACTGCCCTCCCTCCCCCATGGCCCCCAGCCGGCTGGAGAGAGCAGCCTGGCTGGAGAGCCTTTCTCCAGCATGCCGCACTATGACAGATGATTGACTCGAAACAATATCTAAGGCGATCAGGATAAAGTACCGACCATTTCAAGGCTCAGCAGAATTCAAATTCTAATTAGACTTCTCACCACATTCCAAATAAAAATTGTTCCCCTGATATCCTTTTTGCCTATCAGGTGTCTCTCCCTGATCGCTGGAACAAAACGCATAAAGAAAGTGATTAAAGCCATAACAAAGGCATAAAATTGAAATTATCGCTGGCATCACATCTGGGAGCAGAGTGTGTCACCACATTGCTCCCCCCACCCGAGACCGCCCTCCCCAAATACACACACACCGCGCCCTACCATAGCTCTGGGCTGGAACGTGAGTGATCGGCTGCAGGGGGGCTTCAGGGACAGGAGCTGGTCTCAGGTTTGAGTGTGCCCTGGTCCCAGCATTGGACTCCCTCTTCCTCAGTAATAGGGACAGGAAAGCATCCTCCACTAATAAACCTGGACCGTGATCCCCTCCCAACATGCATACTGCCTCCCTGCTCAACCTGGGGCTGGGCCAGGCTCCCAGCTAGGGGAAATTGGCTTGGCTCCACCAAATTTACACCAGCTGAGGATCTGGCTCCTGGCATCTGCAGATCCAAACACAAACACACACATGCAGGCAGAACATACACAGATAGGCATACAGGAGGACTCATAAAGCTACTGTCATGCTTCCAAGCACTATCTCCCCAATGAACAGCCATGCAGCCCCTTCCCCATGTGCCTCCCCTGCCCCCCCATACACATACATACACACACACACACACACACACACACCCCAGAACACCCAGCATGCACACACTGCACACAGCCCAAAGGATGGCTTCTCTGCTCAGCCACAGAGAGTGTATCAAGGGTAACCTCCCCCCCGCCCACACAAAATACATACACAACCCATGTACTCCCAAAGCATTGGCTCCCTGCTCAATATACACCAGGTGACAGACACACCCAATGCTGTGCACCACACCGATACAGACAAGAGACTGGCCATGCATAGCGCACACCCCCGGTCATTTTTGTATGTCGCTCAGGCCATGCCTGAGTGACATACACAGTGCATGCACAGACATAGCTTCGTACGCGCTCATCCACCATCACTATCCCCAACAGGCATGGCCCAGAACACACAGACACGCACACATGACTAAGTGCGTGGGCCTGTGTGTGCATGGAGTGATCGTTTTGATCCAGACCAGCGCTCCTTCAGACCGAGGAAAACACATGTGCACACAGGAATGGTCCTGGGTCCGGTCCCGGGTCCAGTCCCCAACCACCTTGTGTCATTTTTGCACTGATGCGACTCCATTGGCATATGTGGCCCCGCTCCTGATGGACACCGGTGGAGGTGAGGGCAGAATCCGACACATGACATCTGGCATTGAGGGCTGTGTGATGGACACACCCGTGCCATTTACCAGAAGCAGTGCCCCGACCCATCTTTGGTCCCTTTTACCACCTCTGCCCCTTTCCCCTTTTTGGATACCTGCCCTGAACCCACTCTGCCCAGGATGGCTCCTGGATGGTCCATTTCGCTTTTCAACTGCATGAGGGGCTACTCCAGAAGAGAGTTAAAAAAAAGAGAGAGAGAGAGAGAGAGAGGGACTAAAGCGATATAAAATTAAAAGGTAAAAAGCAAGAACGCAAATGGGAGAGAGCTCTTTCAGCTTTCACATTATTAATGACTCTTCAAAAAATCGGCGAGTTTTCCAATCTTCTCCGAGAAGCGCTTGAAGGAGCTCACAGATGAAACTGACCTTCAAAATGTTCTTTGGTCTTTAGTTAAGAAATTCGCTCGCCATTATGGCATCATTAGGGAAACAAGGATAAAATTACTCCATGGTTAATGACCTATAGTATCTCCCCACCAAAATTTGTTTCAGATCTAATAAAACTGTGCTTAACACACTCGGATGAGTTATGAGGACTGTTCTGCAGGGTATTAAAATGTGGAAAATAGATTTTCCGAAGCTGGGGGGACTGGACTTTTCGAATCAGATAGCAGAATGGAATTTTCTGGGCAATAAATTCTTCCATGTCTCAATTTCATCTCGCTCTCTCTCTTTCTCCCTCTCTCTCTCTTCCTGAAATGCTAATGCAACATGGAAATCTTTAAAGTGCAAATGCTTATATAAACTTTAAAAATATAGGATTCACCCCCACACCCCACGTTTATGTTATTTGTCTTTCCTCTGGGAAGAAGGTGTTGTTTACAGGGTTGATTCAGTTGTGAGGGCCTTTTTGTGTCAAAATTGGATTTTACATTAGCCCAGCGTGCTGCCAGAATAATCTCACTGAGGCTGGCATGTCAACTGTGGGTGGGGGGGAAGAAGAGGACATCGGGTTTATCCACAGAGGACGTGTGTACATAGCAGAGATCCATCCTATTTGCCGATGCACAGGGGTTCGGCAGGCAGCCATGGTGCGTGCTCTACTAGTGACCTCTGAGACATCCACCACCATGCTTTTTGCAAAAGGGCATGATCCAGCCATGGCTTTGCACATGGCTACATGTTTGCACATGTGTGTTTGCCATGTTGGGGGGGCATGAATGCATGGACTTCTATTTAGGCGGGTGTGCACGTCTGCTCATGAACTGCACACAAAAACCACATCCTTCCATGCAGGCGGGTCATCCAGAACCCATATATGGGCAGCTGTGGGGAGACAAAGTGGGGGGGCACATGAGCCCAGCCTAATCTGTCGATGCCTGAAGCAGAAGCCAGGGACTCCAGTGGTGCTTTTAGGTTAGTGAGGGCTAGTTACTGCCGCTGAGAGAGGTGGCTTGCGAGGTAATGGCATTTTGCTCTCTTTAAACTTTAATCTTTCCTATTAATTCCCTGCAACTGGAGAATGTATGAGAGTTAATGTTCCATGAACGTGTTTCTCAGCCGACAGTCTCTTCGAGCTAATTACCTTCAGGTGCTAAATGGAGGGAAATTGCAATCCATTTGGATGTGAAAAAATTTCGCCTTTCCAATCCCCTGTGAAACATTCTTTTTCCTGAGTGTTGCAGAAAGAATGCACTTTTTAAAAAAAATGTTTTCCTCCCCCATCACCCCCCCTCATATCCCGCCGCCAGCCCTCCTTCTCTCAAAGACTCCAAGTTCTTTGGGACTCCGCGGGCAGCCCAATGGAGGGAAGAACGTGGTCACATGGGATGGCACGCCAGCCACAAGAAGGGGAGACAAAAATAAATATGTGAAACCCCAATGCATGGCAAAACGTGGAGGAGAAAACAAATTCTGAGATGGCAAATGGCTTTCTTTGGAGGGCTGTAGGAAAAGTGTATTTACACGCTTAATAACACACTTATTACAGCCATTTCCCAGTTGCTGAGTTTTGAATACAGAGATAATAGAATTTTACAAGCTACATCGAGCCATTATGCTTTGGACACTGAGCTGGGGATGAAGTGGGGTCTGACCCACTGAGATCAGAGGGGGTAGGCGATCCAGATCCAGGTGGGAAATGTAAGATCCGAGAAGCCTTACACACACATGCAGACAGGGCCTGAAACTAGGTAGCTTCCTATGCGGTGGGCATGTGGCCCAACCTGGAACTAGCCATTCTGAGTGCCTGGGGCTAGCATGTAAATGCAGGCTTGGGACATCCAATGTAGACTTGAATTGCACCCCAGTGTTCATCAGGAAGCCTCAGGCCTTCTGTCTCTGGATGCTGGACTTCCAGACTATCCTACAAATCTCCATGGATGCTGATAGCTTGTATGGCAAACTCAGTTGTATGGTCATCGCCATCCAATGGTGATCCAGCACCAATGGTGCCACAGAGCCCAATCTAAAAAAAACAAAACCATTGAAATTAATGGAAAGACTCCCATTGAGTTCAATGGACATTAGATCAGTCCCAGAGCTGGTCTACAACTGGGCTAATCTAATCTCCGCGGCATTTATGATACACCAATCTCCATAATATCCAGGTGCCCCTTTGCTACCTCATCTCAGAATTAACTACCGCTCCCCAGCCAAAGCATAATTTAACATTAGCCAAGAGTTTACCAGTAATAATCCAGATACATGTCAACTGGGACTGGGGCCTCTTGAGAAACACTTGGGGGGTCCTTTGAAGCATTCCTGCCAGACCACTGAAATGCACCATTATTACGACTTTGCTCCTAGTCCTGATGCCATGGAAGAGACAGATAAATCTGCAGGTTTTGCATTTCGATTTACATTTAAGACATCTATAAATCTTTGTATGCGAAAAAACATGCTGCATTCTCCTAACATCATTCGGACCATTAGCAAATGCAGGTTCCTTTGAGCTAGAGTCATGCAGGTGGTTTGATATTCCTACCTCTGGTTCCCTGTGTAGCTACTTCGGTCCCTGTATTGGTGCAGGGAATGTTTCTATTGACCTAGTCATGGTGCAATTTCAAAACCTCCTTCAGGTCTGCTCCAGGCCTCTTCTTTTTCAGTGAGAATCAGCCACTCCTTCAGCTGTACTATGCCCCCTCTAAGCATGTTATGGTGGTTTGCACCGCCCTCCCACACAGATGCAATGAAGGAGATGAAAGGCCCTGTGCCAAGATATCCTGGGGATAGTCAAGCATGCACTGTCGGAGTTGGGTTGAAATCTGGCTCGCTGCCACCAGGCTGAAGTTGTGTGATGTCACCCGGGCTGAGGAGAAGTGATGTAGCAGCACAGGATGTGAAATTGACCTTCTGGTCCCAGAGACACCTTTCTTCATTTGGGAAGTTTATTTGCTATCTTTGATACCTTATTTTTAGAAAAATACCTAGGGTCCATTACCTTTGCAGTTAGGATGCATTCACAGGGCCATTGCACCATCCATCCATCCATCGATCATTCCATTTACCCATCTCTTGTGTCCATCTATTCATATACCCCGCCCACCCATCCACCTACCTAGCCATCCATTCATGCACTCATTCCAAATATACCCATATCTGTTATCCACCTGCCTATCCATCTGAATATCCATTCAAAAATTGGTCTGTCCATCCACCTCTCAGTCAGTTCATCAGTCAATTGGCTTTTCCATTTTTCAGTGATAGCCTGAATATTTTTCCTCACAATTAAATGTTTTTCATGAAAATTTCCATTTAGGAAAAAAGCAAATTTTCATTTATAAGAAGTTTCAATATATGACCAGCAGTATAATGGGGCTCTGATCCCAGTGGGAGTCACTAGGCTTAATAAGAACAATGATAATAAAAGCATTGAATAAACTCCAGTGCTCATCAATCAGAAAATGCTCCTCTGAATTAATTGGCTAGAAAAACACTTCATGGTTGCTTCCAGCACGTTCAGATCATGGGGTAGGTCCCTGCCTGGTGAAAATTAGCATAGTTCCATTGACTGATGTAGCTGATTTTTCCCAGCCAAGGATGTGGCCCATGAAGTTGCTTGTACATGGTATTAAAACAGCCAATGGTTACCGGCTTTATCAGAGGCTTTGCCAAACAGCAGACATGAACTCCAGGTGGGAATGAGCCAATACATGCATCCCACTTCCATCTTGGCTAATAGCCTTGGGTGAATTTTGCCCCATTTAACTTGGCTAGAGATGCACTGATCTTTCCGTATCGGAAGCAGGGCATCTTGCTTTCTGACCTAACTGGCCAAAACATTCAACTGTAGCCACTTGTGGTGGGGAAAGGACTTTGTCAAATACCCCTTGGGTAGCTCTCTGCAAAGAGTCCTCCTGCTTCCTAGTCTCTTTACTCATCCTCTCTCTTTCCTTCCTTTTTCTATTCGAGCTCTCAGATTTTCACACTCCTCCTTTTTTTATTCTTTCTTTTCAGCTTCTCTCTATCTCTCTCCATTTTTACTTTCTTCTTCTCTCTCACTTTTCAGCTACTCTTTTTCTTCCAATTGTTCTTTCCCTTGCTGTCTCCCCAGCTGGCGTGTTCTCTTGTCCACCCCTCCCCAACACACACTGGCCAAGACTGAAACAAGAGCCCTAAGAAAAGCAGTGATGCCTTCAAAGGTCACCGTGGGGTTAACAGGTGCTGCTGCTTCACAACTCTTTGAGCCATATGAATCATTTAAAGGCCACTTTTAATAGCTGAACATGGGCAGGTATGTCAGCTGCTGTTCAAAGCTACAGAACCCTACGTCTGTTCAGTGCAGCTGCCTATGGAGGACACTCTATATGTGAAACGAAGACCTACAGTGATCCAACGTTTCTGTTAAAGCCATCAGACATTTTCCATCTAAATAGTTTTTTGACAGAAAATGCAGTTTCCACAAAATCAAAAATTTTCCAATGACATTTTTTTCATTTTGCTGATTTCCTGGTGGAAAATCAAAACAGAATATTCTAATTTTCACAGGGATTTTGTTTCCATCTAATTGTTCCCAGAAGTGTTAAAAAAATTAACTTAAAACATTTTTAGATGAAAAATGGCTTTTTAAAAAATAATAAAAACTTACCTTAAAGCTTTAGGGTTTTTTTTAAATGTTCTGAGGTTTTGTCAAAACCTTAAATTTTGCAAATTTGCAAATTATAAAATATCTAATTTGGATGATTGGGGTTCCCCTACCACTACTCCTTTTCATTTAGTCAGTCAATAGAAGGAATGTTATCTGTTTGTTCACTTTTTCCCCTTTTGCCACTCTGTAACTTTCCCAAAGTCAAGAAAGTGTGGAAAAGTGGTAGAATCACAGGGTTTAATTTTTCCTTTTGCTGCTCTGAACTTTTCAGAAGTTGGAAAAGTTGCATAGTAGTGGAAGGAAAAATACTTAAAAACGCAAAAGTAAAAAATAAAATCTCAAAAAAATGTGTATGCAATGTTGTTGTAGCCAGGGCTCTGTGTAAGCTTGAAAGCTTGTCCTTCTCACCAATAGAAGTGGGTCCAATAAAAGATATTACTTCACACACACAAAAACTTCACAATCATTTTATTTCATTCAGTGAAGAGAAGAGAAGAGAACCCTTCAGTGACAGGGATTCCATGACCTCTCTTAGAAGCCTATTCCAGAGCTTAACTACCTTTATCGTTAGAAAGCTTTCCCTAGTATCTGGCCTAAATCTCCCTTGCTGCAGATGAAACCCATTATTTCTTGTCCTACCTTCAGTGGACATGGAGAACAATTGATCACCGTCCTCTTTATAACAGCCGTTAGCATATTGGAAGACTGTTATCATGTCCACTCTTCAGTCTTCTTTTCTCGTGCCCAGTTTTTTCAACCTTTCCTCATAGGTCACTAAACCTTTTATCATTTTTGTTGCTCTCCGCTGGACTCTTTCCAAATTGTCCACATCCTTCTTAAAGTGTGTCACCCAGAATTGGAACTGGGGCCACACCAGTGCCGAGTAGAGTGGGACAGTTACCTCCCATGTCTTACATTCATCACTCCTGTTAATATATCCCAGAATCTTTTTAGCCTTTCTTGCATTTATGCCACATTGATGACTTATACTCAATTTGTGATGTGCTATCATGTCCAGCTCCTTTTCAGCAGTACAACCACCTAGCCAGTTATTCCCCATTTTGTAATTGTCCATTTGATTTTTCCTTCCGAAGTGAAGACTTTGCACTTGTCTTTACTGAATTTTATCTTGTTGAATTCAGACCAATTCTCCAATTTGTCAAGGTCGTTTTGAATTTTAAACCTGCACTGGTGTTCTGGGCTGGTGTTTGGTACTCTGTACTGGCATTCTGAAAGGACATTCATCCTTAGATTTCAAAGTGATTTACAGTCATTAATTCATTCAGAGTTATAACACTCCTGTGAGAGTGACAGACGGGTGTTGCAGTACCCATGCTGCAGATGAATACAGGCTGGCAAGGAGAGGTTAAGGAGAGGTTAAGTGACTCGGGGGTGAGGGATAGCTCAGTGGTTTGAGCATAGGCCTGCTAAACCCAGGGTTGTGAGTTCAATCCTTGAGGGGGCCATTTGGGGATCTGGGGCAAAAATTGGGGATTGGTCCTGCTTTGAGCAGGGGGTTGGACTAGATGACCTACTAAGGTCCCTTCTAACCCTGATATTCTATGACTTGCCCAAAGTAATACAAGTCAGTGACAAATCTGAAACTAGAATTCAGAAATCTTGACTCCCAGGCCCCTGTACTAAACATTAAACAATGCTGCTTCCCACAACTGTTAGAGAGGGCACCAATTCAATCTCCTGTACTTGCTGGGGTTATGAAATTCACCCTTTGCAAAGGACGCTGCACCTCTTCATTCTAAGGGCTTATATGACATTTAAGTAGTATCTAGGATGTGGGTTGGCTCAGTGCATGGGGGGGGGGGGGGGGTTCATCCTTATAACATACATATACATATAAGGCTGAGGAAGATTTGTTTGGATCTAGGCTTGTACATGGTATACTATAGCAGTTATAGCCTGAACGGGATAGATGAGGTCAAATGCATCCCTGGACTAACTCTACTGAGTTCAGGTGTGTTACACCAGGAACAGGAATTTATTATAATCATGCCTGGCTCAATCAGGTTGTGATGAAAAGAAACAGGAGTTGTTGTGTTGATCCCAATGCTGTTTGGTTTGCGGGTTTCGGACCCGGAATTTCCCAGCTGTCCCAGTTCTGTTTAGCACCAGCAAAAGGACATAAGCAGTGTGACAACCAGGATCAGTTAAAGCATCAGGTGACTTGCTCATTAATTTCATATATAAATCATGAGCTTTTAAATTCCTGCTTTTAAAACAGCCAGGTTAATTAAACACACAGTAAAAGGGGACAGACAGACAGAGAAAAAATGTTTTCAGAGACCATGTCATGGGAACAAAATAAAATACAAAATTTAAAAACCCATATAGTGGGAATGTAACAACCCACTCGCAAAGGTCAGCAGGGACTGAGATCTTCAGTATTACAGCACAACTGCTACTACTTGAGCAAAGGTGACTTCACTAGGTGGTAACAAACTGCTATCCAAACTGGAACCACCTATACACCTCTGAAATGCAGCCACCTCTGAGGGCAACTCAGCATCTTTTAAACGGTGCACAGCAACACCATATGGCCTGACACAGCAAAGCACTGGAGCATATGCTACATGTTAAGCTCCTGTTTATATCCATCGCTATTTGGCAAAGCACTTAAGCATGTGACCCAGTGTAGTGAGGTCGAAAACTCACTGGCGCGGCGCCTCCTGCTGGTCGTCTGGGAATTAGCTCTTTTCCAACATACAGAGCACTCTCTGCAGGCCGGTGTCTCGCCTGCCGCTGGCCCCGTGTCCCTCCCGGACCCTGGTGCCCTTTACCTCGGGGGTCTGCCCCAGCAGTATCCCCACACTCTGGGTCTCCCTTCCAGGGGAACCCCCAACCCTTTAAACCCACTATGCCTCAGTAGCTACTGCCAGTCATCATCTAGCCTCCACTCACTGGGGAAGACTGCAGTCTGTAATGGCCACTCATCATTGGCAAGGAGGTTGGACCAGCTGCCTCTGCCTATCTCTGGGCTTCACCTCCCAGCCCCCGTACCTGCATAGGCCTATACTAAGGCCTCAGCCTGGGGAGTTGCCAGGCTGGAGCTTCCCAGCTCCTCTGACCTTGGCCTTGCCCCAGCCCTGCTCCGCTCCAGGTACCCTTTTCTTCCCAGCAGCTAGGTCCTTCTCTCTCCACAGCTGGAGAGAAACGGCTTTGCCTTCTGGCCCTGCAGCTCTTTTATAGGGCCCAGCCTGGCCCTGATTGGCTGCCTCCTAGCCTTTTCCTACTGGCTCCCCAGGGCAGCTCTCAGGGCTGTTTTAACCCCTTCAGGGCTGGAGTGGGGTGACTGCCCCGCTACACCCAGGTTTTAGGTTCAGCCTATAATAAAAATATAGGCCATTTGCAAATATATGATTCCTCCTCTAAATGTTGAAAAAGTTTGGCTCAGGCCCACCTCTGGTCAGAAGGAGCAGGGTAGAGATGTGTTAAAGGGACACTAAACAGATCATTGTTTTTATTCCTTACCTGTGTTGCTACCAGCACCTCAAATAATTAACTGGAGGAGTTGCTAAAACCCAATTTACTCTTAACATCTTGCCAGGTTTGTTTGGGGTTTTTTTGCATTTCGCTCAGCTGGCGGGAGAAACTAATCTGGTTCATTGCACTTTCTGTTCCTCATCAGTTTCATCTCAACAATCCTGGGCATTGAGATAACACTGTTGAGTTTGTTGCTGGTGGAGAATATTTAAATTCAAAATAAACTGAAACCCAGGTATTAATGAAAGATTATTATTGCTATTATTATTCTAGTCATGGTATATTTGGCAAAAATCCTTAGAGAGTGAAATTTGGGGCCTAAACTGGTCGATAATACAAAACATGGATTTATATATAGCATCTTTAATGCAACATGTTCCGCATATAAAAATGCATTGTCAAGTTGATGACAGCCTGAGAGCACCGCCTATCATGCTGACCAATACTGTCTCATTGTTTCCTTGTACTCCCCTGTCTGGCTGGTTCCATCTGTTGTCTCTTCTCTTCTACTTAGATTGTTAGTTCTTTGTGGAAGGGCCCATAAGAACGGCCATACTGGTCTGACCAATGGTCCATCTAGCCCTCAATTCTCTCCAACAGTGGCCAGTGCCAGAGCTTCAGGGGCATTGTACAGAACAGGGCAATTTTGGAGTGCTCCACCCCAGCCTTCCCCTCCCAACTTCTGGCAGTCAAAGCCTTAGTGTCTCCCTGAGCATGGGGTTACATCCCTGACTGCCTTGGCTAATAGCCGTTGATTGGCCTATCCTACATGAACTTACCTAATTCTTTTTTTAAAGCCAGTTCTACTTTTGGCCATCACAGCATCCCCTAGAAATGAGTTCCACAGGCTAATTGTGCATTGTGTGAAAAAGTACTTCCTCTTGCTTGTATTAAACCTGAAGCCTATTAATTTCATCAAGTGACCCCTGTTTTTTGTATTGTGAGAACAGATAAATAACACTTCTCTGTTCACTTGTTCCACACCAGTCATGATTTTCTAACAGCCCTAATCCTTTTAGTCTCTCCTTGTATGGAAGCTGTTCCAGACCCTGGCTCTCTTCTCCCAACCTTTTCCAGTTCCATTATATCCAGAACTGGACACAATACTCCAGGTGTGGGTGCAGTGGTGGCATTATGACCATCTTTTGGTTCTATGTTTATGCAGCAACTAGCGCAATGGCGTCCTGGTCCAGAGCTGGGCTACTTGGCACTCCCATAAAACAAATAAATAACAGTACTAAGCTATGGTGAGAGAGTCATTACGCCCAGAATTTTTAAACCAGCTCAGCACTCATTTAGGCACCTAAACAAAGCCAGAATCTTCAGAGGAGCTCAGGACCCACAGCCAAAAGTGTGGGTGCACGCTGGCCACTCAGCCCTTTTGGAGAGCAGGCCAGAGGCATCCCAATGGGAGCTGCTGGATGCTGCAGACACTCAGAAGCCTCCTTGGAAGAGCTGGCCCTGTGAGCTCTAGGCAAAGGAGAAACCAGGTTTCCAGGTGGTATTTGAAGAGAGGAGGGGAGTGGATGAGGCAGAGGGCTACAGAGAAGCCATTCTAGATGGCAGGAGTTGTGGCAGAGAAGGCTCTGGCACCAGCAGCTCAGACTATGTGATGGGACACGAAAGACGCTGATGTGAGGCATGGTAGAGGCAGTGGTGCGGAGGAGGGAGGAGAGGCAAGGCCCGTGACCCATGAAGCAAGTTCCTGGAGCATTTGGCCAATGTGGGGGGCCTGCCTGGGCCAGATCCTGAGATGGAAAGGGAGTGGGTGGAGCTTTCAGAGGATGGGGGCAGCATGGCTGTGTTGGAAGGCCCTGTGAAGGATGCTCTCCCATCACTGGCACAGACACAGCCTCTCCTCTGGTCTCACTCGGTTTGGTTTGGGTTTGCCCATGGAGCGCCTCAGCTCCATCCTGTTGCTGAGAGCAGGGGACCTCCACTTGGCTAGCTTGTGGCAGATGCTTGGGGCTGATGGTGGAGGACAGGAATTTCTAGGACCCAACAGAGATGGAAGGTGCAAGGAGAGGAGATTGCCATGGGAGGCAGTTTCCGTGACGTGAAAATGTCTCCAAAGTGCCTAGAAGGCCAGTCAGAACGGTCGATGGAGTCATCGAACCAGGAGCCTGAAGGAGATGCTGGCTGATCGC
The DNA here is from genome assembly GCA_033296515.1 of Macrochelys suwanniensis. Classification (NCBI taxonomy): domain Eukaryota; kingdom Metazoa; phylum Chordata; order Testudines; family Chelydridae; genus Macrochelys; species Macrochelys suwanniensis. Next base: position 72,514,882 of record CM065778.1, on the reverse strand, counting down.
AAGTTTGCTCTCCCAAACAGCAAGAAGCTTGCGTTTGCGTGTGTCTCCCTTCAGACACACCACTCCTCTCTGTCAGCAGAGCGGGCCAGGGGCTGCCATCACAGCCTGTGCTAATGGCTTTCTCCTCGCCAGCTGGCAGGGGCAGGATGGGCAGAGGTGACTGCCTCGGTCCTGAGACGGAATGGCTAAATGTGACACCTCTGCAAACAGAGAGGATGCAGTTTCCAGCATCCATCAGCCAGGATAGTCGGGGAGTTGTTGCTGTGAGAAAGGGACAGGCCCAATGAGTTACAGCCTCCAGGCCACCATGACTGACTCTGAGAGCAGCAAGGAGCAAAGTACAACAGACAAATGCAATCCCTGCTTGCAATCTGTAGGGCCGGATCCTGGCCTGGTGTCGATGGCATCTCTCCAGCGACTGCAAAGCAGCTGCATTGCCCCAGCTCTGAATCCATCCCCTAAGCTCTTCATTCTTGCCTGAGAACAGGGCAGCACTTTGGGATGCAGGAGTGGATGCTATGTCATGGGGTGCAGGAGAGGCAGCACTCCTGCCAGGCACAGTACAGGTGTGATCTTAGCCAGTGATTTTCTCTGGAGCAGAATCAGCCAGGGAGGGCAAAATTGATTATTATTTATTTGCATTACCTAGAGCCTAGGGGCCCAGGTCATGGCCCAGGACCTGGTGCTGCTAGGTGTTGGAAAAACACAGCTTCCACTCTAAATAGGATCATAGAAATAGGCCTGGCTGAGTTAACCTTCTAAGGTTTGAAATACCTTGGCTCTGTGGAGCCATTGTGCTGAACTGTCTCCTAAGACAGACATGCGTATTTCCAATCCATTTAATATGGGTGAGTTTTGCGGATGACACCAAAGATCTCATGTTACTGTGTGTAACAGCAAGAGGTTTGGATCAACATTCCTCTTTCCTCCTGGGCTACCTGTTGCCCTACTCCCCAGATGCAGCTGCCGTTCAGCTTATATTCATATGGTGTATGAGAGAGAGAGACAGAAATCCATCTCCTATTTCTTGAGCATCTTTCATCCCAATGTGCAGGCCAAATTCTGAAATCCTTATTCAGATGTCACTTTGTCCTTGCTCCAGCAAAACTCCCACTGAACTCAAGCAGGGGATTTATACCAGCCCACAGTTTATAAAGTGCTTTGGGATGAAAAAGGCTATAGGAATGGGAGATGCTGTTTCCCATAGGGTTTGCAGGGGGGAGAGGAGGATCTTTTGGGTTTATGTGTCAGCAATGGAGGACGGTGCATTTATGGTATTAGCAAACAGAGGCCCAGTTTACTGCATGGATTCGTCTGTATCTCGGACTCGGCATGGTGCTAAAACCAGGGTTTTCTTTTGGCTATGGGGATGGGAATTAAAAATACATTTCTCGATCTCCCTGTGTCTGTTTCCACCACCACCTCCGCCTGCTCCAGACAGTGCGGGCTGCAGACACACTGTGTTGATGTGTACGCGCGCCAGTCTGTACGATTCCTGCTTCCTTGCCAAAACACCTCCTGCTGTTTATTTATTTATTTCTCGCTGATAACGGAGGGGATCGCATTTCCGGAAGAGTGCCAGCAGATGATACAAACCCAGGACTGATACTGCCAGCAAGCCCCTGCCAGCCCTTTCTGCCGGAAAAATTTCATTTTTTCCAGGAGGAAGCCATGAGTGCGAAGTGGAATCCAAATCCGATTTCTCGGCACTTTTTGTTATCGCACAGCAGCCCACCAGGTGGGGCAATGGAGGGCGCTCACTCAGCTGCAACTCAGTGCCTTAATCCAATTTACAGCTTCTCTCAGAGAGATAATTACAGCCCCGAAACCAGTTAGCGCTGTACAAAACAGCTCTCACACCAAAGACCTGAGCCTGTCTTTCAACTGTCCACCTTGAGTGCCAGGGATTCTTAGGGGAGTGGGTAAGATTTGATCTAAGCCATTGTGAAAAGGCAAGTGTGTAGCTAGTGACCCTGCACCCATGTGCTCTCCCCACCTCCTCCACACAGGCACAGCCACCATCTCTCCAAGGCCAGAAGGAAATAAAGTGCCGACTTTTAACACAGCTTTTCCAGCCCTGGATGGTGAGGCCGAAAAGGATCACCACATCAGGATGCAGCAGGTACACAGAGCAGCTGTTCTGGGAAGATGGATGCAGGTGGCTAGCAGCACATTTAGCCCAGGGGCTAGATCCTGATCTCCATCACACTGATGTGGAGTCTGGAGTCCTTTGTCAGCAGTCCTTTGTTGGAGTCCTTTATCGGCAATGGAATATGACACTAGTGTGGCCAAAATCTGGCCCTGAGTATTTAAGTCGTGCAGCATGCAAATAGCCATGTGAGCTGGGGCAAAGGGAACAGCGAAGGTGAGAACTAGGGCTGCCTAGTGGTGGGGGAAGGGTGACCAGCCGGTCAGTGTGTGTTCTGGGTGCCCTTCTGTGCCTGAGCCACAGCCTGTCACAACCCCAGCAGGACAACCTGGCTCTTCAGCCCAAGCTGTGGAGGTCCTCAGTTCACCTCCTGCTGTGTCAGCTAAGATGGCAGCCTGCGCACAGCAGAGGCAAGCCAACACTTGCCCACCCTGCCCCCTCAATGGGTCCCAGGAGGACCAATTCTGCGGGGGGGAGGGGGGGGAAGGGGTTCAGGTATGAGGCTCATTTTGGGCTCAATCCAAGAGAGCACTTAAGCACATGCCTAATGTTATGCACATGACTGAGTCCCATTAACTTCAAAGAAGCACTTCAGCATGGGCTGAAGAGCTCTGCTCATCAGGATGGTTTTGTGACTTGGGATCTGAGCCCTGGTCCCATCAGGCTATGATGGCCTGTAAGCTGAGGCTGGGGAGGGGTTGGAGACAGGAATCCACCCACTAGGAACTGGGCCCGGCCCCACCAACTCCTCTCTCCCTCCCAGTGGGCCTCGTGATCACCCTGAGCACCTGAGTGGGGTTATCATCAGCGAACAAGCTCTGGGGCTATTTTGTTCTTTGGCATTGTTATTTTAGGAAAGCAGGTCCTGAATGTGGTGAAGCAACTGGTCAGCCTCCACTCTTGCACAAGGGGGTTCTACACTGGAGCGTTGGCTTCTGAGAACGCTTTGTTCCCAGCTCTCACAAGCTTCGCCCTACTTGCTGATACTGCCATTGTCCACAGTGTCCACGGTTGACAGGGTAGCACCAGATCTTGGAGTGCCTGGGGTGTCTTTGAGGTAGCCTATGCCCTGTCCATTGACGGTTTCATTCTTGACTAGGATCTGGATTTGGGACTTGATGGGGAGCCAGTGATGGAGTGAACAGTGGGTAGGGACTTAAATTCCCAGATATGGCGTGTCACCATAAGAAAGGCCAGAGGAGAACAATGTGTGGATCACTGTGATCAGAGCCTCATTTCTCAGGGTTCCTCCTGCCCAGCTGAAAGTGGAATGAGGCATTTTTAGAAGCCGTAGCTAACTGGGTGTCAAACAGCATTAAGGAATCCAGGGCGTTTCCCAGATAAACACCATTGGCCAGCAGATGCCCCCAATAGCAGGAGATGTCATGGTGCTGGCCAGTTCCTCAGAATATTTTCCTTCTTCCCACCAACATGGCTCCATTGTCCCTGGCTTGCATGTCAGCCAGCTTTTCTTCACCCAGATGCTGAGACGCCTGGCTGGGGTGTTAGCTGCAGTGGCTGAGAGGAGCCAATGAGCTAGGTACCTTGCTGACATTGGAGTCCATGTTGTCTCATCCTATCTCCCAATGGTTTTATATGGCCCCTGAGCAGCCATCAGACCCATTGAAAAGCAGTAGCAACCTAAGGGTCAATGATCTGAGAGCCATCCAGCCTCTTTTCAGAATTAAGAAAGAGTTAAGAGAAGGGAAGTAACCTGATAGGAATGAGGACAGCCAACACCCAGCAGCTACAAGTGCTTGGGCACTGAGCCACTACTCCCAGGAGCTCCCCAAGCCAGGAGCCTTGTGGTCTGAGATTTACAAAGCTACCTAGGGGACCTGGAGGCCAATTCCCATTAATCTGCATGGGAACTAAGGATCTAACCCCACAGGCAGCTTTGAAAGTGTCAGCTTGAATGCATGCATCCTTGTGTGCCAGGTCATTGAGCACAGTCTGAAGAGAAGCATTAGTGGTGGGAGGTTCTCCAGTAGTTCAGAGGTTTGGTTCCCGTGGGAGAAGCAGCTGGCCCAGATGCTGATTGGAGCCTTTTCTGAATGACCAAACCTCATGAATAGGGCTGGCTCTCTCACACAAATTTCCAGGGAGGCCATACCATCAGAACAGTCTTCCTTGGAGTACTACAGGGTATCTGCTTCCAGCCCTGAGCAGAACTCAGCCCCTAGGAGCCCTGGCTCCACATGACAATAATAACAACAACCTATGAAAAATTTAACACAACTTTTTTTAAATCTCAAAATATTTTGCTTCAGGTTTTGAGCAAAAGCTTGGATGCCAATGTGGGCTAGTGGACAGGGCGCTGGACTGGGAGTCAGGAGCCATGGCTCATATTCCCAGCTCTGCCACTGAGCTGCTGGATGATCTTGGACAAGTCATGTCACCTCTCTTTTGCTCTTTTCTTCTTGCTCCCTTTGTAGAGTGTAAGCAGTTCGGGGCAGGGACTGTCACTATGTGTTTGTAGAGTGTCCAGTGGACTGGGGCTGTGTTGGTGTTACTGGAATATAAGCAATAATATTTTATCAGAACTGGTTCACACACACCTAGCCGACCCCTTGGGTCACAGCTGATCCTTTGAGGTCCAATCTGTCTTCACCGTGGAGTTTTAAATTGCCCAGAAGGGAAGGTGAGGAGACCGTGGAGGTCATGAACAGAGAGGGACCCAATTCAGAACACCCTTAACTTTCAGAAAGTTTGGACTGATATCTAATCTATGCAGCCCAGGCCCAGCTCTAGTCATCAGAATTCACAAACCGTTTGCCAGAGGCTCATGCATGCAACCAGGTTTCTGAACCCTTTGCCCAGTTTGGTGGCTTGTCCTCCCAGCATGACCTGTAGTCTGAGGACATTAAGCACATGCCAAAACAGCCACTTTCTCTGTTTCCTAGGAGTGAAATAGTGTCTAATCCTCTTTCCTTCTTCCTCCAGTTCAAATCAAACAGGTGGGTCCATTTTTTTTTTAATACCAGCCTTCCCTTCATTTTGGCTCATGACTTCTAAATTGATTCTCCAGCCCTGGAGCTCAGTTCTCCCATCAGCTGGCCCTGAGATGGGGGTGTGGTTAAAGGGTCCCTGGAGCTTTCCTTACCATTAGTCACAGGGGCAAGACAACCAGCTCTGGCAAGCATGAGTGATAGCTCAAAGGGATGCTTCCTCTAGTGCTTTAAGACACCAACATCGTTTTCAATCATTCAATGCCCACCATAAGCAGCTGTTACTCTGAAACCTGTCATTATTTTATAGGGCACCTTTCAGTGGGCACAATCCCAAGGCACTTTACAAGCAAATTCTGCTTATATGAAGGTTGTAGAGGCCAGCTGAAAGTGTTCCATGATCTAGATTTATACAAAATCCTGTTTCATTTTCTGTCTAAATTTGGGATGTCACCAAGATTTGGATATTCAGGGCTGGCAAGTCTGGATTTCCCAGTATTATAAGGGATTACTTCATCCATCATTGTAATGCAGTCGCCTCTGGGCCGGAATGTCACCACTGTCTAACAGCACACAGAAGTGCTCCTCTGAAGTTCTGCAGAGAAGAGAAGAATATGGGGCCAGATCATCACGTGGGCAGAAGTCAATGGATGGATTTACATCAGCTCAGGATCTGGTGCAAATTCTTCACCTGAAAGCACAGAGGAATATTAGGTACACAGAATGAACCAAGATAATCTTCACAAGAGCCCCAGGATTAAAAGCACCGTGGGCTCATTAATGAACTCCAGTGTCTAGCTGAAGTTTAATCGGCAGCAGAATGGCACCTTCTAATACCAAACTAAAGCACGGGGCTGCCTCACAGGGAAGAGCAGCAGCTGCCTTATCTCCAGATGCGAGTGCTGCATTCCTTCACAGTGATGCTCAGCTTGTGACGAGCGCTTGACTATTTCGGTTGCTTTACGATCACCAGCATCCCTCAGAAGGTGAATTCCTGTTCCCAAATTTAATGCAGACACTCTTCAGCACAGTGAATGCTGTGCAGCTGATTCAGAACTAAAACCCTCTATTGCCTTGGTATGTAATAGGGTAGGTAAAACACACTTCCCAAAGCATCTCTTCTAGACTGGTTATCTTTCACTGAGCTGGAAAGAGTCAATAAGATAGTTGGGCCAATTGGCCCATTAGATTTCATGACAATATCATGCTTCCTTATAGATGATCTGAGATAATGATCCTTAAACACTGATTTAAACACTAAATCCCTAAAAACTTCTTCAATGGCAGAAGGAACATGGGCTCTTTTGCTCATAGATTCATAGATTCTAGGGCTGGAAGGGACCTCGAGAGGTCATCGAGTCCAGCCCCCTGCCTTCATGGCAGGACCAATTACTGTCTAGACCATCCCTGATAGACATTTATCTAATCTATTCTTAAATATCTCCAGAGATGGAGATTCCACAACCTGGGCAGTTTATTCCAGTGTTTAACCACCCTGACAGTTAGGAACTTTTTCCTAATGTCCAACCTAAACCTTCCTTGCTTCAGTTTAAGCCCATTGCTTCTTGTTCTATCCTTAGAGGCTAAGGTGAACAAGTTTTCTCCCTCCTCCTTATGACACCCTTTTAGATACCTGAAGACCGCTATCATGTCCCCTCTCAGTCTTCTTTTTTCCAAACTAAACAAACCCAATTCCTTCAGCCTTCCTTCATAGGTCATGTTCTCTAGACCCTTAATCATTCTTGTTGCTCTTCTCTGGACCCTCTCCAATTTCTCCCCATCTTTCTTGAAATGCGGTGCCCAGAACTGGACACAATACTCCAGTTGAGGCCTAACCAGCGCAGAGTAGAGCGGAAGAATGACTTCTCGTGTCTTGCTCACAACACACCTGTTAATGCAGCCCAGAATCAAGTTTGCTTCTTTTGCAACAGCATCACACTGTTGACTCATATTTAGCTTGTGGTCCATTATAACCCCTAGATCCCTTTCTCCCGTACTCCTTCCTAGACAGTCTCCTCCCATTCTGTATGTGCGAAACTGATTGTTCCTACCTAAGTGGAACACTTTGCATTTGCCCTTATTAAACTTCATCCTGTTTACCTCTGACCATTTCTCCAATTTGTCCAGATCATTTTGAATGATGACCCTATCCTCCAAAGCAGTTGCAATCCCTCCCAGTTTGGTATCATCTGCAAACTTAATAAGCGTACTTTCTATGCCAATATCCAAGTCGTTGATGAAGATATTGAACAGAGCCAAAACAGACCCTTGTGGAACCCCACTCGTTATACCTTTCCAGCAGGATTGGGAACCATTAATAACTACTCTCTGAGTACGGTTATCCAGCCAGTTGCACACCCACCTTATAGTAGCCCCATCTAAGTTTTATTTCCCTAGTTTATTGATAAGAATATCATGCGAGACCGTATCAAATGCTTACTAAAGTCTAGGTATACCACATCCACCGCTTCTCCCTTATCTACAAGACTCATTATCCTATCAAAGAAAGCTATCAGATTGGTTTGACATGATTTGTTCTTTACAAATCCATGCTGGTTATTCCCTATCACCTTACCACCTTCCAAGTGTTTGCAGATGATTTCCTTAATTACTTGCTCCATTATTTTCCCTGGCACAGAAGTAAAACTAACTGGTCTGTAGTTTCCTGGGTTGTTTTTATTTCCCTTTTTATAGATGGACACTATATTTGCCCTTTTCCAGTCTTCTGGAATCTCTCCTGTCTCCCATGATTTACCAAAGATAATAGCTAGAGGCTCAGATACCTCCTCTATTAGCTCCTTGAGTATTCTAGGATGCATTTCATCAGGTCCTGGTGACTTGCAGGCATCTAACTTATCTAAGTGATTTTTAACTTGTTCTTTTTTTATTTTATCTTCTAAACCTTCCCCCTTCCCATTAGCATTCACGATGTTAGGCATTCCTTCAGACTTCTCAGTGAAGACCAAAACAAAGAAGTCATTAAGCATCTCTGCTATTTCCAAGTTTCCTGTTACTGTTTCTCCCTCCTCACTGAGTAGTGGGCCTACCCTGTCCTTGGTCTTCCTCTTGCTTCTAATGTACTGATAAAAAGTTTTCTTGTTTCTTGTATTGATAAAAAGTTTTCTTGTTTCCCTTGTATTCCTTTATTCCTTTATTCCATATAAATATGTACTTCACTATAGGGGCCAGATCCTCAGCTGATGTAGATAAAGATAGCTCCAGTGAAGTCAGGGGAATTATGCGAATTATGCCAGTAAAGTACCTGGCCCTGTATTTCACTTTTGGCAGGTTTTCACAGCATGATCCGGGTACCCCCGAGGGTACAGGTGTTGGCTGGTTCACCATTCCTTGGTAACAATCTAATTAGCAATAGCAGGAGTTGGCAAGTCACTGCCATGGTTGTACAATGTAGATTCTAAGTCTGGTCAGGCCATGCTATTGCCAGGAGAAGCAGTAACCGGTGATCGTATCAAATGCTATTGTGTCAGTCATATGCTAAAAAAGGGAAAGACCAAGAACTATGCAGAATCCACATGCTCATTCTACAGCTGAGTTCTTCTATTAGTTCTTGGCCAACTCCTAGATGGACAACTCAAAAGAGTAATCATAATTAGTACACTGGGACCAGCATTGGCTGTCAGAAGGGTCTTAAATATAATCCACTCTGCCTGATGCACTGCACTGGAGAGTGTTTGAGATGCTTAGAAAGCTTTCAACCGGGTAGAAAGAATCAAGGGTGAGATTTTCATAAGAGCCTAAGGAATTTAGGAGCACCAAGTCAATGAGACGCGTACTCCTTAGGCACTTCTGAAAATGTGTCCCCAAAAGAATTGCTTCCAATCTGATCCATGGAAAGTAATTACCCTGCCAGTCGATCAGGACCAGTAGGAAACATTGCTGGATGAGTGAGCGTTGATTAGTAGAGATACATAAGCATTGAAACCAAACTCCACTTAAAGACATGGCAACATTAAAATGGACATTAAAACCTGAGCAAAGACTAGCCTGTCATAAACAAAACTCCCAGTGAAATTTCAATATGCCCCAGCAGGCACTCAGCAGAGAGGCCGTACAAATTCGCATATAGGGAACTGGAATGGGACTCAGGAGATCCAAATTCTATCCCCTGCTCTGACACTGACCTACTGTATGACCTTGGGCAAGTCACTTCATCTCTCAGTACCTCTGTTTCCCCTCCTACCCATTGTCGACTGGGATTATAACATCTTCAGCGCAGGAATTGTCTTTTGCTATGTGGACATAGAGTGCCCAGCACAAGGCAACCCTGATCTGAATTGTGACTGCTAGGAACAGCAGTAATATAAATAACTTTTATAATATACTAGAGAGTTTACTTCATTCCATGTTAGGCAGATTCTGGAGGCCTTGCGCCTCAAAAGTGCCACTAAAGTCTGAAGGTTTCGAGGTAAGAACAAGGACTTGAGGATTAGGCCCAGGGACTTGGACCAGTGCTGAGTGGATGCAAAGCTAGGGGTAAATTGGATCATACAGGGTGGAAATATTCCCAAATGCTCCGGCCAGGTAACGTTTTAGTTCCACCTCTTCCAGGGTAACAAGAATTCCAACAAATAACAGTTCATTGTCCTTATAAAAAGTCTCCTGCCCTGACTCTGGGCCCATGGTCCTCACACCCTTCCGCCAGGGATTTCAGCTGTCCTTAGCCTCTTCTCCAGGGCCTCATATCACTTTCCCCTGTGGCTGGTGCGGGGGCCCAGGCCCTCTCACTACACCGGGTTCCAGTCTGGGGCCCTATAACCAGCAGTCAAGATCTGCTTCATCAGATGCCTTGCTGCTGCCTCCCTGTACCCCTTCCTACTGCTGCCTGTCAGCAGGCCTCTCCAAGGTCTCCCTTCTCTCAGGGCCAGGACATCTCCTGGGCTCTTGGCAGACCAACAAAGGGTTGTGTCATCACCTGCCATGCATCCCTGGGCACCTTAAATGCTCTGCTACTCTGGCTCACAGCCTGGACACGACAGCCAGCAGACAAGCATGGACTGAGTGTCTGTGATAAGCAACCCTGACGCACCACCTCTGACTCCAGCAGCCTGCTTGTTACGCCCCATTCATGCTCTAGTCACACCTGGCAAAATGACCCCATCACCCCCTGTCATAAATATAAAGGGAAGGGGGAGAGGATCTGATGCAGTGCTATAAAATCCTCTTACCAGTAAAGGGTTAAGAAATGCAGGTAGCCAGACTGACACCTGACCTGGCTGGCATCTGACCAATGGGGGGAAAGCTGTCTGTGTGGCTTTGTCTGAGTCAGAGTGATCTTGGAAGACAGAAGGAACCTACAGAAAATCAAACCTCCCTTTTCTGAAGTAAGTTTAGATAGCATAGCGAATAGATTTCTGTTTAATTTTGCTTGGTGTATTCCCTGTGTTAGAAGGGGCAGGGGGGGGGGGCGGTTATTCATGGTTTTCTGTAACTTTAAGGTTTTGTCCAGAGGGGGAAATCTCTCTGAGTTTGGAAATTAAGTGCCCTGTAAAATAGTTACCATCCTGATTTTACAGAGATGATTTTACCTTCTTTATTTTTAATAAAATCCTTCTTTTAAGAAGCTGACTGTTTTCTATGGTGTTAAAACCCAGGGGGTGGGTTTTTAGATCACTGTGTAACCAATTGGTTGGGAGATTGTTCTCAAGCTTCCCAGGAAAGGGGGTGCACGGCTTGAGGGGGTAGTTTGGGGGGGAGGGAAGTTCAAGTGATTCCTTTCCTGGATTCCTGTTAGACATTTGATGGTGGCAGCGAAAGAAGCATTTCTCAGGGTGCAGGGAATTTTGTACCTTGGGGGTTTTAACCTAAGCTGGTAAAAATAAGCTTAGGGGCTCTTAATGCAGGTCCCCACATCTTTACCCTAGAGTTTAGAGTGGGGAGGGAACCCTGACATGGTGGCAGAGCGGTGGGATATATTGAACCAGAAATTTTTTTTGAACCAGACACAGGGAGTTTAGAAATTTTTTTTCTCTTCTCTCTAGCTCTTCCCTGTAGCTGCTGGAAGCAGGGAGGGGGGAGGGGTTAAGCTGCTAGGAGCTAGAGTATCTACATATGAAAGCAGGTAGTTAACCCCTACAGGGAATACCCAAGCAAGTTTTTTTTAATTTCTAACTCTCTCGGGTTAAGACAGATTAAAACAGAAAGGCTAATTAAACTTGAGATAGCTCGGCTACAGGCCAATGAGGAGGAGAAGAAACATGTAAGACTGCTACAACTTAAACAGATGGAGATGGAAGAGAGGAAGTATGCTATGGAGGAGAAGGAGAGAGAGAGGAAGCATGCCCTGGAGATGGAGAAGACCAGGGTGGAGCGGAATCTACCGGATAACACTAACAATCCTTCCCCAACAATCCACGAATGGGAGCGACTATGTCCACCATATGATGAATCCCGTGATATTGCGGAATATTTTCTCACCTTTGAGAGACTATGCAATCTCCATCACATTCCTGATGATCACAAAATGACCCTATTGGTAGCAAAGTTGACTGGAAGTGCTCTGGACATATTCAATGACATGCCTATTGATGAGGCTTCTGACTATGAGAAATTCAAGGATTTGGTTTTAAAACAATTTCAAGTTACACCTGAAACTTACCGAGTAAAATTTTGAACCCTTATCCGAGGGCCTGGACTAAGTAATGTAGCTTATGTAAACCGGATAAAGGAGCTGTTAAAAAAATGGGTCAAGGAAAGGAATGTTACTAGCTTTGAAGGAGTGTGTGATTTGATGGCTCAGGAACAATTCCTGAATATGTCCAAGGATGATATAAGACAGTGTTTATGGGATAAGAAAATGGACTCAGCAGACAGCCTTGCTGCTTATGCTGATCAATACGAACAGTCCCAGATCAGCAGAGGGGCAAGGAAATTTGGCACACAAGGGGTGCAGGAAGCAGAGAGGAACAGCCCTGATCATAGTTTGAGGAGATACCAGAAAGGAAAACCCGAGACCACCTCCCCTCACCAGGAGCAGCCCAAGGCCCCACAAGGAAAAACCCAGACCCCTTATTGCCCCACCACCCCATTCTCCAGCAACCCACCCCGCCCCACTGACCAGTCAGCTGGGCGATGTTTCAAATGTAATGAATTGGGGCATGTGAAGGCCAACTGCCCCAAGAACCCCAACAGAATACAGTTCATTGCACCGGGGTCACACCAAAGGTCCTCAGGCCCAGATGCCTCCCAGATACCCTTGGAACGAAGGGAAACGGTGAGAGTGGGCGGAAAGAAGGTTACAGCGTGGAGGGACACTGGAGCACAAGTGTCGGCTATCCACAAATCCTTAGTGGACCCCAGCTTAATCAACCCAGAGGCACAAGTGACGATTCAACCCTTCAAGTCCAACTCTTTTGATTTACCTACAGCCGTGTTGCCTGTCCAGTACAAGGGCTGGTCAGGAAATTGGACTTTTGCAGTCTATGATGATTATCCCATTCCCATGTTGGTGGGGGAAGACTTGACAAATTGTGTGAAGCTAGCCAAGAGGATGGGAATGGTCACCCGTAGCCAGGCTAAGCAAGCTGTCACACCTAGCTCTGTTCCTGAGACTTCCACCAGAACCCCATCTGTACTACCAGAGACCCCGATAGAGGTGGTGGAACCGGATACCCTGCCAACGACTGCAACAGCCGTCATAGATCCAATCACAGAAACCCAACCCAAGCCAGTCTCAGAACCGGAACGGGCGAAGCAACCAGCACCAGAACTATTGCCAGCACTGAGTCCAGCGCTTGCAACCCCATCTACCGTGCCAACCCCCGAGGGCACCACCGAGCCTGCAATGGCAGCAGCAGCCGATAACTCAATACAAGAGGCTCAGCCAGAGCCTGAATTACCACCTGAATTATCACCAGCGGAGAGCGGTTCACAGTCAACGGAAACAAACCCATCACCTGCATCGCTTCCAGAGGGACCCAGCCCAGGTCCACAACCCAGTAAGGAACTGATGTCTCCAGCATCTAGGGAACAGTTCCAAGCTGAGCAGGAAGCAGATGAAAGCCTACAGAGAGCTTGGACAGTGGGACGGAGCACCCCACTGCCTCTCAGCTCTTCTAATCGATCCCGGTTTGTTATAGAAAAAGGACTTCTATATAAGGAGACTCTTTCTGGTGGCCACCAGGAAGACTGGCGTCCTCAGAGACAGTTGGTGGTTCCGACTAAGTACCGGCTAAAGCTCTTGAGCTTAGCCCATGATCATCCTAGTGGTCATGCTGGGGTGAACAGAACCAAAGACCATTTGGGGAGGTCATTCCACTGGGAGGGAATGGGCAAGGATGTTTCTACCTATGTCCAGTCTTGTGAGGTGTGCCAAAGAGTGGGAAAACCCCAAGACCAGGTCAAAGCCCCTCTCCAGCCACTCCCCATAACTGAAGTTCCATTTCAGCGGGTAGCTGTGGATATTCTGGGTCCTTTTCCGAAAAAGACACCCAGAGGAAAGCAGTACATACTGACTTTCATGGATTTTGCCACCCGATGGCCAGAAGCAGTAGCTCTGAGCAACACCCGGGCTAAAAGTGTATGCCAGGCATTAACAGAGATTTTTGCCAGGGTAGGTTGGCCCGCCAACATCCTTACTGATTCGGGAACTAATTTCCTGGCAGGGAGCATGAAAAGCCTGTGGGAAGCTCATGGGGTGAACCACTTGGCTGCCACCCCTTACCACCATCAAACAAATGGTCTGGTGGAGAAGTTTAATGGAACTTTGGGAGCCATGATACGTAAATTCGTAAATCAGCACTCCAACGATTGGGACCTAGTGTTACAGCAGTTGCTCTTTGCCTACAGGGCTGTACCACATCCCAGTTTAGGGTTTTCACCATTTGAACTTGTGTATGGCCGCGAGGTTAAAGGGCCATTACAGTTGGTGAAACAGCAATGGGAGGGCTTTACGCCTTCGTCGGGAACTAACATTCTGGACTTTGTAAGCAACCTACAAAACACCCTCCGAGACTCTTTAGCCCTTGCTAGAGAAAACCTAAAAGGGGCTCAGGAAGAGCAAAAGGCCTGGTATGATAAACATGCCAGAGAGCGTTCCTTTAAAGTAGGGGACCAAGTCATGGTCTTGAAGGCGCTCCAGGCCCATAAAATGGAAGCGTCATGGGAAGGGCCATTTACGGTCCAAGAATGCCTGGGAGCTGTGAACTATCTCATAGCATTCCCCACCACAACTCTCAAGCCTAAAGTGTACCATGTTAATTCTCTAAAGCCTTTTTTCCCCCGAGAATTGAAGGTTTGTCAGTTTACTGCCCAGGGAGCAGAAGATGCTGAGTGGCCTGAAGGTGTCTACTATGAAGGGGAAAATGATGGTGGCGTGGAAGAGGTGAACCTCTCAATGACCCTCGGACGTATGCAGCCCCAGCAAATCCAGGAGCTGTGCACTAAATTCGCACCGATGTTCTCAGCCACCCCAGGACTGACCGAACGGGCATACCACTCCATTGACACAGGCAATGCCCACCCAATTAGAGCCCGACCTTACCGAGTGGCTCCTCACGCCAAAACTGCTATAGAACGGGAGGTTCAAGACATGCTACAGATGGGTATAATCTGTCCCTCTAGCAGTGCATGGGCCTCTCCCGTGGTTCTAGTCCCCAAACCAGATGGGGAAATACGCTTTTGCGTGGACTACCATACGCTAAATGCTGTGACTTGCCCAGACAACTCTCCAATGCCTTGCACAGATGAACTATTGGAGAAACTGGGACGTGCCCAGTTCATCTCCACCTTAGACTTAACCAAGGGGTACTGGCAGGTACCGCTAGATGAATCCGCCAAGGAAAAGTCAGCCTTCATCACCCATGTCGGGCTGTATGAATTTAATGTACTCCCTTTCGGGCTGCGGAATGCACCCGCCACATTCCAGAAACTGGTAGATAGTCTCCTAGCGGGATTGGGAGAATCGGCAGTTGCCTATCTTGACGATGTGGCCATATTTTCTGACTCATGGGCCAAACACCTGGAGCATCTCCAGAAGGTCTTCGAGCGCATACGAGAGGCAGGACTAACTGTTAAGGCTAAAAAGTGTCAAATAGGCCTCAACAGAGTGACTTACCTTGGACACCAGGTGGGTCAAGGAACTATTAACCCCCTACAGGCCAAGGTGGAGGCTATCCAAAAGTGGCCTCTCCCAAAGTCAAAGAAACAGGTCCAATCTTTCTTAGGCTTGGCCGGATATTACAGGCGATTTGTACCGCACTACAGCCAAATCACCGCCCCTCTAACTGACCTAACCAGAAAGAACCAGCCAAATGCGGTTCAGTGGACTGATGAGTGTCGGAAGGCCTTTAACCAGCTTAAAGCAACACTCATGTCTGACCCTGTGCTAAGGGCCCCGGACTTTGATAAACCGTTCCTAGTAACCACAGATGCGTCCGAGCGTGGTTTGGGAGCAGTCTTAATGCAGGAAGGACCAGATCAAGAATTCCATCCTGTCGTGTTTCTCAGCAAGAAGCTGTCTGAGAGGGAAAGCCACTGGTCAATCAGTGAGAAGGAATGTTACGCCATTGTCTACGCTCTGGAAAAGCTACGCCCATACATTTGGGGACGGCGTTTCCACCTGCAAACCGACCATGCTGCACTACAGTGGCTTAATACCGCCAAGGGAAATAACAAAAAACTCCTTCGATGGAGTTTAGCTCTCCAAGATTTTGATTTTGAAATACAACACATTTCAGGAGCTTCTAACAAAGTGGCTGATGCACTCTCCCGTGAAAGTTTCCCCGAACCAACTGGTTAAAATCGTCCTTGCAATGTGGGAAATATTGTTAGTCTTTATCCAGTTATGAGTATATTTGGAAATGCATGTGTCTTATTACTTTTGTTTTCTTTTAGAGCTCCAGGAAGAAATCACAGCCAGTGTTTCACACTATCGGTGATTTGGGGGGCGTGTCATAAATATAAAGGGAAGGGGGAGAGGATCTGATGCAGTGCTATAAAATCCTCTTACCAGTAAAGGGTTAAGAAATGCAGGTAGCCAGACTGACACCTGACCTGGCTGGCATCTGACCAATGGGGGGAAAGCTGTCTGTGTGGCTTTGTCTGAGTCAGAGTGATCTTGGAAGACAGAAGGAACCTACAGAAAATCAAACCTCCCTTTTCTGAAGTAAGTTTAGATAGCATAGCGAATAGATTTCTGTTTAATTTTGCTTGGTGTATTCCCTGTGTTAGAAGGGGCGGGGGGGGCGGTTATTCATGGTTTTCTGTAACTTTAAGGTTTTGTCCAGAGGGGGAAATCTCTCTGAGTTTGGAAATTAAGTGCCCTGTAAAATAGTTACCATCCTGATTTTACAGAGATGATTTTACCTTCTTTATTTTTAATAAAATCCTTCTTTTAAGAAGCTGACTGTTTTCTATGGTGTTAAAACCCAGGGGGTGGGTTTTTAGATCACTGTGTAACCAATTGGTTGGGAGATTGTTCTCAAGCTTCCCAGGAAAGGGGGTGCACGGCTTGAGGGGGTAGTTTGGGGGGGAGGGAAGTTCAAGTGATTCCTTTCCTGGATTCCTGTTAGACATTTGATGGTGGCAGCGAAAGAAGCATTTCTCAGGGTGCAGGGAATTTTGTACCTTGGGGGTTTTAACCTAAGCTGGTAAAAATAAGCTTAGGGGCTCTTAATGCGGGTCCCCATGTCTTTACCCTAGAGTTTAGAGTGGGGAGGGAACCATGACACCCCCCAGGCCCAAATTTCCCCCAAACCATGTGCACTACCCAGGGCCAGATTAAGGTTATGAGGGACCTAAGGCTAATGGGAGGGAAGGGCCTAAGTATGAATTACATATTGTAACAAAATTATGAAGTCATCAAACATTTCTCTACATACATATTTACATATTATTTATTTATGTAAAATTAACAAGTTTATTCTACTCTCACTACACTCAATTCTTCAAACAAACCATTTCCCCCCCTACCTTTAGTTGTGGCAAAGTCATGAATGATGTCATCGTAATTCAAAGACCTGACGATTTCATTCTTAATGCTCAAGAGGGACAAAGCACGGAGATGCTCTTGAGTCATGGTGGATCGGAGGACATTTTTGGCCCTTGTTAGAAGAGAGAAGGAACGTTCTCCACTACCGCTAGTGATCATTAGTGACAAATACAGCCGTAATGCAGTTTCAACATTTGGGAAACGTTCTATCACATTGGAGTCAGTGATAACTCGGTACATCCAAATAGATTTGCTTTCGTCATCTTTTGAGAGTGATGTGAATTCAACACATTGAAGAAATTCATTATTCAAATCTACTGGGAGATCGTCTGGGTACTTCTGACACAGACGTTTGATATCTTCACTGACTTCAGAACTTGAAATGTTAGGTGAAAAATTTGTCAGTACTCTAAAGGTTTTGTCAATATTTTTGTAAGCCTCGATCTGATGTTCTAATGAACTCTTCAGTTTGTCGATGATTGTGATGAAGGTATTAACTCTGAAGGCCTCCTTGTCACTGAATGAGTGGGGAGTCACATCGTTGCATGTCTTCTGTCTTTTGCAGCATTTGGCTGACTTATACTCATGGTTAGCAGTCCTTGCAGCCCCCTGAATTTCATAATCATCAAAACTATCCCACATTTGTTGAAGAACATTGCCAAGACTTCTCATTAGGTTTACAGCAGTGGAAAGGTCCATTTGAGCACTTTGCAAGCTTAGACTGCACCTGCTGAATGGCTGAAGTATATCATTCCAGACCTCACACAAAATACCAGTTTCTAAAGTGCGTATTGCATCACTCAGGATCTTCACATCTTTTCTTGTTGCTGATTTTTGAGATTCATCTTCCTTGATGCTCTCTAGCGCTTCAAGGATGTTGGGGTATCCCAGAACAACTGTATTCACAGCTTCAGCGTTGGCACTCCACTGTGTCCCTGAGAGTGATTTGGGCACTAGGCATCCCTTTGGCAGTGAATGTCTAAGAATCATCCAATGGCTGCTTGATGCAGAGAAAAAAATGTACAATTCTTGGACAAATCCAAAAAAAACCCCTGCTTCAACACAATAATCCACAGCAGACTGGTAAACAAGGTTGAGTGAGTGCACAGTACATGGTATGTAATCAACCAAAGCATTGCGCTCCTTTATCTTTGCCTGCATCCCTGAATATTTGCCATTCATACTTGCATTGTCATAGCTTTGGCCACAGCAAAGGCTGATGTCAATCCCATTTTTGGTGAGGAAATCGAGTAGGTACAAGGCAAGTTTCTCCCCTGTGTGGCTGGTGATGTTTAAGAAGGTCATGAAATGCTTAACTTGTCCGCTGGGTAGCACATAATGCAAGATAACAGTCAGCTGAGCTACACGTGACACATCCAGTGTTGAGTTGACAGACACTGAAAAACATCCCACATCTTTGATCTCATCTACAATGGCTGATAGCATCGTCTTTGCCAGCAGTGCAATGAATTAATCACAAATAGTCTTGAATAGATATGATGTATGGCCTTTTCCATGATTTGCATGTTCATTGATGTGCTGAGTTAAGAAAGGGATGTACTTAGTGATTAGCTCTAGAATGCCAAGGTAATTGCCACTGTGTTTCGATCCAACAGTCTCATCTGAGCCACGGAATGGCAGACCATGCTCAGCAAGAAAAACTATGGTTTCAGCTACACGTCTGAAATTCTTCCAATAAGCACGCGCTTCCAAAAACTGGTTTTCCATTTGGGTGTCAATTCCGCCACTAACTTTCTTTTGGGCATGGTAGCTGCTAACTGACAATGTATGCTGATCGCTCATTGCATGATTGGTAATGTATGCAGTATTCTTTCAATCACTGAAGCCTTCACAGAACATTACCCATTTTTTGGTATCAGAAAACAGGCGGCAACAAAAACTACACTTTCTTCTTAGAAGGCGAATAGATGAGCCATTCTCGCTTGCCAATCTGTTTGTTAGGCTTCACATATTCAAACATTGATTTGATCAGATAACGATTATGATTAGTGTACTCTCACTTTGTCAATAAAAAGTCAGCATCTAGATTTTGGTATTTCTATGGACCCTTCTCAGTCCAATATGCAATGAGATCTTGAAAAGTCATGTCCCACTCGCCTGGATCACTGGAGAAGGATATTTTTGTATTACTATCACTGGGGAAGTCTTCTGAGGAGTGGGGTGAGACTTCAGCTAGAGAAGTCACAGGAGGCTGCCCCTTTTTATCAGGCGCAGACGCAGCAGGTTCACTTGGGCTGGTATTTGCCTGGGCTTCCTCACCACCAGACTTAGTAGGAGGAAAAACGTTAGGAGAGGAGTAACTTTCAGCACTACATCTTGTCTTTGCCGTCTTTCTTTGGCCTCCTTCAATTTCTGCCATCCTCCTTTCTTTCACATGGTCTCTATTGTCCAGTGTAGGCCTACTGTGTACAAAGTTCAATATTGCTTGGGCCCACAAACACTTACTTAGCCCACAAAGACAAAATCACAACCACTATAAATTGAATCCACAGTCTTGATGGATTAATTTGTACAAAGCAATATCTAATGAGACAAAACATTTCCGATGGCCCCATTACCGTTGCTCAGCTGTTACTTCAATATGGAATGGAGGGCCTACAGTAGGGCCTAAAAATAAGAAGGCCTAAGGCTATAGCCTTATTAGCTTATGGGTTAATCCAGCCCTGGCCACAGGTCCAGCCCTTTCCTGGGCCATTCAGAGGAATAATAAGGTGTTTGCTTTTCTAAGGAAACCAAATGCACAGCGTGTCCCCTTAACTGAAGTCAACAATCACTTGGATTCAGCTGCAGCACTGGGCTGGTTTCGATTAAAAGCAAAGCAAGCTTAGTAACAAAAGTAGATAGGATTTTAAGTGAGTTCAGGTAAGAAGGGGGAGAGTTAGACATGGCATGAAAAACGCTTCCAGAAGCTAAAACTTAACATAAGAAGCCCCAGCCTTTGTTCCAGAGAGTTCCCCACCTTCCATCACAATGGCTGCACACCCCCTGTCAGGATCTACCACCAAGTTCAAAGAGCTCAGTTCCTTGGTCTTCTTAGGGGATGGATCACTTGGGATTCTCTGCCCCTCTCTTTTATAGCCAGGGACCCTCTGCAATTGATTCTGCTGGAGGGGGCCCCCCAAAGTAAAGTTCATCCGGGCTCTGAAGAAGGCAATATGGAATCTGCTGGTGAAAGAGATTCCATGCTGGCTTCTTCCCCTGTTGGGTTTGATAAAATCCAAAGGAATGACACCTGGCGTGGGATTACTAATCGACTCTGATGACACCTGACTGGAGGCGTCAGCCAGCCCCTGGGCTGAGAGAAACCCATTTGTCCACTTCCCGGGTGTGTCTGGTAAATGCCCATTAGTTCCACATTTCCTTCATCTTTGTACAGTCCCTTGGCTGCTCCCTAGGCATACACCAGGCAAGGACGGCAGTGACCAGTGTGTTCTTACTGTGCCAAGAACACCTTCCGTCATGCACATCCGATCCAGCTGATAACACTAATTAACTGGGGTCCACTGAAATGGTCAGGCCAGCTGAAACACATGACCAGCTACCAGTGAGCCCCTGGACCTCTGGCACTGGGAGACCGTTAGGATCACAGCTCTTTCCCTGGAAGTCCATGTCTTGTCCTTTCATCGGGGCTCCTCGTCACCAGAGCCTGCCCCACTCCCAGCAGCTGCTCCTGGTCTCTCCTCATCTCCTGCCAAACATCTCTACCCAGGAGAGGAGCCCAGAGCCAGCCCATGCACTCACTCCTCCCTTACTCCCAGAGAGTGCTGCAAGACTCCTTCCCTCTAACCCACTTCTGCGGCACACTTCCTCTCTTTATACTAACCACCCAGCTCCTCCCCAGCTGGGATTCATCTTTAATTGATCCTGGCCCATTTTCCAAGGGCAGCCAGGGGTTAATTGGTCTCTCAGGCCCACTTTAACCCTTTCAGAGCCAGGATGGGGTATATAGCCCATCACAGGGTTACTGCTGCTAGCTACACGCCTTCTCTGCAGATGGAGAGGTCTAGTCACATCACACCAGGCATAGTGGTGGGGTGTAAGACTTGGGGTGCAACTTTCCCTGGAGAACATGAGCTGACTCAAGAACAAGCCATCTGAGAAATACTGGGACTCCAGGAGCTGTACACTATGCCCCATGGCCCTGTACCTGGCACACTCCCTCCCACCGGTGCCCAGGGCAAAGTGGGGGCATAACACGCCAATTCTGAACTGCAATCACCACCCACCAACTCGGCACTGGTGGGAACGGCCACACAAGTGGCAGGATGACAGTGGGGATTTCCCCCCCACATTCACACTGGTGTACATCAGGAGTACTCCATTGATAACAATGGAGCTACACCTCAGGAAATTAGCGGTACAGTATGGAGGCCAGGCCAGGAGCGGGTAGGTTAAACCCAGGGGTACAGTATGGATCCGAGGCTGGAAGCAGGTGGGTTAGACCCAGGGGTACAATATGGATCCCAGGCTGGGAGTAGGTGGGTTAGACCCAGGGGTATAGTATGGATACCAGGCTGGGAGCAGGTGGGTTAGACCCAGGGGTACAATATGGATCCCAGGCTGGGAGTAGGTGGGTTAGACCCAGGGGTATAGTATGGATCCCAGGCTGGGAGCAGGTAGGTTAGACCCAGGAGTATAGTATGGATACCAGGCTGGGAGCAGGAGGGCTTATACCCAGGGGTACATTATGGATCCCAGGCTGGGAGTGGGTTGGTTAGACCCAGGGATCCAGTATTGAGGGTGGGTGGGTACAGTATAGAAATCCCAGCTGTTCTCCAATACGGGCGTGAAGCTTGTTGTGCCGTGTCCCTTTGCCAGGTCATGCTGAGCGGGGAGAGAACTCAGACATACAGACACCCCAGTTGGCCTCCAGCATCCCCCTGCAGCACACATCAGTCTCCAACCCACGCAGTCACTGGGCAGGCCTGGCCTGGGCTGGCTGTGTGGCTGCTGCCGCGCTGGGTGACTGGAGAGGTTCACACATTTCAGCAATTTGCCAGGCTGCATGACAATTACTGCCACAGATGCTCCTGTGTCAATATGGGCTCTGCTCTCCGCTCTGGTACAGCAATGGGTGTGCCTGGCGTGGACGCCATGCAGCTCGTTCCAGTAGAATTATGGGGTTGGGAGGAGGCCATTTTTGGATGGGATTGCTAGGGGATTGCAGCTTTCAGCCTCACCTCCTGGCTTCTCCATTCATCTCTCTAGCGCAGTCAGGGCTTGCAGCTGGGCTCCCCTCATCCAGATCTGTCAGGGCTTCAATGCCCCATGCTATCTTGGCCTTACTGCTTAGTCTGTGACATGGGGCAGGGGTCTGCTGGGAGGGTGAGGGGCACGTGCAATGTGGGCCAGGTGCACAGGGTGAGGGGCACGTGCAATGTGGGGCAGGTGCACAGGGTGGGGGTGTTGGGCTTTGTGTGTCCCTTTGGTACCCCAGATCACTAGATTTCCGTCCACTGGTGCTGAGACCGTTCCCTGGATTTGTGGAACTGATGAGATGCAGCATTCATCGCCTTACAGACAAAAGAGAAATGCCATTGGGCTGAGTAAAGGGCCCCACAAGCTTAGCTACATATAGATGTGCAGACTGTAACACAGGCACCTTTCATTGCATACAGGCCCCCTGTATAATGAAGGGGCTCCTACAAGATCATGCCCTAAACATAGGAGGGCCCGTCTCCGCCTCCTTCCTATACCCCTCCCCTGAGGCGCCACCGCTGCACTTTCCTCCCAAGGCTTGCTGCCCGCCGAACAGCTGACGGGCGGCTGACAGTGAGCTAAGAAAAGCGGCTTGGCAGGGCGGCGCCTCCGGCGGCGGAACACAGAAGCGGAGGTTAGCTGGGCGCAGATGGGCTGGCAGGGCACTGCTGGTGAGTGCTCCGCACCCACCAATTTTTCCCCGTGGGTGCTCCAGCCCTGGAGCACCCACGGAGTCGGCACCTATGGCCCTAAACCTACATAGACACTTACACAGCCTCATGGCTGGGGTCTGGGGGTGTTTAAAAGCACTCCGTGGCCTTGTCTAGACCAGGATAAAAGGGGTGTTGCTAGCTAACATGTTCTAGACATGGAGTTCAGCCAAAGCAGCATGTACTGTACACGGGCTAGGCTGGGTTGGCTGAATCTGAGGATCTCCGTTGGGCCACAACTGGAGCTTCTTAGCACCTGCTAATGGCACTGGCTATGTCCTCTTGGCAGCGTTAACTGGCATCAGGGACACACAAGCGAGCCTAGAGAGAGTGCCATGCTGTGAAATCACGCTGGAGCAGAGTGACTGGATTTGCCCCCCAGAGTGACTGCGGCAGCAGCTGAGGGTGATAACTCAAGCTGTGGCCTAGACCCCACAATGGGCCAGCTACCTTGAGTTCAAAGCCCCACCACACTCGAGTTCAGGAGTTTTAGGTGAGGACAGGCTTGGGTTCTAACATCAGTTAACTCTGCAGCGAAGACACCGCACCAGTGTGACTTGCGCACAAGAGACTTAAAACATGTTAGCACATGATCACCATGTCTTTAAATCCTGGTCTAGACAAGGCCAGTGTTGGCCTAACTCTGCTCCCATTAAAATGAACCCCGGAACAGTGTCCTGTGGAGAGATCAGTGAGTGGGAAAGAGCCCCTTGCCAACCACTGGCTTGCTTTACACCTCTCACACCTGCAGATGTCTCCAACACAGCCCTCAGAGACGACATTCCTGTCCCTTTAAATGCAGCACATTAAAAAAAAAAACCTGATAAGCTCCCTTGCTCTTAAAAGAGTGAGAAATTTTCATTGATTGATTTCTTCATGGCTTCTTAAACAGATAATTAATTCACCGTGAACCTGCGGCCACATAGTAGTGAGTCGTTAATATTGTAAATTCAGATAGACTTCGATAACCGCCTAACCCCCCCGTCACCCTGAAAACCAGATAGCTGTGCAGTGCGGGGTGGAGGGGGCAGCAAATCAATTTTCGAAGACATGAAGGGATCACCCAGCAAAAGGAAGTTATTGATTCTCTCTTATAAGACACCGTTATAATATTTATTCTTTTGTAAACAGAATTAACCTGGCATCACGGGTCATTCCTATTGAACAGCACTCCTCTCGCGTGCTCAGTAGTATAGATTGTATCAGATGAGGTGGAAACATCCAAACCGTGCCACCTACCCTGTGCTGCATCCCAGGGCCTGCTCATCTCAGGGCTGTTGGTGATCAGCTAGACCACATGGCAACTGGCGTGTCCCAGCTGGCTTGGAGGCGCCTTCCTAGCTGTCCACTCTTGATTCATGGCTGCTAATACATACATGTGCCCCAATGCATCAGAAGCCATGCGACCTAAGGGAATCTTCTCCCATCTCATGACTGTTTCTATCTCTCCCACAACCCCGCTCACCTCCCCGAATCCACTCCTGTCCCAGGGCTGTTATCACTCATCTTCCCCACCAGAATCCCTTCCTGCCAACCCGCAGTTCCCAGAAGCCCGAGACAAGTTGGATTGTGAGCTCAGACAGCCAGCATACAGGGCTGAGAAGGGGTGGGAGTAAGGGGCCACAATTGTATCAGGGGGGGCCCTCAAACAATCCACACCCGAGTCACCATAACCCCCAATGGGTGAATTCTTCTGCTGACCTAGCTACGGCCTCTCGCGGCGGTGGAGTACCTATGCAGACGCGAGAACCCCTCCCATTGGTGTAGCTAGTTTCTACACTAAAGTGCTACAGCGGACTGGGTGCATTGCTGTAGCTGTGCTACTGTAGCCGTTCAAGTGCAGACAGAGCAGGCTCGACACAACCTGCTCCTGGATCTCTGGCAGAGAGGGTGTGTCAAGACAGGTGCAGATCGCACTGCACTCCAGCAATTCACACCAGCATAAAGGGCCCTTGGTGCCATGACAGGACAGCGCCCTTGCTCTTTCTTGAGCTAGGGGCCAGTTTGGCCTCTGTCCAGGCCCAGGATTGGAAAGGGAGGAAAGGTGGCTTCACACCACTGCCTCACCTCTGCTCAGCTCTGTTTGCAGATGAGGCTTTAGCAGCCCTAACGGGCTGGCTGTGAAATGCAAGCATGAAGTGGGAGGAGGAGACAGAGGGGAATTGGCATACATCGGAGAGGTCCTGCTAGCCCAGAAGTTGTGTTAGGTAGGAGAGACCTTTGTGCTTCTACTCACAGGCCACGGGAGACTGCTGAGACACAGGTGAACCACTTCCAGCTCTGACTTCAGGGACCGCAGTGACTCCTTAGGGCAGGAGAAGTGAGCTTCTGGAACACAAACCGGCCATGCAGGCTGCTGTGGGGGATGAGTGTGAGATGTCTAATAGCTCGCCGCACTGGCTATCTCTGCTGCAGAGCTAGGCCAACGTGTGGAGGGCTTCTAAAGATCCCACCTTCAGCTTTATACAAGCCAACCCCATTGGTGGAGCCAGTGAAATGCAGATGGGAGCTCTCAGGGTGGAATTCACCTTGTGCAGAGGCTCAATGCGAAACCGCACCATGTAAAGCCCTTAATATGGGTGTAGTAGCATGGTCCAGTGTCTAGGGCATTGGCCTGCCACTCGGGGAACTGATATGTGACCTTGGGTCAGATTCTTAAAAGTTATTTAACATTGCCAAGCTCAGCATTGCAAAGCCAAGCCTAAATCTCCTCTTCACAAGGCTCTTAGGCAACAAAATACCATCAACTGTCAATGGGATTTTGGTTTCTAAATCTCTTTTGAAAATGAGATGCAGGCTCCTGAAGCAATTAGACGTTGCAGTGCTGAGCACAGCAGCACCTAACTACCTTTCCAAATCTGGGCCTTTCGCTCAGTGTCTCACCTATTTAGATTGCAAGCTCTCCAGCCTCTCACTCTATGTCTGAACAGAGCCCAGCACAATGGGGCCCTGATCTCCAGAGGGGTCAATACATTTTCCAAATTTCACCCCAAAAAACGAGGAGCGAGAGCCCGCCCTGGCTGAGATGACTATGGTCAGTTCAGAAAGAAAACGGTGATAAGGATAATGTTTTTCTATAAGAAGAAAGATTAAGGGGTAGTCTCCATTAGAAGTGCTCACCTCTAGTGAAGCCACTCTATGCCAACGGGTGAGAGCTCTTCTTCAGCGTAATAAAACCACCTCTGTGAGCGTGTCAGCAGGAGATGCTCTCCTGCCAGCTTAGTGCTGTCCACATCAGTGTTGAGGTCAGTGTAACTTACATCACTCAGGGGTGGAGGCATATTCACACCCTCAAATGACACAAGTTATACCAACATAACCCGTAATGTAGACAAGCCCTGCTTGTGCCAGTGCCCCAGGAAATGAAATGCTCCACTAAAGTACCCAGCAGTCCTCTAGGTACTGAAAAATATAAGCAAAGGCCACGGGCTGGGGTGAGTGCGCCAATAACATTTAAAAAGCCCAAAGAGAAGAGTAAATTCAGTGTCCTGAGTGCCCAGAGAGAGACCATGCCAAAGGTTAGGAAGAGCCTTCATTAAAGAGAAACAAATAAGCAACAGATAACTAAGTTGAGGAACTCACACTCTGCGAGATTACTGATTCATAGATTTTAGGGCCAAAAGGGACAATTATGATAATCTAGTCTGACCTCCCTCATAACGCTGGCCAGAGGTCCTCATCCACTCACCTCTGCATTAAGAAACCATAAAATCATCGCTGATAAAGTCTGCAGATGACCCAAAAATTGGGGGAATGGTAAATAATGAAGAAGACAGGTCACTGATTCAGAGGGATCTGGATTGCTTGGTAAGCAGAGTCCAAGCAAACAATGTGTATTTTAATACAGTTAAATGTAAATGCATACAGCTAGGAACAAAGAATGTAGGCCACGTTTACAGGTTAGTAATGACTGAAAAGGAGTTGGGGTCATGGTGGAGAATCAGCTGAACATGAGCTCCTAGTGCGATGCTGTGTCCAAAAAAACTAATGTGATCCTGGGATATGATGAACAGGGGAATCGCTAGTAGGAGCAGAGAGGTTTGTTTTCCTTCTGTTTTGCACTGGTGCAACTGCTGTTGGAATACTGTGCCCAGTTCTGATGCCCACAATTCAAGAAGCCTAGACTAGACTAGAGCATATCTTTTAGAAAGACATCTAGTCTTAAAACCCTCAAGTGAAGGAGAATTCACCACATCCCTTGGTACATTTTTCCAATTTTTCCACTGCTAAAAATTTGTCTTTTATTTCTGGACTGAATTTGTCTTCCAACCATTGGATTTTTTTTCCTGCTGGATTAAAGAGCTGTCGGTGTTCAGAAATTGCTTCCCCACCTCAGGAATGGCTGCTCCTTTTACCCTATCAAGGCTAATAAATTTGGTGAAATTCAAACAAGGATTGGAATCAGCACAGCAAAAGTTCATTTCTGGTAGAAGAGCATTGAAGAGCAGTCCCATTGAAATTAACTCTTATGTCAAGCTGAATTTGGTGCAACAATTATCTTATCTTTTTCAGGAATGTCTAAGGCACACATCACCTTGGTACTGTTCTTAAAAAGACTAACAAACCTCATGCTTCAGGGCACACTGGAAGCCGATCAGTAGCTGGGGTCAGGAAGACATCTCCTCAGTAGTAAAATATCAGACAGTTAGCTGCATTAGGGTTACACCTTCCTCTAAATTGATGTATGCAGCATTCACCACTGTCGGAGAGAGAATACCAGGCCAAATGGAACTGTATCATCGCAGCTTCCACAACAGTGAATGCAAAGAAATGTGGGGCTAGATACTAGATATGGAAGGGCAGGACCACAAGTGGAAAGAATGAGGAGCCAGCTGGCTGGAGATAAAGGGAATTATCATATAGGGTCCCTTTAGCACTCTAGAACATGCAGCAGGAAAGGGGTATTGAAGTGTGTGTATATGAGAGGAGATGCAAACAAAAGCCCTGAATCCAAACACCCCTGAATTCTGGGGACATTTATAGATTCATCTCTGAATTTTCCAGCTGTGACCAATCCCAAGCACTCAGAAATCATGAGTCAGGCTCCAAAAATCATGAGATTAAATAAAAATAATAATAAATGTCAGATTTTTATTATTGATCTTCTAGATTTCATGCCTTGAGGGCATCACATTTGCTAGCTTTTTCATGTAACCAGGAGGACCAGAAATGTACTTTGTCTTTTAAGTGAGATTTGAGATAATCGGATAATTAAATGACTCCAGGAGCTGGTGCTTTAAGGAATGCACCAAGTATCATGAGATGTATGATAAAAAGCACAAAAGTGGGCCACGTTGCATGGGCCAAACCCCAAATCTGAGCAGCCCTGAGCTCTGAAGAAGTTTGTAGCTAGCTCGCTGAATATCTTTAGAATGAGTCAAACTCAAACTCAGTCCTCAGCACCTTGGAGCTTTGGCAACACTGAGATCCTGGATCCAAACTTCTCCACTTTGTCAGCCTCCCCAGACTGAGATCCGGATGCTGTGAGCCTCTCTTTGGGGGGCTTCCTTTAGCCCTTCCCCCAACCCTGCTGGAGCCAGAGGGAGAGAGAGTGTTAAATTGTGGGAAAGAATTGAAAAGAGAGGGCAAGAGAGGGAAAAGCAGCGACGGCCGCGCAGGGAGCGGAAGCCCTAATTAAAAGACAGGCAGACAGTAGCAAAGTCTTCCATTCAGAGGGATGACAATGGGACGGTCTGTGGAGCAGAACCAGGAGGGAATGAAAGGAGTGCGGGGCAGCAGAACAACACCCCGGCCTGGGAGAGGCCTGGCTGACCTGCGCTCAGCCCCTGAGCCAGGCATACACCCCGCTTTGGGGGCGGGGGACGTGCGCAGGGACAGGGAGATCACAACACAGCAGGCGACTGGCTAAGCAATTTCTATTCTCTCCCCCTCTCTATTTTTTCCCCCACTAGTTAAACTCCATTTGCCCCTGGCGAGGTGCCTGGGGTCAGGTGAATGAAAGCTGCCTGGGGCGGGGGAGATGCAGGGCTGGGGAGGGGCGGTCATTGGCTGTACTGAAGAACTACCAGGATGGCTGACAAGAGGCGCTGAGGGGGGTGGGGGAGGAATACCAAGCCCTCTTGGGTCACCTCCCCAATCCATGTGGCCAGACAGGCCCCAGGGTGCCTGGCCTTTCCACTCCAGCAGTGCTCCTGAATGTGTTAATTAGCCACCAAGCGCCGCATGAGTCATATGACAGCCATGAGCGGCTTGGCCTCTGCCATGGCTCACAAAGGTGGGGGCGGGAAGCACCACATTCTTCCAATAGTGGCTTTGGTTGGCAGGATGAGGGGGGGGCAGGTTGAGCGTGGCTGTTGCCTCTCTCTTGAGGGGAGGGCCCCGCTGGCTTGGGGGCTCCTCCTGCCCTGGATTGCTGGGAGATGTTACCTTTGATCTTGGGTTGGAGGACAGGAGGGGCACGGGGTGTCTGCTGAGTCCTGTTCTTTCTGGGAGTGGATAGTATAAAAGGCCCCTAAAGAAGTACAAGAGGCCCAGAGCTTGTTGAAGGGCAGCCTACTACATCAGAATTAATTTGGGGCTCTTTCCAAAACAAAGGGCCTCTATGGCTTTCAATATGTTTACACAATAGTGCATAGAAAGAGCATCAAAGTGTCATCTCGAGGGCTCCCCTCCCCCTGCCTCTGGCCTCCTCGCCTTGCTTCCACCCTTTCCCACTCACTCAGCACGCCTCTGTTCTCCTCCACCTGCCCGTTCCTCCTTTGCTCTTTCTGCCTTTCAGCCAGATTCCTCTGCCCCATCTGCTTGAAGCAGAATTCCTCTCCTTCTTCCCACTCTCCTTTGCTTTTTGGAGACTATAGGATTGACTGAGAGGAGCTCACAGCTACTCCAGTCCCAGTCTCTCCCAGCAGGAGGTACTGCAGGAAATGGTGTAGTAGCACTAGGCATGGGGAGTTCACACCTCCCAATCTCTCTTGCTGTAGGGAATGGTGTGGCATGGCTGGACATTGAAAGCAGTCCCTGCAGTACTAGCTTCTCTCAGCAAGGGCTACTGTAGTAGCGCTGCCTGTGGTGGGAGGTTGCTATTACTCCAGTCCCACCATCTCGCAGCAGGAGATGTTGTGCAGAGCTCACAGCTGCTGCAGCCCTGGGTCCCTGGCGCACATATGCTTTCGAGAAGTGATTCTCAACCTTTCCGGGCTTAGGAGCCATTTGTAAATCTCACTGACCTGTCACAACCCAGTGAATAGCATTAGTGCAAAAAACAGCTGGCTTGCTACATGTTTCCGACCCACGATATGTAACATACACACTAATGTAATAAGCACACTGTGCGTACCATACTGGTGGCTCCTGGCCTGGGCTCAGCTCCCAGCTCCAAGTGTTGCAACACCTGGGTCAAAGCACCACTCTGGTTGGCCAAGCCCCCAACCCCCGGATGGGAGCCAGCGGGGCCAAATTTCTGTGAGTAGCCATGAAACCTGGCATACACTCTCTCAAATTTGGCCCAGTTGCCTGTTATGATGGGGGGTGGCTGGGCCAAACCTGAGCAGGGCTGCGATCAGTACACTAGGTTGCAATGCCCTGCACGAGGAGCCCAGCCAGCCCCATGGGATGGGCACTGCAGGAGCCCCCAGGGAACACAGGTGGGCTCTGCAAACTCCCCCAGGGCCTCCCCTCACCTAGCTCTCCACACAACCCTTTCACACATTCTGGTGACCCAGCTCTGAGTTGCAGCCCACAGGGTGAAAAACCCTACTAGAAAGGAGCTCACCTGACTTCTCCCACCAGCAGAGGGTCTGTAGACAATGGGGCGAAAATTCTTACTGCCACGAGGCTGGGGGGGGAGGCATAGCTCAGTGGTTTGAGCATTGGCCTGCTAAACCTAGGGTTGTGAGTTCAATCCTTGAGGGGGCCATTTAGGGATCTGGGGCAAAAATTGGGGATTGGTCCTGCTTTGAGCAGGGGGTTGGACTAGATGACCTTCTAAGGTCCCTTCCAACCCTGATATTCTATGATTCTATGAGGGTCCCGTGCTCCTGATCAACCAGGAGTTATTGAGCTTGATTGAGGAATCACTGGGTGAAATTCTCTGGCCCATTTCACGCAGGAGGCCAGACTAGATGAGCATAATCTCTGAGGTCACAGTTCCTCCGTCCCACCTGGAGGTGCTGTAGGAGATGTTGGCTGTGGAACAGCTCCCGGGCCAGCTAAACCTGTCCAGGAAAGGGACAGAAAGAGCTAAAACCAGAGCCCTGGGGAGGGGCATGGCAGTATGATCAGTGAAAGAGACAACAAGGAAGAAGGCAAATGAGAGGAGTAAAGGGGCGAGTGAGAGAGGAGGTTTGTGGCTGCCGGGAGTCCCAGCAAAGGCCTGGCAGATGTTCAGACCAAACCTCCTACCACAATCAGTCCTCAGCCTTAATGGAGACACATGCCAGAGCCTCGGCAAAGCCATGGCCTAGCTGTCTGCGCCCCTCTCCAGTCACAGACACCGTGTGTACTATAAATAACCAAGACACAGCTGATTGCTTTTCCCAGCTCGCCTCCGCTGAGCAATAGAACCCAAACCACACAGGACCTCCTACAGGTAGGCAGCAACCAACCCACACCTTGCAGTGCCCGGTAGATTCAGTCACAGGCCCGACAGCAGCTCTGTCCACATTCCCTGACCTCGCCTAGGCCTTTGTCCTAGTGTAGATGCAGGGTAAGAGCGTTCGCTTGAATTAGCTGCTTGTGTTGAAAATGAGAGAGATACAGAGCCTCACAGAAACACAACTGTTCTGTACATTCTCCTAGCACTACAACACACCTCACAGACCTTCCCCCCCTAACAGTGAGATCTATTGAACAGGGCACTGAAGGGGGAGTCAGGAGACCTGGGTTCTTCTGTTCTTGGCTTTGCCACTGACCAGTTGTGTGACCTTGGGCGAGTCACCTTACCTCTAGTGTCCCTTCCCCTACCCTTTGTCTGTCTAGCTATTTAGATTGTGTGCGCTCTTTGGGACAGGGATTGTTTGTCACTAGGTGTTTGTACAGCACCTAGCACAACAAAGCCCTGATGGCAGTTGGGCCCCTGGGTGCTACAATAATAAAAATCATAATAAAGTCCCATCTGGTTCACTACAATGCTCAAAGTGCCTTTACACGTGTGAAACCGATGCCAAAGTACATGCCAGTCACCAGCCTTAGGCATGTGATCCAAGAAAAGCTGGATGGAGAAGACCTCGCAGACAGCCTTGCCCACACGGGAGGGGACAAGGTGGCATCCAACCTCACAAGCCTCAGCCGTAACAGAGCAGGCTGCAACGTCAGCAGGAGGCCAGGCTTTCTGGAATAAGGCGATCCAAAGGGTGCGCTCTACGCTTGGCGAGCAGGAAAAGGAAGGAATGAGTTGGACAGCAGGAGTTGGACAGTCGCTTGAGTTGGACAGTCCTGGCACTAGCAGGACCACAAGCAGCTCCTAGGTCTGCAGTGTCTCTGGCAGGTGTTTGAGGGAGCAAAATGTCCCTCTGAGGCGAGCCGAATAGCCATGGCAGGACTCATGGCCCCCACCACAGAGGCAGCTGACTTTCCACATCTGGAATAGAAGTTCATCTTACGCTAGCAACTTTTAAGAATGGTTGGATTCAATCTGGCAACTGGAGTCTGCAGGAAACTGTTACCATTCAGACATCACAGCTGACTACAGGCTCAAGGATGGATGCTTATTCAAATTTGCCTTAGCTTTTTGTTAGTAGAGACTGATTGCTATTTGTTATTATATACCTGCCAACCCCAAGCACTCAACAATCGTGAGCCAGCCCCCCCAAAATCATGGGTTTGGCTTTAAAATGTTAAATGTTTAAAATGTTGGTCTTTCTTATTAGCCTTCTTGTTATTTAACACATGGAGGTGTGTTTTCTCTGCAGTCTGAGAGCCTGAAAAATACTTTTAAAAGCAAAAGGAAGCTGAGATTCTCACTCATCACATGCCTCCAGGAGATGGGGCTTTTAAAAAAAAACACCAACTAGCACGGGAGTTGCAGTAAAACGGTGACAGTCAGCAATGCCATTGCTGCATTACAAAATAACCTTTACATTTGGAAACTGATTTGTCCATTCTAGTTTTTTGGAACTTGTAAGTGGTTGGGCTTTAATTCCACTTTGCCCATTCTATAGCACATTCCATACCAGAGCTTCAAACCACTTTCAGAAGTTAATGAATGTTACCCTATGTACGGTGGGTACACACGAATGTTCCCAATGTCTAAGATGGGGAAACTGAGGCACAGAGAGACGCTGGCCAGCAAGTTGGCTTCCCACAAACTGAAGTAAATGAAAATCTGCGGCACTTCTGAAAATCTTAGCCTAACTGACTGGCCTACAATCACACAGTGAGTTCACATACCCCAGCCCTTTCCTTCATCCCCTAGATCATGTACAATAATATCGGACTTCAGACTCAAAGCCATTGTGCCAAGCCCATCAGCATCCTACCAACTTGACTTTAATGGACTGCTCATCCCCATGCCAAGAAGTCGGGTGACTCCTGGGACTGCAGCCTATCTATCACCGTATCCCAGAATTCTATGTCCCCCTGGCTCTCACCAACCCCCTATACCCAGCACTGAAAACTTGCCCCATACCTGCCAGCATATCCCTGACCCCACGAATGTACCCCTCTCCCCATCCACAAATTCTCTGTATCCCTGGCACCACTACCCTACCCCATCCCACAGTTCTTTGTATCCCTGGCACTGCGAACCTGCCCCACGCCACATCCCAGATGTCTCTGTATTCCTTGTACCATGCCCCTGCCCCTCACCGTATCAAAGAGTTCTCTGCATCCCTGGCACCATGACCCTGCCCCTCACCATGTCACAAAGTTCTCTATATCCCTGTAAACATGAACCTGCCTCTCGCCATATCCAAGACTTCTCTGTATCCCTAGCACTGCCACCCTGCCCATGGCTCCATCCCAGAGTTCTTTGTACCCCTGGCACCGCGAAACTACCCCACACAACATCCCAGATTACTCTGTATTCCTGGCACCGCAAACCTGCCCCTTGCCCCATCCCAGAGTTCTCTATTTCCCTGGCACAATGACCCTTCCCCTCACCATATCCCAGAGTTCTCTGTATCCCTGTGTAACGGGGTCGGACTCACCCCTGCGGCACCTCCTGCTGGTTTCTCTGGGAATTAGCTCATCCAGCCCTGGAGAACCCTCTGCAGGCCTGTGATCCGCCTGACCGCTCTGGCCCCCGAGTCCCTCCCAGGACCCGGTGCCCCTTTCTTTGGGGTGCTTCCCCCTGGCAGTACGCCACAGATCTGGGTCTCCCCTCCCTGGGGAACCCCCAACCCACTATCCCCACCTCGCCTCAGTCATAGGCTACTGCCAGTCACCAGCTAGCCCCCACGCCCTGGGTCAGACTGCAGTGTATTAGTCACTCATCACAGGCAAGGTTGGGTTTGTACCTGCTGCCTCAGCCTACCCGTGGGCTGCCCCCTGAAACCCCTTTACCCAGTTGGCCTAAGCCTAGGCCACAGCCTGGGGTTTTAGGCTGGAGCTCCCCAGCTCCTCTGGCCTTTCCCCAGCCCTGCTCCACTCTAGGTACCCTGCTGAGGTCCCTGCAGCCAGGCCCTTCTCCCTCTACAGACAGAGAGAGACTCTTTTTTGCTCCAGGCCCACTGCCCTCTTATAAGGGCCAGCTGGGCCCTCACGGCAGGTGCAGGGTATCCACCCCGCCATACCCTGGCACCGCGAACTTCCCCATTATTGTATCCCAGACTTCTTTGTATCCATGGCACCATGACACTGCCCCTTGCCACATCCCAGAGTTCTCTGCATCCCTGGCACCATGAACCTGACCTTCACCCCACCCCAGAGTTCTCTGTATCCCTGGCAGAGTGATCCTTCCCCTCACCACATGCCAGATTTCTCTGTATCCCTGGCACTGTGAACCTGGCTATTTCAGTATCCCAGAGTTTTCTTTATCCCTTGCTCCGCAATCCTTCCCCTCGCCACATCCCAGAGTTCTCTGCACCCTTGGCACTGCGACAATACCCTCACTGCATCCCAGATTTCTCTATATCCCTGGCATCACAACCCTGTCCCTCGCCACATCCCAGTTCTCTGCATCCCTGGTACCCCAACCCTGCCCATCACCACATCCCAGAATTATCTGCATTCCTGGTACCCAGAACCTGCCCCATGCCACATCCCAGTGTTCTCTGTATCCCTGGAAACGCAACCCTGCCTCTTGCCACGTCCCAGAATTCTCTGTGTCCCTGGCACCGTGACCCTGCCATTTGCCCCATCCCAGAGTTCTCTGCATCCCTGGCACTGCCACCCTGCCCCTCAGCCCATTCAAGGTTTTTCTGTATCCCTCACTCTGACACCCTTCCCCTCACCGCATCCCAGAGTTCTCTGTATCAGTTGGACCATGACCCTGCCCTTCGCCACATCCCAGAGTTCTCTATACATCTGGCACCGTGACCCTGCCCCTCGCCCCAGCCCAGAGTTCTCTGTATCCCTGAAACCACGACACTGCCACTCACTGTATCCTAGATTTCTCTGCATCCCTGGCACCACGAACCTGCCCATCACCACGTCCCAGAGTTCTCTGTATCCCTGCTACCGCAACCCTGCCCATCACCACATCCCTGAATTCTCTGTATCCCTGGTACCCGGAACCTGCCCCATGCCACATTCCAGTGTTCTCCGTGTCCCTGATACCACAAACCCTCCCCTTGCCCCATCCCAGAGTAGTCTGTATCCCTGGCACCACTATCCTGCCCCTCGTGGTATCCAAGAGTTCTCTGTATCCCTCACTCTGCGACCCTTCCCCTCACAGCATCCCAGAGTTCTCTGTATCATTGGGACCATGACCCTGCCCTTCGCCATATCCCAGAGTCCTCTGTTTCCCTCGGATAGCGAATCTGCCCCTCACCCCAGCCCAGATTTCTCTGCATCCCTGGCACCGCGAACCTGCCTCTCACCACATCCCAGAGTTCTCTGCATCCCTGGTACCACAACCCTACCCATCACCACATCCCAGAATTCTCTGCATCCCTGGTACCCAGAACCTGCCCCATGCCACATCCCAGTGTCTCCGTGTCCCTGATACCATGAACCAGCCCCTTGTCCCAACCCAGAATTCTCTGTATCCCTGGCACCGCGAACCTGCCCCTTGCCACATCCCATAGTTCTCTGTGTCTCTGGCAGCATGACCCTGCCCCTCACTAAGTCCCAGAGTTCTCTCTATATCTGGAAACGTGACCCTGCCCCTCGCCACATCCCAGAATTCTCTGTATCCCTGGAGCAGCCACCCTGCCATTCACCCCCTCCCAGAGTTCTATGTATCCCTGGCACAGCGAACGCACACCTCACCGCGTTGCAGAGTTCTCAATATCCCTGTCACCATGAACCTACCCCTTGCCGTATCCCAGAGTTCTCTGCTTCCCTGGCACCATGAATCTATCCCTCGCACTATCCCAGATTTCTCTGTATCCCTGGCACCGTGAACCTGCCTCTCACCCCATCCCAGAGTTCTCTGTATCCCTGGCACTACGACCTGCCCCTTGCCCCATCCCAGATTTCTATGTATCCCTGGCACCCCGACCCTGCCGCTTGGAGTATCCCAGATTTCTCTGCATCCCTGGCACAATGAACCTGCCCCTCACTGTGATGCTCTGTACCTTGGGGCAACACTAGCATCCCCATGTTCATCCTTGTAAAATGATTGTGTGGTATCCAATGCAAAGTTTGTCGTGTTGGGTGTCTTCGGAAGGCTCACGATGCACAGGGCATTGTTGTTAAGTAATGTTATAGGCATGTTATAGGTTATAATTTAATTTATGTAGTGATGAGGCTGAAAATGTATCTTCGTGGCTTAAAATAAGCCCAGGCAAAAAACTCTCCAAGAGCAGAGGCAGTTCACACCTCATCAGGGCAGGTATGGGACAAACCCAGCCCAGCCTCACAGGAACAAAGGACGCTGGCCTAGGCAGCAACAAAAGGATCTCTTGGACTCCCAAGTGAGTCACCCCCTCCCCCACTTCCTTTGGCCAGTTTGGGATTGCAATGAGGTAATTCTCACGTGACTCTGAAAGGGGGCGTCAAATCCAAGAAGGACGAAAGAAAATGATAAAAGGGAGAGACATTTGCTATGCTCTCTCTTTCACTTACATCTACAGGCACCACACCAAGCGACTGAAGCATTGATCAAAGTGGAGAGCCTGGCTGAAGAGCAACCAGCCAGCCTGTGGTGAGAAGCATCTAAGTTTGTAAGGGCACTGGAAGTATTAAGATCAGCTTAGATTGTGTTTTGTTTTTATTTTATTTGACCAAATCTGGCTTGTTGTGCTTTGATTTATAATCCCTTAAAATTTATCTTTGTATTAATAAATCTGTTTGTTTATTCTACCTGAAGCAGTGTGTTTCATTTGAAGCGTGTCAGAGACTCGCCTTGGGATAACAATCCTGGTACATATCGATTTCTTTGTTAAATTGACGAACTCATACAAGCTTGCAGCATCCAGCGGGCATAACTGGACACTGCAAGACGGAGGTTCCTAGGGTTGTGTCTGGGACCGGAGATATTGGCTAGTGTCATTCGACTGCACAATCCAAGGAGCACCTTACATGCCAGAGGCTGTGCGTGAAAGCCCAGGAGTGGGGGTTCTCAGAGCAGAGCAGGGTAAGGCTGGCTCTCAGAGTCAAGGATTGGGATGACATAGCAGATCACCAGTCCAGATAACACCAGGAGAACATCACACTCACCACATCCCAGAGTTCTCGGCATCCTTGGCACCGCAACCCTGCCACTCGCCAAATCCCAGAGCTCTCTGCATCCCTGACACTATGACCCTGCCCCTCACCACATTCCAGAGTTCTATGCCTCACTGGCACCGCAAACCTGCCCCTCGCCCCATCCCCTAGTTCTCTGAATCCCTGGCACTGCAACCCTGCCCCTTGGCCTGTCCAAGAGTTCTCTCTATCCCTGGCACCGCAAACCTGCCCCTGGCCGTATCCAAGAATCCTGTACATGCCTGACTCTGCAAAACCTCCCCGTTGCCACTTCCCAGAGTTCTCTGTATCCCTCGCACCACAAATCTGCCCCTCACCCTAGCCCAGAGTTCTCTGTATCCCTGGCACCACAACCCTGCCACTCACTATATTCCAAAATTCTCGTTATCCCTGGCACCATGACCCTGTCCCTCGCCACATCCCAGAGTTCCCTGGATCTCTCGCACAGCGAATCTGCCCCTCACCCCAGCCCAGAGTTTTCCGTATCCCTGGCACCATGAAGTAACCCCTTGTGACGTAACGATGCTGGTTCTGGCGAGACCCAACTGAGAGTGCCAGTTCAGGACAAATTGCTTCAAGCAGGGCAATTACAGCCCAAGGCTGGGGTTCTTCCACCTCTAAGGCAAACCAAACCAGCCAGACAGAGGAGACTTTGGTTCTACCCCACTGGCTAACCACAAGTCATCCCAAGCAATCCCCTTAGACACTCCAGTTTCCCAGTCTCACCACCAGTGCCACTCGTTA
Organism: Macrochelys suwanniensis; assembly: GCA_033296515.1. NCBI lineage: Eukaryota > Metazoa > Chordata > Testudines > Chelydridae > Macrochelys > Macrochelys suwanniensis. The sequence continues at coordinate 72,476,416 of CM065778.1, read as the reverse complement.
TGGGGACAAATGGTCATGAAAACCAATGCCCCAGTAAAAGAAAACAGATTCTCCCGATCCCAACGGACCGAACCTCAGAGCCAGGTCAATATACAACTCAGATCTTACCCACAAATCACACTGTTGCCAGTCCTTTAGAATCTAAAATCTAAAGGTTTATTCATAAAAGGAAAAAGGTATAGGTGAGGGCTAGAATTGGTTAAAAGGAATCAATTATGTACAGTAATGGCAAAGTTCATGGTTCAGGCTTGCAGTAGAGATGAAATACTGCAGGTTCAAATCAAGTCTCTGGATTACATCCACGGCTGGGATGGGTCCTTCAGTCCTTTGTTCAAAGCTTCCATTTGTAGAAAGGTTCCTCCAGAGGTAAGAAGCAGGAATGAAGACCAAATGGAGATGAGGCAGCTGCCTTTTATAGTTTCTTCCAGGTGTAAAGACACCTCTTTGTCCTTACTGTGGAAAATCACAGCAAAATGGAGTCAGGAGTCACATGGGCAAGTCCCTGCATAATTTGTTGAGTCACAGGTGTGTCTTGCCTTCTCTCAATGGATCCATTGTATCACTGATGGTCCTTAATGGGCCATCAAGCAGGCTTGGCAGAGCTGATAGCTTGTCCGGGGTCCCAGAAGCCCAGCTCCAGTTTGAAATACAGACAGTATAAAGCCAATATTCATAACTTCAACTACAAAACTGATACATACATATAAATGACATAATCATAACCAGCCAAGCATAACCTGGTCTTAGACACCTCATTTGACCCCCTTTATATAAGATTTGGTGCCACTACAGAACCTTTGTTGCAACAATGATCTATACGGTCCCAGTTATTGTCAATAACGTCACAGACATCCCAGCGTTCTCTTTATCCCTGGCACCACAACCCTGCCCTAGCCACATCCCAGAGTTCTCTGTATCCCTGGGACTACGTACCTACCCCTAGCCACTTCCCAGAGTTCTCTGTATCCTTGGCAGTGTGAACCTGCCCCTCACCACGTCCCAGAATTTTCCATATCCCTGGCACTGCGAACCTGCCCTTAGCCATATCCCAGAGTTTTCTGTATCCCTGGCAGTGTGACCCTGCCCCTCACTACATTCCAGAGTTCTCTGCATCACTGGCACCACGACCCTTCCCGTCGCCACATCCTAGAGTTCTCTGTATCCATGGAACCGTGACCCTGCCCCTCGCCACATCGTACAATTCACTCTATCCCTGGCACTGCGAACCTTCCCCTCACCACATCCCAGAGTTCTCTGCATCCCTGGCACCCCAAACCTGTCCCAGATTTCTCTGTATCCCTACCACCACGGCCCTTCCCAGCACCCCATCCCAGAGTTCACTGTATCCCTGCCACAGCAAACCTGCTCCTCACCACATCCGAGAGGTCTCTGCATCTCTGGCACCGTGACCCTGCCCCTAGCACCATACCAGAGTTCTCTGCATCACTGACATCGTGGTTCCAGGGATACAGAGAACTCTGGGATACAGCAAGGGGCAGGGTCATGGCACCAGGGATGCAGAGAACTCTGGGAAGCGGCAAGGGGGAGGTTCACAGTGACAGAGATTCAGAGAATTCTGGGATGAGACGAGGGACAGGTTCACAGTACCAGGGATGCAGAGAACTCTGGGATGCGGTGAGGGGCAGGTTCGATGTGGCAGGGATACAGAGAACTCTGGGATGAGGAGAGGGGCAGGGTCATCATGCCAGGGATACAGCGAATTCTGGGATGGGGCAATGGGAAGGGTAGTGATGCTAGGGATACAGAGAAATCTGGGACATGATGAAGGGCAGGGTCACGATGCCAGGGATACAGAGAACTCTTGGATGCAGTGAGGGACTGTGATGGGGCAGAGCAGCCCCGCACTGGTACCACAGGGGTTAACCCTTCCTTCCTGGTAGAGGAAGCCCCGCCCCGGAAGCCCTGCTGGGCATGCTCCTACTGGAGACGAAGTATAAAAGCCTGCAAAGCGGCTCAGTCTGGGCTGACCACCCGGGAAGAAGGAAGCACATCGCCAGCTCCCGAGGTGGGACAGCCAACACACCAGGATCCAGGAGCCAACCAAGCCAGGACGCCCTCTGCACCCCGGACGGGGGCTGCGACAGGAGGGGACGGACCAGAAAGCCAGACGTTGAGGGTAGGAAGTGACCCAGGGGAACTTTAGAGGCCGGCAGCGTTAAAGCCGCACTGACGCTCGGTGTGTTGCGGGTGCATCCCCGTCGATAGGTGAGCCCTGGGACGGGACCTGATGGAGAGGGGGGGCCCGGGTCCCCCTACTACTCCAGCCATTAGGCTGCACTTCCCCACCGGAGAGAGGGAAGGCTCTGGACTCTGGCCATTGGACGACACTGCCCTGATATGCGGGGCGAGTTCTATGGACTCTGGCCGCTGGGCCACACTGCCCTGATCCTTGGGGCGAGCTCTATGGACTCTGGCCGCTGGGCCACACTGCCCTGATCCTCGGGGTGAGCTCTATGGACTCTGGCCATTGGGCCACGCTGCCCTGATACATGGGGCAAGGTATATGGACTCTGGCCAATGTGCCACGCTGCCCTGATACTCGGGGTGCGACACACGGACTCTGGCCGTTAGGGCCCGCTACCCCAACCAAGGGGTGAGCAAGGGTAAATCGGCCATTAGGCCACAACAGGATGCCCTAAAAGGGACGGATGTGGGGACTTAAGAGTGGCGAGGCCCCGACACCTCATCCACCCCCGGCCACAAAGGGGCGCTGCGGTGCCAAACCCGTCACAACTGGTGGAGAATGCGGGCAGCGATCAGGGCCTGAAGTAAGGACCCAGATGCTCAGGATGGAACCAGAGAAGCTACTGAAGTGGCTACTGGACAACCAGCAGCAGCAGGCTGCACAACAGCAGCAGCAACAAACCCAGTTGCTTCAGCAACTAGCAGCCCAACAGCAACTGCAAGCGGCACGGCAGCAGGAGCAACAGCAGCAGCTGATTAGGGAGTTGACTGCCCAACAACAGGCCAGGCAGGAGCGGCTATTCCAGCAGATGGCAATGCTGTTACGAAGCGCACCAAGTCCTCCCCCAGGAGTGGCCAGGAGCGGGGCCGGGGATGGCCTCAGAGGGCTGCCGGTACGCCTAAGCAAGATGGGGCCCGGGGATGATCCCGAAGCCTTTCTCATGACATTCGAGCGGGTGGCAACCGCCATCCAATGGCCCAACGCATATTGGGCCACTATTCTAGCCCCCTACCTGATCGGCCCGGCGCAAGCTGATTATTGCAACCTCAATCCACAGGAGGTGTTAGACTATTCCAAGGTCAAGGCGGCCATCTTAGACCAAACAGGCATCAGCCCCGAGACTTACCGCTAGCGACTCCACAGAGAACGGTACGTGCCGGGGACTAGACCACGAGCCATGGCACAACAGATCCACAACCTCTGTTGGAGGTGGCTAGAGCCAGAACGCCGGACAAGTGCTCAAGTAGCCGAGGCTGTGGCCCTAGAGCAGCTCCTGCAGGCCCTTCCTACCAGGGGAAAGGAGTAGGTGCAATGGCACCACCCAAAGACCCTCGCAGAAGCGACATCTCTGATGGAGGATTACCTGGCCACGGAGGGAGAACCGAGAGCCGACTCCAAAGGGGGGAACTTGGGTGAACAGAACCCAATCACGGCATGGGGGGTCCGCAAGGTGGAAGGGGGGAGCCCCTGTCCACAAACCCAGCCCCCAGGGACCCCACCGAACCGTGGTGCAAAAGACTCCCCCGGGGGCGACCCCCATGCAAAGCCAAGACGACTCGTCGGGGAGACAGAACATCCCCCTGAACACCCCACCCAGAGAAGGAAAGCGGGAGCGGTGTTACGAGTGTGGAAAGACAGGGCATTTCCAGAGGGAATGCCCATACATGGATTGTAATTATGGGCAGGTTTGGGCCACCAGTCAACGGGCCCGGAGGGGGGAACCTGGAAAGATTGTTGTGCCGGTGAGAGTAGATGGGATGCCTACCATGGCCTTGGTAGACTCTAGATGTAGCCAGTCATCCGGGAGGGGCTGGTAGAGCCCACCAGCCCCACGGGGCCCCCCATACACCTGCAGTGTATCCATGGGGACGTGAAGCCCTATCCCACCGTCTGGTTGCAGCTCAAGATGACACGGCAGGGAGGGCAGTGCCTGGTTGGTGTGGCCCCAAAGCTCGCTTACCCGGTGATTCTGGGATGCGACTGGCCGGGCTTCGCTGAACTCCTGAAAGAATGGAGTGCCCAACCAGCGAGGCAAAGCAGGGGGTGGGCCAAAAGGCCGGGATTACTAGGCCAGGCCACGCCAGATGACCCCCCTGGAGGGGCCCTCGGAGTATCCCGAGATAGACGGGGGAGGCCGGGCCTTGGCCGAGACCCAGGCAAGGGGGAGCCAGGGATGGCTGGATATCACTGCGGATTTCTTAGAAGCACAGAGGGGGGACCCCACCTTCAGCCGGGCCTGGAAGCAAGCGATGGGTGCCTCGTGGGAGGAAGACCAGCCCAGACGCCAGCAGCAAGGTCCCCGCTTTGAGATCCATAACGACCTACTCTACCAGGTGGTCCAGGAACCCCATACGAAGGAAGAATTGCACCAACTGTTGGTCCCAAGGAGGTTCCAGCAGAACTTGCTCCACTTGGCTCACTCAGTACCTTGGGCGGGGCATCTGGGGAGGGAGAAAACACTACAACGGGTGGCCCAGAGGTTCTTCTGGCCAGGCATTCACCAGGAGGTGCGGGAGTACTGTGCCTCTTGCCCCGAGTGCCAGAAGGCCAGCCCAAAGGGGGTACCGAAAGCCCCCCTGGTGCCCCTGCGGTGATTGGAACACCTTTCGACAGGATTGGCCTGGGCTTGGTAGGGCCCTTGGAAAAGAGCAGTTCGGGCCACAAGTACATCCTTGTCATGGTTGACTATGCCACACGGTACCCAGAGGCGGTGCCCCTACGGACCGCCACGGCCCTGATCATCGCCAACGAGCTCCTACAAATCTTTGCTCAGGTCGGCCTGCCGCGGGAGATACTGACTGACCAAGGGACTAACATAACCTCTAGGTTGATGGCGGAATTATGCCGGCTGCTGAATATCCATGCACTTAAGACCTCCGTCTACCACCCTCAGATGGATGGGTTGGTAGAGAGATTTAATGGCACCCTGAAAGCCATGCTGAGAAAGTTTGTGGACGATGACCCTCGGCACTGGGATAAGCTGCTCCCAGCACTCCTCTTTGCCGTGAGAGAGGTACCACAGGCATTCACAGGGTTCTCCCCTTTCGAACTCCTGTACGGGAAGAGGCCATGGGGAATCCTGGATCTCCTGAAAGAAACATGGGAAGAGCAGGAGACCTAGATCAGAGGATCCATTCAATATATCCTCCAACTACGGGAATGGCTACATGCGTTGGGAGCCTTGGCACGAGAGAACCTGGTGAAGGCCCAGTGCAGCCAGGAAGCTCAGTATAATAAAGGAGCCAAGAGGAGAAGTTTTGAGCCTGGGGACCGCATCCTCTTGTTGCTACCTTCCTCCGAGTCCAAGCTGTTGGCAAAGTGGCAAGGCCCCTTCAAGGTGACTAGACGAGTAGGGCCTGTCGACTACGAAGTCCGGCTGTCGGGCCGCAGAAGGGATATGCAGGTCTACCATGTGAACCTCCTTAAGGCCTGGAGAGCCCGCAAAGGCCTGATTGCCCCGTACCCACCAGAACCTGAGTTGGGGCCATTGGCCGGGGAACCCGTGGAACCAGGGGCAGCAGCCATAGGCCCGGAGCTCGACCCACTACAACAGAAGCAGGTACGACAGTTGATGGGCGCCTTCCCCACTGTTCTCTCAACCCAGCCAGGGAAGACCACGTTGACCAGTCATCATATCGCCACTATCCCCGGCCAAAAAGTAAGGGAAAGCCACCACCCGCTCCCCAAGAAGATGTGGGAGACCGTGCGGAAGGAGCTTGAGATGATGTTGGCCCTGGGAGTGGTCGAAGAGTCAAGGAGCGAACGGCGGAGCCCAATAGTACTCGTCCCCAAACTGGATGGGACAGTCCAGTTCTGCATTGACTTCTGCAAGGTAAACGCGATCTCTCGTTTTGATGCCTATCCCATGCTTATGGTGGATGAGCTGCTGGAATGATTGGGTAAGGCAGAATTCATCTCCACCCTAGACCGAAGAAGGTCCAGTGGTCGAAGGCCTGTGAGGAGGCCTTTGGTGCCCTACGTGAACGGTTGACCTTTCACGTGTCACACTGGCCAGGGAAGGCCCATGGGAATGAAGACTTCTTTTCCCGCATCGGGGAAGGGGATGGGGAAGAAAGGCCCCAGGGATCTCCGGCCCCGGCTGCGGTCTTAAGAGGGGGGATGTGTGACAGGGTAGAGCAGCTCCGCACTGGTACCGCAGGGGTTAACCCTTCCTTCCTGGCAGAGGAAGCCCCGCCCCGGAAGCCCTGCTGGGCATGCTCCAACTGGAGCCTAGGTATAAAAGCCTGCAAAGCGGCTCAGTCTGGGCTGACCACCGGGGAAGAAGGAAGCACACTGCCAGCTCCCTAGGCGGGACAGCCAACACACCAGGATCCAGGAGCCAACCAAGCCGGGACGCCCTCTGCACCCCAGATGGAGGCTGCGACAGGAAGGAACGGACCGGAGAACCAGACGTTGAGGGTAGGAAGTGACCCAGGAGAGCTTTAGAGGCCGGCAGCATTAAAGCTGCACTGACGCTCGGTGTGTTGCAGCTGGATCCCCTTTCAGCTAAGCGCAAGGGGGAACCCCGCCAATAGGTGAACCCTGGGTCGGGACCCGGTGGAGAGGGTGGGCCCAGGTCCCTCTACTACTCCGGCCATTAGGCAGCACTTCCCCACCGGAGAGAGGGAAGGCTATGCACTCTGGCTGTTGGGCCACACTGCCCTGATACGCGGGGCGAGTTGTATGGATTCTGGCCGCTGGGCCACGCTGCCCTGATCCTCGGGACGAGTTCTATGGACTCTGGCCGCTAGGCAACGCTGCCCTGATCCTCGGGATGAGTTCTATGAACTCTGGTCAATGTGCCACGCTGCCCTGATACTCGGGGTGCGACACGCGGACTGTGGCCGTTGGGGCCCGCTACCCCAACCAAGGGGCGAGCAAGGGTTAACCTGCCATTAGGCCACAACAGGACACCCTAAAAGGGACGGGCATGGGGACTTAAGAGTGGTGAGGCCCCGACACCTCAGCCACCCCTACCACAAAGGGGCATAGCGGTGCCAAACCCATCACAGGGAAAAGTTCGCTGTACAAGGGATCCAGAGAACTCTGGGATATGGCAAGGGGCAGGGTTAGGATGCCAAGGATGCAGAGAACTCTGGCATGTGGTGAGGGGGAGGTTTGCAGTGCCAGGGATGCAGAGAACTCTGGCATGTGGTGGAGGGCAGGGTAATGGTGCCAGGGAAACTGAACTCTGGGATGGGGCGAGGGGCAGATTCGCAGTTCCAGGGATCAAGAGAACTTTGCGATGAGGCAAGGGGCAGGATCACAGTGCTAGGAATGCAGAGAACTCTGGGATGTGGTGATGGGCATGGTGGTGGTGCCAAGGATAGAGAAAACTCTGGGATGCGGTAAGTAGCTGGTTCCCGGTGTCAAAGAGGCAGAGAACTCTGGGATGTGATGAGGGGCAGGTTCACTGTACAAGGGATCCAGAGAACTTTGGGATATGGCAAGAGACAGGGTTTGGGTGCCAAGGATGCAGAGAACTCTAGGATGTGGTGAGGGGCAGAGTCTCGGTGCTAGGGATGCAGAGAACTCTGGGATGGGGCAAGGGGCAGGTTCACGGTGCCTGGGATATAGAGAACTCAGGGATGTTGCAATGGAGAAGTTTGCAGTGTCCTGTCCCTTGCCCCAGCCCAGAGGTCTCTGTATCCCTGGCACCGTGAACCTACCCCTCACCCAGAGCCGCCTCTGGCTTTTTTGCCACCCCAGGCAAAAAAGCTGCCCACCGCCTCACTCCCCAGGCCGGTGTGCCGGCGGGGAACGCAGCAGGCCTGCGGCCCCGCTTGCCCAGCCGGGATGCCAGCGGGGAGCACGGCAGGCCCGCGGCCCTGCTGCCCCGGCCGGGACGGGGAGTGTGGGAGGCCCCACTCGCCCAGCTGGGGTGCGGGTGGCGAGCGCGGCAGGCCCCGCAGCCCCGCTGCCCCGGCTGGGGCGCGGAGCATGGCAGGTCCCACTCGCCCAGCTGGGGAGCATGGCAGGCCCTGCTGCCCCGGCCGGGACGCTGGTGGGGAGCGCCACAGGGAGGGCACCGAGCCCGGCCACAGCCCCGTTCTCCCTGCCGGCCAGAGCGCCGGAGGGAGGGCAGTAAGCCCGGGTGCTACCCCGCTCTCCCAGAGCACCATGGGGCGCAGTATGTTTTTAAAAAAAACCGAGCGCCGCCCCCTCCAGGTGCCGCCCCAAGCACATGCTTGGTAGGCTAGTGCCTGGAGCCGGCCCTGCCCTCATCACATCCCAGAGTTCTCTGCGTCCCTGGCCCTGTGTCCATTCCCCCCGCCCTGGTGGGTACTTTGGGGCACCCTGCCTCACCACAGAGCTGCGCTGAAAGGTGCTGACGCAGATCGATCTGCTGGCCAACCCTGACTGCTACATTTTTGTGACATATTGATAAAGTGCATCTTCACTCCGTTAAAGATCTGATCTCACTCTCCTGATCCGCTATCAATAAGATATTAATCGCACGCCCGACTCAGCCCGCTCCCCGCCTGCCCACACATCCAATAATCATTTCAGGATTCACAGCTGAACAAGGCACTCCCTTCAACCAATTAATATCTCATTTATTTGTCTCATTTATTTTCCCTGCAGCCCTCTCTCCCTCCCTGCATCCCCCCACTTCCCTGCTAAAATTCCTGCTCAGCACAGCTGGGGATGGCGAGTGTGACTTTCACTGGGAACCTGGCAGATCCCCTTGCATCTGCTGCTCCATACGGCCGACCGGCCACCCTTTTACGTATTCACGGCTACAGCAAACATCAGGCCAGATTCAGCCCTGGTCTGATGTCCTGTACTTCAGAGGAGTTCCACAGAGGATGAAATCTCCCTATCCCCTCCCCCCACGCCAGTCAGTACCGGGTTTACAGTGGCACCATGGAGCCGGACCCATGCTCAGAATGGGCCCCAGCTCCTCTCCATCCTCTGGCCGAACCCCAGTGCACCTCTGGCTCCGGGCAGTTTATGCTTACCACCACCTGTGGGGCCCTGCCTGTCTCCCCAGAGCTGAGCCGCCTGGGACTGGTGCAGAAGCCTGGCCAGTCTCAGCTAGTTGTGTGGTGGGCTTTCAGGGGCGGCTCTAACGTTTTTGCCGCCCCAAGCAAAAAAAAAAAAACCCAAACGCCGCCCCCCCAAACAAAAAAACCACACACCCCCAACACCCGCCAAAACAAGCCCCCACACCACCTACCTGGAGCGCCAGCGAGGAGGGCAGCGCGCCCGCCGCCCCGGCCGGGCCACTGGCGGGGAGCGCGGCAGGCCCCAGCTGGGGAGCGCGGCGGGCCTGCAGCAGCCCCCGGCTGGGGCAATGCCGCGCTCCCCAGCTGCTGGGCGCCAGCGGGGAGCGTGGCATCCCCACGACCCCGGTCCCCTGGGCGGGGCGATGCCGCTCCCCGCTGCCACCCCGGCCGGCGGGGAGGGCGGCTTCCCTGCTGCCCCGGCCGGGGGGCCGGCGGGGAGCGCGTCTTCCCCACTGCCCTGGTCGGGGCGCCGGTCCCCCGGGGCGCCGGTGGGGAGCGCGGCATCCCCGCTGGGGAGGGCGGCATGCCTGCAGCGCGCTCCCCCAGCCAGGGCGATGCCGCGCTCCCCAGCTGACAGGCGCCGGCGGGGAGCGCGGCATCCCGGCTGCCGCACCGGATGGGAAGACGGCTTCCCAGCGGCCCCGGTTCCCCTGCCAGGGCGATGCCGCTCCCCACTGCCGCCCCAGCCGGGGACCGGCGGGGAGCGCGTCTTCCCTGCAGCCCCGGTCGGGGTGCCGCCTGGGAGCGGGGCTGGCCCGCGGCTCCGCTGCCCCAGCTGGGCGGGGAGCCGGGCTTGCCCGCTGCCCTAGCTGGGAAGAGTGGGGTGTTTGTTTTTTTAAAACAACCTAAGCGCTGCCCCGCTCCAGGTGCCGCCCCAAGCACGTGCTTGGTTGGCTGGTGCCTGGAGCCGGCCCCGTGGGCTTGGCTGGGCCCCTCCAGACAAGTGTTTCCTGAGGGAGCCCCGCTGGGGCAGGCCCTGGCCTGGCTGATTGTGCCACTCCTGAGGGTCCAGAGTGATTCCCCATCCCAGAACCAGCCCTGGCTGCGCTGCTGGCTCAGCACGGTAGACACAGTCACCTCCCAGCAGGGCGGGTGAGTGCAGCCTAGAGGCAGGGAGTGGGTCTCTGGAGGGTCTGGGGAGGTGCTGGTCTGTGAGGGGGTGGGGAAAATCTCTGTGTGTTGGGGCACTAGGGAGTGGGGGTTCTGTGTGGGGTTCTGGGCAGTTGTGGTGGGGCTGTGGGCAGGGAGGCACTAGGCAGGGGCGGTGTTGTGCAAGGCGCTGTGCAGTTGTGTGTGTGGGGGGGTGCTGGGCATAGCAGGTCCGGAGGACTTTGGCCATAGGGAGTTGCGGGGGTGTTGCAGAGGTGCTGACTTTCTGATTTCCCTGGGGTGCTTGACCCCCTTCTGTTCCAGGCCCTGCCCCCATGCCACCCTTTCCCCCAAGGCCTCACCCCACCTCTTCCCACCCCATTCCACACCCTCCCCCAAACACTCCCCCACCCTCGCTCCACCTCTTCCTGCTCCGCCCCTGCTCCTCCCCCACAGTGCCTCCTGCCCACTGCTGAACAGCTGGTCAGTGGTGCACGGGAGGCGCTGGGGGTGAGGGGGAGGAGCTCATAGACTTATAGACTTTAAGGTCAGAAGGGACCATTATGATCATCTAGTCTGACCTTCTGCACAATGCAGGCCACAGAATCTCACCCACCCACTCCTGGAATAATCCTCTCACCTGTGTCTCAGCTATTGAAGTCCTCAAATCATGGTTTAAAGACTTCAAGATGCAGAGAATCCTCCGGTAAGTGACCCGTGCCCCATGCTGCAGAGGAAGGCAAAAAACCTCCAGGGCCTCTGCCAATCTACCCTGGAGGAAAATTCCTTCCCGACCCCAAATATGGCAATCAGCTGAACCCCGAGCATGTGGGCAGGAGTCACCAGCCAGACACCCAGGAAAAAGTTCTGATCGGTGGGGCCTCCAGTGGGTGCTCAGCACACACTATTTTCTTCTGTGGGTTCTCCAGCCCCAAAGCACCCACGGAATCGGCACCTATGGGGTGTTGGGCAGGGGGCTGTGTGGCGTTGCATGGGCCCACCCCCAAGGGCAAGGGGCATGCTGACAGCACAGGGCCGGGCAGGCCACTGTGCATCTGGCAACTGACAGTTTGCAAATAGTGCCCTTGCACTGGGCTGGGCAGGGTGGGGCGGGGTCGCCCCTGCCATACCATGCCCCATTGCCCTTGGCTGACCCCTAGCTCCAGGGACCTGACCTCTCCACCCCATTCTCCTTTGTCCCCATAGGAGCCCACAAATATGTTTGGCACTGTGCCCACAAAAGGTTAATCCAGCCCTGTCCCCAGTGGAAAGGCTGGTCCCTTTTCCAAACACATTTGTACTGATCTCCCCAGCAGGGTGACCCATGCCTGAATCCTCAGTCACTAGGCATCATGGCCTAGTCAGCCAATGATATTGGGGAAACTCCAATAGGGACTTCAGTTAAGAGTCGCTGCAGGCCTCCACCCAGGGCGAGGGTCCAGAATGGTCCAACGCAGAGGGTCCAAGCCTGCATTGACAGCCTTCCAGATGGCCTCCCACTGCTACAGACCCACTATTGGGTTGGTGCATGCTCCAGCATAGGGCAAGAGACTGGGGGTTAGGAAACCTATTCCTGGTTTGGCCCAGCCCTGCTGGGTCACCTTGAATAAGTCACTTCCCTTCTCTGCTTGCCCATCTCCAAAGCGACATCTGTGATATCTTGTTGCTGGTCGTCCTTCGGGTTCAACGATGACCATGACATCACTGGCTGGTTTGGTTTGTGTGAACACGTGAGTGGCTGATCGGGCCAATCTGAGCTTTGAACTGTCAGTGGCACACTGAACAAGGGATGCTGCTGTGGGTTACTTGATTAACAGCAGACGTGCTGCTGTGGCGAGCTTTATGATGCTGGTGCTTCTGCTCTGCCTCAGCAGTTCTCCTCTGCTCATAGACTAGCTCCAGTATGGCTGACACTTCACCAAGTAGAACAATCACAAGCAAGATCTTCCCAAAACCCAGTCAATGTTGAAACGTCCCAAGGATAACGTGAGGGAGTCCTTGAAACATTTCTTCTGGACGCCCCGAGAGCACTTTAGCTCATGGTAAAAGATCTTCTTTGGCAGTTGCTCATCTGGCATTCTGGTGACATGGCCTGCCCATCTCATCTGTGATTTTATCAACAGAGTAAGGATGTTTGGAATGCCTGCCTGTAGGAGAACCTCAGTATCTGGAACCTTGTCTTGCCATCTGATCCTCATCAGTTCCCTCAGACAGATTATGGGAAAGTGATTCAGCTTCACAACCTGGCATCTGGGCACGTCATGATATCGACCCATTGATATCGATTCTTCTATGATTCTAGTGATTTGCTTCCTGTGATCTCAAAGCCCTTTCCAAAGGTGGGTCAATATCATGACTGTTCCCTGAATTCCAAGTCTGACCTAGTATGGACTATTTCTCTGCTGTGGGGGTGTAAAGGCATCAGTCAACCAACAAAACTAGGTGTCACACAATGTGCCAAGAGCTTGGGGGGGTCACCTGGTACTATTCATGGAGTCCCCCAGTGCCCAGGGTGAGAGTGAGCCCCTGTCACCAGCTACCTCACTGTGCCAGGCTACTGCCCCTCCAGGTCCCCACACACTTGTTTTTCTGGCCATCCCAGCCAAGGCCTGGCCTCATCCAGAACTTCTGAGTCAACCCCTCCCAGCACTGGCCTATCTGGCCACGTATCAATCCAGGGCGGATGGCTGTGTGTTCTGATGTTGTTCACTCAGCCAAACCAGCCTACTTTCACTGGCAGGCATCACTCCCCTGCCATCTCCTCTCTGTCCAGAGTGCTCTGCTCTGTGTCCCACGCCCATCCCCCTTAATTTGGCCCCAGTTCCTTTTAGCCCCTGCCCTCTCCTGACCCGCAGGAGGCCAAATAGAGCCCTGCTCTCTAACTACGGGGCTGCTGCTCTCTGGGGCAGGGTCTCCTTCCAGCACCCAGCCCACCTCTCCCTCTGAGGCCGACATCTTTCACCAGCACTAAATCCACACCACTTGCTTCTCAAATGTATGGCTCCATGCAGATTAGTTCACACGGTAGTTTCCAGGCAACATCACGCCCGGAGCTGTACAGACCTCGGCAGCTGTAAGCATTGGAGGCAGAACGTAGAACCCCTGCGGGCACAGAGCCAGGCCAAGTTAGGAGACTATGTGATGGCCACCACACCAGGGATTAAACCAGGGCCCTCCAGAGCTAAAGGCATGAGCTGTTACAGCTTCAGACAAGGAGCCAGAAGCCTAGAGCAGGGGGCTGTAATGACTCAGCCCCTCACAGTGCAGCACAGAGGGGGACCTGCAGCACATGCACACCTGTGAGTAACACTTTCAGGGTCTCATGGGATCTTCCATGGCTCTCACACAAAGCCGGCAGCCTCAACCGCAAGGCACCTCCTCGGGCACTGAGCTTATGCCCACATTTGGGGAAGAGCACCCTGTACTGAATTGCCAGTGCCACTCCCTGGCGCTCCTGGCTCTCGTTCTCTCCTTGGCACCCACAGCGGGAGAGGTGTGAACTGAGCAGCAGCCACAGGCAGAGCCCACAGGGGGTGGGAGCAGGAGGCTTAGCACCCTGGCTGGGACAGGGAAGAGGATTTGACAGGCTTATGCAACAGGCCCCCAAACATGGCACAAAGCTGCAATTTTTGCCCTAAGGCAACTCTCCTCCCACTGGAGGATCTCAGCAGGGGCTTGGCTACTCATCACCCGGAAGAGCAACTCCGCTTGAGGGAAGGAACGCCGCATGCAGCCGCCCGGTCTGCAGCCCTGGTACCCCAGCTTCACTGGCATCTCTTTAATGGCCCGTCTGTCATTAAACCAGGAGGAAGCAAGGTCGGTGGGTGCCTCGCTGCTAATGAAGGCAGCTCCTGGGGGAATGGACCCAGTCACAGCAGCTGTAGCTGGTCCTCCACAGCCCCTTCCACCATCTCATTTGGGGGTGAGCACAGGAAGTGCCTGAGCAGCTCTACACACACAGGTACCTGGCCCCTGCAGCTGGGAGCCATACACGTACCAAGGGGGCCTGGGTGGTCAGTAGGCAGCCAGCCAGCCTGAACTGCCAACCATGTAACGCTATTTCGAGCATGCCAGCTCAAAGCGAGCTAGTGCATGTGCATCCCAGCTGTGCTCCCACGAGTGACAAAGGGTCCTCACACTCAGCCAGTGTGGTCTGGGCTGCCTGGGGTGAGTCAGCAGCCCCCGTGTCTCCAGCGCCCTTCTCAGCCCCCATGTCTCCAGTGAGTCGGCACAAGGCGCCGTTCCAGAGCACCCTTTCCATGCCAGGCTCATTGGGGTCAGTCATCCTTAGCCCCCATTCCTCCGCTGACACAAGCCTCTCACCAGAGCCTAGTGGTGCTAACTGACTGGTCATGGGGCTATCTGCTAAAGCCTGAATGAGGCTTTCACTCAGGCTGGCCCCCTGTACACTTTGCAGTGTGGTCATCCGCAGGGCCAGCCTTAGGGGTGGGCCACCCGGGCGGCCACCCAGGGTGCCCAGTGGTCAAGGGGGAGCAGTGCGGGAGTGCAGAGGTGAACGCTGCCAGGGTAGTGTCAGAAACTGAGCGCCGTGTGGGAATCACCCTCATTTCTCCCTGCTTCCTCCCAGCAGAGGAACATGGCGGGGAGGGTGAGCAGTGATGCACAGATACTGCTCAAATCCCCATCTCCAACATTCCTCCACACACCCTAGGTGGCTGTGGGTGGGGGGAGTGAGGAGCTATGTCAGGCATCAGGACCTGCTGCCCTCTCCTTATGGAGCCCAGGTGGGGAAAGTGACCTGGATACAGGGAGCCCTGATATCGCTCCTCGCTCCCCACCTCACAGCCTCCTAGGGGTGTGCGGAGCAGAGGAGCAGCAGTCTGGGGGGCGGGGGGGAGCAAGCAGCAAGCAGCAATGCCAGCTGCTCCATGCATCCAGGTCAGTTTTCCCACGTGGGCACAGGAAGGGGGTGCAGGGATGAGAGGTGCAGAAGGGGGGCACACAGGTTAGAATTGAAGGGGTGCAGGGGTTAGGGGTGAAGGGAGAGTGTAGGGGTTAGGGGTTCAAGAGGGGGCACAGGGATTAGGGGTGATGGGGGAACGCAGGGGTTAGAGTTGCAGGAGGGTGTGCAGGTGTTGGGGTGCAGGAGTGGGGCACAGGGGTTACGGGCTCAGGAGGGGCACAGGGGTTAGGTGTGCAGGAGAGGCCATAGGGGTTAGGAATGAAGGGGGGAGTGCATTGGTTAGGGATGCAGGAGGGGAGAGTGTAGGGGTTAGGCATGCAGGAGGGTGCGCAGGGGTTAGAGGTTTAGGAGGGGGCGCAGGGGTTGGGGTGGAGGAGGAGAGTTTAGGGTTGCAGGAAGGAGGCGCTGGGGTTAGGGGTGCAGTAGAGGGGTGTTGGGGTTAGGGGTGCAGGGATTGGGGTGAAGGGGGCTCAGGGGTTAGAGTCGCAGGAGGGGAGCGCAGGAATTAGGAGTGCAGGGGGGTGCAGGGTTAAGAGGTGAAGGGGGAGTCCAGGGGTTACAGGTGCAGGAAGGGAGCACAGCGGTTAGGGTTGAAGGGGGGAGTGCAAGGGTTGGGGTGAAGGGGGGGCACCCACGGGGGGCCAGAGGAAATCAAAGGAGGTAACTGTCCCACTCTACCCAGCACTGGTGAGGCCTCAGCTGGAGTCCTGTGTCTCAGCCCTGGTCTACACTACGAGTTTAGGTCGAATTTATTAGTGTTATTTCGATTGATCTGTGCACCCGTCCACACAACGAAGCCCTTAACATCGACTTCTAGGGCTCTTAAAATCGATCTCGCCACTCCACCCCCAACAAGGGGATTAGCGCTTAAAGTGATATTGCCGAATCGATGTAGGCTTAGTGAGGACGCAATTCGACGGTATTGGCCTCCTGGATCTATCCCACAGTGCAACATTTGACCGCTCTGGACAGCAGTCTGAGCTCCAATGCTCCGCCCAGGTAGACAGGAAAAGCCCCGCGAACTTTTGAATTTCATTTCCTGTTTGGCCAGCGTGGTGAGCTGCAGGTGAGCGCAGATCTCATCAGCAGAGGTGACCATGATGGAGTCCCAGAACCGAAGACGAGCTCCAGCATGGACCGATGGTGATCGCTGTATGGGGAGACGAAACCGTGCTAGCAGAGCTACGGTCCAAAAGAAGAAACGCCAATACATATGCCAAAGTCTCCAAGGGCATGCAGGACAGAGGCTACAACAGGGACGCGCAACAGTGCCGCGTGAAAATTAAGGAGCTCAGGCAAGCCTACCAAAAAACCAGAGATGCAAACAAACGCTCTGGGTCAGAGCCCCAGACATGCCGCTTCTATGATGAGCTGCATGCCATTCTAGGAGGTGCAGCCAGCACTGACCCACCCATGTGGTATGACTCCGTATGTGGATCATCAGAAACCACAGAGGAGCATGATGATGATAATGATGCTGAAAATAGCGCCCAGACACAGCAAGGAAGTGGAGAAGCCCTTTTCCCCGACAGCCAGGAACTCTTTGTCACCCTGGAGCCAGTACCCTACGAACCCACCCAAGGCGTGCTTGATGCAGGAGAAGGGACCTCTGGTGCCTCTGGTGAGTGTACCTCTGTTAATTAATACATGTTTTATAAGCAAGCGTGTTTAATGATTAATTCGCGGCCAGTACAGCTACAGCTACTGGAAAAGTCTGTTAACATGTTCGGGGATGGAGCAGAAATCCTCCGGGGACATCTCCAGAAAGATCTCCTGGATGTACTCCCAAAGCCTGTGCAAAAGGTTTCTGGGGAGGGCAGCCTTATCCTGTGCTCCGTGGTAACACACTCTACCACGCCAGGCCAGTAGCACGTAGTCTGGAATCATTGCTTTGCAAAGCATGGCGGCGTATGGTCCCGGTGTTTGCTGGCATTCAAGCAACATCCGTTCTTTATCTCTCTGTGTTATCCTCAGAAGAGTGATATCAGTCATGGTCACCTGGTTGAAATAGGGGAATTTTATTAAGGGGGTATTCAGAGGGGCTCCGTCCCTGCTGGGCTGTTTGCCTGTGGCTGAACAGAAATCTTCCCCGCTGTGACCCACGCGGTGGGGGGAGGGGGAACAGCAAACATCTTGGATGTGTGTCTGTGTGTGGGGGGGGTGTCGATTAGGTTCGCGCTGCATGTTAACCCAAAAACCGCCGCCCCTCCCTTTTCAATTGCCAACCAGTTTTAAATTGCCAGCCCAAAGGCTGTTTGTTATGGGAAATGAGGGGGTTGCTGTTTGAAAACATTCCCACGTTATGAAGGTTAAAGAAGCCTATAGACTGTGGCTTACCATGGCTGTGTGCAAGCCGAATTCTGTTGCCCGCCGGACCTGCTTGTGTGATCTCTCACACCAAACCGGCAGACCCTCAATATAACAGGCAAAGTGCAACCTTGGACCAAATGCACATGTGATATGTAATGTTTGGAGCATTGTTCTCTAATATGTGTCTTTTAAACTACTCCTCTCCCGTTTGTTTCCTCCCGCAGCTGCAAATGTTTCAACGCCACCCCCTTCATCACCGTCCCAGAGGCTAGCGAAGATTAGAAGTTAAAAAAAAAGGAATCGAGATGATATGTTCTCAGAACTCATGGAATCCTCCCACACTGAAGCTGCCCAGCAGAATGCGTGGAGGCAGACACTGTTGGAGTCCAGGAAGGCAGATTTTGATCGCGCGGACAGGTGGCGTGATGAAGAGAGTAGGTGCCGTCAGCGTGCAGAGAGAAGGCAGGATGCAATTCTGAGGCTACTGGAGGATCAAACGGAAATCCTCCGGCTTATGGCTGAGGAAAGGCGTAGGGTTCAGGAAAGGCCGCCTGAGCCCAGACCGCCGCTACAGCCCCTGTGTAACCAACAGCCCTCCTTCCCGAGTCCCATAACCTCATCCCCGAGACGCCCAAGAACGCGTTTGGGCGGCCTCCGTGCACCCAACCACTCAAGCCAAGAGAACAGTCCAAGCAAGAAAGGGCTGGCATTCAATAAGTTTTAAAGTGCTGTGTGTCCTTGTCCTTCCCTCATCCCCTCCTCCACCACCCATCCTGGTGCTTCCCTTCCTCCACCAGCTATCCCAGGAGTCTGTGGCAGTTACCCCCATAGTTCCCCCTCTTTGTTTTACGAATTAATAAAGAATGCATGATTTTTAAGCAACAATGACTTTATTTCCTCTGCGAGCGGTGATCGCGGGGGGGAGGGCAGGGCGGTTTGGGTAAAGAGAAGTAGAGTGAATGAAGGGGCGGGGCTTTTCATTACTGGGGAAAAACAGAACTTTCACACAGCATCCTGGCCATTCATGAAACTGGTTTTCAAAGCTTCCCTGATGCGCAACGCACCCTACTGTACTCTTGTAATAGCCCTGGTGTCTGGCTGCACATAACCAGTGGCCAGGCGATTTGCCTCAACCTCCCACCCCGCCATAAACGTCTCCCCCTTACTCTCACAGATATTGTGGAGCGCTCAGCAAGCAGTAATAATAATGGGAATATTGTTTTCGCTGAGATCTAACCTAGTCAATAAACTTCGCCAGCGAGCTTTTAAACGCCCAAATGCACATTCCACCACCATTCTGCACTTGCTCAGCCTATAGTTGAAAAGGTCCTGACTACTGTCCAGGCTTCCCGTGTATGGCTTCATGAGCCATGGCATTAAGGGGTAGGCTGGGTCCCCAAGGATAACTATAGGCATCTCAACATCCCCAACGGTTATTTTCTGGTCTGGGAAGAAAGTCCCTTGCTGCAGCAGCCGAAACAGACCAGAGTTCCTGAAGATGCGAGCGTCATGTACCTTTCCCGGCCATCCCACATTGATGTTCGTGAAACGTCCCTTGTGATCCACCAGTGCTTGCAGCACTATTGAAAAGTAACCCTTTCGGTTTATGTACTTGCTGGCTTGGTGGTCCGGTGCCAAGATAGGGATATGGGTTCCGTCTATCGCCCCTCCACAGTTCGGGAACCCCATTGCTGCAAAGCCATCCAGTATGAGCTGCACATTTCCCAGACTCACAACCCTTGGTACCAGCAGCTTGGTGATCGCCCTGGCTACTTCCATCACAACAGCCCCCACTGTAGATTTTCCCACTCCGAATTGATTCGCGACTGACGTTGCAAGCTGTCTGGCGTTGCAAGCTTCCACAGGGCTATCGCCAGTCGCTTCTGTACTGTGAGGGCTGCTCTCATCTTGGTGTTCTTGCGCTTCAGGGCAGGGGAAAGCAACTCACAAAGTTCCTTACGCATGCGAAAGTTTCGCAGCCACTGGGATTCATCCCAGACCTGCAGCACTATGTGGTCCCACCAGTCTGTGCTTGTTTCCCGGGCCCAGAATCGGCGTTCCACTGTATCAACAAGCCCCATTAACACCATGATGTCCACCTTGCGGGGGGGCCTTTTTTGAGAGAGGTCTGTGTCCATGTCCTCATCACTGTCCTCAGGGCGCTGCTGTTGCCTCCTCGCCTGCTGTAGCTCTAGCAGCTCCTGGTTCTCGTTCTCCATATACTCCTGGACAATGCGCATGGTGTTCATAATGGCGAGAACAGCCGCGGTGATCTGATCGTGCTCCATGCTTTCCCTGGTATGCTGTTTTCAGGACAGCAGAGTGGCAGCAGAAGCGGGGGGTGGATAACAATGGAGTCAGCAATATGGCGCCCATATGAAAAAAGGCGCGAAAGGATTTTTTGCTCCCCCCCTCAGTTGCTTTCACGGAGGGAGGGGGGAGCAAGGGTTAGGCTCATTTCCTTCTAGCAGCAGATGGTACAATATGCGGTGAGCAAGGGTTAGGTGCTTTCCCTTCTAGCAGCAGATGGTACAATATGCTTGATATCCATCATCATCTCTTGGCCCCCTCAAGGATTGAACTCGCAACCCCGGGTTTAGCGGGCCAACACTCAGAACGCTGAGCTATCCCTCTGCCTGTATTATAGTGTGACTGAATCCCCACTAGACCTAATGTCCAGGCGTACGCTGGAGATGTACGGTAATTGTGAGCTGAGCAGGCTTCCGTAGCAAACACGGAAACCCCGGAAAAAAGGCGCGAAAAATATTGCTTTCACGGAGGGAGGGAGGGATGACATGTACCCAGAACCACCAGCGACAATGTTTTCTGCCCCATCAGGCTTTGGGATCGCAACCCAGAATTCCAATGGGCGGCGGAGACTGCGGGAACTGTGGGATAGCTACCCGCAATGCAATGCTCCGAAAGTCAATGCTAGCCCCGCTACTGTGGACACAGTCAATCGACCTCATGGTCTTAACGCTCTTTAGTGGGGACACACACAATCGATTCCATAAATTCGGGTTTTAAAATATCGACTTCTATAAATTTGACCTAATTCTGTAGTATAGACGTACCCTAAGTCTGGGAGCCACACTTCAGGAAAGATGTGGACAAACTGGAGAGTCCAGAGGAGAGCAACAAAAATGATAGGTTTAGAAAACCTGACCTGTGAGGAAAGGTTAAAAAACTTGATGTGTTTAGTTTTGAGAAAAGAAGCCTGAGAGGAGACCTGGTAACTGTCTTCAAATATGTTAAGGGCTGTTTTAACAAGGATGATGATCAATAGTTCTCCATGTCCACTGAAGGCAGGGCAAGAAGTAATGGGATGAATCTGCAGCACGGGAGATTTAGGTTGAATATTGGGAAAAACTTCCCAGCAATAAGGATAATTGAGCTGTGGAACTGGCTTTCAAGGGAGGTCATAGAATCCCCGGCTTCGGAGGTTTTTAAGAGCAGGCTGGGCTAGTCAGGGCTGGTCTAGGTTTACTTGGCCCTGCCTCAGCATAGGGGGCTGAACTTGGTGACTTCTCAAGCTCCCTTCCAGCCCCTCATTTCTGTCATTTTACGATTCTGTAACCTAACCTAACTGGCCTTTTTCATCTCAGGCTTCTTCAGTCCCTCTCCTATCACACTATCTGACTTTTTACCTATTCAATGCCGAGACAGAAAACATTGTCTTTCTGGGCTGCTCCTGCTCAGATCTCTTATCCAAACTAGGGACGTAAATATCGGTTAAAAAAATTAACCAGTTAAAGGATTGCAATTATATCATTAACCAATGTCTCTCTGGCGGGCCAGCAGGCAGTAGCGTAGCTGGGGGGGAGCAGGGGGAGCGGCCGCTTCCCCAAGCACATTTTCCAAAAGTGGTGCCTTTTTAATTTTTGAAAGGGTGGAGACGGAGTGGATGGTGGAGTGACAAAATAACGCAGGGGTCCCGCCTCAGGGCCCACCAAGAGCCTGCTGCTGGCCTGGGTGAAAGAACCCAGGCTGGCAGCGGGCTGAGAGACCCCGGCTGGCAGGAGCCCGTGAGGGGAATCCTAGAGCGGCGGCTGGCTGAGCTGCTCAGCCCGCTCAGCTCTGAGATTCCCCCTGCGGGCTCCTGGGTTCTTTCACCCAGGTCGGGTCGGGTGGCGCCTTTTTTTATGTGTTTGCTCTCCCTGTTGTCAGAACCTGACTAATCCACTGCCAGCAGGCGCAGGGTGGCGGGGCTGAGGTCCTGCCAAGACCGGGGCCGCTCCAACCCACCCTGCCCGGCCGCTGGCCTGGTGTCCCACCCGCCTGACTCAAATAAATTAATACTATTTTTTGATTGCAAGGAATAGTCATGGAAAATGTTCCGCAGTTTTCAACCATTTCCAACATGTCACATCAAGCTGTGCTCAATCCTGCAAGTTGCAGAGCACTCTGGGCCCAATCCAGCAAAGCACTTAAGCACATGAGCAGCTTACAGAGCTAAGCATGCCCTCGATCAAAGCCCCAGCATCCAGCGCCTGGCAGAGTCGAACCCATTCGTTAAGAACAAGTCTGCATTTCGTGAAAAAATTGCAGGTTTTGTCATTTGTTTTTAAATACAACCTCAATGTGGGGCCTAAACTTGGTGCCCCTTTAACCCGCCCCTCTGCAGGAGGTTTTCCTAGCACAAGTGTGACATCCATAGGTGCTGGAACTAGGGGTGCTGCAGCACCCCCTGCCTTGAAGTGGTTTCCATTATATCCAGGGTTTACAATTTGGTTCAATGGCTCTCAGCCCCCCTTTGATGTGGGGAGTGGTGCAAAGCCCTGGCTGTGGGGAAGGCTCAGAGCTTTTCCACTCCCAGCCCTTTCCCAGCAGGAGGTACCCTGGACAGTGGCGGCTCCAGGCACCAGCAAAACAAGCTGGTGCTTGGGGCAGCAAACTATTAGGGGCGGCACAGGGGCAGGGAGCCAGCTAAGCGGGGTTGCGTGGCACTGCTCTCCCGCTGGAGCCGGGGCAGGGAGCCAGCTGAGCGGGGAGTGGGGGTCCCACGGTGCTGCTCTCCTGCGGTAGTGGCCACCCACCCCCAGGGGGGAGCCCATCCTGGCTGTCCTGCCCCGCCGCACCCGGGGCAGGGAGCCAGCTGAGCAGGGAGCTGGGTCCTGTGGCGCTGCTCTCCCGCGGCAGCAGCCACGCCACTCTCCCATGGGCAGCGGCCGCCACCTCTCCCCCAGCGTGGAACTGGTAGCCAGAGGACGGAACATGGCGGCCAGGTGGTTGCTCCTCCTTGGCTTGTCCCCGCGTCCGCCTCCTCCCCTCTGCACTGCCTCCTGCTAGGGGACGGGAGAGGGGAGCAGAACGGCAGCCCGGGCTGAGCCGAACTCCTGCCGGGGCCAAGGAGAAGACCAGCGCCAGGATCCATCAGGAGCCCCAACCCCCGGCTACAGGGGTGGCAGCGACGGGAGAGGAGTCCACCTGGGGCCAGATCCACAGCAAGGTAAGAGTCAGGACGGGCGAGAGGGTCCCCGGGACACCTGGAAAGCTTCTGCCTGCTAGAGCCCCAGAGGCTGCTGCATCCCTCCCCAGCCCCGCACAGCACGCCGGTGCCTGAAGTCTCCTTCTGCCTCCCTCCTGCAGGGGCGAGCGACCTGGCAGAGAGGGGCAGCATCTGTCCAGCTAGCCCAGCACCTTGGCTCCTCCAGCCCCAGAGCTCTCTCCATTGCTTACCCCTGGGCTCACAGCTGGGCAGCCTCAGCGCTGGGAAAACACCAGCAGAGCTGGCTCCAGTGTGTGTCCGAGCTCGTGGGGAGCTCTCTCGCCCCGATGACTAGCGCCTTACCTACGGCAAGTACAGTAGTGCGATAGGAGCGTGACGTGAAAAATATTGTGACACGGTCACTCAAATCACGATTACATGTGTGTACTGTGCTGCCCTATCTGCTCCATTCACGCTAATTTCCGTTTCACAGTGGTTATAGGGCTAAAATGCCCGGACAAAAACGAAAATGACTTTCCGGTGATGCCTACCGGCAACAAAGAGAGAAACGGCAAAAAGAATTATAAAAACTCTCTCTTGCTTCAAAAAGGTATTTTAAATATAAATTCTCTTAATTTATGAGAAACTGGAAGACACTAACGTTTTTCATTACACTGTATAGTTGAACCCAAATTGTTTGTAATTGTGATTTTGTTAAAATTAAATGTTAAAATTACACTAGAAGGAAATTGTTTTATTTCACTAACTACAAATTCTCTGTTTTCATTTTTTTTTCATTTTAAACAGTCAAAACAAAACAAAACAAAATTGCAAAGTGCAAACATGTGTAAAAGTCAAAAAAAAAAGCGCGGGGGGAGGGCAGCCAAATTTTTTTTCTTGGGGCGGCAAAAAACCTAGAGCCGGCCCTGACCCTGGAGAGGAGGATAGACCCATTGTCTATGGAGATCTCACAATGGGCGGCACCATAGGGTGATCTCCAAGCCCCTCCATGCCAGTATCGGGAGCGAGCCTAGCCCGGAGCGTTCTGTATTCCTTTGAAACCTGAGCCCTGTTGATGGATATACTTGCTGGATGCCTCCCTTCTCCTCTGGGCCCTGGGAGCTCAGCCTGCCCTGTCTGGAGGCTCTGTGAGGGAGAGGGGTCTGGAGTTTAAGAGCGTTATTGTTACCGGAGGAAGGAATTTTTGGTCCTATAAATCAGAGACGGGGAGCGGTCGGGCCAGCATACTTGGAGTGTGTGAACAAACTTCATTTCCTGGGAGACTGGCCTTCAATCACCCTCCGTTACACCTCACTGATCAGAGGTGGACATGAGAGGAGTTCATTAAGGTGGAAGAAAAATAATATAATAGGTACTCCCCAATGCATGCACTATTCCCGACCCCTGTAGATGGTAAGACACTCCCTGCCTACTGCTACAAGACGCTCCAACACACACACACAGACTCAGTGTTCCTCTGTCTCAACCAAGTTCCTTCTCAAATTGACACCTGCCTCAGACTTCACTCCATAGAACAAGGATTTGCTCTTGCTGCTTTTAGCTATTCAGGTACACCCTGTCCCACCCCCGTCACTTGCCCTGAGGATCATTGCTACAAGATCAAACCCTCAGGACCAGAGAAGGCTGGAAAATGAAATGACCATGTTACCAAGAATTTCAAAATGTCCCAAACATTTTCATTTCACAGGCTTCCAAAGGGCTGGAGCTGGGTTTTGTTTGCTTTTTCAAAGTTTTTCACTACGTTTCTTTCTCTCCTTCCAATACTTTTCATCGATCAGTTTTATTTTTAATTTCTGGTTTTATCTTCCTTTTCCTCTTTAGTTCTTTCCTTCCCCTCTCCCTCTGTTATTTTTGAAAATATATCTTTCAACTTTTGAAAATAGCTGGGGGAATGAAAAAAGAGGAGAAAAGAAAGGACAATTAAACACGATAAATTCAAAATGCAGGGAACTGTTGAGAAAAATTCATGAAAAAATTCAGCAACAGATTTTTTTTTTTTTTTGCTAAAGTATTCAATTTCTTTTAAAAGGCCATTTTCCAACAAAAATCCTTTTTTTGCTTGAAAAGTTTCAGCCAGCTCTATTAAGGAGCCAGTGGTTGATCTATCACTCAGACCTGATGTGTGACACAGAGAGGGAAGAAGAGGCTGCCTGGCCCTGAGAACTCAGCTGAGCTGGTGTGGTTATGGGATTGGCTGCTTGATAGTTTTGAGCAGCTTGGACTAGGTGCCCTGGTTCCGGGCTGTTATTTAAAATGCTAGCTGGGGCTGAGGGCGATTTGGGGACTGAGTACGGTGATACAGATTATTTCACCTTTAGGGCCCTGGTTCCAATCTAAACTGCGGTTTTTAGAAACCGAGTGCTGTTCCTAGCTCATGTCTGTTCAGTGACCCATGTGAAATAAGCCAGTGCCCTCTCAGGCCAGTTCTTAGTGAACAGAAATGTCCATATGCCAATGAACTCCTTGCTGGCCATCTTAGCAGAGATGCCAGGGACAGAATGGATACCCAGTTATCCCCCTGGATTCTACTCTAAGGCTGGGGTGAAGCACAGGGGAAGTTACAATGCCACTGCCTGAAGTGTGTCTGTCCTACCGAAGCCTTCCGTCTCCAGGGCTATCAATTTGGCACCTTCCAGCAGCACAAAATTCACTTTAGCAGCTGTTATCCCTGGAGAAGGACCTGAATTGAAACCTCAACCTGGGACGTTTGGGTGAGGAGGGCCTGAATGTGGATGATGGAGGCCATTCTAGTGAGCGTAGGCCACTGGGAAACAAAGCATGCTGCAGTTCTACAATACACTATCAGATGGGACATGCACTGACTTCACATGGAACGGCTGGAATACACGGGTGATGAGATACGGTATGGCCTGGCCACACCTGGCTTCCTCGAGCACAGATTCCAGCTCAGAGCCCCCTAGCACTGGAAAGTCACTGAGGGCAGTTGCAGCGCAAGGCAGCTGTTAGAGAGGCAATGCCAGGTACCCAGGGCCTGCCAGGAGGAGTGGTAAGAGCAGGGAGGGAGGTGGTGGTCTTAGGACAGCTGAGCAATGCACAGATCCAAAGCACCTTGCTGCAGACTCCACCCAGGCAGTTTCTATGGCATGCCCAACCATGCTTGGCAGATCCCCCAAGACACGCAGCAGTGGGCCCTCACAAAGGGACGAATCCCCCCTTAGAAGCAGCAGATTTCTGCCGGCTCAGGAAGAAGGAGCCATTGTCAACCCCTACACCAGTGGGTGTGGAACTGGTCCAGCCTGAAGCTGGGTCATGAGGCAATATCAAATGTCTTCAATCGTCCTAGAAACAGCATTGGAGGATTTCTGCACACCCTGGAATCTCTCACTAGGGAACACTATTGTGTAGAAAACATACAACTGTCGGGATGTTGGAAAAGCCAAGCTACGGGAGCCAGGTAGGGCCACTGTGGTCTCCCATCCCTCCAAAGGTTTGTAAAGCTACTCATTGCTCCTCTTCCCACTTCAGCGCACCAAGTGTGGGGCTATGAACCCAGGGGTGGCGGACCAGCTTAGTCTTACTTGCATCTTGCTTCAGTTGTCCATTGACATGAGCGAAGCCATAAAACCCAAATCCAGAATGGCTCTGGGCGACTATTGAAAGTCTCACTTTCTATGTAAGAGTAGGGGCTTGACCAACCTGTTCCATCTCCATGGTGGTGCAGCTTGCTGTGCAGCAGGTGAGGGTCGCCTGCCACCCCAGCAGTGGCTGCATATCAGTGGTACTGGAGATAGAGCTGGGGAAGGGCTTTGGAAACTGTTCAGGATGAAAGATGCTGTAGGAATGTGAATGGTGGCATGTCCTCACATACTGGGCTGGGGCTTATCTTGCCTTTTAAATCAACAAACGTGAAATGTTTTGCATCCGATTTTCTTTAAGGCTGGGAGTGCTCAGGACCTCTGCTGGGGGAAATGAGTGCAGCTCCATTGGTTTCAATGGTGTAACGCCCATCTACACCAGCAGATAATTTGGCCCAGTGCCATAGAAATAGAGAGAATCAATTAATAAAATCAATGGAAATGTAAAAACAGCAACAAGAAGAGAATGTGAAGGGTAGGGCCATTGTGATGTGGGATGGTGCTGAGACCCCCACATGTGGGGAGAGGAGACACCAGGGCTGGTGCTGGGGATACACAGGGTCATCCCCATGGAGGGGAGGAGAACACACACAGACCTGGGTGCTCCCTGGTTCAGCGCAGCGATGAGACCCATCCCACCCCAGCTATTTCAAAGCTCGGTTTGGGTCATTAGTGCTTCTTTTAATTTATTTAGCCAATTTTGTCGCTGGAAACATTTAGTGATTTACAACCCTTCTTGAGTGCACAGATTAATAAGCGTTCTCCTCACTTCCTCTAGAGACAATTATCATGTCCCCGTGATGGGGACCGACAGTGAGACGCCAAGTAAGTGCTACATGGCGAGAGACAGACGTCAGAATAAATCCAGCCTGCTGACACCACCGCTTTAAAAACTGGCACTCAAGATAGGGCATCACACGCCTGGGGGCTGAGAGCAGGGCACAAACAGCAATGACTCATGGCCAGATATGTCACAGGGAGCAGCCCACGGTGCAAACCTGGCACATGGGCTGGTGGGGGGTTAAGAGTGCAATGGCCTCACCAGTGCAAGAGAAAAAGGCTGGAGGCAGGATGGCTGGAGCAGCTGTTCTTAACCGTTTGGGGATCAGGGCCCATCTGTAAACTTTGAGGGCCTGTCACAACCCAGTCAATAGCTTTAGTGCAAAAAACATCTTGCTTGCTCTGTATTTCTTACCCACCATATACAATATACACATTACTGTAACAAGCACACTGTGCATACCATAGCGCAGCTCCTGCCCTGAAGGGCTGGCTGGGCTCAGTTCCCTGCTCTGGGCCTCATGACTTCCGGGGTCAGTGCGGGATGGGGAGCTGAGCCCAGCAGGATCAGAGCCGCAGGAGCTGCCACTGTGGGGTGGGCTCTGCAACCTCCCCTCCTGTGCCTCCCACCCTCCTGAGGGCAGGACCTGATCCCCGTCCCCACCCCTGGGCCTCCCACACGACCCTTTGATACATTCTGGTTTTGGGTGGCAACAAATGGGTTGAAAAATCCTGGGCTCAAGCACTGGCCTGGGCTCAGGAGAGGTGAGGGCTACTCCTAGCTTTGCTACTGGCAGGGCCGGTGCGCCCACTAGGCGACCCTAGGCGGTCACCTAGGGCTCCAGGATTTGGAGGGTGGCAGGCGGTTGCTTCCTGCCTCCGCAGCTGAGCCGGGAGCCAGGGGGGCGTCTGGCCACAGCTGCCTCCTGGCTCCGTGGCTGAGCCTGGAGCTGGGGGGCAGCTGGCCGCGGCTGACTCCTGCCTCCCAGCTCCGCGGCTGAGCCAGGAGCTGGGGGACAGCTCGCCAGCGGCTGCCTCCTGCCTCCACGGCTGAGCCGGGAGCTGGGGGGGGCGCCGCGGGAGGGGGGCCAACTGCTGCAGCCTGCAGGGGGGTGGGAAACCGCAGGGGGGTGGAGCTAGCTGCAGCGGGGGGGGGCATTAGTTGGGGGGGCACAGGGCTGGTGCAAGGAAGTTTCGCCTAGGGCGCAAAACTTCCTTGCACCGGCCCTGGCTACTGGCCTCCTGGGCAACCTGGGAAAGTCCCTTCCCCTGTTAAAACTGGGGGCAGGGACTTTTCTCACTGCCTGTGCAGCACTTCACCCAGTGGAGCCTTGCTCTCAACTGGGACCTCTGGGTGCTGTTAATACCAAAAGGAGGTGTGACTGCAGCTCAGGAGGCATACCCGACCCTGCTTTGATCTAGCTAGAGCAAACAACAGCAGTGAAGCTGCAGAAGCTGGGACCTCAACGCAGCCTAGCCACTCGAGCAAGGTCCCAGGCAGGCTTGCTCTCTGAGTGTGCCAGATCAAAGCCATGTGCTGCAGTCCCACCTCTGACTGCGGTGTCGACGTACCCTAAGCAAGTGTCCAAGAGGTTTGCAAGGCATTGCCTGTGGGAACTTCCAAAGGATTTATTATACATTAGAGCTGGTCATCAGGTTTCTCAGCTTAGAATAACAATGACGAGTTTGGTGAAATTTTTTTTCTTTTCTCATTAAGGAGTAGCAGTCAGTGACTCCCGTGGGTGCCAGGGCTCCGTTGTGCTAGGTGCTGTGCACATACGCAGGAACACACACGCTGAAGAACTTATAACCTAATTGAAGAGGCCATGGAGCACAAGTGAGAGAGCTAGTGTGGTCCAATGGAGACCGAGCAGAACTGGGAGTCAGCAGAGTTAGGTTCCAGACCCTGCTGGGTGACCTTAGACACAGCTCTGTGCCTCCAGCAGGCAGGTGGGGCTCATCAGCCATGGAAAGCAGCTTCCGTAGAAGAAGGAAAACTCAGATTCAAACCAAGAAGATAGAAGCTGCCACCGAATTGCCACCACCACGGAAATGCGCGTGCCACCCATAGGCGCCGACTCCGTGGGTGCTCTGGGGCTGGAGCACCCACGGGGAAAAATTGGTGGGTGCAGAGCACCCACCGGCAGTGCCCCGCCAGCTCCCCAGCGCCCAGCTAACCTCTGCTTCCGTGTTCCACCTCCTCCCCATACCCCTCCCCCTCCGCCGCTGCGCTTTCCCCCCCCCCCCCCCAGGCTTGCCGCCCACCGAACAACAGATGGGCGGCTGCCTGTGAGCTAAGAAAAGTGGTTTGGGGGAGCGGCACCTCCGGAGGCGGAACGCGGAACGCTGCCGGTGGGCGCGCTGCATTTCCCCTCCCTCCCAGGCTTGCAAGCCGGGGGGGAGGGGGGGAAATGAAGCGTGCCCGGGGGAGGAGGCGGGGGCGGGGATTTGGGGAAGGGGTGGAATGGGGGCGGGGCCAGGGGTGGAGTTGGGGCAGGGCCGGGGGTGCAAGCACTAGGGTGACCAGGGTGCATGGTCGGGACGCCATTTGTCCCGATATCCGGGCTTCTTCCTTCCTTTTTTTTTTTTTGCAACAAGTTCGGCGACCGGAAGGTTTTTTTTTTTTTTGCTCAACAAGTTCGGCAGCGTCCCGATTGGTCACCCTAGCGAGCACCCACCAGCGCCGACTAAAGTCGGTGCCTATGGTGCCGCCCCAATGGCACACGGACTGCTGCCCCTTGCAGATTGCCGCCCCAAGCACCTGCTTGGAACGCTGATGCCTGGAGCCGGTCCTGCTCGGGGGGGGCTGCACTGTAACCCTGGCTAAATGGGGCAAGGCTGAGGAAGCATAAACAATGAGATTGGGGTGGGGAACAGCCAGAGATTGTCAGCTCTCTGGGGCCAGGGCCATCTTCTTGTTCTGTGTTTGTACAGCACCTAGTGTCATAGCATCCTGGGCCATGACCAGGCTCCTAACAGCTACCATGATACAAATCATAAACACTAATCCCTTCCCAATTACACAGGTTAGCCACATGCACAGGTTGGGGGGGGGCAGAATCGTTTCAACACAAAAGCATGTGTGCGTTGAAGGGGTTCATCTTTAAATACTCCAAACCATAACCTAAACCTACCCCTCCCCAAGGATCCTTTAACAGCTTTCCTCCCCCACCAATAACAGCAGTTACCTCTTATGTAGCAGTTTTCACCAGCAGATCTCAAAGCTCTTCACAATCTTTCATTTATTTATCCTCCCAGATCACTGAATATCCCCATTGTACAGATGGAGAAACTGAGACACAGAGAGGCTAAGTGACATACCAAAGGGACACAGGCAGTCTGAGGCAGAGCAGGGAACTGAGCCCAGGACACCAGCTAGTGCTCTAACCACTGGCAAATCCTTCTTCTAACAAAAGAGTGACCCTGTGTTCACCGCCTAGGATTTTGATACTGTTTTTTGTTAGTTTGTACCAGTTGTTTGTTCCTCCCCCATGCTGCCCCCCACTTCCATACAGGTTCCACCTGGCTGGAACCTCGAAAGAAGGGGAGCAAACGAGTTTGAATTCCAACATTTGGATGAAATCGCTCAATTCTATATTTCCAAATAAAAATAAAATCAGGAAAAACATTGACAATTTTTGTCATTTTGTCTCCATTTTTCAAACTGACTCTAGAGCATAATTGTTTCCAATTTAGAGCTTTCAAACAACATTTTGCATTTCAAAATCGAGACACTTCAAATCTGGGAGGAGGGGGAGAAACCGGAAATGGCAAATTTTCTTCCCTTTTCTTTAGCCCAGGGTGTTCTCTAGTTAAGGTGACCAGATGAAACAAACAAAATATTGGGACACATGGGGGAAGCAAAAAACAAAACAAAAATGGCAGCAGCAAAGTTGGCAAAGCAAAACAAAAAACAAAAACAAAAAAAACCAACCACTCCAAAGCCGCAATATCAGGACAAATGGCGTCCCGACCGTGCATCGGTCAGGAAGTGGGACAAAGAGCAAAAAATCGGGACGGTCCCAATTTTATTGGGATGTCTGGTCACCCTATCTCTAGTTAATAGCACTTTAGCTATTAACTAGCATTAGCACTTTAGGCCAGCAGTGTTCTCTAGCTAATAAGACTAATACCCAGCTCTCAGTTCTCACCTTTCAGCCATACTTCTCCAAGCGCTTTACAAAGGAGCTCAGTATTGTTATTCCCATTTTACAGAGAGGGGAAGTGACCCACCCGTGGACATCTGGCTGAAGAGCAGGGACTAGAAGCTAAGAATTATTAGCTCTCACAACTCCCTCAGATAGGGTGACCAGATGAGAAGACCCGAAAATCGGGACTTCCCACCAAAAAAACCCCAAAAAACGGAAGAGCCTCTGCAGCCAAACTTGTTGAGAAAAAAAAAACGGAAAAGCCTCTGCCGAAAAAGTTGTTGAGCAAAAAAAAAAAAAAATACGGAAAGCCTCTGCCGCCGGAAACAGAAGAGCCTCTGCCACCGGAAGCACATTGTCAAAAATCGGGACGGTCCTGATTTTATTGGGACGTCTGGTCACCCTACCCTTGGACAATGGGCCCCCTACACTTAGCCCCCTTCACTTGCTCTCATCGCAGCTACTCTCGGGGCAGGGTGGGTCCTGGCAAGCATCAGATGTCAGAGGGCAGGAACCTGGTGATCAGTTGTGAAGTGTGTGCTCTGATCTCTCTGCAGGACTGGGCTATGATGGTGCCCTCAGGAGCTGCCAGTTCACCAACTCCATTGAGTCTCCTAGGCCAGTGGTCAGCCTCCCTGTCCCCCCAGTTGTGATCTGTCCTCCAGGGCAAGGCAGCAACCCCGAAGCACTGTGGTTGCCCTGTAGGGGAGCAGAGGAGCTACCCAACCACAAGTGAGTCACCCAGAGGTGAGGAAAGGGGGTGTCCTGCTCGCCATCACTGCATTACTCTGTCACCTTTTGACGCCCCCTGTTGTAACCATCCTTACGCTCTCCATGTCCCGAGAATCCCCAATCCACTTCCTTCCCTATGCTCTGTCTATGACTCGGGCTGAGCAGGACATGGGGTCCTGGCCAGCAAAAGATTTCAAGATATCGAACAATTCTCCAGTCACAAATCAGGACAAAAAGTCAAACTCTCAAAAATGTTTGCAAACCAAAAATCATGCCCCTCGCCCCCCTCCCCCCTACACACACTTTGGTTTGGGCCAGTCGAAACATTTTGTTTGGATCGTTTCAGGATGTTCAAGTTGATTTGCACCATTTTCTTTAAAACTAGAATTAGCTTCAATTCCTACATGAAAAGACCTGGTGAGGGCTGTGGATTTGCTGTAGCATTTTTACCAGAAATCACAGAGCAGGCGTGGTAAATTTAGTAAAAGGCACAGGTTTCGTGATTTTGGATAAAAAATACTGAGCAAGTAAGTCATCGTCATCCCGGAGAGAGGAGGGGAGAGGAGACAAGCTCATCTCACACTCACCCAGCAGCGACAGTCCTGCAGCTCCTGTTCCGTGGGGCTGGGCCCGGCTCCCCGCTCCAGGCGTTGCGACCCAGCACAGAGGGCTGCAGGGCTGCTCAGGTTTGGCCCGGCCACCCCTTGAAGACAGGGCGGTGGCTGGGCCAAATTTGAGTGAGCAGCACTTCAACCCCATGTCCAGATCACAATGCCTGGAGAGGGGAACTGGGCCCAGCACCCCCCGCCCCGCCCGCCCAGGACAGGAGTTTATTAGAATCACAGATGGAGAGACAAGTCCTGGACAAACAGAAAATCCTGAGATCCGGGACATTTTTCCCACCGTGACAAACCTGCAGCCCGAGTCATCGTGAATGGAAAACCAGCATTTTGTGTTTCCAAAATGTTTCAAAATTTGGTTTGCCTGCATTTTTTCAAGTCACAAGAGTGGGCAGAACCACTCTATCTATCCAGTCAAAAAACCACAACCAGCTCTACACAGGAGGCTCTGGAGAATTGAGTTAAACCCAACATTCAAATAAGCCCTCCTTGTCTCTGCATTACTCCTTCCCCAGGGCATCCCATCTTTGCAGCTTTCAGACTGGGGTAGGGACTGCGTCTGGTTCGGTGCCAGACACATGGTCATTGCTTAACAGCGTAATGGTAGTAACAGCCACCAGCACTTTATGATTCCTTCCCCCTCCAGGTGATCGCAGATTCTCTGGCTCCTCTTCCACTAGGAGATGTCTCAGTGCACATCCATAATCCCACCACACTGCCATGCTTCTCATCCCCAGGGAACCATCTCTGCAGGTGCCCAAGTTCCCAAGAGCAGCCCTGCCATGACCCCTCTGCCCCATGGAGCTATCTCTGTGTGGGTTCCCGGAACACTCACTGTGCAACTCTTTTCTGTAAGGGGGAGTCTCTCAATCCGCACAGCACCTTACGGCTATTATGCACACCTTGCCCAGAGCAGCATCTCCTGCTGGACTGCCTTTGGTGTCAGTCAGAGCTTTGTGTCTCCTAAGCCAGGCCAGATCTTGTAAAGTTCCCTCCAAAGCCATTCTCTTTGAATCCCTTTCCCCATGGCAGCCAAGAGACTTGATGCTGCTGGCAGATGCAAATAGTCTTTCAAGTAGATGATCAGCTGGGGACAACAAGGAGTCTGACTTGCTGGTGTAACTCTGCTGAGTGTGTTGCCTTTCCTACTCTCTGGGCCTTAGCCCGGCTGACAGACATTAGTCTGTGGGAGGCTGATACATTCTGGAGCCTTTAACATAAAGGGAGTTCTCTCCCCACCGCCACATCAATCAACATTTAAACTTATTTGTGCTTATCTGATACTTCTTAAGCAGGGAAAATAAAAGCTGGGTTTAGGAGAGTGCAAATATTTAACAATAAAAAAACCACATTAATTTACCCTTTTTCATTTCTACAGAAGGAACCTTTAATGGAGTCACATGACTCTTATTCTAAGTGATAAACCACAGGTCATAAACCACCACTTTATCACTCTGCACAAGCAGTATAAATAACAGCTATTACCCAACCTCACTCCATCTGATAAGCTCAGAGGTTTTCTAATATACATTTCTGATTTTTTAAATAATATTCATGATCATTTCCTCCTGAGCATTATGAGTCTCTGGCTACGTGGCCCTTGAAACCAGGGCCCACAAGCCCTTGTACAATCTCCCTGATTTATGGCCATGTTGGTTGGGTCTGACGCCCTAATGAAATCTGTGACACTGCATTAATGGGGCTGTTTGTTACCACTGGAGTTCAGCAGCTGGCTGTAGTCTCAGAGCTGTGCTCAGGAAGGCGCGCACACAGAGTCTATAAAATCCACTGATTGGGCAACAAACCTACCATACCTGCACACACTGTAACACAACCGCATGCATAAGCAGTCTGGCAGGGTCTGTGAAATCCACCAAGTGTGCAACTCACACGCCATAGCTGTATGCACAATAACACAGCTGCACAAACAGAATGAGCATGCAACCACACTGAATCTATACACCCTATAACACAACCAAAACACAGATATGCTATGTAACCTAGGAGAGGGGTGACAAACCTACAGCACCCATGCACACTAACAGAATGCAAACCCAGCGTGCAGCACACATGCATATTTCTGTAACTCAATCATTCAAAGTAATCTATACCTACAGGCACAGGCTTCCAAAGCCAAGTATCCACACAACTCTCATTGAAATGAATGGGAGTTGTGTGTATGGCTAAATCCCAGAGTTGGCTTTGTACAGTGTATTCAGCAAAGATCATATGTATCAACTGGACAATGAATCACACCTGCAGGAGAGACTAGTCTAATGACCAGACACACATGACAGAGAGATGTATTAGTATTCCCATCTCAAAGTAATCATAGAAAGCATGCAGAATGTTTGCCAGCCCTGCCCCACCCCCTTCTAAAAACCCCAATTCAGGCAGATACTTAACCTCTTATGTAAGTTAAAGTTATACACATGCTTAATACCTTCCTGGATCTCAATCTTATGCTGCACCTAAATGTCAAAAATCTAGCCCTTATTTGCATTTTTTCCAACAAGACATCACTACCCCATAGCTCCTTCTTTTGAGTTTGTCCTTGTTTTCCTTTCTTTTTAAAGGATAGAAGTTGTAATAATCCCTAATCATGGCTCTTTAGCTAAGGGCTTATGAGTGGCAATGGATGCATCAGCAGTCAATTTAGCGGGTCTAGTGAAGACACGCTAAATCAACCGCAGATCGCTTTCCCGTCGACTACTGTACTCCACCAAATTGAGAAGAGTAGGAGTCGACAGGAGAGCGTCTCCCATCGACATTGCGTAGCATGGACCCCACGGTAAGTAGGTCTAAGCTACATCGATTTGAGTTATGCTATTCACGTAACTCATATTGCATAGCTTAGATCGAATTTCCCCTGTAGTGTAGACAAGGCCTAGGGCTATAGTAGCTCATGCTTTTAGCTCTAGAGCAGGGATCTCAAACTCAAATCACCACAAGGGCCATGTGAGGACTACTACATTAGACCGAGGGCCGCATCACTGAAACCTTTTCATACAATGGTACAAAAGTATAGTCAAAAATGAAAAAAATAAAGAGTAATATAGTATGCTATTAAAAGTCAATGTATTAACTTTTTAAAAACTGTAATGCGAAGAAGGGTTTTAATAAAATATAAACACCTGTAACTATTCCTTATGTGGTCAGTAACACTGATCATCTACACTGACAGTCTATCAACATAGCTGTAATGGCAGGAACTTTTTAAAGTAACTATTCATACAAAATACATTGCCACTTTTAACAAACATTCTTCCCAACTACTCACAGCAAAGAATCATACATGCTGAACTTCGTACCTCAGACTGCTCGTCTAGTCCATGAGGCCCTGCCCCTGCCCCGCCTCTTCCCACCCCTTCCCCGCCCCCATTCCAACCCCTTCCCCAAAGTCCCCACTCCAACTCCGCCACCCCGCCCCTATTCCAACCCCTTCCCCAAATCCCGCCCCTGCCCTGCCTCTTCTTCGCCTCCTCCCCTGAGCGTGCCACGTCCCCGCTCCTCCCCACTCCCTCCTGGAAAGTCCTAAGTGCCACCAAACAACTGTTTGGTGTCGGGAATTGCTGGGAGGTAGGTGGAGGAGGGGGAACGTAGTGCACTCAGGGGGGGGAGGTGGGTGGGTGATGGGGGAGGGAAGCTTGGCTGCCGGTGGAGCTTGGCTGCCTATGGCGGGGCCGCAGGAAATAACTCCGCGGGCCACATGTGGCCGTGGGCTGCGTGTTTGAGACCCCTGCTCTAGAGATTCCTCAGTTCAGTGTCTGGTGTATCAGCCACAGTGGAGGCTTTCACACAAATATTCAGCCTCCCAAAAGTCAGGAAATGCCAAAATTAAAGTTGAATGTTTAACCTTAACTCTGCCTCTTTGAGTTTACACATTACATCTTTAGTTGCATAGTCACATACTATGCATCAAATACAATACAATATACTATTTCTTTCACAACATCAAATACACGTGTGAAATAATCTTCTGGTTTTTCATTCTTGTCTGCTTAATTCTAGAGCTGGTAAAAAACATCATTTTTTTCCACTGAAAAATGGCCTTTCTTTGGAAATGAAATTTTTCATGACAAATTGCCAAAACATTTGATTTTTCATGAAAAATGCCATGTGTTTTCTGTACATTTCCACCTTCCCACACACGTATTTATCAGAATTATACTGAAAGTGTTGGTTTACTGAAAAAAACCCCATTTTCAGTCAATGAAAATTTTCGTTAAAACTTTTTTAATTAAAAAATTGAAAATTAAGTATTGAGTAAAGTATCACAATTTAAAAAACAAACAGAAAATGGTTCAAGTTCATACCCTTTGAAACCAACTTTAACATTTCAAAATTTTTCATCAAACTGATTTTGTATATTTCTCTGAGGTCTATTTAATTCCAACATCATAAAGATCCAGTGTATCTTCATTGACAGACTCTATATGGTAAATTCTCTTCTCTCTACAGGATATGTTTAATAATTTTCTCTGAACCTACATACTATAGACACTTGGCCAGATTATTTTGAAGTCCACACACTGATACACCTCAGAATAGTAATTTATTATTGTGAGTTATCACAATAATATAATATAATAAATATAATATTTATTATATTATCACACAAACGATATCTCAGAGAAATACATATAGAGAGTTAACAGAATATGTTTTAATGATTTCTCATTTGATGCTTTCATGTAGACATGTAAATAATTTATATTTTTCACATGGTCTAAAGTCAAACTGTCTTAATTTTCAAATATTATTTTCTCTAGGTATTGGTTGTACTTCCTTTCAAATATTACTACATGGATTATATAATGAGTGAAAATTTCTGTAGAGAATTTCTATTTATTTGTAACTGATCTGAAAGTTATAAATAGATTTCTACACAACCCAATTACAAGTACATTCAAACTGATTCTTCCCCCCAGAAACTTTCACAGTTCCATTGAATTTAAGGCCAGAAGGGGCCATTAGATCATTTCGTCTGACCTCCTATATATCACAGGACATTACATTTTACTCAACATTTTATGTTGAGTCAATGACTTTAGTTAGACTAAAGCATTTCAGTCTCCAGGAGATTAAGTGTTGAGTGACACAGGCAGAGAACAAGAGGAATTGTGGTGCCACCAATGCCCGAGGCCCTTGCCATGGCAGGGAATTGATTAGGTGAGACATGGGCAGATACTGCCAAGAAAGGCCGTGGGGGTGGTGGGGCTGTGTCATCAAGAAAACCCTTCCACAATCTGGCCCAGAGGGAAATTCCTTCCTGACCCCAAATCTGGTGACCAGTATAACCCTGAGCACATGAGTGGGACACGCCAACCAAGCATCAGAGAAAGAGGATTCTCTGTACTACTTCAAAGCACTGGTACACTCTGTCCTGAGTCCTGTTTCCAGCTGTGGCCAAGGCTGGGGGTGTGGGGAGAGGGGAGAACCACCAGAAAGAAATCCAGAATACATCACCAGTTGTTAATCGAGGAAGAATATTCCTTCCTGACCCCCTGCTGCTGATTGGCTTAAGCCCTGAAGCATGAATATGATTTGATTATAGTCCCTGCTTTAATGCAGAGCTGCAAGTGTGTGCTTCCAGGTGCAAAATATTTCATGGTATGATGTCATAGGTGAATTTACAATAAGACATGTTACATGTAGTCACTGAAGGAGCTATTATTACTATTTGTATTACAGTAATGCAATGTTATGAAAATGCATTGTGCTAGACACTGTCTATACACACATGGTGAGAGACAGTTCCAGCCCTGAAGAGCTTACAGACAAGACAGACCAAGGGTAGGGAACAGAAGGGATTATCCCCATTTCATAGATGGGGAATTAAGGCACAGAGAGATCAAGTGACAGCCAACATTGTAATTTAACCCAGTTAATTTCAGCACCTTTTGGCTCTTACTTTATCACTCTTCATTTATAGAATATGGTGCAATGGTTTAGTGTATACTTCCCCCACAAATGGGGCTCATGGACTGTGTGGCACACAAAGAGTTGTGCACAATACAATAGAATGCTACATATATAATAGATAAATTAACAAAAAATGTCATGTTATATTGTATTCTTTGAGAAACAGTATGTGCTTATGTTATTTAAGACTGTATTGTAATAATGCATACCTACAAAGGGGCAGAGTTAAGGTTAGGCATGCAACCTTAACTTGGGCATCTCCCAAGTTTTCAGTGCATCACTAAGATTCTCTCAATATTGTTGCTTTTGCATTTCATTATTTTTCTAAGGTGGCAGCTACAAGTGCCTTATACATAAAGTGTTGGTAAGTGTCCTGTACTTTTACAATGCTTTCCATCCAAGGATCTCAAAGCATTGCTGAATTTAGCCCCACAACCCCTCCCCACTGTGAGGTGTCATGTCCCCCATTCTAAAGATGAGGAAACTGAGGTTAAATGACTTGTCCAGGGAGTCTGGGACCCAAGAATAGGACTAGGGTGACCAGGTGTTTCAATTTTATAGGGAGGTCCCGATTTTGGGGGCTTTTTCTTATATAGGCACCTATTACCCCCACCCCGTCCCAATTTTTCACACTTGCTATATGGTCACCCTAAATAGGACCCAGTCCCCTTAGTCTCAGATCTGTGCCTTAAAACAGTTTATTGTTGGAATCACTAAGATCTGCATGACAGTGTCTCAGCTGCTGTCCTTAACTGATCTCATTAGGAGACCCTGACCCACCCGTGTCTCATCTCCAGTCACTATGTTAAGTCACATACACCCTCTCCCTCACCCCCACCCCCACCCCCCAAGCACCTGTAATTCCTATGGATTTTGGTAGGAAACATTATTAGTATTATTTACACAATTATTAATTACAATGGACAGCACATGGTGCTCCCCCCCCCAGCAAACTCTTAAGAAAAACAAACAACAATAAAGTTTGTCATAACCTTCAGCTGAAAATACCGACTTTTCATTAAAAAAATTAGTTTGGGGGTTTCTGACAAAAATGGAAAATTTCAGAGGAAAGCAGCCACTTCCACAAGCCCTGTCGTCCAGTCAAAGCCCCCAATTCACTGTCCAGAACACTCTGGATGGAAGATCTGTGACCATCCCTAGTGTGAATAGTATACTTATCGTGTACTAGGGATGGTCACAAAGCTTTTGTGGGCTAAAACCCACTTCATCAGATGCATAGAGTGGAACATACAGTAGGAACATATACAGAGAACATGAAAAGATGGGGGTTGCCATACCAACTCTAAGCCCTGGTCTACACTACGAGTTTAGGTCAAATGTATTAGCGTTATTTCGATTGATCCGTGGACCCGTCCATACGACGAAGCCATTTACATCGACTTCTAGGGCTCTTAAAATTGATTTCTCCACTCCACCCCCAACGAGGGGATTAGCGCTAAAATCGATATTTCCTAATCGAACTAGGGTTAGTGTGGACGCAATTTGACGGTATTGGCCTCCTGGATCCCACAGTGCACCATTTGACTGCTCTAGACAGCAGTCTGAGCTCGAATGCTTGGCCCAGGTAGACAGGAAAAGCACTGCGAACTTTTGAATTTCATTTCCTGTTTGGCCAGCGTGGTGAGCTGCAGGTGAGTGCAGATCTCATCAGCAGACCATGATGGAGTCCCAGAACCGAAAACGAGCGCCAGCGTGGACCGAGCATGAGGTACACGATCTGATCGCTGTATGGGGAGAAGAAACCGTGCTAGCAGAACTACGGTCCAAAAGAAGAAATGCCAATACATATGCCAAAGTCTCCAAGGGCATGAAGGACAGAGGCTACAACAGGCCAACAGTGCCGCATTAAAATTAAGGAGCTCAGGCAAGCCTACCAAAGAACCAGAGATGCAAATGGCCGCTCTGGGTCAGAGCCCCAGACATGCTGCTTCTATGACGAGCTGCATGCCATTCTAGGGGGTGCAGCCAGCACAAACCCACCCATGTTCTATGACTCCGTAAGTGGATCATCAGAAACCACAGAGGAGCATTTTCGGGAAGAGGAAGATGATGATAATGATGCTGAAAATAGCGCACAGACACAGCAAGGAAGCGGAGAAGCCCTTTTCCCAGACAGCCGGGAACTCTTTGTCACCCTGGAGCCAGTACCCTACGAACCCACCCAAGGCGTGCTCCCGGACCTTGAAGGCGGAGAAGGGACCTCTGGTGAGTGTACCTCTGTGAAATTAATACATGTTTTATAAGCAAGCGTGTTTAATTATTAATTCGCGGCCAGTACAGCTACAGCTACTGGAAAAGTCTGTTAACATGTCCGGGGATGGAGCGGAAATCCTCCAGGGACATCTCCAGAAAGCTCTCCTGGATGTACTCCCAAAGCCTTTGCAAAAGGTTTCTGGGGAGGGCAGCCTTATCCCATGCTCCGTGGTAAGACACTCTACCACGCCAGGCCAGTAGCACGTAGTCTGGAATCATTGCATTGCAAAGCATGGCGGCGTATGGTCCCAGTGTTTGCTGGCATTCAAGCAACATCCGTTCTTTATCTCTCTGTGTTATCCTCAGAAGAGTGATATCAGTCATGGTCACCTGGTTGAAATAGGGGAATTTTATTAAGGGGGCATTCAGAGGGGTCCGTCCCTGCCGGGCTGTTTGCCTGTGGCTGAACGGAAATCTTCCCCGCTGTTACCCACAAGGTGGGGGGAGGGGGAACAGCGATCATCTTGGATTGTGTGTGTGTGCGGGGGTCAATTAGGTTCGCGATGCACATTAACCCAAAAACCGCCGCCCCTTCCTTTTCAATTGCTAACCCGTTTTAAATGGCCAACCCAACGGCTGATTGTTATGGGAAAAGAGGAGGTTGCTGTTTGAAACCATTCCCACATGTTATGAAGGTTAAAGAAGCCAATAGACTGTGGCTTACCATGGCTGCCTGCAAGCTGAATTCTGTTGCCTGCCGGCCGTGCTTGTGTGATCTCTCACACCAAACTGGCAGACTCTCAATATAACAGGCAAAGTGCAACCTTGGACCAAATGTACATGTGCTATGTAATTTTTGGAGCGTTGTTCTCTAATATGTGTCTTTTA
The DNA here is from genome assembly GCA_033296515.1 of Macrochelys suwanniensis. NCBI lineage: Eukaryota > Metazoa > Chordata > Testudines > Chelydridae > Macrochelys > Macrochelys suwanniensis. The sequence goes on along the minus strand of CM065778.1, from coordinate 72,434,525 downwards.
AACTACTCCTCTTCCATTTGTTTCCTCCCGCAGCTGTAAATGTTTCAACGCTCCCCCTTTCATCACCGTCCCAGAGGCTAGTGAAGATTAGAAGTAAAAAAAAAGGAATAGAGACGATATGTTCTCAGAGCTCATGCAGTCCTCCCACACTGAAACGGATCAGCAGAATGCGTGGCGGCAGACACTGTCGGAGTCCAGAAAGGCACAATTTGATCGCGAGGACAGGTGGCGTGCTGAAGACAATGAGCGGCGGGCTGAAAAGCGTAGGTGGCGTCTGCATGCTGAGAGAAGGCAGGATGCAATTCTGAGGCTACTGGAGGATCAAATGGAAATCCTCCGGCTTATGGCTGAGGAAAGGCGTATGGTTCAGGAAAGGCCGCCTGAGCCCAGACTGCCGCTACAGCCCCTGTGTAACCAACAGACCTCCTCCCCGAGTCCCATAACCTCATCACCAAGACGCCCAAGAACGCGTTTGGGTGGCCTCCGTGCACCCAACCACTCAAGCCAAGAGAACTGTCCAAGCAACAAAACGATGGCATTCAATAAGTTTTAAAGTGCTGTGTGTCCTTGTCCTTCCCTCATCCCCTCCTCCACCACCCATCCTGGTGCTTCCCTTCCTCTACCACCCATCCTGGGCGACCTTTGCAGTTACCCCCCTATTTCCCCCTATTTGTTTGATGAATTAATAAAGAATGCATGAATTTTAAGCAACAATGACTTTATTGCCTCTGCAAGCAGTGACTGAGGGGGGGAGGGGAGGGCGGTTCGGTTACAGAGAAGTAGAGTGAATCAAGGGGCGGGGCTTTTCATTAAGGGGAAAAAACAGAAGTTTCACACAGCATCCTGGCCATTCATGAAACTGGTTTTCAAAGCTTCCCTGATGCGCAATGCACCCTGCTGTACTCTTGTAATCGCCCTGGTGTCTGGCTGCGCATAACCAGCGGCCAGGTGATTTGCCTCAACCTCCCACCCCGCCATAAACGTCTCCCCCTTACTCTCACAGATATTGTGGCGCACACAGCAAGCAGTAATAATAATGGGAATAGTGGTTTCGCTGAGGTCTAACCTAGTCAATAAACTGTGCCAGCGAGCCTTTAAACGTCCAAATGCACATCCCACCACCATTCTGCACTTGCTCAGCCTATAGTTGAAAAGGTCCTGACTACTGTCCAGGCTTCCCGTGTATGGCTTCATGAGCCATGGCATTAAGGGGTAGGCTGGGTCCCCAAGGATAACTATAGGCATCTCAACATCCCCAACGGTTATTTTCTGGTCTGGGAAGAAAGTGCCTTGCTGCAGCAGCTGAAACAGACCAGAGTTCCTGAAGATGCGAGCGTCATGTACCTTTCCCGGCCATCCCACATTGATGTTGGTGAAACGTCCCTTGTGATCCACCAGTGCTTGCAGCACTATTGAAAAGTAACCCTTTCGGTTTATGTACTCGCTGGCTTGGTGGTCTGGTGCCAAGATAGGGATATGGGTTCCGTCTATCGCCCCACCACAGTTCGGGAACCCCATTGCTGCAAAGCCATCCACTATGACCTGCACATTTCCCAGAGTCACAACCCTTGGTACCAGCAGCTCGGTGATCACCTTGGCTACTTGCATCACAACAGCCCCCACTGTAGATTTGCCCACTCCTAATTGATTCGCGACTGACCGGTAGCTGTCTGGCATTGCAAGCTTCCACAGGGCTATCGCCATTCACTTCTCTACTGTGAGGGCTGCTCTCATCTTGGTGTTCTGGCACTTCAGGGCAGGGGAAAGCAACTCACAAAGTTCCATGAAAGTGCCCTTACGCATGCGAAAGTTTCACAGCCATTGCTGATCGTCCCACACCTGCAGCACTATGCGGTCCCACCACTCTGTGCTTGTTTCCCGGGCCCAGAATCGGTGTTCCACGGCATGAACCTGCCCCATTAACACCATGATGTCCACCTTGTGGGGGGGCCTTTTTTGAGAGAGGTCTGTGTCCATGTCCTCATCACTGTCCTCAGGGCACTGCCGTCGCCTCCTCGCCTGCTGTAGCTGTAGCAGCTCCTGGTTCTCATTCTCCATATACTCCTGGACAATGCGCGTGGTGTTCATAACGGCAATAACAGCCGCGGCGATCTGATTGGGCTCCATGCTTTTCCTGGTATGGCATCTGCAGGACAGCAGAGTGGCAGCAAAAGCGGTGGGTGGATAACAATGGTGTCAGCAATATGGCACCCGCATGAAAAAAGGCGCGAAAGGATTTTTTGCTCCCCCCTCAGTTGCTTTCATGGAGGGAGGGGGGAGAAAGGGTTAGGCTCCTTTCCTTCTAGCAGCAGATGGTACAATATGCTTGATATCCATCATCATCTCCTGGCCCCCTCAAGGATTGAACTCGCGACCCTGGGTTTAGCAGGCCAACGCTCAGACCGCTAAGCTATCCCTCTGCCTGTATTACAACAGGACTGAATCCCCACTAGACCTTATGTCCAGGAGTATGCTGGAGACGTACGGTCATTGTGAGCTGAGCTTGCCGTAGCAAACCCGGAAACCCCGGAAAAAAGGTGCGAAAAAGGTTGCTTTCACGGAGGTAGGGAGGGAAGGGGGATGGCTTGATGACATGTACCCAGAACCACCAGCAACAATGTTTTCTGCCCCATCAGGCTTTGGGATCACAACCCAGAATTCCAATGGGCGGCGGAGACTGCGGGAACTGTGGGATAGCTACCCGCAATGCAACGCTCTGAAAGTCGACGCTAGCCCCGATACTGTGGACACAGTCCGTCGACCCAATGGCCTTAATGGTCTTTAGTGGGAACACACACAATCGATTCCATAAAATCGGGTTTTAAAATATCGACTTCTATAATTTTGACCTAATTCTGTAGTGTACACATAAGAGACTAATCAATTAAGGTGGGCTATTATCAGCAGGAGAAAAAAACTTTTGTAGTGATAATCAGGATGGTCCATTTTAACCAGTTGACAAGAAGATGTGAGTAACACTAGGGGACTACTTAGCATGGGGAAATTGTTTTCAGTTTGTGTAATGACCCAGCCACTCCCAGTCTTTGTTCAAGCCTAATTTAATGGTATCCAGTTTGCCCCATAGTATGCCAACATTTTTATGGCTGACTTATAACAATGCTTCCTCAGCTCTCGTCCCCTAACGCTCCTATTCTACTTGTGCTACATTGATGACATCTTCATCATCTGGACCCATGCAAAAGAAGCCCTTGAGGAATTTCACCATGATTTCAACAATTTCCATTCCACCATCAACCTCAGCCTGGACCAAACCACACAAGTGATCCACTTCCTGGACACTACAGTGCTAATAAGCAATGGTCACTGTGACGGGGCAAGGCCAGAGGGCTATAGGAAAGTGGTAAGGAACCAGTATGTTAGCCCCAGGCTAAACAAATCCCTGATACCTTATAGCAGTTGCTCCAAGTTAATCAAGACACCTGGGGCCAATGAAGAACTTTCCAGAAGGCAGGGAGGTTGATTGAGACACCTGCAGCCAATCAGGGGCTGGCTGAAACTAGTCAAAAGCCTCCCAGTGAGTCAGTGAGGGGCGCACGTCAGGAGCTGTGGAAGGAGGTTGCGTGTGAGGAGCTGGGAGCAAGAGGCACTAGGAGCTGAGAGTGAGAGGGCGTACTGCTGGAAGATCCTGTGGTGAGGATAAAGAAGGTGTTGGAAGGAGTCCATGGGGAAGTAGCCCAGGGAGTTGTAGCTGTCGTGTAGTTGTTCCAGGAGGTACTCTAAACAGCTGCAGTCCACAGGGCCCTGGGCTGGAACCCGGAGTAGAGGGTGGGCCCGGGTTCCCCCCAAACCTCCCAACTCCTGTCACAGTAGGAGTTGACCTGGACTGGGGGTTCTACCAGAGGGGAAGATCTCTGAGGCAAACCAAAAAAATCCGCCAATAAGCGCAGGACCCACCGAGGTAGAGGAGGAACTTTGTCACAACTGGTGTCAAGGGTGGTTGGTGTGCACAGCGTGGCAGAAGAAGAGGGGTGTTTTAAAAAAAAAAAAAAAGGGGGAGCGGGTTTATTTATTTATTTATTTTCACCACAATGGAATATGTAGTACGGGCACTGATACAAGCCACGGCTGCCCAGCAGGAGGCTACCCGTGTCCAGGCAGCTGCCCAACAGGAGGCAGTGTGGCTGCAGCAGGAGACCAATCGCCTGTTGATGGACCAGGCCGCTCAAGACCGTACTATGTTGCGGGAACTGGTAAACCAAGTGAAGGCCCTTACAGAGATGAACCATGGCCATGATGGGACATGGCACATACGGGCCAGCAATTGCCTGCAGAAAATGATGGGGAACGATGACATAGAGGCATATCTCCTGGCCTTTGAGAGGACAGCCCTACGGGAGGCCTGGCCTCGAGATCAGTGGTCTGGCATCCTCGCCCCATTCCTGTGTGGGGAGGCCCAGAAGGCCTACTATGATCTGCCTGAAGAGGCTGCAGCAGACTACCCCCAGCTGAAAGCAGAGATCCTGGCCAGATCTGGGGTAACAACCGCAGTGCGGGCCCAGCAGTATCATGAGTGGAGGTACCAGGAAGACAAAACCCCGCGATCCCAATTGTATGACCTCATCCATCTCGCACGAAAGCGGTTGCAAACTGAGTCCCGGAGTCCAGAAGAGATACTAGAGGTTCTGGTCATCGACCGATACATGAGGGGACTACCACCAGACCTTCGCACATGGGTAAGCCAGAACAAACCCTCCACCTATGATGAGATTGTGGCAATGGTAGAGAGGTGAAGGACGGCGAGGGAACTGACCCGACCAGTTAAGGAAGCGGAACCCAGGGTTAAACTAGCAGCACCAAGCCCCAGATTTCGAGTGACTGGGCCACCAGGAGGGTCCAGGTGGAAAAAGAGAGGAGCTGAAGGCCCACCAGAGGCCATAAAGAGTCGGCGCACTGAGGGGGAAGAAGATTATGATGTTAGACTTCCCAAACCAAGAGACCGGGGAACGCCTAGGGTTCCATATAGATGTTATGCATGTGGTGAGTGGGGACACATAGCAGCACAGTGTCCCAGCACCGAGGAGCCTATGCAATGTAACTTGGGGGATTGGGAGGTCCCATGCTCCCTTATCCACCTTGCAGGTGTCGCATTAGCCTCACATAACTACACTAGACCGGTGAAGATAAATGGAGTAGAGACTATAGTGCTTGTGGACTCTGGGAGTGCAATCACCCTAATATCGGGTAAGCTGGTAAAAAGTAGCCAGCTGCTACAAGCCAAACGCGTAGCAGTGACGTGTGTGCACGGGGCCGTAAGCCATTACCCCACCATCCAGGTGGAGATAGAGGTTCAGGGGAACCCTATTGAGATGACAGTGGGTGTAGTGCCTAAACTCCCGTATCCTGTAGTCATTGGGAGGGACTATCCAGGGTTTGATAATTTACTCCCCCCGGAGAGGTTGGAGGGAGGTGGGGACCCTGAGGGCAGCGACTTGTCACCGGGGGAATGTCAACCCCCGATGTTCGCTGAGATTTCTCAGGATCTGTTCTCAGTCCCCAAAAGACCCGGAAGACAAAAAGGGAGAGGAAGGCTGCAAAAGCTTTGGGAACCCGGATCCTGACCCAGGGCCAGAAGATCACCCTAGTAGGCAGACGGACACGAGCAGCCAGAGAAACTACCACCACGGAAGGTGAGTCGGAGGCTGGCCCCAGCCATGATGGAAGTGAGCCGTTGGAAGCAACAGAGGCTGGCCCCTGGGAGCTCGGGCAGGTTAGTCCCGGGAGAGAGACTTTCGGGCAGGACCAGGCAGAGGACCCTAGATATGATAACACCAGGAAAGAGGTGGCTGAGATAGATGGAGTACCTGTGGATGGGAAGGTCCGTGGTCCAGGACCTTACTTTATAGTGAAGAAAGATCTCCTGTACCGTGTGATGCAAATGCAGGAGCAAGAGATACATCAACTTCTGGTGCCACGAAAACATCAAAAAGCCATATTGAGCCTCGCCCACAGTCACCTATTTGGAGGACACCTAGGGGTAGAGAAAACCCAGGCACGGATCCTGCGGAGGTTCTTCTGGCCAGGAGTACATGAAGATGTCCGACGACACTGCACCTCTTGTCCAGAGTGTCAGTTACATAGTCCAAGCCCGCACTTCCGGGCTCCTTTGATACCTCTTCCAATAATAGAGGTTCCTTTCGAATGCATAGCCATGGATTTGATAGGGCCCCTTGAGAAGACAGCTCGGGGCCACCAACATGTGCTTGTTGTACTGGATTATGCAACCCGCTACCCAGAAGCCGTTCCCCTACGCAACACGGCTTCCAAAACCATAGCTAAGGAGTTAGTACATTTCTTTGCCCGAGTTGGGCTACCCAAGGAGATATTGACTGATCAAGGGACACCTTTCATGTCCAAGTTGATGAAAGATCTCTGTTCATTACTCCATGTACAAGCCCTATGGACCTCCGTATACCACCCGCAAACAGATGGCCTTGTGGAAAGATTCAATAGGACTCTCAAAGCCATGATCAGGAAAGTGGTGAGCCGGGATGGGAAAGATTGGGATACCTTATTGCCTTACTTCATGTTCACCATCTGGAAGGTTCCGCAAGCATCCACAGGTTTCTCTCCATTCGAACTATTATACGGGCGCCACCCCCGGGGCATACTGGATATAGCTAGAGAAGCCTGGGAAGAGGAGCCAAATCCAGGAAGGAACATAGTCGAGCATGTGCTGCAGATGAGGAATTGGATAGCTCGAGTTACGCCTATTTTACAAGAACACTTGGAGAAAGCACAAGAGACCCAACGAACCCATTATAACCACCAGCAAAGCTTCGACGGTTCCAACCAGGGGATCGAGTGATGGTCCTGGTGCCCACAGCAGAAAGTAAACTGTTGGCCCAGTGGCAGGGACCCTATGAAGTGATCGAAGCCGTGGGAGAGGTGAACTATAAGGTGTGGCAGCCAGGCCGCAGGAAACCAGAGCAAATTTATCACATCAATCTTTTAAAACCTTGGCACGATCGAGAGGCATGCTTAGTCACCCAGGAGACCCTTCCCCAGGAGGAAAACTTACACGAGCAAGTAAGGATATCACCTGATTTGACGCCGACCCAAAAGATAGAGGCAAACAACATGATTAATCACAACCGAGATGTGTTCTCTACAAAACCAGGGCGGACAACTGAGACCTATCACCATATCCGCACGATCCCCGGAGCCAAGGTAACATTGAGACCCTACCGAATCCCAGCAGCCAAAAGAGAAGAAATCAAGGCTGAAGTAAAGAAAATGTTAGAATTAGGGGTTATTGAAGAATCTTACAGTCAGTGGTCCAGTCCAATCGTTCTAGTGCCTAAACCTGACGGTACCACAAGATTCTGTAATGACTTCCACCGACTGAATGAAGTATCCCAATTTGATGCATACCCCATACCACGCATCGACGAACTGGTTGACCGACTGGGTAGTGCCCGATTCTTGACTACACTGGATCTGACAAAAGGATATTGGCAGATTCCCCTGACAAAGAAGCTAAAGAAAAGACAGCGTTTTCCACCCCGGATGGGCTATTCCAGTATACAGTCCTTCCTTTCGGGTTACATGGGGCCCCGGCCACATTCCAGCACCTCATGGATAAACTGCTGAGCCCCAATACTAGTTATGCAGCTGCGTACCTAGATGATGTCATTATCCATACGCCAGACTGGGGAACCCACTTGGAGAAAGTTGAGGCAGTACTGCGCACCTTAAGGCGGGCTGGCCTCACCGCTAATCCCGCTAAATGCGCCATAGGGCTAGCAGAGGCTAAGTACCTGGGCTATATTGTAGGAAAGGGCATAGTGAAGCCCCAAACGAATAAGCTAGAGGCGATTCAAAACTGGCCCCGGCCGATCTGAAAGAAGCAGGTCTGTGCATTCTTAGGCGTGGTAGGCTATTACCGACGTTTTATTCCCCACTTCGCCACTAGGGCAAGTCCCCTAAAGGACCTGGTGAAGGCCCGAGGTCCAGACATGGTGAAGTGGACTGATACAGCGGAGAGGGCATTCATAGACCTTCGGACGGCCCTCTGTAATGACCCCATACTTATAGCCCCAGACTTTAACAAAGAATTTATTTTACAAACAGATGCTTCTGAGGTGGGGTTGGGGGCGGTTCTGTCGCAAATGGTTGGAGAAGAAGAACACCCAATCCTCTACCTAAGCAGAAAGCTGCTCCCAAGAGAACAGAATTACGCAGTAGTCGAAAGAGAATGCCTTGCTGTCAAATGGGCCATGGAGACACTGCGTTATTACCTCTTGGGCCGGCGATTTACTCTTGTGATGGACCATGCACCCCTCCAGTGGATGCAGCGGAATAAGGAAAAGAATGCAAGGGTCACCAGGTGGTTTTTATCCCTCCAACCATTCCAGTTCCGCATATGGCACAGGGCTGGATGCCACCATGGCAACGCTGATGGTCTGTCAAGAGCACACTGCCTGGCATCCCAAGTTGCCCAACTCTATGGTGTTGAGCAGGGGGGCGGGGGATATGTGACGGGGCAAGGCCAGAGGGCTATAGGAAAGTGATAAGGAACCAGTATGTTAGCCCCAGGCTAAACAAATCCCTGATACCTTATGGCAGTTGCTCCAGGTTATTCAAGACACCTGGGGCCAATGAAGAACTTTCCAGAAGGCAGGGAGGTTGATTGAGACACCTGCAGCCAATCAGGGGCTGGCTGAAACTAGTCAAAAGCCTCCCAGTGAGTCAGTGAGGGGCGCACGTCAGGAGCTGTGGAAGGAGGTTGCGTGTGAGGAGCTGGGAGCAAGAGGCACTAGGAGCTGAGAGTGAGAGGGCGTACTGCTGGAAGATCCTGTGGTGAGGATAAAGAAGGTGTTGGAAGGAGTCCATGGGGAAGTAGCCCAGGGAGTTGCAGCTATCGTGTAGTTGTTCCAGGAGGTACTCTAAACAAGCTGCAATCCACAGGGCCCTGGGCTGGAACCCGGAGTAGAGGGCGGGCCCGGGTTCCCCCCAAACCTCCCAACTCCTGTCACAGTAGGAGTTGACCTGGACTGGGGGTTCTACCAGAGGGGAAGATCTCTGAGGCAAACCAAAAAAATCCGCCAATAAGCGCAGGACCCACCGAGGTAGAGGAGGAACTTTGTCACATCACATAAACACTACCCTATACCGGAAACCTACTCACCGCTATACTTACCTAAATGCCTACAGCTTCCATCCAGAACACATCACACAATCCATTATCTACAGCCAAGCTCTAAGATAAAACCGTATTTGCTCCAATCCTTCAGACAGAGACAAACACCTACAAGATCTCTATCAAGCATTCTTAAAACTACAATACTCACCTGCTGAAGTGAAGAAACAGATTGACAGAGCCAGAAAAGTACCCAGAAGTGACCTACTACAGGACAGGCCCAACAAGGAAAGTAACAGAACGCCACTAGCCATCACCTTCAGCCCCCAACTAAATCCTCTCCAGCGCATCATCAAGGATCTACAACCTATCCTGAAGGACGATCCCTCACTCTCACAGATCTTGGGAGACAGGCCAATCCTTGCTTACAGACAGCCCCCCAACCTGAAGCAAATACTCACCAGCAACCACACAACAAAAACACTAACCCAGGAACCTATTCTTGCAACAAAGCCCGTTGCCAACTCTGTCCACATATCTATTCAAGTGACACCACCATAGGACCTAATTACATCAGCCATGCCATCAGGGGCTTGTTCACCTTCACATCTACCAATGTGATATATGCCATCATGTGCCAGCAATGCCCCTCTGCCATGTATATTAGCCAAACCAGACAGTCTCTATGCAAAAGAATAAATGGACACAAATCTGACATCAGGAATCATAACATTCAAAAACCTGTAGGAGAACACTTCAATCTCTCTGGTCACTCAATAACAGACCTAAAAGTGGCAATTCTTCAACAACAAAAAATTCAAAAACAGACTCCAACAAGAAACTGCAGAACTGGAATTAATTTGCAAACTGGATACCATTAAATTAGACTTGAATAAAGACTGGGAGTGGCTGGGTCATTACACAACCTGAAAACTATTTCCCCATGCTAAGTTGTCCCCTATTGTTACTCACACCTTCTTGTCAGCTGTTTAAAATGGACCATTCTGATTATCACTACAAAAGTTTTTTTTCTCCTGCTGATAATAGCCCATCTTAATTGATTAGTCTCTTAGAGTTGGTATGGCAACCCCCATCTTTTCATGTTCTCTGTATATATATATATATATATATATATATATATATATATATATATATATATATATATATATATATAATCTTCCTACTGTATGTTCCACTCTATGCATCTGATGAAGTAGGTTTTACCCCACGAAAGCTTATGCCCAAATAAATTTGTTAGTCTCTAAGGTGTTAGTCTCCTCGTTCTCTTGTGTGCAGGGACCCGGCTAGAGGCCAGGAAGAACCACAGCCCGGGAGGATGAGAGACTCACACCTACAGGGCCGACTCCAGGCACCAGCCGACCAAGCACGTGCTTGGGGTGGCACCTTCTAAGGAGCGGCCAATCTTGGGGAGGTGGGGCAACACTTGTGGGGGGTGTTTGTGTTTGTTTTTGTTTCGGCGGGGCGGCACTCGGGGGTTTTGTTTTTGTTGTTTTGGTGGGGTGGAGCTCTGGATTTTTTTTGTTTGCTTTTTGCTGTGGGGAGGGGGCGACGCTCGTTATTTTTTTTTTTTGCTTGGGGTAGCAAAAAAGTTAGAGCCGGCCCTGCACACCTAGATACATTTTCCCTTAAACTGATGGATTTACTCCTTTCCCTGTCTCTAACCAAGTCTTTCCATCCACATTTCCAGGGCTTTTCCCCCTGAAAGTTCTCCTGTTGTTTGGTGTATTCTTTTTGCATGCAGCTGCTGCTTTGCTCCCCTCCTTCTGGTTAATGGTCCATTAACTAGTTCTCTCCATGTGAGGGGAAGAGTGTCCAGGAGTTGCTGAGTGCTGGGAAATCATCACAATCAAAGCACATTAACAAACAACACATTCCTGTTTCTTAGAGGGGCTGATAATTGTACTGGGGTCCTGGGGAAGGCCGGATCTGGTGGCAACCACCAGGAATGGGGGTCTGCGTGTTCTCTGCTTCTTAGAAGAGAAACTGACTATGGAAGAAAAAAGAGGAAGATAGGTGTAGATTGTTAAAGGATTCAATGAGCTGTGCCCAATGTATTCGAAAGGTGCTTAAGCTAGGCACACCGACTCACCAAACACACTCAGCAAAGAAACAACACAGCCACACAGCAAATGTATGCAGCAAAGAAACAACTGAACACACACACACACACACACACACAGAGGCATGCACACAGTCACGCACACACACACTGCAAATAACACAGCCCCTCAGCCCAAATCCCACACCCAGCAAAGATACAAGACAGCATATAGACACCTCTCTGCATACAGCACACACAGGTGTCAGTACCCGCACCTACAGTACACACGTATCGCACAGTGAGCAGACACAGACCCACCGTGTTTTCAAAACACAGCCCTACCCTTCCGAAGGAAATGGAGCCACGCAATATAGCCCCAGCGCCTCCCATTGCATCATCCTTCCTCCTGTGGACCCCTGCACACTCATTACGCCTGCCACAGACCATTCTACACCTGATACAACACACAGATACACCAACTGCAACACAGTACACCAATGCCATGTTCCTGCATGCACACACAGAACACGTGCACCAGAGAGTACACACATATATACCAACCAGAACACAGAGAACATTTCCACCCCACACTGCACACACTACACCAGCTGAGATGTTGTACGTCTCCTGTTGCGTGCACGCACACACCCACAGCAAGTACCCCCACCACTGGGCGCATGCAAACAGCCAGAGCAAGTACCCAGAGCACTGCTGGACACACACACACACACACCGCAGCATGTACATCCATCCTTGGGCTCATGCACACACCCACAGCATGTACAGCACTGCTGAGCACACACACACAGCATGTACACACACCGCTGGGTGCATGCACACACCCATCGCTGGGTGCACACACACACCTAGATCCTGTACATCCACCACTGGGAGCACGTACACACCCAGAGCATGTACACACACCACTGGGCGCACACACACACACACATATCCGCCACAGAGTGCATGAACACACATCCACAGCACATACCCCCGCCGCTAGCACACGCATACCCACAGCACATACACAGAGCCCACACACAGAGCCCATACACCCACTGTTGGATGTGTAAACATACCCAGAGCCCATACACCCACCACTGCACACATGCACACACCCCGAGCAGGCACACAAACCGCTGGGCGCACACACACACACAGCACATTCAACCACCGCTGGGCACATGCACAAGCCCAGAGCACATACACCCACGACTGAGCGCACCCACACACCCACACAGCACATACATCCTCCGCAGAGTACACGAACACACACCCGCAGCACATACACCTACCTCTGGGTGCACACACACACCCAGAGCCCATACATCCACCACTGTACACACACACACACACACACACACACACACACACACACACACACACAGAGCAAATACACAAACTGCTGGGCGCACGCACACACCCAGAACACATACGCCTACCACTGAGCGCATGCACTCTCACAGCACGTACACTCACTTCTGGGCGCACAGACACCCACCATTGGGTGAACGGACACACCCAGAACACCTACACCCATCGCTGGGCACACGCACACGAACAGCACATATACACACCAATAGGTGCACGCATACAAACACATACGATGTACACCCATCACTGGGTGCATGCACACACCACAGCACATACACCCACCACTGGGTTCATGCATACACGCACAGCAGGTACAGCACCGTTTGGCATGTGCACATGCAGATAGAGCACGTGCAGCCACCACTGAACACATGCACACACCCACAACATGTACACCCACCTCTGGGTGCACGCACAAACACAGAGCACATACAGCTACCGCTGCACATATATACAACTAACACACACACGTCAGTCAAGATGCTGCACACACATGTACACCGGAGACCACACACACACACAAAGTTGGGAGAGGTAATGTCTTTTACAGCATTATCTTCTGTTGTGAGAGAGACCAGCTTTCAAGCTACACAGAGCTCCCCTTCAGACCCTGAACCATGAGCGCTTGTCTCTCTCACCACCAGGAGTTGGTCCAATAAAAGCTATTCCCTCCCCCACCTTGTCCCAGGAGATCAGACAGACAAACACAGCCACACTACCACTGAGCATGCACATACACCAAACAGGACCCTGCACACTGGAGCACAGAACATTGATACTGCAGGCACATGGGGACCCCAGGGCAGCACGCACCATGCCCACATGCATGGGGGACATTTATATGGCCATGCACCCTCCGGCCAGCTCCTTTAAGGACTCTGGTTCTTCAGCAGGTCAGCCTCTCTCAGCTAGAAGGCAAGTGCAGTACCCAGAGATGAATTCAGATTGTCAGCTCTTTGGCACAAGGACCGTCTCTTTGCTCTGTGTTTGTACAGCGCCTAGCACCATGGACCCCTGCTTCATGTCTGGGGCTCTTAGCTGCTACCACAATACAAATAACAATACCCTAAGACAGCTTCCCACACCTTTTGTTAACCACTGCATCCAGTACCTTGCTACCCCAGGTGCTCTAAATAGCTCTCTGGATTTATGATGATAATGCCTAGCTCTAACATACCACTTTTCATCAGTAGGAGTACAAAGGCAGTCAGTCTTACTGTGGAGATGTCAGTATCATCAATGGGGAAACTGAGCCACAGAGCTAGAAAGTGATTTGCCCAAGATTATGGGAAGAGCTAGGAATAGAACTGAATACAAGTCCAGTGCGCCACCCCCTAGGCTATTAGGAGTCAAGTATCTAGAACTTTGCTGTGAGGATGCAGTTCTCTGCATACTACCCGGCTTGTTCTGGCAGAGGCTCGGGTGAGCTGGGGCAAGGGTAGTACTCGACACAGGGTTGCCCAGGATGCTGGGGGGTGGGGGGAATATGCTACAAGTCTGATCCAAATGGGAAGGATTTGAAAGGCAGCCACCTTCAGTTCAGCCCAAGGTCCCTAGTGAGACAAGAGTCGCCGAGCCCACCCGCACTGGCCTCCGTGCTTACTTCCAAGCAATGAATTCATCAGGCTGGAGGCCTGGGAAAGTTTAGACAGAAACTCACCCGACAATCATTCACAAAGTTTGACATTAAAAAGTGCTGACAGCAGCGAGGGGGAAAGGAATGGAAGAAGGGCCACTTTCATCTTGTGATAGCCTCCTCCTGGCCCCAGGTCACCGCTGTCTCCTCATCCTCCCCCAGTTTCCCAACACCACCTCCCTTCACCCCACCACTCCCAGCCTCCCTCCCGCTCTCTTGGCATTTTATTAAATAGGGTCACAGCCCACATTCAGGTCCCTCCCACCTCCCAGCCGAAATGAAAACACTCATCCCTTTGCTGTTACCCTCAGCGCAAGGTGCAGGGCCTTCTCTCCTGCCGCAGCCTTGAACTTTCCCTGCAAAACATCAAGGCAAAGGCTGCTTCTCCCCTCTCAGCCCCCCCCCCGCTTTCCCTCCATTAATTATCTTGTTCCGTTGAAAGAAAAGTAAAAATTGGAGCCTTCCTCTGGCAATTTATGACGTCGGGAGACTGAGCAATAATTTATTACTTGATCCAATTTTATTTTATTCGTTCTTTACACACACACACAAACACACACACAAAGGTATGGGGAAGAGGGAGAGACACTAACCTGAATTGATCATGCCAAGTACCTGCCTGCTGGAGGTAAAGATTGGATGTAATTTACAGGGCAGGAAGGGGGCATTTGGCAGAGTTAATATTTGAAAGCTGGACTTTGAAGGTGGGAGGGGAAAAAAGCCCCACTAATTAAAACTGATGGGTTAATTTCAGAGGAAGAATGTGATGGTAATGAAACCGAGCAACAGTGGGGTGGTCTGCACAAGAAGGTAGGACACCCACTAGGAAAACAGCCCTGATTTAAACATCAAAGCAGCCAATGATAGCGTGTATCTATTTACAGATACACTCACCAAAGTAGCAAGATACCAGGTGAGCCCTGCTCAAAGCAAACCGGATAGGCCCAGCAGGGGGCACTCTTGCCACACCTGTACAAGTGCTGTACCAGAACTTCCCTCAAGGTAGCCACCCTGTATACCCTCACCCCACCCAGAAACACGCCTCTTGGACTAGTGCAGCTGCCAACAGATTCGCCAGCCATCCCCTTTGAGCCCTGTGCACTTGATAACAAGGAAAGAGTTTCCTGCACCCGCTTTCTAGTGCATTCATGTAAGTGCAGGCATAATGTAGCCCTATATATGAATGAATGAATCACTTCACACAACACTGAAATGCAGCTACCTCTGGGGTGGAAGGAAGCAGCTGCAGAAATACTGCGTAACGCTTGAGACAGGAAGTGAAAATACAAATAGAAACGCACACCCAGATGCTGGTGCACATGCATGTATTAGATAAATGCCCTTTTATGAAAACTACAATGAAAGCTTTCTTCCAATTTCTCACCAATTCTTCTTGAACTTGAACTTCAGATTCTTATTCTCAGGCCAACAGGTGAAGTCTGAGCAATGAGTTATCAGATATATTTTTTTGCAGTGTGCACATCCAGCAAAAAGTTAATTATCTGAGTATAGGCATATGGGTTAATTAGAATGCCATATGCCTGTACTAAACACTGCCACTGTTGCAACTAGTGTTCCAGCATGCACCTATATCCAATTAGTTTGAAGTACGAGCTTGGGGGAAGAGCAACTTGAGGGCTGCTGTTGAGAATTTTGCTGGCTTCTCAAATGATTTGATTGCTGTTTTGATGCCTGGCTCATTGGAATCTCTTTACTGCACTGGGTAAACGAGAGACCCCACAAAGTGACTGCTTTATGAGTTTGCAGTACACTAACACATAGGGCAAGACAGCGAGCAGAACGCACAGCTTTGCTACCTCAGAAAAAAGGGCTTCCGTCCAGATCCACAGGGGAACTTCAGCTCCTAACTTCCACTGAAAGCCCTGGAAGTCAGCACCAAAACACCTGGAAGGATATAGGCCTTACTCATTTTAAATAGACCCCATTAACTTGGAAAATCACATTTGCCCGATCATTTTGTACCTATTATAGCTACAAGTAACACCCAAGATCACTCTAAATGAAAGAAGTTAAGTGTATCTATCTGCCTATCTATCCAAGTACTTATCTGGCCCTCATCACCACACCATCTGAGGGCCTCACAATCATTAACAGGTTGTATCCTGGGTGTGTACACACACACTCACGCACACACATGAGGTAGGGAAGTATTATCGGGGTATAAGGACTGCGATAGATCAAGTGAGGTACCTAAGGTTCCCCAGCAGGACAGTAGCAATAAACCCATCTCTTGAATCCACATCCAGTGTCCTACCCAGTGGCCAACCTTTCCAACCCAGGGAGCCCTCCAATTGACTTCAATGGGCTTTAGATCAGGCCCTGAGTTTTTTTCATTTGTGTATAGTCAATTTAGAATCATAGAATATTAGGGTTGGAAGAGACCTTAGGAGGTCATCTAGTCCAACTCCCTGCTCAAAGCAGGACCAACACCCACTAAATCATCCCAGCCAAGGCTTTGTCAAGCCGGGCATTAAAAACCTCTAAGTATGGAGATTCCACCATCCTTTTCACAGTTTCTCATGTACAGTCAGTTACCTGTACATTGCAAACGTCCTTAGAAACATCAAGAAGGGTACAGGAAAAAAACCTTAAAACTTTTTTTAAAGGATTTTTTGACACAGTACATGGGGAGATAAGGTTTAAAAGGGATCTCTGTGATAAATGAGAATTCCTTTCCATTTGTCACTTAAAAAATAGAGTAAGGCAACATCATCCCTTTAAACTTTTGAATTGTTGCAAAAGCAGATGAGACATTGACCATGCCTGTCAGTTTATGCTGGCAGATTCTGCAGCCAAAAAAAAATGGTGATTTATACACAGATGCAGAACTACGGTGCAATTCGTAAGGATAAGTGTTATTTTTTCTTATTGTTTTAACTGTAGACTTTAGCTTGCTCACAGATCTTACATCAGTAAAGAGCAGTGCTGTTAAACAGGTGAGGAAAATAGGGTTCTTCCTTATTTATTTAGGGGTGGTTTCATTTATAAACAAAAGGCATCTGTCGGTACATACTGACCGAAGGTCCAGCACGGTTAAGCATGCAAATAGTCCCATTGATTTCAAGTAAGCATATGCTTAGATGCTTAGATGCTTTACAGGATCAGGGCCTCAAGTCTCAACCTCATGGTACATTGACTTTTTACATTTCAATGTAATACTGAGTGATCACATGAATGCAAAAAAGGAGTTATACTCATTATTAAATAAGAAAAGGTGTCTATTTCTAGATATTTCTATTCTAATAATATTAATAATACATTTATAAAAACAAAACAACATTAACCTTCAATTTTCTGAGATTTCCACAAAGCCCCATCTTCACGGTTTTGTTTAAATCCTACACTCTTTGCAGCAGACTATCCCTCTTTGGGTCTCGTACAACAGGCAGCACTTTGTAGGATAGTAATCATCTATCAGGAAAAAGAAATCAGGGCAGGCAGTGAAGCTGCAGAACTATTTCTGCCTGGAAAGAACAGCAGTGAAGCTAGGGAAAAGTTTCTACATTTTTTCAGATGAAGTAGGTGTGGGAATTCCATTAGAGCTACAACCCCACAGCACCCATTGAAGTCCCAAATGCATCATAGAATATCAGGGTTAGAAGGGACCTTAGGAAGTCATCTAGTCTAACCCACTGCTCAAAGCAGAACCAATCGCCAATTTTTGCCCCAAATCACCCCCTCAAGGATTGAACTCACAACCCTGGGTTTAGCAGGCAAATACTCAAACCACTGAGCTATCCCTCCCCTGGTCAGTGTTAGGGCCTGGGGTATTAAGAGGTACATCCAGCAGCATTAGACGTGTCAGATTCTTATGGGAGTAAAACTGAATAAGGGTTGAAATTTAATTTACTTTGCACAGTTCAGAAAAATATGGCAGCATGATCTAATGGTCAGGGCCACTGTTCCCTCTAAGCTGTGTGCGTGTGCGCGTGCACACAGATCCTAAACCCCGTGCACACAGTGAAACACCGTGCGCACAAAAATTTGCAAAGAAGCACAACAATTTGCACAGAAGAATTTTTTTGCGCACACAGCCCGTCAAAAATTTGCACAGAAGAAATTTTTTTGCGCACACGGCCTGTCAAAAATTAGAGGGAACATTGCGGGGCAGAAGACTGGGAGTCAGAGGCTGCATTGACTCACAGCGTGGCCTTGGCCAAACCACTTAAACTCACTCTGTGCCTCAGTTTCTCCCTCTCTAAAATGGGGATGATGCTACCCACCTTTGCAAGAGGCTTAGAGGAGAGGGATTCTATAAGGAGATCCCTTATGCCCACTGGATCTTGTTACAGGATCTAGCTCTAGGTATGAAATATCAATATTTTGCTGCTGGGTTACTTCCTGAGCCAGTATCACCAACAGCCATGATTTTTATCACAAATCTGGATATCTCTGGTGTTACTTAAAGTGCCAGATCCTGGAATCATGAGATTAGTGGAGAATCTCTGCTTTCATTTAATTAAAAAAATGTTTCTAATCCTTGCGTATGCAGAGAATATCTCGATTGCAAAACATGACTGCAGTCCATTCTAATGGCTATGACACCAGAAAGCAAAGAAAAACAACCCCACATTTTTTATTGGTGGTTTTTAGATCTTGTGATTTTTTAAACTAATCTCATAATTGTGGGGAGCCTTGCTTATGATTTCTGAACGTCCCTTGGGGTTAGCCATGCTGGTTTAGCTTGTAAAATGAAACTAGCTTGGTCAATTTCACTTCCTGATTCACCCAGCCTAACATGATTTCTATTGAGTTTGGAGTCACAATGAGAATTAGGTGAAGGACAGACATCCCATTTTGTGAATGATTTCAAAATCTGGCTTCCTTCCAAACTGGAATGAAAACTGAAAATTTAAAAATTCTCCATGAAAGAAAACTATTTCAAGTTGATCAAAACATTTCATTGCAATTTTGTCTTTTTTTTACACTTTGTATTATAGTATATGAGAAAATACAAACTAAAACAAATGAAAGGTCATTTCAAAAGGAAAAATCAAAACATTTGGTTCCAAAAATGTCAAAATGAGCCATTTTGCCACTTTCAGAACATTTTTTCCAGTTTTCTTCACAATGAAATTCCAGAAAAATCAACCTGATTTCAGACAGTTTCAGTTTTGATGGAACCACATAAATCTGATGAAATATGGTTCCCCTGAAATTTCTACAACCAATTCAAGAAACAACACAATGCTGCTGTGTTTGGGGTAATGGTGAATGTGGTGGTGCCAATTCTTGTGATTTTACTGGGAGTTTCACAGTTTAGGTGGTTATTGTTTTTTTCTGATAGCCCCCAGCTACTGGAATTTAGTTATTATCTGAGAATCTCAGCTTTCATTTTTTTTAAAAATAAGAAGTTCCCGGTTGCAGAGAAAAACTCAGAAGTGTGACCCCCCTAAAGGCTCTAATACTAGAAGGCAAATAAAATTAACCTTAAATATATGACTGTACTTTTAAATTATCATGATTTTTAATGCCGGATCCATGATTTGTGAATGTTGGGGGTGGATTAGATGCAAAATAGTTCTCACTGAAATTTTTAAAGAAACATCATGAAAACCCATTTCTCACCAGAATATGTTTTCTAAAAATATATAGATGTATTTAACTTCTTTAAACCAAAGACCTAAATTTGAGCCCTAAACTGCTTTCTACTGTCCTTTTAATAGTGGCCTGGAGGAAGTATTGCTAATAAATTAATAAGAATTGTGACTGGTGATATTTTTGGTATTTATTCATGTTGTCAGGAAAACACTTAAGCAAGAATTTAATTTAAACCTACTTGCTTAAGTCTGCTTGATTTCAGTGGGACTAAAGCATGGGCTTAAAGTTAAAACCATGTTTAAGTGCTTTGCTGAATCACTTGGAAAGGACAGACAGTCAGCTGGTGAAATTTACCAATGCCACCAAACTGTTTGATTTAGTAACTAATCCTAATGCACCAGGCAACAAGGTGGCAGATGAGAATCATCTTGGATGGGGTAAGGCAAGGTACATTTTAGCAAAAAGAATCTAAGCTGTTTCTATACAGATTGACTCTGAACCTGTGCAGTCCTCAGAGGAAGAATGGTGTAGGCGTCCCCTTGGCTAACAAAATGAAGATGCCACCAAAATGTCCAAACCGCAGTTTAAAATGAAAATCAACAGAATGTTTGGATGCATTTAGCATAGAAACTGGAAACAATACAGGAAATATTAGAGGCCTGATCACTTGATCCAACAATGGGCAAAACTCCCACTGATCTTCTTCTTCTTTCCCTTTTGCAGATGAGGAAATTGGGGCAGAGCAGGGACTTACTAAAGGTCACAGTGAGCAAGACGCACGAAGAGAACCCAGGAGTCCTACACCAAAAACTCCTGGGACAAAGTCTCTGAACTGTAGGTGCCATTATGTCTCTCACTTACCACCTTGTCAGATCACACCCTATGCAGTTCACTCATCTAAATTTCAGCTTCGTTGTTTGCATCATTTTCAAGTTTCATGTACAAAAAACCTCAACTCATCCACATTAGGTTGCCATTTAGTCAGGTTACACATTGGTGAGTGGGCTAGGAGAGGAGGCAGGCTGTGGCGGGGAGGTGTCTTCACTTGCTATGAAGTACAATTCCATGGAGGTTTGTGAACAACAATTCCCATCCTCACCTAGACTCTTGAAATTAGGATCATATGTGCCAATCTGTTGTCATTTTAACGCCTTCATTCAAATAGTGAAAGCCTGCTCCAATCTCTAGCTCCAAAAACCTCCAGAAATTGTAACTATATTTTGCAAAATATTTTGCATTTTTTTCTGTTGACCTGTGTTTAAAAAAAATAAACCAAATTTTTGGGATGTTTTCCCTCTTTATCCCCCATCTCCCCTCTTCTCCCCCCGTCCCGGCAAGGTAGAAGAGCCACAAAAAGTCATTCAAAAGCATGGGGGGAAGGGGGGCGGGGGAGGAATGCCTTTCCATGCAAGACTGAAGGAGCTTATCAAAAAGATCAAGAGGTGACTTGATTACAGTGTTTATGTACCTTCACAGGGAGAAAATACCAGATATTCTTTAACCTAATAGAAAAGGGCATAACAAGAATGGCTGGAAGCTGAACCCAGACAAATTCAAGTCAGAAATGAGGCACACGTTTTCAACAGTGAGGGTGATTAACCGCTGAAACAAATTACCAAGGAAAGTGGTAAATGCTCTCTCTCTTGATGTCTTCAGACCCAGACTGGAGCCTTTCCAGGAGAGATGCTTTAGTCAAACACAAATTAAAGGGCTCATCACAAAGGTAAGTGGGTGAAATTCTCTGCTCTGTGATATACAGGAGCTCAGACTAGACTAGGATCTAATGCACCCTTAAAATGTATAAAGAGAAAAACCAGAGACCCCTGGAAACAAAAAAAATGTGGGGTCCCCCCAATCAAAACAATAGAAAAGCTAGGGAACAAAACCTTCTTTTAAAGCCATTTTTATCAGGAAAAAAGTTTTGGATTAAAATTGTCTAGCAGCTCTCTGAAATGGGCAGCAGGCTCTAGAATCAGGAGTCTATGACTCTAGAGAGGGGCTCCCTGGTCATAGGTGCCCCCCCGCCCCGGCCCCAACTCCACCCCTTCCCCGCCCCCATTCCAAACCCTTCCCCAAATCCCCGGCCCCACCTCCTCCCCCAGGCGTGCCGCACTTCCCCTCCTCCCCCATCCCTCCCAGGCTTGCCGCCCGCAAGCCTAGGACGGAGTGGGGAGAAGCGGAACGGGGGCACGCTCAGGGGAGGAGGCAGAGAGGAGGTGAGTGGAGGTGAGCTGAGGTTGTGGGGGCAGGCAGCTGCCAGTGGGTGCTCCAGCCCCGGAGCACCCACAGAGTTGGCGCCTATGTCCCTGGTCACTCACTGCCAGTTAAGTTGCACCCATCCCCTGAGCACAGAATGAGGTGCTCAGAACTCTCTGGCGAATCCTGTGGATTTCCAGCAGAGCAGCTTTCCATACTCATGTTCTCTGCTGGTTTCGAGCAGGGTCATACACTGGCTTGGAAGAACTGGTTCCATTTAGACAGCCCACTCCCAGGGTTACCTCATGCCTTCCAGTGAGGCCCGTCATTAGGATTTGTGAAGGGTTGGAGGAGAAAACGTTATTTTCTTTTTACAGAGCCAATTTGATCACTCACCTGTGATAACTGCTCTACTCTTCAGACACTGAAATTCATTTCCTAGGCACAATAGGTTTCCAGTGCAAAAAAACCCAACCCCACCTCCAAACAACACAGAAGAGTTAAAAATAGCCACGCTGTGTCAGAGCAGACACAGAGCAAGCAGGAGGCCATGGGAGACAGGAAATAATTTCGGAGGTGATGCAGCAGCCATCCAGAGAACAGGGCAGGGAGATCGGAGTGGTAAGTGCGGGGGGCGGGGGGGGAGGGTTTGGACGTGATGATAACCGAGATCAAAGAAGACTGGAAGATAAGGGTGAGGTGTGTGGCCATGGGGGTAGCAGACGAGACACTGGGAGTGGAAGGTGTAGTAGAAAGAAAGCCTAGGATATAAGTCCTTGTATCAGAGGCCTGGTATGAGGCCTAAGCTAAAGCAGTGGGCAAGCTTTGCTAATATAAAGCAAAGTTACCACAAGTCAGGCTGTGAGCAAACGTCAGGCTCTGCCTGCTTGCAAGTTCACAGAATCTGGCAAGAACAGGGCTGATATTGCAGAAATACACATTCCTACAATGTGCTAGGCACAGAGTACTCACACAAACACATTCTGATATCAAGTGGTACCAAAACATCCCAATATAAAAAATGGTACAAAAACATTCCCCAAGGATAACAAGAACACACTGACCCCTCCTAAAAGATAAGGTCAGGATGACAGCATATAATAAAAATGTTTTAATCAAACCAACATGTATAACGTGATGGATGAAAACTAGCCATGTCAGAGGGCAATAACTAACTATGTCAGAGGGGCAGTACTAACTTGTTTGTATTAGGGTATAAAGATGTATCTCAGAGGGAGTCTCTTTGTCTGGTCTAGGGAGGAATGGAAAGTCCCGCTGTTCACTAAGCTGGTCCATTGTTATGGGCATACATGTATTAGCGGTCCTGTAGAGTCTGCAGGATACTAGTACCATGCTTCATCAACAATAAACCTGGCTGGATACCTTCCTCCCTTAACAGATCTTGTGGTCATTGGGCAGTTTGCTTGAGGTCTGCATTGCCAGTTGTCTGCGCGGGGCTGGGGCAGCACACAGATGGAACGCACACGCAACCAAACATCTATCAACATCTAACCACTGAAGGAGTGATACATGGCCATTGGGTAGCAGAAGGTTGGTTGAGGGTGTACAGCAAGTGTGACAGATATCATGGTGTCACTTGCCCCACCACCAAAGCTGTGTATTTCTGGGGGATTGGCCTCTGCACTGCCGTGGGTTTCTGTCTTTGGAAGTCCCCCATCAGGAGGTTATTCTTAGGCCCTGTGCTGGATGGGAGGAAAGCTGCCACTTCCCAGTCTCTGCCAGGAAAGTCCCTCCCGACTAGTTTATCAGAAACCAATGCTTCAAAGAACGATCAGCAAAGCTCCCGTAGGTTTGACATTTCACACAACGTATCCGTTTGGCAGAGCCAGGATAAATGACACAGCGTGAAATATACTCCACCACATCAAACCCTATAAATCAGTGAGATTCCTGGTTTCTAAATGTCATGTGTGGAATATGAACTCCTTGGGAACATCTGAATCAGGCCACAGTGCCCCTCCCTCCAGCACACTCCCCCACTTTGAAAAGGGGGCTCCCCGGCTCCCCTTCAGAGCCAATGTGCCCCCATTGGTTCTTGTCTGGGGCACTGCTGACTGTTGACCCAACACGGCAGCACGTCCGCAAAGAGCTGCTTGCAACCCGCATGGGAAGTAGCTGTATGGAAAGAAATCTGCACCCAGAGGACACAGCTGGAGGACTCTTGCCTTGATGGACCAATGGGCTGATCTGGAATGGCAACACCTCAGTATAGATACACACACAGGCCAGAGAGAATGGAGTCTGCATCCCTGGCACTGCTCGTGTGGATCCGCTGGAGGGACGAGGGCAGATGGATGGGGAGGGCAGAGGGGCTCTTCTCAGGAGGATGAAGAGCCTACAGAATTTCTCTTTCCTCTTGAGATCTCCTGACGGGTAGGAGTGGGAGCTGGGCAAGGCTGGGCTAGTTACACAGTACTTTGGGGCTATGTCAGCGCTGAGCACCACTGGTCAGGCATCCCAGAGAGCGGTGTGGGCAGCACGCAGGAGTCGCTGGCCAGAAAGCAAGTGCGGGCAGGTGTCATTTATGCGCTATGGGTACAAGAGAGAAAGTGACTAATGGGGAAGTGTCAGATACAGAAGCCTCCTGTACCCATATCCTGTCCCCTACACTGGGCTCTCTGATCTCACTCATTCCTGTGTCACTCTGCTGGCTTCAGCAGAGTCACTCTGGATTTATACCAAAATCCAAACCAGACCCACTATCTTACTCCCACCTATGGCTTCCTGCAACTGGCTTCCCCTGCTACAAGCTCCACTCCTGTCTCAGCATAGCTCACTCACCGAATGCTAAGCGCCTCTCCTGCCTGCCGTGCAGCTTACACTGCCTTTCGCTGACCCTGATTCAGGCCAGAGGAATGCCCCCCACCTCTGACCTGGGCCCATTCTTATGGTAAGCATCCTGGGGCTGGGAAGCTGATCTGGTCTATCTTGTCCCTGCAAAGCCAGGCTGGGACTTTCAGGAAAAGCGACGTTCCCAGGAGATCTCTAATGCTTCCTTGGGTCTAGCTGGACCCAAAGAGAGCAGGAATGCAGCAACCTTTGTCATGGCCTTCGATGCTGCTGGGCACAGCCAGCTCCTGGAGATGCCAAAATTCACAAAGAAAGAGAGACAGCAACAAAAGCACCTTGCAGAGCTCCAGGTCATTTGGGGTTTGTGCTTGAGGCAGAGCGGGGACTAAATCTTAGCTAGTTTCCCCCCATACACGGGGAGGTGGTGTCACAGCCTGGTCCTGCACAAATACCACCTCCGCCCCCGAAGAGCCACTAACAAGTGCCCCATCCCTGTGCTCTCCTGCCCCAAATTCTGGAGCATGAGCCAACACAGGTGGGGAGCTTCCTGGTGTCTCTGCCCCTCCTAGCACCAGGAGGCAGAATTCACTCCCAACTGTGTACCAACACCTGGTGTTATTCAGGAACTCCTGGGGCTGGACAGAGACCGAGAGCCAACCTGCCGGCCTCTCCCTTCAGAGGGGAAATCTGCACACATATTAATCTCATCGCACACACGACCCCTCCATCCTGATCCCAGAATCCATCTATTAGGGGATTTACATAAATTACTGGCTATCAATAGGGCGCACAAGGTGCCGGGGCTGTGACGCGAGGGGCTTGGAAACTGGCAGAAAAGGAGGGGGAGGGCTCAGCGGGGCTGGAGAAAGGTTGCTCCCCAAGTGAATGAGAGACTAGGGTGCTGGGAGCAGGCATCTGCACAAGGAAGCAGAAGAGATTAACCACCCCCCTCCCTTTGTTTTAAATCTACATTTCTCTCACTGCATTCCTCAAACACTGGGTCCCCCAGCACTGCTGGCGCAAGAGCCTTCTCGTCTGCATTCAGCCCAGACTTCTTGTCTCATCCTCAGAGCACCTCACCCTCAGGAGTGGATTAAGCCTCACAACCCCTGCCCCCCCGCCATGAGGCAGGGGAGTACCCTCCCCATTTTACAGATGGGAAACTGAGGCAGAGGGCAGACTAAGCAACCTGCTCAAGTCACACAACACTGCTGCAGAGCTGGGCATTGAACCGGGGTCAAATCCCGCACCACTAGATCACCCTTCCTAACCTCATGCTACCTCCTTTCCAATCTCTTCTGCACACATCTCTTTTCTCCATCACCCCCTCTCATTGCTTGTGTTGTTTAAGGCTGTGAAGCATTTGGGGATGGAGCTGTATGGAAAACCTGGCCACAAAGCCAGCTGGTATGATGGGGTGGGGAGGCAGAGGATGGACTGGACTGGGCTGTTCCATCTCTAATGCCTCCACGCCTCTGTTCCCAGTAGGCAGAGACACATGGGGATTCCCACCTGTGTCAGGGAGGAGGTGAGCTGGCTCTCATGCAATCCAGACTCGGGTAGATGCAGGGAAATGTGCAGATGTGAACGGCTGACGCAACTAAGGCCTCATCCACCTGGCTCTGGAGAGCGCTCTGAGGAGTACATTCATCCCAGCTTCCTTTAGCACTGTCACTCAGGGAGGCCTTCTGCAGCATTGAGTATTTGCTCTCTAAATTGATTCCCAGTCCCCTCCTTTCTAAGCCACAGGAACTCCTGGGAGAAGAGATCCAGGGCTGCACAAGAGAAAGGAATAGATGCTGGTGCCAGTTTGTGTGCAACATGGATTTCTCCTGGGTTCCTTTAATGTCTCTGCCACTGACTCACTCTGGGGACTTTGGTATGTCATGTCATCACTCTGTGCCTCAGTTTCCCCATGGATGAAATGGGGGTAATTCCATTTCCTTC
The DNA here is from genome assembly GCA_033296515.1 of Macrochelys suwanniensis. Lineage (NCBI taxonomy): Eukaryota > Metazoa > Chordata > Testudines > Chelydridae > Macrochelys > Macrochelys suwanniensis. The sequence continues at coordinate 72,407,837 of CM065778.1, read as the reverse complement.
CCTCGCAGTGCTGTTGGGGGTCTCCGTTAACAGTTGCAGAGCCATTTCGGAGCTGTAGCTGAAAGGCTGGCAGGAGAGGGCACAGATACCTGCAAAGGTTTGTCTTTATTCTATCATTTCCTGCAGCAGGGCCTTGTGCCAAGGCACACAAACTGAAGGACTTCTCACTGTGCCATGCTAACGGCTTGGCGTATGGCACACCATGACCGGCACCAGAATCTCCACTCATGCTCCCGAGCTCTGTGCAGATTGGCATGATACTCCCATGTCCCTGTCTTGTTTGCCCACTCCACTTCTCACTCCACTTGGGATGGGACACATCCATCACCCCAAGAACCTTGAGTGTGGGGCTTTTTAAGTGGGAGACTGGCTATATGTCCCCTTCCTGTTAAACTCTACAATGGTTCATCAGCTCTGGGGATTAGGGATAATTCTTGGATAGGACAATGGAGCTGACTTCTCCCTCAATGCACAGCCCTAAGGTAGAGAAACCCCCATTGTCACCAGCCCTCTGGTCCATCTGGAAGGAGACCCAGACCCTGTATATTAGCAAGGGTAAAAGAGCAACTTTTCCCATAGTGTTTTGCTGCCCCTTTGGGGCCAGTGGGGGTATTGCACCCTACCTGACTTGCAAGGGAAGTGACTCCACAAAAGTACATCTAAGCAACAAGTCATTTGTTCGCACCCCAGACAGACATCGGGGGCAGATTACTGGGTTAGGGAAAGAGCAGTGTAAAGGGAAGCAGAACCAAGCGGACAGCCCTGGTTGAGTGACAGCTCAGTTGTGGTTGTTACTTGGGAGCCTGCGTGGAGTGAGTTTGGTGGATCTCAGTCCAGTTCCTAGGGACTAGTGTCCACACATGACAAACCCACTCACACAGCTGGCACCCAGGGGCCCTCTTTGGCAGTCTCAGCAAAGAGGCCAAGAATGGAATGAGTCAGAGTCAGACCCCTCGAAAAGGATATAGGCAGTGTGGGAGGAACTTGCCCTGCAGCTGCCTGTGCTCCATTCCTCCCTCTGGATGCACAGAGACCTCCTGGCTCCAGGGCCGGCAGAGAAAAAACTGACAGACTGTAAGCAATTTGGGGCAGGTACCAGCTGTTTGTAAATGTACAGTGCCCTGCAGAATGGGGCCCAGTCCCTGGGTTACTGACAATGATCTGCAAGCTTTCAGCAGCCTCTGCAATCCACAACTTCCTTCATACCATGGGGAAGAGTTCAGTCTGCTCCAACTTCTCTACCGCTGAGAAAGCAGCTGGTGATTCAGAAGAGGTGTTGCAATCCGCCCCGGGCAGAGCAGTCCTGAAGCTGAGTTACTGTATGGAGAAGCCAAGCAAGAAAGGCAGAACTTTTCCTTGAGCTTTTCTCTCCAGCTGCATCTACAGCAGGAGCCCAAAAGGAGGAAGACAAGCCTTAAGCAAAAGCATGGGCACAGTGCACCAGAGCAGAGAAGTGGTCGGCCGGGAAAGCATGTGAGTCTGCAGGTCAGTGGCTGCATCCATATGTGGGTACCTGCGTGTTTGCATGTGTTGGTGCATGGTGTCGGGATCCTGGCTTCACGTGCATGTTCCTATGTGTGCATGAAGGGGGGGCTCTGCACACACATGCATGTGAGTTAGTGTGTGACTGTGTGTGTACACATATGGATGTATTGGCATAGGAGGGTGTATGTGAACATGCACTGTTTGTACAGCACCTAGCATAATGGGGTCATGGACCAGGACTGGGGCTCCTAGACACTACTGCCATGCAAATAAATAAGTAATGTGTGTGTATGATCCTGTTTCCCTGTGTGTTCACAGCTATGTGTCTCTGCCTAGACAGAGGTGGAGCCAGTGCTTAGCTCTGGCTCAGGATTAACTCTGGGCTAGTGTTTGGCCTGTGAAATTGAACCACGGATAGCATTTGGGCCCTGATTCGAGGGCACTGAAATCTCAAGCTGTGCTCCCCACAGCTCAGCCCCACATAGTGAAAATCTCATGAGAACAGCTGCTCTTGAGAGATTGCAGAGGCATCCAAGTTGGCACCAGAAATGACAGGCTCCCTCCAGTTTCTTGATCAGACTCAAAGCTGGAACCACAGGGTGGTTCAGAGCCAGCTGGATTTCAGACTGTCCCCTCCCCAAAATTCAAAGGAGCTGAGAGACAGAGTTCCTGGGTTTGGCCCATCTCTGTTTGTGTTTCTGAACACATGGGCATATGTGAACACTGACCTGCTAAATGCTGCATGAAGACAGGCCAAGCCTGAAATACCCTCTCCAAGCACGTCAGGTAACTCCACTGCCCTTTCTCAGCCTTCAGCAACTCAGTAGGCACTAGGGTGACCAGATGTCCCAATTTTATAGGGACAGTCCCGATTTTGGGGGCTTTTTCTTATATAGGCCCCTATTACACCCCACCCCCGTCCCTATTTTTTACACTTGCTGTCTGGTCACCCTAGTAGGCACAGAACTACTACAGATCAGGCGTCAGCACCCTCCAAAACAAACTAAGAAACTGCCCAACACTGAAGAAAAAAGAACAGAAGTACTTGTGGCACCTTAGAGACTAACAAATGTATTTAAGCATAAGCTTTCGTGGGCTACAGCCCACTTCATCGGATGCATAGAATGGAACATATAGTAGGAATATATATATATACATACAGAGAAAATGTGAAAAGGTGGAAGTTGCCATACCAACTCTCAGAGGCTAATTAATTAAGATGAGCTATCATCAGCAGGAGAAAGCAGGTTCCTTTAAAATAGCTTCTCACCTGCCCCAAACAAATACTGCCCTGTTGAGCCCATATAGAACAAGGGCGCCACTCTGTGGCGAGACGAAAGAATTTCACTTTCATAAACTGATCACAGTGGCTGGAAGGTCGGCGCCCAAGCTGGCCATGTGCCCTATCTGAGGATATCCTGCAGTGCAGCCGCTGTGCCCACCAATGCACATTCCTGCTGGTCGCGCATTCAGCCAAGTTAGCAGCTGTTGCTCGTTCAGTGCAGGACTCTCCCATGTGCCAACCGCCCAGTGAGTCAGAAGTTCTGATATTCTCCCTTTATCCTGGCTAACTAGAGCTTTAGTGATTCCTCCTTAAGGCACTTGTATCTAAGCCCAGACACCTTAAATCCATCCTAATTTCTTTACGTGTTTCCTCTTAGCCCTGAGTACAAAAGGCAGCGTGGGGCCCAGAGCTCCCTCACCCATAGGCTGAACTGTAACCCCATTACTGGGCTCACTCTGCCATTCTCAAATGAGCCCCTTAAAGCAACCCCAGGACTGGGTTGTACTTACCATTGCTGCCCAACGCTGGGCCAGAACTTCCACAGCCAACTGCCCCTTTAACCGTAGAACCGGGACGTAGCTAGCAGCCTATTAAAAAAGCCACCCCAATGCCGGACTGTACTGCACCACCAACAGCTCCACCAGGGATCCACCTCCAATATCTTCCCTGCTGCCGCTCCCAAGAAAAAGCTAGTTAGCGTGCACATACCTTATGGATGCTCAGGGAGGAACCAGACACATCTTTAGTATGGTACTTGGAAGATGACAAGCAGTAACTGTGCCATTGTTGCAGAGATGGTAGGCCATAACCTGACAGCTGCACAACTGCTCCAAGGGTGACACGGTAACCTGGCACGTACTCCAGGGTTAAAAGGCTGCCTGGAAGCAACAGACAATAGCTGCCTAGCCATACAGCTATGCAGTAACCATGCCGCTGCTCCAGGAGCAATAAGAAATGCCCTGACAGCTGAACAGCTCCTGTCAGAGGTGACAGGCAATAACTGCCTCTCTGTGCAGCCACTCCGGGAGGGACAGGTAATCATCACTGTACAAACACACCAGCACTCCAGAGGTGTCAGGCAATCACTGCACAGCCACTCCCAAGGTGGCAGGCAACAATCTGACAGCTGTACAGCTACTCTAGAGGTGACAGGTAATAATTGTAGAGCTGTGCGGCCACTCCAGGAGGGACAGGTAATCATCACAGTACAAGTACACCACCACTGCAGAAGTGACAGGCAGGGATGCAACAGCTTTACAGCTGCCCCTTGTGTGCAAGGCAAAAAAGGTAGCTGGAAAGGTGACCAACAACAACCGGACAGATGTACAGTCACTCCTATTTCACCTAATGGGATCACAACAGCCTGTGACGTGCCCAGAGATAAGAGGCTGGCATGGCACTCACTTAGTGCAGCACCACCACCTACAAGACTCCTACTGCTGTGCAGCCTTCTCAGGGTGACAGGCACAGCAGGGTCAGTGTACACAGTGATTCTGCAGTTGCAATCTCCACTCCTTGCAGAACAATCTGAATGTTTTTTTCCAGTGGTTGTGAAGAAAATCTTGCCAAACAGATCTGAGCATGCATCCACCCAATGACATCTGCAGACAGCCTGAACTAAGATCTCAGAAAGATGTAAACTGCTCCCATCCACCACAATAGTATGTTGGCTCTGGAACCTGAAGATGGTTATTTAAAATAACAACAATTATGATTTCAACACTGCTGATTTTAGCAGAAACTTCCAGCTAACGTGCTTATTCCACAGCCCCAGAGTGCACCTAATAACTTCTCCAGTTCTAATAATTTCAGCTGCCCTTTACAAGCTTTCCAAACCTCCAGCTTGCCCCCAGACAACTTTGGCAGTGCAATCAGGCATTGTCAAGATCAACGTTTTTGGCATGCTGAAGACTGGAAATTACCCTGTCCCCACAAACAAGTTGAACTGACCATCAAACCTCCCCTCCCACCCCAACCCAGTTCAATCCATTCCCGATTTAATTCAGGAAATTCCTCCAGTCATCCAGAGTGACCTTAGAGTGGAATTGCTGACCTGGTGTAAGAGGCCAGAACCAAAAAGCTGCACTACCCATCCAACCACTTACCGTGCAGCAGCATGGCTGCTACAGGCAATAAGGGTCTCATCTTCATAGAATATCAGGGTTGGAAGGGACCTTAGGAGGTCATCTAGTCCAACCCCCTGCTCAAAGCAGGACCAATCCCCAATTTTTGCCCCAGATCCCTAAATGGCCCCCTCAAGGATTGAACTCCTAACCCTGGGTTTAGCAGGCCAGTGCTCAAACCACTGAACTATCCCTCCCCCAGCTTCAGAGCTGCTCAATACCTGCAACTGTGACTGAAGCCAACAGGAGCTCTAAGTGCTCAACCCCTCACAGGCAGGCCCAGGGCACCTCCAGACCAGCAAAAGCAGCAAAGCCTCACACCAAGCAAGATGCCCAAATGCTGTGGAATTCCAGGAGATGGAAAGGATGTCAGAAAACATCACCCACTCCATGGATGGGCCCTGTTCCTTCCCACTCAGATCTCAGGCGCTTTCTCTCCAGATGAGCCCCAGCCACAAAGCTGAAGGGGTGTCTGAATGAGAGGTTCTCTCTAAACCCCATGGTGGGCCTCTCCTTTCCCAGTTCGCCCACCCCCTGGAGCCACAGCAATGCTGCAACCAATGCTGGTGTCAGCTGTCCAAGTGGTTCCTACACTGCTGGGGCATAGCCCACATGCCAGCTGGTGCTCCTTAAGCCTGTCTGTGGGCTACAGAGTCACCTGCCCCCTCGAGCACCTGAACCCTGCCCCGACTGGGAACAGAACAGGGTCATGGAGGCCGGTTGTTGGCAGCAGGACTCAGAGCCTCTCACCTCCAGCCCACAGCAGCAGAACTGAGAAGAGCTGCTCTATGATGATCACTGGAGGTCCAGGGGAAACATGGCTGGGGCTCGGTCCCATTCCCCTTGCACAAAGTATCACCCTCGGGAGAAACGCAAGCACCAGCCAGCAGCCTCTGAAGAGAGGCCAGGGTGGGACGGGCCATGGAGACTGGCAGGTGAGGATAGGGTTGCTGTACAGGAGCATGCAATCCAGGGGAAATCCCCCTACAGCTGCTTCCCTGCAGACCTGCCTCCTCCCCACACATACTCAGGTGTGCCTGGGAAACTGTTCCCGAGTCACCTGCGGGGCTCTCCATTAGCGCTCTCCACCTCGCCCTGCACAAGCTGCTCAGAGGCACCTGTCCCTGAGGGAACCATGTGGCTGGAGAACACAGCTGGGAACCACCCCACTCACAACTCCACACACGAGCCATGGGGACAGCTTGGGGACAGCCCATGCCAGTGCACATGGATCACACACATGATGGACAGATGCCAAAAAGACAACCTTCCCTTCAATGTTTGCTCACATTCATAATGGAATTGGCCTGTGTTTGAACTGCCCCTGTCATTTGGCCTTTACTCTCCCCCAGTCCTCTAGCCATTCAGCCTCCCTCGCACCAGCTGTGGGGAAGTTTGAGCTGGTCATCAATTTCACACTTAAAGGCACTACTAAAAATTTGCTCTGCTCTTGGATGTTAATGTAAGCTATCCAATCAGGGAGCAAAAATTATATCATGTGACTTATGGAACTCATCACTAGCACAACTCAGATTCTGAATATTCACACATGAATTCTCGCTGAAGAGGTCCACCAACTGCTTTAAATACGGAAGGACCCTGAGGATTTCACCATCTTTGCCCAGACAATCCATAAACAGGCTAAGTGCATCCAATAAACAATCCATCACAGATTATTCACCCAGCTCTAAACAGGACCCGGGAGAACACTCCCCTCTACTGCTGCTCTGCAGGATCCTGGAAAAATTGTGTCATTACCCCCTACCCCCCGCCCCACACCCACACATAAATAGACAGCAGGGCAATGCTAACACACTGAGACCTTGGAAAAGACTACAATCACTCTCAGAAGAGTGAAGCTGGGGGAGCGGGGGCTTTCTAGGTCCAGGGCATAACAAGTTGTCACGTGGCCCCCAAAGCTATGAAGAGCATGGGGTTGGGTTCTCAGCACTGCTGAGTGGTCCCAGGTCCTATCAAAGTGGCTGGAATTGTGGGAGGCCAGCACTTGGGAAAAATCAGGTCCATACTGTCTAGTGGGAGTGACTCCCATCAGACTCTGGCTAGGTCGTGCACTGCTGCAGACACAGAATCAGGCTGTGGGATGTGATTGTCAGAAGCAGTCAGCCCTGGTTTCACTCTGCTTCCACTGAAGTCCGTGGGAGTTTTCCCACTGCATGTAGCTGGAGCAGAGTTAGGCCAACCCTGAGTGCTTTCAGAAAATCCCAGTGATGCAGTATTTCTACAGCATCACACGTCATGCAAACGTGCTTTACAGACAATGGGCCTACACAGAGGTGTTACACTAGGCGCTGGGCATGTACAAAGTAAGAGACAGTCCCTGCTCCATGCTCTGTTTGCGGTCTCAATGGACAAGACAAAGGATGTGTCAGGTGGGGAATGGAGGCCCAAAGAGATTCAGTGATTTGCCCAAGGTCATACACGAATCCTGATTCCCTGCTGAGTACCTTATCCACAAGTTTTTCCTATGGGAGCAGGGGTTGTGGGGAGCCTGCATCACCACTTCTGAACCTTCTGCAGGAGCTTGAATGTTCTGAGCAGCCAGAAGATTGGTGGGGAGCGCCAATCAAAAGTAGGGAAGTGTGAATGCAGCTGAGTTTGGATCCAATTCAGGGGGCCACAGCCCCGTTCAAGGTATATATATGCCCTATAAAGGACAGTGTGTTGCATTTAACTTAGCCAAGGTGTGAGGGGGTGGGCAGCACTTTGGGGCTGGCCTTGTCATCATTCCTAAATACAGCCAGCCATTAGGACGGAGGCTGGGTCTGTATCTGTCACATTGGCAGACAGGTGTTCAAAGCCCTGCGTTTGAAGCCAAGTGTGTATGTCTGTAGTGATCATGTATGAACATCCACAGGTATTCATTAGCCACTATCATGATAGGGGGATTATTGTATGCATCTGATGCATGTGTGTCAGTTTCAGTGTTGATCCTTTTGAATCAGAGACTGCAATGTGAGAATCTGGCTGCACCTCATCTCAGAGTGCTGACGGGGCACGGCACAATAAAGGGACAAAAGTAAGAGAAGGGTGGAAGGGAAGGTAATATCGTCTAGTGGGGAAGGTACATGATTAGGAGCCTTGCGTTATGTTCCCAGCTCGGAGCCTTACCTTCAACAACTCACTTCATCTCCCCCTGCTACCTTTTGTCTATTTAAACTGCAATCTCTTCCTGGCTGGGCCTTTCTCTTCACGTCTTTGCACAGCACCCAGCACAAGGAGCTCCTGAACTCTAATTGGATTAATAATTAAAATTACTAGGATTGTTTTGTAACTAAATTGAAGTGGATGAAAATATAAACAGAGCCACCATTGGTGCCCATTTATTATACACAGAGTTGAAAGTGTGTGCATGACACGGCACAAACAGAAGATGGTACAGTCCCTGCCCCACTGTCTAAAGTTTTGATCCTGCAAAGAGATTGATCCAGCCCACACAGAGTCCCACTGAAATCAAATGGGTTTAATGGTCCATACACATGAAGCCCTGGAATTCCAGGATTGGGGCCTAAATCTGTATTCAGTGCACACTGAGAAGGAGGCTCATTTTACAGTGGTGCATAAACGTGCCCACAGACTGAAGGTCTGACGCTGAAAAGTGCTGAACACCTCCAACTCCCATGTGCGTCAGGATCAGGCCTCTAAAGGTGGCCTGTAGGCTTCTGGCAAGCAGCAAACACGGCCCTCAGTGTCGCAAAGCCCAGGCTATGGATATCGCAGGTTTCGTTTGGGCATTCGGACTGTGCGCAGAATTCTGCTGCAGGAACTGTTCTGCTGAGGGGAGAGCAGTCCGCAGCAAAGATTAAAATCAACCAGTCTTGGATCAAGCTGGACTGACCTAGCAGATTTCCAGATCCAGTCAATGGAATTCTCCATTGGTGTGCACATTCCTTTCTGGGGGGAGATTTTGCAGTTGATAAAGAACAGACTCCTCCCCGGGACAAGGGCAGGGCAGCAGGGGATTTAAGGCTTGAACCTCCAGGCCATATTTCCCCTATTCTTAAACATGCCTCTCCTTGTCCACAGAAGATAGACAGTCCAGGTGGTCACAGGGCACTCTGCCCTCATACTGCCCTGCCAGAATGCTGCAGCGCAGACCCAAAGAAGCCACCATCAAAGAGAAGATCAGCCTCTGTAGCGGATTGGCTCCTTGGCCGCTCAACTGAGCTCACTGTCACACACTAGCCAAGTGTATCTTCATCCCCCTTGTGGCTGCACCACATCTATGGGCCCATGATTTTAGATCCAGAGGACCGAGGTTTGAGCCCCATAGATGACTCACCCAGGTGGTGGCTTACATGGGGATCTGAACTGCTGGACCTCTGATGTCTGGGATGAGCTTCCCCAGCCAATGACTGCTGGTGGGGATGCTTTGAGGGATTAGCAGGGGTGAAAGTGGGCTGGTACAGTGTACTGGTAAGACGCCAACATTAAAGCACTGCCGCGGCCTCCTTAAAGCGCTGCCGCGACAGCGCTTTAATATCATTGCCCCTTTTGCCCCCCCTAAGCCGCTGACAGTGGGGGGAAAAAGGGGTGCTGCCCCAGAGCCAGTGATTTAAAAGGGCCTGGGGCTCCTGGCCACAGTCGCCACTACCGCGGCAGCAGCCGGACCCCCCGGCCATTTAAAATTGCCGCCGGAGCCCCAGGCGGCACGGGCCAGGCAGCACAGATGGTCTGGCTGGGGGAGGCTGACCCCCCCAGCAACGCCCCTTCCAACTGAGGCCACGCCCATTCCGCCCAAGGCCCGGAGTCGGGCCCGCATACCGGTAAGTGTTTAATATTACTTTCACCCCTGGGGATTAGCCACTAATCCACTTGATCCCATGACCATTTCCCCAGGCAGGACGGTTGAGTCAGTGACCACACACATCCTCTTCGAAACGTGGCAGTGAATGGCCAGGCTCTTTCAGGAGCAGAGGGGTGGGCTTGCCAGCCACCTCCTAGCTCCCTCCTCTCTGGGCACAGACACCTGGCCATGGGACTGAAACCCCTGGCAGCTCCCTTGTGCTGGAGGACAAGGCTTGTTGAGCATGGCTGAGTGATCCCAGCCGCTCCTGTCATCGCAGCTGCATGAATCCTCGTTCTCCCAATGCAAGGCTCGCTGCCTCTCTGTATCACCCCATTACATTGCTAATATCTTATTGTTCTTTAAGATTTTGAAACTTGCTGGGAAACATTTACAGATCTTTTTTTTTTGCCTGCAGTCACTGTGCCTAATGCCCAGTCATTGAGTGCCATATGTGTTTATATGCACTGCAATTTTCCACTTGATTACATTTTACCACAAACAGTTTCATCCACTCTGCAAAGACAGCAGCAACACATCCATAAGGTTCAGAGCAGCCCGAAGAGCGCCACCAGCCCAGACCGACAGAGCTCAGACAGCGGCATGGCCTAACAGCCGAATGAACCGACCCCCAGACACCTCCAACATCATAACTAGGGATGTCTCGAGCCTCCTGGACCCTTAGCTGGAGCATGCAGAGTTACCCTGTGGTCCCTAGCTTGCACCGGGAACATCTGGCTGTCTGACAGGCAGCAGAACACCTGTAACAGGCGGGGACACTTGAGACAACTCGGGTTATTCATGAGACACAGACTCTCCTTGGAGCTCCTGGGCACCTGGCGCTGAGCACCCAGCTGTTCTGTGAGAAGGTAACAGCACAGCAGGCCAAGAGTATTTTGTTCCCTTCTCTGTCCCTGTCTCTGTCTAGGCGTGGTTTCTGCATGCCTAGGCTCTAGCATGGCCTCTAGGCAATCTGTCTGAGTGGTACCTTTCCCCCAGGGCAGAGGTTATCAAGCTTTTCTAAAGCGTGGCTCACATCTCACCGGTTGTCTCATGGAGCACATGTCCTTCCTATTTGCAATCTGGTGGGCCATCTTCTCTCCCATTCACAACCATACAACATCCTGGCAGCAACTACAATTGCGTGCATGGGAAAAACTCCTATTAACTGCCATGGGCTTTGGATCAGGCCCACTGTGACTGTTTAGGCCTACAAGTCTGTTCTGCTCTGAAACGATCCATGTCACCAGCTATATAGAGGTACTGGATGTAGGAACATCCAGAGTAACAAAACTGTCCCCGCTCCACAACCAGGGCCCCCTTTAGAGAAATGCAGTGTGAATTCTCTTCCCTTCTTTGCATCCATTGCCCCTGGAGAACAGAGGATGTAGCAGAGGATTTCCAGCTACTAGGGACATCTGCACAGACACTACAGCTGTGGGACATTTTTTTGATGAATAGTTTATTCACCAGAATATGCAGCTTCGGTTGATCTGAAACCATTTGCAAATTTGATACAAGTTTGGCCCAAAAAATTATTTCAGGCTATATTCACAAGGGGACTTCAGAATCATTCACAACACAAGCAGAGGAGTGGGTGATGGTACCAGTGCCAGCCTTATAACCCTTCGCCAAGTAGTTAGACCACTCACCTGGAATGGGGGAGATGGCAGGTCAAACCTCACTCTGGAGCAGGGGTTTGAACCCAGGTCTCCCCCATCCTAGGTGAGTGCCCTAACATTTATAGGAAGGGCATCACCAACACCTTCTTCATGAATCTAGCTCTTTAAAAATACCTGGACACAAAACATTTCGAGTCAAACACAGTGTTTTGTTTGACCGGAAATGGACTTTTTGATTTGCCTAAAATCCTGAAAGAGTTCACATTTGAGTCAACCCAAACCAATTTCTTTTTCTTTTTAGAGCTGCCAATGAATTAAAATTCAGTTATTCTCCCAGATCTACTAGACATGTCAAATAATCTGTCTAGGTGCTTCCCCTCCAAATATTCTAGGTTACATGGACTCTATGTTCTTAGTTAGAGAAAAAACCACGAGCTCTCAAACCTAGCTCAGGGGAGTTTACATCAGAGCAGCTTCCTGGAGGAGCTCCTTCTACACTTCTATTGCTACGTCAGAGCTGTATGGGAGACAGTTTGCAAGTGAGGATCACAGCTTCAAGCAGTACGATTCAGCTATATACTCAAGCTGCAGGGTTTGTTATTCTCCCTGTATCACAGATCTGTGCATTAGATAGCCAGTAAGAGGGGGCTGCATACCCAAGGATCATTATTCTATTACATGAATAGGTTTTCAGATGGGTTTTGGATCTAGCTCATCTCACCGTAGATCTTTAGGGATTTTGCCCTGGCCAACTGGTCCTGCAGGGATCACCTGGCGTAACATGATGTGGCATCGGACAGGCATGTGCTAGGCCTGGTTCTGCTCTCACACTGGTGTAAACCAGGAATAACTCCACTAACGTCACTGGAGGTGCACGGTGTCAAACCAGCATAAAGCCAGAACACTATCAGGCTAAAGCCACTGTGATTTTAGCAACATTCAGACATTCTTTGCCCCAGCATGAGGGAGAGTTTTCAGATGTGTCTAGTGATTTCGGGTATCTCACTTTTTGGTTACCCAGCTCTCAAAAAGTACTGCACATCCACCCTCTGAAAAATCCAGCCTTTTTAAAGGGTCTCAAGTTGGGCTCTCAAAGTCACTAGCAACTTTTGAACATCTCAGCCATAGGACATCTACCTAGCTCGTGTTACTATTTCACATTAATGTTTTCCATCGTGGCCAGTCATGATTTGTATGCGATGGTGAGAAAAAGAGCAATTCCCTCTTTTAAAAACAATGATAAAACTGACTTTGCAAACAAAAGTAACAATAGGATTCAAATGAACTGTTGGAGTACTCAGAGCTACCCCTTCCCATGTTTGCAAACTCCCTTTGAGCTTGGAGGGAGAGAGGAAATACTGCAGTGAACTGGTTAACACATGTGTGTCACCACTGGCCTCTACTGGGTGTGGTCAGAACTGCTCAACTGTGCATCACAGGCCCTATACTGCAAACAGTCCATGGGGATCATCCTTTAGCAGTGGCTTTGAAGAAGGGGGTGAGATTTACCACCCCCACCCCCCAAGAAAGCCATGACATTCTAAATGGCGAGGGTGGGCAGTTTAGAGATGACCATAAAATCCATAGCTGTCTAGGACTTTTTAGCCAGCCAAGCTGACCAAGGTCCAGGCACTGATAACAGTTCGTAAGCTGGCTTGTCTCATTACTCCCATAGATCATAGAATCATAGAATCATAGTGATTCTTTCTGCAGGTGACCAGCACTGGATAAACGCTGTCAAGGACACTGGACAATTTCACCTCTTTCTACATTTTTATATTTAGGAAAAGTTACTTACTCTGTTTTTTTGACTCTGACAATTCAACCACCAGTGTGTTGCTCAGACAATCTCAGGCTCCCTCTGGAAAATACAGACCCACTAGACAATGGTCTGTGGCCCCAATGGACCAACTCCAAGCTGCTAGAGGACTTACCCAAAGTGAGTCAGATTCAGAGCTGGGAGTAGCACTCAGATCTCCTGACTGCTAGTCCTACACTGTAACCACAAGGCCAGCCGCCCTCCCCATCAAGATGTGCAGTATGGGCATGGTTGTTCATGATGTGCTCCCGCACAAAGGGCCCTGTTTGGGTGAAGTGCGATCACCTGCCCATGGCCCAGTGGGGAACTACCACAGCTCTGCCAACCACGTACAATCCTCTCTTTAAACTCTGCTGTGCAGAGTCTCAGGCACAAAATCAATACCCCCTTTAAGGAAACAACAGTGTGAAACAATGAGATGATGACCTTCTCACCAGGCTCTTTCACTGCTGCTGCCGTTGGAGGTCAGGGGCATGCTGTGGGCTGGCTGGGAGGTACGTTCAGCCGTCTTTCAACAACGGTGCCCAAGAGGAGCTCTACCTTTAGACACGTCGCTGAAGAGCTAGCACCCCCCGGCTTTGTGTCGCTTCATCCTCTGGAGACACAATTTGTCTTCAGTGCCAACAGGCAAGGAAAGACATGGTGAGGGAGTCCCCATTCACCTTTTCTAGTAGCTGGTGGCCACACCACTTCGGATTGTGACTGTATCAGCTCACGCCATCCTGGGATTTCACCAGTCTGGGGAAATCCCAGGGTACTGCAGAAAGTAGGCGATGCTCTCCGCTCTGAGTTTGTTGGGAACTTATCTACACCCCAACACACTGCCAAGGAGCTCTGAGCCTACTAGAGATACCATCTTTCAGTTGGGATGTGTTCCTGAACCCATGTAGTCACTAGTGATCTTGTGTGTTTCACAAGACAAGGCATGTCAGCCTCTATGTGAAACCGGGTAATTACATCCTTCCTGCCTAAACTCCTCCTAGAGTTTTATCAGACTAGAGGTTTCTTTTCCACTGTGTCCAGAAGTTTAGTGTAGTTGTGCTGTGTAGCCGCCACATTCCACCACAGCGATGGCTACATTTCAGTGTTGGGGAAAGTAATCCCTACCTTCATCCGGTCTCCTTCATGCTCATGCCTGGCTCACACTTACATTTCCATACTGTAGCCTCTCATCTAGAAGGACCCTTTTGCTGTCATTTAGGCTCAGCATGAGGCCCCTCTGCTCTGGTCAGCCACCTTTCATCATTTTGGACTCCCTTTTCTCTTTCTGCAACTTCCCCTCTTCTGGGATTTTTCATTTCAACCTCTCTCTGTATGCTGGGCCTTCTGACCTCCCCAGACTCCACTCTGAAAGGAGGGTAAGTCATGTGATGCTGGGAGGTGGAGTTTGTCCACCCTGTGAAGAACAAGTCCCTCTAAAAGCCTGTGGAGCTACTGGCCTACGGAGAATGGCCAGGTTAAGAAGCCCCTCTAGGAGCAGAGCAACCCCAGTCCTATGCTGAAGCACTGGGATTTGGAGATCATTCCTGTTACGTGGAGGAGAGAGCCCCTCCAGCAGCACAGCACCCCTTGACCACTGGCTGAGGTGGAAAGATACTGCATAGCCAGCTGAGAATGAATGGACCACACTTCCTGCAGCACAGCTCTCTGGCCCTAGGCTGGCTCAAGCTCTGAAGGGCATATCTACCGCACGCTCTCCCCAAGACTCTACTGTGGAAGCATGTACAGGGCTGGCTCTAGCTTTTTTGTCGCCCGAAGTTGTGGGGGGGGGGGAAGCGGAAGCAGGAGAGCTGCCGAAACAACAACAAAAAAATTGCCCTTGAAATGTGCCACCCCAGGAATGGCCGGAATGCCGCCCCTTCTGATGTGCTGTCCCAAGCACCTGCTTCCTTTGCTGCTGCCTGGAGCCGGCCCTGAGCATGTAGCACATCCAGACTATGATACCGTGTGTCCTTGGGAAATAAAATAGACACACAGAGACACCCTTCTTCCTGTACAGGACAAAAGGAATTCTGGGGGTAGTGATTCAGAGTGGCCTCCAGCCAGATACTGTGATCACAGGGCCCCTCGATAGTCCATAGGCAGATCAGGTTAGATACTCTATAGCTAGATCGGGTGCGATTCCACAGAGCTGGGCGCCAGAGGGGAGCCATAAAAGATTAATAGATTTTTAAGCCAGAAGGGACAGTTATGACCATCTATCCTAACCTCTCCAGGCACATCTATCCTTTTCCTTTGCTCCTTTCTGCTCACCACCCCTCTCCTCCCACATCTCTTCCCTCCAGCCACTTGGGTGGACGCTGTTATTTTCCCCCGATTTCTTCCCATCCAACTTTGCAGCAAAACCAAGATTCAAGAAATGACATGTTCAAGTTGCAGAGAAACGACAGATCCATCATGGCTAACAGTAGCCCACATGGCGCCCGGCCTGGCTGGCGTCCCGCTGCCCATTTCCCAGCTGGCAATGACAAGGGTCCCCAGTTTGCTGCGGTGTCACTCCAGCAGAAACGGCTGGGCTGATTGGTGAGAGAACATGAGGGTGTCAGAAAGGTGCTCACAGACATTTCTTGGCTGCCTCAAGGAAATAAAGGCCATTGCTGAGCCTGTCAAAATGATTAATAGCTTACAGAGTATGGGGAGGGGGAGGGAAAGAGAATGGGAGGAAGGAGAGGAAGACAGATGGGACAGGGGAGATCTATAAATACATGGGAAGAGCAGGAGATTTAAATAAATACAATATTACCTTTGTGCTTGGAGAGGAAATGGGAAGAAGCAACTCGAGGGGCTCATAGTCGCATGCCCAGATATACAGGGGGAGAGGAGAAAGCCAGAAGATGAGTGGGCAGGAAGTGGGACCCTCCGACACCAGAATCAGAACCACAAGATCCAGGCCTGGGCCCAATCCTATGGAACTATCAGAAGCTTAGACCTCAGAGTACTACCCTAGGACCACCAGTTCCACATATGGCATCATCTGAATGCAGACTCCCCAGTGCCAGGCCTCCAAAAGCCTGTGAACGCTGTCTTGGGAGTGGCAGGTTCATAGGGGAGCTCCACATAGTGCCAGATCCACATGAACAGCCCTGTGAATGCTGCCCTACAAGCATAGCTTCACAAGCAGAGGCTGCCAAACTCCAGGCTGACAAATTCCAGGACCCCCAGCTCCACTCCCTAGAACAGGTTGCCAGCAACTGCCCAACATTCTCACCCTGAGCAGCTGGCAATCCTGCTGGAAAGTGTTGGTGTGTTTTGCTAACACACTGTTGCAAGTGGCTCCTTGCCCCCATGGGAATATAAGGGAGGTGAAAGCAGCTCTGAGAGAGAGGAACTAGTATGTGGGCTGAGTAGTTCTCAAAGAGGAACGCTGGGAGCAGCCAAGCTCGGGGAGTAGGTTTGGGGTTGATTTTCTGTTTCATTTTGAGTTCCTTTGGGGAATACAGCCAAACCTCAGGAAATGCAGCTTGTGTGGTCTGCATTTAATGCAGATTTGTCACTTGGGCTCAATGCATACAAGCTTTTAGCTCTGGAGGTTCCCAGTTCAATCCCGTCAAACAAGATAATGGTCATTACACAAATATCTCCCATTGAGCCATCCAACCTTTAAAAACAAAAACAAAAACTCTAGCCTTCATTGAGGCAAATAAATCCAACAACTGTGGTGGTTCCAGACCAAACTTTTCTACGGACAAGATTCTACTCAAAAAATCAGAACAGACTTTGAAAGAAAAAAATGAGCCTTTTCCCTACTTTCTGAATGCTCCAAAATGGCTCGTCCAATTAACCTCAAGCTTTCCACACACAGACATTGCCCTGATGCACAAGAAGTTTCAAGCAGAAAGGACTTGTTTGAGGCAACTGAGGGAGCAGCCAACATTGGGATTCTGGAAGAGAGCGAGTCACTGGATTGAGAACTGGCTACAGCAGCTCCATAACTTGGTTTGGTTGTTCAGCACTCATGCACTTATTCTAAAGGCTACTTGGTAATAAACTGAGCTGCTCAAAAAACAACCAAACAAAAAAACCAAGCCAGAAGACCAGGGTTATGACTCATGCAAGCCCTGTCTATAGTCGGGCTCAGTGAGGAAGCTCTACTCACAGGGAGCCCTCTCTAGAGCCGAGTTTAGATTCTGGTGCTGGTGGGCATGGGGATTCCTTGCCACCATAAGAAATGATGCAATTGATTCCAGCTGTTGGGCACTGATTTTACCAGAGGACTTTGTGATAGCTGGAACTGCTAGGACGGTGCCTTCCAAGAGTCTCCCCTAGGATGTAGCTGTGGCAATGCTTCTTGTGCTATTCATGCTAAAAAAGCGTAATCAGCCAGCTTGAGTCTAGCATTTTAGGAACACAGAAGCTGCCAGAATGGTCAGAGATTCAAAGGCCAGAAGGAACCATTGTGATCATCTAGTCTGACCTCCTGCGTAACACAGGCCACAGAACTTCTGCAAAATAATTCCTTTTGTGTCTGACAATAGCTACCAACCAGATGCTTCAGAGAAAGGTACAAGTCATTCTGCAGTAGGTTGTTATGGGAATAGCCTCCCTCCAAGAAAAGTGTCCTGACCCCAAATTGGCTTCTGGACTGAAGCAGGAGGATTTATATTAAAGCTGGTCAACATTGTTTTGGATTTCATAATTTCAGTGAAAAAATAGGATAAAATTTGAGTTCTTTCATCATTCCCTTGGATTTTGATCATTTCCTGTTTATATCCCTTCCAAAACTTGGGGGGGCGGGGGAGAGTTCTTACGGTTTGGGAGTTTTGTAAATGATTATTTCTCATTCTATATCCGCAGTAAGTGTGAAAACTGCTGATGGATGGTGCAAAAGGGTAATTAGGGCTTAGTGATTACCAAACATCCGTGCATGAATTTCTCTGGAGCCTAGAGTTGAAGGAAGTGATAGGAAATGAGCAAGTGAAGGAACGTGGTAATGGAAACAGATAATTCTTCTGAAGTAAGGTGTAAACATTGTCAAGAGTTGTTAGGTAGCAAGACAGAACAGATTTCTGCTTACCTCAAAGTGAGCAGAAAATCGGTGTCTCCAGCCTCTTCAAGATCAATTGAGCCACTGAATGAAACTTTGCTTGTTGAAGTGGAAGAGCAGACTATTGCATCTAAGCTGCTGCAGATACCCATCAAAGAACGCAGAAAAAAATATATATGGCAAAGAAGTTTTAGCCACTCTCTCAACTTCTTATTTTCACTCTCTTAGCAAACTTCTCAGGTGCAGATACCCAACCAGGCTGACATCTGAGCTTACCACTCTACTGAACCCTGGCTGAGAAAGATGTAAACTAAAACACAAGAAGATCAAGACTGTTTCAAAGCCGCTGCCAACTTCATTATTTATTATTTGAATTACAATCGTGCCGAGGGACCCTAATGGAGACCAGAGCCCCATTGTGCTAGGCAGACACAAAATCAGAGACAGCCCCTGCCCTGGAGAGTTTACAGTCTAAACAGACAAGACAAAAGGTGGGGTAAGGGATGTCATGTGTGAATATAGTGATCAGTGGGATGATTTGCAAGTGTCACAGTAGTGTCATGATTGTTTGGCAGCTTTTTTAAACTGGGGGGGCAGGGTTTTGTTGGGAGGAAGTTAGCTAAAACAGACACCAAAGAAGGGAGGGGACTATGGGGCAAAAGAGGGAGAATGGAGGGCAGAAGGAGTGGGGAGGGAATTGGAACAAACTCCCAGCCAGTCAAGAGAGAGGGGGAAATGTCCAGACTGAAAAAACTAGTTGACCATGGATAACATCAGCAGCCCTTGCATTCTGCACCCTCTCTTCTCTGCTCCTGCTGATTGAATTTCTGGGTAATAGTTTCTTCCTTCCCTGAGCTCACATGGTTTAGAAAAGGGGTGAGGGCCTCATAATTGATTGAATCAATTTAAAAGAGGACTAGCTTCCCACTGACACTTGGTGGAACACTCCAGAAGACTAGAAATAATAGTTTAAGACATAAAATAAGGTCAAGTTTCTAACTTCACAGGTAATTAACCACCAGAATAACTCACCTAGGGACGTGGTGGATTCTCCCTCACTTGAAGGCTTTAAATCCAGATGGAATCTCTTTCTAAAATGTACACTCTAGCTCAACCTCAAGATATGGGCTGGCTGCTTAGCACATTCAGATCGACTTGATCAACAATAATTTCTGTTGAATGATCTTCAACCTGGGGCTCACATGCAGGTATAGAGGGACATGACCACTTTCCCCTTTCTTTACGGCTAGATGGGAGGGATCCCTGATACTTCTCTATTGTACCACGGGGTCATAGAATCATAGAACTGGAAAGGACCTCGAGAGGTCATCTAGTCCAGTCCCCTGCACTCAAGGCAGGACTAAGTATTATCTAGACCAGAGGTGGGCAAACTATGGCCTGGGGGCCACATCCGGCCCTCCAGATGTTTTAATCTGGCCCTTGAGCTCCTGCCAGGAAGTGGGGTCTGGGGTTTGCCCCGATCCAGCCGGGGAGCAGGGTCAGGGTCTTGCTCCACTGCGCACGGCTCCTGGAAGCAGCGGCACATCACCCCTCTGGCTCCTATGTGTAGGGGCAGCCAGGGGACTCCGCATGCTTCCCCCACTCCAAGCGCCACCCCCACAGCTCCCATTGGCCAGGAACCACAGCCAATGGGAGATGCAGGGGCAGCACCTGCAGACAGGGCAGCATGCAGAGCCGCCTGGCCGCGCCTCCATGTAGGAGCCAAATGGGGGACATGCAGCTGTTTCTGGGAGCTGCTTGAGGTAAGCGCCACCTGGAGCCTGCCACTCTGACTCCCTACCATGCCCCAAACCCCTGCCCCAGGCCTGATCCCCCTCCTGCCCTCCGAACCCCTCGGTCCCAGCCCAGAGCACCCTCCTGCACCCCCAACCCCTCATCCCTAGCCCCACCCCAGAGCCCACATCCCCAGCAGGAGCCCTCCCACACCCCAACCCCCAATTTCATGAGCATTCATGGCCCACCATACAATTTCCATACCCAGATGTGGCCCTCAGGCCAAAAAGTTTGCCCACCCTGATCTAGACCATCTCTGACAGGTGTTTGTCCAACCTGCTCTTAAAAATCACCAATTATGGAGATTCCACATCCTCCCTAGGAAATGTATTCCAGTGCTTAACCACTCTGATAATTAGGAAGTTTTTCCTAATGTCCAACCTAAACTGCCCTTTCTGCAATGTAAGCCCATTGCTTCTTGTCCTATCCTCGAAGGTTAAGAAGAACAATTTTTCTCCCTCCTTGTAGCAACCTTGTATGTACTTGAAAACTGTTATCATGTCCCCTCTCAGTCTTCTCTTCTCCAGACTAAATAAACCCAGTTTTTTCAATCTTCCCTCATAGGTCATGTTTTCTAGACCTTTAATCATTTTTGTTGCTCTCCTCTGGACTTTCTCCAATCTTTCCTGAAAAGTGGCGCCCAGAACTGGACAGAATACTCCAGTTGAAGCCTAATCAGCACAGAGTAGAGCGGAAGAATTACTTCTTGTGTCTTGCTTACAATACTCCTGCTAATACATCCCAGAATGAGGTTTGCTTTTTTTGCAACAGTGTTACACTGTTGACTCATATTCAGCTTGTGATCCACTATGACCCCAGATCCCTTTCTGCAGTACTCCTTCCTAGGCAGTCATTTCCCATTTTGTATGTGTGCGACTGATTGTTCCTTCCTAAGTGGAGTACTTTGCATTTGACCTTATTAAATTTCATCCTATTTACTTCTGACCATTTCTCCAGATCATTTAATTTTAATCCTATCCTCCAAAGCACTTGCAACCCCTCCCAGCTTGGTATCGTACGCAAACTTTATAAGTGTAATCTCTATGCTGTTTTCTAAATCATTGATGAAGATATTGAACAGAACTGGACCCAGAACCAATCCCTGAGGGACCCCACTCATTATGCCCTTC
Organism: Macrochelys suwanniensis; assembly: GCA_033296515.1. NCBI lineage: Eukaryota > Metazoa > Chordata > Testudines > Chelydridae > Macrochelys > Macrochelys suwanniensis. The sequence goes on along the minus strand of CM065778.1, from coordinate 72,386,791 downwards.
CAGCATGACTGTGAATCACTGATAACTACTCTCTGGGAACGATTTTCCAACCAGTTATGCACCCACCTTATAATAGCTTCATCTAGGTTGTATTTCCCTAGTTTGTTTATGAGAAGGTCATGCAAGACAGTATCAAAAGTCTTACTAAAGTTAAGATATACCACATCTACCACTTCCCCCCTATTCACAAGGCTTGTTACCCTGTCAAAGAAAGCTATCAGGTTGGTTTGACACGATTTGCTCTTGACAAATCCATGCTGTTATTTATCACCTTATTATCTTCTAGGTGTTTGCAAATTGATTGCTTAATTATTTGCTCCATTATCTTTCCGGGTACAGAAGTTAAGCTGACTGGTCTATAATTCCCCAGGTTATCCTTATTTCCCATTTTATAGATGGGCACTATATTTGCCCCTTTTCCAGTCTTCTGGAATGTCTCCCGTCTTCCATGACTTTTCAAAGATAATTGCTAATGGCTCGGATATCTCCTCAGTCAGCTCCTTGAGTATTCTAGGATGCATTTAATCAGACCCTGATGATTTGAAGACATCTAACTTGTCTAAGTAATTTGACTTGTTCTTGTTCTTTCCCTATTTTAGACTCTGATCCTACCTCATTTTCACTGGCATTCACTATGTTAGATAGCCAATCGCCACCAACCTCCTTGGTGAAAATCGAAACAAAGAAGTCATTAAGCACTCTGCCATTTCCACATTTTCTGTTATTGTCTTTCCCCCCTCATTGAGTAACAGGTGTACTCTGTCCTTGGTCTTCCTCTTGCTTCTATTGTATTTGTATTTCCATGGTATGGAAAAGGCCAGGAGACCTCAGGCTAGGATAACTAGACGTCCCAACATTAGGGACTTTGTCTTATCTAGGCAATTATAACCCCCACCCTCCAAAAAAATAGTGTCTCAATTTTTCACACTTGCTATCTGGTCACCCTACCTCAGGCGTGTGTTCTAGTTCCAGCTCTGCTAGTGAGTTGCTGTGATGCCTTTGGCAAGTTGCTTGAGTTTCCTGTGGCAAGAGGCAATCACTGTGTTACTTACCTATCTCACAGGGTGGTTGTGATGCTTAATAAATGGCTATCTGGAACTTGGAGATTTTCTGCTGATGGTTGCCATATAAGTGGTAGGAGTTATCACATACAATCAGGACTAGGCCTGGATCCTCCAAAGGCAGAAGGGAAGGGTAGAGGCTCCTTAGAACAGTGCTAACTTTGGTGCATGAAAAAAGACCTGTCTGCATTTTGTTTTGCCCGTAGGCTGTTGTGAAGGCCAAGACTATAACGGGCTTCAGTCGCCATTAACCAAGTTGGTCAGAGATGCAACCCCATACTCTGGGTGATCCTAGGCCTCTGACTGCCAGATGCTGGGACTGGACAACATGAATGGATCACTTGATGATTTCCCTGTTCTGTTCATTCCCTTTGAAGTATCTGGAATTGGCCACAGTCAGAAGACAGGACACTGGGCTAGATAGGCCATGGGTCTAACACAGTATGGTTGTTATGTTCTGATGAAAACTAGATGTACCATCACCATGAATGGTGATGACTGAGGAGTGGGTAGGAGGGACTGTACAGCTACACCCCTTGGGCAATTTCAGGAAGAATTGTATTAACAGTCACAGCAATTATTTATATCACTATAGCACCCAGAGGCCCCAATCAAAATTGGATTGGGGTTCCATTGCGTGAGGTGCTGTATGCACAGGCCTGCTCTAAACTACACAGTTACGTCGATGTAAGGCAGTTACGTTGACCTAATTATGTCAGTGTCAACACTACAGCCTTGCTCCCGCCAGTGTAAGTGCCCTACTACACGGACATAACAACTCCACCTTGACATAAGCCCTACGCCTCTTGTGGGTGTAGTTAGGGCAACGTTTAGTGTCTGTGTAGACACTATTATTTACATTGGCTGTTGGCAGTCTTGTCAATTTTAGGGCTTCATGCTGTACCTGTCCGGCTCCCCACTCCAGGACGCAAGAAGCCTCAGTGGTGCACCCCCACACCTGCTCCCGACAGGGAACAGGGAAACGAGAAGCCTGGGTGGCAGCTTGGCTCCGCGTGGGGAGCTGGTGGTTAAAGGTAGGTTTTAGATGGGCTACAGCCCCTGCCATAAGCACTGTACTTTTATCACTGTGTATGATTAGGAAAACATGCATTTCAAAGGATCCCTTTAGATTAATGCAACTTAAAGGGCCCTCAAAGCCCTCCCGGGCAAAGATTGTGCATTGTGTTTGTACAGCACTCAGTAAAATGAGACCACAACCCCTGCTGGAATCTTTGGATGCCACCATATCAATATTTACTACTATATTTGTGTCTGAAATTGGTTTATCTACTGATGATACAGGTAATAGCTAGGCTTTTTAGAACTTAGAGCTCAAAGGGAAAAAAATCAGTTTATTCCCTATGTATTTGACGGTACATTGTGCATAATAAATTTTACCATTTCTCAAGTTTGGGAGTGTCTGTCCCACAGCAACAGGGAGAGAAAAGCTTTAAGAACAGGAAAATGTGACTGTAAAAGACACAAAAATTGGCCGGGGAACTTGGGGACAGATGGAAAACATGAAACTCATTTTTTGAAACTGGCTACATTGCCAGTTAATGATGTCCCTTTAACCTTATTATGGATGTATTCTTCCTGGCAACTTGTAAACACTCCAACTCAAAAGTGATCCTATAAACCAGAATGTGAACAGGTTTAAGCTATTGCTTTCCTACATACTGGTCCTATCTACTGGGTTTGCTCTTTGGAACACCAGATCACAGAACTGGTCTGTCATGTCAGTCTCGTATCTTGCTTCTGCCAATAATCAGTGCTTCAAAGGAAAAAGAGAGCGCACCACCCCTGATACTCACAGCTAATTGTGCACTTCTAATAAGGATGGTGAGAATTCTTTCCTGAGCCATGCAGCAGTCAGCTGACCTGCTGACGGATGAGTTTTGAAAGCCTTTATTTTTCAGCATCCAGAACTTCAGATAGTACTTGTACTCAGGTGAGGCACTTGTCCATACAGAGAGGAAGACACAGCAAAAATTACAATCCAAGACAAAGAGCATACAAAGAGGAGGAAGACAATCACAATATACAAGAGGGTATAATATGCATTTAAAAATATGCACCTATTAGCTAGACCCCAATGCCACATCATATACCCATTAGTTGCCCGCTAAGTTCCTCTTGGCATTAAAGAAGTGAGTCCAGAGGAGAGATCTGAAGGAGAACGCAGCAAGCTGATGTATCAGTTCAGAGAGGGCATTCCATGAAAGAAGGGGCAGCATCCAAGGAGATGGTTGCAGGAGATGCAGACAAGTGGGCAGTTTAGTGAGCACTGGTCAAATTAGCCATTGATACTATGTGATCGGATGATGTCCTGTGCTGGTGAATGACAGAGGCTAGAGGCTGTGTGGGTACCACTCCCTTCTTTATTTGCCTGTCATGCATCCATCAACTGCCTCCTTGTTCTCATATGCTGCATCATGAGGAAGGGAGTGTGAGCAGCATTCACTTTGCCCATTCTAATCTTACATGTGTCAGTCAAGACCACTCTGACCCTTCTCTGCCTTGTGAACCACTGATCTGAGTGAGGCTTTAGGAAAAATTCTCTTCAAGGCTAAGCTGTCCACACACCTAGTGCTGGAGGTTTGCAGCAGGGCCCTAAGAACTGAGCCCAGGTGGCTGAATGTGGTAGGGAGATGGATCGGTGACATGATCTCTTCCTTACAGAGCAGTCAGCTGGGAAGCACTGACCAAAGGGAAAGATTTTGCGCACAGTGATTCCCCAGAAGTTTTTTGGCCAAGCAGAAGTAGGTCCCCTTCACAGCCCCTCAATGCTACTCCTCACCTGGGCAGAGGAGGTGCTATAGAGCAACACTGACAATCCGAGTTGCATGCATGAAGGCTGCCTTGCTGTGGAATGCCTGGCATTGTGGTAGCCAAGTTGGCGGCTTCCATTGTTTGTGGGATATTTTTCCTCCCTTCTCGCATTCTCCTAACAAAGATTCTGATTAATGATCACTCATTCCTAATTGTCAAATTTCTTTTCCTTCATCCTGTGTCTAATCACCAGTGACAGAAGCCATTACGCAAATGAGAGCAGACGACTTCCCACAACTGTTCTCGTTGGTAAAAGCCTTGTAATTTAAAGCTCTGATTTGTAGAGGAAAGCTGCGTTTCCCCAAGGCATCCGGGCATCTGTTCCATTTACACTCCAAGAGCCTCCACTTCCGCTCCCTCCCCAGCCAATTAATCCTCTGCTCGCAACAAATATTTGACTTGCAAGGCAGTAATTAGAACTTACTTTGCATGCGTTCACCAAAGCGAGAGCTTTGCATCCTTCTTCCTCGGCTTGCTCATCTCAGAACCCATCCCATGCAGCAGCAGAGCAAAACAAGGCACTATGGAGGTGGTGACCGCTCACATCCTCAGAGGGAAACTTCCCGCTGACCTCCAACCTCCCAAGACACCGTGGTGGTAGAAGCCCAACTCTTCAACTGGAGGGAAGTGAGCTCCAATAGCCATCGAAATGCACCAGGAACCTCCTTACAAAAAGAAGGTGAAGGAGGCAGAGGGGAAAGCAGAGATGTAGGAATATAAAGGAGAAGACTAAAGGAAAGCCCTGTGGAAGGAAAACTGTGTTTCCTACCTCACATGATGGTTGTGAGGCTTACTAAATGGTTCAGGGCAACACACTAAGCTGCGAAACAGAAGGCTGCAACTATGGGAGCTGGGAAAGCTGCATGATTATGGACTGCATACCATGTCTCAAAAGCTACTGCCTGACCTCCCTGCTCCCTTGGTGCCCCTTACTGCAGCCAGCCACAGGGCAGTTCATCTGTATGAAGACACTAACAACCTGCCACCTTTCTACAGGACATTGTTCAGCCATGAAAGCACATAGCCTGAAACCCGATGGCCAAAAGGCCTTCTGCTTCCCTAGGAGCATCTGCCTTCAAAAGAATGGGGGAGGGGGTGAAGACAAAGAAAAGGAAATGGGAGCTAGAGAAGAGAAAGAGCAAACCAGAGAAGAGACAAGGATGTAAATTAAATGCACAGGAGTCAGATCAGGGATGTTTTTCTCAGAGCTCTGACACACTCACAGCATGAGTCACTTCACCTTTGTGCCTCAGTTTCCCCACCTGGAAAAAATGGACTAATTCCTCCCTCCCGGTTCTGTTGTGAGGCTTGTTTGTAGGTTGCTTTGTGTTCAGTGGATACAAGCGGCCAAAGGGCAAGTGGACATTTCTGAACTGTGGCCTGTCACCAAAGTAAGTTACTCACATAAAAGGCACGCTCACAGCACAGACACTAGACAGGGTTGGGACAGGCACTAGGAAAGGGTCAAGCCAGGCACTCTCACACATACCCATAATCTGACTGCACCGTGCTAGAACTCCTCAGACCAAGTAACCCACTGCCAATACCTCTGTCTACCCAGCTGCCCCGCTCTCCACCACCCCCCTCCACTCCCACCACCTCCTATTTCCATTTCCTCTAATTCAAACAGAGATATCAAGACACCCACCACCCCCATTCGGCAGTTTTGTTTTACAGGTTAAACACAAAAATCCAATCAGAACATTGGGTTAGTGAAGTTCCCAAGACACCTTCATGAAGAACCCTGATCTTGCCCACCCAGCTTACTACACCTTCACAGTAGTTACCTAAATCAATCCCCATCCATTGAGGTTTCGCAGATGGCTGAATACAAATGACAGTTCCTAATGAGCTACCAGGCTTGTATGTACTCATTTCCTGGAAGTGTAATAGACATGAGGCAACACCCATAGGCGTTGATGCACCCGTGAAGCATGTGCAGGCAAGTTCCCACAAATTCTAACCTGGACCTCCAGGTGCAGATCTGCTGCTTACCAAATAAAGTGAATGCACAATGAGGATGAGACGGCTCAGGGGACTGATAATGGGATATGCTGCTTTTCATCTCTACGCTGCACTTGCATCTCCAGCACATGCTGGTGTTGATTGACAGTCATGACTACCTGACAGTGGTGGTCTCTGGGAAAAGTTCTCATGCTTGTTGCCAAAGGACAAGAGTCCATATTGAAGGCCATAAATCAAAGGGGATTAATTTACACTTGACAGCGCTCTCAGAGGTCAAGGATTGAATCAGCCATATACTAGACTCCCTTCTCACTCTTAGGCTACATCCACACTACACGCCTGATACAGCGGGTAGCGATCGATGTTCTGGGATCGATTTATCGTGTCTCATCTAGATGCGATAAATCAATTCCAGAGCTGCTCCCCGTCGAATCCGGAACTCCAGCTCTGCGCGAGGAGTAAGCGGAGTCAACGGGGGAGCCTGCCTGCTGCCGTGTGGACCAGCGGTAAGTAGTTTTGAAATCGATCTAAGATATTCGACTTCAGCTACATTATTCATGTAGCTGAAGTTGCGTATCTTAGATCGATCCCCCCCCCCCCCCCCCCCCCAGTGTGGACCAGCCCTTAGAGGCCTGGTTCCTTCACATCAAGGGAAGGCTGCTTGGAAGGGCAGTGTTCACAGCTTGCACTGCTAGTTCTCCTGCTACACCTGCTCTGGGGAGAAAGGATGTCAGAGGCTAGGGCTGTCAATCAGGCACCTTTCACCTGCACTGAATTCATTCAAACAATTTGAAGTGAAAGAGTTCCGAGTTCTAACCTCCATCTGCAACCGGCCTGGGTAGGCAGCTCCATGTTGATCCCCACAGGAGTCCTGATTAGATGCCTCCCTGTTCTCCTTTAGGGAGCAGCACTCACATAGAATAAAAGCCACACACTTCTGTTGTTCAACATTGGTTGTATTTAAGAACTACATTTCAGAAGGTACCATGTGTTTCTCACATACACATACATAAACAGCTTCCCAAGACCATGGCAGGGGCACTGAAAGTACAGGGTGGAAAGGGGGGTGGGGGAAGAGTCCATCAGTGCATTGTAAACTGAGCTTTCATGCCAGTCAAGTGCAGCAAAAACTGTTCTGACACTTCAAAGTTAGACCTTTGGCAAATAAAGAAAAAAGGATCCCAAGGTTCCAGATATACCATCCTCTCCCTTCATGAGCCCCTTGGAACTCTCAGCCTGGGCTTCAGGAGCTCGTGGTGCCTAACGAGCTGCTCAGAACACTGGCTGAGACGGCTGTGCTCCCAACAGTGGCATGCAGGTGAGATTCCAGTTGAGTGTCTTCCAACCAAGGGCAGAGAGACTGCACACACCAACTCTTGGGAAGGCTTCACTTTCAGCCAGAGACAGAAGAGGGTCCTTCCTCCCTCCCCCAAGGCTGTGCGTTGACACGCATCCAGCTGAGTGACCTTCATTCTGATCTACACTGCTCTGGAGAGCAAGTTTGTCTCCTGTGGCTCTCTTTGACCTTGGTTACATACTGCTAAGTCAGGGACACAGTGGTGTTTGGTAACAAGACTCCTGCTTTGTCCCATAGCACCTGTCTTGGTATCAGAGCCACAAATAGCAATGGTCAACAGACATTGAAGCACCATCCAGATGCTGTCCAACAACTCAGTTTTGCTGAGTCTTTCTTCTATTCCTGCATAAGAGAAGTTCACAGTAAACGGTACAAGAGTCGTCCCAGCACAAGATGGGACATGGCAAGCCATGGATATCATTCTGTTTCCCGAACAACATCTCCTCCCTGGGTTACACACAATCAACCCTAAACAGTCAAGGAGACAAAGCACTAGGAAAACTAGTGAAGGGAACACCCGTCACTGGTCAGCGGGGTGAATTAGATGGGATCCAAGCCAGCTTCTCTAATCTTGATGATCAATTACAACCATGTTCAGTATGCAAGTTTCCCACCCAGGAACAGCAGAGCAGTGCAAGGCAAGGCAAGGCTCCATGTGAGTTTGGAAGGCTCTGCAGGAAAAGGACTAGGAAGGCATGCTGGTTTTTCAGGGCGACTGCCAGGACTCTAAAAGGAAGTTCTGCTGGCTCCTGTAGCCTCTCTCTTCTCTTTCTGGAAACTGCTGTGCCAAGTATGAGAACACAAAGGATTCAAACAAAATGAACACAGGTATGAAACAGAAAGTTTCCCCGCCTCCCCACGTGACCATACAAGGAAGGGAGCAACACAACAACCTCACAACATAATACACAGAGTTAATCAGTAAAGGGCACTTTCTGTGTTTTGTCCAGGAAGCCAGCACCCCCTGGTGGAGAAAAGGGAAGCTGATTTTAACTGGACATTCATCAGTCTCAGGGCACCAGGAGATCAATTTTGACATGGTTTCATCATGGGAGACTTGGTGAGTGCCCTCATAATCTCTGTCCCCCTCACCATGTTACATCCACTTCTAACCATGCTGCAGCTTTAGAGAAAAGAGGGAGACCTTCACTCCTCAAAGAGCTCTGCTGTGAACAGGAGAGTGGTGGTTTCCTGTGACCCATCTGACAGAGGCAGGACTCAAAGGGTGGAGTTGTGTGCACACGCACTGTACGGATTCAACTTGATCAGCCTGCTATGTACCAAGCTCCCAATACCCTGAGCACATCATCGGGGGGGGGGGGGGGGGGGGGGTGTTCCCAAACCATCTTTCCAGTTTCTCCTCAAACAAGTCATCACATGCTCATTCCTGCTGTCCGATGGTGCCAGGACCCAGCAAGGACAAGACCTCTAACACAACAGGATCATGGAACCTAAGGCTTCCTGCTATCCAGACTGACTGTCCCAGATTTCAGGGGTACTACATCCACTGCCAGCACCATCACAGAAACCCAGCCACTGGACCTGAGGAAACAAAACTACTCCTGGCTCCCTTCCAAACTGTTCTTTCAACACTTTAAATTAAAGCCCAAAGAAGGAAAGCATTTGAGTGCCAGACGCCACATTCCTCGTCTCGGCAGACAGGGGAAACACACTTATTGGAAGCTGGATTCTTGCTCGCTAAGTGCAGGTTCTTTCTTGGGAGATTCAGTTGGATGACAGTGGGGTAAGGAGGTGGGCTAATGGTTTTGCAATTCCAGTAGTCCCCTTAATTATTGTGGAGCGGGACAGAGATGGGCCAGCAGTCCATCAGTCTTAAGTGCTGCGTGCAATACTAGCGCTCAGTATCTTCCATTACTCGTGAACGAAGCAGCTCCACTGTCAGTCACCCACGTGGCCAGGGACTAGTCATACCGACCTTTAATCATCATGTTCAACAGGGGACCCACCTGTTCAAGGCAAAAACAGATTGTTAGCCATGGCAAGTGCACGGCAACAAGGGCGGCACAGCCTGCAGCCTGACTACCTCAAGCTGTTATCTGATCAACTCCCACAAGCTAAACTGAGCCAGGCCAGGCCAGAGAAGGGGATGTCAGATGAACATAGATTGGGAAGAAGTGGAGCTGGTTATTCTGCCCAGTTAGCAGTGAACCAATTTCCTGGTATGATTCAGAGGAGATGTCAAATGAGTCTTGATCGTTTATGGTTATTAAATATCTTAATCTAGCATCTTCCAAAAGAGTTAACCAGTGTACTGGCCAGTAGTGACAACTTTCCTACACAAAATCCCACCTGCAGTTTCAACTGGATACAGTTTTCTTCACTTTCTGTTCTAATCTTATGCCACACTGAACAGGAACTGCTTTATTTTGGAGTGGAAAAGGAGCATTTCCTCTGTATTACCAGTAAGGTACTCTGGGGTCACTTAAAATCACAAGCATTACAGAAAGGGAAGACAATATTTGTCCCTCAATCCTAAGGTTTGCCTGCAGTCGAGGCTCCTATTCCTCAGCATTCTCGTTGTGCATTAGTAAAAAAAGTCTTTGGATCATTTTTCTTTGGATCATCCAGATAGCACGCAAATCGGATAAAGAACATTTGTTGACATTATACAGAGATTGACGTGTTCTTGCACTAATCAGTGGTCTAGGACCAGTGCTTGGAAGGGTTTATTGGCCATGAAAACATTTGTATTCGGCACTCAGTATTTCAACCTCCACCAAAGAGGAGGTTGAAGGGCAAGAGGAAGGTTTTGCCCTTCAAAACCAGATTCTGATTCCCAGTTTAATCCACTGGGTCATGAGGTGCCAGCTGGTAAAAATCATATTGGAACTCAAGCGGGGGGGAAAAAGCACGGTGATATTCAAAATGAGTCAGTTCTGCGGTCAAATCTCTCTCAACCTGGCAGAGCTAGAAAAAAAAATTGTGTATCCTACTGAAAAACTGATTATGGAACATTTATTTATCACTCTCCCTGCTCCTGAAATATCACACCTTAATGTTGTCACTAGTCCCTCTGATCAGCCTGCTTTTCTGCCAGCATCCACAACCAAACAGCGCAAGCTATGGGCAGCAGGACTATTTCCCAATTTTTGCACTATGCCACAGGTTGTACTCATCAGCCCAAGCACTGTAATTTGAGGATCTCAGCCTTTTGTGGCCCCGAGGACTATTAGGGTAGAGGATGAAGAATTGCCAATAGTGCGGTGTCACCCATCCCCATTAATATCACTGGCAGCCTCAGGTGGTTTGCTGGGATCCAGAGTTCTGCAGTCCACACTTGGACATTTCAATGGGGGTGGCAGCGTCTCTAGCTTTTACTTTACCTCTTGTGGGTTTCCCAGGGCCTCTCCCAGCATCTTCTCGATGTTCCTCATTATCGCCACTTTCTGATGAGCCTTTAAGGGATATTCAATTCTCTTTGGGGTGGGCGCACCCTGAAAGTAAAGAGAAAACACCTCATTGTGTCCTTCCTGAAATGCCTCAGCCTTACCCCAATCTTAGCAACCAATGCCACTCACACCCAAGCACCCTAGCTATTCAACTGCAATACCTCCATGCCTCCAGAGGAAGAAACCAGCTTTTTGCTAGTGACAAGTCCTTATATACAAGATTAAAAACAGATTAGAAGAATCTGAAGAAGTCATGCCTGACTAACCTAATTGCCTTTTATGATGAGATAACTGGCTCTGTGGATGAGGGGAAAGCAGTGGATGTGCTATTTCTTGACTTTAGCAAAGCTTTTGATACAGTCTCCCACAGTGTTCTTGCCAGCAAGTTAAAGAAGTATGGGCTGGATGAATGGACGGTAAGGTGGATAGAAAACTGGCTGGATGGTCGCGCTCAACGGGTAGTGATCAATGGCTTCATGTCTAGTTGGCAGCCGGTATCAAGTGGAGTGCCCCAAGGGTCAGTGCTGGGGCCGGTTTTGTTCAATATCTTCATCAACGATCTGGAGGATGGTGTAGACTGCACCCTTAGCAAGTTTGCAGATGACACTAAACTGGGAGGAGTGGTTGATACGCTGGAGGGTAGGGATAGGATACAGAGGGACCTAGACAAATTAGAGGATTGGGCCAAAAGAAATATGGGGGGGGAAGGATAGCTCAGTGGTTTGTGCATTGGCCTGCTAAACCCAGGGTTGTGAGTTCAATCCTTGAGGGGGCCATTTAGGGATCTGGGGCAAAAATTGGGGATTGGTCCTGCTTTAAGCAGGGGGTTGGCCTAGATGACCTCCTATGGTCCCTTCCAACCCTGATATTCTATGAAATCTGATGAGGTTCAACAAGGACAAGTGCAGAGTCCTGCACTTAGGACGGAAGAATCCCATGCACTGCTACAGACTAGGGACCGAATGGCTGGGCAGCAGTTCTGCAGAAAAGGACCTAGGGGTTACAGTGGATGAAAAGCTGAATATGAGTCAACAGTGTGCCCTTGTTGCCAAGAAGGCTAACGGCATTTTGGGTTGTATAAGTAGGGGCATTTCCAGCAGATTGAGGGACGTGATTATTCCCCTCTATTCGGCACTGGTGAGGCCTCATTTGGAGTACTGTGTCCAGTTTTGGGCCCCACACTACAAGAAGGATGTGGATACATTGGAAAAAGTCCAGCGGAGGGCAACAAAAATGATTAGGGGGCTGGAGCACATGGCTTATGAGGAGAGGCTGAGGGAACTGGGATTGTTTAGCCTGCAGAAGAGAAGAATGAGGGAGGATTTGATAGCTGCTTTCAACTACCTGAAAGGGGGTTCCAAAGAGGCTGGATCTAGACTGTTCTCAGTGGTAGAAGATGACAGAACAAGGAGTAATGGTCTCAAGTTGCAGAGGGGGAGGTTTAGGTTGGATATGAGAAAAAACTTTTTCACTAGTAGGGTGGGGAAGCACTGGAATGGGTTACCTAGGGAGGTGGTGGAATCTCCTTCCTTAGAGGTTTTTAAGGTCAGGCTTGACAAAGCCCTGGCTGGGATGATTTAGTTGGGGTTGGTCCTGCTTTGAGCAGGGCGTTGGACTAGATGACCTCCTGAGGTCCCTTCCAACCCGGAGATTCTATGATTCTATGAATACACATCAGGGATGGTCCAATCTAGGCATACTTAATCCTGCCTCAGCACACGGGGGGTGGACTAGATAACCCCTTGAGGTTCCCTCCAACCCTACATTTCTATGATTCAGGCACTAAAGTTCTCCATGCTTGGCAAAGTCTGACACCCTGTCTTCATGCTGGGGTGCCACAGGGACAGTGGGAATCCTACTGAATAATGGGCTACCACAGGAGTGCAGATGAACACGTACTTACCTTGTACCAGAAGTTCACAGTGATGGTGATTCCGCCATTCAGCAGAGACTCAATGTGATGCCACCTGCATGGAAACACAAAATGGGAGCGCTATTATCAAAAGAATGAGCTACATAGACATAATTGTTGGATGCAGGCCAGAGTGCAGGACAGGCACCTTGGCATGTCACTCAGTCACCAGCAAAATCACTTGAACAACACCCCTTAGTTATTTAAATGTGTATTGCTAGAGCACATCTCACTGTAGTATGCGAATGCCTCATGCACATTAACAGATTTAACCTCAACATTCAGAGGTAGCAGATATTATTACTCCCATTTCACAGATAGGAAACTGAGGCACAGAGTGGTTAAGACTTGTCAAAGATCTCACTACAAATCTATAGCTTGGCCAGAAATAGGAGCTGAGACCTCCTGAATCCCAGTGCAATGCTTTAACCAAAAGACCACCCATTCTGTCTAAATCTCTGCACCTGCTGGCCACACTCCCTCCCCCTCTTCTCCTAGCTCAGGGGTCGGCAACCTACGGCATGCGTGCCAAAGACGGCACACAAGCCGATTTTTAATGGCACGCTGCTGCCTGCTAGGGGTTCACCCAGGCCAGCAGCGGGCTGTGCAGGGCCAGCGGCCAGGACCCCGGCAGGCAGCAGCGTGCCATTAAAATTCCTGCCCGGCCGGCCCACTCTTCTTTGCCCCCCGCTCTATCCTGCGGGGGCACGGGGCAGAAGTTTGGTCCTGCCAGCAGGGCAGGCTCCGCTGGCAGCCAAGCTCCCCACTCCCCCGCTTCTTCCCTGAGCATGCTGGGTTCCTGCCCCTCCTCCTCTCTCTCCCTGCTGAACAGCTGATGGCCCTGGCGAGGGAGGGGGAGCCGCAGCACACTCGCTGCTATGGGGAGGAGGAGTCAACTGCCGGTCTGGGGTTCTGGCTACCGGCCCCTTGCCAGTCGGGGTCCTGGCCACAGGCTCCGCTCAGCCCGCTGCCGGCCTAGGTGAACGGGACCCCAGGCCGGCAGCAGGCTGAGCGGGGCCGGCGGCGTAAGATCAGCATTTTAATTTAATTTTAAATTAAGTTTCTTAAACATTTTGAAAACCTTGTTTACTTTACATACAACAATAGTTCAGTTATATAATATATAGACTTATAGAAAGAGAACTTCTAAAAATGTTAAAATGTATTACTGACACGCAAAACCTTAAATTAGAGTGAATAAATGAAGACTCGTCACACCATTTCTGAAAGGTTGCCGAACCCTGTCCTAGCTCATTGGATCCTCCTTACCAGTACATAGGAATGTAGAGCACATCACCCGGGCCTACCACTGTCTCATAGCCAACCACGTTCTGGAAATTGGGAAACTTCTCATAGTCAGGATTGTCAAAGTCCACCTAGCAGATCAAGAGAGACAAGGATGCAGCACTCATCAGCCAGAGGGAGGAAATTCAGGAGCGCACTCTGCTCAGACAGCAGTCTCTACTGCAGGTTCTCCCTGCTGATCTGTCCTGTGCAGCAGTTACATTACTATACAGTGTACCAGTCCCAGGTGCAGTGTATAATTCCACACACACACTTCCAGATCCTGCAGCACAGCCCAAGGCACATCTGCATCGAGTAGCTCTCTTGGACTATATGTCTTGTTAAATCATTAAGAAAAAGAGGAAGCAATGTCCCTGCTATTTCCAGTCAGTAGGAAATGCTTATGACTCAAAGAAAAACTTCTTTGGACCAAAGCAAACAAAATAAGAATACTGGTACCATTCCAGGAGAGTTATGTTCTGTGGCTGACAAATGCACCACTCAAACACCCAAAGAACAGTGAACAACACTTGGCATTTCTATAGCATCTCAAGGAACTGCCAATATTCAACTTCGTTACACCAGTGTTCTAGACAGAAGATGGGAAAACTGAGGCACTGAGACTGACTTGCCCTACACAGGGCTAGAGCTCTGTCGGCTCCATATTGCCTCACAGTGACACTAAAGAAGTCTAATTCATAACGCTGATGCAAAATAGAGTCCCATTTTCCAACACCACATATTGATACCAAAGGTAACAACTAGTGTGGGTGCTCTAAGGGCTCAGCACCAGGATAGGCACTGGTACACTGTACTGATACTGGTATATCCCCTGTAGATCTAGTGATTTTTATGCATGTGGGTTTTTGGTGTGTAGTAGGGAATAGATCCAGTTTATTATAGATCTTATTCTCACCTGGCTCTGCCTGTCACATGGATGGTGCACGGGGTAAGAGTAGAGGCATTCAAACTGATCTGGAGGGAACAGGATACACCGCTTGTAGCCCTTAATCTGAGCGAAGAAGTTCTGTTGCTCATCATAGTGAGCTGGTGTCACGTTCCCTGCACAAAGAAAGAGACTGATAAACTCTCACATATACTTTAAAGGCTCGGGCAAAGGAACAGGTTATAGGCCTCACTGGGGCAACAACAACAACAACAACCTGCCATACATGTCTATAGAACTATATGGAGCAAAGGATCCTAAAGCACTTTACAAACCAGGCATTACAACAGGGCTAGCAACTGATAGAGTTAAAGTTACAGAACAGTTTCCGTTTTATCCCCCATTCTCAGTTGCTCCCAACTCTCACTTTTCAATTTGGTCTCAGCCGGAAGGTGGAAGGTAACATTTATGGAAAGTTTTAAGAAAACCTGTTCAGCTGTTTGAGTACAAGAGTGGGAAAGAACTTGTTTTAAGAAAACCCAATAACTTAAGAACCTTGATGTCTGGAGGAAGGAAGATGAAAATATGGCATAGAAACGGCCCTCTCTAAAAAGGGCCTTGAGGGGCTTACATTTGCATGCTTTGCTCACAAATTTCTTTCCACTCCCACGAGATGCCAAATGACAGATCCGTCACAGTAGATCTTCATAACATGACTGTCCCTCCCCTTTCTGATACTCTGAACAGCAGTGACATAGTTAGCAAGACTGACTCCTTTGGTTAGACTTCAGAGTCAACTAGCCCTTAAACCAGGGTTCCCAAACTGGGGGTTCGCAGAACGTTTCAGGGGGTTCACAAGAAAAATTTCATTAATGGTGGCCAGAGGACTCTGGTGGGCCCCAGTTGCAGGGCAGACAGCCCGAGCCCCAGGGAGAGCGGGGCCGGGCAACTGGGGCTGGCAGCCCGAGCCCTGCCCCCGTCAGCGGGGGAGCCGGCAGCCCGAGCCTCAGGGAGAGCAGGGCCGGGCAGTTTGAGCCGGCAGCCCAAGCCCTCCCCTGTCAGCGGGGGAGCCGGCAGCCCCGAACCCCAGCACTCCATGCGGGGTGCAGGTGGCAGCTCAGACCCCTGTCTTTGTCAGACAGGGGAAGTTTGCATCCAGGGCAGTCAGCAGGGGGCCACGCTGAACATGGAGGGTGGTACAAGCTAATTTGTCCCTCGCAGGGCACCTTCCTAAGGACAGACCTCGTGGCAAGAAAAGCTGTTTGCGAGCCAAACCAGCCGGAAGCACATTGTAGCCAGTGTAGGAGTGTTAAGGTGTCTCAGTAATTGTCCTTCTCTCTGGAGTGCTGATCTGCTTCAGTGAGACTTGAGTGAATCTTCTCATTTTCTAGTTTGTTGGTTGTTAGCAGTCTCTCTGTGTTATTTTTATTAGAATTTTTGTACACAAGTTCAATGGGTAAGTGGCTGAAAAAGGAAAGTGTAAAGACACTAGAATCAGCTAGTGTTTCCTCAAGTCCACACTGTGGAAAATCTAAGTCTAATGATCATGATGATCCTGGAAAGTCACTTACAAAGAAAAGAAAATATGACGATGATTATATAAAATATGGCTTTACATGCACTGGTGATCAAGAACGTCCAAAACCACTGTGAGAGATTTGTGGTGATGTTCTAGCAAACAGCAGCCTCAAACCTTCTCTACTTCAGCGCCATTTGGAAACTAGGCATCCTGCTCAACTCAACAACCCTGTTGATTTTTTCAAGCGAAAATTAGCTGAGAAGAAAAGTGACATTACCAGTTTTATACCCAAAGCAAGTACTGATAATGAAAATGCACTTGAAGCGTCATACCGCGTGAGCTACCGAGTAGCAAAAGCATCAGAAAGCATTACCATAGCAGAGAGCTTGATTGGTCCATGTGTAAAAGCCGTAGTTCACTGCATGCTCGGAGAAAAGGCTGCAAAAAGGATTGACATGGTACCTTTGTCCAATAATACGTTGTCACGAAGAATTAATGACATGTCAAATAATGTAGAGACCACAATTGTACATAAAGTGAAAAATAGTCCACATTATGCTATACAGTTGGATGAATCAACTGATGTAGCTAATCTAGCTATTTTGCTACTGTTTGTACGTTATGTGAATGAAGGTATGGTTGAAGAAGACTTGTTGTTTTGCCGACCATTGGAAGAACGTACAACTGGAGAAGATATCTTAAATCTAATTAATGCATATTTTCAAGAAAAGGAAATAGATTGGTCTCGTTGCCTAGGCATTTGCACTGATGGGGCCACAACAATGACAGAGGGACTGAAGGAAGTGCTGAACAATGCAGTGAAAATGGTGAACTTCATAAAATCATGGCCAACAAATTCCAGAATATTTCACGTACTTTGTGAAGAAATGGGTAGCATACACAACTGTCTGTTGACTCATACTGAAGTTAGATGGCTCTCACGGGGTAAAATCCTTGTGCGCTTGTTTGAGCTTAGAATGGAAATCCTAGTTTTTTTCAACAGCCACCCTTTCTACCTTGCCAGCTGTATGGAAAATAATGTCTGGCTCCAGAGCCTAGCTTATTTAGCAGATATTTTCTCAAGAATTAATGACCTAAATTTATCTTTTCAAGGCCTCAATATAACAGTTTTCAATGTGCAAGAGCGAGTTGAATCCCTGATAAAGAAGTTGCAGTTCTGGGAAAGTTGTTTGGAAAACAATCAAACTGAGTGTTTCAGTAATCTTCATGACTTCCTGACAGAACATAAACTTCAGTTGGATCAGTGCACTAAAACCAACATAATTACATCCCTAAAAGGACTTTGCACATCTTTCAGGGAATACTTTCCAGCTATGTCAGGCGATAATGACTGGATTCGCAACCCTTTTGATGATACCACTTTCTCAACACAGATATTAAACACCAAGGAAAAAGAGAAAGTCATTGAGATCTCCAGTGATTACGAACTGAAAAGGAGTTTCAGAAATCTATCATTGATCAACTTTTGGCTGAGTTTAAGAAACGAGTACCCCTTTCTGGCAGAAAAAGCTGCTGCAGTTTTGTTACCATTTTCAACAACATACTTATGCGAGAAAGCATTTTCCTCATATGCACATCTGAAAACCAAATACAGAAACAGACTTGATGCCGAACCAGACCTGAGACTTTATCTTTCTCCAGTGGTTCCGGACTTCCAAGAGCTATGCAGAGCAAAGCAAGCTCATCCATCACACTGAGGAAATTTAAACTTAAATCCCTGGAAATATTCATTTTTAGGAGGGGGTTCACGAGATGTCACAATTTAGTGAAAGGGGTTTGCGGGCTGTTAAAGTTTGGGAACTACTGCCTTAAACCAAACCCTGGATACCACTCTGAGCTATTGCTTCTTTAAATTCAGACCTCACTGCATTGGGTTTACCTTCAAATTGCAAAGAAAATGTATCTTAGTGACCACAATGGCTAGACACTTAAAATAAATTAACTGGAACTGTAGATTCTGAACCACAAGATGGCAACCTCCAGAAACATGTCCCATTTCACCATGGCAAACTGGCCTAATCTGACCCCTCGGTGACTGACAGCCCTGATGAGAATCAGAATTTATCTGACCAAGATATGACCCTTTGAAAAGTGCCAATGCAGTACTTTTGAAAGGTTACAGAAATACACTAAAAGGCTGTTCTGCACATGGGTGAATAGCTTACTTCACTGCATAGGGATAAGTGTAGCCAGAACTTGAACAAGCCATCAATTTCTGAGGATTTTAAGATTGTACCCCAGGAGATACAAGTGTGATGGCCAGCTGGATTACAACGCATCCAGCATGCCTTAGAACTTTTAAAGTTCATCCTCAAAATGTCAGGGTAAAGAAATATCAACCTTCTACTAAAATGCTCTGTATAAAGGAAATGAAGTAGTGTATATATTTTCCAGTACCTGACTCTACGTATCAATCTCTAAATTAATTTGAGGTTCCACTTTATGCTAATATTTTAGGAGTTATCTATTTCCAAGCTCCCCAGTGCCTGATAGAATTTTGCAATATCAGATTTAAGTCTCATTCAAGAGACAGCTCCTCCCTGCAATACATTGCCCATTAACACTATCCTGGGGAACTGCTTCAGTACTGATTCAGGAAAGAACGTCTCTTAGCCCTGGGCTACACTAGGGGAGGGGGTCGATCTACGATACGCAACTTCAGCTACGTGAATAGCGTAGCTGAAGTCGGCGTATCGTAATCGACTTACCTGACCATGAGGACGGCGGCGAGTCGATCGCTGCCGCTCCCACGTCGACTCCGCTTCCGCCTTTTGATGAGGTGGATTTCCGGAGCCGACGGGGAGCGCGATCGGGGATCGATTAATCGCGTCTTAACGAGACGCGAAAAATCGATCCCCGATAGATCGATTGCTACCCGCCGATCCGGCGGGTAGTGAAGACCTGCCCTTAGTAAGTTACCAGCATCTCCTCCTGCATCATCTGGGCTTTCCTTGGTGGTCTCCCATGCAAATACTGAACAGGTCTAACCCTGCTTAGCTTGCAAGATCTTAAACTCTGATCTTCTCAGTTCTACTGCTGGTCCCTGCTTGCAGTTAATTAGAATACATAAAAATAAGTTAGAGGACATTGTACTGAGCATCAAATCCAAAAAGCCTGAAGTACTCAAGTAAGAAACAGGGATCAGTTCATCCCCTACTGATATACTCCAGGGTGACTATGTCAACTATTAGTTCAAAACACACTGCACAACTCTTGGCTGTCTCAGAGTTGACACTTCAGGGAGTAATTAGAGAGACAGAAATTTATCTTCCAGCAACCACAAGCGGAAGGATACTTTCCTGACCCTCTCTCCATGTAATATAAATTAAAAATTGCGTGTACAAGGAGTCCCCCTTAAAGCTATCTGTGCTGCTTCAGAGACACTCCGCAAACAAGTGGTAAGTTCTGCTGAAAGTGACCCCCAGAGTTGAAATACACCAGATTTAGCCAAGTCTCCCTCATGCCCTTCAGAATCAACACTGGTTGCTTACCTTCCATGCCGATAAGCAGCAAGTTGGAAGTCAGTTGCCCCCAGCCACGCTTCCCTTGCTGCTTGTTAATCCAGTTCCAGTTAAAGCCCAGGAAATCCACTACAATCTTCCTTCCAACCGTGTCATTCAGAGTCTGCTGCAGATACAACCTGTATTTCCCAGGGGAAAAATGAGTGTTAAGCATACATATGGATACACAGGCATCTTCTCATCCACCCTTAGAGCCATGTCTTTCCCAGTCCTCCCCTTCCCGCCCCCTCCCCACCAAACACACACCAGCATGGTGTGGCTAGAAGAAACACTAACCAGCAAGTGCAGCAGGAGGGAAGCTTAAATCCCAATCCATCATCAAGCAAGTGACTGTACACTCAAGCAAAGTTAATCAATATCCCCCAAATTAACTCTTCCACTTACTTGCAGTCACTAACCACCAGAGGGGCCTCTCTGATTAAGAGTTTCTGTGGGCAGAATGTCTGTGAGGGAATATAGCACATCAACCTCAGATCTCAGCTGGTCAGACACCAAGGTGCCTTTAGTTGTAGGGGACCAAACCATCAGAGCCTCAGTCACTGCAATCTCAGCAATACATGCATTAGATACCCTATACCCATATTCACCAGCAAAGTTGCTTAAGTTCTGTGATAGGTTCTAGCATGCCATCTGAAAGGGAAAAACCTGAAGGGGAACTGAATGGCTCTGAAAACTGGTAATGGGACACAGAGCCATTGGGTGGTATATAGCTGGTTCAAACTTGACAAAGGTTAATAGCATCCAGAAGTTGTTACAATCCAGGAACTGCTTGGTGGCCTGTTGAAAGCAGTTGTTGGGATAATTCTAGTTGCTAGTGGATAAGCATCCACATAAATATGGCCAGCACAACTGCCACTAATTTGCACCATTACTAACAGTCTCAGAAGAGAGGCCATGCAATGTACAACAGAGACTGAACACCATTCCCATCTGTCAAATCAGAGCTGGTATACATTGGTGGGGCAGCATAGGAAAAGTTGGATTGCCAGTGGGTGATTTTTCTAGGGATCATGGCCTTTAGCCTTCAGTGCTGCCAAGCAAAGCATCTTTCACCAGCACTGTATTCCCGCCAAAGAACGTGAAAGTCCAATCAGGCAAACACTGAAAAATTCTGTGATAAATGTAGACAGACATCTTTGAAACACTTAACAAGTGGATGACCAACCCTAGGACACCTGAGAACACCACCGTCCTCCAACACTGAATTGAGGAGGAGAAATCATAGTGAAGATGAAAAAAAGCAGATCCAAATGCTCTCTCAAATCATTTACAGTGCCTAAACCTCAATCTATCACCCAATTAAACCTGTACAACTGGAGAGTTTTCCAAGTATCACCTACCTCTCACCACTCCCTTGCTGCTGTATTTCCTGGAGTCTCTCCACAAACTCACTAAACTTCATCTCTTCCCTGTTCGACTTGGGCTTGAAGTTCTTGAAATTGGCCATTTTCTTCTCATCATAGTACAAAAACTTGTATGTGCTGGCGCTATACACTGAGAAGTCCCCATTGCCAATGTTCTCCTGGAGGTAGTCCATGTCCCACTTCAGGGCAGGATACACCAAGTTTGTATCTGTCAGGACCACTGGCTCCTAGATAGCAAAAGAAAGCACATTGGTTCAAGGATTTCTGGAGAAACTGGGAGATAAGTAACTCATTATCATAACCATACAGTTTCCCTTCTGAAGGAGTAGGAAGGGGGAGGAGGAAAATCAGGCAACAGGGTCTGGGAAGAAGGAGGAAGAAAGTCCCAAATAAACAGACTCCCAAAAATACAAGAAAAATTAGGAACTAGCCATCACTTTCTCGCGACATGCTCACAAAGGAGTGCCAGATGCCACTAATCAACTCTATAAACCCGACATAGAAGCATGTCAGGGAAGGATACAGAGATTACTTTATTTGGTTATACCACATGGTCTTTCTAGTTCAATATTCTGACTTGGACAGCAGCTAGTACGAGGGATAAGACACCCCCATAATACATAGAGTATGAGATAGGATATGAATACTCCACACCACCTTATAGTGGTCTCAGGTTTGATTCCTGGACTGGTGGATCTAGGAATGATGCTGAAGAAGAGTGCTCTGTTCCAGGAAAGTAGGTAGAAATATTTGTATTGATCCTTAGAAGCCTCTTTGGTAAGTTAAGGAGCAGTGCTGAAATCTGAAAGGAACCAGTCTCTGTCTCATCCTCCTCCAACAGAAAGATCAGGCTGAGGCACAGGCAAAGGGATAGCAGAGATTATCCCATTCCCTAGATGGACATGGTGTAGTCAGAATCCTCCCTACAGGGAAATTCCATCCATCTCCCCTACACCATAATCAGTTACTTGAAGACAACCCAGCCTTTTCCATACATCTTTCCACACATACTCCCCAAACTTCCTAAGAACCACCTCTATGTTTCTAAGGGCTAGTCTACACTAGAAACTCTACATCGGCACTGATGCAGCTGCACCGCTGTAGCGCATCTGGTGAAGACACTCTCCCATCAGCATAACGCCACCTCCACAAGAGGCCATAGCTATGTCAGTGGGAGAACACCTTCAACTTAGCGCTGTCCACACCAGCGCTTAGATCGGTATAACGTACATCGCTTGGGGGAGGTGGCTTTTTAACACCCCAAGCGATGTAAGTTATATCAACATGAGCGGGGAGGAGAGAAATAGCTCAGTGGTTTGAGCATTGGCTTGCTAAACCCAGGGTTGTGAGTTCAATCCTTCAGGGGGCCATTTAGGGATCCAGGGCAAAAATTGGGGATTGGTCCTGCTTTGAGCAGGGGGTTGGACTAGATGACCTCCTGAGGTCCCTTCCAACCCTGATATTCTATGATAAGCGGTAGTGTAGATGAGCCCTGAAACTTACATGCCTACTTCCCTTCTTATGGATTTGCTTCCATGAAACCACAAGTACCTCACTCATTTCATAGACATTAAAGATGGGGAAGCCTTACTAAATCCCATCTACTTTGAACCATGACAAGTATAGGATTGGTCCCTACAGTACTGTCTTCAAATTGGTGACAACACCCAGATTTGCGCTTCTGACCAGGGCAAGACAGGACAGCTCTGAGGTCCTAGGCTAGGGAGAATTGGCTGGAGCCTCTATGTTTTGGTTCATGAGTGTCTAGGAGAAGCATTCATGCAACTCAGCTGGGTGTGTCCCTGCCTGTCAATGTTTGTGTAAGTGCAGCACCCGTCAGAGGTGTGTCACTTGACACAACACCACACTGTGAGGGATGCCCCAGGCTGGTGGGACAGAGGCTCAGCAGTCCCACGGTCCATCTTGCCCCCCGGGGCCCTCCCCGCACCCAGCGCTCCCCACCTCACCCGCCCCTTGTCAGACAGGCATCAGCCTCGCCTCCCCCGCCCCGCGGTGCCCCCCCCCCGGGCACCTCGTTCTCGATCAGCTCCTCGGCGCGGGGGTCGGTGTGGCTGAGCCGGGGGATGGGCTGCGTCCGGAAGGTGTAATGGCGGAACTGCGACTCGCTCCAACCAGGCCCCGCCGTCTCCTCGGCCTCCTCCCGGGCCCCGGAGCCCCCCGCTTGCGCGGACGAGGAGGAGGCCGCCGCCATCGCCGCCTACACCGGGAATGGAACCCGGAACCGGAAACACCCGCCTTCACCTCCATAGTGACGCCGGAAACAGAAGGAAAGCAATAGCGAGGAGAAGCCCGAGGGGCTCCAAAGTGGGAGCGGCGCCCCCAGCAGCACGGGTGGGAGAATTGCCCTGGGGAGAGGCTACAGCGCCCCCAGCGGTACAAAATGAGATTGCAGCAGGGAGAGGGTTGGGAACCTCGGGACTGTATTCAATTATGTAAGGCCCCAGTTGAAGAAGGCCCAGATTCCCAAGGATATTTTAAAATTTTATTCAAGCTAATGTTAAAAAAAAATATCTAATACACAGGTTGGGAAAAGAGTGTCTGTGCATCTGGGTATAGTGCTTAGATTATCCACAAATACAAAGTTAATTTTTAAATGTCATATGATACCTAGAGTACATAATCAGCAATACCCCAAATGTAGGTAAACAGATTAACAATGCAGTTTAGATATTAGAATCTGAATACTCAGGTACATTACTCATGAAAAGTTGTACGGAGATTTGGTTGTGGAAAGCAAAATATATCAATGAGTGGAGATTGTCCCTCAGTAATTGAGAATTAGGTTGGTTCAGAGGCGGATTTACCATGAAACAAACAGTACGGTCGTGACTACACAAGCCATGACAAAGTAACATGCAACATTTTAATACAGTGAAACCTGTGCGTGGAGCCATCCTATCCAGCCCAAAGAAACCTCAGCCCCAGGCCCTGTTTCTGCTGTTGACCCCCATTCAGCAAAGCACTCAAGTATGTGCTTAACTTGACTTCAGTGGTATTGAAGCATGCATGCACTTTGTAGAACATAGACAGAGTTATGTCTTTGAAGGTTTTGCACCCATTTCCTGAAGGTATTCCCACCCAATTCCCACAGAAATCAATAGGAGTTTAATACTTGCTGGAAGGTGAATTTGGAAGAGACAGGAGACTTTGTTTGCTCTGGACTCGTGCCCACAATGCTATGTGATGACTGGAGAAGTGTATCAGCTGCCACTAGACATGGTATGAGGAAAGCCAGGAGCTGGGAGTCCTGGTGCCACAGGTAAAGAATACAAATCACACTATCATCACTCCAAAAGCTAGAACCATGCTGGAGAGGACCCTGAAGGATGCCATCCGCTGCCAATACATGGAAAACCTGAAACAGAAGCCAGACCAGGGAAGGCGTTCGAGGTGACGTGCAAGTGGGACGCCAGCAACCACTTCTTCCCCGGGGGCAGCTTCACCTGATTTGCCGACTGGAAGTTCATCCACAGGACCCGGCTCAACTGCGTCCCACTGAATGGAGCTGTCCGCCATGGGAATCGGGACAAGCGATGCAGGAAGTGCGGCTATGACAACGAGACGCAACCCCACGTCCTGTGTAGCTGCAAGCCCCATTCGAGAGTTGGCAGCTGCGACACAACACCATCCAAGATCGCCTGGCCAGAGCCATCCTGCCACCCGTGGGGAAGGTTGCCGTAAACTCCGCCATCCCCAGAACCGACAGCCAACTGCAACCAGACATCGTCATCACCAATGAGAACCAGAAGAAGATCATCATGGTGGATGTCAAGTGCCCTTCGAGAACAAGACACTGGCCTTCCATGATGCCTAAGCTTGAAAGGTAGAGAAATATGTCCCTCTGGCCGAAACCTTGAGAGCTAAGGGTTACCAGGTCCAGACACACGCACTGATCGTCGGAGCCTTAGGCGCGTGGGACCCCAGTAACGAGTGACTACTGAGAGAATGTGGAATCGTCAACGCTATGCTCAGCTGATGCGGCAACTTATGGTGTCGGACGCCATCAGGTGGTCGAGGGATATCTACATAGAACACATCACTGGACATCGGCAATACCAGGAGGGATGAGCTGGAGTGCCGATGAGAATCACAGTCAGGAAAGTAACACTTTCCTCATGGATTGTATTTTCTAAATGGACAACCAACCCAGTGGCGGATTTAGAGTTAGTGGGGCCCTGTGTCCAGCTTCATTTTCACCTCCCCCCCTTGGGACCCAGCCAAGAAAAAGAACATTGTCTCTTATCTCCCCCCCACACCCCATTTTTCATTCTTTTTTTCTTCATCCTCATCCTATATGATAAGTAATAGGAAGTAAATGAAAATAAAGTGAGGTTCCTTGATTGGGGCAGGGGTTGGGGTGCAGAAGGGGTTGTGGGGGTCGGACTCTGGGAGGGAGTTGGGTGCTGGGTTGGGGTGTGGAAGGGGTCAGGGGGCAACATGTACCTTGGGGGGCACGGCTCCCAATGCAACCGGCACACTTCTCTGGCAGTGGCTCCTAGGTGGGGGAGGGGTGGGGGGTCTCTGCACGCCGCTGCCCGCAGGCACTGCCCCAGTAGCTCCCATTGGCCGTAGTTCCTGGCCAATGGGAGCTGCGGAGTCAGGGTGGGGGGCAATGCGCGGAGACACACACACACAGAGACCCCCGGGGGCCACAGGGACATGCCGGCCGCTTCCGGGAGCGGCGCAGAGGGAGGGAGGCAACGCGAGTAGGGAGCTGCCTTAGCCCTGCTGCCGACATGTTTCTGTGTGCTGCTTGTGGGGAGGGGAACAGCGGGTCTCCTGCTGCGCGGCCGGTTGGGACTCAGGGGCAGGTTGTCAGATGAGATTTGTCCTGCATTTTGGGGGGGCCCCCGTCATCAGCATGGACGCATGTCCCCTGGAATGGTGGTTGAAGCATGAAGGGACATATGAATCTTTGGCGCATCTGGCACGTAAATATCTTGCGATGTTGGCTACAACAGTGCCATGAGAACGCCTGTTCTCACTTTCAGGTGACATTGTAAACAAGAAGCGGGCAGCATTATCTACTGCAAATGTAAACAAACTTGTTTGTGTGAGCGATTGGCTGAACAAGAAGTAGGATTGAGTGGACTTGCAGGATCTAAAATTTTATTGTTTTATTTTTGAATACAGTTATTTTTGTACATAATTCTACATTTGTAAGTTCAACTTTCATAATAAAGAGCTTACACTACAGTACTTGTATTAGGTGAACTGAAAAATATTATTTCTTTTATTATTTTAACAGTGCAAATACTTGCAATCAAAAATAAATATAAAGTGAGCACTGTACACTTTGTATTCTGTGTTGTAATTTAAATCAATATATTTGAAAATGTAGAAAACATAAACAAATATTTAAATAAATGGTATTCTATTATTAACAGTGCGATTAATTGTGATTAATTTTTTTAATCATTTGACAGTCCTAATGCATATGCTTAACTTTAATCATGTGAGTAGTCCCTTTCACAGTTCCCTCTATGGTTCAGCAAAGGCACCCACCCTTAGGCTTCTGGCTGCCAAGCCATCGCCTCTCTTGGTAGAGACCTGAATCTCTCTCTCTCTCTCCTGACCAGGTGTGATGCTGTATGATTGAATATGATCAGATAGCACCACTGTTATACAATTGCAACGTGTCTTGTACAAAGTATATCATGTCAGGCATCAATGGAAAAATTATGAGTAGCTAAGCATGATCATCCTGTTTCTAAGCATGTATCATTTTGTTTCTGAAGTTATGAATATTGGCCATGTACTGGTATCTTACGCATATGTTGTATTCCTGGGTAACAACCCTTCCCACCACCCATAGAATTTACATTAGGGTCAGACAGCTATGTGTTGATGGCCCATTAAGGACACTCAGCTCACAGGTTTCAGGGTGGTAGCCGTGTTAGTCTGTATCCGCAAAAAGAACGAGGAGTACTTGTGGCACCTTAGAGACTAACACATTTATTTGGGTATAAGCTTTCATGGGCTAGAACCCACTTCATCAGATGCATAGACTGGAACATACAGTAGGAAGATATACATACATACAGAGAACATGAACAGATGGGGGTTACCATACCAACTCTAAGAGACTGATCAGTTAAGTATCAGAGGGGTAGCCGTGTTAGTCTGGATCTGTAGAAGCGACAAAGAGTCCTGTGGCACCTTATAGACTAACAGACATATTGGAGCATAAGCTTTCGTGGGTGATCAATTAAGGTGAGCTATTATCAGCAGGAGAAAAAAAACTTTTGTAGTGATAATCAGGATGGCCCATTCAAACAGTTGACAAGAAGGTGTGAGCAACAGCAGGGGGAAACGTAGCATGGGAAAGTAGATATCAATTTGTGTAATGACCCAGCCACTCCCAGTCTTTATTCAAGCCTAATTTAATGGTGTCCAGTTTGCAAATTAATTCCAGTTCAGCAGTTTCTCATTGGAGTCTGTTTTTGAAGTTTTGTTGTTGAAGAATTGCCACTTTTAGGTCTGTTACTGAGTGACCAGAGATATTGAAGTTTTCTCCTACGGGTTTTTTAATGTTATGATTCCTGATGTCAGATCTGTGTCCATTTATTCTTTTGCATAGAGACTGTCTGGTTTGGCCAATGTACATGGCAGAGGGGCATTGCTGGCACATGATGGCATATATCACATTAGTAGATGTGCAGGTGAACGAGCCCCTGATGGCATGGCTGATGTGATTAGGTCCTATGATGGTGTCACTTGAATAGATATGTGGACAGAGTTGGCACCGGGCATTGTTGCAAGGATAGGTTCCTGGGTTAGTGTTTTTGTTGTGTGGTATGGGGTTGCTGGTGAGTATTTGCTTCAGGTTCAGTATTTGCTCAGCTCACAATGGGCCATAGAAGTTCATCCTGCCCAGTAAGCCTTCCCTGTGGATGCCTCAGAAAGAATATGGATAACAGCTAATCCTGTGGGTCATCAAAGCATGTACGGGCATGTGATATGCTCATGTGACCTTGGATTCCATCTTGGGCCAGTAATTTTCCATCCATCTGGGCTGTGGGCTTTGTTTAGGACGGTAAAATTCCATGCACATGGCAGAGGACGTAAAAGGACCCCTGAGAGATCTCCATTTTGTCTTCATTTCCTGCTTCATTTCTCTGGACTGGATTTCTAAGAAGACAGCTTTGAACAAGGACTGATGAATCCCAATCTGTTTGTGAGCTAGCAATTTATTCCATCACTGCTGTGATCCTGATCTATGAACACTGAAAATCAATTGTATGTATATGATCTTGTGATGGGATCCCTGGGGTGCAGCCTGGGACTGTGGGACCACTGTGCCCCCTTAACTCTCTAGCCTGGGCTGTCTCTTACAATGCTTTGCGAGTGACAAGCAGCAAACTCTTCCAGGTGCTGTTATCAGTCAGCACAATTGCATATGGAGCCCCACAGCCAGCTAGATTGCATGAATGCTCCCAGAGCCACCAATGAATCAGACAGAGAAAGGCACCAGCCAAATCCCCCCAGTTGCCAGCTTTGTTCACCCAGGAATCCACCATCTTGTAATCTGTCCTATTTCTCAGCGGTCTGTCCTGAATTTGGCATCCTCAACTGTGACCAGTGATAAGCTGCCAAAATCTTAACAGCCGGTTTCCTCCTCACCCCATGAGGGGGTCGTGGTCTGCCCCCACTCCCCAGGACTCCTCCCCCATCCAACCCCCGGCGTTCCTTCAGGCCCCCGCCTCCTCCCCTGAACGCTCCACCCCGCTTCTCCCACACACCCGTGTGAATCAGTTGTTCACACGGGAAGCCTGGGAGGGCTGGGAAACAAGCAGCGGCTTCGCGCTCAGGCCCAGGGAGGCGGAGCGGAGGTGAGCTGGGGTGGGGAGCGGTTCTCCTGCCCCTCCCCCACCCGGGTTACCTGCTGCAGTGCGGGCAGCCCTCCTCGCGCCCCCCCACCCCAGCTCACCTCCGCTCTGCCTCCCTGGGCCTGAGCGCGAAGCCGCCGCTTGCTTCTCAGCCCTCCCAGGCTTCCCTTCTGATTTGCGGGAAGCCGGGGGGGCGGTGGGGGGGAAGAGAAGCTCTGCACCCACCAAAGTTTCCCCGTGGGTGCTCCAGCCCCGGAGCACTCACGGAGTCGGCGCCTAAGGTACCACTTTTGGATAATGTGCACAGGGGGAGCAGCCGCTCCCCCCCAGCTATGCTGCCGACACTTCAACTTACCGGTTGTTAAATTTAGAAGCCCGTTTAGAACCGGTTGTCCCGTGCAGGACAACCAGTTCTAAAAGGGCTTCTAAATTTAACAACCGGTTCGCGCGAACCAGCTCCAGCTCACCACTGACTGTGACCCACTGAGGTCCGGTGACACCAGGGTATTTTAAGGCCAAACAGTTCCCTGCCTTCACAGTGTTATTCTCAGCAAAAAGAGTCTGTGTGAACAGATCTGCTTGCTTTCTCGTCACAGACTGATAACAGTGTGACTGCCAAGTTATAAATTACCACACAGTTCTTCCTATAAAAAGAACAGGAGTACTTGTGGCACCTTAGAGACTAACAAATTTATTTCAGCATAAGCTTTCGTAGGCTATAGCCCACTTCATCAGATGCATAGAATGGAACACACAGAAGTAAGATGTATATATACACACAGAAAACTTGGAAGCTGCCATACCAATTCTAAGAGGCTATTTAATTTAGATGAGCTATTATCAGCAGGAGGGAAAAAAAACCTTCCTATGTAAGCCTACTCTATTCTTAAGGTAAAAGCACTACTGAGAAAACATATTAAAAACAATAAAAGAACCTACATGCAAGCTTACCAAATATCACCCCAATCCTAACAGGGAGTCTGACATGAGCAGGCCTTTGATACTCCACCCAAGGGTTTTCCTTATGGTTTCAAGTTCATCATAGCTTCAGCTCAGAGCAAGCACACAGTCTTATGGGGCCTCAATAGGACCAGTCCTTCCAACCCTTCTCTTGGGATTGGGGCCCTGTGTGGACCAGGATTCCTGTCCATTTGCTGGACCTGGAAGAAGGCCCTGAGCCCATTTAAATCAGGCTACTTATCTAAAAATTCTATCGTTGTGTGTTGGTCCCTAGACAATCCAGTTTGAACTAGTTCATGCAAACCTGAATTACATTAGCATCCCCCTCCTCCTAGAGGAGTTATTCATACACAATTGCAATGTTAATGCAATGGACCCCAAGGGTATTAAACCTAATTCAATGAGATTTAACTTCATTCAATAGAATTTATCTTAATTCCATAAGGTTTATGTAGGATACTGTCAGTCTGTCATAGTCCCTCTTAAATCAATGCAACTACTCGTGTATATTAAAGTAAAGTATCCTTTAAGGTATTTAGGTGCCTTCAACATATTTAGGTGCCTAGCACCCAAGGATTTCAGTGGGAGTAAGGCATCTAACTACCTCTGAGGATCTGGGCCTTAGTGTTTTCAGAACGGGGACATGGGCTTTGATCCTGCTCACACTGAAGTCAATGGCAAAACTTCAGCTGACTTCAGTGGTGCAGGATTGGGCCCTAAATTAACAACTGTACTAAATAATTTAGGTCCAGAATCCAAAGATATTTAGAATCCTAACTTCCATTGAGATAAATGGAAGCTAGGAGCCTAAGTACCTTTCTGGATCTGTGCCAAATTGACTTAGAAACTTCACTGCATGCTTGTTTTTTTAACTACAAAGGACTTGGCAGGGCTCAGCTACCAACATATAAACAAGACAAGACATCTTGAAAAAAATTTACATAGGTTCACATTTCAACCTCCCCACCCCCATCCACACACTTGCACTGTATTTCAGATACATCAATTTATCACTGTCTTCATTAAATTAGTAGGTTTATAATTAATGTTATTAGAACAAATGAGTTTAATGACAAATTATCTGTGATAAGTTTTGATCTGCAAAGGTTTATAATGTAGATCGTTATAGAGACATTACCCGTTATGGCTGATGTGAATAACTGAAGGAAAATGAGTTCAACTACCACCTCGTTTACATAATGAAGTAAACTGTAGAATCCGTTAATGTTAATATTGATCTTATCTACAATAATATATGGCCTACATTTGAAAAATAACATCAGTAAATTAACATACTGTTTCAGCTGTTCATATTTTCCTGGCTCTACCAAGATAAGACAATTACATTCCTGTATTAACTTTAATAGTATTGATACTGATACAGAAAAGGCAATTTGCATAATGGAGCCAACTGCAGAATTGATCTTATTTAGTATTGATCCTATTTTTCCATAAGATGCTGCCCTGTATTCGAAAGATAATATCTGTAATAAATTCTCATTAACACATTTCAGATGATGACATCCGGAGAGAAATATCACATCCATGCCCTTTTCATGTATTAGCTTTTAAGTCAATATTATAACAACAATAGTTGATTAAATAATATTTTTAGATGTGAGATTTTGCTTCTTGAGAGTAGGTTTTTGATGGGTAGGCACAAGCTGAAAACGAAATTCTCTCAAATTGCAAGAGTATGTTGCGTCCTTGAGTGACAAAATGGGCAGGTTTCCCCTGAGTAACAAAAGGGTTGACAACTAATTTCTTTCCCTTTGCTATACTTGTCAAATGAGAATCTAAGGCCAGGTTTATACTAGTCACTTTGCCAGCATTGCAATGTCAGTTAGATGTGTGATTTTTTTGTGTGCAATACTTCTATGCAGCAAAAGCCCTAGTGTATGTGCACTTATAAAGGCATAAAAGAGCTCTTGCTGGGGCAGCTTATTTCACTTATCAAATCAATATGAGCTATTCCAACAAAACTTTGTAGCATGGACTAGGTCTAAGGCATTTCTATCCATTGGTGAGATTCACTATTAAAGGAAAGCAATTTTGGCATAAATTGATAACACTGATACAGACAACTATGAACTTTTGGGAGAAGCTCATGAACAAATCAAAAGAAAAAGACAGTGTTGCCCAAACCCATTTCAGACTAAGGCTCTGATCCCACAAAGACTTACACATGTGAACCATTCCACTGAACCAGAGGCCTGGTCTAACCAGCAGCAACATCTGAGCAGAATCAGTGGGCGCTGACCAATGCACAATTCATTGTAGATTGAAGCCTAAACTCTTATCAGTACCACAGGCCCAATCCATGGCTGCATTGTACCTGACATAGTCACCTCTGGGCAAAGTGAATGTGGAGTGCTACCAAATCAGACTCATAGCATTACTATGCTTTTGTCTAGGTACTTGGCTTCCCTTCCCTAACAAGATAATGGTGGGTGAACTCTTGTAATGACAGGTTGCAGCTCTGAGCCATGGGGATGGAAGAAAGAGAAAGCAGGGGAAGTCCTGTAAAGTAGCTGGATAAGCGTGAGCCGGAGAGGATGGCAAAGGGGAAATAGGAAAATAGGAAAGCTCCTGTAATGCGATGGTGGGGAGCTGCTGGAACTAGAGGAATGAGAAAGCATCTTATAATACTGCAACATGGATGTGAGACAGGGAATGAGAACACAGAAGAGAGGTAAGAAAGTATGGTCGCTCCTGTAATACTGCAGGACAGGGCTGTACCGGGAAAGGTTTTGTAGTTTTCATTGTGGAAGAGCTATCCCAAAACTGTCAGTAATCCAAATAACCCACTGGTTAGGGCTAGTCTAGTTTTCCATATGACTTGCCTGGAAGCAGGTGCCTGTCATTGGTATGATTCTCTCTCTGGCTCAGTAGAGCTGCCAATAAAATAGCCCATCCCCTACACCAAATAGGATTAGGTTTGTAGAGTGCCATTTGGGAGAGCAACTGGACAATGAAGTGCTCCAGCCCCTGGAGAAGGGCAAAAGGAGAGGGAGAGGCATCACCGCCAGGCTAGGTGGACAAAGCTGAGAGATGCCTGCCAACCAGGCACAGCCTAGGGCAGGAAAGGGCTGCAGTGCAGCTGGCACCCCAAGAGACATCAGTTCACCCAAGCCTCTTTAATCCCCCACCTCTTTAACCTCTCACCTAAATCCCCATCTTGCCTCAAATCACCTGAGTTCCCTGCCCCATCCCACCGCACAGCCCCTCTAACCTCTCTGACCTAACCCATCCCTTCCATTGGGCCCGACCTCCCACATGCCTAACCCATCCTGTCTCCCAAACCCATCTAGGCCCCACCATCCTAACACTGGCAACCCCCCACCTCTCCTAACCTCTCTAACTTCCCTCCCCAAACCTCTGAGCCCCCCATCTTCCCAAACCCCTCTAACTCCACCTCTCCAAATCCCTCACCTGCCTCTTATCCCCCACCTCCCCAAACCACTCTAGCCTCCCTGAGCCCCACACTGCCCCAACCCCTGTAAACCCCTCTAACCCTCCCCTCAAACCCCTGAGCCCCCCATCTTCCCAAACCCCTCTAACTCCACCTCTCCAAATCCCTCACCTGCCTCTTATCCCCATCTCCCCAAACCGCTCTAACCCCCCTGAGCCCCCCACTGCCCCAACCCCTGTAAACCCCTCTAACCCTCCCACCTCTCTAAATGCCTCTCACCCACCTCCCCAAACCCCTCTAAAACCCCTACCTCCCTGAGCCCCCCACTGCCCCAACGCCTGTAAACCCCTTTAATCCTCCCGCCTCTCCCAATGCCTCTAAGCCCCCGAGCTTCCGAGTTCGCTCCGGCCCGCCGTGTCTAATAACTCCGAATCCGCCCCTCCGCTCTACTGACCCTGCCCAGCCGCCGTCCTTTTAGCGCTTGCGCACTGTTTGGAGAGGGGCGCTGATGGCGATGCTGGGTGTGCGCGGTGCCCACTGGCTGCGGGCGGCGACCCTGCTACGGGCGGTGGGGGGTCGGGCAGCCCCACTGGGGGCCCGAGCAGGTCAGCGAGCGAGCAGCGTCCTACGCCGCGGGTGACGGGGCAGCGCAGCCCTGGGGCAGGCCTGGGGGGACCGTGTCCTTGGGCGTCTGCGGCGCTGGCTCGCGCCGGGCTCGGGGGGCGGCTTGGGGCTCTGGGTGCCCCTGGGGGAGGCGGTTGGGGGGTAATTGGGGGAGAGGGCTTGGTGGGGCGGGAGCTGGGCGCCCTTTAGTGGGGACAGGCTCTTGTGCATCCCTGGATCCTTGACGGTGATTCAGTAATTGCAGAATCAGGTGAGGATGAGGAGCTGCCCCCTCACACAGGCCTGCATTCTTGTGTCTGATGCCCCCAATGCAAGTAATTTGCGCACTAACCTCGGGGTGGGGGTGATCCTGTGAAGCAGTCCCTCTTTTCACTGTCTGCCATGTATTGGGGTCGGGTGTAACCGTCATAGGCTGCTACTGGCTGTGCCTCTGCCCTGAACATAAGAACGGCCATACTGGGTCAGATCAAAAGTCCACCTAGCCCAGTATCCTGTCTTCCGACTGTGGCCAATACCAGGTGCTTCAGAGGGAATGAACAGAACAAGTAATCATCAAATGATCCATTCCCTGTTGCCCGTTCCCAGCTTCTGGCAAACAGATTAGGGACTAACAGCCATTGATGGACCTGTCCTGCATGAACTTACCCTGTTATGATGAGACTCCCAAAGAGCTCTGACTTGTGTCTTCTGTCTTCAGCTTCGGGCTTGCCCAAGCACTTGATGCCTGGACCTTACCCCAAGACCCCAGAGGAAAGGGCAGCTGCTGCTAAGAAATACAACATGAGGGTGGAGGACTATGAGCCATATCCGGATGATGGCATGGGGTGAGCTACATAAGGCACTGAGATTATTAGACCCTTGAAGAAAGGCAAGAGCAGGTATCAGCTGGTACCAGGCTGCAAGAAGGATCTATTTAATAGTATATAAAACACTTACAACTGAAGTGCTTGAGGTACCCTGCTGCAATATTAAAACACTCCATGTACCCCTCAACACTCCAAAAAGGCAGTGTTCTCTAAAAGGTTAAATAAAAACAACTCACTGGAGCTGAGTGTGCAACACATTATGGAGGGTGGAGAAAGTAATGTTGGGATGGAGGATGGTTGTGTAGACACTGGACTGGGACACAGGAAGTCTGGGTTCAATTCCAGGCTTTGCCACAGACTGTATGACCTTGAGCAAGTCATTCTCCATGCCTTAGTTCCCTGTCTGTGAAATGGAGATAATATGTCCCTTCTTCACATGGGTCTTCAGTGGCTAAATTAATATTTGTGAGGTGCTCAGTTACTATGACAATGGGGACACAAATACCTGGAATATGGTGTTAATAGTGATCCAGCTGCAAAATGCCTTTCAAGTTAAATGTTTTAAATGTGGGGAGGGATGGCTTGAGATAGTCACAAGGAGAGAGCAGGACAAGCTGAGCATATTCCAGTAGCACTTGCAATTTGCCCATATAAAGACAAAATAAATAAACCAAGGGAGGAGGATACACCATATAAGTGAAGTCATCAGTATGAAGGCAAGCAATGCCATGTTAGTTAACATGTGTTTTTAAAATGTATTTACAAAATACTGTAGGTTCAAGAGCTACTATATTTAATAATTTTCTTGCTCTGCTATTCCATTTTAATAGATTTTCCTAATGATTTGTACTATACAATGGATATAAATAATTTCTTTTTTATTTGTATTTTGTTTGTATGTTTCCAATAGGTATGGTGATTATCCCAAACTTGCTGACCGATCTCATCATGAGAGAGACCCCTGGTATCAGTGGGATTACCCTGGTCTGAGACAAAACTGGGGAGAGCCGGTAGGGATGGTGGATCTTTTTGTTTCTACTGAGCATTAATGTTCAATTAGAATAATATTTATGTAATACATTACCATCTCACACCGATGTTTGGAAAGGAAATCTTAGGCCAAGAAAGTCAGGGTAAATCCCTATTCTGCCCCACCTCCTCCCATCCACCCCAAAAAAGGCCAAAGGATTTTCAGTGTCCATGCAGATGAAACAGGGCCTCTGTATCTTAGTATCTTCCATAGCAGGGGTGGGCAAACTTTCTGGCCCGAGGGCCGCATCGGAGTTACAAAATTGTATGGAGGGCCGGGTAGGGAAGGCTGTGCCTCCCCAAACAGCCTGGCCCCACCCCTTCCCGCCCCCCTTAGAACTCCCAACCCATCCAGCCCCCCCTGCTCCTTGTCCCCTGACTGTCCCCTCCAGACACCCCCTTGCCCCTAACCACCCCTCCCCCCAGGACCCCACCCCCTATCTAAGCCCCCCTGCTCCTTGTCCCCTGACCGCCCCCTCCTGAGACCCCCCCCCCCACCCTAACTGCCCCCCAGGACCCCACCGCCTACCCAACCCCCCCAATCCCTGTCCCCTGACTGCCCCGACCCCTATCCATATCCCCGCTCCCTGACAGACCCCCGGGACTCCCACGCCTATCCAATCCCCCTCTCCGCCATTCCCTGTCCCCGACCACCCCCCAAGAACCTCCGCCCCATCCAACCGCTCCCTGTCCCCTGACTGCCCCTTGGGACTCCCTGCCCCTTATCCATCCAGCCCCCCCCCGGCCCCTTTACCATGCTGCTCAGAGCAGCATGTCTGGCAATACTAGAGCCTCCCCTGGGATAGTGCTTGGGGTGTGCTATAGACCACAGGGATCTAATTTGGATATGGATAGAGACCTCTTTAATGTTTTTAAGGAAGTAAATACTAATGGGAACTGTGTGATCATGGGAGACTTCAACTTCCCAGATATAGATTGGAGAACAAGTGCTAGTAATAATAATAGGGCTCAGATTTTCCTAGATGTGATAGCTGATGAATTCCTTCATCAAGTAGTTGCTGAACCAACAAGGGGGGATGCCATTTTAGATTTGGTTTTGGTGAGTAGTGAGGACCTCATTGAAGAAACGGTTGTAGGGGACAACTTTGGCTCGAGTGATCATGAGCTAATTCAGTTCAAACTAAATGGAAGGATAAACAAAAATAAATCTGAGACTAGGGTTTTTGATTTCAAAAGGGCTAACTTTAATAAATTAAGGAAATTAGTTAAGGAAGTGGATTGGACTAAAGAATTTATGGACCTAAAGGCGGAGGAGGCCTGGGATTATTTCAAGTTAAAGTTGCAGAAGCTATCAGAAGCCTGTATCCCAAGAAAGAGGAAACAATTCATAGGCAGGAGTTTTAGACCAAGCTGGATGAGCAAGCATCTCAGAGAGGTGATTAAGAAAAAACAGAAAGCATACAAGGAGTGGAAGATGGGAGGGATCAGCAAAGAAACCTACCTTATTGAGGTCAGAGCATGTAGGGATAAAGTGAGAAAGGCTAAAAGGCATGTAGAATTGGACCTTACAAAGGGAATTAAAACCAATAGTACAAGGTTTTATAGCCATATAAATAGGAAGAAAACAAAGAAAGAAGAAGTGGGACCGCTAAACACTGAGGATGGAGTGGAGGTTAAGGATAATCTAGGCATGGCCCAATATCTAAACAAATACTTTGCCTCAGTCTTTAATGAGGCTATGAGGAGCTTAGGAATAGTGGCAGCATGACAAATGGGAATAAGGATGTGGGGGTAGATATTACGATATCCGAGGTAGAAGCCAAACTTGAACAGCTTAATGAGAGTAAATCAGGAGGCCCAGATAATCTTCATCCAAGAATATTAAAGGAACTGGCACATGAAATTGCAAGCCCATTAGCAAAAATTTTTAATGAATCTCTAAACTCAGAGGTTGTACCATTTGACTGGAGAATAGCTAATATAGTTCCTACTTTTAAGAAAGGGAAAAAAAGTGACCCAGGTAACTACAGGCCTGTTAGTTTGACATCTGTAGTATGCAAGGTCTTGGAAACATTTTTGAAGGAGAAAGTAGTTAAGGACCTAGAGGGCAATGGCAATTGGGACAAATTACAACATGGTTTTACAAAAGGTAGATCGTGCCAAACCAACTTGATCTCCTTCTTTGAGAAAGTAACAGATTTTTTAGATAAAGGAAACGCAGTGGATCTAATCTACCTTGATTTCAGTAAGGCATTTCATACAATACCACATGAGGAATTATTGGTTAAATTGGAAAAGATGGGGATCAATATGAAAATTGAGAGGTGGATAAGGAACTGGTTAAAGGGGAGACTACAGCGGGTCATACTGAAAGGTGAACTGTCAGGTTGGAGGGAGGTTACTAGTGGAGTTCCTCAAGGTTCAGTTTTGGGACCAATTTTATTTAATCTTTTGATTACTGACCTCGGCACCAAAAGTGGGAGTGTGCTAATAAAGTTTGCAGATGACACAAAGTTGGGAGGTATTGCCAGAAAGGATCGGGATATCCTACAGGAAGATCTGGATGACCTTGTAAACTGGAGTAATAGTAATAGGATGAAATTTAATAGTGAGAAGTGTAAGGTTTTGCATTTAGGGACTAATAACAAGAATTTTAGTTATAAGCTGGGGACGCATCAGTTGGAAGTAACGGAAGAGGAGAAGGACCTTGGAGTCCTGGTTGATCACAGGATGACTATGAGTCGCCAATGTGATGTTGCTGTGAAAAAAGCTAATGCGGTCTTAGGATGCATTAGGCGAGGTATTTCTAGTAGAGATAAGGAGGTGTTAGTACCGTTATACAAGGCATTGGTGAGACCTCATTTGGAATACTGTGTGCAGTTCTGGTCTCCCATGTTTAAGAAGGATGAATTCAAACTGGAACAGGTACAAAGAAGGGCCACTAGGATGATCCGAGGAATGGAAAACCTGTCGTATGAAAGGAGACTCAAGGAGCTTGGTTTGTTTACCTTAACCAAAAGAAGGCTGAGGGGAGATATGATTGCTCTCTTTAAATATATCAGAGGGATAAATACCAGGGAGGGAGAGGAATTATTTCAGCTCAGTACCAATGTGGACACAAGAACAAATGGATATAAACTGGCCATCAGGAAGTTTAGACTTGAAATTAGACGAAGGTTTCTAACCATCAGAGGAGTGAAGTTCTGGAACAGCCTTCCAAGGGAAGCAGTGGGGGCAAAAGACCTATCTGGCTTCAAGATTAAGCTAGATACGTTTATGGAGGGGATGGTTTGATGGGATAACGTGATCTTAGTCAAAGGTCAATTAATTGCCATAGGACCAGTGGTCAATGATGGGATGTTAGAAGTTACTACAGAGAACTTTTTCCTGGGTGTCTGGCTGGTGAGTCGTGCCCACATGCTCGGGGTTCAGCTGATCGCCATATTGGGTCGGGAAGGAATTTTCCTCCAGGGTAGATTGGCAGAGGCCCTGGAGGTTTTTTGCCTTCCTCTGCAGCATGGGGCACGGGTCACTCACTGGAGGATTCTCTGCATCTTGAAGTCTTTAAACCATGATTTGAGGACTTCAATAGCTGAGACATAGGTGAGAGGATTATTCCAGGAGTGGGTGGGTGAGATTCTGTGGCCTGCATTGTGCAGGAGGTCAGACTAGATGATCATAATGGTCCCTTCTGACCTTAAAGCCTATGAGTCTATAACTGTGTGGCCTGTGGGAGCTCACAGCCCTGCCCCCCCCCCCCCCCCCCCTTACCATGCCGCTCAGAGCGGCAGGAGCTCAGGCCGGAGCCAGCCACGCCACTGCAGCCCAGGAGCGACAGGCCAGAGTGCTGATGGCACAGCGCGCTGAGGCTACGGGCGTGGGAGGCAGTGAGGGGATAGCCTCCCCGGCCGCCAACTCAGAGGCCGGGCAGGATGGGCCCGCGGGCCGTAGTTTGCCCACCCCTGTTCCATAGTAAGGTGAAGAGCTGAGTCAATCATACTTGGATTTGAACATGTATCGAAAAGTCTTAACTGCTTCAGATCTGATGTCTGCATCACTAAACTACCCTTTCTGCTAGATCACAGAAGTTCACGTCCTTTCAGCCCAGTGGGTCCCGCCACTGCTATCACTGGTTCTGGGGTTGTTTTTCAATGGAATAGGTGCTGGGTGGCGTTTTCCCTAGAAACTGCTTGAAACTTCCTTTCTGATACTAGAAAAGTAGACTTAAGAAGAGCTAACTCCCAGTGATTAGTAACTCTTGCTGGTAAGAGAATGTGGAGTTTCTGTAGGTGGTTGAAACTGAACCATAATTATTTCACTTGGTTGATGACATGAGGTAAGTGGGGAAGTGGGATACGGGGAGGAAGCACAAGTAGGTGAGTGCAAGAGGGGAGGGCTCCTGCCCCATACTGGGACAGCAGGACAATCGGTGAGTTATCTTAAATGCCTATACACAAATGCAAGAAGCCTGGGGAACAAGCAGGGAGAACTGGAAGTCCTGGCACAGTCAAGGAATTATGATGTAATTGGAATAACAGAGACTTGGTGGGATAATTCACATGATTGGAGTACTGTCATGGATGGATATAAACTGTTCAGGAAGGATAGGCAGGGCAGAAAAGGTGGGGGAGTTGCGTTGTATGTAAGAGAGCAGTATGACTGCTCAGAGCTCCAGTATGAAACTGCAGAAAAACCTGAGAGTCTCTGGATTAAATTTAGAAGTGTGAGCAACAAGGGTAATGTCGTGGTGGGAGTCTGCTACAGACCACCAGACCAGGGGGATGAGGTGGAGGAGGCTTTCTTCCAGCAACTAACAGAAGTTACTAGATCACAGGCCCTGGTTCTCATGGGTGACTTTAATCACCCCGATATCTGCTGGGAGAGCAATACAGCAGTGCACAGACAATCCAGGAAGTTTTTGGAAAGTGTAGGGGACAATTTCCTGGTGCAATTGCTGGAGGAACCAACTAGGGGAAAAGCTCTTCTTGACCTGCTGCTCACAAACAGGGAAGAAATAGTAGAGGAAGCAATAGTGGATGGGAACCTGGGAGGCAGTGACCATGAGATGGTCGAGTTCAGGATCCTGACACAAGGAAGAAAGGAGAGCAGTAGAATACAGAGCCTGGACTTCAGAAAAGCAGACTTTGACTCCCTCAGGGAACTGATGGGCAAGGTCCCCTGGGAGAATAACATGAGGGGGAAAGGAGTCGAGGAAAGCTGGCTGTATTTTAAAGAATCCTTATTGAGGTTGCAGGAACAAACCATCCCGATGTGTAGAAAGAAAAGTAAATATGGCAGGCGACCAGCTTGGCTTAACAGTGGAATCCTTGCTCATCTTAAACACAAAAAAGCAGCTTACAAGAAGTGGAAGATTGTACAAATGACCAGGGAGGAGTATAAAAATATTGTTCAGGCATGCAGGAGTGAAATTAGGAAGGCCAAATCACACTTGGAGTTGCAGCTAGCCGGAGATGTTAGGAGTAACAAGAAGGGTCTCTTCAGGTATGTGAGCAACAAGAAGAAAGTCAAGGAAAGTGTGGGCCCCTTGCTGAATGAGGGAGAGAACCTAGTGACAGAGGATGTGGAGAAAGCTAGTGTACTCAATGCTTTTTTTGCCTCTGTCTTCACAGACAAGGTCAGCTCCCAGGCGGCTGCACTCCGCAGCACGGTATGGGGAGGAGGTGACCAGCCCTCTATGGAGAAAGAAGTAGTTCGGGACTATTTAGAAAAGCTGGACGAACACAAGTCCATGGGGCCGGATGCACTGCATCCGAGGGTGCTAAAGGAGTTGGCCGATGTGATTGCAGAGCCATTGGCCATTATCTTTGACAAATCATGGCAATCGGGGGAGGTCCCGGATGACTGGAAAAAAGCTAATGTAGTGCCCATCTTTAAAAAAGGGAAGAAGGAAGATCCGGGGAACTACAGGCCAGTCAGTCTCACCTCAATCCCTGGAAAAATCATGGAACAGGTCCTCAAGGAATCAATTCTGAACCACTTAAAGGAGGGGAAAGTGATCAGGAACAGTCAGCATGGATTCACCAAGGGCAAGTCATGCCTGACTAACCTAATTGCCTTCTATGATGAGATAACCGGCTCTGTGGATGAGGGGAAAGCAGTGGATGTGCTATTTCTTGACTTTAGCAAAGCTTTTGATATAGTCTCCCACAGTATTCTTGCCAGCAAGTTGAAGAAGTATGGGCTGGATGAATGGACGGTAAGGTGGATAGAAAACTGGCTGGATGGTTGTGCTCAACGGGTAGTGATCAATGGCTCCATGTCTAGTTGGCAGCCAGTATCAAGTGGAGTGCCCCAAGGGTCGGTGCTGGGGCCGGTTTTGTTCAATATCTTCATCAACGATCTGGAGGATGGTGTGGACTGCACCCTTAGCAAGTTTGCAGATGACACTAAACTGGGAGGAGTGGTTGATACGCTGGAGGGTAGGGACAGGATACAGAGGGACCTAGACAAATTAGAGGATTGGGCCAAAAGAAATCTGATGAGGTTCAACAAGGACAAGTGCAGAGTCCTGCACTTAGGACGGAAGAATCCCATGCACTGCTACAGACTAGGGACCGAATGGCTGGGCAGCAGTTCTGCAGAAAAGGACCTAGGGGTTACGGTGGACGAAAAGCTGAATATGAGTCAACAGTGTGCCCTTGTTGCCAAGAAAGCTAACGGCATTTTGGGCTGTATAAGTAGGGGCATTTCCAGCAGATCGAGGGACGTGATTATTCCCCTCTATTCGGCACTGGTGAGGCCTCATTTGGAGTACTGTGTCCAGTTTTGGGCCCCACACTACAAGAAGGATGTGGATAAATTGGAAAGAGTCCAACGGAGGGCGACAAAAATGATTAGGGGGCTGGAGCACATGACTTATGAGGAGAGGCTGAGGGAACTGGGATTGTTTAGCCTGCAGAAGAGAAGAGTAAGGGGGGATTTGATAGCTGCTTTCAACTACCTGAAAGGGGGTTCCAAAGAGGCTGGATCTAGACTGTTCTCAGTGGTAGAAGATGACAGAACAAGGAGTAATGGTCTCAAGTTGCAGAGGGGGAGGTTTAGGTTGGGTATTAGGAAAAACTTTTTCACTAGTAGGGTGGTGAAGCACTGGAATGGGTTACCTAGGGAGGTGGTGGAATCTCCTTCCTTAGAGGTTTTTAAGGTCAGGCTTGACAAAGCCCTGGCTGGGATGATTTAGTTGGTGTTGGTCCTGCTTTGAGCAGGGGGTTGGACTAGATGACCTCCTGAGGTCCCTTCCAACCCTGAGATTCTATGATTCTATGAGCTGTCCCTGAGCAGTAGAACTAGAGGGAAAACAAGCTTTTGTGTGTGTACTGGGGATTCCAAAGTGCCCGGTTGAAGACATTGATTATAGTGGAGGGATGACTAAAAGTAATTTAAGGCAATGTTTTTGCCCTGTAGCAATGCTGTGACTTGAATTTATGTTGAGTAGTTATCTAATCTCTCTCAGTATATTCTCTCATGTAGCAAGGATCATAGATGCAGTACAGAAAGGCTTGGGAATCGTCAGCTTGGCTATTGAGCTTTTAAAAGCAGTGGTGCGTGAGAAGTGTTGCAGTGATTCAAGAAAGCTATGTGCTTTGGCTCTCTCTAGTGCCGAGAAGGCCTTGTATTGATATTTGCTGTCCCTGGGGTGATTTGGGGTTGTGGTAATTTCCCATTGCACATACTGTCTCTTGGTCACAGTGGAGCACAAGTGCTTTCAGTGAGAAGTGTTGGAAATAGTAAAAACTGCCCTCTTTGCTTGTAAGAGATGGTTTTGTTTGTAATTGTGAGAGTCTGGCACCCCTGCTGTTAGATCAGCTATGCAGTCAGGCCCACCATCAGCCACCATCTGAAGTAATGAACTGGGAAAGTGAAGACCGTATGTGATCAGAAACATTGAGATGTCTGCATTCTGGTTATGTGTTCTGCTTAGCCGCTCATGTTTAAGATGCTTGACTTTTAGCTTCTGGGCTGAAAGTCCCTTGTGAATGAGAAGCTTAAATGTGCATCTGTTCAAGCAATTATATTCAACCTGTGGAGGTCATAGGATAACTCCCATCCCATCTTTAATCTGTTAGAATTAAATAATGGTGCCTGGTGCATTATAGGCAAGTATGTAGATAAGGAACCCATTCCAAAGTAGCAGGAAATCACTTGTGATTTAACTCCACTCAGCAGTATACATCTGTGGGGTCTTCGGATGCCAGAAACTCCCCACAAACCATTGTACCAATTCCTGCTGTGCCTTTTTGTGAAGCACCATGAGAACAAAAGAGGTTCTGAGACACAGTTAAAGTGGTTGTCGGTGGGTAAATGTGGGTTCATGGTATTTTTTGAAAAATAAACAAAAATGAAGTAATATGGTCTATTTGTTTGAGCAGAAAGCTGGAACTCAGGGTTCCTGAGTTCTGTCCTTGACCACCAGCAACTCACCGTGACCTTGGACAAGTCACTTAGTTTCTCTGTGACTGTATCCCCATCTATAAAATGAGGGTAAAATTTTCCTTCTCGTAGCGTTGTGATGTCTAATGTCTGCAAACTGCATTAAGTTTCTTGGATGAAGAGCCAGAGAATCGTAGAGTGCTATTGGAATAATGTAACTGAACCTCTCCCTGTATTGTTTAGATGCACTGGCACTTTGACATGTTTCTCCGGACCCGTGTTGACACGTCACCCACTGTGGTATCCTGGCACATCATACGCAATCAGTTCTTCCTCTTTGTTGGCTTCATGCTGTTTATGTTCTGGCTTGGAGAAATGTACCCATCCTACATGCCTGTGGTGAGTAATGAGGTGGAGCAGGGGAAAGAGGTCTCCTAAGAACTGTTGCTGCATGCCACTACCAGATGCTCAGAGCAGTGTCCTCTTGAGGCTGAATAACTTAGTGATAAGAAAGCCCTGCTGCACCAGCGGTGTGGCTTTGGACAAGTACTTAGGCCCAACTCCTCAGAGGTACTTAGGCATGTAACTCCTGTAGAAGTCAATAGGAATTATATGCTAAAATACCGTTCAGGCTGTTGGCCATAGTGTTTCAGGTCCCCACTGTCCCCATCTGTAATAGTGGGAGAACATTTGCTTCAGAGTGGTGCTGTGAGTGTTGCATGG
This sequence comes from Macrochelys suwanniensis, assembly GCA_033296515.1. Classification (NCBI taxonomy): domain Eukaryota; kingdom Metazoa; phylum Chordata; order Testudines; family Chelydridae; genus Macrochelys; species Macrochelys suwanniensis. The sequence goes on along the minus strand of CM065778.1, from coordinate 72,341,906 downwards.
TGCATCAAAGAGACGAAACACTCTGTGAGTGTGAAGTATTTGTCCTCAGGTTTTCTAAGTTGCCTGTTTGAATGTGTTGAGTTTTCTGCTTCACAGCTATGTTCCTCTGCAGGGACCGAAGCAGTATCCTTATAATAACCTGTACCTGGAGCGAGGGGGCGATCCTAGCAAAGAGCCCCCAGAGGTGAAGAACTATGAAATCTGAAAGATGAATGGAAATGTAGCTCTTTTCCTGGGACATTTACACTGGGGGTCCTCCAGAGTGTTCACTGCAGGATGCACTAACCACTTGTTCTCTTAGACATTTACTCTTAATTAAATATATTGTGAAAATTCTTGTGGTGGATTTCTTTTCTTTGAAGAGGCTATCAAGTCGGGCAGTGAAGTTACAGTGACTCCACCATTGTCTCTGAGCAGGGGTAGAATTCCCTTGTGTACAGGATGGTGCTTCAGGAAGAAGTCCGGGGGTGTTGATCCTTATGAATCTGTTTGTAAGATGGACACTGGAATTCTTTAGATAAGTCTGATTCTGATTTGTGTAGGCAACAGTGCCAGCTGCCAAGGTCGTCCTTGCAGCTGTTGGAAGGAGAAGAAAGTAAAACAGAATTCTATTATATGTTCAAAGATGGACACAACGCCTTTGGGTTATTCAACTCTGTCATGATGTCACCTATACTGTGAGTAATTGTACTTCCTCACTGTGTTGGCTCTTCTCTCTCAGCCCTCCCCAGGTAGCAGCCACAATAAAAGTGTAAGAGTTGCCTTATGTACTGGTGGATTAGGACTACAGAAGAACCTAGCCTTTGAAGCGATACACCACACTTTAGATAAACCTTCCATTCCTCACCCAGGGCAAAATCTCCCTCTAATCTTATACCCACTTTTGAGCAGTAGTGCTGCTTACCACAGTCTGCCACTTTAGTGTAGGAGTAACCTATTGCTGTGTCTTATTGACCTTGGCTGTTGAGGGCATGGTTGGTCTTCTGAAGTCAACAGTTATTCCCCAGTGTTTTAGAGAGTTTAAGGAGTGTATGTAGTAGCATTGTATGTTAAACTTTCCATAAATAATTTGTGTGTTGCCTTTTGCCTGGAAGTAAACAAAAGCATTCTCTAAAGTTCTTAGACCTCCAAGATGTGGTAAGTGTTCAAAACTGTAGTAAAGAACAGAACTATCAGACCCATAGATGAACACAATATGTGTGGGAAGAGTCAACATAACATTTGTAAAGGGAAATCATGCCTCACCAATCTATTTGAATTCTTCAAGGATGTCAACAAGCATGTAGGTAAGGGTGATCCAGTTGATATAGTGTACTTGGACTTTCAGAAAGCTTTTGACAAGGTCCCACACCAAAGGCTGTTAAGCAAACTAAGCAGTCATGGGAGAAGAAGGAAGGTCCTGTCCTGGATCGGTAACTGGTTAAAAAACAGGGAACAAAGGGTAGGAATAAATGGTCAGTTTTCACAGTGGAGAGAGGTAAATAGAGGAGTCCTCCCAAAGATCTGTACTGGGACCTGTGCTGATCAACATATCCATAGATGATCTGGAAAAGGGGTGAAACAGTAAGGTAGCGAAGTTTGTAGATAATACAAAATTACTCAGAATAGTTAAGTCCAAAGCAGACTGCAAAGACAGGGATCTCCCTAAACTAGGCAACAAAATAGCAGATGAAATTGAATGTTGATAAATGCAAAGTAATGCACCCTGGAAAACACAATCCCAACTATACACACAAACTAATGGAGTCTAAATTAGCTATTACCATTCAAGAAAGAGATCTTGGAGTCAGTGTGAATAGGTTTCTGAAAACATCTCTTAAAGGTGCAGTGGCAGTCAAAAAAGCTAACAGAAAGTTAGGATCCATTAGGAAAGGGATAGATAAGACAAAAAATATAGTGCTATTATATAAATTCATGGTATACCTACATCTTCAACACTGCATACAGTTCTGGTCGCCCCATCCCAAGAAAGATGTATGGGAATTGGAAAACATGCAGAGAAGGACAACAAAAATGTTTAGGGGGATGGAACAGTTTCCATATGAAGAGAGATTAAAAAGACTGGGACTGTTCATCTTAGAAAAGAGATGAGAGAGGGATATGATAGAGGTCTGTGAAATGATGACTGGTGGGGAGAAAGTGAATAAGGAAGTTGTGGAAAATCAACCATGTGTTGTGTTTGGATCAGAACAGCCTGAGGCTCCTTTATTGGAATACAAGCATATGCAAGGAGAGACAGCAAGGCCGCATGCAATGCGACAAGTTGCTCCGCCTTTTCCAAAATCACATAAGCTTTTATAGGTTTTTGTGGTAACAGTCAAACAAATACATTTCCTCACTTTTCCACACACCTTCTTCATACTGCCATATAAGGAATATATTAAAACATACTCAGCAAAAATAAATGTTCCAGTTTAAGCAAGTACTGTGGTCAACAGTCACCCAAAGGTTGTCTGTTGCAATATTATGGTTAGGTGCTTTTGCAAGACTAGCTGTTGCAATAATGTCCCTTAGACTTTTCCACTCTTCCCCCCTGCTCTTGTCACCTGCAATTTAGCTTGATCAAGTTTTGGGCATACTTAGTTTGCTGCTACATCCCCCGCCTTGGTCCGTATTTGGCGCCATTTGGGCCTAAACTTTTAAATTTATGAGCCAGCTAATTTTTTTTTATTTGTTCTCCTCCCTCTTTTGTATTGTGTCATAAACATGCATTTCCATAACCCTCTTCTGGGCGCTGGATCTAGAGGATTTAAGTTTCAGCCTAGACAGACATTTGTAGATACAACATTCCAATCTACATATTATATATATAACACCTAGTACAGCAGTGCAACAATAATACCAAACAGTGTTTGCTTTAAATGAAGGGACCAGGAGGGGAATAGGTTAGTAAGCTAGGACCAGGGGTCATCCCAGGACTCAGGTTGTCTGGCTTTCCTTACAGCTTCCTCAATGGCTGCAGCATCTCGTTTTATGGTTTGGGACATATCATTTACATACACACAACATTCCTCCCCAATTAATATGCACACGCCCCCCCTTTGCTGCTAATAAATAATTTAAGGCCATTTGGTTTTGCAGGGACACCTTTTCAATTTCACTCACTTTTTCACTAAGGGCGCAAAGGGCGTCGGCGGTCCTATTGCCTAGGGCTTTCAAGGCTGCTGATAGGGCCTTGAGTTTATTAAAGGCTACGCTGATGCCATATTGTGACAAGGCTATGCCCCAAAAATGTTTACTGTTAGAGATGGTCCGATAATTTTGCACCCAGTGTCCAGGGAGGGTCTGATGAATGGACCCACCTGAACCGATTACCCCTAGACTACATATCCCAGTCCAATTAAAAGGTAAAGTTTTATAGGCCGACTTTCTACATATTTAATAAAGGCCTTTTTGGCAGATAACTGGGTACAGGTTACCCCACTTTCCTGACTTACAGGAGGTTTCCCAGAGTCCGTGTTTGTTGTTAGAGGCATTTTTGCATAGTAAAGCAGACCAGAGAACTGACACTGGGGGCGTTTTCTAACAAGTGGTTGATATTGGTGGTGCAACGGGGGGAATTTGGCTTAATGATTTATCCATTGTCGAATAATTGTGTGGTGGAACCATTTAGCTGGATGGAATATTGATAGTAACTTCTGCACCATATTTTGTTTAACAGGGAACCTAATACCTTAAAGGTTCTGTTCCCCAGATAATCTAGGATATATTGGCAATTTCGGGTAGTTTCAACTGGGGTGGATCCTAACATTTAGTTTACCCTTACACATATAGTGTTAGGTAAAAAGCAAGTCCCTACTCACCTCTCCAGCACCCGAGTTCGTGCGGAGTTGGTATGGGGCTCACAATCTGTCAGAGACCAGACACCAATTCGTTGATCAACGGGCTCACACTATCCTTAGCTCAAAAAGCTTCAGAGTAAGTGTGGCAAGTGTATTAGGGGTGAGCATCAATATTTATACACAGAAGTAAACAAAGTGATTAACAGATCATAATGGTCATGCATAATCAATCAAGATTCTACAGGATAAAACAGGTTAAAATGTAAATTCTAAAAGACAAAGGGGAGATGGCTACTTAAGGGGAGGGGGGGTTGTCATGAGTAGTTCGCAGGTCAGAGCTTTGATTAAAAGTTCAGACAGAGACATCAAGTCTGGGTTAAGTTTAAGCTCATCAAAAGTTCAGACTCAACATTCCTCCATTTGTAGCTTTGGGATAACTATTTACCAAAAGCTACACCCCATTTTAAGGAGCCAAGGGCCGCTTGGCAATTTCAGCCTGGGCCAACTCGAAGAGAGTAAGGCCCTTGGCTGAAGCAGGAAAAGAACAAACTGACCCACATGAGTCTATGAGGGAGGGGACACACTGAATACAGCAACACAGTATTATAAGGATTACTATGGCCCCAACAATACCCACCAAGAGTTTTTTAACCCACCCAAATCCAGGCAGCCAATTCCATAAGGCTCCCCACCAATCATAAGGTGGCTGGCCAGAGGAGTAGTTCTTAGCCATTTCCCTTAGATGTTTGGTACGTTGAAAAGTGTCAGAGTAGGTGTCATTTACAAAAACACAGCATTCTTCATTTATGAGGGCGCAAGTTCCTCCCTGGGCTGCTAACATTATGTCTAAAGCCATTCGGTTTTGCAAAGCTAACTGGCGCAGCTGGGACATTTCCCCGGCCTGATTCTCAAATAGGGTCGCAGTTTCATTGGTTAAAGATTCTAGTAGTCCCTGTAGACGGATGACACCACCCCTCAAGCTAATGAGACCAGCCCACCGCTGCCACGACAAACCATCACGGATATTAATATCTCTGAAGGTTTCACGGATGTTACGAACGTGGGGAAAATGAGGGGGAGTGAGGGAGATGCGAGAAGGCGGTGTTAGCCACGCTAAATAACATGACCCTGCCCAATCAGGGGAGAGAAAGTAATAAGCTTTGGGCCCGCACACCCAGTATGTTCCATACAATGCGTTTCGGGTATTCCATTTCTCAAAGTAGGAGGTAACCCACCACCCGTTGGACCACTGTTCCCCTGGTAACGCAGAGGGGTCGTTGTGCGAACTGCAGAGGCACAATTTGGTAGTGGTGTTTTCAAAGGGCAGTGTAGTACTGCTTGAGCAGTTGTAGAAGGCAATCGTATATCCCTTAGCAATTAGTTGGACACCCTCATGATCTGAGCAGGGCTTTTTAAAAGCTGACTCTGAAGGCTTGCCCACCCATGAAAAAGTTGGATCGGGGTGAGGGATCCACATGTGGGATAAGTGGGATGCGCAAGGCTTGAAGTCAAGATTTTTACTAAAGGCGGTACCATTAAAATACATGTTGCATTTACTTGTTCCCACAAAAGTTGACCCCTTTTCTTTAACAAAACACAGTGATCCTGTCTGATTGGTTACCCTGAGATATCTGTTAATTGGCACTCCTGTTTTGTCCCATGTAAGATTGTGTTGGACTGGATCTTTTACTCTAGCCGGTGGCATCCAAGTCATATTAGCAGTGGTCAGGGGAATGGGTGTGAAGGGGAGTCCCTGTTCTGCATTTACTGGAAATTGAGTACATACCCAGCAATTACTTCTATTTCCTAAAATGCGAGTTTTAACCTCGTGGGAATATCTAATAAAAGCATTATCTTCATAAGCAGAAAATAAACTAAAAAGGCATAGTAAAAACATACAGTTGTCAGAATAAAAGGTCCTCTCATTTTTGCCGAGTCAATTTAAGTCTGATGTCTGAAAGAGGTAAGCTGGTCCACTGGTCAGAGGCAGTGTCCTCAGTGGTGGCAAGAGCTGCTGGTCCGTCACTGTGGTCCACTACGGCTGGCTTGACGTGGGAGTGGTGGATCCAGGATTTGCGTCCTTCCAGGAACACTGCAGTCTGGGTTGTTAAAAGAACCTGGTGGGGTCCAGTAAACCTCGGCTGGAGGGTGTCACCACGAACGAACTTTTTGGCCCAGACGAAGTCCCCTGGTTGGAACGGGTGGATCTGTTCTTCCAGCGACACGGTCCGGGAAAACTGCGAGGCTTTCCAAAGGGTACGGAGGCGAGCCTGTAGGGAGAGAAACTGGCACGCGGTCATATGATCCCCTCCCAATAGTGAAACATCAGCACGTGGTAGCGCCCCGCCTTTGAAAGGGGGGTGTCCATAGAGCAGTTCAAAGGGGGATAATCCCAATACACGGGTTGGGCGAGTACGAAGGTGAAACAGGACCAAGGGAAGTACCTGAGGCCACTTTAACCCTGTTTCCTGACAGTATTTAGCCAATGTAAACTTAAGCTCCCTATTCATACGCTCAACTTTCCCGCTAGACTGGGGGTGGTAGGGTGTATGAAAGGAGTGTGAAATGCCCAGTCCCTGTTCTAAACGGCCAAGGACATGACCAGTAAAGTGAGGTCCACGATCTGAGTCAAGCACGAGAGGGATGCCAAAACGGGGTACAATGTCTCTAAGGAGGATCTTCGCCACTGTGGCAGCAGTACAATTAGCAGTAGGAAAAGCTTCGACCCAGGAAGTCAGAGGGCAAACCAAAACAAGGAGGTGCTTTTTCCCAAAAGCCTTTGGCATATCTGCAAAGTCAATTTGAAGATGTTGAAATGGAGCAGCAGGCGGAGGTCTTCCACCCTTAATTTTGTTAAGAGGCGGAGCAGGTCCATTACGCTGACATGTGCTGCATGCTTTCACTATTGACAGGCAGTAGGGTTGAATGCCTGGAGCATACCAAAAGCGAGCGATGGTGTCCACAAGGGCGTGCGTGCCGTAGTGACCCCCCTTATCATGGTGCCAGCGAACTGCCACGGGGTATGTGGAGCGAGGGAGGCAGGCTCGGCCATCCGGCATAAGCCAGGTCCCTTTGACCAGAGTGGCTCCGAGGCTCTCCCACGACTGTAGTTCAGCAGCGGGTACTGGTACGGGGTGTGGTGGAGTAAAGGAGGAGGCTGCAATAGCCAACGTGGGCATGGCTAAGGGTAAGACGGCAGCCGTCTTGGCGGAGGCGTCAGCCAGGGCATTCCCACGGGTGACGGGGCTATCATCTTTAGTATGGGCCCGGCAGTGAACTACAGCCAGGACCGAGGGTTCTTGGAGGGCGTCCAAAAGCTTGTGGACGAGGGGGAGGTGCTGAATGGGTTTACCGGCAGCTGTCTGGAAACCTCGAAACTTCCAGAGGTGGATGTGACAATGCACAACTCCGAAAGCATACTTGCTATCAGTAAAAATGGTAACGGTCTTACCAGCGGCCAACTGGCATGCTCGGGCCAGGGCATAGAGTTCGGCGGCTTGGGCTCCCCAGTTGCCTGGCAGTGAGGCGGCCTCTTGAATGTCCCATTCAGAGGTGACTGCATAACCGGTGAAATGCTTGCCATCAACATAGAAGGAGCTTCCGTCCGAGAAGAGGATGCAATCAGGGTTGTCCAGTGGCACGTCAAACAGGTTGTCCCTTATCTGTAAGATGCTATAAACTACTTCCACACAGTCGTGCTGATCCTGGAGGACTGGCAGGTCAGGAAGCAAGGTAGCTGGATTAAGGGGCCCACACCTTTCAAAAATCAGGTTAGTGTCTTCTAAGAGTTCGGCCTCTAGCTGTCGCTGACGATGGGCCGAAAAGACTTGGGTTGTGCCCCTACGCAGAAGGGCTGACAAGGCATGAGAGGTCCAAACCGTGGTAAAATGACCCAGGGTCAGGCTCTTTGCCTTTGTGATCAGCAGGGCAGCTGCTGCCAGAGTCCGGGTGCAGGATGGGGTTCCCTGAGCGACAGGGTCGATCTGCTGAGAGTAAAAAGCAAGCGGGAAATGGTGGGGCCCGCTCAGCTGGGTAAGGACGCCACTAGCAATTCCGCCCCTCTCGTGGACAAAAAGGTGAAAGGGTTTGCTGTAATTGGGGGGGCGGAGAGACATGGAGGAGGCCACACTGTCCTTGAGTAACTGAAAGGCTTGGATCGTGTCCGGGGACCACTGCAAAGGGTCAGGAGCAAGGTTAGCAGTGAGTCGGTGGAGCGGTTTGCTTAACTCCCCGCAGGACGGCAACCAGGGGCGACAGAAGCCAATTAATCCTAAGAAACCTTGAAGTTGTTTCTTGGTGTTTGGCAGAGGGCAGTTTTGGATAGTCTTTATGCGGACTGGGTCCATTTGTCGCCCCTCTGGGGTTAACAGGAAGCCCAGATATCGGACCTTCTGTGAGACCCACTGAATCTTGTTAGGGTCTACCTTGTGGCCTCTGGTGTGTAGGTATAATAAAAGTGCCTTACCATCGATGCGGAGGGCAGCTTCTTCGCGGTTACCTAATAGGATGTCATCTACGTATAGGACTAACGTGGATCCCTGCGGACTAGTGAAGCCTTCCAGGTCGTGGCGGAGGCATTGGCTGAAAATCGTGGGGCTGTCTCTGTAGCCTTGAGGAAGTCGTTGCCAGACATAACTTTGTCCCTCCCAGGTGAAACCAAAGAGATACTGAGAGTCTGGGTGCACAGGAATGCTGAAAAAGGCTGATTTTAAGTCAATAACAGTGAACCACTCAGCATCCCAGGGGATTTGGCTGATGATAGTAGCTGGATCAGGAACTACTGCATGAAGAGGGACCACATACTGATTAACAACCCGTAGATCCTGTACAAAGCGCCAACGAATAGGGTCTCCGTCCTTTTTAGGAGGCTTTTTGACAGGCAGTATAGGGGTGTTACAGGGAGTGCGCTGAGGGCGGACTAGCTTTTGTGCAATGAATCCCTCGATAATGGGGCGGATGCCCTCCCGGGCTTCCAGCGACAGGGGGTATTGAGGGACTGACGGGGGGGGTTAAGGAGGGCTTCACTTGAATCCTTACTGGCTCTGCCGAAAGGAGCAGGCCAACATCAGTGTCAGAAATTCCCCAGAGGGTTAAAGGCAAGTCAGTGAGGTCAGGGGAGGGGGGGGGGGTTTCCCAATTACCCTGAGTTGGGGCCGAATCTCCTAACACTGTCATCAATAATCCTACCCCTTCAGGAGTGCAGGTTAAAGTAGCCTCAAGCTTACAGAGTAAATCCCGGCCCATCAAAGGGATCGGACAAGCTGGGGAAAAAAGAAAACGGTGAGAAAAACATTTATCAGCATAAACAACATTTAGAGGTAAAGTGAGTCCCAGAGACTGTGGGTTGCCCTCCACCCCAGTTGCAGTTTTAACCTCAGAGGATAGCCAGGGGGAGGGGGCATGATTTAAGAGAGAGAAAGTAGCTCCAGTATCAATGAGGAAAGAGACAGGCAGGCCTTGGACTGAAAGGGTTAGACGAGGCTCTTTGCTGGGAGGGGAGAAAGTGAGGAAGGAGCCGGCTAAAGACATTAAGGAAATAAGACCATCACATTGTTTGCCTTCGCCCCCGGGGTACCGTCATTGAGGAGGCTGAGTTTGCTGCAGCTGCTGCTGTTGCCCGTAGTTGATCCAGGCCTGGGGAACGGGCTGAGCTGGTGGTGCAGGGGTGTATTCGTCCCTGGTGTAAGTATCTGCGGATGCGACCGGACCCTCTGGGCGTCCCCAGGGGCATTCACGTTTAAAGTGACCGGGCTGTCCGCACTGAAAACAATTTCCTGGTGGCTGGGGTTGCCAGGACCCTCTTCCCCGAGCACCCTGAAATCCCCTGCCACGGCCACGGCCTCTGCCTCGAACACCGCCGCGAAAAGCTAAAGCCATCAACTTATATTCTTCCTTTTTCTCTTTCTTTTTACTACTTTCCCTTTCTTTCTCCCATGCAAAATCAGCCACGTCCAACACTGAAGTGACTGACTCACCTCCCCAACCAGGGTGAAACTTTAAGAAATAATCCCTTACAGGGGGCACTGACTGATTCACAAAAAACGAAATAAGAGTAGGGTGGTCTGCTTCTCTCTCAGGATCCATCTGAGTGAACATTCGGGCCCCCTCCAATAGCCTCGACCAGAACTTTCTGGGTGGCTCATCAGATTCCTGCCGAATCTGCATGAACTTAGCCCGATTAGGCGAGCGGCGAGCCATTTCTTTGAGTCTCTCTAACAATCGCTCTCGATCTGTTCGCAGCTGAGTCAGCCTTGGCTGACTCCAGTCTAGGGGATTCCAGCCAGCGGCTTGATCCCGCCTATCCATCCAAGTAGTATTAGCCGCATCGCTCTCCCCCCATGTCCTTTCTGCCATCCACAATCTACTACGTTCCTCTCCGGTCAAAACTCTACTTAACAACTGATCTACATCCGTATAAGTTGGATTATGACTTGAAAACAATCTTTCTAAAAGTTCTGTGATCTTTCGGGGATTTTCCCCAAAGGACCCTGACAACCGTCCCCAATCTTTCAAGTCCCATTCTAGCCATCCTTTATATTCCACAATATTAGTATGTTGTAACTGGCCATTATTGCCCACAAAAGGTTGGTCGTGCACCTGTAAAGGCATTTCTCTACTTACACCTTTATCACTCACAAAAGGTTTGGCGGAGGCAGCCTCTGGGCTATCCTCAGGGGAGGGGTATGCAACCTGCTGCATCTGCTTGATCTTTTGCCTAGTAATTACTCCTTCCGAGGTGTGCCCTTCCATTTCCCCCTTATCCCTCTGCAGAGATTCCGATCTGGAGTCCTGCAGATTCCCCTCTGCGCCCTGGAGAGAGTCCCCCTGCGGAAGAATAGGGGCAGGTGCAGTGGGGACCAACTGACGAGTCAAAACACGCCGTGGTTTACACCCTTCATCGAAATAACATGGAGGGGGTTCACTCTCGGGAGAATACCTGACTGCCATAATTTTTAAAGATTTCCACAGCTCTGCTGCTGTGTCCCAACAAACCAGTAACATAACTGTCCCGGATGGTCTTTTTCGATCTGGCTCCTTACTCCTCTTAAGGCAGCCTGTTCGAAAGAGCCATACGAAGGCCACCTCATCTCCGGGTCGGCCAATACCGCGGTATACCCAGTCCAATTCCTTACACACAGTGTGTACAACTTCCTCCTAGACATTCCTGTCTGTACTGGGAGTTTCCCTTCGTTCCATAACTTATTTACAATCCCCAACGGACTCTCAAGAGGCACACTAGTCCCTTGACCCATGGTGTCTGACAGGAGCCCTCCAACTGGCGTTTATCCTGCTGTCCAGTACACGACCCCTCAATATTGAATTGGCTGGGAGAAATCTCCCGTGGCGCCTGCCAATTCGTATATGAGTGATCTGACCACTGGACAGAGGCACCGCACCAGAAGGAAATCCCGGACGAGCCCCCAAATTGTTAGGTAAAAAGCAAGTCCCTACTCACCTCTCCAGCACCCGAGTTCGTGCGGAGTTGGTATGGGGCTCACAATCTGTCAGAGACCAGACACCAATTCGTTGATCAACGGGCTCACACTATCCTTAGCTCAAAAAGCTTCAGAGTAAGTGTGGCAAGTGTATTAGGGGTGAGCATCAATATTTATACACAGAAGTAAACAAAGTGATTAACAGATCATAATGGTCATGCATAATCAATCAAGATTCTACAGGATAAAACAGGTTAAAATGTAAATTCTAAAAGACAAAGGGGAGATGGCTACTTAAGGGGAGGGGGGGTTGTCATGAGTAGTTCGCAGGTCAGAGCTTTGATTAAAAGTTCAGACAGAGACATCAAGTCTGGGTTAAGTTTAAGCTCATCAAAAGTTCAGACTCAACAATAGCAAACTGTCCTTTGGGGGTCTATATCTATATGCCATGCAATGGTGGGTAGTGGCATAAAGGGACCAAAGGAGTACAGCATTGAACGGTTTTTCAGGAACCATGAATTATTGCTAGGAATGCCAAAAACAGGGAACTCTTGGCTTGAATGCTTTGGGCCACGTGCACAGAGCCAACAGTCTTTGCTATTAGAGACATTGGCTACTGTATGCATATAATCTAGGAAGGTGTTGCCCTGGTACCTTTCACGGGGACGGAAAAGGGATCTGTGATGGTGTACCCCATAAAGCTTTATGGGAAGATGCTTATAAATGTATATATGTAACTAGAATATGTTTTATGCTACATGTGCCATGTAACATATCTCTGTGAAAGTTATGACCTACTGAATTTATTCTTCCTCTTTGTATGCATGTATCATTGTTGTAGTTGGAGTTACGAAGATTGGTTTTATATTTGCGGGTTTTGTACATAGCCTTTGTAAGTGCATGGGATCATGTTTGGAGAAAAGAATGTGCCTGTTAAGTACGAGCACTTAACAGACAAAAGAAGTTGCAGACCCCAATCCACATTGGGGCCTGGTCAAGAATGCAGCTGGTCGGACTGGTTACCGAGGGGTGCATGTGTTGAGTCTGAACTTTTGATGAGCTTAAACTTAACCCAGACTTGATGTCTCTGTCTGAACTTTTAATCAAAGCTCTGACCTGCGAACTACTCATGACAACCCCCCCTCCCCTTAAGTAGCCATCTCCCCTTTGTCTTTTAGAATTTACATTTTAACCTGTTTTATCCTGTAGAATCTTGATTGATTATGCATGACCATTATGATCTGTTAATCACTTTGTTTACTTCTGTGTATAAATATTGATGCTCACCCCTAATACACTTGCCACACTTACTCTGAAGCTTTTTGAGCTAAGGATAGTGTGAGCCCGTTGATCAACGAATTGGTGTCTGGTCTCTGACAGATTGTGAGCCCCATACCAACTCCGCACGAACTCGGGTGCTGGAGAGGTGAGTAGGGACTTGCTTTTTACCTAACACATGGACATGTGACTTGCCCATGTGATCCCAAAACTCCATGGCAACTGGATCCTACACAGGGAGTGGGGGAAAGGCTATAAAAGCCCTTGGAAGAACCTTCCATTTTGTATTCAGCTGGCTTAAGAAAGAAGCTCTCCACCCCCCAAGGATATACCTGAGAGAGACTGAACAAAGGACAGAGACAATAGGGGGTGTGAGTGACTGCTGGACCCAGGCTAGAAGCTTTACAGCCTGTGAAAGAAAGAAAGCTGGAGCTGGTGAGGTTTTGATATCTGTGTGAAGTTTGATTAGACATAGACCTGTGTGTTTTATTTTATTTTACTTAGTAATTCAATTTGTTCTGTCTGTCACTACTTGGAATCACCTAAATCCTACTTTCTGTACTTATTAAAATCACTTTTTACTCATTAAGTTTCCTGGTGTACGAGTTGGTACCCGGGGTGGGGGCAAACAGCTGTGCATATCTTTCTATCTTTGAAATAGAAGGCGAACTATTTATGAGTTTGCCCTGTATAAGCTTTATACAGGGTAAAACGGATTTATTAAGGGTTTGAACCTCCTTGGGAGTTGGGCACCTGGGTGTCAAAGGCAAGAGCGCTTCCAGGAGCCTTACAGTTGTGAGTGGACTTGGTTCGGACCTTGGTCTGTGTTTGCAGCAGATCAGTGGAATCTGGCTCAAAACAGACAGGATTCGGGAGTCCCAAGCTGGAAAAGGCCTGGAAGCAGGGGCAGAAGTAGCCTTGGCACACCAGGTGGCAGCACCAAGCAGGTCTCTGTGACCCCAACCCGTCACAGGATCTTTTCTCTCTTTCAGTGGGGCTGACGGTAGAGTTGCTGGTGGTCCCGGATGTACAGAAGAACATGATAGTATTATGAAAGTTCAGCAAGAGCAACAGTAGCATAGTTACACACATAAACCAAATAGAAGGCAGAAGCCATTTTTGCACCATGGCTGACTCCTTTATTCTGACGGCAGGGTTGGTCATGACCGCTGGGTGCCAGGGGGCGCTAGGCTCTCCACTGGTCTTTAAGAGGTGTTATTATGGCCTGGTATCTCTTGTGTCCCCTTCACCAGTGGGCCAAAGCTTCGGCTGGCTCTAAAGGCGGATCACAGGAGGTTAAAGTGGTTTTGATTGCCCTAATAGACTCGGTGTTGGGGTGCTGAGGCTTATTTTCTTTTCCCGAGATTGTATTTAGGCTCCTCTGGAATGGGGGAGGGGTCGTTGGTGCTATCACTCTGGCGGCTTTCTGGAGTTGGGCTTTCGATTGCCGGTTGGAAGTCCATGGCGGTTCAGAGGTGGTGATGTCTTTTTGAAGTGGGAGGCATAGATCCAACTGCTGAGTCCTTTGCACTTAACCGTCATGTGGGTGGTCAGCAGGACCTGGAAGGGGCCTTTCCAGTGAGGCTCCAAGGAAGTCTCTCTCTGGTGCACTTTAATGTAAACCCAATTTCCAGGATGCAGTGAGTGGGCACGGGGTGTCAGCCGGTTCAGGCATGGCACTTTGTACCTTTGAGTGAATAGACCTGACACAACGAATTAGCATCCTACAGTATGTCATTACAATTGGGGGAGGGATAGCTCAGTGGTTTGAGCATTGGCCTGCTAAACCCAGGGTTGTGAGTTCAATCCTTGAGGGGCCATTTAGGGATCTGGGGCAAAAATTGGGGATTGGTCCTGCTTTGAGCAGGGGGTTGGACTAGATGACCTCCTAAGATCCCTTCCAACCCTGATATTCTATGAATATCATCATTTAGCTGCACGTCTAATTGGTAAGCAAATGGAGGAGGGGCCATGGGTCTAGCCATAAGGATTTCATGTAGGGATAGACCATGCTTGCGTGTGGGCGTGCTCCTCATATGCATGAGGGCAAGGGGTAGGGCATCAGCCCATTTTAGGCAGGTTTCAGCACAGATCTTAGAGATTTTGTTCTTTACTTCCCCATTTTTGCTCTTGACCTGGCCTGTGAAATGGGTGCCTCGGTTGCTGTTAATAGAAACAGGAGGGCCAAACGGGGATAAAATCTCTTAACGGTTTTTTAGCCACTGTGATGGAATCGGCCTTGGCACATGGGTAGGCCTCTATTTGTCCGGAATACATACAAACACAAACAAGAACATACTCATAAGAACAACATTTTGGCATGTTGATAAAATCAATCTGAATATTTACAAAGGGTCCCCACGGAGTAGGGTGTGCAGCGGGTTTTGTCCTCACTGGCCTGCCATTGTTATGGGCTAGGCAAACAGGACAGGAGTTACAGTACTGTTGTGCCATAATGGAAAAATTTGGGGCATACCAATGTTGCAGTACTGATGCAATCATTCCCACTTTGCTCATGTGTGTCACTCCATGGGACACGCGAGCAAGATAGGGGAGCAAGGCCTTGGGCGCCACCAAGCAGCTCTTTGGGGAGCGCCACAAGGCATCTGGATGCAAAGAACATCCATCCCGCCTCCACCTGTGCTTCTCAAACTCTGGGGCCAAATCTTGCATAAGAGCCAAATGTTGAAGAGAAGCAGGCATGGAGCGGGAGTCATCTGAAAGAAAGAAAACAGAACTAATCAGCGCCACAGACCCGGAAAGGGCCGCCTGCTTCGCAGCAACGTCTGCCAAGGTATTTCCTCGCGTAACATCATCATACGGTTTTTGGTGAGCAGCACATTTAACAACAGCAATGGTGGAAGGGGGAATGCAGGAAAGGATAGTAGCAGGGTTGGGAACAACAGGGAAGGTAGGGAGAACAGCAGCATTAATGGAGCGGAGATCCTGAACAAAGCGCCAAGCCTGTTTGTCAGGTTTTTTAACAGATAAAATGGGGTGGGGGGGTTGCACTCACTAGCTGTTGGAACAATGACCCCCTGCTGGATTAAGGAGGTGATTACTGGCCTGATTCCCTCCTCCTTGCTTGGGGGGGGGAGGATTGTTGCACTCTGGGAAGGGGCTTCACTGGGCTCAAACGAATTTTAACCGGTTGGGCCGTACCGATGCGCCCAACTTCATTGACGTGAGTAGACCACAAGGAGGGAGGGACTTTAGCTGCATGAGGGAAGGACTGGGGTTGGGGTTCTCTGTTGGAGCGTCCGTATGCAAAAGTGCCAAGACTTCATTTACACTGAGATTCGGGACGTCCAAATGCATGCCATCCAGGGTGCAGTAGATTCTGCAGCCCAATTTACACAGCAAATCCCTTCCCAGAAGGTTGTCAGGTGAACAGGGACTGAGGAGAAATGCATGTTGGTAAGACAGGGGACCAACAGAGACGGTCGGGGAGGAGAGACGGAATGGGAAATAGGAATATTGCCTACCCCAATTGCATTTACCGTCTCTGTTGTCACAGGGAGGGAGGGGAAGTCGCAGGTGCGGTGTACAGACCGCGATGCGCCAGTATCCAACAAACGAGACTGAAGTGCCATTAATTATGCAAGTTACATATGGTCCAAAGAAGTAAGCAAAGCAATGATGTTACCAGTCTCCTGGCTATTCTAACAGCCTTGAGGGGGAAAAGGAGCGGGGGGTGGAAAGGACTGATGGGCTGAACTGGGAGCAGAAAAGAAGGATAAGTAGGTTGGCCCGGACAGTAAGGACATTTGTTTTTCCAGTGGCCCATTTGATTCCAATACTGGCAATCGCCATTATTCTGGCCCTGAGATGCTGGGCATTGGGGCCCGTGGTGTTTCTTTCCCCCTTTTTCCTTACGGTTGATGCGGGGTCCCTGCAAGTTCTGGATCTGGAGGGCCATCAACTGAGTTTCAGAAGCCTTTCTTTTTCTCTAACTGGCGGTGATAATGTTGGGCAGCTGGAATTGGCCATCAGAGTCTTGAGGCATAGTCAACTTTTCCTTAACAGTTAATTTCTCCTTTGCATTTCTTAACTGGGTTTTAAGTCTCTCCTGGGAGTCCTTAAGACTCCCCACTTGAGATTCACGGTGCTGTTTTTCTGTTTTTTTTCATACCAATCAAAATATGCATCAAATTGACCTTGTTCAACCTTATTGGCCAAAAGTGCTCCTCGGAGGTGCACAATCTTGTCAAAGTCGAAGTTTTCCTCTGAGGGAAACTGCAATTTTGGGTTGTCCCTGGTATACCAATTCCATTTTCACAAAAACTTGCAAGTGAAAGGACCGTAATTAGTGTACATAAAGTATGCTGGTGTGCCTTTTGGCAGGACGGGGATCGTTTTGGACCCACTGCCTCCCATTTTCACACGGGTCACTCACACAGGAAAAGCTTAATGAGGACATCCACGGCCCTCCTCACCCCGCCCCCCCCCCGCCCCGCTTCAGCAAAGAGCATCGGCTAGTCTCAGGGAAAACGGTGCCGCTTACTCTGGTGCTTCAGGCAAGGTGGTCAGACCAGTCAGTGGCTCATAGACCGCTTGTAGGCGGGAAGGGGAAAGGGAGGGAAGAGATTACGGAAGAGGAGGTCTCTCCCGATCTTGGTTCTGGAGCGGATAATGCGCCTTACTCCAGTCCAGAGGATTGAACAGAGCTCTGGGCATCTTCCTGTGACCCTCACTCACACTGGCACACACTTACACTGGCACATACAGCAGAGCCATAACTAGGAATTTCTGCACCCTCCGCAGAATTGCCACCGAAGCCGCAGCACTGGTGGATCTCCCGCAGGCAAGCGGAAGCGGCTTCGGCGGCAGTTCGGCGGAGGCTATTTTTAGCAGCCGCCAAAGCCGCTTCCGCTTACCTGCGGGAGGTCCGCCACTGCTGGCTTCGGCGGCAATTCGGCGGAGGGGGGCCTCCTGCACGCACACCGGCGGACCACCCGCAGGTAAGCTGGGGCGGCTTCGGCGGCAGGGGAAGAAGGGCGCGCCCCTGGCAGCAGGCCTTTACGCCCCTGCCAGCAGTGCGCCCCGAGGCGAGTGCCTCACTCGCCTCGCCCTCGTTACGGCCCTGACATACAGAGTCATAGAATCATAGAATCTCAGGTTGGAAGGGACCTCAGGAGGTCATCTAGTCCAACCCCCTGCTCAAAGCAGGACCAACCCCAACTAAATCATCCCAGCCAGGGCTTTGTCAAGCCTGACCTTAAAAACCTCTAAGGAAGGAGATTCCACCACCTCCCTAAGTAACCCATTCCAGTTCTTCACCACCCTACTAGTGAAAAAGTTTTTCCTCATATCCAACCTAAACCTCCCCCTCTGCAACTTGAGACCATTACTCCTTGTTCTGTCATCTTCTACCACTGAGAACAGTCTAGATCCATGCTCTTTGGAACTCCCTTTCAGGTAGTTGAAAGCAGCTATCAAATCCCCCCTCATTCTTCTCTTCTGCAGGCTAAACAATCCCAGTTCCCTCAGCCTCTCCTCATAAGTCATGTGCTCCAGCCCCCTAATCATTTTTGTTGCCCTCCAC
Organism: Macrochelys suwanniensis; assembly: GCA_033296515.1. NCBI lineage: Eukaryota > Metazoa > Chordata > Testudines > Chelydridae > Macrochelys > Macrochelys suwanniensis. Next base: position 72,323,865 of record CM065778.1, on the reverse strand, counting down.
TGGACTCTTTCCAATTTATCCACATCCTTCTTGTAGTGTGGGGCCCAAAACTGGACACAGTACTCCAAATGAGGCCTCACCAGTGCCGAATAGAGGGGAATAATCACGTCCCTCGATCTGCTGGAAATGCCCCTACTTATACAACCCAAAATGCCATTAGCCTTCTTGGCAACAAGGGCAAACTGTTGACTCATATTCAGCTTTTCGTCCACCGTAACCCCTAGGTCCTTTTCTGCAGAACTGCTGCCCAGCCCTTCGGTCCCTAGTCTGTAGCAGTGCATGGGATTCTTCCGTCCTAAGTGCAGGACTCTGCACTTGTCCTTGTTGAACCTCATCAGATTTCTTTTGGCCCAATCCTCTAATTTGTCTAGGTCCCTCTGTATCCTATCCCTACCCTCCAGTGTATCAACCACTCCTCCCAGTTTAGTGTCATCTGCAAACTTGCTAAGGGTGCAGTCCACACCATCCTCCAGATCGTTAATGAAGATATTGAACAAAACCGGCCCCAGCACCGACCCTTGGGGCACTCCACTTGATACTGGCTGCCAACTAGACATGGAGCCATTGAGCACTACCCGTTGAGCCCGACCATCTAGCCAGTTTTCTATCCACCTTACAGTCCATTCATCCAGCCCATACTTCTTTAACTTGCTGGCAAGAATACTGTGGGAGACTGTATCAAAAGCTTTGCTAAAGTCAAGAAATAGCACATCCACTGCTTTCCCCTCATCCACAGAGCCAGTTATCTCATCATAGAAGGCAGTTAGGTTAGTCAGGCATGACTTGCCCTTGGTGAATCCATGCTGACTGTTCCTGATCACTTTCCTCTCCTTTAAGTGGTTCAGAATTGATTCCTTGAGGACCTGTTCCATGATTTTTCCAGGGATTGAGGTGAGACTGACTGGCCTGTAGTTCCCCGGATCTTCCTTCTTCCCTTTTTTAAAGATGGGCACTACATTAGCTTTTTTCCAGTCATCCGGGACCTCCCCCGATTGCCATGATTTGTCAAAGATAATGGCCAATGGCTCTGTAATCACATCGGCCAACTTCTTTAGCACCCTCGGATGCAGTGCATCCGGCCTCATGGACTTGTGCTCGTCCAGCTTTTCTAAATAGTCCCGAACTACTTCTTTCTCCATAGAGGGCTGGTCACCTCCTCCCCATACTGTGCTGCGGAGTGCAGCCGTCTGGGAGCTGACCTTGTCTGTGAAGATAGAGGCAAAAAAAGCATTGAGTACACTAACTTTCTCCACATCCTCTGTCACTAGTTTCCCTCCCTCATTCAGCAAGGGGCCCACACTTTCCTTGACTTTCTTCTTGTTGCTAACATACCTGAACAAACCCTTCTTGTTACTCCTAACATCTCCGGCTAGCTGCAACTCCAAGTGTGATTTGGCCTTCCTAATTTCACTCCTGCATGCCTGGGCAATATTTTTATACTCCTCCCTGGTCATTTGTCCAATCTTCCACTTCTTACAAGCTGCTTTTTTGTGTTTAAGATGAGCAAGGATTCCACTGTTAAGCCAAGCTGGTCGCCTGCCATATTTACTTTTCTTTCTACACATCGGGAAGGTTTATTCCTGCAACCTCAATAAGGATTCTTTAAAATACAGCCAGCTTTCCTCGACTCCTTTCCCCCTCATGTTATTTTCCCAGGGGACCTTGCCCATCAGTTCCCTGAGGGAGTCGAAGTCTGCTTTTCTGAAGTCCAGGGTCTCTTGTTCTACTGCTCTCCTTTCTTCCTTGTGTCAGCATCCTGAACTCTACCATCTCATGGTCACTGCCTCCCAGGTTCCCATCCACTATTGCTTCCTCTACTATTTCTTCCCTGTTTGTGAGCAGCAGGTCAAGAAGAGCTTTTCCCCTACTTGGTTCCTCCAGCACTTGCACCAGGAAATTGTCCCCTGCACTTTCCAAAAACTTCCTGGATTATCTGTGCACCGCTGTATTACTCTCCCAGCAGATATCGGGGTGATTAAAGTCACCCATGAGAACCAGGGCCTGTGATCTAGTAACTTCTGTTAGTTGCTGGAAGAAAGCCTCGTCCACCTCATCCCCCTGGTCTGGTGGTCTGTAGCAGACTCCCACCACTACATTACCCTTGTTGCTCACACTTCTAAATTTAATCCAGAGACTCTCAGGTTTTTCTGCAGTTTCATACTGGAGCTCTGAGCAGTCATACTGCTCTCTTGCATACAACGCAACTCCCCCACCTTTTCTGCCCTGCCTATCCTTCCTGAACAGTTTATATCCATCCATGACAGTACTCCATTCATGTGAGTTATCCCACCAAGTCTCTGTTATTCCAATTACATCATAATTCCTTGACTGTGCCAGGACTTCCAGTTCTCCCTGCTTGTTCCCCAGGCTTCTTGCATTTGTGTATAGGCATTTAAGATAACTCACTGATCGTCCTGCTGTCCCAGTATGGGGCAGGAGGCCTCCCTTCTTTCACTCACCTAGTTGTGTTTCCTCCCAGTATCCCACTTCCCCACTTACCTTGGGGCTTTGGTCTCCTTCCCCCGGTGAACCTAGTTTAAAGCCCTCCTCACTAGGTTAGCCAGCCTGCTTGCAAAGATGCTCTTCCCTCTCTTCGTTAGGTGGAGCCCGTCTCTGCCTAGCACTCCTTCTTCTTGGAACACCATCCCATGGTCAAAGAATCCAAACCCTTCTCTCCGACACCATCTGCGTAGCCATTCGTTGACTTCCACGATTCGATGGTCTCTACCCCGGCCTTTTCCTGCCACAGGGAGGATAGACGAGAACACCACTTGCGCCTCAGACTCCTTTATCCTTCTTCCCAGAGCCACGTAGTCTGCAGTGATACGCTCAAGGTCATTCTTGGCAGTATCATTGGTGCCAACGTGGAGAAGCAGGAAGGGGTAGCGATCTGAGGGCTTGATGAGTCTCGGCAGTCTCTCCGTCACATCATGAATCCTAGCCCCTGGCAAGCAGCACATCTCTCGGTTTTCCTGGTCAGAGCGGCAGATAGATGACTCAGTCCCCCTGAGGAGAGAGTCCCCGACCACCACCACCCTCCTTCTCCTCCTCTTGGGAGTGGTGGTCGTAGAACCCCCATCCCTAGGACGGTGCATCTCATGCCTTCCAATCAGTGGAGTCTCCTGCTCTGTTCCCTCAGATGTATCATCCACTCCACTCTCTGCACTAGTACCTGTGGAGAGAACATGAAAACGGTTGCTCATCTGAATCTGCGTTTCTGGTACATGGACTTTTCTGGTACTCTTTCCTCTTCTGGAGGTCACATGCCGCCAATTATCCTCACTGGCCTTCTGTCCCCGCTGCGTAGCCTGCTCTGAATCTTCAGAATATTGTGCCTGCTGAAGCCTATCCTGACGTCTATCCAGGAAATCCTCATTTTCTCTTATGGAACGCAGGGTTGATACTCGTTTCTCCAGACCTTGAATCTTCTCTTCCAATATGGAGATCAGCTTGCACTTTGTACAGACAAAGTCGCTTCTATCCTGTGGAAGAAAGACAAACATGGCACATCCTGTGCAGGTCACAACAGCGGATCGCTCAGCATCCATAGTGTCTTCCGTCTAAGAGCTTCCTCACCTGTGGCAGAAGCTTCTCAGAGAAACCTGCAAGAGGAATGCCTCAGTAGGCTCAGTAGGCGCTCTCCAGACAAACTCTTTCTGTTAGCCTCTCTGCTGTTCGCTGCTCAGCTGACTGCCTTTTTATAACAGTCAGGCCCACCTGGAACAAAGCACTCCCAATTCACACTGTGCAAACAAGCATCAAGCACACGGTCAAACTGCCAAACTGTCCCCTCAACAGACACTCAGATACTCACTAGCACAGTCCCCCTAATGCAGCACTTAGCGTACCTCCTCTCAGACAGATCCCAGGCAAACTCTTTCTGTTAGTCATACCCAGCCATACCCTGTGGTTCTTCCCGGGACAACCAGAAGGGCGTCAGGCATGTCTGACAGCGAAAAGGTTTGGATCCAGCATGTAACTCACCCAAATCCAGAGCCTACAGGCAGTCATAGAATATCAGGGTTAGAAGAGACCTTAGGAGGTCATCTAGTCCAACCACTTGCTCAAAGCAGGACCAAGCCCCAAATCCCTAAATGGCCCTCTCAGGTATTGAACTCACAACCCCTGGGTTTAGCAGGCTAATGCTTAAACCACTGAGCTATCCCTCCTCCCAACCCGGACCTTCACTGGAAAACCAAGATAGAGATTGTAAAGTTCTCTTACCTTTCAGATGGTGCCCAGGTCTGGTGGGGAACAGTCCGCAGTCCTCCAGTTCGGTGGTAGACTGTGGATCTGAGTCACAGCACCAAGAACTGTGGTGGAAAAACAACCATGTGTTGTGTTTGGATCAGAACAGCCTGAGACTCCTTTATTGAAATACAAGCATATGCAAGGAGTGACAGCAAGGCCACATGCAATGCGCCAAGCTGCTCTGCCTTTTCCAAAATCACACAAGCTTTTATAGGTTTTTGTGGTAACAGTCAAACAAATACATTTCCTCACTGGTACTTTTCCACACACCTTAGTCATACTGCCATATAAGGAATATATTAAAACACATTCAGCAAAAATAAATGTTCCGGTTTAAGCAAGTGCTGTGGTCAACAGTCACCTAAAAGTTAGTTGCAATATTGTGGTTAGGTGCTTTTGCAGGACTAGCTGTTGCAATAATGTTTCTTAGACTTTTTCACTCTCCCCCCACCCTTTCATTGTCACTTGCAATTTAACTTGATCAAAGTTTTGGGCCTACTTAATTTGCTGCTACAAAGTGTTTTTACCCTTTTGCATAACACAAGAATCAGGACTCACCCAATTAAATGAACAGGCAGCAAGTTTAAAACAAATATAAGGAAGTACTTCTTCATCCAACATACAATCAACCTGTGGAACTTGTTGCCAGGGGATGTTATGAAGGCCAAAAGTATATCTAGGTTCAAAAAAGAAGTAGATAAGTTCATAGAGGATAGGTCAGTCAGTGGCTATTAGCCAAGATGGTCAGGGACACATCCTCATGTTCCAGGTGTCCCTAAACCTCTGATCAGTAGAAGCTGGGAGTGGGTGACGGAATGCATCACACAATAATTGCCCTGCTTTGTGCATTCACTCTGAAGCATCTGGCACCAGCCACTGTTGGAAGACAGGATACTGAGCTGGATCAGTGGTTCTCAACCTATTTATGCAGCCTACACTGTGTTATGTGGGCTGCGTCTAATACTATATGGCCTAGAGGATGTGCTGACTGGGCTGCAGGCTGAGAATCACTATGCTAGTATGGACGTTCTTATGTTTGGGGTTTGTAAGAAATGGAGGAGGTACGTCCAGAGATAAGTTGCTTCACTCACTACTGATATGCAGCCAGCTCTTGGGTCAAACATTACACCTGTGCTAATGATGCAACAAAACATCTTAAGAGAGAAAGCGGCAAATAAAATGGTAGGAGCTGTTAAGGAGGCAAAATTATAGGAACTAAAAGTGAAATTGCCAGGAAAGGGGGTAATTACTCTTATAGTTTACACTGAATGTAAGTGAAGGTGGTCTGGGCTTTGCATCTCAGCCAAAAAACAGCAAAGCTGTAAGCATTGTGTTCCATCACCTCATGGTTTTGGCACCAGCTCTGAGGCTGCGGTCTCTGTTACTGAATCACCAAAACCACTTTTCCCATGATGCATTTTCAGGAGAGGTTTCTCATCCCTGTATTTTCAAGGGACACTTCTGCTTGGATGATGAGTTTTTACATGATCATGGACTCCAGCTGCAATATCACAAAACACTTTATTTTAATAGATTAAGAAAAAATACAAATAGGTTTTTACAGGTAGCGATAAACACTGAACAGACTGACAAAATTTGCCTGCTCTGTGGATCACAGCTATGTCCTGTTCTGCTAATGGATACAGAGCTCTGTTTGCTCTAATGCAGGAAAAGGGGCAGTGAAAATAACAAAACTCAGCACAGGTTTGTTTCTGGGCTTGGGTTCCAAGGTGCCTCCTAAACCACTGTCATACATTACCTAAAGTATTACCTACCTTTCTGAAAAACAAAATTAACCCCCCCAAAAGTTATAATGGTAAAAGTGAAGTCCGTGATCTTAGGTAGGGCTCACCAGGCCGGAGTCCAGCCTGACTTGCCTAAATGGTGCTGGAATATCAGCTCTTCTGTGCTGTTAGATGCTATCAGATGTAAGTGATCACCAGAGTAGTCCCATTGGGATCAATGTTACTGTTCGGATTAATTTTGCCAGTGTCAGCAAAGGTGTTGCATTCTGGCCCCTAATAACAACATGACAGTAGTGCTCAGAGGGGATCTGAGCCCTCGTGGTGCTAGGTGCTGTACAAACAGGAAGAACGTCCCTTAGAATCATAGAATATTAGGGTTGGAAGGGACCTTAGTAGGTCATCTAGTCCAACCCCCTGCTCAAAGCAGGACCAATCCCCAATTTTTGCCCCAGATCCCCAAATGGCCCCCTCAAGGATTGAACTCACAACCCTGGGTTTAGCAGGCCAATGCTCAAACCACTGAGCTATCCCTCCTTACAACCTCTATAGAGATTATAGTTCAAATAAAACAGGGCTGGATTCTCTGTTAAAGTTAAGCCCAAGGTTTCCTTTGGAAGTGAGAAGGATATGTGTAGTATGAGTGAAAGGGGATAATACTCTGCTTGTGACCGCAGTGCAAGTGGATATGGGTTTATGCCTCCTATCCAGGAGGCAGTGGGCAGCTAATGCCCCAGTAGGGGTGAAATGGTAAGGATGGCAGGATTAGTATCTCACTGGAAGTGTCACATACAGTGGGGGTCTTTGAGGAAGCACATAGAGGGATAGTTTGGGGTACAAGGATCAGCTGAAGCATACAGGCATAGCCAATATGGAGCTAAAGCCCTGGTTGTCCCCCACTCCCCCCCCCCCAGCACAGTAATTGAATGTTCCAGTGTTGTGTGGAATATAACAGGGAACAGGGGGTTAATGTACATGAGGGTGGGGTGGGGGTAGGGTGTAGTGGATAAATGTCCCAGTGTGGGAGGGGGATAGTGGAGATGTGGTTAAAGCCAGAGCGTGAGATACTACAACGAAGGGAAAGGGGGGGTGCCCCAGTAGGGTGGAGGGGTTGATACCTGGGGGGCAAGTAATGGGGAGTTGATGCCTCAGTGGAGGGAGGCAGTGGGGAGGTTAGATGCCCCAGTGGAGGGGAGTCCTGGGGGGGTGGGGTTTGATGCCCCAGTGGAGGGAGGCAGTAGAGGGTTGATGTCCCAAGGGATGGGGGTGGGGAGTTGAGGCCCCAATGGAGGGGGGTCCTGTTGGGTAGGTACCCAGGGGGGTTGATTATCCAGTGGATGGAGGCAGTGGGTGTGTGTGTGATGCCGCAGTGGAGGGAGGTCCTGGGGGTTGATGCCCCAGTGGAGGGAGGCAGTGGAGGATTGATGCCCGGGGGGTTGATGCCTCAGTGGAGGGAGGCAGTTGGGGGTTGATGCCCCAGTGGAGGGAGGCAGTTGGGGGAGTTGATGTCCCAGGGGTGGGGGGGTTGATGCCCCAGTAGAGGGAGGCCTTGGTAGGGCTGCCAGGTGTCCAGTTTTTGACCGGACGCTGAGTTTGATGCCTGGTCAGAAAGGGACACTGGAGGCTCCGGTCGGCACCACTGACCAGACCGTTAACAGTCCGGGTGGCGACGCAGCGGAGGCCTGGGGCTAAGGCAGGCTCCCTCTCTGCCTGCCTGCCTGCCCGCCCGCCCTAGCTCTGCGCAGCTCTGGGAAGCAGCTGCCAGGTCCTTGCAGTCCCTAGGCCCCGAGGGCCGGCTCTGTAGCTCCCATTTGGCTGAGAACCGCGAGCAGTCGGAGCTGTGGGGGTGGCACCTGCCGCACCCAAACTCCCTCTCAGAGCTCACCCTCAGCAACACTCCAACCCTTTACCCTGGCCCGGAGAACCCTCCCGCACCCAAACTCCCTCCCAGATCCTGCACCCAAACTCCCCCAACACCCTGCACCCCAGCGCCCTCACCCTCGTGCACCCCAGCCTGGAACCCCCTCCTCTGCACCCCAAACTCCTCAGCCTTGGCCCCACCCCAGAGCCCACACTCCCAGCCAGAGCCCTCACACCCTCACCCCAACCCCCAGCCTGGTGAAAGTGAGTGAGGGTGGGAGAGAGTGAGGGAGCAGGCAGAGTCATGGCCTCGGGGAGGGGGCAGGGGTGTTCCCTTTTGTGCAATAAGTTGGAAACCTTAGGCCCTGGGGCAGATATGGCGAGAGGGGTTTGATGCCCCAGTTGGGGGCGGGGTTAGTGTGTGTCTGAGGGGAGGAGTCACGCATATATACTGATAGGCAGGAGACGCTTTGCAGGCGGAGCTTTTCAGGCTCTCGGCGGCCACCATAGTGCAGGCGCCGCTCGTTGTCTGAGCGGGGCGCACTGGGTCAGGAGTCGCGGTGGGGAAGGTACCGGAGCCGGTAAGGGCCGCTCCGCTGGCCCCTCCCCCCCAGCTCTGATCTCGGCGCGGGGCTTTCCCAGCCAGGCCCTGGCCGGCCGATCCCCCCAAGCAGCTGTGGGCCGGCCACTGACAGGGAGGTCCCGCCCCCGCCCCGAGCGCTCCAGTCCCGGGCCCCCGCCTCCCCACAGCTCCCCGCCCTCGCGTGCTCCTGCGCCGGCCCGGCCGGTTTTCAGAACGCGGGTCCCAGGCCGACGGGGCTGCACCGTGCCAGGCAGACACGGGGCCGCCAGGGAGTCTGAGCGCTGCCGCCCCGCGGACGGGCTGGAGATCTGTGGCTCGGGAGCTCTGGGCCCTTACCTGCAGGGTGCTTTCACGCGTGGGTCGTCGCACAGCTGTCTGCTGGTGGCGATTTCCGCGGCCCTCTGAGCTCCTCTGGCTTCAGCGTTTCAGTAGTTCTCTGTATTACAGTAGCACCCAGGGGCCCAGCCGCGCTCAGTGCTGTACTGACACATAGAGACAGTCCCTGTCCCAAGGAGCTTAGAGTCACCAGGCGACACAGGTAAAGAGTGGAGGAATAGGAGTGTGTGTTTTTTCCTTGTGAGATTGTGTAAGGGTACGTGGGAAGAGAATGGCAGAGCTGGGATTGTGATCCCAGGTCTCCTGTGTCCCAATCCAGTAGTCACAAAGCCATCCATTGTGTGTATGGTAGTGCAGTGTAGGAAGGTTGGAAGTCCCTTTGTAGGCTGCAGTGTGTTACGCAGAGTCCTACCTTCCAAAAAAACCTCTTCTTCCAAGTGGCAGTGGCTTTGCAAGTGGAGTTAGAGCCATCCCAGTGTCTCCCCTCTGGGTTCCTACTGCCTGATGTTTACTTTTATTTATTAAAATAGGCTTAATCTAGGACAGTGAGAATTCGGGGAGAGGGAGATCAGGGAATCTGAACGGAGGAGCATGTAGTATAGCAAGGTCGTCTGATTTTAGGTTTTAATTGATAAATGCCAATAAAACACCCTCGATTTTTAAAAAAAATCTGTGTTTATCCAATCAGCACTGGAAATGATTATGCAATTCATGCTGACTTCAACCCTTTCCCAGTGCAGTTTCTTTATACAGGCGATGCTCCCTGGTTTGTAGCTAAGCACTTGTCTACACAGAGCTGTAATGTGGACTGCAAGGGTGTGATTTCTGAAGTGCAATGACTGCACATTAATAGGTCCGTGTAGACCTTATTGTTGCACACTAAAGATTCCCTAGTGCGCTGTGCAATGCAGTTTGAAACAGTACTGTGTGTATGTACAAAGAGAGAGCCCCAGAAAACCCTGATTTTTTTTGACATCTACCTGGAAGTCAAAAATTGCTAAAAAATAAATTCTGAAAAATGAAATTAATAAGCCCAGAAAAACAGAAGCCCTAAGGATAACTGTGTGTGTGTGTGTGGTAAAAGAGGGAGTTGATCTTATTAAAGGGGGATTGGGAATGCTGTTATCAGCCCAGTTGTGAGGTTCTGGTTGTTGTTACTACAGCATCAGTTGTAACTATTTATAATGCCTCCATCACTACAGTAGCTGCTCACCTGTTTTTCCCTGTGTAGATGACAGATTGCTGTCTCCTTCAGCAGTGTCTGTATGATCGATCCATCAAGAAGATGAGAGAGAATGTTTTAATTTTGACAGTTGGGTATCTCAATACAGTACCTTTTCTAATCCCTCATGTCCCTGGTGGAAGGAGCTTGTCTGACCTGCTAGGCCTAGCTTCCCCCATTGCTAGAGTACCATTTCCTTCCATACGGACACTTTTTGCAACCGATTGTGGCTAAGAGAGGCTTCTGGGAGTGCTGAGACTCTTACTGTCAATAGCAGCTGAGACTTGGCACTAACTGGGATTTGCCAACTGCTCCCCTCCTGCAGATAGTGTAGGAATTGGTATGACTAATGAAAGAGATCTTGAGAGAAGCCTGAACTTTCTCAATGACCTGAGATGTTACTTCTAGAATCTTGATAGAACGCCAGATGGTGCACTCTCCCTGTGAATCCTGCTGATTTAATAATTTCACAGCTGTCTGGCTCTTCCTACAGCAGCCAGAAGAGGTTGCTAGAAGACTGTGTCCTTACTTTGAGGGTCATTAATCCTGTCCTGGACGCAGAGAGATACAGTGTGCAGAAACATGGAATTCTGAAGGCTCTTGGTTACTGACTATCCTCGATCTTGTCTGTCAGTGTAGGGCTCAGAGCTGCGGTTTTGCCTTCAAGCCTGAAACAGCAGATTGGTGTCCTGAAACCCCTCCTATTGCGGAGTGAGACAGTGTTGTCCCCAAAAGGCCCCACAGTGCTAGTTCATTTGAACTGAATTGATTTCTCAGCCAGAGTAAATGGAAGATGCCTGGGAATGCCTGCGAGATTTTAACCTCTTGGCTGGATCGCTCTAATCCACTTTATTTGGGCCTTCCTTTGTTCTGCTGACACCAAATGTGGTAGCATAACTACTCCACTGGCTTGAGAACCAGGGATGCCCATGCTCTGAATTGGCAGCCTCTTCAACAATGTGGTCCGGGATCTCTCTCTTAGTATTGCTAATATCTGGGTAGTCCAAATGACTCACTCGCCATTATTATTACTTATGTTACCATAGCATCTAGGAGTCCAGGTGTGGACTTCATTTTGCTCTCTATATAAACACAGAACGGTCCTTTCCCCCAAGGAGTTGATATCCAAGTATAACACAAGAGCTAACAGATGCATTCATAGACTCATAGACTTTAAGGTCAGAAGGGACCATTATGATCATCTAGTCTGACCTCCTGCACAATGCAGGCCACAGAATCTCACCCACCCACTCCTGGAATAATCCTCTCACCTATGTCTCAGCTATTGAAGTCCTCAAATCATGGTTTAAAGACTTCAAGATGCAGAGAATCCTCCGGTAAGTGACCCGTGCCCCATGCTGCAGAGGAAGGCAAAAAACCTCCAGGGCCTCTGCCAATCTACCCTGGAGGAAAATTCCTTCCCGACCCCAAATATGGCGATCAGCTGAACCCCGAGCATGTGGGCAAGACTCACCCGCCAGACACCCAGGAAAAAGTTCTCTGTAGTAACTTCTAACATCCCATCATTGACCATTGGTCCTATTTACCACTGATGGCAATTAATTGACCTTTGACTAAGATCATTTTATCCCATCAAACCATCCCCTCCATAAAAGTATCTAGCTTAATCTTGAAGCCAGTTAGGTCTTTTGCCCCCACTGCTTCCCTTGGAAGGCTGTTCCAGAACTTCACTCCTCTGATGGTTAGAAACCTTCGTCTAATTTCAAGTCTAAACTTCCTGATGGCCAGTTTATATCCATTTGTTCTTGTGTCCACATTGGTACTGAGCTGAAATAATTCCTCTCCCTCCCTGGTATTTATCCCTCTGATATATTTAAAGAGAGCAATCATAACCAAAAGAAGGCTGAGGGGAGATAAGGTAAACAAACCAAGCTCCTTGAGTCTCCTTTCATATGACAGGTTTTCCATTCCTCGGATCATCCTAGTGGCCCTTCTTTGTACCTGTTCCAGTTTGAATTCATCCTTCTTAAACATGGGAGACCAGAACTGCACACAGTATTCCAAATGAGGTCTTACCAATGCCTTGTATAACGGTACTAACACCTCCTTATCTCTACTAGAAATACCTCGCCTCAGGCATCCCAAGACCGCATTAGCTTTTTTCACGGCCACATCACATTGGCGACTCATAGTCATCCTGTGATCAACCAGGACTCCGAGGTCCTTCTCCTCTTCCATTACTTCCAACTGATGCGTCCCCAGCTTATAACTAAAATTCTTGTTATTAATCCCTAAATGCATAACCTTACACTTCTCACTATTAAATTTCATCCTATTACTATTACTCCAGTTTACAAGGTCATCCAGATCTTCCTGTAGGATATCCCGATCCTTTTCTGAATTGGCAATACCTCCCAACTTTGTGTCATCTGCAAACTTTATTAGCACACTCCCACTTTTGGTGCCGAGGTCAGTAATAAAAAGATTAAATAAAATTGGTCCCAAAACTGAACCTTGAGGAACTCCACTAGTAACCTCCCTCCAACCTGACAGTTCACCTTTCAGTATGACCCGCTGTAGTCTCCCCTTTAACCAGTTCCTTATCCACCTCTCAATTTTCATATTGATCCCCATCTTTTCCAATTTAACCAATAATTCCTCATGTGGTACTGTATCAAATGCCTTACTGAAATCGAGGTAGATTAGATCCACTGCGTTTCCTTTATCTAAAAAATCTGTTACTTTCTCAAAGAAGGAGATCAAGTTGGTTTGGCACGATCTACCTTTTGTAAAACCATGTTGTAATTTGTCCCAATTGCCATTGACCTCAAGGTCCTTAACTACTTTCTCCTTCAAAAATTTTTCCAAGACCTTGCATACTACAGATGTCAAACTAACAGGCCTGTAGTTACCCGGGTCACTTTTTTTCCCTTTCTTAAAAATAGGAACTATATTAGCTATTCTCCAGTCAAACGGTAAAACCCCTGAGTTTAGAGATTCATTAAAAATTTTTGCTAATGGGCTTGCAATTTCATGTGCCAGTTCCTTTAATATTCTTGGATGAAGATTATCTGGGCCGCCTGATTTACTCTCATTAAGCTGTTCAAGTTTGGCTTCTACCTCGGATATGGTAATATCTACCCCCACCTCCTTATTCCCATTTCTCATGCTGCCACTATTCCTAAACTCCTCATTAGCCTCATTAAAGACTGAGGCAAAGTATTTGTTTAGATATTGAGCCATGCCTAGATTATCCTTAACCTCCACTCCATCCTCAGTGTTTAGCGGTCCCACTTCTTCTTTCTTTGTTTTCTTCCTATTTATATGGCTATAAAACTTTTTACTATTGGTTTTAATTCCCTTTGCAAGGTCCAATTCTACATGCCTTTTAGCCAGTCTCACTTTATCCCTACATGCTCTGACCTCAATAAGGTAGGTTTCTTTGCTGATCCCTCCCATCTTCCACTCCTTGTATGCTTTCTGTTTTTTCTTAATCACCTCTCTGAGATGCTTGCTCATCCAGCTTGGTCTAAAATTCCTGCCTATGAATTGTTTCCCCTTTCTTGGGATACAGGCTTCTGATAGCTTCTGCAACTTTAACTTGAAATAATCCCAGGCCTCCTCCGCCTTTAGGTCCATAAATTCTTTAGTCCAATCCACTTCCCTAACTAATTTCCTTAATTTATTAAAGTTATCCCTTTTGAAATCAAAAACCCTAGTCTCAGATTTATTTTTGTTTATCCTTCCATTTAGTTTGAACTGAATTAGCTCATGATCACTCGAGCCAAGGTTGTCCCCTACAACCATTTCTTCAATGAGGTCCTCACTACTCACCAAAACCAAATCTAAAATGGCATCCCCCCCTTGTTGGTTCAGCAACTACCTGATGAAGGAATTCATCAGCTATCACATCTAGGAAAATCTGAGCCCTATTATTATTACTAGCACTTGTTCTCCAATCTATATCTGGGAAGTTGAAGTCTCCCATGATCACACAGTTCCCATTAGTATTTACTTCCTTAAAAACATTAAAGAGGTCTCTATCCATATCCAAATTAGATCCCTGTGGTCTATAGCACACCCCAAGCACTATCCCAGGGGAGGCTCTAGTAGTTTTCTTCCCCAATGTGATTTTTGCCCAGACAGACTCTGTCTTATCCATTCCATCACTTTTTATTTCTTTACAGACAGATGGGGGAGTACAAGTAAACAGTGAGAACACTGACCAGCATCTTGGGTCAAGTGTTTTGTAGGCATCATGGCAAAGGAGCGTTCTGAGGAGGAATTTGAGGGTGGATTACGCATTGGTTTTGTGGATGTTTATGCAGCGAACCTCCCAAGCATGTGGGCAGCGGGAGAGAAAGCATGAAGGTGTTTGAAAATGTAACAAATGGGCAGTGGGTACTGGCATCAGGGACCAATCGAATGTGAGCACCGACAACTTGGTAGCGAATGAGAGCTGATAGGCAGAGTAGGGATTGATGGTGAAGGGCCTTATAAGCTGCTGACATTCACTTTCGTTTGCTGCCCTGCAGAAGTGGGAGCCACTGGAGGATTCACAGAGAGGAATGACATAGGATAATGATCTTTGCAGCGGCATTGCCAATATAAGGTTTCAGTGTAGTAGCCGTGTTAGTCTGTGTCAGCAAAAAGAAAACAAGAAAAATACCTGTGGCACCTTAGAGACTAACAAATTTATTTCAGCATAAGCTTTCGTGGGTTAAGAACCCACTTCATCGGATGCATGGAATGGAACATACAGTACTCAGATATTTATACATTCAGAGAAACATGAAAAGGTGGGAGTGTCTATATCAATGTTAAGAGGCTAATTAATTGAAAGGAACTGTTATCACTAGAAACTTTTGAAGTGATAATCAACATGGCCCATTACAGACAGTTGACACAAAGGTGTTAAGGTTTTTTAAGGAGGGGAAATAAATTCAATTAACGTAATGACCGAGCCACCCACAGTCAATATTCAAGCCTAAGGTAATGGTATCTAGTTTGCATATTAATTCCAATTCAGCAGTTTCTCGTTGGAGCTTGTTTTTGAAGTTTTTCTGTTGCAAAATAGCCACTTTAAAGTCTGTCATTGAGTGATTAGAGAAGTTGAAGTGTTCACCTACTGGCTTTTGAATGTGATGATTCTGGATGTCAGATTTGTGTCCGTTTATTCTTTTGCGTAGAGACTGTCCAGTTTGGCCAATGTACATGGCAGAGGGGCATTGCTGGCACATGATGGTATATATCACATTGGTAGATGTGCAGGTGAACGAGCCCCTGATGGTGTGGCTGATGTTGTTAGGTCCTATGATGGTGTCACTTGACCAGATATGTGGACAGAGTTGGCATCGGGCTTTGTTGCAAGGATAGGTTCCTGGGATAGTGTTTTTGTTGTATGGTGCCAATATAGTCACTCTTTGGTGTGCTGTGTCCTGCTGGGGTAGCTGAGATCAGCGGGGTTGGGACCACTGTTCCCTCTAAGCTGTGCGCATGTGTGCACGCACACAGATCCTAAACCCTGCGCACAAGGCAAAACACTGCACACACAAAAATTTGCACAGAAGAAATTTTTTGCACACACGGCCTGTGAAAAAATAGAGGGAACATTGATTGGGACTACTCACTGCCTAGGTATTAGGGGGACTGGATGCAAGACCTTCCCTTGACATACTCTGGGGTACATGTGATGTCCTCCCTGGCCAGGCTCAAGTCTGTAGATTATTTTCTAGTTTATTTGTACTTCATTGCTCTAATTTAGATTGTAAGCCCCTCCTAGCAAGGCTTTCTTTGTTTTTGCCTGTTAAATGCCAGGCAACGGCAATCAACACGGGGGCAGGGAAGACCTTGAAAAATGTCATTCAAGTGCCACTCACCTCAGCTGCTTCCCTGGTGGTGGCCCATGTCCCCTTTCTTCTCTCTCCTGATGATTGCTGTTCCCTTCCCCATCTTCCAGTGATCTAGTTTGGAGGAAAGGGACCTTCTAGCTACTTTGGGTGGTATTGCTTGGTAGAGGGGCTGTTGCTCCTTTACTAGGCAGGAGACAAAGAGCCCCATGTGTACAGCCTGATCCTGTGTTCATTGCACCGAGGAAGCAGAAGCCAGCAGAAAGCCAGGTAAGGAGGCTTCAAAGAAGACCCCAGCTGCTGTCCCAATCTCTAAAGTCAGTGTGGTCCCCGAGTGCTCAGCATACTGGGGGGGGCGGGGGGCGGTGTTGGCAGCTCAACCTGCCTCCAGCAAGTGTCTGCTGCTTCCTACTCCCTCGTGCCAGAAGTAGGTGAAACTGATCTGTCAGTTTCATTCCCCATGACTAGTATGGGGAGCTGACCATTAGGGTTTTTCTGGAGCCATGCCAGAGATAGGTGCCTGACAGAGAGTCTGATAGAGCCCATAAGGAAAGGGGGCAGAGCATGCACTTCAGGGCATGAGAACAAACGTATAGCTCTCGGTCTTCCATGAGCCGCTTTGCCTACTGCTGTTGGGGGGAGAATCTTTCCACCCCAGAGCCTAGGATGCCTAGGGAAATGGTCATGTGATCTGTGCTGTATAGCCTCTGCTCAGATCCCCCCTGGGCCTCTGATAAATTAGGGTGATCTTAGCATGAGAATGGCAGCAGGTAACATGAGCTTCAGTAGATTCCACAACAGATTAACACTAACAGCATTAAAGAAATTCTGATCAAGCGGCCTGCCCTGTAATGAGAGGGGAAGGCCTTTGGTGGAGGAGAGGGACAAGAAGGGTGCCAGACCTACTGCTTGCTAGCACCAGGTACACTGGGAATGCCTACCAGACTCCACCTCTGCACACACTTTAGCTAATCAGTGGTCCTGGTTACACATAGGATAAACTAAGTCTGGAAATGGTTTCAAATCTGATGTCTAATACGTGTTGACTGGAATTTGGGGCTGGGCCCTTGAAATCAGAGAATGCATCCATGACAGAGAACTCTGCTAGGAATAATCATTCCAATTCTAGCATGGATAGGGCAAACTATCAAATGCAGCTACTTCCTATGTCTAGCCTATGCTAATGAGTGTTACTGTATCTATTATATAGAAACTTGTAACAGATCAGATTCTAGAGGCCTAAAGCTCAGTCCTAACTGTGTTCCAATAGCCAGTGGACTACGGGTGAGTTTGGAATATTACTGTGTTATGTGTATTGCAATAATGTCTAATCCCATTTCCCAAGAATTAGGGAAGCTTTTTTCCCATTTTGCAAGCAGGGGCAACTCCTGTACTGAAATGCTGAGTGAATTGCCTGGGGCTGCTGAGGGAGTCATTGTCAGAATGGCAATAGAACTCAGCACTTCATGATTTTGAACCACTAGACCACTTATTTCACTGTTCATAAACTGAAGCAGAATTCCAAGTGAATTTCCTTTTGGGCCTTTGACTGATATGGGAGTGAGAATAACGTGCATTAGCTAAATCAGATAATGTAGCCATTTGCCTTGTTCTGTGTTACCACATCTCTTTTGAGTTTTGAATTTTCCCTGCTCATTTTCACTCTGTGTATGTATTGGCATCAGTATGTTCAGTGAACTTACAACCCCGTGAGTAGCTTAGCTTGAATGCCCGTCTGTAGCTAAATGAAACCAAACCCAGACTGAAGACTTAAGTATGTAATTTAGACCCCTTTCTTGTAACTCAGTGTCATCTATAATGAGAGTATGGAAAGAGCTCAAGCCACAAAGTAGAGTCACATACTGGAATCTGGGTTAATTTTGTTTTTTTTAATGAATTCCCAATTTGGCCCTCCTAAATGCTTTTCACCCACCAGGATTTATTTTATCATTTTCCAGGTAGGGAAGTAGATTTTGTGGCTGGGTTGGTGAATTTCCATGCTGACATTGCAAGACTGTGCTAACCCCGGTATAAATCTCTTCTAGAGTCCAGAAAATGAAGCTAAAGGAAATTGAGCGAACAGCTGTTCAGGTGTGGAGTCCAGCAAGCAACCACCCCATCTACCTAGCGACAGGTACAGCTCCCCCTAGCCATGAGATTCATGTGAGAATGAAAGTGTGAGCCACACAGGTGGCATAACCACCCATTATGTGCAGTACACAGAGACAGGACCACCTTATATTCCAATAAGACCACTTGAATTCTTTCTGGAGCTGATTAATGTGATACTGGCATGATAAATATCAGGACCTTTTTAAAAAAAAAAAAAAAAAGTGACTAGTGACTTTTGGATGCCCAGCTTGAGACCTGGAAGGAGACTGCTTTTCAGAGGGTAAATTCTCAGACCTTTTTGATCTAACGTCTAAACAAGCCCATGTAAAGCGTAAAGGCACCTGGCATTGGCCACTGTCAGAAGACAGGATACTGGGCTAGATGGACCATTGGTAAGTCCCAGTATGGCCGTTCTTGTGTATAAATTTCGACAACTGATCACTTTTTAAAAATGTAGTGCCACATATTTTAAAATGACTTTGCGCTTTATTTGACTGTATAAACACCTCCAGTTATTCAGCATGATAGGACCTTACAAATCAGGTGCTTGCTTTTCACCATGCATTTCTTCTCACTTTGCTCAGTTTGGACGTTGGACCACAGACTAATGTTTTCTTTCAGTATGGTCAGTTTCACTTCCTGGTCTTCAGACTCTTTTTTGCTTTTGGGTTCCCAACACTGCAAAGTGAACAATATGAAGTTGTTTGCAATGGAATTCCAAGCTGTTTCTGTTTGCATTGTTCAGCCCCCAAACTTTCGGTTTCATTTAAACGCTTAGCAATGTCCCTTTAATATCTGATTTGCAGAGTTTGCAAATTCCTTGGATTGGCAGCAGTACAGGCTGGTGTAAATGAGGAGCTGATGACCTGACATCGTTACAGTGTGACAACAAGCGAGCTGTGTCTCCTGTTTAGGGTAGTTCTGGGCTCCCATCTTGTCTTACTTTTTGCCTATTCACTCACACAAACTTTCTTCGGTTCTGGCTATCAGGGCCTCTCTACACTACAGACATGCATGTCTGGGCAACTGGCTAAAGTTCAGTTGATTATAAGTATGGTTCCAATTTGCATTCTAAACTAATCCCTTAATTGTATTTTGTAACCAGGCTACATCCATGGTCAGCCCAGGAGCACTGGCTGTAGTCCCTCTAGATCAGGAGCTGCACAATTTCATAGTTTGGATCACTTTTCAATAGGGTATGTCTTCTGTGCACCTCCTTTCCCATTGGCAATCGAATAACATCCCTGTGGCAACTACAGCACTTGCTTGCACGGGAAAGCTACATTAGGAAATTACTCAGTGTATCTTTAGCTGCTTTTATTTTAATGTAGCAGCCGGAAACAAGGACGAGAACCAGCACCACATTAGCAGCCAACTCTCCATGGACCATCAGCAAGTGTTTGAGAAGCCCCAGTTAAGGAAACTCTGATGTGAATTAGATCTGGAATGTCTGACCAAGACTTTATGAACACAATTAAGGTCCAGTCTACAGTACAAATTGGAACCATAATTGAAACCAAGTATCCAAGTTTCAGTATCCTTGAAATAGCTGCATTAGTACTGAAGACAGAGCCTTTGTGGGGGGGATGGAATTATTGTAGGGAGCAGGCACGGGGGCTTTATTTCTGTTGTTCAAAGGGAAAGGGACATTTAATTAAAATTCTCAGGATCAGAATTTCTTAAGAAAGATCTGATCTCTTTTTAAAGCCTGCGTCTTAACATGTGGTTCTCTGAGCTATACATGCAGGCAGGACGCTCACACAGGACCATGGTAATACTGACCATCTTTAAAGAATTGGCTTATTTTGCTGGCAAAAGCCTTGTTCTTTCTGTACCCAGGGCCCATGGAGAGTTCTCACCTGTGTCCCTTTTCCTAGGAACATCTGCTCAGCAGCTGGATGCCTCCTTTAGTACAAATGCCACCCTGGAAATCTTTGAGATTGACTTCAGGGACCCTTCCCTGGACATGAAGTGCAGAGGAATCCTTCCTGCTTCCAACAGGTACTGGTGCTTCCTGCTAATGTGTTGATACAATTGCTGGATCCGAGTAATGACCAAGGCAGGGCGAGATGCAGGGGTGGTTCAGATCTTCAGGGTGAAGCTGATCACATGTCGGGGCCTGGAAAGAATCCTGCCCAGCAGCCATCCTCCAATGCATGTGTATTGCACAGCTTGGCAAGGTGGGAAGAGTTTGACAACTCATCTCTTCAGATGGAGGACCGTGGTACATTCGCATTGATCAGTGGGGAAATCTGAAGGTGCCATAGGGTGGTTAAGGGTGGGTGAGTGAGTGAGTGGTGACTATTGACCCACATCCCATGTAATATCTTGATGAGGATATGAAATTAAAAGGCCATGAGATGGAGTAGTGAAACTGGGCATGAAGGGGCTGATGGTAAACCTATTCACCAGACAATTTATTAATAGGAGGCAGAGTCCTGGGGTTCAGGGATATTTACACCACAAAGCTACAACAGTGCAGATGCCCAGTGTAGATGCATCCACTGGTATAAAGCAGAGCTTGTGGTGGTGCAACATACTCTGGGGTATTTCCACCCAGGATGTGTCACACCATTTTCACAGATTTCAAGGCCACAAGGAGCGATTATGACCCTCTAATCTGACCTGTATCTGAAAGGCCAGAGAATTTCACCCACTGATTCCCACATCCAGTCGGAGCAGTATATTTAAACTGGGTGTTTAGATCGGTGTAGCTACATCAGTGCAAAACTCCCTAATGTAGCTGTGCTCGCACTGGGCTGACCTTTGCAATTCTCCACCTTCTAAGGTGGTGTGGGGAGGCACAGCTCTTGGGTGATGAGGACCTATTGCCCTCTGAGAAAGGGAGTCGCCCTTTGAGATGGAGGGTGATGGGATACCTCTTGGGGATGTTTGATGGGTGTGAGCCGGGAGTGTCATCCCCTGGTGCTGGGATTCTTAGCAAAGGTGTCTGCGCGAGTTAGCGTGAACTGACTCATGTCAGATGCTGTTGGTCTGCCCTGACTTTACTCTGGCCAAGTTTCTTTTCTCTCCTTAGGTTTCACAAACTGATCTGGGGCAGCTTTGGAAACGGGCCCGCCGATTCCTCCGGGGTGATTGCTGGTGGAGGGGATAATGGAGTGCTAACGCTGTTCAGTGCAACCCAGATTCTGACGTCAGGGACAGAGCCTGTGATTGGACAGCGGGAGAGGCACACTGGCCCCGTTCGAGCTCTTGACTTTAATTCTTTCCAGGTGCACGGCCAGTGATATGTTACAGCTGTCTTCTACCATGACCTGGCGCAGCCATCCTGGCTTCCACACTGACTAGCTCCCATGTTCAGAGGGATTAAATCTCGAGTGGACAGCATGTAAACTGGAGCAAAGAAAGGGCTGCTTGTAAAGGCACTCAACTGGGATTCAGGAGCTCTAGGTTCAGTGCTATGGATTCCCGTGTGACCTTGTCACTTCATCTCTCTGTGATGAAGTGCTAATACTCCCTTTGTCTTGTCTAGTTAGACAGTTAGTTCTTTGGGGCAGGGACACACTTAGTATGTGTTTGTACCGTGCCTAGCACAGTGAGGCTTTGATCATGGTTGGAGAATTTAGGCACTATTGTAAGACAAATAGACCATCATCGTCTGAATGCTGGGGTGTCTGACGGTCACAGAGCCCTAGATGCCAATTCAGGGATTGCCACAGCTCTTGTGGAGGCGCTGCACCTTCCTGGACCAAGCTTGGAATGCCTTCGGCTCTCGACCGTCGAGCTGTGTTTAGTCAGACCAGGAAGCTGTGGCATCCTGCCCCTTGGCAGGGTGTGCCAGGGGAGTCCGGCTGTACACGTGTTCTGAACATGCATCTGACTAGGCAAAAAAAGCAGATGTGATCCACAGCCAAAGAGAGGAGGACTGGAAAGGAGCCCAGGACCATGACTAGTCATAACCTGGATAATTTCTTTCTGCTCCCCAACACTCCCTCTGCAGACCAAGTGGAGTACAGGCATCATTTCTAACTCCAACCTGTTGTCACTGTGCACTGTTAAATAGCTGCTTTTTCCTGCCTTACCGATGGCTGCATTTCAGAGATCCCTATTTGTGTTCAGTCTGCCCAATCTGCTCAGTATTTTAGGATCCCTTGGGGTGGTAGGTGCCAGAGATATAAATAATTGCAGCGCTCTTCTCCTCCCTCACCCCAATCCCTAAGGTCCACTTGGGGTTCCGTCTCCCTTCCCCTTTGTACTGTGGGCACGTTCTCTGGTGTGGGGCCCACCGCCCTAGCAGGGATGCGTTCTGTGCTGGGCCATATCAGTGATGTATGATTTCACGTAGCTCATACCTATTGTTTTGTTGTTTTCTTTGATTGTGGTTAGTCTAAGGAAGTCCGTTCTCTTCCCCCATGGATGATGTGAGTGGAGAGGATAACAGTGCTTTTTCTTTCCCTGCAGTGTAACCTCCTGGCTTCTGGGGCTAACAGTTCTGAAATTTACATCTGGGACTTGAATAACTTCAGTGTGCCAATGACACCGGGGGCTAAATCTCAGGTAAAGGGGCTTATCTAGGGCCAGGGTCCTTGCTCACAAGAAATGCTGCGTCCCTGGACAGATACTTGAGACTGGAGGGGGTGGGGAGTGATCCCCCTCCAGTAACAGCCTGGGATCCTTCTGATAGGTGGGGCATGGAACTGACCCAATCAGTCGCTGGGGAAATAGATCAGAACCTAAGAGCGGGCCTCTTTTCCGGGAGATGGCAGAGGTGGCACATGTGGCAGGTGGGAGGTTGTGCGATGTTGGCGGGTGCACTGCTGGGCTGGGATAAGTTCTCTCTGGAGACTTTGCACTAGGTGGATTTGAATGAGATAATCAATCGGTGCGTTAAATCCTCTAGCTGGGTGGGTCGGGCTCTCCGTAATATGCTTATCGGGCCTTTCTGGGGAAATAAGGGATCTGCTAGCGATCTTGAGAGACACCAGAGGCTTCAATTAATGTAATAACACAGTGCAGTCAATGAGCGATCGGTGGGGCGGGGCTTGTCTGTCACTCCTGGATGGTGTCCCTTGGCTCTAAAGGGGAAGCAGCCCTTTCCAATAGTGATTTATAAGCGAGCGAGCTCCCCCCTGTGAACAACACAATCAGCAGTTGTTCACTCAGTGAAAAGACTGAGCCTCTCCTGGGACAGAACACCCTCTTTGCCTGCCTCCTGCATTAGGATAGGGCAAAGGGAGTTAACCCTTGATTCTGAGCACTCCTGAGATGCTGCAACAGGTCGTCTTCCCATGTGTGTTCTCTCACTGAGGTCTCTAGTCTGCAGCCTAATCTCCGTATATCCCAGGATGCTGAGCCGTTCAGCCCTGTCTGATTGCTTTGCTTCATGCTGGCATTAATGGTTTATGACGCACATGGCCAATACAGACTGTGGTGTGGAATCCAGTATATGGGGGAGTTGCGTTGTATGTAAGAGAGCAGTATGACTGCTCAGAGCTCCAGTATGAAACTGCAGAAAAACCTGAGAGTCTCTGGATTAAATTTAGAAGTGGGGGCAACAAGGTAGCAACAAGGGAGCAACAAGGTGGGAGTCTGCTACAGACCACCAGACCAGGGGGATGAGGTGGACGAGGCTTTCTTCCAGCAACTAACAGAAGTTACTAGATCACAGGCCCTGGTTCTCATGGGTGACTTTAACCACCCCGATATCTGCTGGGAGAGCAATACAGCGGTCCACAGACAATCCAGGAAGTTTTTGGAAAGTGTAGGGGACAATTTCCTGGTGCAGTTGCTGGAGGAACCAACTAGGGGAAAAGCTCTTCTTGACCTGCTGCTCACAAACAGGGAAGAAATAGTAGAGGAAGCAATAGTGGATGGGAACCTGGGAGGCAGTGACCATGAGATGACCGGGTTCAGGATACTGACACAAGGAAGAAAGGAGAGCAGTAGAACAGAGACCCTGGACTTCAGAAAAGCAGACTTTGACTCCCTCAGGGAACTGATGGGCAAGGTCCCCTGGGAGAATAACATGAGGGGGAAAGGAGTCGAGGAAAGCTGGCTGTATTTTAAAGAATCCTTATTGAGGTTGCAGGAACAAACCATCCCGATGTGTAGAAAGAAAAGTAAATATGGCAGGCGACCAGCTTGGCTTAACAGTGAAATCCTTGCTCGTCTTAAACACAAAAAAGCAGCTTACAAGAAGTGGAAGATTGGACAAATGACCAGGGAGGAGTATATAAATATTGTTCAGGCATGCAGGAGTGAAATTAGGAAGGCCAAATCACACTTGGAGTTGCAGCTAGCCGGAGATGTTAGGAGTAACAAGAAGGGTTTGTTCAGGTATGTTAGCAACAAGAAGAAAGTCAAGGAAAGTGTGGGCCCCTTGCTGAATGAGGGAGGGAACCTAGTGACAGAGGATGTGGAGAAAGCTAGTGTACTCAATGCTTTTTTTGCCTCTGTCTTCACAGACAAGGTCAGCTCCCAGGCGGCTGCACTCCGCAGCACGGTATGGGGAGGAGGTGACCAGCCCTCTGTGGAGAAAGAAGTAGTTCGGGACTATTTAGAAAAGCTGGACGAACACAAGTCCATGGGGCTGGATGCACTGCATCCGAGGGTGCTAAAGGAGTTGGCCGATGTGATTGCAGAGCCATTGGCCGTTATCTTTGACAAATCATGGCAATCGGGGGAGGTCCCGGATGACTGGAAAAAAGCTAATGTAGTGCCCATCTTTAAAAAAGGGAAGAAGGAAGATCCGGGGAACTACAGGCCAGTCAGTCTCACCTCAGTCCCTGGAAAAATCATGGAACAGGTCCTCAAGGAATCAATTCTGAACCACTTAAAGGAGGGGAAAGTGATCAGGAACAGTCAGCATGGATTCACCAAGGGCAAGTCATGCCTGACTAACCTAATTGCCTTCTTTGATGAGATAACTGGCTCTGTGGATGAGGGGAAAGCAGTGGATGTGCTATTTCTTGACTTTAGCAAAGCTTTTGATACAGTCTCCCACAGTGTTCTTGCCAGCAAGTTAAGGAAGTATGGGCTGGATGAATGGACGGTAAGGTGGATAGAAAACTGGCTGGATGGTTGTGCTCAACGGGTAGTGCTCAATGGCTCCATGTCTAGTTGGCAGCCGGTATCAAGTGGAGTGCCCCAAGGGTCGGTGCTGGGGCCGGTTTTGTTCAATATCTTCATCAACGATCTGGAGGATGGTGTGGACTGCACCCTTAGCAAGTTTGCAGATGACACTAAACTGGGAGGAGTGGTTGATACGCTGGAGGGTAGGGACAGGATACAGAGGGACCTAGACAAATTAGAGGATTGGGCCAAAAGAAATCTGATGAGGTTCAACAAGGACAAGTGCAGAGTCCTGCACTTAGGACGGAAGAATCCCATGCACTGCTACAGACTAGGGACCGAATGGCTGGGCAGCAGTTCTGCAGAAAAGGACCTAGGGGTTACAGTGGACGAAAAGCTGAATATGAGTCAACAGTGTGCCCTTGTTGCCAAGAAAGCTAACGGCATTTTGGGCTGTATAAGTAGGGGCATTTCCAGCAGATCGAGGGACGTGATTATTCCCCTCTATTCGGCACTGGTGAGGCCTCATTTGGAGTACTGTGTCCAGTTTTGGGCCCCACGCTACAAGAAGGATGTGGATAAATTGGAAAGAGTCCAACAGAGGGCAACAAAAATGATTAGGGGGCTGGAGCACATGACTTATGAGGCTAGGCTGAGGGAACTGGGATTGTTTAGCCTGCAGAAGAGAAGAATGAGGGGGGATTTGATAGCTGCTTTCAACTACCTGAAAGGGGGTTCCAAAGAGGATGGATCTAGACTGTTCTCAGTGGTAGAAGATGACAGAACAAGGAGTAATGGTCTCAAGTTGCAGAGGGGGAGGTTTAGGTTGGATATTAGGAAAAACTTTTTCACTAGTAGGGTGGTGAAGCACTGGAATGGGTTACCTAGGGAGGTGGTGGAATCTCCTTCCTTAGATGTTTTTAAGGTCAGGCTTGACAAAGCCCTGGCTGGGATGATTTAGTTGGTGTTGGTCCTGCTTTGAGCAGGGGGTTGGACTAGATGACCTCCTGAGGTCCCTTCCAACCCTGAGATTCTATGATTCTATGATATGCTTCCTAAACTTCATGGCCTTTCCTAGGGAATGTTCCCATCCAAAATGGCATTTTCCGTAGTGTTCTTCACCTACAGGCTTCTCCGGCTCTAGCTGGGTGCCATCAGTGCTGCTGATGTTTCCTACCTGATCAGCAACTTGATCAATCAGTGATTGTGGCACAGAATCTATAGATCCTCTGGGAATGCATTTGAGCCCTTAGTGCACTCTGAGACATGCCAGTGATGGGGACCCCGTTCCCCCACACGGGTATAATGAATCTCGGGCCTCTCTTACCTCATCAGCCTCAAGAAGACATCAGCGCGGTGTCCTGGAATCGTCAGGTGCAGCACATCCTGTCCTCCGCTCACCCCAGTGGGAAGGCTATCGTGTGGGACCTCAGGAAGAATGAGCCCATCATCAAAATCAGCGACCACAGCAACAGAGTGAGTAGGGGAAGGACAAGTGGGCTGGCCTCCCAGGGCTGGACTCAGTTGCCCTGCAGCCCACCAGTGCAAAGGGGCTGCATGGGACCCTGGGGGAATAGCCCCAGAGCAAGAGGCCTTCTGTTCAAATGGCAGGGATGACTCTGCAGTACCCATCCCTCCCATGGGAGGCACCTTTGCACGTGGCATTTGATGTGCAAGAGAGCCTGGCCGGGGCATTCTTACACCTTAGGGATTCTGTGCCACTATGGTGGCCCAGAGGGTCCTGTTAGCACACCGAGGAGAGAGGCCAAGAATCAAATGGGCCATGGGAACAAACTACCTGCCTGTTCCGTAGCGTGCTCCCTCCAGATCAGTTTTGAGGCGCATAGGCATGTGGGAGGTATGTGGGGAATTGACACAGCTGCTGTGCTGTATGTGGGGTGAACACAGGGCAACACTCTCCTGGGCTGGGAATCTGCACCTTCCACCAGCACTAGGTTCACATTAAAGCAGTGAAGGAAAGAAATACAGGCACCAATCTGTCAGAGAGCAGAGGAGCTGCAGCCAAGTGTCCGATGTTTCCATATGTCCCATTTCTGTTACAAATGTTTCTCTGGGGTGGGGAGAGCCAGATTCTTGTGTGTTTGGGCCAGCAGTCAGGTGAACATGTGACCTTGCCGGGATGAGATGTGTGCTACAGAGGCAAGTCTGGGATCTCCATCTCCAAGGCAGATGGGGAAAACTGTTCCTTGGGCAAGGATTGCATTAGAAGCTCCATGTCTGGTGAAAGAAAAGGAAAAAGTCCCTGCACACTAACCAAGTGAGAAATGAGACCCTTTGCTCTTCCTTTGCCTAGGGTGCGCTTGCCCTGGAATTCTAGCTCATTCCTAAGAGGAGTGTGGTCTAGTGGACTGATCAGGGTTCTTGTGAGTTTTAATCCTGGCTCTGCTACTGATTTCACTGCTCTACAGCCAAAATGCTTCTGAAATAAATGTAGTCAAACTTTACTAATTCTGGGTCACTGAGAACGAAAATGATGCTTAAAATTGTTGATTGGCTCTAGTTTTCAAGAGATGCTATTGGGTCAGTATGTACGACCCTTGACTTGGGAATGGCAGAGGATAAGTGAGTTATAAAGGGAAGGGATCTCAATTTAAACCAGAAATGACTAAAATACATCTTTGACTGGATCTATGAATAAATCTGACTGGGTTTGGACAGTACTTGCTTTTTAGGCAAAACAATGAATGATGCAATCTGAAGCTGGTATTGCGTTATACATGATATGAATTGCATCATGTTATTCCTAGAAGTCATGGATGATGCAATCATAATGAAGCTTACATCACTCTGCTGAACAAATTGCCCTATATCAGCTCTAGAAATCATACAGTGTCGTGCTCTCTTATTTGTCAGTGTTTGATTTTGCAAAGGGACACATTTCTGTTTAGCCAAAGTGAGCAGAGATGCCTCGTACTTGTGTGAACAGTGCAGATAACTTCTGCTATGTTTGTGGTGAAGTGACTTTTGCATCACAAAAGCGCAGTATAACCACTATGGTTAAGAAAGCCCATCACCTTTATTTTGGCTGCAAAATTGGAGCTCAGGACAAGAGGTGGGCCCCACACATATGCTGCAACACTTGTGCAACAAATCTTCGCCAGTGGTTGAACAGGAAAAGGAAATCTATGCCTTTTGCAGTGCCAATGATTTGGAGAGAGCCAACAGATCATACCAGCAATTGTTACTTCTGCATGGTGCCTCCAGTTGGGAAAGGTGTGTCAAAGAAGAAAAAGTGGACTGTGCATTATCCAAACATTCCATCAGCTATACGCCCAGTACCCCACGGAGAAGGACTGCCGGTTCCTGATGCACCAGAATCATTCTCACTTGAGTCAGGCGAGGAAGAGGATGAAACTTCTGGTCCTGAACCATCAATGTCATAGGACCCACATTTTCTCCCATCCTCCTCCTCTGAACCACACCTCATAACACAAGGTGAACTGAATGACCTTGTCGGATTTGGAACTACCCAAGAGTAAGGCAGAGCTTTTGGGCTCGAGACTACAGCAGTGGAATCTCCTGGCAGGTGATGTTAGGATTTCCATGTTCCGTGACCGTCAAAAGGATCTTGTCCCATTCTTCTTCATGGAAGGTGATCTTGTAGCCTGCAACAACGTCGATGGTGTGATGGCAGCCCTCAACATCGTTCACGATCCAGATGAGTGGAGACTGTTCATTGATTCATCGAAGACGAGTCTTAAAGCTGTTTTACTGCATAATGGCAATGTTTTGCCATCAATTCCAGTTGGTCATGCAGTCCATATGAAGGAAACCTATGACAACATGAAACAACTTTTGAGGTGCATAAACTATGACCAACATCAGTGGCAGCTTTGTGGCGATTTGAAGGTTGTTGCTCTCTTGCTTGGTCTGCAGACTGGATACACAAAGTACTGCTGTTTTCTCTGCGAATGGGATAGTCGTGCAAGAGATTCCCACTACATCAAGAAAGATTGGCCACTCCGACAGTCATTGGAGCCTGGGAGGAAAAGTGTTCAGCATCCACCACTTGTTGAATCAAGGAAGATTTTGTTAGCACCCTTACACATCAAGCTGGGTCTGATGAAGAACTTTGTCACGGCCATTGACAAAACACAAGCAGCTTTCAAATACCTCCGTGGAAAATTTCCAAGGTTAAGTGAAGCTAAGATAAAGGAAGGTGTCTTTGTTGGTCCTCAGATTTGTGAACTTCTTCGAGATGATGCATTTGACCATGCACTGCGTGGCAAGGAAAAAAAGGCATGGAAAGCCTTCCAGTTAGTGGCAATAAATGTTCTCGGAAACAACAAGGCAGACAACTACAGGTTGTTGGTGGAAAACCACCTCAAGGCATACAAAAGCCTTGGTTGCAACATGTCACTAAAGATACATTTTTTGCACTCTCATCTAGATTTTTTTCCACCGAACTGCGGAGCAGTGAGCGACGAGCACGGCGAGCGATTTCACCAGGGCATTGCAACAATGGAGAAACGCTATCAGGGCAAATGGAGCCCATCAATGCTTGCAGACTATTGCTGGACAGTGACAAGAGATGCTCCATTTAATGAATACAAGAGACAAGCCAAGAAGCACCGAGTAGACACTGAATAGGACTAAACTATGTACATAATAGTTTTTTGCCTTTTGTTTCATAATAAATTTTATTTATATAACCCCTTTGCTGATTTTTAAAGTGTTACATAAACGGGACAGATGAAATAGTATCATGTAAAGCAACCATAAACACATGAAAAGACCTAGGTTTACAATTTATGATTAAAACTCTACTATCTACACAATATACATAGACATAAAATGTAAAAACTTAAATATCTTAGAAACAGTAGCCAATCAGTTGTTTTAATTGTCATATTTGAATTCAGCACATCAAAATACATACTAAATAGTACATTTTATCTCTGAAGGAGACGACTTCTCAAAAATTGTAGACCAGTGTTTCCTGTGTGGCCCTGAGCCAGCCCCTACATCTGTCTGCTTAGTTTCACCGTATGTGTAACTTATGCACCAATGTTTACCTTCCACATGGCGGTGTTATGAAATTTAGCTGGTCTCTAGTGCTCTGGAGAGTTAAGTACTAAGTGTTGTGTCTCTGGGCCACTGAGGGCATGTCTATGCTACAATCTTAAATCAACCTATGTTAAGTCAACTTAATGCCATTGCAGTAATTACTGCGGTGGCTGATGGCCGCACTACCCTCCTTCTGTTGGTGATGGGAGCACTCCTGGTGAGGACGCACACCAACTGAAGAGGGGGCAGTGTTGGGGGCTAGCTCCACACAGCTCCCCTCTGGGAGCCCAGCTGCCCTCCGGGCTTCTCGCCTTCAGTGGGGAGATCCATACACAGAGTCCGGTTGGTTGCTGTGCTCTCAGAGGGGGGTCTCAGGCAGCCAGGCTTCCAGCCAGGAGGGGAGTAGGGGGCCAGCTGGGCTCTGCCCCAGAAGCATGGAGCCAAGACCCCAGGAGACAGCAGGGCTCCCAGCAGGGAGTCCCGGCAGCAGCCCAAGCCAAGAGCCTGGGTGGCAGCCCAGCTTGGAGCAGAGACCTGGCAGTAGCCTGGTTGGGGACCCAGGTTCTGGGCTTTCCAGCGGAGACCTGAAATTGACGAGACAGCTAACAGCCTACACAGACACGGCATCATCCTAACTACACCAACTTAAGTACTATGCCTCTTGTGGAGATGGAGTTATGTCATTGTGGTAGGGCACTTATATGGGCGGAACAAGGCTGTAGTGTGAACACTGACATAATTAGGTCGAGGTGAGCTGCCTTAAGTTGACCTAACTGATTAGTGTAAACTAGGCCTTTGTTTGTGGCCAGTCAGCTCTGCAGTGTTGTCATCCTGTGCTGTTGTGTCCCCAGATGCACTGCTCAGGAATGGCCTGGCACCCAGAAGTTGCTACCCAGCTGGTCCTTTCCTCTGAGGACGACCGCATGCCGGTGATCCAGATATGGGACCTACGCTTTGCCACCTCTCCTTTGAGTCAGCTGGAGGGGCACACAAGGTAGGAGCCTGGCTGTTGTTCTGCCTCTCGGAGGATTCCCATCTTTCAGGGTCGGGCTTTCTGGCTTTTGAACTGAGGAGCAGAGATGTCTGAGGCAGAGAAGTGATGTAGCAATGATGCTGCTGTGCTAAAGTGTCCAGATAGTGTGACTGGAATAGGGAGTAGGACCTTCTTGCTTTCATGGAGTGACTGTGTTGTTTCTGGTCTGTTTCAGGGGAGTCCTGTCTATCTCTTGGTGCCAGGCTGACCCTGAGCTTCTTCTCAGTAGTGCCAAAGACAACCGGATTTTGTGCTGGAACCCCTGCATTGGTGAGGTGCGTTGCAGGTTTGATTCCATGGCAGTAAGTACACACTTCCTGCCTGGTATGTATTTGCATGTTGTGCCAAGTGGGTGTCATTTAACATGTTGTCCCACTTCAGTGCATTCTCCAAACCATTCCAATGCCCCCTCTCTGGAGAGAGTGAGAACGCGTACTGTCTGTCCAGCCTACCCCAGGACTTTTCTTTTGTTGCTTTGTTTCTCCTTTTTTGTTGCTATTTCTCTTCTGGGGTGTCTCCTTCCCTTGACAGCAGGTGCTACCATATTACAGTGCTGGGGGCAGAAGCACTTTAAGTACGTCTACACTTGTGGTGGTGTATAGTGTACAGATGCTTGCACATCCAGCTAGCATGGGTAAAAATAGCAGTGTGGCGGAGAGGTGCAACTTAGGCTAGTAGAGTAGAATGCCCTATACCTGAACCCCTAAGTATATACCCTATGTGGGCTCTCTGTGTACCCAAGCCATGTCTTCCACATCTACACTGGTTTTGCAGCATAGTGTCTCCCTGCTTCCAGGTCCTCCCCCTGCTGCTGGAGGCTTCTGTTATGGTGTGTAGCTGCAGGTGTGGTGCCTGCAGGATACATGCCAGCCCAAGGCTAGTCATAGTCTTTCAAAACAGAGTGAAACTGACTAGGGTTAAACATTCCAAATCAAATTCACTCTGCAGCCCAAACCCTTCTGCTCTTACCCACTGTAGCTCTCAGGGGCCTCCTGGTGTTGGTGCTAGTTATTCTGAAATATTGCACCTGCGTGTGTCCTAGCTGGTGGACTACAAGGAAGTGATCATGATCAGGGTGCATTATGCATGGTGAGATGTCAGGAATATGTGGCGGACCTGCCATGCATAAGTGGCTTGGGGGAAAACAAGTGACTGTTCCTTATAACATTCTGCCTCCTCCCCATCCGTATTAGGTGATTTATGAGCTGCCCACTCAGAGCCAATGGTGCTTTGATGTCCAGTGGTGCCCTCGGAATCCATCAGTCTTTTCCGCTGCCTCTTTCGATGGGTGGATCAACGTTTATTCTGTTATGGGTGGGAGCCTAGCAGCTCAGCAGAAGACTCAGGCTGACAAGGTAGAGTCCCATGGAACAGAGAACGGGCATGCTGGCTGGGCGTGATGGCATGGCGGTTGGTGCTTGGGTTCAGGGGGCACTGCAAAGTAGAGTGTTTGTTTCACTGTGGCCACA
The DNA here is from genome assembly GCA_033296515.1 of Macrochelys suwanniensis. Classification (NCBI taxonomy): domain Eukaryota; kingdom Metazoa; phylum Chordata; order Testudines; family Chelydridae; genus Macrochelys; species Macrochelys suwanniensis. The sequence continues at coordinate 72,291,387 of CM065778.1, read as the reverse complement.
GGTGCTGCAGTGAGCACACCTGTGTGGGGGTGTGCATGGATCTCAGGTGTTTGTGAAAACCAAAACTTACTTGTTGGGAGGTGGTCCGGCTTTAGGTTGGCCGGCTAACGTCCAGCCAGAGCCTCAAGGATTCTGGACCCATGTTGCTGATTGACAGAAATCTGACTTAGTATCTCTTTATGAATTTTATTAAAGCTATTAAACAAAAATAAAATTAAGTAAACCAAAGGTACAAGGTAAGCTACTATTAAACCAAACTACAACTAAGATAATAGTGTTCAAATCACCAGGGTAGTCTGCGTTGAATTGGAATTAAATGCTAAAATTATTTAAATTATCAGATTAATAATCAATCCTTCTAACTTCTGAGAAGGGATCTAGGGAACTGGCTGTCCATTTGGTTCTAAACCCTGACTAAAGAATTTTACCTAAGCCATCCTAATCTATAGCTTAGAGCAGGTTAAATATTTTGATATTAAAACCAAATTGTCATCCAATGTCAGGAACACAGCCTCTTAGCCTATTACAAAGTTTCCTTCTTAAATTTCAATTCTCCCTTCCCCCAACAGAAATATTACAATACAGACCTTAGCAGAATATTCTGTAGAAGCGACAGAGTCCTGTGGCACCTTATAGACTAACAGACGTATTGGAGCATAAGCTTTCGTGGGTGAATACCCACTTCGTCGGATGCATCAGAATATTCTGATAAGCCAAAGTTTGTCAGCTCTTGTTTGGCAGACAGCTTGAAGTTTCTTAGGACTCTCAAAAGACAGGATGTGCTTTAATGAGCATCTTTAACCAACTCGAAACAGCATCATAAACCTGGTGAACTTTCTGGCACTTTCCCTGTGTAGATGTCACTGGTGCATATAAACATAAACGTGCAACCAACCACACTAATATTGAGATTTAAAACAATCTGGGATGTCTTCCACTCAATACAAACGAAGGGCAAAAATAGAAAAAGGGAAAATAAAGCAACAGGCAGGTCAGACTCCTCAGCTTTCTTGGTGTTCTGGACTGTTCTGAGATAGGAGCTAGAACTGCAGTCAAGGAGTTAGCTATTCATAGAATCATAGAATCTCAGGGTTGGAAGGGACCTCAGGAGGTCATCTAGTCCAACCCCCTGCTCAAAGCAGGACCAACCCCAATTAGATCATCCCAGCCAGGGCTTTGTCAAGCCTGACCTTAAAAACCTCTAAGGAAGGAGATTCCACCACCTCCCTAGGTAACCCATTCCAGTGCTTCACTACCCTACTAGTGAAAAAGTTTTTCCTAATATCCAATCTAAACCTCCCCCTCTGCAACTTGAGACTTGAACTCCTTGTTCTGTCATCTTCTACCACTGAGAACAGTCTAGATCCATCCTCTTTGGAACCCCCTTTTAGGTAGTTGAAAGCAGCTATCAAATCCCCCCTCATTCTTCTCTTCTGCAGGCTAAACAATCCCAGTTCCCTCAGCCTCTCCTCATAAGTCATGTGCTCCAGCCCCCTAATCATTTTTGTTGCCCTCCGTTGGACTCTTTCCAATTTATCCACATCCTTCTTGTAGCGTGGGGCCCAAAACTGGACACAGTACTCCAAATGAGGCCTCACCAGTGCCGAATAGAGGGGAATAATCACGTCCCTCGATCTGCTGGAAATGCCCCTACTTATACAGCCCAAAATGCCGTTAGCTTTCTTGGCAACAAGGGCACACTGTTGACTCTCATTCAGCTTTTCGTCCACCGTAACGCCTAGGTCCTTTTCTGCAGAACTGCTGCCCAGCCATTCGGTCCCTAGTCTGTAGCAGTGCATGGGATTCTTCCGTCCTAAGTGCAGGACTCTGCACTTGTCCTTGTTGAACCTCATCAGATTTCTTTTGGCCCAATCCTCTAATTTGTCTAGGTCCCTCTGTATCCTGTCCCTACCCTCCAGCATATCAACCACTCCTCCCAGTTTAGTGTCATCTGCAAACTTGCTAAGGGTGCAGTCCACACCATCCTCCAGATCGTTGATGAAGATATTGAACAAAACCGGCCCCAGCACCGACCCTTGGGGCACTCCACTTGATACCGGCTGCCAACTAGACATGGAGCCATTGAGCACTACCCATTGAGCACGGCCATCCAGCCAGTTTTCTATCCACCTTACCGTCCATTCATCCAGCCCATACTTCCTTAAATTGCTGGCAAGAACACTGTGGGAGACTATATCAAAAGCTTTGCTAAAGTCAAGAAATAGCACATCCACTGCTTTCCCCTCATCCACAGAGCCAGTTATCTCATCATAGAAGGCAATTAGGTTAGTCAGGCATGACTTGCCCTTGGTGAATCCATGCTGACTGTTCCTGATCACTTTCCCCTCCTTTAAGTGGTTCAGAATTGATTCCTTGAGGACCTGTTCCATGATTTTTCCAGGGACTGAGGTGAGACTGACTGGCCTGTAGTTCCCCGGATCTTCCTTTTTCCCTTTTTTAAAGATGGGCACTACATTAGCTTTTTTCCAGTCATCCGGGACCTCCCCCGATTGCCATGATTTGTCAAAGATAACGGCCAATGGCTCTGCAATCACATCGGCCAACTCCTTTAGCACCCTCGGATGCAGTGCATCCAGCCCCATGGACTTGTGTTCGTCCAGCTTTTCTAAATAGTCCCGAACTACTTCTTTCTCCACAGAGGGCTGGTCACCTCCTCCCCATACCGTGCTGCGGAGTGCAGCCGCCTGGGAGCTGACCTTGTCTGTGAAGACAGAGGCAAAAAAAGCATTGAGTACACTAGCTTTCTCCACATCCTCTGTCACTAGGTTCCCTCCCTCATTCAGCAAGGGGCCCACACTTTCCTTGACTTTCTTCTTGTTGCTCACATACCTGAACAAACCCTTCTTGTTACTCCTAACATCTCTGGCTAGCTGCAACTCCAAGTGTGATTTGGCCTTCCTAATTTCACTCCTGCATGCCTGAACAATATTTATATACTCCTCCCTGGTCATTTGTCCAATCTTCCACTTCTTGTAAGCTGCTTTTTTGTGTTTAAGACGAGCAAGGATTTCACTGTTAAGCCAAGCTGGTCGCCTGCCATATTTACTTTTCTTTCTACACATCGGGATGGTTTGTTCCTGCAACCTCAATAAGGATTCTTTAAAATACAGCCAGCTTTCCTCGACTCCTTTCCCCCTCATGTTATTCTCCCAGGGGACCTTGCCCATCAGTTCCCTGAGGGAGTCAAAGTCTGCTTTTCTGAAGTCCAGGGTCTCTGTTCTACTGCTCTCCTTTCTTCCTTGTGTCAGTATCCTGAACCCGGTCATCTCATGGTCACTGCCTCCCAGGTTCCCATCCACTATTGCTTCCTCTACTATTTCTTCCCTGTTTGTGAGCAGCAGGCCAAGAAGAGCTTTTCCCCTAGTTGGTTCCTCCAGCAATTGCACCAGGAAATTGTCCCCTACACTTTCCAAAAACTTCCTGGATTGTCTGTGCACTGCTGTATTGCTCTCCCAGCAGATATCGGGGTGATTAAAGTCACCCATGAGAACCAGGGCCTGTGATCTAGTAACTTCTGTTAGTTGCTGGAAGAAAGCCTCGTCCACCTCATCCCCCTGGTCTGGTGGTCTATAGCAGACTCCCACCACGACATTACCCTTGTTACTCCCACTTCTAAATTTAATCCAGAGACTCTCAGGTTTTTCTGCAGTTTCATACTGGAGCTCTGAGCAGTCATACTGCTCTCTTACATACAACGCAACTCCCCCACCTTTTCTGCCCTGCCTATCCTTCCTGAACAGTTTATATCCATCCATGACAGTACTCCAATCATGTGAGTTATCCCACCAAGTCTCTGTTATTCCAATTACATCATAATTCCTTGACTGTGCCAGGACTTCCAGTTCTCCCTGCTTGTTCCCCAGGCTTCTTGCATTTGTGTATAGGCATTTAAGATAACTCACCGACTGTCCTGCTGTCCCAGTATGGGGCAGGAGCCCTCCCCTCTTGCACTCACCTACTTGTGCTTCCTCCCGGTATCCCACTTCCCCACTTACCTCGGGGCTTTGGTCTCCTTCCCCCGGTGAACCTAGTTTTAGTGGCTGGCCCAGTGCTGTTCATCAGCAGGCTTTTTCTGGGTGTAGGGAGACTGGTCCGGGGTTGGCATAGCCTGTGTGGTGGTGTGATGACTGCCTCCCCCTGAGGTGATCAGTTTTGGGGTTCTGGAAGGTCAGTCTTCCCTCAGCTGCCTTCTGACCTAAAAGGTAAGGCTTCTCAGCCTTACCCTGGGTTCCTATTATTTGTCATCTTCACTCACTCTGGCTTTCCTGCCTCCGTCCAGGGTCTTTGGACAAATCCAGTGCGAGGCCTTTCTTGGAGCCATGCAGTTTGGTCCTGTTAGGTTCAAATTGGGTCATGCATAGCGAACTTCAGTTCTGGGGAAGGACCTACTTAAGCCAGCAATTTAAAAAAATTGTTAATGTTTGCATGCCACAAGGGCTACATGTCTGTCATCTCCCAGAAATATTTAAAAAATACAGCTCAGAACACTTTTAAGGAAGCTGCCACGGTGTCCTCTGGGTGAAATTGTTTTGAGATGTCGTTATAGCGCCAGTTCCCAGCACGTTCAACACAAAATCCTATACAAATAACAGGTTTAAAAGACACTCACAACAAACAGCCATTCAACAGTCCCCCATCAGCAAAATTAAAAACAAGTCAAACAAGTTATGACCAGTTGTTTGTGGGAGACAATGACATTTAATAATCTTTTTATTTAGGAGCGGGGTGGTAACTTCCCTTTGGAAGTTTTCATGTTAATAGAGCGAAGTAACTTCTCAAGATGAAACCCATTTAAGAAGTAAAACTAATTAAGGTTTGTATAAGTCTGTATCCCAGATATGCTATGTCTCTCATAAGGGTGTGCTGGCACTGCCCCTGGGAACATGCTAATGTCCTGTTTCTTCACCACCGAGAATAACCAGAGGAGGGTAACTAACAACTGGGCTGGGCTGAATGATCTTATTGCCTGGAGAGTGAGATGTAACTTTTTTTCATTTCCCTCCTCTGATCTCAGATCTCCTCCTCCTTTAACAACCTGGACCCCTTCGGCACGGGACAGACCCTTCCTCCTCTTCAGGTGCCAGAGCAGGTGGCTCAGACCACCTTGATCCCTCCACTGAAAAAACCCCCAAAGTGGATTCGCAGGCCGGTGGGGGTCTCGTTTGCAGTAAGTATGGTGCATCCTTGCCTGGAAAGGAGAGTGGCTATGGCCCCCATCAGGGGCTCAGAGGGGAGTTGTCTCCCATGTTGGAGACCATTGTGGTTTTCATGGTGCTGGCAGTTTTGATGGAGGGCTGTGTTGCTCAGTCAGCTAGGAATCCTTTGCTGTGGTGTTCAGAGGCCTTGCCAACAAAATCTGTCCCTATAGCAGTGATGGGGGCTTGCACTGAAGGGAGGGAGCTTCTGTTTGACTCCCATGTCCTTCCCATTGGATAGTTAATGAAACTAGCCCAGTCTTGGAAGTGCTTTCCTTGTAGGCATCACTCCTGCCTTTCCTCCCAGTCCATTGTCTGTCTTTCCCCTTTCCCTCTTCTCCCCATATCCTTCTTCTCTCCCTCGCCTCTTCTGCCATCCCGCTTTTCTCCCAGATTGTGGTGCTGCTTGGCTTTCTTATCCCCTGCCCTGGCTCATGCCATTTCAGAGTAGTGTTGTAGCCAGTTAGTTCCTTCTGTCATCCATTTAGCATTGCATTATGTGCTGTTATGGTCAGTTCATATGCTATTTCATCTATAATCAATGTATGCTAAATAGACGTAAGTTACTAGGCCATAGGCTTAAGAACGCTTGACATGAGTGGGTGACCTAGGAATAACCCTATGCCAGTAAGGTCATTGTCTGTGGTCACTATCCTTGGACTTCGGGTGCTCCTAGAGTCTCCACATTTGAGAAAAGCATTAGCGGTGATTTTCACTCTGAGCTTGAAACTGTAGCAACAGGAGCTGAACCCACAGTAGCCAAATACAGAATTACTAAATTCAATAAATAAAGACTCCGGTGTACTCCATTAGTTTGATGATCTCTGTTGCAGTTGTCCCCTCTTTTGCAGAGAAGATCATTCCAAACAGTATCTGGTCCTCTGTGCTGTTGATGTTTGCAGTGAACTACGTATGACTGCACACACGGAGACTGGGGGTGTCACTGAGGATTGTGATTCTGATGCTGCAGGGCCTGGGTTTGATCCCTGCAGAAGACAGCAGCATCTGTGTATGTGCAGCTGTGGTCTGCCTGGGTTCCTCGTGATTTGCCCTGTTCAGGGCCATTGGGGTCTGTTGAGGCCTCTCCAGCTCCCGAGAGCTGAGTGTGCTGGTTTTTACCTTCGCATGTATGGACACTTACTTTTTCCCTCTCTCCTTCTCAGTTTGGGGGGAAATTAATTACTTTTGGCCTCACCAAGGCCCCAGCGCAGCAAATGCAGCAGATTCCCCTGCGCCAGGTGTTCATCAGCCAAGTCGTTACTGAGACAGAGTTCCTGGCCCGATCCAGAGAACTGCAGATGGCCCTGCAGTCAGGAAACCTCCTGGACTATTGCCAGAGCAAGATCCAGGCAGCCCAGCTGCAATTTGAAGAGAACCTCTGGAACTTCCTGAAGGTGGGACAACCCTGGTGAAGGCCAGAGACCTCATTCCTATACCTCTGCATTCCTGGCATGGGTTTTGCATGTGCCCATCTCACTTGTCCCTGGCCTCATGTATCCCTAGCTCTTCAGGGGACAGCAATAAACAGAATAGACTGACTGGGAGTTAAGCCATAAACACAACCCTTAACCACCTGCTTGGGGAAAGCCTAGGTTAAAGGCTAAATGCAGAGGGCTGGAGGCCTGCTCTCCTTTTCATAGGTACGGTGTTGGCATCAGACTGTGTTGGGCTCTCAGTCAGGATACTGTACACAGCAGTGCCTCCTCTAGGCCTATAGTGATCTCAGTGGAGTGCACTCCCTTGTTCCCCAGGCAAAAACCCTAGTGGGCTGAGATCAGCCTGGAAGGGTTGAGGCAGTTGTGATGTCAGGAGGATTGTTTGCTCCTTCCCTCAGCCCTGTGGCCATGAAGACCATACAGAAGATTATTGAGCGCTTTGCCTCTATCTTCCGTGGCAAACTCTGAGGAAGGTCCTTAAGGCCCATCAGTTTGAACTCCTGCCTAGTGTTTAACTGAGGCCCAGGCAACCTTGCTGCTCCCTCCAAGTACAGTCAAAGAGAGGTGCTCTAGCCAAGAGTGCTTCACTTTCCAGCCAGAGCCTGCAAGAACTAGATCAGCTTTTGTCTAGCTTGGACATAGCTGGGCTAAATCCTCTGTCCACACTCGGTCAGAACTCCCGACAACATCACTGGGAGCTTTGACTTCAGACGGGCTGAGGGCTGGAATCTGATCCCCTTCTTCAAATGGAACAGTACCTTACTCCACAAGTAATCCCATTGCCTTAAATGAGGCTGGCTGGAGGAGTAAGGTCCTACTCAATACAAGTAAGCATGTGAGAATCCGGCCCTGAGTAAACTGCTTGATTTAGCCCCTTCTTATATTGGGTGATCACCTTGGAATCCCACCCAACGTCTCATCCATTGGGACTGAAGCAGCTCTGTGTTCCACGTGTCGCTGTTGGCCACAGACTACAATTGGAGATGGCAGTCTAGTCCATTCACTGGTTCAGTCCAGTTTTCTCTCTAGTAGACAGTGCTGCCTTCTCAGACTGGCCTGTGGATTGCAAGCAGGCTGTGTTGTGGGAAAGGAAATCGGTAACACACATCTGTGAACAGTGATAGTACCTAGTGCTTATACACAATTCTCCATGCGTAGATCTCAGAGAGCTTTACAGAAGTCCCATTTTACCCTTGGAGAAACTGAGGCACAGAGAGACATGACTTTCCCAAGGTCACATAGTAACACAGATCTTCTGACTCCCAGCCCAGTGCTCTGTCCACTAGATTGTGCTGCCTGACGAGTGCTGTAGGTATCTCTTATCACATAACAGCAGTACTTTCAAGTACTGTTCCAAAGCACTGCAGCTTACAGGAGTGATCCTGCAGTGTGGGGATTGTTACTGTAGTGTAGCTGGCTAAAGGACGTGTGTTAAAGCAAGCAGAACCCCCATTAGTTAATCAGTGTCTGCGCGCAATGTGTTTGACAGAGTGCGATAACCAGGTTTTATTGCATTGCTGGGGTAAATGCAGTTAGCAAAGTCTCAGCCTTCATAAGAACATAAGAGAGGCTGTACTGGATCAGACCAAAGGTCCATCCAGCCCAGTATCCTGTCCACCGACAGTGACCAATGCCAGGTGACCCGCAGTGAGTGGACCTAACAGGTAATGATCAAGTGATCTCTCTCCTGCCGTCCATCACCCCCCGCCCCCGACAAACAGAGGCTAAGGACACCATTGCTTACCCATCCTGGTTAATAGCCATTAATGGACTTCATCTCCATGAATTTATCCAGTTCTCTTTTAAACCCTGTTATAGTCCTAGCCTTCACAGCCTCCTCAGGCAAGGAGTTCCACAGGTTAACTGTGCGCTGTGTGAAGAAGAACTTCCTTTTATTTGTTTTAAACCTGCTGCCCACTAATTTCATTGGGTGGCCCCTAGTTCTTTTATGAGAACAAGTAAATAAACTTTTCCTTATTCACTTCCTCCACACCACTCATAATTTTGTATACCTCTATCATATCCCCCCTTAGTCTCCTCTTTTCCAAGCTAAAAAGTCCTAGCCTCTTTAATCTCTCCTCATATGGGATCCGTTCCAGACCCCTAATCATTTTAGTTGCCCTTTTCTGAACCTTTTCTAATGGCAGTATATCCTTTTTGAGATGAGGAGACCACAATTGTACGCAGTATTCAAGATGTGGGCGCACTATGGATTTGTATAAGGGCAGTAAGATATTCTCCGTCTTATTCTCTATCCCTTTTTTAATGATTCCTAACATCTTCATCTTCCAAAAGGCAGCTTATTCCAGCTCCCAGGGAGCACCCAGTGTCCCCTGGCGCTAATCTGTAAACTGCGCACTACGCTTTGCACTGCCATCGGCAGCTGGGTGTTGTCTCTGTGCAGATGCCTGGTTTTACCCACCTCTTTGTCTCCGATCCCCTTTGGGGCCCAGGTGAACATGGAGTCAGAATCCAGGACTAAACTCCTGAAGCTGCTGGGCTATAGTAAAGAGGAGCTGCAGAAGAAGGTAAGTGGCTTTCTTGCTAAGCAATGTCTTTATTTAATGAGGGTCCTTTTAGGGCAGTGGCAGGTGAATTAGGGGATGGATGAAGAACAGATTCAGGGAGTGCAAGAAAGAGGTATCTGGTGCACTATGTATTTTATAAGCAATTCCTCCCGTAAGGTTTCACTTGCAGGTGTAGCTTGAACATCTTTGCACCCGAACTAGGACTGGTCCTGTGGAGTTAGAAAGTGCATGCTTGGTTTGCTTCATATGTGACTAGTACTACAATGCGCTGGCTAGGGCGGGGCATAGTTCAGGCTTCAATCCCTCCCTCCAGCTCTCCTGGTGCACCTTGATCCTGACTTCCATCGCAACTGGGCAGCTCCTCCAGCATGTTTGGATGTGGCCTGCAGGACGCTCTGGCAGGCTCTGCGTAGGGTGGATGCTGGCTAATTGTGCGGTGGGTCTGTGATGCACACATGGGAGCTATCATGAGACCACCACTTGTAATCTAAGCTGAGACTTGAATCCTGGTCTCTAGAGGTTAATACACTTAACCCACTGAGCTGCTGGGTGGGAGCAACAGGAAGGATGGAGTCAGGGAGTGTTCCTCCTCTCTTCTAATCTCTCCTGATCACTAGTCTCTTGCCCTACCCAGGGTAGCTTTACAAGGTGCCAGCCCCTAACTCAAACCTTCACTCATCTCATGAATGAGTCCTAAAGCAGGTGACTCTGAGGGAGTGTACAAGGAGCCTCTGGAAATTTCAGGAGTTTAGCACAAACAGGGGTCCCATTAAAAGGAAAATTCTGCTGCAGCTCTTAACTGATGCATCACAGCAATGCAACTTTGTCCAAACTGTCTCTGCAAGCACAACATGGTGTTAATTCCCCTCCTAATACTCAGAGAGAAGAGAGATCTGGGTGAGATATGGAAATAGGGGGAAGCTGGATGAGGTGGTAAGTTACTGGAATACTGCTCCAGATGGCACTGACAGAGCTGCAAAGGAGACGGATCTTGCACCAGTGAGGGCAGTCTTATGGCAAGGGGCAGAGAGGCCTGTACTAGCTGAGTAGCAAGGGGAGCTGGGAGAGGTGGTGCCTGTGATGCAGGATGGGGGTGTTAAAACAGAGTATGATTTTTTTTTTCAACCGGCTTTTGAAGTGCTTGGGTGAAGCCAATGGAGTCGTTTGTGCCTTCGGGCAACTTTGCCTTTCTGCTGCCCACACATTCAGCTTTGTGACAGAGCCTTGACTCCACAACTCCATTTCTTCGCAGATCACGTCCCGTTTGGGGAACGGTATCCCAGAGAAACAGCACTTTCCTGAGGCAGATGGCTTGGCTCGGGCTGCACAGCCTGCTCAGGTAGGCCCTGGTCTCCTTGCTGGTCACTGAGAAGTGGGCATCAGGGAGCGGAATGAATGTGAAAGACAAATTCCAACAAGTTCTGGGGATCAGTGCAGGACTCCCTGGATAAGGATCTGTGGACTGGCTTATGCAGGAGGGCAGACTGGATGGACTAGGCAGTCAGTGCAAGGGAGGGTGACATGCAGGCTGTTGACACTACAGCAAGCCTTGTTCGAGCTGCACTCAGCTCTTCAATGTGAGGGTTAACCTTAAGCCTAACGTAGCTCCATAGCACAGCTTCTGGGTGTCCTTTTTGCACCTTCTGCGGTGGGCTGGCACTCCTGTCATTGCTACACTGGTGGAGCTGTACTAGTGATAGTGCAGTGGCAGGAGATATGAAGAAGGCAGCCTGTGAGCTGATTTAAGCATGGAAGCTACAGTAACTCCTCACTTAGTCGTCCCAGTTAACGTTGTTACGTTGCTGATCAATTACGAAACATGCTCATTTAACATTGAGCAATGCTCCACTCTTACGTCGTTTGGCTGCCTGCTTTCTCCACAGCTGGCAGCCTCCCTATGCTCCCTCCCCTGGCGGAGTTTAGGAGGCAGGAGTGAGGACTTGGCGCGCGCCTCCCCCTGCAGCAATCAGCTGACTGGAGGCATTTTGGAGCAGGAGGCAGGCGGGAGGAGCAAGGACTCTGCAGGCACAGGCTCCCCCCTCCCTCCCCTGCCTTCTCAACACCGCCAGCCAGCTGATTGCCATGGGCAGGAGGCGGGGGGTGGGTAGGGGAGAGGGGGAGGCACTCTGAGTCCTTGCTCCTCCCTCCTGTTCCAAAACGCCGCCAGCCAGCTGATTGCCGCAGGCGCGCGCCGAGTCCTCGCTCCTGCCTCCTAAACTCCGCCAGCCAGCTGATTGCCGCAGGCAGGAGGGAGTGGGGGAGGAGCGAGGACTCGGCACGCCTCCCCCCACCGCCTCCTGCCCGCAGCAATCAGCTGGCTGGTGGAGTTGAGGAGGGAGGAGCGAGGACTCAGCGCGCTCGCTGCTTGGGGGCAGGGGGAGGAGGAGGAGAAGAGGTGGGGGCAGGGCCTTGGGGAAGGGGCTGGAATCGGGGCTTACCCCTTCCAGCCCCTTGCCGTGAGCACCCCCACGACCCCAGCCCCCTGCGCCGTCCTCACACCTCCCCAGCCCCCTGCCTTGACCCCTGCACCCTCTGCCCTGACCCCTGCACCTCCTCATACCTCCCCAGCCCATTTCCCTGACTCCTGCACCCCCCCCCCCCCACACACATACCAGTATTAAATTGCTTGTTTAAAATTTTTTAAATGTATATTATGCCTTTTTGTCTGGCAAAAAAAATTTTCCCTGGAACCTAACCAACCCCCCCCCCCCCCCCGCCCCCATTTACATTAGTTCTTATGGGGAAATTGGATTCACTTAACATCATTTCACTTAAAGCTGCATTTTTCAGGAACATAACTACAACATTAAGTGAGGAGTTACTGTATAGAGAGAAACTCCCAGCCAGGTAGAACAGCCGCAAACCACTCTCACCCAGCTCTGTAATCCATTGAAACTATTTTGGTCAGACTTGTTCTTCTGGGTATGGCTCACGTCAGCGTACACTCTCCCTGCTCTCGTTGCACAGGGCTCAAGATGCTCCGTGACCGAAGTGGGTACTGCTTCCTCCTCTTCAGGGTTCTTTGACAGCCTCGTCTCTCAGGACATGAGCACGTTGGAGATCCTGGTCACCACAGGTATTGCATGGCCTGCATTATGTGAAGGGAGCCGCTGCCCTATAAAGTGACACAGCCTGGCCCATTGGCGCGCTGTGCAGTGTGCCTCAACCCACGTCCTCTCCCCGTGCTCTTGGCATTGACCAGTGCATTTGCAGAGGGAGGCCCACAGAGGACAGAAGCCCTAATACTGGATGAGGATCCACTTTTAGCACACGTGGTTTCTGGAGTGAAAGACCTGGAGAGCTGCCTTTTCATTAGTGTCCATCGTTCATTGCAGCCAGAGTGGTGGGTGGCCCCTGGATGAACTGTTCAGTTGCTCACCATAGTGCTGTGCATTCCTTTCCCCCTCTCCAGACACGGATGGGCTGATCAGCCAGGCGCTCCTGGTGGGAAACTTTGCCGGCGCTGTGGAGCTGTGCATGAGGGCTGACCGTTTTGCTGATGCCATCATTCTGGCTATCGCTGGAGGGGAGACGCTACTGTGGGAGACCCAGATGCAGTACTTTGCCAAACAGAAAACAAAGATTTCTCAGGTGAGTGCCCAGCGGTGTATATCCAGGCAGAGATTGTGGTGAGGGGGAGGGCAGGAGAGAGCAGACTGAGGTGGATGGAGCCCGGGCAGGTGTGCTTGCCTGCGGGTGGCTGTGAATGCCCCCTGTGGGTGCATTGGCAGGGGTGAAATGCTGAACTGAGGGCTCTGTCCATCTAATTTCCAGCTCTGTCTAGGTATTTACACAGCGCTCATGATACCTTTATAAAACTTGCTCTCATCCAACAAGTGATCTGCCTACAGAGCCAGGATTTCCGCCCTTCTCTTCAGCTTGTGTCCAGCTTCTGGTATCTTCTGCCTCAGGAGGTTGCAGTTTAAATTATCCAACCCTTTTAGAAACCCATTGACATTACCTGAGCCTTAATGAGCCTTCTCTTGTGTAACTACAGAGCTGGTTGAATCCCATGCTGCATTGCATAAACTGACCATTGTAAGGACCAGGAAAGAATTTTCCTCCTCTGTCTACAGCATTGCATTACTAGACAGGGGCATGGGTGGGTTTTCACCTTTGGAAGCATTAAGTGCCAGTTACCGCTGGAGGCACAGTGGTGGACCATGGGGGCAAATTCATGTGAGCAGCCATGATGTGGACACTGCATGCGAGTGTGGCTCTGTGTGATGTCTTGCTCAGACCACCTAGAGCTGAGAGCCACTGTTACCACTCTGCCATAGCAAGAGTGTGAGCTGTGCTGCTGTGAAGCTGTGCATCGCTCCCCTGGCTGCCTGGCCAGCGTTCTCGTCAAGACTCTGCCCATCTAAACCTTGCCTTGCAGGTAACAGTCAGTGAACCCAGTGCCCAAGTTCCCCAGAGACGTGTCTCTGCGACATCCAGGCCCTCTCCTTGGGCACTCATGGCTGATATTATGTTCACTGCCTCCAAAGAGACACAGCACACAACAGCCTGTTAGCTTAGAAAACATGCTGCGTTTTGTTTGTACCCAGGCCTGTCTCTTTCTCTGGCTTTAATATAATTTAAATCCTGGTTCTTTAAGAAAGTTATTCTAGTTTTATGACTAAAATTTAATCTTCGCAAGTTACAATCTTTGCCTAAGCAGTTTTCTTAAGCCTGGTCTACACTAGGAAGTTAGGTTGGTATAACTACATTGCTCAGAGGTGTGAAAAATCCACACCCCTGAATGGCGTGGTTAAGCTAACCTAACCGCCAGTGTAGAGAGTGCTAGGTCAATGAGAGAATTCTCCCATCACCCTAGCTACCACCTCTCAGGCTGGTGGAGTACCCATGTAGACAGAAGACCCCCTCCTATCGGCATATGTAGTGTCTTCATTGACTCACTGCACTGATGCAGTGTTTTAAGTGTAGACAAGCCCTCGCTCCAAGTTACCAGCATCTCTAGCCCACTGGACCCAACAGTCACTGAATCAAACAATGCTGTTCCCTAAGTGATAGGTAACTAAAAGGTCTTTTCGCTCCTCTTGTATTACCCAAAGTCTATTGTCTCTGCCTCAAGAGCCAGGAAGGCTTGCTGGGGTGCAGACTCTGTCCCTGGCATGATTGTTAAGCAGTCTTCTCCCCAGCTTGTTTAGCCTGATGGCTTTGTTTACTTTCTATGTAAATGTACTTTCATTGTACTCTGCCTATAGCCAAGCTGGTCAGACAGGTAAAGGCACATTCCTCTGTCTAGGGCAGGCTGAACACGTTTTAAGCACATGTTTTAAGCACACATACAGAACTCTTTGTACACCCCCCGTACATACATCACAATGATTTTTCAGGACCAGCTTGTCACCAGTTTACAAATGTTACCTTACCGGACACCTTTGAGGTACATATTCTGACAGCGGTGTGTTGAGGGAATGAGTATGTCAGGCCTGATGTGAGTTACAGTATGGGGGGCCCTCTGCCAGCTGGCACTAAGGGTTGTCCCAGGGTCACACTGTTAACCCAAGTGCAAGGTGGATCTCTGTGTGAGCATATATGGACCTTCATAGCTGCATCTGAGGTTTGAACCTGTGGACTGACTGGCCGTTTGCTTCTCCTGCAGCTTCTTTCCTCCATCGTGCAGCAGAACTGGCGAGATGTAATCTGCACATGTGACCTGCAGAGTTGGAAGGAGGCACTGGCCATCTTGTTAACGTACTCCAGACAGGAGGAATATGCCCGGCTCTGTGGTAGGTGGGACGCTTCATTTGGTGCAGAGTGCTTCCGGGCTGTCTACAGAGAGAGGTGGCTGGAGCTTGGGAGGAAATACTTCAAAAATGGGCTAAGGGCATTCCAGACAAGACAAATGAGAGCGTGACCCATCCATGGGCTACAGCAGGACAGAATCAGTGGAAGTGGGCTATATGAATTGCAAGGCAGGGCAGAGTCTCATGGTATGGGACAAGGATGTTGCCAATATCTTCTTCAGCCTGCATCCATGGCTTGGGAAGAGCTAAGGGCAGAGAGGGCAGTGACTTCTATTGCTGCCTAGGCCCTGAGAAAGGTGTGTATATGTACAGGGCTCATCTGGGAAGGGGATGGAGCTCCTGGGCAGAGGGAAGGTAGGAGGGATGCACCCCATCTGCAAGTGGTTCTTCCTACTGCTTGCAGCCCTCACACACTTGCAAGCCTGGGAACGGGCTGAGAGCCACTTGGTGAGGGCTCAGTAGTTTTCCTCTTAGAGCCTGTTAGGGCTAGGACTGGCCTGTGGGAAATGTGGCCGGCCAGGAATGAGCTAGCGATTGGGGTATAAAAGCTCTGGAGGCCATTAGCTGGGAACCAGCTGGTGAACGGTAGCTGAATGACTGACAGGGGTTTGCTGTATTGTTTCCTTCCCTATTTAGCTTTAGCCAGGCTCTTGGGTATGGATTCATTGGTGACACCAGCCTCTGCACCATTGCCCATTGACTCTCTGCGTGTGGCTCCTAAGTTGCCAGTGTGCAAAGCTATCACAAGATTTCTAAGAACTGGGCATGAGGAGAAGGAGCTAGCCAGATGGGAGCAAATAAGTGGAAACTGCCCCTTTTCCTCCTCCCTTTAGATATGCTGGGGGCCCGTCTGGAATCAGAAGGCGAGGGGGTGCTGTCCAGTGAAGCCTGCCTATGTTATATCTCATCCGGCAATGTGGAGAGGTTGGCGAAATGCTGGGTAAAAAACCACGAGACCTCATCGCCCCTAGCTCTGCAGGTACAGATGCTTTGATGTGGGCATGAAACCTCCATAGGCTAGGATCTGTCTTCAGGCTCCCAAAAGACACAGAATGGAGCCTGAGCTCCAGCTCCTCCAGTCCTGCAACTTCCAGCTTTAGTAGTTGGAGTCTCCTCCTAGCCTAGGTTCTGGCTAAAGGAGCTTTCTGTTAAGTTGCAAGGAGTTGTCTGTTGGCACAAGAGGGCCTGGATCAGCATGTGCTCAGCAGCAGATGGGCTGCTGTGCAATGGACAGGACGTGGTGGTGATCTGTCTGTCTAGGAATGTAGATGTCACTTACCAGCATGGTCTCTGAGCATCTCTGCATGTCATCCCCTCAACCCCCTGAGAGGCTGGGCCCTGCTATCCCCATTTCCCAGGGCTGGGGGAACTGAAACCCTAGAAGTCTGACAGAGCTGGGAATGGAACCCAGTCTCCCGAATCCCAGCCCAGCACCCCGTCCACTATTCCTGGGCAACCCTCAATGTCTTTGGACCATGCAGTGACTCACCCACGGACACCCCTCTTCCACAGAGGCCCTCAGCCCTGTTGCCCTGTTCCCAAGAAATAGGGTAATGGCATATGTGTCTTCAGTGCCTCGTCTGGTTCTGTTCAGAGCTGGCCTTTCCCCTCCTGAACTGGGAGCCAGGACACCCCTTCATGTCCCAGAAAGGACCAGCTGATAATCTCCACAGCTAGCTCTGCTGCTGTGTCCTGTAGCCCTGGAGAGCCCTTCTCAGGACACTGTTTAACTCTTTCCCTGCCAAGGTGGGATTTTCTGTCTTATGGAGACTCTCTGAGGAAAGCCCATTAAAGAGATGCTGGCAGGTGCTGTTTGGTTCCTTACCAGGAAACTAGCCCGGTCAGTTTCCCATCCCAGATCTCACACCCGAGCAGAGCTGCTGCTCTTGTGTTCCTGGCTCTGAAATAGGTGGTGCTGAATGAAATTCATTCCTGTTCCGAATGTGTTCAATGAGACCTTCCTTCTCTCCCTTGGGCTGACTTCTGGCCCTGTGTCACCTCGCGATGTGTGTCCGAATGAGATAGATAGTAAAGCAAGGCTCACGCTCAATGGAGAAATTATGGCATGTGTTGTGTCTTCATCCTGCCCTGTCAGGACCTGGTGGAGAAAGTGATGGTGCTGAGCAGGTCCATTGAGATGCTCCGAGGCTCCACGGGGCCAACCCTGGGCCCTGTCTTGACAGAGCAGGTCACCCAATATGCCAGCCTCTTGGCATCGCAGGGGTGTTTGGCGGCAGCAATGAGCTATCTACCCCGCAGCTCTGATGAGGTAGGTGAAAAATGGATAGGCAGAGAAGGTGCTGGAGAAACTTGGAAGCTGCGGTGTAGAGAGCCAGCATATAACAGGAAACTGTAGATTCTGATTAAGGTGGAGTCTTTCCCTTGGGGGTGGTTCTCTTTCTCCTTGGGAGCATTATCTGCCTCAGAGTCTCCTCTGCCGCCTTGGAGGCCAGGGCAGGTGAGGGGATCTCCATGCTGCTCTTTGCAGTTCTTGGCGGCTGGTGGGGCAGGCATGGATGGGAGGTTGCTTCGCAGGGTTTGGTGATCCACTATGGAGGAAGGGAAAAAATTGGGGGGGCCCCCAAGTGGGAGAAAGTCCTAGAGGTTGGGGAGCCTTGGCACAGCTTCAGAGAGCTCTCCCAACAGAGATCAGGGTGGTGTCTTGGATCCTGAAGCTTGCAGCCTCTCATTAGGCCCTCAGGATTGGTTATCAGGTGCTGCATGTTGATGAAGGCTTCGTGCCACTGCCAGTGAATTGCACCTAGTAGGCTAAGGAGTTAGTCATAACCCTAGGGAGCCTTCCATCCATGGCTCCCAAAGCACTTTATTAAGTCTCATTTTTCAGCTCCTGATCCAGCAGCTCCGAGACCGTGTCTTCCATGCTCAAGGGGAGAGCATGGGCGATCAGCAGCCGCCTCCTTTCCCCTATGCTCGTGTGCACGTCGGACCAGTTAGCCACCCACTGCCGGCAGCCAAGAGCAGCTCGGCTCCAGAAGCATCAGCCCGCAGACAGAGTCCCAGGCATCCAGCGAAGGTAAGTCTCAAAGCCTAGTGCCCATGCCCAGAGCAGAGAAGCACAGGGGAGAGGGAAGGAGATGGCTGATGGGATGGCAGCTGCCCTTGAGTGGCTTGGCGCAGCTGACTATAGGGCACCCCCAGCTCCAGTGGTACGAACCGCGTTAGCTGAGAGGCTCTTCCTAGTGCTGATGGGCTGAAGAGAGTTTGGGGAACGACTTGCCACTTCTGGGGCAGACTGGTAGCCAAAGAACAAGCCACTGGTCTCTACAGTGCACCCGCCCTCCTCTTCCTCGTGGAGAGTGGCCTGCACAGAGGACATAGCCAGCATGCAATGGTCCACCTGGATCCCATTAGTCCAGACCTCCTGACTGAGACGGCACGTTTCCTGCAGTGCCCTGTGGTCCTGCAGGCTGCACCTCTGTGTTGAAGATGGGCAGGGGAAGGGGGGAAGGGGCTGCAGCTGGCTCCTTTGTGCTTTCAGGATGGGTGCACCTGTCATGGACTGAAAATACCACCTTCCACAGCAGCCAGGTCCTCCAGAGCCAGGTCACAGCAGGAGCCCAGCCTGAAGGAGGCGAATAAGCGTCCCTGCCCGTGGCTAGTGGGGTTACTCTGGTCCCTCTCCCGGGGGATCATAGCCTGAAGGAAGGGGATCTAACAGAGAGCAAAGGATGAGTGTGGGGTAACATCACTCAACTGGCCCTTCTGATGAGGAAAGAAAGCAGCCAAGTCCTGCTCTGGTATGGCCAGCAGACACAGCGCTGGCAAAGTGGAGCCAAGCCAGGTGCCCAATCAGGCTGAGCAAGGCAGCCATTGTTGGAATCTCCAGTGTGCCTTTTTGAGCAGGGGAGGCTAGTGGCTGGCCACTAGTCACAGAATAGCTGGGGCATGCCCTCAGTGGCCCCAGCTCTTGTTCGAGCGAGACTGCCAGGTGGGGCTCACCGCAGTGTCGGTGTTTTCATTACAGCCCGTGTACCAGGCATCCTTCACCCCTTCGGTGTCAGTTCAGTCTTCAGTGCCTTCACTCTTCACATCTCAGCCAGTGCCAGTGGTGCCCATGGCTCCTCCCCAGGCCAGCACTGCCCCCGCTACCAGTATGTACTGCAGAGCAGGAGGCCGGCCCCCTTACTGCCAGTACGCCTCCGGCTTGGCAGCAGCTGCAGTTCCCAGGCCAGGTGAGTATGCACCAGACACACAACATATAAAGCCATTGTGTCCATCAGGGCAGGGAGTGCCAGGTGTGCACTTTGGGCCCACGTCAGACTCTGCTCCGTACGTGCCATAATGCTTGCACCTTGGCTGGGGAGCAGGCTGCTCCAAGTTCCCTCGCCGCAACTTAGCCATGTGCTCCTGACTCAGTCGTGAGCCCTGGGAGAGGCCCCCGGTAAGCTGGGGGGTGGGATGAGGCTTGGGGATGGGCATGTGGGAGGAAGGCCGGGCATGTTTCTCAGGGCATAGCCTGGGAGAGGAGGATGCTTTCCAAAGCAAGGGATGGGTGTATGGGGAACACACTCCTCCTGGTAGGAGAGGGGCCACTAGCTGACGCTGTTCTCCTTGGTTTCAGCATTGTCCCAGCCTCCGCAATTCAGCCTGCCAGGAGCCAGACTCACTGGACCAGCAGCCTTTCCCAATCAGCCTCCTATTTCAGGACAGCCTGGGCCCATTGCACCCCCTGGCGTTCCACCACCGGGATCAACCTTCTTCCCTCCAGCCTCGGTCCCTGCACAGCATCCTGCAGCCTGTCCTCTATCCATGGCGGGGCAGTCCCCTGTGCTTTTCCCTTCAGCTCCTTTCCGCTGCCCCCCAGCTGTGGGCTACCCTCAGGGGGGCCCTGGAGCGCCTAGCATCCCTCCGCCTCCCACCGGTGAGTGTAGTTTGGGTGGCTTGGTCCATGCCCATCCCAGATGGAATCCGGTAACGAGGGTCTGTCTTACCAGGAAGCTGGCAGCTGGAGCTCCCTGAAAATGGACTAAGAGAACTCGTGTTGTTAGGACTAGGGTTGCTGAAGTGCTGAGACCCCCAGTTCTAGTGAAACACTGTTAAGAAGACTGACTCAGGCTCCTCCGCGTTTCCATCCTGCTCCCCGTGACCTTGGGAGGAGCTGGCCCGGCAGGATCGCAGTGTGTGCTGGGGGAACCACTGCTTCAGTGGCAGCTGCGTTTCCATGAGGACACTCCGCACTCATGCTCCGATCCTGGTGAAGGGTCATCACTCCACAGGCATCCCTGCTTAGCTAATCAGGATGATGGGTGCCTTAGAAGTGCTGGGAGTGATGGGTTCTCTCTCCAAGGAAGAGATCCTCGCTCACCTGGCTGTGGGATAAAATGCTTCCTTCTGCTGCACTCCAGCTTCCGCCCCTCACTCCCCGTTTCCAATGGGCTCTCCATCCGTTTCAGACTCCTCTGAGCCTTGTGAGCATTGTTCGTGGGTTCTGGTGCTGGAGCTGTTCCCCACGAGGTGCTGGTTTGAATCCAGCCCCGCGGGGGAGTGATGTGAAGTCATTGCCACCTGCTGGCCCAGGAGAAATGAGCTGGTGGTCTTTGGCTGGTCCCTGGTGGACAGATGTTTGCATTGCCTGTGACACCATCACACTGGGTTGCAGCCTCAGAGGAGAGGCTGATGAATGAAGGTCATGGAGACGCTTCTAGAGGTGGTCCCTGCGGGACATGACTGGGGCACATTGTTGGAGCCCAGGGGAAAGCTGCAGTATTTGTGCCTGGGCTGTATCTCGTGTTGGGCTAGAGCCAGGAGCACTGCTCCACAGAACCAAATTCACTCTGCAGCTGAAGGAGTGGTTTCATGGATCCCCTAACCTGGCATCCAGCCTGAGCCAAAAGGGAACAGGCCCAGGGTATGCGGCTAGATTCTCGCCCCCTTAGCACAGGGTGGACCGAACCATCTGAAATGGTCACTGGGTGCTGTTGAGATGTTACTGATGAACTAGAAGCTTGATGGTGACTCTGACTCCAAAACCTGCCTTGATTTTCAGGTGTCTTCCCCTGGCTAGATCCCCTCCCAGATCCTGCGGGCAGGACGAAGAGCAACCCCCTACCTCTGAGTGGGGGGAAGTGGTCCCGCTGCTTCCAGTGAGAGGATGAGATTGCACGCTTGCGTGCTCTCTCGCTGTGTCGCATCTGCCTTGCACGCCTGGGTAGTTGTACCAGTGGCTGTGCAGGAACCTAGGTGTCGGCGTTGCGGCTGGGCACTGGAAAGCCACGCCGTGGGGCCAGCTGGGAGTGTACAGCATGCATTTGAGGGAGGTGCAGATGTAATTAAGATGCTGCAGACCTAATGCAATTGGAGCCTAGGAATGTAAAGAGAGGCTCTTGGCCTCCAGCCACTCTATGGCTTCCCACCCAGCCTTGGAGGGATTGGAGCATGACCCCTGTGTCGCTGTCACCTCCTCATCCTGGCATCCGCTGGACCGGGGAGCAGCTCCTCTTCCTCCTGCACAGCTGACAGCAGATACCACCCCAGTGGTGGTAGCTTACCCCTCATCTTCCTTCCAGCCCAGCACTATGCATGTCAGGCTGCCCTGAGGCTCTTCCCAGGCATGCTAGGGAAGCAGGTCCCTGCTATGGGTAGGGAGGTCAGGGCTATCAGGGAGGCATGGATGGGTTGGTTTCCCATGGGAATTTGAAAGCCAGTGTAAAGCTGCTTGTGAGCTCTCCACCCTCCAGCAGCAGACAGGAGTGAGGGCTGGGCTGGGGGGCGGTGCAGGTGTAAGTCTCAGTCCCATGCCTGTCGCTGTTCCTAGGTACAATCTGCTGTGGAGCAGTCAGCCCCTGCTGCATTCCTGAGCATTGCTGTGGGGAGGGGGTCTTGTCCAGTCATCCCTAGTGGGGGTAATGCTAGGTGACCCAGGAGCCATCTGCACAGAGGGGACTGCATCCCCAGAATCCCTTGGGCCAGTCTCTGGAGCTTAGCAGTGTGAGGCTTTGCCTGCCTGGGTATTGGGCTCTTGTGTGATGGCCAGCACAGTATGTAGGGCAGAACTGCAGGAACAAAGGGTCCCCGCTACTGTCCCTGTGGCAGAGGCCACTTCATTTCCACTGCTTGCGTCCGGAGAAGTGGGTATTCACCCATGAAAGCTTAGGCTCCAATACCTCTGTTAGTCTATAAGGTGCCACAGGACTCTTTGTCGCTTTTCCTGAGAATGTGTTCCTGATTTCTGGGGTCGGTGCCCCATTGCTTCCCCCCCTCCCATTTTAGGGCCCGAAGACCCCAGTCTGATCATCCTGCCTGAGCTACTGCATAACGCTGGCTGTAGCGTTTCACCCAGCGATTCCTGCTGGCTAGGCTACTGAACTAGATTTAGAGAGCGCCAGATTGTCGCTTGGAGAAATCTCCATTGCTCTCAGAGCTTCTCCGCAACGGGCAGGGCCGCAAGCCTGTTGGAGGGGGTCTGCTCATGGCAAAGGAGAATCCCTGGACCCCGTCCTGGGCTGGGTTAGTCTTCCCAAGACTGCGGGAGATGAGGTGGTCAGGGTGCACCCTGAAGAGCCTGATGTGGTTACTAGTCTGAGTTTGACTGATGCTGACTGTAAGTTGCCCAGAGTGAACTAAAAGGCCGCTGGGTAAAGCCTAGTTCATGCAAGGGCTGAGAATTGGGTTGGTCTAAGGCCCTGGAGCAGTGCCAGAATGTGCTAGCCTCAAGTGTCCTTGTGGGCATGACAGCATTTTAAGGCACTGTCTCCAGAGCTAGAAATAATTGCTGACTTAATTAAGCTACTGAGCCAAACTCCTTTGAGAGTGATCTCTGAAACCCGACGGGAAGAATGGCTGCAGAAGTATTCTAATAATCATTCAATGCACAAAGTACCTTTGCATCTTTCCCAAGTGATTAACGAGCCACCTCATGTGAGCAGATAGGGATCGGGGTGACTTTACTAAGCTGGCATTTATTTCTAACTCCACTGACTCCTTCGATATCGTGCCTTAAAATGAGGCTGTGCCCACACCAGCTCTTCTCTTAGTAGGAGGGCTATTTGGCTTGTAATGCTGAAGGGCTCCAGTCAAGGCTCAGGCCCCCCTTGAGATAGCGACTGTACAATTACTAATCAAAAGAGACTGCCCCAGGAATGTACTGTTGAGGTGAAATCTACATTGCAGATGGAAATGGGTAATCTTTCCCAAGGGCTGGTCCCAAGCCTGCTATTGGAAAAGGAAAACCTTTCCCCCACCTGCCTGCATTTCTGCCAGTGCTCTGGACTGCCCCTGTGTGGTGTTCCTTCTGCTGTCACTGTCGCCCACAGCATGGAGCTGTCCCTGGTACTGCGCAGGCCATGCTCTGGTTTTGTGGGAAGCCTGGAACTTGGCTCTGGACCTGGGAGCGCTTGAACACTGCACACATGTTGGTTCAGTCTCGGCGGTAGAAGTTTGCAGCCAGGGCAGAGATTTGGAAGCTGCAGACAGTTGAAGTGCCTTTCTTGGGCCAGTGGCATGAGACATAGCACGGAAACGATCCACAGCCCATGCATGTGCTCCAGTGCCTGAAGCCAGAATTAAGGGAATCCTCCAGGGGGAGCAGGGAATCTCAGATTGTGGCCTGTAGACCCAAAGTGGAAACGTTCTGCAACCCAAACAGTGGGGGTTGGAAGGGGAGATGGGTCTAGGCCCAGGCCCTTCCACTTACAAAGCAGTAAGAGACTGAGCCCCACTACCTTGGAGTTCTCATCTAGTCTCACGCCTGTGTCTTGCTCTTCATCCCCACAGGTCAGGAATCTTGGACCGATCCCTCTGCTCTCAGGGGAGGCCTTCAGAAAAAAAAGGTAAGCCTTGGCCAAAGCATCTGCCAGACTGTACCTCCAGGGAGCACAGAAAGAACGAATGGCCCCTCCCCAGGCCCCTGTGTCACTTTCGCTGTCCCCACTTGGCAAATAGGGGAGCAAAGACAGTTTATTTGCTTGAGATCATGTAGTGAATGACCCAGGTCTCCCAGCTGCCCACATTGTTCCTACGCCAGGGTACCAGCCGTCCTCGCTTGGTTTCCCAGGACAAGTGTTTTGCAGTGTGCATTTCCCTACCGTGGCACCGCAAACACCATCCTATCCGCTGGCCCTCTCCCTGCTGTGAGTGCCACTATGCTACAGCACCTGGGTTGAAAGGTGGAGGCTGCTAGCGCAGTCTCCCGGCTCGATGGAAGCAGGGATCTTTTTCTGAGAATGGCACTGTAGCTAAAACTCAGATTTCAGACCAATGCCCCTCCCTCTTCGGCAGTGAGAGAAACCAGGTTAGAAACCTGCTAGCACCACCAGATTTAAACCTGGTGCTTGGCTGTGCCCCCACACAACCCCTACAGCACCTCCTGCTGAAGTAACTGTGAGCTCCCAAGTATCAGAGGGGTAGCTGTGTTAGTCTGGATCTGTAGAAGCGACAAAGGGTCCTGTGGCACCTTATAGACTAACAGACGTATTGGAGCTCCCAATCAGCAGTGCTGCTATACTGCCTCCTGCGGGAGACCTCGGGCTGGAGTTGCTGTAAGTTCTCCCACAGCCAAGTGGCCCTTGCAGTGACTCCTTCAGGGGGATCTGTGAGCCGAGCTCCCCCATAGCAAATGCTCCTACACCATTTCCATCGCTGCCTCCTGCTAGCAGGTGCAATAAGCAGTCCTCTGGCACCCTTTTCTCCCTTCCCCCCCCCCCCACCCCCTTTTGTGCTGAGCAGACGCCGGGCGCTTTCTGGCAGCTTGGCTGGGAACCTGCTTCAGGCTGTGCTCACTACAACAGGATTAGCCTCTCATTAAAGCCATCTCCTTTTGATCTAGCCTGGTTGGAGCGAATCTGTCCTGACTCCTTGGCTTTCTGGGGGTGGGGTGAAGTGTTTTCAGGAGACGCTTCCCGCAGTCCTGGGACTTACCCCGACGCTTGTTCTGCTGGGCGCTCTGTGCGGCTAATCTCAGCATTCATGACTCGTGCCGCGGCAGAGCCGAGTCGGCTTTCTGGGGAGTGGCGGTGTCTGCTGCAGCACGTCCATTTGATTGAAAGATTTCAGAAAGCCCAAGGGGTTTCTTCCTGCAGCCCTGGTCACCGGCTAGGTATTGGGGGGCCTCCCGCTCTCATTCTGAGGGCCCTCGGGGTTTAGAGAGGTGCATATTGTGCCCTCATTTGGGATTGTTCTGCAGACTCCCAGGCTCTTGAGCTAGCAAAGATGATGAATTCAGCCTGGGAAAATGCAGACAACCCCCTGGTTTTCTGAAGTCGTTCAGTGGCAGCACTGATTCCTCTTCCGTTGTTTTCTGTTCCCTGGTAGTTGTCAGAGAAGTTCACTCCTCCAGCTCCAATCACAGCTCCAGTAATGAGCCTCCCTACAGAGCTGTGGGCCCTGCTGCCTCAGATTCCCAGATCCCAGGAACTTGGCCAGGCACCCCCGGGAGCACCCAAAGAAGGCAGCATGCAGGTAACCCAGGGGCATCACTCACACCCCAGACTCCTCGCAGGTGTGAGGAGCAAGCTGGCTTGTAAGAGCTTCAGCGTTTGGTGACACTGGGGCTTGGATCTGCCTCTTCCCCACCATAGCATGGCCAGGACCCCAGGGCTGCTCCCTGACCCTTGGAGGAAATGACTGTGTCCGGGCAGAGCAGGGGAGGAGGGAGTGAGCCGTGCTGCGTAAGCAAGTCAAGAGGACCCTAGAGGGCTGCAGGCTCTAAAGGAACAAGCTGCACAGTGGCAGGGGAGTGAGCTGTGGGGCGTGGAGTTCACCTGCCCTGGGCTCAGCACACTGCTGTTGGCTGCTTTTCATTTGGTGTCAGTTTCCCCAGCTGCCCACAGAGAGAATCAAGAGGAAGGAGCTGCTCCCGGAGCACCAGGGGCTGAAGACCATCTTCGAAGGGCTGGTGCAGCGCTGCAGTGCTGTCGCCACCGACCCCGTGAGTTGCCTTTGCGGCTGCTTTTCCTCCCGGGTTGATCTCATAGCTAAATCACAGGGCTGGGAGCCAGGAGGAGTGGGGTCTGTTCCCAGCTCAGCTGCTGACTTCTCTCCCCGCCTCACTCTGTCCACTAGTGCTGCTTCTCTTACTAGGGGATCCCCCCCCCCCCCCCATGCTCTACAGTCTTTCTATGCCCGTGTCCTTTCCTGCAGAGCAGATACTTCTTCCCCTACTGGGCCTCCACCGCACAGCCCCTTCCCAGGGGCTTGTTTGTCTCCCAGTGGGTCTCTAGAAGTGCAGGGGATGGGTAGGTTGGCAGGGGGAGAAGTAAGGCCAGGGTAGGATATTGCTGGGAGCAGCCAGGCAGAGGCTGCTTCTGTCCAGCCTTGCTGTCAGGCCCGCCGGACTATTTCTCGAGCAGCCGCTGTGGCCTGCGTGCTGTGGAACAGGGTGGCAGGCAGGGCTTGCAGTGCGGTGGTCTGGGCTGCATCTCTGGAGAGGGTGGAATGTGCCAGGGTCATTGCAGGCATAGCATTGTTGGCAGGTGCAATGGGGGGGATGTGTTGCCCAGGGGGCACAGTTAGGGGTGTTTGTTACGGTCCATGCCATGACTGTTTCAAGCTGAGTCAGGGGTGCAGCTGTTTGCAGAGCACCCTGGGAGGAGGTGGAAGCAGACGTGGCATGGGAGGTTCGCCCCCTGCAGAGCCTGTGGTGAGGATTTCTCTTCACTTCAGAAAACCAAAAGGAAACTGGAGGACGCGGCTCAGCGGCTGGAGTGCTTGTACGAGAAGCTCCGGGAGCAGGCTGTAAGTGTGCAAACCTGTTCCCTGCCCCTCCGCTGGCTCCAGCGCCCTCCTGCATGCTCATGCCTTGGCACCCTTTGCAAAGAGCTGTGCTTTCTGCATGGCCCTCTAGAGATCAGTGACCTTTAACTCCTTCACCCCATCCCTGAAACCAGCTGAGCTCCCCTTCTTCCCCAGCGCCCCCACAGCAGTGCCAACTCTGGTCAGCATGGGGTTCAGGAGCCCTGTGTGGCTGGGGCACGATGCAATGTGCTGCCGTTACACACGAGGAGTCTCCTGCTGCTGTATGTCAGACATCCACTGGCCTCTCTCCTCCTCTTGGGCAGGAAGCAAACTGCCTGATAGGTGACTCAGCAGGGACTTGGCTTTAGGCTGGCACTGGGGAGCTTGATCCACCAGAGAAGAGCAGGGAGAGGGTCCCAAGAGTCTTGGTGAGGCTGAGGGGTGGGGATGGTCCTTCAAGCCCAGTCACTGAGCAACGCCTGCCCCAGCTGTAGGTGCCCATCTGGAGGTTGGCTGAGGGCTGGCTTGGTAGAGCGTGAGGCTGAGGCGGCTGTGCTTCTTCCCACAGCTCTCCCCTCACATCCTGATGGGACTGCATGAGATCGCTTGCTGCATGGAGGCCCGCAGCTACCAGCAGGGCCTGCTGGTCCACACCAAGGTGGTGAGCAGCAGCAGCTTCAGTGAGGTGTCTGGCTTCATGCCCATCCTGAAAGTCCTCATGAGCATCGCCAGCAAGCTGAATGTCTAGCACCTGGTGCGGAGGTGTGGGGCACCGTCGCCATGGAGACCGAGCGGGATGGTGAATCCGAGCACTGGACTGCAGGCTTCCTCCAGCTCCCAAGTAGCGTGTAGGAGCCAGGCCATCCCCATCCCCCTGCAGAGACCCCACTAGGGACTGACTCTTTCTTTTCCGCAGCTTGTCATCGTTTGTACAGCCAGCCAGGTTGCACTGAGATCCTCCCAGAGCAGCTGCTCCTCCCGTGGCCCCAAACAGAGATGAGAGGAGACGTGTCCGTTTTCAAACTGAGGCTGGCCAGCGTGGCGGGCACCTGCACAAGGGCAAACCAAGGGGCCTCCTTGGCTACCTCTGCGCCCCCCTCTGGGCATGGGGAGACCACCTGGCTACAGCAGAGCCTCGTTGTGAGCTGAGCTCTCCATGCTGCACACAGCCATAGGACCTCCCTTCAACCTCACCCCCTCGGCCCTCTCCCTGCCCCCTCGCCCAACAGTTCAGCAGGGGCATGTGCCAGCCTCTGCTCTGCAGCTGCCTTCTCCTCAGCACACTGCACCTGGATCCCTTTTCCTTCCCCCTCCCCCACTGTGCCCCTTGAGTGCCTCCCCACACCCAAACCCTTCGGCGTCCTGCTCCCGGTGCTCTCTGGCTCCCCTACTCCTCATGGGGAGCGCCGGGTTGCTCTCAGGGCTCCCTCGCAGCATGCAGTGTTTGTTCTGAAAACTCCACTGACTGGCCCCCAGCCTCACATGAGCACCTGTCCTGCTGCCAGACAGTAGTGTGTGAAAGCCCCTAGCCTGGGATTTCAGAGCTGGCTAGGGGATTTTGACACCTGGGAGATGTGCCAATCCCCTAACCGGCTCTGAACACTTCACGGGGAGGGCCCCAAAGCTGGGGGCACAGTAGGTCCCTCTGAGCCAAGTCTAGGACACATCTCCCTTCATCCTGCAAGGCCCACTGGCATAGCAAAGGTAGGGCACTTGCTCCAGGGAATGGCGCTGTCTGAGCCGGAGGCCGTACTGAGCCCTGGCTTGGTATTTGGCTGATGTTGGCTCTAGTGAACCCAAGCGGTGATGGGACCATGGGGTTGGCACTTGGAGGGCGGAGGGTATATCAGGGCTTATGTAGCTCTCGTGCTGCCCAGCCCCCTGCTGGTGATGCCCTCCCCTTGCCCTGTGACGTTCCATGCTGTTTGACACCCCTGCTATCCAGCACAGGGGCAGCCTCTTCCTCCCACCAGTTGGATCCGGAGCACACCCTGCTGAATTGGGGTGCTCAGCTGGGACCCTCGGGGGATGTGTGTATCTCTCTCCCTCGCTCTGTCAGCACAAAGTGCCTCAATAAAACTGCTTTTTGTGAAATTGGCACCTCATTCCCTGGCTCGGAGTCGCCCCCGCACCCTGGTTATAAAAAGAGGTCCCTTTGGGGAAGCTGCCATTCTCAACAGGGCTTGGGGGTCATCTGTACCTTCAGGGGCGAAGAGCAGAGCCTGGCTCTACAGCTGGCTGTTAGTTTGGGGCACTGCTGCAAACTGGATGCTTCCCCTGACGGTTTGTGCTTCAGCGTTTTCTCAGGCATGCTGGGGGCTTAGGCTGACTTGGTTAAAAACCACTTAGACTTTAAGGTCAGAAGGGACCATTATGATCATCTAGTCTGACTTCCTGCACAATGCAGGCCACAGAATCTCACCCACCCACTCCTGGAATAATCCTCTCCGCTATTGAAGTCTTCAAATCATGGTTTAAAGACTTCACGATGCAGAGAATCCTCCAGCAACTGACCCCGTGCCCCACACTGCAGAGGAAGGTGAAAAACCTCCAGGGCCTCTGCCAATCTACACTGGAGGAAAATTCCTTCTTGACCCCAAATAGGGTGATCAGTTGAACCCTGAGCATGTGGGCAAGACTCACCAGCCAGACACCCAGGAAAAAGTTCTCTGTAGTAACTTCTAACATCCCATCACTGACCATTGGTCCTATTTACCACTGATGGCAATTAACTGACCTTTGACTAAGATCATGTTATCCCATCAAACCATCCCTTCCATAAACTTATCTAGCTTAATCTTGAAGCCAGATAGGTCTTTTCCCCCCACTGCTTTCCTTGGAAGGCTGTTCCAGAACTTCACTCCTCTGATGATTAGAAACCTTCATCTAATTTCAAGTCTAAACTTCCTAATGGCCAGTTTATATCTGTTTGTTCTTGTGTCCACATTGGTACTGAGCTTAAATAATTCCTCTCCCTCTCTGGTATTTATCCCTCTGATATATTTAAAGAGAGCAATCATATCTCCCCTCAGCCTTCTTTTGGTTAAGGTAAACAAACCAAGCTCCTTGAGTCTCCTTTCATAAGACAGGTTTTCCATTCCTCGGATCATCCTAGTGGCCCTTCTTTGTACCTGTTCCAGTTTGAATTCATCCTTCTTAAACATGGGAGACCAGAACTGCACACAGTATTCCAAATGAGGTCTCACCAATGCCTTGTATAACGGTACTAACACCTCCTTATCTCTACTAGAAATACCTCGCCTAATGCATCCCAAGACCGCATTAGCTTTTTTCACGGCCATATCACATTGGCGACTCATAGTCATCCTGTGATCAACCAGGACTCTGAGATTCTTCTCTTCTGTTACTTCCAATGGATGTGTCCCCAGCTTATAACTAAAATTCTTGTTATTAATCCCTAAATACATAACCTTACACTTCTCACTATTAAATTTCATCCTATTACTATTACTCCAGTTTACAAGGTCATCCAGATCTTCCTGTAGGATATCCCGATCCTTTTCTGAATTGGCAATACCTCCCAACTTTGTGTCATCCGCAGACTTTATTAGCACACTCCCACTTTTGGTGCCGAGGTCAATAATAAAAAGATTAAGTAAGATTGGTCCCAAAACTGATCCTTGAGGAACTCCACTAGTAACCTCCCTCCAGCCTGACAGTTCACCTTTCAGTATGACCCACTGTAGTCTCCCCTTTAACCAGTTCCTTATCCACCTCTCAATTTTCATATTGATCCCCATCTTTTCCAATTTAACTAATGATTCCCCATGTGGTACTGTATCAGATGCCTTACTGAAATCGAGGTAGATTAGATCCACTGCGTTTCCTTTATCTAAAAAAGTGTTACTTTCTCAAACGAGATCAGGTTGGTTTGGCCCGATCTACCTTTTGTAAAACCATGTTGTAATTTGTTCCAATTGCCATTGGCCTCAATGCCCTTAACTTCAAAATTTTTCCAAGACCTTGCATACTACAGATGTCAAACTAACGGGCCTGTAGTTACCCGGGTCACTTTTTTTTCCCTTTCTTAAAAACAGGAACTTAGAGCTGTAGCACAGAGACAACACATGTCCCCTGAGTGCTCTCCTCCAGTATTAAACCATCTGTCCTTGCCAGGCTGAGGGGCCTGGGCTGGTTTGGGGCAGAGAGTGGTCTTTGGGGTTTTGCACTAGTGAGCACCCTCAGGTATATTACTGTGCAAGCTTTACACTTGTAGACGAGATCCTCAGCATTGCTTCACAGGAGTCAGTAGGGCTGCACCAGGTCACACCAGCTGAGGATCTGGCCCCTTGTCTCCACTGCAGTAGGCTCAAGCTCAAGTGCCTGCTCCAAATCAGGTAGAGTGATAGACCTGCTCCCGGGTCCCAGAGGAGTGCTTATGCACTGGGCACTTGGGCAGAAGGGTGCTGGGGCAGGCTGTTTCATGGCACTTACTTTCATGCTGCAAAATAACTCCCCCGTTCAGTGGATTCCCTACCAGTCTCTCACCTTACAGCCCTGTTTTAGTTTCCCCCAGTATTTTGAGTTTGATTCATAGTGGCAAACCGGCTTCTCCTTCCTGGATGGTACCAAGCCCTCGAACCAAAGCTTGGCTGTACTATGCATTGGGTCTGTGAAAGTAGAATGAATTATATTGTAACTATAACTCATTAAAGAAATGCTGCTTGTTGCTTTAAGCAGGAGAAAGGCTTGTTGAAACATAGTTGTCAGGAAGAAAAACATTAAGGTGTGAGACAATGGGTCCTCTTAAGGTAATGGTGGAACATTAAGCTAGGAGATCGGTCAAAGTTAGCATGCAAATAAGATATGTATGTATATTTGTCAGTTTCTGCTCCCTTTGTTTCTTTTGTTAAGTTTGCTTCCCCTTATCTGTATAAATAAGTTAGCTTGAGCCTTTGCATGCCACTCACATTTATCCCTGTGATTGGCAAAGCTCTTCGCTAATAAACAGAGTGGTCTGACAAATTTTGTGAGTCTTGAATCTGACTTTGACAGGTCAGACTCACGGGCTGGCTTTCCTACTTCCAGCCACCTGCAGAATCATATGCTCGGCCTACAGGCAGCAGATGGGTGCTGGTCTCCCAAGTCCACTGTTTTCCCTTCCCCCCACCCCCCACCCCCCCACACACACACAGCCCAAGCTCCACCGTCCTGGTGCCAAAAGAAGCTTCAGTTCACCACAGGCTGGGCAGCTCATCAGAACAGGAGGGCGTACCTGCAGTTACTATCAATGGCAGCATTTGTTTCTGGCTGTTCCCAGATGCAGGCAGATGTCCCTGCATTGGCATACACCTGGGGCATAGCTGAGGGGCTTTCCCCAGCCCTGAGGGAGTGAGCGACTGAGAAGCGCTCAGGTATATTGTTGGAAGTTTAGAGTTCTGGCATGCAAAGCTGTTGCACCTGTGACCTGGCCCTGGGAGCAGATCTGTCACTCAGCCTACACTCCCCCAACTCTCACACTTGAGCATGAGGCCAGCTAGCTTTGGAGCAGTGCTGCATTGGTTGTGACGTGGTCCCTTCCAAAGCAGGCTGCTCACCAAAGCCAGCTGGCAGCCCCTACCAGTAAGGGGAGCGAGGGTAACTAAATTCTACATAACATAGGCAAGGTATTTCTAGTAGAGATAAGGAGGTGTTAGTACCGTTATACAAGGCATTGGTGAGACCTCATTTGGAATACTGTGTGCAGTTCTGGTCTCCCATGTTTAAGAAGGATGAATTCAAACTGGAACAGGTACAAAGAAGGGCCACTAGGATGATCCGAGGAATGGAAAACCTGTCGTATGAAAGGAGACTCAAGGAGCTTGGTTTGTTTACCTTAACCAAAAGAAGGCTGAGGGGAGATATGATAGTGGTAAATAGGACCAATGGTCAGTGATGGGATGTTAGAAGTTACTACAGAGAACTTTTTCCTGGGTGTCTGGCTGGTGAGTCTTGCCCACATGCTCGGGGTTCAGCTGATCGCCATATTTGAGGTCGGGAAGGAATTTTCCTCCAGGGTAGATCAGCAGAGGCCCTGGAGGTTTTTCACCTTCCTCTGCAGCATGGGGCACGGGTCACTTACCGGAGGATTCTCTGCATCTTGAAGTCTTTAAACCATGATTTGAGGACTTCAATAGCTGAAACATAGGTGAGAGGATTATTCCAGCAGTGGGTGGGTGAGATTCTGTGGCCTGCATTGTGCAGGAGGTCAGACTAGATGATCATAATGGTCCCTTCTGACCTTAAAGTCTATGAGTCTATAATTGTCTGTGTCACCTGACTGCTTTAGCTGATGCCTGGTCTACACTGGGAGGGGAGGGGTCGATGTAAGGTAAGCAACTTCAGCTCCGTGAATAACCCCCATCGACTCCGTCTCTCCCCGCGGTGGAGTACCAGAGTCGATGGCAGAGCGATCGGGGATCAATTTATTTGCGTCTACACTAGACGTGAAAAATCGATCCCCGAAAGATCGATCACTACCTGCCAATTCAGTGGGTAGTGAAGATGTACCCTAAGTCTCATATTTCGGGAACTAGATTTTGCATATTGATCCCGAGCGGCAGAGCCATGGGTGCTCAACTTCAGCCCCGGGTCTTTTACTTGAGAAAGAGTTTGTGTGCATGCGCGTGTGGATGGCTGAGACTATTCTTACTGCAAAACTGGTTTTGCTCTTCACGTTCACTTTGCATGTGGGTTTCACAGAATTGCAAGGCACTGAACCAATTCAGGCACCTCAGGCAGACTGCCGCGAGGGCTGTGGGTTCCGGTGCCGCTGGGCCCTAACCAAAACTGAAAGGAGCAGTCGGTGGGGAAAGGGAGGGAATAATCAGCCTTTCCATTTTACTGGGCTTTTGTAATGCTGTTTGGGGGCTGATGTAACCCACCCTCTCATCCCACTAACAGTAGAGAAAAGCACTGTACTCGGCGTAAGGCAGTGGATTGGCACTCAGGAGATCTAGGTGCCATGCTGGACTGCCACGGAAACTCTGTATGACCCTGGGCAAGTCATTTAATCCCTGTGTGTCTCTGAACCCCATCCCTAAAAGAGCCAGAATAAGTTTTCCTTTCTCCCAGCCTTTGGCTGGCTCAGCTAGCTAGCCTGGACACTCTTTGGAGCAGGCCCCCTCTCCCATTGTGTGTATGAAGTCCAGCACTAGATGGGGCCGCATCTCAGTTGGTACGTCTAGCTCCTACTTTCATGCAAATAATATTTCAGCTCCCAACTTGGCTCCCCCAGGCATTAAACAAGCCAGTGGAAAAGTGAACACAAAGGCCTGAACTGCACATACTGGATCCTGGGACCTGTCCAGCTGTGAAAAGCGATGGAGAGGCCTGTCCAGCCATCCCCTGGAGCCAGCATGGGGCATTCCCTCCAGGCCACTTCCTAAAGCTCTCTAAGCAGTCTAACCTATGGGGCTACAGCCATGATCTTCCTTGGAGAAGCTCTTCCACAGCCCAGCACCCCTTGTCAGGAATTCCCCCAATATTGAGCTTAATTTTTCCCTTCTTCCCATGGATCCTAGAGTAAAGGCCAAGTTTTCCACGAACTAACCCCCTCCCTCCAAGCGTTTGCAGGCTGGTCACAGCACTTAGTGCCTTTCCTTCTAAGTCAGGGTATCTTATGTTTGTGCTAATAACCTAATACTTGGCTCTTTCCAGGTGGCGATCTCCAGGCATTTTCATCATTATCTCTGTTTATAGATGGGGAAAGTGAGGCAAAGAGCAGCAAAGTCACTTGTCTAAGGTCACCCAGCAGATCTGTAATAGAATCCAGGTTTTTTGGAGTCCAAGTCTAGTGTTCTAACCACTGCGAAACACTGCCTCTAATACACTGTTTCCATTATGGTCTTCCCCTTGGCCTAGTGTTGGCTGATGGTGTGGTGTGGCGGGAGCCAAGGGTTTACAGCTGCTGCACATCTCCACTCGTGGGTGCCCACACCACTGGCCGTACCGAGGTGTCCCTGCACAGGGAGTGCATGTTCCACTCCGAAAGAAGGGCGCCTGCCTTCCCAAAGAGTAGGGGGCCGCGTGTGAGCCCCGAAGGCCCAGAACACACTAATCCTGCTGTAGATCACATCATGTCTGCAGGCGAGGGTTATGTGTGTGTGTACGGCGGAGGCGAGATTGTTAGGCAGTATTTGTTTGTAAAGCCACTTGCTCGCAGGATAATACTTGCACTAACTTCTATTGAAGGAGCAGTGTGAGTCCTTGCAAAGTCCTTTCCCAAAGTGTCTTTGAAGCCAAGAACCCATTGAAAGGAAAAAAGGCCTGGAGAGGGGATTAGTTTGTTCAGCAGCTGTGAATTTCAGTGGGAGGCTGATGAACTCCAAAGTCTTTGTTTAAATTTTTTGTAAGCAGCTCGGCTGGAGTGAGAGACCCACACAGAGGCCACAGCCTAAGACAAGAAGGAATCCGAGCCGCAGGGAGTTGAAAACGCCCCACAAGGACTTTTCCCAAACACTTTCGGAAAAGGTGTTGTGTGGAGAACGGCGGGGATTAGCATGTGAAATGGGGTTTCCATTGACTCCGGGCAAGGGAGGGGAAAGGGGCTGGCTTGGGGAGTTATTAGCATTTGGTTCCCGTCTGTGCTTGCCCATTAAGAGGTTGGGCCTGGAAGGCAGCTGTTTGTGTGTCATCTGGGCAGAGGTGACCACCTGGGAAGCCGAATGTAAATATTTCTCCTCGAAGGAATGCACCTTCATTAAAACGCAATGAATACGGGGAAGCATCCAATAGTGCGGCACAATGGCCTGCTGCCTTTGCCGCTGGGGCTTCTTGTGCCTGCCTCACCCCCGGCCTGCTGCGTGGGTCAGTGCCCTGTGCAGCTGCTGGGCTGGCGTTTCGTTCCACAGAAAGGGGCAAGTGGAGGGGGCTGGATCCCCCGGCTGTGGCGCTCCCAGCAGGCTGCCTGCTCGGCCTTGGCGGGGAGGGGGAGATGGAGCTGCCCGTCACCAACAGGTGTCACTGTGATGAATGGCAGTCGCTGGGGAAGGCCAGAGCCTAGAGGCACCAATTGTGTGGGGAATAATACGGCCAGTGAAAGAGGGGTCCGGTTCCCTGTGGACTTGGCCTTGGTGCATTCCAAGGCAAGGGGGGAGGGGGGCGCGTAGCAGTTCTAGCAGCTCCCCATTCTCCCCTCGCTGGTGGAGCAGCAGAGGAAATGGAGAGAGAGCTCCTGGCCAGGAGGGGGGAAAGCAGGCCTCTGGGGCTTGCAGACCCTCGGGAACCATCCAGCTCCTTCGGGTGCACCTACGCAGCCCACAGCAGCAAGCCTCTGGCCCCAGCCTCAGGCTCGCGGGGCTCAGGTTCCTGTGCTAAAAATTGCTGTGTAGATGCTGCTGCCAGGTGCTCAGATGCTGACCCCACCCTTCCCCAGGCCTGAGACCCTCAGCCACAACATTGGCACAGCTGGTTTCATCATGGCAGCCTGAATCCGTCGCCCAGGCTTGGGCCCTCGCTGCCACGGGCTGTGTGGAAGCAGGGGCTGCTAATGCAGAGCAATGACGCTATGGCAAAGTGGGCAGGGGCCCTGCTTATAAACGGGGCTGGGAAGGAGGTAGAAATATATTGGTGGTGCTGGGAGGAATCCAGGGCTTTAGAATGAGCTTTGGAATGGGAACTGCACAGGCCCAGGTACTCAGCTGGTGGCAGTGGCCAGGGTTCATTGAGGTGAGTGGGATGCTGGCCACTGACACCAGCTCAGGGGCTGGCCCAAAGCATTTACTCTGTGAGCTAACACCCCGGTGCGGGAGGGGAGCCGTAGGGAGGGGGGCTGGAGAGTCCCAAGCCAGAAGAGCCCATTGTGATCTTCTAGTCCGGCCTCCTGTATAACACCGGCCATAAACAGAGGCATGGGGAGGTTGCTTTGTCACACAGGGAGTCTGGGGCAGAGCTAGGAACTGGACCTGCTCTCCTGGGTCTGCTGGACAGGGTTCCAGTCCAGCCAGGACCTAAACCAGTGACCACCCTTGTCTCGTGCCTCTTGGCTGACAGAGTCCTGGGGTGGGTTTGAACCAGTGACTGGGCACTGGGCGTTACCACCTGACTGGTATTTGACTGGCCTGGCCAGGGTTTTTATGGATTGGCCAGAAAAAGTGCCAGGTTTTTTTTTGCATTTCAAAGATGGTAACCCTAGGCACTGACTATCTGTATGCCCTAGTCCCAGCTCCCGAGCCAGCCAGCCCCCAGGAGTGGGTGGGGATGTGGGTGGGGGGTGGGATGGTGGAAGCCATTTGGATACTGTGGTGAGGGGCATGCTATAAATCTGAAGATTATGTCAGCCTTTGAGTGGTAGGGGCCCTGCATGGTACTGGAGGGTAGTACATGGGGGTGTTTGCCCCTCTCTGTGAATGGGGCCATCTGATGGAGAGAAAGCGGCTTTCTGGGGTGCTGCCTGCCTGCCATGTGTAGGAGAAAGACAGGACGGAACTTCGCAGACCCCGGCTCCCATGGCTCAGAGGCACTCTTGCTGCCTTACATATTGGGCCTAAGTCCAAGGTCTTGCCACCGTGTGCTCATCGCTCATCGGAGGGTGTTTCCTCCGGATGTCTGAGAAATTATATTCTCCAGTTCTCTCCACAGGACAATGCTTCGTGGGGCTGCTGTCATGAGGTGGTTGCATCTGTGATGGCTGAACACCCTGGGGCCCCTCCCACTGAGAGGAGGTGCCTAACGAGAGAAGGCGGTGGTACCAGTTCTGAAATGCGCCTGCACTGGGCTCCGGGGGCAGAACGAACCCTCCTCCTCCCCCAGCCAGGCTATCACAATCCACCTCGCTCTGCCCCTCTCGCCTCCTTCTCTGGGATGGGAGCTAGACCTGGCAGGCTGTCTTGAAGAGCAGCAGGCCTGGACTGCCGCTGCTGAGCCTCTCTCACTGGAGCTGTTTCGGGGGGGAGGGCGGAGGGGTTGAGCCACTTGAGCAGCCCCGCCCGCCCCTTGGACACACTGACTTTCTTTCGCTGTCAGCAGCGTGGGAGGCAGCTGCCCAATGGGACTGAATCTGAGGGACGCTTGCACATGCAGACACACCCATGCTAGCTCACTAACAATTGTGGTGAAGCTGCAGCAGCATGGGCAGTGGCATGCGCTAGCCACCCGGGTCCCTACCTAGCATCTGGGGCGGGCCTGTATGTGGGCGGCTAGCCTGTCTTGCTGCTCATGCTGGGGCGGCTGCACCGCTAGTATTATTCAAGCGAGCTGTACCAAAGCTAACTCGGGTATGTGTACACATGCTGCAGTCATACTGTGGATCGCTCTGTAGCCCCACCCTGAGAGATCACTGTGAGCAAAACTGCACCAGTCTCCAGGTCTAAGGGCGGGTTGCCTGGGAGCCAGGAACACCAGATATTGGCCAAGATGCATTGGCACAACCTTCTCAATGAGGTTCAAAACAGTGAGTTGAGACAGGTCCATCATGGGTGAGATCATCTGTCTCAGCAGGTGGTTTCCTACATTGAGGCCTGGCCGTTGCTTTAAGAGAGGCTGTCTCCTGACATTCCATTGCATGGTGTTGGCAATCTCCTCCAATACCAGACCCAGCTCCTCTCTATTGGCCTTCCCCAGGCACTGAGGACATTGAAGCAGTTCCCAGGCTGCAGCTCAAAGCTCCCTCAGCATCTCCAGAGCTCAGTGAGAGTTGCAGGGGGGAAGACTCTGTGTTTGTTTGCCCCCCTCCTCAGGGAACACTGCTGCCAAGGAGGCAGAGCTTGGTCTGGATCCAAGTGATCTCTTCCAAGGTCACTTGGACACTAATGGCATGACCTGTAAGCAGCTGGAGACAGCCTAGGCTGCTCACCCGTGGTAGGGTCTGTCCATTGCTGCTTGGCAGGTGCTGTGTCGGAGGCAAAGGACCCATTTTGTGCCTCCCGCTCAGCCATGTGCCCAGTTTTCAGTGTCTAAGCCACAGGTGGCACGGGAGCTCCCCTGCTCTCGCCACCTCCTATGGCAGCTGTCCCCAGCCATCTGTCTGCTGTGCTGTCTTGAGAGGCTGATGTCGGGGAAGAGGCTAATTAGGGACTACCATAGGGCTACACAACAGGGAACGGTGACATTGTCCAGGCAGCTGCACCATGATCTTCCCTGGCATCTTCCACAGCCCAGCCAGGGCTGCTTCCCTCAGAGGGTGGTTGATAGAAGGGTCTCCCAAGTGCCATCAGGAAACATGTTCCTGGAGTCAGCCACTTCCAAGCAGGGGTAACCTCCACCCGTCCATTGCACAACCCCCAAACCACATTCTGCACCTGGGCAGCTCTAGGAGCTGAACGTAATGGATGTGAGCTAGCAAGTTAGCTCCAAAGAATCCTCATCCGCACTCTCCTAGGTTTCCCAGGTCAGGGATTTTTTTGGCAGGGGGAGGGTACCTGAAATAAACTGGAGGGATTCAGCGTGGGAGGCAGTGGTTTGTAAGTGTCTCTACCACAAGCCATGCCCATGAACACTAGGCACTAATCCCCACCACCCATGCGCATACACACACGCAGCGCAGGGGAGCCTGGAACTGGAGACTGAACTAGAAGAGGACTGAGAGACACTGGCAGGGTAGTGAGGAAGTGTCTTTACTCTCAGACAGCTGCCTAATGGCCCCCAAATGTGAAATGAGTTGTCAGGCCGTAGTCTGTATTCCAGTGTATCCACCTCGCAAATACCAGCAACATGTCTGGCTCGCTGACAACAGAGGTCTCGGCCTGACTTCTCACCCTCACCAGGGCAGGGCTGAGGGATGGGGTGGAGCAGTATGGAGGACGCTTGTCCACCTGCTGCTCATGTTATCCACTGACCAGGGCTAGACGGTACTTTGCTCTCCAGAGCTATAATCACCCAATTAACTATACAGCTGCTAGTGAAAGAAAAGAACCCAGTGACTTAGACACCTCAGCATTTTGCAAGCACTTGGCTACTGATTTATTGCATTGACTATTGGTTTACAAACATGGCTACAGGAGAGGGCTACTGGCAAGTAATTTATCTAAGCTGGCTCCTGATCAGTCTACAAGAGATTTCAAACAGCGGCCACTGCAGAAGAATAGGTGACAAAGGCACAGCCCTGCACAATCGCGGTGCTGGTGCAGTGAACTCCTACATCCCACGGCTGACACAGCGTATCTCACCCCCTGGCTAGGACCAGAGACATATCAGCCAACTCTTTACAATGCGCACTTTGCCCGCAGCATATATACAATCAGTGTCAAGGCAAATTGTTATGTATACATCACAGTCACTGTGCAATAAATTAAACATCAAAGTGCTCAACTGTCCTATTTACACCACCATTAAATAGTTACCACCGGTGTTCTCAGCCTAGGGGGAAGGGTTAGTAATTAGTGTGAGGCATAAGAGTGCTTGGCAAATGCAGGGGGGGGGGGAGGGGGTGCTCGTCTGCTCAAACCCTCCTTTGAAGATCCTTGGGAAGGCGCGGCGGGGCTGGAGAGCGGTCGAGGAGCCTCCATGGGGCAGCATGTGAGAGCCTTAGTGGGGAGGAACGCCCCCGGTGTGGCGGGGAGCCCTGATGCAGTTGCTGCGGAGATGCAGTGTGAGCATGAGAGCGCGAGTCATGGGATCCCTGGCTGGACGCAGTCAGACAGCAGCTGATTAGGCAGGTCAAATGGCACCCTGGAATCTCACCCCGCTAAGGCGCTTACTTACACTGCGGTGCACTGTAAGGAATGGCAGAGCTGAGCAAAGGGGGAGGGGCGGAGCAGGGGCTGGAAGGACTCTCATCAGAGGGCTTTCTCACCCGAGGATGGTTGCACCTTCTCTCTCCCTTCACCCCTCATGGGAGAGGCAGTTGTTTTTTTTAAATGCCTCTGACTGTTGAGCGTCATGCACAGGGAATATTAAACAAGGCCCACAGTTGCTGAGCCAGAGGTGCTGCTGTCCAAACCCAGCACTGGCAGCTTGAGGTTTGCAGGACTATTCCCCAGGCCCCGCTTTGATTGCTACTCTCTCTAGTCTAGTAGTCTGGTGCACATACCTGGCAAGCTTTGGGCACTAAGGCTCCCCGATACCAACCTTATGTTTGTTCCAGGACA
This sequence comes from Macrochelys suwanniensis, assembly GCA_033296515.1. Taxonomy (NCBI): domain Eukaryota; kingdom Metazoa; phylum Chordata; order Testudines; family Chelydridae; genus Macrochelys; species Macrochelys suwanniensis. Next base: position 72,250,733 of record CM065778.1, on the reverse strand, counting down.
CAGACTGCAACAGCAGTGTTTCCATCTGATGTTAACTAGCTAGTTCTTGGTGTTGCTAGTGTAAATCCAGAGTCACCCCCACCACGCAGCAGGCCAGAGGGGTGTGGCTCTGGATTTAGGCGTGCAAATCCCAGCTGGCTTTGTCTATGCTGGGGGTGTGGGCCACACATTGCTAGAGGTGAAGGCCACTTCCCAGTGCAGGCAAGGCCCTGCCGGCAGCAGCCTGTGGCCTGCCATCATCACCAGAGGCACCGTTTCAAGCACCGGCTGGACAGTGCCCAAGAGCTGACGCCTTCCTTGGGGTTGTGCTGGGAAACAGAACAGAGCCAGGAAGGAATGCTGCCAGGGGGCATGAGACAGGGCACCAGGATGGCATTAGGGTTTCCTCTTGATCTTGCGAGTGGCCCCGCCACCCCCGCTCCGTTCCCGCTTCTCCTTGCGGATGCAGAAGTACTTGGTGACCCTCTTGCGGCACTGCTCGCACCGCACGGCACAGCACCAGTGGAACTTGCAGTTGCAGCTGGACACCATCTCGGCCCGCCTCTCTTCCACAGCCAGCCCACAGTCCCCGCACAGCCGCCGGCAGCTCCGCTTCTCCCACCGACTCAGTGCCTTGCCCCGCTTGAGGCACTCCCGGCCCTCGGTCCCCAGCAGCCCCAGGGTCTTGTTCTCCAGGCAGTAGTCGGGGGAGTCTTCCAAGTGGACCAGCTCCTTCTTGGAGATGGAGCTGAAGGTCTCAGCGATAGCTCCCCGGCTGGCCGCGCTGTTGCCCACGCCTTGCAACAGATCCACTTTCAGGGCCTTGTGGTACTTTTCCTTCAGGTACGTGCCCACCTCCCGGAACTCGGGCAGCTGCAGCCAGCAGGTCTGGGTGGTGCAGCTGCCTGACACACCGTGGCACTTGCAGGTCCGCTTCATGGTCCCCTTCACCGCCTAGAAGACAGAGAGGATGTAACAGCCCATCAGCCAGGACACTCTGGCGTGCTGGTGCATTACCATTCCTGGAGCCACTGTGCCGAGAGGCAGCAGCCAGGAGAGTTCGCCATGGGCCCTTTTCTAGTGAAAGGGGCATTGTCGAGATAAAATCATGGAGCAAACCCCCCACACACACATTTACCCATGTCGCCACCCAGTGTCTGAATGGAGTGATTTGCAGTGCGTGTGTGCGCACGCGAGCAAACCCTCCCCACCTGGCCAGCAGATGAGTAAGACCGAAAGGATTTACAAAACCAAATGCAGAATGCAACTGTTACTGTCACTGGTGCATGTTTTATGGTGACAATTTGGCCCTTCCTGCAGTGCAGCTGGTGAGGCTAGCCTGGGCCAGGTTCCCTTTATGGCTAGCAAGTGGGGTTTGCCTGCTAGCGCTGCACCAGGCTGCTGTGTTTGGGTTGCAGACATGACAGGGCAGATTTACATTTCAAAGAAAAGAGCCAAGCCGAATGGATCAGTGTTTGTAAACTCCCTTCCCTCTCCTCTGTTTAAAGGCTGGACCTCAATTGTTTGACAATCCCTTCTGAATCACAGAAGACACGGCTCCTAGAAAGGAGCCAGCTTTCCCTCCAGCTTTCCTCAGTAGAGCTTCTCCGGAGTAGGGGGCTATTTTCAGTGTCCGCAGCTTCACTAGGCCCTAATCCTGTAACTTCATCCACTAACTACACCATGGTGCCATGCAGGCACATGGGTGTGCCCATGCAGACGAAGTGCCAGGATTAGGTCCCTAATCAACACCCTTATCCCCTTCCCCCAGGGCTGTCAGCGCCATGTTCCAATAGATGATTGTGAGCCAGTTATTGAACTCTCTCACCCTCTGGGGAGCGCCTGGAGGCTCCAGTGGGGAAACTCATCCTGTTAGAAAATGTGTTGCTAGGTGCATTTTAACCAGCCTGATGCTAGCCTCCTCGCAGCACCTAGTGTAGACACAGGCGAGTTGGGATTAAAAACACATTAGCTGGGTGTGGGGGGAGCTGTCCTTGGGGTTACCCACCAGCCAACAACACCTTTTTAAGCACGATGGCTGTCCTTCACCATATTAAGGGCCAAATCCTGGATCACCTCACATTAGTCGAGACATGGTAGTGCCCCAATTCCTAACACAGCAGGTGCAATCTGACCTGCCTGAAGCCAATGGGAAGTTTGCCATCGATGCCAGTGGGTCCGGGATTCCACGCAGTGTGTTTTCCCAGGATAGAAAAGGCGAGAGCAAGGAGAGAGACGCTGACCAAGGGGGCTGGGAGTTGCCTAGGGAAGACCTGGGTTGTACTGGCACCTTCAGGGACAAAAGAGTGCAGTAACGAACAGCAGAGAGGCTAACAGAGGGAGTTTGCCTGGGATCTGTCTGAGAGGAGGTACGCTAAGTGCTGCATTAGGGGGACTGTGGTGGTGAGTATCTGAGTGTCTGTTGCAGGGACAGTTTGGCAGTTTGACCGTGTGCTTGATTGTTTGATTGCTTGTTTGAAAAGTGTGAATTGGGAGTGCTTTGTTCCAGGTTGGCCTGACTGTTATAAAAAGGCAGTCAGCTGCGAACCAGCTGAGTGGCTAACAGAGGGAGTTTGCCTGGGAGTTCGCCTGCGGGGAGCATACTGAGGCTTTCCTCTTGCAGGTTTCTCTGAGTAGCTTCTGCCACAGGTGAGGAAGCTCTTAGAAGAGACTATGGAAGCTGAGCGATCAGCTGTTGTGACCTGCACAGGATGTGCCATGTTTGTCTTTCTTCCACAGGATAGAAGCGACTTTGTACAAAGTGCAAGCTGATCTCCATATTGGAAGAGAAGATTCAAGGTCTGGAGAAACGAGTATCAACCCTGCGTTCCATAAGAGAGAATGAGGATTTCCTGGAAAGATGTCAGGACATGCTTCAGCGGGCACAATGTTCTGAAGATTCAGAGAAGGCTATGCAGCAGGGACAGAAGGCCAGTGAGGAAAATTGGCGGCATGTGACCTCCAGAAGAGGAAAGAGTACCAGAAAAGTCCATGTACCAGAAACGCAGATTCAGATGAGCAACCGTTTTCATGTTCTCTCCACAGGTACTAGTGCAGAGAGTGGAGTGGATGATACATCTGAGGGAATAGAGCAGAAGGAGACTCCACCGATTGGAAGGCATGAGATGCACCGTCCTAGGGATGGGGGTTCCACGACCACCACTCCCAAGAGAAGGAGGTGGATGGTGGTGGTCGGGGACTCCCTCCTCAGGGGGACTGAGTCATCTATCTGCCGCCCTGACCGGGAAAACCGAGAGGTGTGCTGCTTGCCAGGGGCTAGGATTCATGATGTGACTGAGAGACTGCCGAGACTCATCAAGCCCTCAGATCGCTACCCCTTCCTGCTTCTCCACGTGGGCACCAATGATACTGCCAAGAATGACCTTGAGCATATCACTGCAGACTACGTGGCTCTGGGAAGAAGGATAAAGGAGTTTGAGGCGCAAGTGGTGTGCTCATCTATCCTCCCTGTGGCAGGAAAAGGCCGGGGTAGAGACCGTCGAATCATGGAAGTCAACGAATGGCTACGCAGATGGTGTCGGAGAGAAGGGTTTGGATTCTTTGACCATGGGATGGTGTTCCAAGAAGAAGGAGTGCTAGGCAGAGACGGGCTCCACCTAACGAAGAGAGGGAAGAGCATCTTTGCAAGCAAGCTGGCTAACCTAGTGAGGAGGGCTTTAAACTAGGTTCACCGGGGGAAGGAGACCAAAGCCCCGAGGTAAGTGGGGAAGTGGGATACCGGGAGGAAGCACAAGTAGGTGAGTGCAAGAGGGGAGGGCTCCTGCCCCATACTGGGACAGCAGGACGATCAGTGAGTTATCTTAAGTGCCTATACACAAGTGCAAGAAGCCTGGGAAATAAGCAGGGAGAACTGGAAGTCATGGCTCAGTCAAGGAATTATGATGTAATTGGAATAACAGAGACTTGGTGGGATAACTCACATGAATGGAGTACTGTCATGGATGGATATAAACTGTTCAGGAAGGATAGGCAGGGCAGAAAAGGTGGGGGAGTTGCGTTGTGTGTAAGAGAGCAGTATGACTGCTCAGAGCTCCAGTATGAAACTGCAGAAAAACCTGAGAGTCTCTGGATTAAATTTAGAAGTGTGAGCAACAAGGGTAATGTCGTGGTGGGAGTCTGCTACAGACCACCAGACCAGGGGGATGAGGAGGATGAGGCTTTTTTCCAGCAACTAACAGAAGTTACTAGATCACAGGCCCTGGTTCTCATGGGTGACTTTAATCACCCCGATATTTGCTGGGAGAGTAATGCAGCAGTGCACAGATAATCCAGGAAGTTTTTGGAAAGTGTAGGGGACAATTTCCTGGTGCAAGTGCTGGAGGAACCAACTAGGGGAAAAGCTCTTCTTGACCTGCTGCTCACAAACAGGGAAGAAATAGATGAAGCAATAGTGGATGGGAACCTGGAAGGCAGTGACCATGAGAAGGTCGAGTTCAGGATCCTGACACAAGGAAGAAAGGAGAGCAGTAGAATACAGACCCTGGACTTCAGAAAAGCAGACTTTGACTCCCTCAGGGAACTGATGGGCAAGGTCCCCTGGGAGAATAACATGAGGGGGAAAGGAGTCGAGGAAAGCTGGCTGTATTTTAAAGAATCCATATTGAGGTTGCAGGAACAAACCATCCCCATGTGTAGAAAGAAAAGTAAATATGGCAGGCGACCAGCTTGGCTTAACAGTGAAATCCTTGCTCGTCTTAAACACAAAAAAGCAGCTTACAAGAAGTGGAAGATTGGACAAATGACCAGGGAGGAGTATATAAATATTGTTCAGGCATGCAGGAGTGAAATTAGGAAGGCCAAATCACACTTGGAGTTGCAGCTAGCCGGAGATGTTAGGAGTAACAAGAAGAGTTTGTTCAGGTATGTGAGCAACAAGAAGAAAGTCAAGGAAAGTGTGGGCCCCTTGCTGAATGAGGGAGGGAAACTAGTGACAGAGGATGTGGAGAAAGCTAGTGTACTCAATCCTTTTTTTGCCTCTGTCTTCACAGACAAGGTCAGCTCCCAGGCAGCTGCACTCCGCAGCATGGTATGGGGAGGAGGTGACCAGCCCTCTGTGGAGAAAGAAGTAGTTCAGGACTATTTAGAAAAGCTGGACGAGCACAAGTCCATTGTGCTGGATGCATTGCATCTGAGGGTGCTAAAGGAGTTGGCCGATGTGATTGCAGAGCCATTGGCCATTATCTTTGACAAATCATGGCAATCGGGGGAGGTCCCGGATGACTGGAAAAAAGCTAATGTAGTGCCAATCTTTAAAAAAGGGAAGAAGGAAGATCCAGGGAACTACAGGCCAGTCAGTCTCACCTCAGTCCCTGGAAAAATCATGGAACAGGTCCTCAAGGAATCAATTCTGAACCACTTAAAGGAGAGGAAAGTGATCAGGAACAGTCAGAATGAATTCACCAAGGGCAAGTCATGCCTGACTAACCTAATTGCCTTCTATGATGTGATAACTGGCTTTGTGGATGAGGGGAAAGCAGTGGATGTGCTATTTCTTGACTTTAGCAAAGCTTTTGATATAGTCTCCCACAGTATTCTTGCCAGCAAGTTAAAGAAGTATGGGCTGGATGAATGGATGGTAAGGTGGATAGAAAACTGGCTAGATGGTCGGGCTCAATAGGTAGTGATCAATGGCTCCATGTCTAGTTGGCAAGTGGAGTGCCCCAAGGGTCGGTGCTGGGGCCGGTTTTGTTCAATATCTTCATTAACGATCTGGAGGATGGTGTGGGCTGCACCCTTAGCAAGTTTGCAGATGACACTAAACTGGGAGGAGTGGTTGATACGCTGGAGGGTAGGGACAGGATACAGAGGGACCTAGACAAATTAGAGGATTGGGCCAAAAGAAATCTGATGAGGTTCAACAAGGACAAGTGCAGAGTCCTGCACTTAGGACGGAAGAATCCCATGCACTGCTACAGACTAGGGACCGAATGGCTGGGCAGCAGTTCTGCAGAAAAGGACCTAGGGGTTACGATGGAAGAAAAGCTGAATATGAGTCAACAGTGTGCCCTTGTTGCCAAGAAAGCTAACGGCATTTTGGGCTGTATAAGTAGGGGCATTTCCAGCAGATCGAGGGACGTGATTATTCCCCTCTATTCGGCACTGGTGAGGCCTCATTTGGAGTACTGTGTCCAGTTTTGGGCCCCACACTACAAGAAGGATGTGAATAAATTGGAAAGAGTCCAGCGGAGGGCAACAAAAATGATTAGGGGGCTGGAGCACATGACTTATGAGGAGAGGCTGAGGGAACTGGGATTGTTTAGCCTGCAGAAGAGAAGAATGAGGGGGGATTTGATAGCTGCTTTCAACTACCTGAAAGGGGGTTCCAAAGAGGATGGATCTAGACTGTTCTCAGTGGTAGAAGATGACAGAACAAGGAGTAATGGTCTCAAGTTGCAGAGGGGGAGGTTTAGATTGGATATTAGGAAAAACGTTTTTCACTAGTAGGGTGGTGAAGCACTGGAATGGGTTACCTAGGGAGGTGGTGGAATCTCCTTCCTTAGAGGTTTTTAAGGTCAGGCTTGACAAAGCCCTGGCTGGGATGATTTAGTTGGGATTGGTCCTGCTTTGAGCAGGGGGTTGGACTAGATGACCTCCTGAGGTCCCTTCCAACCCTGAGATTCTATGATTCTATGTAACGTGGCTTAGTATAGAACTCAGAGTCACACGAGCGGCTCATCGGCCAGGGCAGACGTTGAGCCTTTGCTCCTGGGGAGACTGGCTCTTTAGACCCGCAGAATCATTGCACATGCCATCCCAATGATCAGTGGCCAGCGATCACCAGTGAGGCTGAACTCCACTGGTGCACTGTCCCGCGTGGCATGGAAAAACACTAGAGCTCAACAGAGGTGCAGCTACCTTGAGCGCTAGTGTCTGACAGCTGAGCAGGGGCTATTTCCAGCTGCACGCTCAGGCCCCTCAAAGTTGCCATCCCCTCAAGCCCTCCTGGCTCCACCGGCCCAGCCCTGCAATCCCTTCTTCTGCCTTTCTCCGGGGCAGCTGATCACTATCACAGCAAGAAGCCGGGTACCAGAGGGACCAGGGAAAACCCTTTCTTCTCAAGGGCCTGTTGGAGAGAAGGGGGCTCACCTTCCGGCCAGCTTCATTGTTGTGCAGGTTCATGGCTGCTCTGGCATCCTGTCCCGTCTCCAGGGCATCCACAAACTGTTTGGAAATGGCCTCCCCAAAGCCCACGTTGTCACTGCAGCCGCCCCACAGCCAGCCTTGTCCCCCTGTGGAGAGACACGAGATGGGCAGTTCCAGGGGCGTCCCACATGGCAACCCCTGCCTGTCCAGCCCTGGGAGGTAAAGCATGGCACAGGTCCCTGGGTCAGATGGCTCTGCCAGGGGATGGAGAGCAGCTGGGGTGCCACCTCCAGGGCATAGTCAGCCCACGGCCTTGGTCACAGTTCCAGATTCTCTCCTCTCACAGCCTCATGCCATTTTCATCCAGGTTTGGACACTAAGTCAGCTGGAGACAGCTCTCCCTAGAGAAAACATCCGTGAGCACTGGGGTTGTGCTGACCTTGTCTAGCCCAGGAATTGGAAGGTGTTAGCTAATACATGTAAATAATCTAATATAGATGCCACCACGTGCCTTTAAGATGTGTTAAATCCTTACAACTGCCCCAGTTAAGGCAAACTGCCAGAGAAGTAAATATCCCAGGGGCTTGCACTGTGACTTGTGCTGTTCAACATATTCATAAATGATCTGCAAAAAGGGGTACAGAGTGAGGTGGCAAAGTTTGCAGATGGTACAAAATTACTCATGATAGTTAAGTCCAAAGCAGACTGTGAAGAGTTACAAAGGGAGCTCTCAAAACTGGCAGAAGAAATTCAATAATAAATGCAAAGTAATGCCTATGGCAAAATATAATCCCAACTATACATACAAAATGATGGTACCTAAATTAGCTGATACCACTCAAGAAAGAGATCTTGGGCTCATTTTCAATTATAAATTTGCAGTGTTCTGGAAACAGTGCTTCCAGAGAAGCACTATGTTTCCAGAACACTGCAAATTTATAATAATCCTTCTCACTGTGCCTGTATCATCCTGAACTCATTCTCCAGCTTCAAAAGACTTAAAAATTATCTGCAGTCATCAATGCAACTTCACGAGGAAGTGGGCGGCTGCCTCCTGCCTCCGAGCTTGAGCGTGGAGCCGGGAGGCAGGAAGCAGCCGCCAGCCACTGAGGGTGGCAAAATGCCACCCCCCAAATCCTGGCACCCTAGGCGACCGCCTAGGGTCACCTAGTGAAAGCGCCGGCCCTGGTATGTGAACTTACAGCATTGCTGCAAAAGCCACTGAATGGACTAGAATGGACTAGAAACCCCTTGGCTTGGAGGTGGGGTGAAGGAGGGGGCTGAGAATGAAAAACTTTTGTTTTCTATAGAAACTGTGAGATAAGATCAGGTCTGCAAACTGTATCTGATGAGAGGCATGTGAGAGGAAAATATCTGACATGCTGACCTAATGAAACTAAAGTTGGCACATTATCTGTTTCACATTCCAGGTAAATCTGGCAACCAACTATATGTTGCTAAGCATCAAGATGGAGTCAAGATCACATAGTGGTCTCTGAACAGAGAAAAGGATTTCGCCTTACAAAACTGCAAAAAAGTACAGAGCATCAGCTTCAGCTGCACCACTTGAAGCTATCTTTAGAAGTCCCTACCAATTGGAAGGCAAGGTGTCAAGGGCCCATCCTGTCTAACATACTGGTGAAGTCCTGACATTCCACTGACATCAGTGAACAGTCATTAAAGATAACTAGAGAGCTCTCATCTTACATCACCTTGTCTACACACAAAACTATACTGGGTACAACTGCCCCAGGAGCGGCGGCAACTTTTTTGCTGCCCTAGGCAGCGGTGGTGGGAGAGGCTACCGCCGAAACGCCGCCAAGGTCCCCGGCAGCCGAAGAAGCTGCTGCCAAAGTGCCGCCGCAGTCCTCGGCGGCATTTCGGCAGCAGCCTCTCCTGCTGGCAGCCGCCGAGGTACCTGAAATGCCGCCCCCCAAATCCTGGCTCCCTAGGCGACCACCTAGGGTCGCCTAATGGTAGCGCCGGCCCTGAACTGCCCTAATGCAGAGACAGTTCTACTAGTACAAAAAGCAGGAGTGGCAGGTTTGTAGAAATTTTGGTGGTGCCCAGAATGCCCCCCCCAAACTCCGCCCCCCACCTGCCTAAGGCTCTGGGAGAGAGTTTGGGTGCAGGCTCTGGGAGGGAATGCAGAGGGCTGGGGTGCAGGCTCTGGGGGGAGTTTAGGGGCAGGAGAGGGTGTGTGGGAAGGGGGTTGGGGTGTAGGCTCTGGGATGGAGTTTGGATGCTGGGTGCCGGCTCCAGGCTAGGGCAGGGGGTGGGTGTGCAGGATGGGGTGAAGGGTGCAGGCTCTGGGCTTAGGCAAGGGGTGGGGATGTAGGAGGGGGTGAGGGGTGCAGGTTCTGGGAGGGAGTGTTGGGGGCTGGGGTGCAGGCTCTGGGAGGGAGTTTGGGGGCAGGAGGGGATGTGTAGGAAGTGGGTGGGGGTGCAGGCTCTAGGACGGAGTTTGGGTGCTGTGGGCAGGCTCCAGGCTGGGACAGGGGCTGGGGCTGCAGGAGGGGATAGAGAGTGTCGGCGCTGGAACTGAGTTTGGGTGCAGGCTGGGGGTGGGGGTGCAGGCTCTGGGAGTTTGGGGATGGGATGGGGTGCGGAGGGAGGAGGTGGAGGCTCTGGGAGGGAGTGGAGGTGGGTGCGGCGCTTACCTGGGGCTCCTAGGAAGGGCAGGCCGGGAGTCTCCATGTGCTGCCACCCCCAGGCACTGCCTATGCAGCTTCCCATTGGCCGCAGGGGCACTTGGGGCAGGACACAAACCCACCTTGCCCAGGGGCTGCAGGGAGGGGCCGGCAGCCCCGTGGAGCGAACAGCCAGGAAGCCACTCAGCTCCGCTGCGCTGCCAGTGGCGGGGGCCCCGGGCTGTTTTAAATGGCCGGGGGGGGGGGGGGGGGGGCAGGAATCGAGGCCGAGGGAGAAACCCAGCCCGAAACATTGCTGCAGCCAGGCCCCGGGCCAGGAATATTCCTGGTGCCCAGGCACCATAGGACTCGCCACCCATGTACAGAAGTGCTTTATACTGGTGTAGCTTACTCCTGTACCAGAACTGAATACGTACTTTTATACTAGCATAACTAAGTCCACTCTAGAGGATGTACCCAACTACTTGTTTTGGTTAAAAAATATTACACCCCTACCTGAAATAGTAATACCAGTACAAAAATCTGTGTGTAGACCAGGCCTCAGTCTTAAAGCAAACATTACAGCCTCTTTCACTGTGGTAGAATGAAGCGAGTTGCAGAGAACAGAGATTGTGGTTGCTAGTTTTCCACAGAACTACTTGTGACAACTCATTTCATTCCTTCTCCAAATGATCATTCTGTCTAAACATGTATGGGGAGAGTTTGCCCTTCCCTTGAGTTAGAGGTATCATGTATCCATAAACCCACTTCCCCTGAAACACAGAACCCTTCACTTTCAATTGAAGTTAGAAATGGACTAAAGCCATAAAGTCTGCATCTGAACTCCTCCAAAAAGTCAGGGTTATTTGAATTCAGTATTCAGGCTTAAGTCTCTCTCTAGCTAAGAAAGATCAAAATGAAAAATTGCATTTCAAAGGGGGAAAAAAACAATTCATATGCATACTACTATGCACCTCGTCACTTACCAGCACCAAGTCTTATCATCTCAGGTTCAGTTACACCTAAATCTTAGGTCGACCTAGCTACGTCAGTCAGTGAGGTGAAAAATTTACATCCCTGGGAAATGTAGTTAAGCCAATCTAAGTCCCGGTGTAGACACCACTAGGTCAATAGAAGAGATCTTCCGTTAACCTAGCTATCACCTCTCAACGGGGTGAATTAATTACAGCAATAGAAAAAACTTCTTCTGTCACTGTAGCAAGTGTTTACACTACAGTGGTGTAGCTGCAGCATCACAGCTGTACTGCTTGTAATGTAGACATGCCCTAAGTCAGGAAAGGAAAAACACTACTCTAGTTCACCTTCCTTTGGGAACGTCAACTCACATTGAACAATTGATCTTTGGAAAAAAGGCATTATTAATTGATTTCTATAAAAAGAAGAAGTGCAATAAGTTTTTATCAGAAGCAACCTTACGAGGACGTATGTTGTTAAGAGTGACAACTGTTTTTCATTCACAAAGAATGAAATTATTTTCACCTGCAATACTGTAAAACCTGTGTGTGGCAAAGGGTTTATTCTGTGCCCTGGGACCTTAAGAAATTCACAAAGCATGAACGACATTTTGTTAATTACAAGTGGGGTCTGTCTGTGAATGAGTCACACAAGCAGAAGTGCTGTTCTCACACCGTTTAATACAAACTGAACATACAAGTTGAGGGTGGGGTGGTTGAGAGAAAGAATGAAGTCAACAGCTTTGAGGGATTTTTTTCCCCCCTTTGCTTGGAGATTAATGACAGTACAGAATAGCACCAGAAGCAACCTATAAAAACCATGCACTGCTGAAGAGGAGGAACATGTCTTGAAAGGAGCCTTACCACACTATGGGTCTTGCTGGTCCAGCAGAAAGAAAGAGCGGGAAGAGAGGATTTACAAGAAAGGACCCATCTACATGGCTAAAACAAGTGAGTTTAATAAATTATTTGAATTCTGTTGCGGTCCAACCAAGTTCTAATACAGTTTGCCAGGCACAGTGTGGGCGTATGTGGGATTACAAACAGGCTGTTTGTGTGGTGGGGGGAGCTTTAGCATGCATGAAAACCTGGGCTTGCCCAACAGTGTTATAAAGCACTTGAGCCACAAAGTTCAAAGTCACTTGTTTTGGCAAAGTGAACTAAAGAAAAAGCAGCCTTACTAAACTTTAGACAATAGGATTTAGTTTTGAGTGTAAATGGAAGAAGGCACATCATGAAGGGGGTGGCTATAAGAAGTAAGTTCTTAATCAATTTTTCAGCAGTAGTTCAGCTACACCAGGGGTTGGCAACCTTTCAGAAGTGGTGTGCCGAGTCTTCATTTATTCACTCTAATTTAAGGTTTCGCGTGCCTACCCCTGAACTACACCAATGCTACTAAGCTTTACTGTAAACCAGGTACAGGCACTTCTACCACTGTCTCATCTAACCCTGCACAGTTGGCTTTAAACATGATCTGTATCCAAATACAACATGCATCTGGGCCTTTTTCCGGAAAAATGTCCAAACTGCTACCAACAGTGCCACTTTGCTAACAGCAGCAAGGTTGGAACACTAGCAGACAAGTGTTATATGGTATCTGGCATTTTACCCATGTCTCATCTAACCCAATCCAGAACTTCTCAGTCGGTAGCTGGTGGGAAATTTAAAGTGAAGGCAAAGCCCCAGAGGCCTAAAATGGCATATGGTCACCTTCCAGTAACCAATGCACCACACTCTTTTGCACTGTAGATGGGAATTTGTTCAAGAACTTCTGGCTGAGTGCTCCTCTGTCTTCAGAATGCCTGGGCACTAGGAAGAGGATGGCATAGAGCCCTATGTCTTCTTGTTCTTTGGAAGATCAATTACCCCTGTCTGAAGCAGATGACATACTGCAGTCTTCATACTCTCATGTTTCAATCTGTTGGAGGAAAAGGGGGATGACAATAGGCTCGGCTTTGGAGTTGCATTTAATGCTAAAGTGTAAACTAGGCTGCTAGACATGTCTGCCTAAAATTCATTCTACTGATGTAGCCTTGAACCAACACTTTGAAAATTCCTTCCACTTGCTCCCATTTGGGGGACCACCCATCACACATGGTCAGACGAAAAGTTTGTCCATGTCTGGGCTGCTATCCCTCTCGTCCCTCCAGGGCTGGCTGTATGGAGGAGAGTGAAAAGCAACATGGCCCAGCCAACCCGCAGCACAAGCGTTTCACCATTCCAGATGATTTCTCAATTTCTCTGGTTGCCTGTTTGGTGCCCCGGCCAGAAGGGCCCAACCAGACATACTGCACTGGAAGTTGCCTGACCCAGCTACCTCATTATCAGAAGGGGATTTTCCAAGTAGGGTTGCCAACATTCTAATTGCACAAAACCGAACACCTCAGCCCCTTCTCCTAGGCCCCACCCCTGCTCACTCCATCCCCCTCCCTTTGTCTCCTGCTTTCATAGAATCTCAGGGTTGGAGGGACCTCAGGAGGTCATCTAGTCCAACCCCCTGCTCAAAGCAGGACCAACACCAACTAAATCATCCCAGCCAGGGCTTTGTCAAGCCTGACCTTAAAAACCTCTAAGGAAGGAGATTCCACCACCTCCCTAGGTAACCCATTCCAGTGCTTCACCACCCTACTAGTGGAAAAGTTTTTCCTAATATCCAATCTAAACCTCCCCCTCTGCAACTTGAGACCATTACTCCTTGTTCTGTCATCTTCTACCACTGAGAACAGTCTAGATCCATCCTCTTTGGAACCCCCTTTCAGGTAGTTGAAAGCAGCTATCAAATCCCCCCTCATTCTTCTCTTCTGCAGGCTAAACAATCCCAGTTCCCTCAGCCTCTCCTCATAAGTCATGTGCTCCAGCCCCCTAATCATTTTTGTTGCCCTCCGCTGGACTCTTTCCAATTTATTCACATCCTTCTTGTAGTGTGGGGCCCAAAACTGGACACAGTACTCCAAATGAGGCCTCACCAGTGCCGAATAGAGGGGAATAATCACATCCCTCGATCTGCTGGAAATGCCCCTACTTATACAGCCCAAAATGCCGTTAGCTTTCTTGGCAACAAGGGCACACTGTTGACTCATATTCAGCTTTTCGTCCACTGTAACCCCTAGGTCCTTTTCTGCAGAACTGCTGCCCAGCCATTCGGTCCCTAGTCTGTAGCAGTGCATGGGATTCTTCCGTCCTAAGTGCAGGACTCTGCACTTGTCCTTGTTGAACCTCATCAGATTTCTTTTGGCCCAATCCTCTAATTTGTCTAGGTCCCTCTGTATCCTATCCCTACCCTCCAGTGTATCAACCACTCCTCCCAGTTTAGTGTCATCTGCAAACTTGCTAAGGGTGCAGTCCACACCATCCTCCAGATCGTTGATGAAGATATTGAACAAAACCGGCCCCAGCACCGACCCTTGGGGCACTCCACTTGATACCGGCTGCCAACTAGACATGGAGCCATTGATCACTACCCGTTGAGCGCGTCCAGTCATCCAGCCCATACTTCTTTAACTTGCTGGCAAGAATACTGTGGGAGACTGTATCAAAAGCTTTGCTAAAGTCAAGAAATAGCACATCCACTGCTTTCCCCTCATCCACAGAGCCAGTTATCTCATCATAGAAGGCAATTAGGTTAGTCAGGCATGACTTGCCCTTGGTGAGTCCATGCTGACTGTTCCTGATCACTTTCCCCTCCTTTAAGTGGTTCAGAATTGATTCCTTGAGGACCTGTTCCATGATTTTTCCAGGGACTGAGGTGAGACTGACTGGCCTGTAGTTCCCTGGATCTTCCTTCTTCCCTTTTTTAAAGATTGGCACTACATTAGCTTTTTTCCAGTCATCCGGGACCTCCCCCGATTGCCATGATTTGTCAAAGATAATGGCCAATGGCTCTGCAATCACATCGGCCAACTCCTTTAGCACCCTCGGATGCAATGCATCCGGCCCCATGGACTTGTGCTCGTCCAGCTTTTCTAAATAGTCCCAAACTACTTCTTTCTCCACAGAGGGCTGGTCACCTCCTCCCCATACCGTGCTGCGGAGTGCAGCCATCTGGGAGCTGACCTTGTCTGTGAAGACAGAGGCAAAAAAAGCATTGAGTACACTAGCTTTCTCCACATCCTCTGTCACTAGTTTCCCTCCCTCATTCAGCAAGGGGCCCACACTTTCCTTGACTTTCTTCTTGTTGCTCACATACCTGAACAAACCCTTCTTGTTACTCCTAACATCTCCGGCTAGCTGCAACTCCAAGTGTGATTTGGCCTTCCTAATTTCACTCCTGCATGCCTGAACAATATTTTTATACTCCTCCCTAGTCATTTGTCCAATCTTCCACTTCTTGTAAGCTGCTTTTTTGTGTTTAAGACGAGCAAGGATTTCACTGTTAAGCCAAGCTGGTCGCCTGCCATATTTACTTTTCTTTCTACACATGGGGATGGTTTGTTCCTCCAACCTCAACATGGATTCTTTAAAATACAGCCAGCTTTCCTCGACTCCTTTCCCCCTCATGTTATTCTCCCAGGGGACCTTGCCCATCAGTTCCCTGAGGGAGTCAAAGTCTGCTTTTCTGAAGTCCAGGGTCTCTGTTCTACTGCTCTCCTTTCTTCCTTGTGTCAGGATCCTGAACTCTACCATCTCATGGTCACTGCCTCCCAGGTTCCCATCCACTATTGCTTCCTCTACTATTTCCTCCCTGTTTGTGAGCAGCAGGTCAAGAAGAGCTTTTCCCCTAGTTGGTTCCTCCAGCACTAATAACATAATGTCTTTAAACTGGGACATTAGTGAAGACAGCTTGTAGGTGATTGCAATGATTTTAATATACTGTAATTCATGATAATGTAATTATGTAGTTCATAACAATTGAATCATTATTAAAATAGTAAAGATACCAATGATAGACACATTCAAGAACTAGAATATGAAAGAAGTATATAAATACGCTGAAAATAGCCTCCTCCCAAACCTGGCAGAGGTCCGCCCCAGCATACACACACCTTTTGAAAAGCACCCACTGGCAAAACCAAAAGTCAGTCCCTGTGCTGCCTGGTCTACCTTAGGCTGTTAGTGTGGAAGCTGACACTTTCCAAATCCTAGCCTAGACAAGCCCATATCTCCTCAGAACGGTTGGGGTCTTGAGTCCCGCAGGGGAGAGCACAGCCTGAACGCCCAGCCAGATGGTCAGAGCAGAGGCGTCAGGCTCCCTCAGCACAGAGCAACACATCCTACTATGAACTGCGGCTGTGATACAAACATAAGCATTCAGGCTCCCCACAGCGTCTCTCCACCAATGCCTGGGGCACAAAGAGCAATGGCAGACTAGGATTTTTATGCAGTAACTAAACTTGTCCTTATTCCTCATTCAGCACCTTACTGTCTCATTCAGCCTCACGTGGTGGGGAAATACACTCCCCTTTGGGACCGCTGCTACTCCAGCCCCTCATTTCACTTCCTTCAGCCCCCTCTCTGCTTCTTCCCCTTTCCCCTCTCCGAGTCTGCAATGGGGTGTCTACCCCACACAGGGATGCTCAGGAGCGGGAGAGCAATCAGCCCACCTTGCTGCACCTGGAGGGGGTGTCAGGCTGGATTTGATATTAGACCCACCCAGCTGGGGAGGAGCTGAGGTGGCTTCATAAAAGAAGCCAGTGGAAACTAGCAAAAGGTCCGGTCCAGGGTAGGCCCTCAGGAGACAGGAGCACCCTCTCCCTGGGAAGGCAGATTGAAGAAGGCCACAGGGATGGAATTAATCCTGTGGTGGGCCCTGGAAAGGGGGCCAGCTGCACAGAGACAGTCCTTGGGGTTGGTCTTCCAGCAGAGAAAGAAGGAGCCAAGGGAGAAGCCAGAGGCCCAGGAACCAGAGGATAGGCAGTGTTAAGCACAACTGGCAGATGTGGCTTGGTGGTAGGAAGTGGCCCAGGCAAACAGCAGCCCGTCTGAAGGAGCAGAGATAGCTGCTTACTGCAGGGTCCCTGGGCTGGAACCCAGAGCAGAGGATGGGGCTAGAGAAATCATCAGCAGAAGGTGCTAGAGGAACATGACCAGCGATGCCACAACCACTGCGAGGCGGTGCTCTGGCAGTGACTCAACTCCTCTAGAGCATCCCTCCTCGTCTCTTCTTCCTGCAGTAACTCTGAGGCCCAGCTCTAAAAGCACAGCTCCCTACTCTCACCTGAACTAACAGAAAATCTCCATGAGTGGTCCTGGGGCTATGACATGCAGTTGAGCAGCTCTGAGTCCATCCAGCAGGGGCAATGGTGCACAGTAATGCTAGCCAGCTCGTTACAATAATAAGCAGGAGTTATTCACAGATCAGGCTGTCCCAGTGTTATTTGTGTCTGAACCCCACCTGGGATTGATCACAATGTTACCAGTAAGTAGGATCTACATGTGGTACATAGTCTGGAGACACTCCCCTAAGCAATCAGTAAAGAGAAACTATTGAGAGGGGTGTGACTATCTGCTGTCTTTTAACTGTTCAGCTTTTTAAAAACAAAATGCACTTGAATAAACAGTAGAAACCCCATGTACAGAGAAATCCTGCTCTGAAAAGGATGCAGAAATGCCTCCTGACTCAGCCAGTCTGCGCCCTCTGTGTGTTTGGGATCACATCTGCTGACTTCAGTGAGTAGAATGACTGCGTGACTCTCATCAGTCCTGCACAGCCAGCGTGTGACGGTGTACCCCATAAGGCTTTATGGGGAGAGGCTTATAAATGTATATATGATGTAACTGGAATATGTTTTATGCTACATGTGCCATGTAACATATCTTTGTAAAAGTTATGATCTACTGAATCTATTCTTCCTGGTTGAATGCATGTATCATTTTTGTAGTTGAAGTTATGAATATTGGTTGTATTTCTTGGGAAAAGAATGTGAAGGTAAAGTGCAAGCACTTAACAAATAAAAAGAAGTGGCAGACACCAATCCACATCTGATCTTGGCCAGGAATTCAGTTGGGCTAGTAACTTGAGTGGTGCATGGACATGTGACTTGCCCATGTGACCCCAAAACTCCATCTTGTAACTGGATGCTACACAGGGAGGGGGAGGAGTATCCATCCAGGGGAGAAAGTCTATTTAAACCCCTGGGAGACTCCTCCATTTTGTCTTCAGCTGGCTAAAGAAAGAGACTCTCCACCCCCCAAGGACACACCTGAAAGAGACTGAACAAAGGACAAGGACAATAGCGGGGGTAAGCGATTGCTGGACCCAGGCTAGGAGGACTGTAGCCAGTAAAAGGAAGTTTGCTGGAACTGGTGAGGTTTTTATCTGTGTTCGGTGTGATTAGACATAGATGTGTGTGTTTTATTTTATTTTACTTAGTAATTCACTTTGTTCTGTCTGTTACTACTTGGAATCACTTAAATACTACTTTATGTACTTATTAAAATCACTTTTTACTTATTAAGTTACCTGGAGTATGTGTTAGTACCAAGGGGGGGCAAACAGCTGTGCATATCTTTCTATCTTTGAAATAGAAGGTGAACTATTTATGAGTTTACCCTGTATAAGCTTTATATAGGGTAAAACGGATTTATTCAGGGATTGAACCCCATTGGAAGTTGGGCTCTTGGGTGTCAAAGGCAAGAACACTTCCTGAGCTGCTTCCAGACAGGCCTACAGCTGTTAGTGGACGTGGTTCAGATCTGGGTCTGGGTTTGCAGCAGGCTGACGGGTCTGGCTCAAAACAGACAGGATTCCGGAGTCCAAAGCTAGAAAAGGCAGGAAAGTAGGGGCAGAAGTAGCCTTGGCACACCAGGTGGCAGCTCCAAGGTGGTTTCTGTGATACCAACCTGTCACACAGCGCATCTAAGATGGAGGGAGCTGGAGTCAATCCCAGCTAGGGCTTGATTACTAAGCTCCACTCAGTTATAGCCAGGTAAACCCTCTGAAGATGATCAGCTTCCACAGGTGCCACTGAGCCCACAATTGGCCTGCAGAGCCTTTTTAATAGGGAGGGGTGTGGGAGCTCAAGAGAGCCCAGCTTGAAAAAACCCTGTTGTGCTTGTAAACAAGCCCCTCTGAGCTGGAGTCCCTGAGAGCGCTAATAACCACAGGACCACGCATTTTATGCAGCACAGAGTTGCACTTCCACAGCCTCCCGGATACACACGTTGGGAGGCCGGAGTCAGGTGTGGAAGGGAAGGTGCCTCTTGGGAAAGTTCCATGGTTTCTGACTATGGGCTCAGATTTGTGGCCACTCGGCGTCGGGTGATCAGCAGCCCTATGGTTTGTGTGGCATTTTGAGACTGTTTTGGCAGGAAGGTTCTTAATGAATGGAAAGGATTCCCATCAGCTGCCAGGCTGGGGACCAACCAGGGCACTCAGCAAACAGATGGGCTTCTCTCAGCTCAGTGCGGAATGGTGCATGGGCAGGGGTGGAAGTAGATTTGGTGACTTACCAGTGGGGGGGGGGGGAGCTGGGCTGGGGCCGACTCTGGCCCCCAGAAGGGGCGGGGCCTCAGACAGAAGGGGCAGGCGGGGGGTCAGAGCCAGCCCCAGCCTGCCTTCTACCGGTAACTGACTGCTGCTGGGGTAGCGGCGGGGCTTCGGGGGCTATTTAAAGGGCCCGGGGATCCCCTGCATCTACCGTCCCGGTCCTTTAAATAGCCGCCGGAACCCTGGGGTAGCGGCAGCAGGGCTCTGGCAGCTATTTAAAGGGCTGGGGTGATTAAAGGGCTGGGGGCTCCCACTGCCTCTATCACCCCAGCCCTTTAAATAGCCCCAGGAGTCCCACCGCCGCTACCCCAGGGCTCTGAGGGCTATTTAAAGGGCCCAGGACTCCCCTGCTTCTACCGCCTTGGTCCTTTAAATAGTCCCTGGAGTCCCGACTCCACTACCGCAGAGGTGGTAGAGGCAGTGGGAGCCCCGGGCCCTTTAAATAGCCCCCAGAGCCCCACCACTGCTACCCCAGGGTTCCAGCAGCAGGGCTCTGGCGGCCATTTAAAGGCTCCAGCCACTGCTGGGAGCCCCAGGCCCTTTAAATTGCCACCTGGGGAAGCCAGCCCCTGATACGGGCGCACTGGCTCTTGCTGGTACACTGTACTGGGACATACCAGCTTACTTTCACCTCTGTGCATGGGTCTCCCTGGTGTGATTCACTCCCCCTGTGCTCCCATGCTGTGATCCCCCCAAAATCTCTGAGGTTAACCCTGGTGTCTTCATAAGGGTTAATCCATGGAGCACGGACACACTATGGAACTGCCTGGCTTCTACTGTGATGCTCTTCCGTGGGCCCTCTGTGGGGTTTTTGCACTGCGCTTTCTAAATAATGCCACAAAGTGCAAAATAATGGTCACAATTAATGCAGAAAATAACATGGAGGTTGAGAAATCCATGTTGATCCAAGGTGCTTGTAACAGGGTTGAGTTGCAATGTACAGAGAGAGATGGTGTGACTGTCTGCAGGAGTGAGAAAGTTCAGAATAAAAGGAGAGAAATGTCTAACCTCGTGTGGGGAGGATAACTAGAGCTGGTCAGAATTTTTCCCATGGAAAATTTTGGAGTTTTGAGCAAAAAAATAAAAAACTGAAATATTTTATTCTGAAATGCTACTGCACTTGCTTCATGGGAACTGTAGTTCAGGGGCCTCACATGCCCATTTTCCTCTATGGTCTGGGCTCCCTTGTGGGACTACATCTCCCTTGATGCAGCACTCTCCCCTCTTGATGAGGGGAAGCCCTGTATCATGGTAGGTCACATGGCATAATGCAGCATGGGAGATTAAGTTTATCTGAGGACCCTGGTCCATAGAGAAGAATGGGAACATGATGCTTCCAAACTACAACCCCATGAGGCACTATGGTGTCATTTAGACTAGACATATTTTGGTTTTCGGCTGAAAATTGAAAGGATTTTTTAAGTTTTCAGGCATTCAATTTTTTCAACAAAAAGTTGAACTTTTCCATAGAAAGCAGACACTTTCTTTGCAAAAAACAAATTTAGTCAATAACACAATTCTCCATCAAAAACATTTTAAGTGTAAATTTTTTAACCAGACCTAATAATAATATTCCACTCTACGCATTAATATCCTACCCATCTCTGATACTGACTTGCTGAGTGATTTCTGGCAAGCCACTTCAGTTAGAAGTTTCAAAAGTGGCCATTGAAATTTGAGTACCTCAATTTCCGGATGTCAGTTGTCCTGAAGGCTGGCCATCCTACCACCCCAACATACTTAAAAATCTGTGACCACTTTTAAATCTATTGGCCAATAAAGCCAAACTGGCAATGACTGGGCTGCCATGGTGAGTGTGTGAGATGTCTGTGTCTGGTTTGTGAGTGGTCTGAGAGTTTGTGACTGGTTAGACGTGTAGAACTTGATTCTCTCCTCATTTTTACACTGGTCTTGCTCCATTGGCTTCAATGAAGTTATTCCTGATTTACACCAGCGTATGTGAGGAGAAAATCACGTCTGTGTGTGTGTGTTTTGGGGGGAGTTAAGAAAATTAAGCAAGGTTTGGACAATGCTATAAATTCAGGGTGAGCTCCTCGGCTGATCTGAATTGAGTTGGCTCCATTGACTTCCATAGAACTATGCCAGCTTGCACCAGGTGAGGATCCAGTAGGGTGACCAGATGTCCCAATTTTATAGGGACAGTCCCGATTTTTGGATCTTTTTCTTATATTGGCTCCTGTTACCCCCCACCCCCTGTCCCGATTTTTCACACTTGCTGTCTGGGCACCCTAGGATCCAGCCCTGAAACACTTTCTTGCTGGAGCCTTTTTGCCACTAGTGGACCAAGGGAAGGAGCTGTTTCTCCAGGCTCTGGGGGAGAAGTGGAGTGTGGTAGGGGGTGAGAGACACAAATTGCAGCCTGATCTGCTTCTTACCGAGCTGTCCGTTGCGGGAGTCATCACAGCCACAGTTGTCGAAGTCCCCGAGGCTGCAATTCCGCGTCAGCGTGTACATGACGCCCGCCGAGCTGATGGCATGCACAAAGGCTGTCTCTCGGTTTGCTGCCAGGCAGAAACACATAGGGAGGGAAAGTGCTAAAGGTTTCACTATGGGCTGCGTGGAGCAGAGCCAGCTGCTGCCATAGGGGAAGAGAATATTCCAAGCGCAGGTCTCTGTGGCTCTGAGATGAGGCTACGTGGATTGGGTTAACCTGGTATCTTTTCCTCCCTACTTGGGGCCCTTTGGAGAGAGAAGGGCAGAATGCTGCCCTGCCTGGGCTATCCCATTGTAGACAATACATCAGTGCTGGAGAGGCAGCCCTGCCATCCATCCCCAGACAGGGCACAGCACGGGCACTGGCAGGGTAAGCCTCACCCACGTGGCCCCACCAGTAAGTCCCTGCAGCTCAAAGCTGAGGCAATCTCTAGGGTTGTTTCCATGCAGAGTCATGGCCTCTGCTGGGACCAATGGCAAAGGGTGACCCAGTCAGGGCCCATTGTGATGCCGGCACCAGCCCACTGGGCTGAAATGATCAACTCATTTCCCTGGAGGCCCCAGATGATAACATGTGGTTCATCACCAGGATTTCAGCTGGCAAGCTAGAGAAAGGCCTGCTAGCTCATTGCCAATTTAATCATAGAATTTCAGGGTTGGAAGGGACCTTAGGAGGTCATCTAGTCCAACCCCCTGCTCAAAGCAGGACCAATCCCCAATTTTTGCCCCAGATCCCTAAATTGCCCCTTCAAGGATTGAACTCATAACCATGGGTTTAGCAGGCCAATGCTCAAACCACTGAGCTATCCCTCCCCCTCTCTCTGTCAGGCCCCAACAATTCTCACACACTCACACTCTCTGTCTCTTCCCCGCCCCCAGCTCTGGCTCTCTAGCCCGCCCCCAGGGTCTGGCTCTTGAGTCTAGTGCCAATCCCCAGAAGCCAGTTCTGTAGCCCATTCCAAGTCCCCTGGGGCCTGGCAGCTGCCCCATGCGGAGGCAGTGAGCATGGGTATTTATGAGAGTCAGGTCTGGGGCAAAGGCATTTCCTGCTGGTCGCTGGTGGGTAGGTGACGGGGGTGGAGCGGGGGAGCCATTTCCATGCCCACCCTGGGAGGCTCTGGCAGGCCCCAACAACCTGCCCGCCCTGCAGCGGTGCTGAGGCAGATTGGACCTCGGCCCCCTGGAAGCTGCACTGGGGAAGCCTCCGCTGTCAGCCTGCTGGCCCCAGTACCTGATAGCTAGAGCAGGGGAGGAGTCTCCCTTTAGCCAGCTCCAAAATCTGCTCTTCCCTCTCCCTAGCCCTGTTCCCAGTCTCTATCCACTCACTCGGCCACCTCCCCATCCCTGCGTGTGTCCCAAGAGCAGAGGCCAGGGCTGGCTCTAGTCATCTCCTCCTACAGGGGCTTTTAGCTGATTTGTCTCAGTTCCTCCTCAGAGGGGGTAGCAGGCACTGAGGGTGAAAACCTGCCTCAGCTGTGTGTGTGTCTGCTGAACCCAACCCCATCCTTGGCCAAGTGGGGGCTCAGCAGGCACACAGCCCTGCTGTGGTGATGTTTGTCATGTCCCTGTGCTGCTGTGCCAGCCGTGGTCCAGACACACCTCCCTAGAGCAATGCCAGG
This sequence comes from Macrochelys suwanniensis, assembly GCA_033296515.1. Lineage (NCBI taxonomy): Eukaryota > Metazoa > Chordata > Testudines > Chelydridae > Macrochelys > Macrochelys suwanniensis. Next base: position 72,227,548 of record CM065778.1, on the reverse strand, counting down.
GCCAGCCATGGGGAGAGTAGGGAGGACAGGGCCAGCCATAGGGGAAAGGGCCTGGGAAGGATGTGCCCAGAGAGAAAAGGGAGGGAGGGCCTAGTGGGAGAGACGAAGAAATCCCCAGGAAAAGCAGGGGCCTGTGGGTTCTAACCTGTGGTGAAGGGGTCCCATGAGCTGTAGCCAATGCTTTCCTTACCACTGCGTAGCCCGCCGTGGCTGGAGAGCTGCAGCGCTCTCTCGGGGCAGTTCCAGCGGTCCCATGCGAACTGGAACTTGCACTCCTCAATGCCGCTCTGGGCCCCGGCCGCCACGCTGCTGGAGTAGATGAGATATGCCTGCACGGGGAGGGCAGCAGGTCACAAAAGGTCAGGTGTCCTCAGGCAGCTGCACCGCCTGGCACAGGTGTTGTCCGTCCCCACCCCCGGACAGGGCTCACTGCTGGGGACAGGGCTCCGGAACAGCCCAGCAGCACCTGGGAACCACAGCTCTGTTTCGCTCCTGGATATTCACAGAGAGGCGGCGCCCTCTGAACACAGGATCAGGAGCCAGGAACTGCACCATGCTACTACCAGATGGGTGGGGCCTTGGGTCAGTAATTTAACTGCCTGGTGCCTCGAATTCCCCAGGGGTAGCAAGAGGATGGTAACCCTGACCCGCCTCCCAGGGAGTCATAAGGCTAAGCAGCAGGTGGTGTGACCGGGCGCTGACAGTGTGCAGTGCTGGGTGTTATCTGTATTTCAGCTTTGGGGGTTATGTGGGAGGAGCTAAGCAGCAGGAAAAACCGGTAGGCCAGCCCCAGAGAGACAGCTCTTGCCCTCTCCAGCCCAGCACAGGATGGGGTTTGCTCCCAATGGACGCCTCCAGTGTTACTGAAACACAGCTGAAAGGGATTGATGGGGAACTAACTTTCCCACCTCCCCTGGGATCAGGGATCCTCAGAAGCAGAGGGACCAGACAGCATTGGTTTTGCTCTGACAGAACAGCCAGATCCTCAGCTGGTGTCTAGTCCATGGAGCCACACTGATGTCCCCCAGCTGAGGATCTGTCCAACAGGATCTGGCTGCCCTGCGATGGAAGCCCAGGGTTAGCAGAAGTCGAGTTAGCAGCCCCTGGGTCTACACTCCTTTGTAACCCCAGGTTAGCGACTGTTGAAACCCTACACCACATTATGTGGGCCCAAGTCCAACCACCCATATCCCAGATGTCCTAGCACCCTCCCCAAATGTGGCCACTGTAGCCCTTTGTTCGTGGTGCAGTGTTGGAAAACTTGACTCCCCAGAGCATAAAGGAAGTCAGTCTGTGGAATAGTTTTGGCAGACTCCCCGAGCACAAGTCCAGTGGGGCTGTGTCTACACTGCATGGCAATAGGGCTTGAACCCTGGTCCCAGCTTGACTCAGGCTTGGACCCTGGGTCTGAGGCCTGGGTTAGAACAATTTGTGTGTGGATGGAAGAGGGGTTAGTGTTTGAACTCCGGGTTTACGTTGCAGTGTAGACATATCCATAAAGACAGCCTGATATAATGTGCAGTCATTAGTGCCATGGGCCTAGTGGATAGAGCACAGCACTGGGACTCAGAAGACCTGGCTTCTATTCCCAGCAGGGTGCTATATGATCTTGGGCAAGTCACATCCCCCTCCCCGTGCCTCAGTTTCTCTCTGTGTAAAATGGGGGATCATGATACCGACCTCCTTTGTAACGTGCTTCGAGATCTGCAGACGAAAAGAGCTAGGTATTATTGTAACTTGCGACGTGCAAAGTGGGTGTCAAAATGCAGACATTCAGCGCATGGCAGAGGTGTAAATAACCACACTGCCATACTTCACATGAGGGATCCAGACTGGGATGGCTGGTGTCAAAGGCCTGATTCTCCCTAGCCTCATTTACATCCGTGCAAAGGGAGTGTGAAACACTACCCCTGTGTGAGTGAGTGGAGAGCTCGGACGTGACCTTTTTCTACCTGCTTGGTGCACACACCCCATGGGTTGCCAGGGCAGGGATTATCTTCTCCACCCTCAGCCACCTCTCCCCATCCCTACGCTGCTTCCGGGGCCTCCTGCTGAGCCTTGTGCTAGAGGCAAAACCCACACGTCATGCTGTTGTGATGGGTCAGTGGGCTGTAATTCCAGTGTCACCAGGACCTTGCAGGCCAGATTGCAACACCCATCCTCCCAGGCAGATCTGAGCCTAAGGGACTGCCCTGCCTGAGGAAGGGTGTCTTGTTGTAGGGGGCAGTGTGGTCCCCTCTATCCCCCACAGGGGCTGTGTCTGATGTCCCTTAGCTCTTCAGGGAGGAGCCTGGCATTGCAACAGTCTGGCAATAGACCCTGTCTCTGCTGCCAGGCAGTGGGTGGCCTGTGGGAACAGCCAGCTAACCTGGGTTACGTGGGAGCTAGAGCCCCAGAGCCTGGTGTCCATCGGTACAGCTCTGGGATCTGGCCCCCCAGACAGACGCCAGTGTTCCCGGTGAGCAGAACCGATTGCAGGCCAGAGCACAGTGATCGGCACCGGACAAGCAGCCTCATCTCCTCCCCACCCTCCCCCAAGTTCCCTCCGGCTGGCACGCTGCGCAGGGAGGCCAGCGAGAAGGCTGGAGGTGGAGGAAAGGAACAAGATGCCCGAGGGCTGAATGGAATCCGAAGCGCAGATCAAAGGGATTTCTCTTACCTTCGGGCCGGTCATCAGGAAATTATTCACTGACCTGGAAGAGAGAGAGAACAGGCCCTCAGTGGTGAGGAATCAGCACAGTGCCGACCACGGGAATGCCTGGAATTCTGCAGTGCCCTCACCAGCTCAGAGCAGCATTGGCCTCCCAGCCCCTCCCCCTCCTCAGAGGCTGAGAATCTCCACATCAGAAAATCACCTGCTCGCTGCTGGCCCATCCTGGGGGCAGCAGCTGCCCCCACCCCAGAAGCTGTGACCCCCTCACCCCACTTCGCAGCCTGGGGCAGGGCCATCCTCCCACTTCTCATAATTGCCCCCACTCTAGGGCAGTGCCCCCCTCCCCTTATCACTGCACGCCCACCCTGGGGCAACTCCTGCCCTCCCACCTCCTCACCCCCCATCCTCTCTCCTTCTTGCACTGTCAATCTTTTTCCAGTCACGTGATTTTCATTTGCAAGCATTTGCCCAGCTGGCCCTAGCGGGAATGACCCTCCTGTGAGAGACAGAGCCCAGCCCCTGCCCTGGGACCAGCTGTCCATCCCCACTGCACAGCCTTTGGACGCTGCCACAGCATGCTCAGGATCTGGTACCGTGTGCACCAGCACCACCTAGCCAAACCAGAAGGTAACACATCTAACTCAGTGAGCGGACAGACGGGAAGGAGGGATTCCTGTGTTCTAGGCTCATGCCCTAACCACCTCCTTGTTCCGCTGGACCCTGTTACCTCTAATCTAATCCAATTTGAACCAGGGTAAGTAGCTGCAATGTTGTCAACTTCTATATATTATTCTGAGTCTGATGCTATTTAGTGGTTGTCTTAAGGCCCCAGCTCCTGGAGGCATGTGACTATGAGAATCTCGGCTCTCCTTGTGAGACAACAGTAAGTCTCTAGCCCTTGTGGTTACAGAGAACAATGAAAACAATGGCTACGAGACCAGAAGGCAAATAAAAACAACATCAATATTGTTTTTTTTTTAAATCATGAGCTTCTCTTTAAGCCTCTTACTGTCTTGGGCCAGACTCACAATTTTCTGAATGCTCTGGGGTGGCCTTACTGTTCTTGGGATCATGGCTCCCACTTCTAGCTGGAATGGGAATCAGACGTGATGAAAGCCCATGAGAAAAGCTGTTCTCCCAGCTCATGTGGAAGTAGAAAGTAGCTGCAATCTCATAAAGCCACTTTGCCCCAACACGGCTTTCATCTGACTCTCCCTGCCTTGAGGCAGGCGTGATTCAAAGGACATTCAGAAAAGTCCTGCCTGGCTTTTCCAAATGGAACCAGCAGGCCTTTCAAGAGTCCCCCACCATTGCTCTGTTCCCTCTGCACCCACTCCTCCAACCTGACATCTCTCTCATATTTTTATATATATATATATATATATATATATATATATATATATATATATATATATATATATATATATAATAAAAAAAAATAAAAATCTATCTAGGACCCCCATTGTGCTTGGTGCTGTACGTATCCATAGTAAGAGACAGCTGCTACCCTGCAGCACTGCAAGACAGACAGGGAGTGGGAGCGGAAACAGACAATGCCTGCCACAGGAGATCCGGGCAGAGCCAGAAATAGAAGCCAGTTCTCTTGTCCTAGCTGCTGGTGTCATAGAGTTTGAGGCCAGAAAGGCCCACCAGATGATCCAGTCTAACCTCCCATATCTCACAGGCCACCAGTCCCACCCAGCACCCTCACGCTAAACCCAACAACCAAAATGAGACCAAAGTATCACAGCCCTAGGTGCAGCTTTCTCTGCTAGCATTGCTGAATCGTCTGAACACCCAGCAAATACGGATCCTCTTTCATTTCATCCACTGCTGCTTTTATCACATGAGCCCTGAGCCATAGGAAATGAGGGAGGTGCACCCTAGGGCAGAAGGGTCAGTCACACTCTGTCTAGCTAAGGTATGGAGATTGATCCCATCACTCTGTCTAACTGAGGCACAGAGATTGCTCCCATCCCAAGCACCTCACAATCTCTTCAGTGTATGTAGCCTTATAAAACCACTGTGAGGCCGGGCAGAGCTGTTATCCCCATTGTGCAGCTGGGGAAACTGAGGCACAGGGCGACTTGCCCAGGGAGTCTGTGGCTGAGCAGGAAATTGAAGCCAGGTCATCCAAGTTCCAGGCTAGTGGAACTTCCTCTATGCTTTTGTATCTCAAGGAGTCTTTAAGAAATAACAACCTGCATGTTCTTTCAGGATAGATCAATGGAGCTACTTCACCGTGAAATAAGATAGGAATTGCCAGACCAGATCAGATCAGGGGACCATCTGACAGTAGCCAACTTCAGTCACTTTTAAAGAAAAATGGTATAAGAAATCCTGTAATGGTCAATGATGAAATAACCTGCCCATAGGGGAGGTCTCTTCCTGACCCCCGTAAATTAGAGGTTGATATATGCCCTAAAGCATGAGAGTTTACATCCCTTATACATTTTTATTCTATTTAATATAATAGTGGTTGTGCTTGTTATCCACAGCAATGGCCAATCTTTTTCTGAATCTTACTCAGTTCTGGGTTTCAGCAATACCTTGTGGTAATGAGTTTCACAGGATACAGATGCATGTATGAGAATGATCAGTATCCTTGCTACCTCAGTCTTGTCTTTGTCTCTACTGAAATCTAGCATATTTATCCTTTGGGCAGGCAATACTCATAGCCAGCTCTTTGCCAGAACTCTGATTGACCGAAGAGTCCAAGGGCTGGAGTTAGTGGTTTGAACATTTTCTCCTTCCCAAAGGTGTTCTCCCAGTGGCATCCACAGATACTGGCTGCTGTCAGTCCAGGGACAGACTATAACATAGGTGGCTGCTCCTGTGGAGCTGGCTATGGTGTATTGAAAACTCTTGTAGAGGTTGTGATCTATCACTTTAAATTCTCTGGGGTTTTCCTGATTCTGCTTGCAGGCTAGTGGGCTAGGGGAAAGCATGGAATCAGAGTCAGTCTGCAGCCAGCCAGCCTAGAGTAAGGTGGGGTGAGTTGTGCTGCTCTGTTTTATGGAGCAGCCTGCTTTGTCTCTCTCTGTTTTGGGGCTCTTGTGTGGTATCGTTCTGGATTCTAAGAAGTAAAGGAGTGTTACACTGCAACCTTCCAGGAAGAGTATTTGACGTTTTTATTTAAATTCTCTGTGTATGCTGTGAACATAACACTGTCAATCCTCAGTAAAAAGCTAGTAGGGCCCTGTATCTAATGCCCTACTTTTGAACATGTTGGGCAAGTGGAATTTGGAGATGACTGAGGCAGGACTAGAGCATTCAGCTTCACTGGCAGAATGGTGGTAGCAGAGTGATGGGAAGGCAGAAACACAGGCCTGAAGGGTGTCCACCTGAAATCCACAAGCAGATCTCTCAGCAGTTTAGAGCAGACGTTCCTGCTCTAATCAGATAGCAGAAGACATGGCTGGAGGCATTCATTGCTTCTAGAGACTCAAGGGCTTCCTACCAGTAGGTTGCTCTGGAGACATATGGTAACTGCATCTCATGTTTTTGAAATACTTCAGTTCCTCCCATGTAATAAGTAGAAGGGCAAGGGCGGGTGGGGGGAGGAGGGGGAAGAGAGTAGAAGGCACGTCTGCCTTCCTTGCCCCAACTCCCACAGGATTAGTTATTTGGATGTGTATTACAGCAGCCTCTAGACTAGGGATCTCAAACTCAAATCACCACGAGGGTCATATGAGAACTAGTAAATTGGCCCGAGGGCCGCATCACTGAAACCTTTTCATACAATGATACAAAATGAGTACTGTGTCCAGTTTTGGGCCCCACACTACAAGAAGGATGTGGATACTTTGGAAAGAGTCCAGCGGAGGGCAACAAAAATGATTAGGGGACTGGAGCACATGACTTATGAGGAGAGGCTGAGGGAACTGGGATTGTTTAGCCTGCAGAAGAGAAGAATGAGGGGGGATTTGATAGCTGCTTTCAACTACCTGAAAGGGGGTTCCAAAGAGGATGGATCTAGACTGTTCTCAGTGGTAGAAGATGACAGAACGAGGAGTAATGGTCTCAAGTTGCAGAGGGGGAGGTTTAGGTTGGATATGAGGAAAAACGTTTTTCACTAGTGGGGTGGTGAAGCACTGGAATGGGTTACCTAGGGAGGTGGTGGAATCTCCTTCCTTAGAGGTTTTTAAGGTCAGGCTTGACAAAGCCCTGGCTGGGATGATTTAGTTGGGGTTGATCCTGCTTTGAGCAGGGGGTTGGACTAGATGACCTCCTGAGGTCCCTTCCAACCCTGAGATTCTATGAAAAGTATAGTCAAAAATGAAAAAAAATGAAGAGTAATATAGTATTGTGTTAAAAGTCAATGTATTAACTTTTTAAAAACTGTAATGCAAAGAGGGGTTTTAATAAAATATAAACACTCAGTAATGTTTGGAGTTTGGCTGCCAGTGGAGTCGGCGCTATGGCGGGCCGCAGGAAATAACTCCGCGGGCCGCATGTGGCCCACGGGCCGCGTGTTTGAGACCCCTGCTCTAGACCAAGATCAGGGACCCATGGTGCTAGATGCTGGGCAAACACATACCCCGAGACAGCCCTGCCCCAAAGAGCTTACAGTTCACATAAGGCAATAAAGAGAAGAAGTGATCTGCCTAGGGTCACACAGCAGCTCCAGGAACAGAACCCCCATCCTCGGCTGCTAATCCAACATGCTGTCCACCAGGCCACGAGAGAACAGGACTGTCAGGGAGCACGTGAGACAGATGGGGGAGTTAATGAACGGCAGAGCACTAGAGAGGCCTCAGCAGAGAGAAAGGGAGGGACAACACAATGGAGAGAGAGAGACAAGAGAAAGTAAGAGAGGCAAAAACAGCGTGAAAGCAACAGACAAAGAGATCTCGTGTTAGACACTGGTGCATTCTACAGGCACAGGCTGAGCCCATGTCAGCTGTTCAGGTGTGGGGCCATGGCTGTGAAATACCATAGGGTTTTTATAGGGAGAGAGTGAAGAGACAGAGGGGCACAGAGATAGGGTGACCAGATGTCCCGATTTTATAGGGACAATCCCAATTTTGGGGTCTTTTTTCTTATATAGGCTCCTGTTACCCCCCAACCCTTATGACTTATGAGGAGAGGCTGAGGGAACTGGGATTGTTTAGCCTGCAGAAGAGAAGAATGAGGGGGGATTTGATAGCTGCTTTCAACTACCTGAAAGGGGGTTCCAAAGAGGATGGATCTAGACTGTTCTCAGTGGTAGAAGATGACAGAACAAGGAGTAATGGTCTCAAGTTGCAGAGGGGGAGGTTTAGGTTGGATATTAGGAAAAACTTTTCCACTAGTAGGGTGGTGAAGCACTGGAATGGGTTACCTAGGGAGGTGGTGGAATCTCCTTCCTTAGATGTTTTTAAGGTCAGGCTTGACAAAGCCCTGGCTGGGATGATCTAATTGGGTTTGGTCCTGCTTTGAGCAGGGGGTTGGACTAGATGACCTCCTGAGGTCCCTTCCAACCCTGAGATTCTATGATTCTATGAACCCTGTCCCGATTTTTCACACTTGCTGTCTGGTCACCCTACACAGAGACTATGTAAAAGACCAATGCAAACTCATCTCTTATCCTCGTGAATCAGCAGTCCCATCCGACTACCGCTGATGTCAGTGGAAACCCTCATTATGTTACTCGCAATCCACACGCCAAGGAACTGGAAATCCCAGGGCACAGCACAACCTCCACTCAGCCTGGCTCATGGTGGTATTTAATAATTGTGATCATCTCAGAGTGAGCGGGTCTGATTCTCCTCTCCCTTAGCCTGGCAAACTAGGAACAACTCTGGGAGTCCCAGGGCCAGATCCTCAGCTGGTGCCAAGCTGCACGGTACCATTAAAGACAACAGACTTATACACGCAGTGTCTTTAGCTGAGGATCTGCATGACAGAAAACCCTGTGGGAGTGAGAAATGACTCAGGCCCACAGCCTAAGCCTCAACGCAGATCTTACACCAGCCAAAGAAAGAGAACAAAGAGCCTCGCAGGCTCAACAATTCTTACCTTATCAAAAAGAAACATACATCACTATCCTTATTTCTACTGTAGAAAGACAGATGCCCCAACCAAGATCCAGGCCCCCTTGGGCTAGACAGTGTACAGACCTATAATTATTGACCAGCCCTGCCCCAAAGAGCTTATGCTCTAAGTAGACAAAGGGGGGCAGAAAGGAAGTGTCAGTATCCTCATTTTATAATGTGGGGACACTGAGGCACAGAAAGGTGGTGACCTGGCCAAGGCCACATGTGGCAGGAGTCAGAAATTGAATCCAGCTGTCCAAGCCCAGAGCCCTCCTAACTGGATTTGGCTGTTTGGGTTCTGATGCTGGCTGACCAAATTGTCTAGAAAAATAGTGAAAGTACTTTGGGGAATTTTTTTCCTATTAAAAAAACCAGTCACCCAGAGGAAATTCCATAGAGAAAACTCTGTTAAGAGTATGCACATTAATATTGCATGGTTAAGTACTCAATAGTCACAAGGTAGCCCATGATTACAATCTAGCCCCCTGGAAAAATGATATAACTCTTTCTGTGTCATTACACTCAAAGGGAGCTGCTATCCAATATAATCATGCACCTTGCTGTATGTGACTGCCTCAGACGGGCAAGGTATCCAGTACAACAGTGCCTCATGTTCTGCCTTATTGCACTGAGATGAGAAGGTACCCAATACAACTTTGCAATTTGCTGTGTTATTGCTTCCAGCTAGCTAAACACAGATAGTAATTTCTTACCTTTATAGAGAGCCTAATATGCTTTACCAATATAACCAGTGAATACACAGGAATAATCTAACCCTCCCGTGAAATGCAGCCAGCTCTGGGGTGGAACGTGGCAGCTGGTGAACGGCGCTTGAGCACACTACACCATGGTTTATGGCAGGGAATTAAGAATGCTGTTTCCAGCTAAAACTACAGGGGGGATTTTAATATGACAAAAGCTGGGATTTCACCAGGAATTAGGAAGATTTGCCCTTCATTTTGCAACAGTTTCCATGTTACCTTTAATGAACACACACAGTCAGGATTTTAACTTTAGGTCTCATACCAGAGGCAGCACCTCCAATTTATTGCTCTTCATGATGCCAGGTTGGGGTTAGGAAGAGATCCCCTACTCAATCAGTACACACCCTGGGTTTTCAGCTCAACCGACCCAACCTGCCCTTGCTTTGCTTTGAGAGAGCTAAGGGGCTCATGGCTGGACTACAGACTATGCAGAGCATGCTCTTTATTAGGAGCACCGACAGGCCCGAGCTGAGCTCAGGGCCCCATTGTGCTAGTTGCTGTACACACAAATCGTAAGAGACAGATAAAGGAACTATAATTTCTATTTTGCTGATGAGGAAACTGAGGTAAACAGAGAGTTAGAGAGTTGCCTGAGGTCACAGAGGCATCATGTAGCAGAGCCAGACACTGAACCCAGATCTTTTGAGTCCAAGTCTGTCCTTTCTTTCAATAGCCATACAGCACTAGAAAGAGCTCCTTGTAGAGACAGAGAAAAGCAAAGGCTTGCTACTCCCTGAAGCATCCAACTGCATGGGGGTTTTTCAGGCTGCAGTAGCTGATCGTGGCTGAATTTTCCCAGCCTCCTCTGTGTTTGTGCTGTAGAACTCAGGGGGCCACTTGCCTGTTTCAAGGAGCTTTGCATGAGAAATTCTGGAATGCAGGAAAGTGACTTCCCCATCCAAACTGCACATTGTGACAGGGTGCGGGTGAGGGCGAGCTGATCAGGCAGGGTGGGCAGGAAGGCAGCAACTGAGTGCTCACCCATCTCATCTTGTGCCTTGAATACTGTCATCATCTCCCCCTTTCAGGGCTTGCATTCCAGTCTATTCAAAGGCTGCTTCTGGGAACATCCTTCTGCTTCTAGCTCTCCCCACCTCTGCCTCCCTCTTCTCCACTGCCTCCAACACGAGCATCCCATCCTTCCTTTGGAGGCCCTTCCCTTCACCCCACCTTCCCCAGCCGTTCCAGCCACTGACCCCTCCCTTCGCTCTGCCAGCCGTGCCAGCCTCCATCTCCTGCTAGTCCGCTTCTCCCACCGTCTCCTGCACCCTTTCCCCCGGCACTACCTTACTCTGCTTGCCATCCCTCCTTCAGACTGCCATGGTCTCTACAAACTCTGCCAGCTGATCCCAGGTTGAAACAACAGCCTACTATGCAAAATGTGCCCATGTCACTGCTACCTGTGTCACACCCCCTGCTGGGTCTTGTCCTAAATCCAGCCTGGGCACTGTCAGGGGAAGGGACTGCTTTCTTATTGCTTGTCTGTACAGTGCCCACCAGGGCTGGGCCCTGGGCCTTGATTGAGGCCCAGGGGAACGACTGTCATACAATAAATCCTACTATGCAGCTGAGATTGGCCAGGATTTAGGGCCAGGATTTTGGATCTGGCACTGACGTAAATCAAGCTCCAGTGGAGTCAGTGTTCTGGTGCTGATCAGAATCAGGCCCCATTTTATTAAAGTTATATACGTGCTGCTGCAGCTGGGCTAGTGGTCTGAGGCCATGCTGAGCTCTCAGTGCTCCCTGTGCTCATGCTCCACTGGCTAGTGGAAATATCGTTGCCATTGGGGACTTGGTGATTAATGAATTATTATTACTGAGGTAGCGCCTGAGCCCTTGGCATGGCCATTGCGCCAGGTGCTGTACAAACACAGACCAGAAAGACTGTCTCTGCCCCAAAGAGCTGACAGTCTAAGTGCATCTGGCCAGATCTTTAGCTTGTGTGAACTGACGTGGCTCCATTAAAATCAATGAAACAATGCTGATTGACACCAGCTAGTTGAGGATCTAATGGCAAGTTTCTGGAAGGGATCTAACTTCTCCTGCTCCAGGGCATGAGCCAGCCTCAGATAACAGGGGCCAGAACTGCCTGCTACAGGGGGTTCTTGCCCCTTCCACTGAAGCAGCTGGTGCCTGCTGCCATCAGAGTCAAGTCACTGGGCTACATGGGCCATTGGTCTGATCCAGGCTGGCATGGTTCTGTTTCCAAGTATTTGCAAAATAATAATCCCAATCAGACCTACCACTGTCACCTTTTCACCAGCTTTAGAAAGATGGGTAGCCATAATACTCTCCATTTTACATGTGGGGAAACTGAGGCACCGAGCAGTTGACTTGACCAAGGCCACAAAATGAGTCAGTGACAGAGTAAACCTGACGGCAGTGCCTTGCACCGAGAGAAGCCAAAATGCCATCTCTTTCCTGCCAACCTCTTTGCTTCTGCTCAAGAATGAGTATCCTCAGTTGGGTGCCCCAGGAGAGGACATATCTCCTCCCCTGGGCAGGCAGGCAATCAAATTATTTATAGATTGCTAGAGTCCAAGGCCAGACAGAACCATTTGGATCATGTCAGACTTCCTGTATAACATAGGCCAGAGGCCCAGAAAAACATCCCATCTGGATTTTAAAATTGCCAGTGATGGAGAATCTGCCACACCCCTTGGTAAATTGTTCCAATGATCTTTGACTACATGGATCCCATTCCTTTTAAAATAGAGCTCAGTCCATTTTACGAATGATGGGGATGCTGTGTATCATGGATCAGGGCCCATTGTGCTAGGGGCCGTACAACCCCACTTACTCCTACCCCTGTATTTTAGCAGCTAATGTACTAGGGCTGTGTGCCTCTCTCCATGGGCTAAGCCTGTGGGAGGGTCAAACTCAGCTGGAAAAGGCAGTGAGGTAGTAGGTGTGGCAGTCCCATGAATCAGCCTCTTAGGGACAACGTGGCTTTAGCAGTGCAGAGGGGAATAAGGACTCAGCAGATCCCAAGGAGCCATGAGGGATTCAGAGAACAGCCCCAGGTGGTCTGATCCCCCAACAACTCCCCTAACAGTGCAGATCCAGAGGCCGCCCTGCTGCTGTCCTGTGCTCCCCCAGCCCAGTTACATGCTACATGCCATGGCAGGGGCTCTCTGGCAGTTAATGCTGCTTTAAGCACCTGCTCAGATTTCAGGTTAGAGGTTCCACAGGGAACATGTCTTTTCCTATGTCCCAGCCCTAGCCCTCAAAAACCCAAGGAGCCCTGAAGGCTTGTGGGGTGGGGTCATGCAGCTGTGAGGGGATGAGCCTGCAATTTTGGCTGGCCTTCTAGGGCCATTCTCTCCTCATTCCTTTCCCCCCATCTGGGCCATGTAACGGAGGCGAGCAGGGAGCTGCCCGTAGCCAAGAGTGGACTTATACCTCAGGACAGCTTGCAGCAATCTAGGGCTGCGTCTGCAATGGAGCTGGCAGGTGAGGTTCCCAGCTGGCATAGTCGTACCAACGTAGCACTGCAGCCAGGCTAGCACAGGGGTGTCTTGGGCTGGCTGGCAGAGTGCATCCCCGTGGGGCTGCATACTGGGGTGGCTAGCCTGAGACACCACCCATGAGACCCCAGCCACACTGCCGTGGTTAGTGCGCTAGCTGGAGCGGAGCTAGCGTGAGTACAGCCATGCCACCTGGGAACCTAACCTTCCAGCTCCGATGCAGATGGAGCCTATGCACCTCACTCTGGCCTACCAGGTTCCACCTCCTCCATCAGCACTAGGTGCAGCCAGCAGCATCACTGACCCAGCAGAAGCAACGCGGCTAAACAGGGCTACTTTCCAAGTGTCACCATCTCCCTCCCTCACCCCACCACCCTGTACTTGGCACTGGGCACAAGGGGCCAGCCCTGCTGCTGAGCACCCTTAACTCCCACTGGAAGCAATGGGTGTCGAGGGTGCTCAGCAGCTGGCAGGGTCAGGAGCCAGGGGCTCAGTTCTTCCACTGTTCTCGGACTCCGGGAAAGCTGCTCGCCCCCCAGCTTTTGAATGCATGAGCCAGAGACCCGGCAAAGTTCCCCTTCTGATCCCCAAGCCCTGGCAGTAGTGAGAGGAAGTGATCCCTGGAGAACTGGTGAACTAAGCTCAGGGGCAGAGCAGCCCTTGCCAGCATCTTGGCCTTCCAGGGAATGGCCTGCACTTTTTACCAGTCTGAAATACAGGCTATTTATCAGTGGGATGGTGGGATCTGCATGGGGCAGCAGGATCAGGGAGAGCTGTACTAAAGGGGCACAGCCCCAGTGGTCTGTGCTTGGAGCCCTGTGGCTCGGCCAGGCCTGCCCTGGCCATGCTGCTCCTGGGAGATTAGACCAGGGGTGGGCAAACTTTTAGGCCCAAGAGCCACATCTGGGTGGGGAAATTGTATGCAGGGCCATGAATGTAGGTCTGGGGTAGGGGGTTGAGGTGCGGGACAGAGCGTGGGGTGTGGGAGGGGATGTGGCAGGGGGTTAGAGGGCTCAGGGCAGGGGGTTGGGGTGCAGGAGCGGTTCGGGGGGGTGCAGGCTCTGTCCCAGCGCCGTTTACCTCGAGTGGCTCCAGGGTAGCTGCTGTGCACATCAGGGCTAAGGCAGGTTTCCTGCCTGCCCTGGGCCTGTGCCACTCCCAGAAGTGGCCAGCATGTCCAGAAATGGCTCCTGGGGGTGGAATGGGGCAGGTGGCTCCACCGCGTGCTGCCCTCAGCTGTGGGTTCCCTGTTCTTGGTCAATGGGAGCTGTGGGGGGATGCAGGCGAGGGCAGTGCACAGAGCGCTCTGCCCCCTCCCCCCAGGGGCTGCAGGAACGTGGTGCTGGCTGCTTCCGGGAGTGGCACGGGGCCAGGGCAGGCAAGGAGCCTGCCTTAGCCCCCCTCTGCCACAGGGCTGGCAATCCTGTGGGCCAGATTGAAAGCCCTGATGGGCTGGATCCAGCCTGCGGGCCATAGTTTGCACTCCCCTGGGTTAGAGTGAGAGCAACGGGTCTTTTCTCGCTGTGTGTTTGCTATTCAGGTCGCCTGGTGCTGTGGGCCTTGGGGCGTGTGGAAATGCATGGGGTTTCCTGCCATGGAGATGAAATTGAGCCTGCTGGAGGCCACCCGGGCTAGGCACCTCCTCAGGGATAGGGGGGAGGGATAGCTCAGTTGTGGGGAGGGATAGCTCAGTGGTTTGAGCATTGGCCTGCTAAACCCAGGGTTGTGAGTTCAATCCTTGAGGGGGCCATTTGGGGATCTGGGGCAAAAATTGGGGATTGGTCCTGCTTTGAGCAGGGGATTGGACTAGATGACCTACTAAGGTCCCTTCCAACCCTGATATTCTATGATTCAGGCTCCCAGAGAAACACTGCAAGAGGCAGTGTCATTCATTATAGCTGGGGGCGACCTCCTAACACCAACCCAAATGTCACCCCAGCCCTGGCAGCACTGGGACCTGGTGGCAGCACAAACCCCTGAGCAGGCCCTTGTCAAACAGAGCAGGGAGGATTTCAGTTTGGCTTCCACAGAGCAGGATGCGGCTGGTGCCAGTGGGCAAGGAGTCCTGCCCAAACCGCTCACCTAGCCCTTGATGAGCAACCCACAGGAAACAGAATCCACCGAATCCACCAAAATCAGGAACTCTGTCAGCTGGTCTCAGATTTCACAGGCCAAGGATTAGGGCTCTGGGAGTCCAGCAACCTGGGGTCTAGTCCCAGCTCCACCTGTTGCAGGAGTGAATGATGTCTTTTCCCCTGCTCCTGCCCTTTGTCCAGATTGTCTGTAAACTCATTAAGGCAGGGACCCATGCATATCTGCATGTCCAGCACCGAGAACAATGGGGGCTTGGTCTCTGCTGGTTGCTTCTATAATGTAACTAAAGCATATAGTCTTGCCAAGAAGTGGCTGGACAAGGGAGGGAGGAGAGGCCACAGGCATTGCAAAAACTGCAGAGGCGTGAGTCTGACTGAGCTCAAGTTTCTGTCATATATTAAGGCCTGTCCACGTTTGCTAGCTACAGCTCTGTGACAAACTGCTTGCCCTGTACCTTGCAGCTAGCCATCATGACTTCTCTGTCACTGTATGGAGAGCTATGTCTCTTCACAAAACCCCTGGGACTAATGGTCTTTCAGCAAGTCTACTCTAGAGCATAGATTGTGAATGTTTTTGTGCGTCAGATGGGAACACACAAACAAAATGGAAAGCCCTAGTGGGCCTTCAGGGCAACGACACCCTCCCTTTCCTTGTCCCCACTTCTTGAAGACCAGAGAAAGATTAGGGCTGTGTTAAAATCTCCTACCACCAGCTCAGCTCCAGGGTTGCGCTAGTATAAACAGGGCACCACCCTCTCACCTAATCCTGCTCAGAGCAATTCTAGAGGACATGGGGGGGAATGCTGGTCACACTCTTACTGACTTGGCAGAGGCAGGATTTCACTGGCCAGGAATAGCATGCAACACTAGCACACTCTGCCTGGCTGCTGAGGTAAAGCTAATCCAATGGTAGCAACAGGGGGAATATTTAGGCAAACCTAGGAGAGGGAAGGAAGCCCATCCTCTCCTGTCATCCTTTAGGATCAACAGAAGAGTTGCCTCCCATATGAAACGCCTCTCTGGCATTGCTAGATACTTTGCTTCCCATCTCCTTGGGAGGAAACCCCAAATGCTTCCTATTCAAGAGGCATCAGTTTGCAAGCACTTGCGGTGATCTCTGTTTAGGGACCATCATCATCTGTGTCTGAACTGTAGTGATGGTGGCTTTGGGAGAGGAGGATGGTAATTCAAGAGTTCAGGGTTTATCTAAAACATAAAAGACCAGATCGTCAGCTGGATCAATCAACATAGCTCCACTGGTGCTGAGGATCTGTCCCTTTAAGGAGAAAAGTCAGGGTTTGCTAAGAGGCTGTATAGTCACCATCTGCAGCTGAGCAAACAGGAGAGTCTAAATGCTTTTATTAATTTAAAGGGACAGATTTTGTGTGTGCTGGCTGATCAGCGGTTCGAATGGCCTTGGGTCAGGATCATAGCCATCAGAGATGGAACAGACCCATTATGATAATATACTTGCTAGTGCTAGCAGCCTCTAGCTGTAACTGTTAAAGCTGCGGAGGATTTGGTAGAATCAAAAGAGCTCAGGATTTAGAAGGAGAAAAGTCCTATCTGGTATTTCTGTCCACGCCTGACCCCTTGACTAATTCAAGTTGTTCCACTAAATGCTGCCATATTCATTTAGGTTAAAAAACAAAAGCAGGACATGGTGCAGGTGATGGTGCTTAGTTGCATCATGTTTTACAAAATTATAATAAAATTAAAAAATAAGTCAGAAGTCCAACTCCTCAGCTGGTATGATCTGATGCCGCTCAGTGGAAGCCAATGGCAATTTACACCAGCTGAGGATCTGGTCCAGTGCATTTTACAGGGATATAATGCAAACAAGCCTTTGGTGCTTTCGTTGTGTTTACTCTGTCTGACCAGACACATAGGCCCAGATCCTCAGGTGGTGCAAATCAACACTGAGATCAATGGAGCTACACCAGCTGCAAATCGGGCCTGGGGAGTCTGAAGCAATTTCTTTTATATCTGCTCCTCAAGTGACTTGCTTAGAAAATGGCTATAAATGATTTACTTATACTTATTTCTTATTTTACTATTGCAAGAATAAAGAATGGACCCAATTCAGTCCCAAAGCCACTCACTCGCAAGAAACCTCCCTTCCACCTTCGGAATAATGTAAAACCAGCGACACTGGAAATCAGTGGCAAAAATCATAATTGAAGAGTAAAGAGTAAGTTGCAATGCTAGAGACTGATACATTATTCCCAAAGGCTGCAAAAGGAGAAGCAACTTCTTAGCATTTGGGTCTTTAAAAAGTGGAAAAGAAAAAAAGTGAATGTATTTTTTCCTTCTCTTACCATATTGTAAAAAATAATTTAACCCCAATGTTTTGTTCAGACAAGGCACCATCCAACACAGCCATCTTAGCAACAGCACCAGATGGGTTTGACCCACACCCAGATTGAGAAGACATGATGGATTTAAAGGTTTTAAAGAAATACACACACAACCCCACAAAAAAGCCCCAATGACTAGAAAGAGAAATCTTGTTCTTAAAGCTACCAGATCAGGTGAAGAACAGCAAGGAATGGGGGGTGGGGGGAGGAGAAATTTCATAAATTTGAAATAGTCCCTGAAAATCCCTGTCTCTTAGGTTGTCAGTGAGCCCTTCAGCGAAGCAGGACGTTACTGGGCCCACAACTTTTTCCATCAGGTGGAAGGTTTCCAAAGACACAGAGGGCATTTAGGCATGAAAGTCAACAGGGTACGAGTGCTTAACTCCCATTTGTGCCTTGAGCTTTTCCTAACAAACGTCTTTAACGTCTTCTAAAACTGTTCATACTGGGTGATGAGGGATATGTACATAGAAGGCAGGGGTGAGGGGGAGAATTATCCCCATATAGGAAGAGTCGCTATGAAGTGTCACTACAGAATAATACCTCTTCCTGCGATCCAGGAAGGATTTACCTCCAGTTTGGCATAGGAAAGTATTCGAGAGTTTGCTGTGTGGAAAGTCGGAGATGAAAAAGGGTTCCCTCCTTGTTTGCCGCAGACCGGGAGTAACTCTCAGGCAGTTAATTTGGTGTATTCCTGAGTCCGGGTGGCTGTATGTTTGATATTTTCATTTATACAGGAATAGCTCTGGAGCCCAAGCTAGGGCTCTGAAGGTGGGTTCTGACCGATCAATGGGAGAAGCCTTCCCTGGGGGGTAGGAATGAGCCTGTAACTCGCAGAGCATGTTCCCCAGGAGGAGGAACAGAAATAGAGGGTCCGACAAAGATTTTGGCACCTGATAGGAATTTCAGATGGACAAGAACCCCCAGAACTAGGTCATGGGAGTCCATCCCCCTGCCAGGGCCAGGCAGGTGCCTGTCATCTATGGAATGCTGCTGCATCCAGTCTAGCTTTAATCTTTGCACCCTCTTTGGAACACTTTGGAAATTAAACACAAACTGACAGGACTGGGCACTAGGCCCCAGTGAAATGATTGCCTGTTCATGTGAGGAGAGATTGGGTTTGATTCGGCTGCTCGGGGCCAGACAATGGGGATGATTAGTGACACAGAACCTGTAATTAGACCATAAAGCTAAACTCCAGCAGGCTCTACAGTGAAATCTTCATCGCAGACAATCCAAATATGCTCATTTCAGACCATAAGCCCTGCTACCCAGAGCCAGCTCAGCCACCTCTGGGTTTCATCATGTTTCTAGGGATATATCTGTCTAAGCATTTATATCGCACTGTAGAACCTGAGCTCCTAGCCCCAGGCTGTTCTACCGAGGAAGAAAAGAAGCCCTGGTTGTTTAAGACAAGAACCACACAGACTGTGAACCTCTGGCAAAGGAGAAGTCCCTGGCTCTCTGCTTAGGTCTTCTACCCAGTTGGAAATGATGGGCTAGGTGCCCCTGGACTCTCCTCAGTGTAGCTATGCTGATTTACCCCTGCTGACAATGCAGCCCAGGGAGTTTTGGAAAGGGACAGAGTCGGTCTCTGCTAGAGAAAGCCTGCCCGGCAATGAGAGAGTTTGGACTCAGTCAGTTTCAGACCTTAGTAAAATGCCAGGGAAGGAAGGGATGATTTAATCAGAAAGGCAAAAGGGAACATTATTAGCTGTCTCTTGGGGTGCGTCCCAGCCACCTGCCCATGGCACAAAGTGAGATGCTCTACTTACCAGGCCTGGCAGAAGCAGAGGAAGGAAATAAGAAGGAAGATGCATAGATAAGGGTCCATGTGAAACATAATCCAAATGGTGAGGGGAAAAAGAAGATCCTAAAATACTGGGCTATCAAAAACAAAATAAGGAAGCGATAGGGCTATTTTCCACCCAGCACTCCCAGTACAATAAGGAGCTGCATGTCCCAACTTCTATGGAGGGTGACCAATCCCAAAGTGAGAGCTAAAGGGGGTGGTGAAATGGAGCTGCAGAACTGCCGAAGAAGAGATTATCTACTTAATTAAAGATTTTTTTTCCCCTAAGTCCTTCAGCCAATCAGGACACAAGTGCCAGAGAGATTGAGCTGATCAAAAGAACACCCCAGGTTCCTCAAAGACAAATGCACCACGAAAGGGATAAGAGGGGGAAAAATAAAAAGAGAGAAAGAAAGAGACAAAGCAAATCCCTCAAAATAATCACTGGATGCAATCTCCACCAGCACCACCCCGCCTCTCCATCCCCCCCAAAGGCAACTGGGAAGGGCTTGGATTGCACGCCTTGATCTCCTCCTGCCTTAGAGACTTCATTTGCAACCAGGAGTTGTGTAGATGAGTGTGTGTAGGAGAGAGAGAGAATGTGCTCTGGTTCTGGGAGTGGGGCCACTCAACTAGAGGTTGGAGTGGGGCACCCTGAGTCTGCGGACCAGGCTGGAATGTGGATATATTAAAAAATATCCCTGCTGAGCTAGGAGGAAATGGAGCCGATTCCTAGAGCCAGATGGCTTTCCTCTTTCAGGGTGACCTGCCCTCAGATCTGCCTATCCCAGCTCCCCTTTTGGAGGGTCACCACCTGGCTTGGCAGTCACCCATCTCACTTTCTTCCCTGCTATTTGTTTCTCTTCACATCCTCCTGCAAAGTTCAGCAAGAGGGGATGTCACAACCTAGAGACATCAGAGCTCAGGCAAAATATGGATCCCTTACTGAGGTACTGAGGGACAGCTGCTTGTCAGGAGCTGACTGAGTCCAAAATAGCTCACTCAGTAGCTGTTCTGAAACACTTGTAACAATTCCCTGGCCTCCTAGAACATCACACATGTCAGTATGCCCCCACAACCACTCTGAACTTCGCAGTGATTGTGAGGACAGAACTTTTCCTCCATTCTGCCCATCCACTATGGCTCACATCTACCCTGGAGGATCCCCTCTAGGGGCCAGAAGCTAGTCCAAGCCCCATGGCTCTGGCCCTGCTGCAAGGGAGGATTTTGTGACTGTGGACGCCTGTCTGCAGGGAGCTGGACTGGGACCTGTCAAACTGAGTTACAGTTTGACATAGTTACAAATATAGTTACAGCAGCTGTCAGCACCTCACTGCCCCAAGCAGAATGGGAACTGGTGCCCTTGAGGTGAGGAGCACGGCAAGAGCGTGAGAGCTGCAGGCGACTGTTCAGAGAAGGCTGGCTGGAAACTGGATTTTGCTAAGTGCCACTTCAGACAGACAAACCGTTCTTGGCTGGGTCCCGTGATCTCAGACAGAGGCATAAGCTCTGACCTAGGTCATTGGGTAGCAGTCATACAGCCTCCCTGACCTCAGGGCTGAGGCTGCTGGCATCTGCAGGGATGGGAGATTCAATCTCCCTTCAGAAGGAGGATGCTGATTGGGAGCCTGCAAAGAGGCGCTGTGAGCTCCTGGTCCCGAGTCCATCCCTGTCCTGTATCTCATGGGCACAAGGGGAATGTGCAGCCTCGTGGGGCCCTGCACTCTTGGGGCCTGACATGCAGAGTGCCAGAGCTAAGAGGGCCAGCCAGCCCAGAGAGCCCCGATCCTGCTGTCCCCTTCTCCCACGCCCCTACCCCAACTAACCAGTGCTCCCACCCCAGTGTGCTGCCTCTCCCAGTCCCAGCAGGTGGAATTCTTCCCCCTACCCTGCATGCCTGACACTCTACAGCTCCCAGCAAATGCCCGGGGGCAGCCCAGCTCCCAGGTGTCACACAAAAGCCCCTGGCTCACAGCATGGGAGCATATGCTTCGTTCTGTTTAGCCAGCCAAAGTTTTTGGTGAACTGAAAAAGCTCAAAATATTTCATTTACTGTTTCATTTACTGTTTGCTACCCTTTAAAAAAAAAAATTGAATGAAAATTTCAAACAAAATAATTTTGAATGTAAAAAAATCAGAGCATTTCTTTTCAACCAAAACAATTTGGTGAAACCAATGTTTCAGTTGACCTAAATCTGTATTTATTTATTTTTGGGCCAAAAAAAAAAAAGTTTTGACCAAAAATGTTGCCCTCACCTCCTCTCTCTCACTGTAGTGTAAATCAGGAGTCACACCACTGAAATCACTAACCTAAACCCAGTGTGAGAGATGAATCAGGCCGTTGGTGTTATTCCTCATGCTTCCCAAACACCCACTGGCTGGAGCTTTAAGTGCACAGAGAATACAGGCCCCTTAATGCATTCAGTCAGTCAGCCACTGCATGCAGTCATTCAAGGGTCCTAGTAACCAGGGCCAGCTTTAGTGGGTGCAGGGTCCCACGCGAAGAACGACGGCAGTGCCCCACCGACTCTGTCAGAGGAAAAAAACCAAAAAAACGCCGGAGCGGGGCCCCCTTGGGCGCGGGGCCCGATTCCGCGGAATCAGAGGAATCGGCTTAAAGCCGGCCCTGCTAGTAACAGAGGCATATAATTATAAGTATTAAACTGAACCAAAGACATTGACTTCCTGGGGAGTTAGGTGCCTAAATACCTCTGTGGATCTGGACTCGAAGCTTCTGAGACCCATGTAAAATTGCAACAGCAGCTACTTTAAGTAAATGCAACCTTAAGACCCAACAAGCCTGAGGCAAAGCCAGACACAAAACAGTTCCCACCAGGCCCCAAGACATATAGAAATATTTCACTCAAAGGGGGCAAACAGCTCTGAAAAGTGACCAGTAAGTGCCTCAAAAAGCAACCAAAATGGATCAGGAGGGCCCAGGCACCAAACATGGTTCAAATAGTTTTTCAAGGGATCTAAAAATGCTGCAAAATTGTCAAAAAATGTGTCAAAACAGTGTGAAAAAGCTCTGCACAGTGGCCGAGAAGGGCTAAAATTTGCCCATTAAGTTATCTAAAAAGGGCCTTTAAAGGGTACAACAGGGTATAAAATTGTACAAACAGCTGTCAAATGTCTCTAGAAAGGTCCTGAAAGTGCATAAAATTGATATAGTAACAGAGTGGAAGACCTGACAGGACCATTCACTGAGCTCATCTGACCTCCTGTATCACACAGGTGTGATGGGGTGTATGCCCCACACTGTCAGCAAAAGCCTAATTATCCCCCAGGTGACAACTGGAAGCGGGGGAATTGATTTATTACCAGACACAGCACTGAAAAGGATCTAGGGAGCTCAGGGCTTGGGATCCCCCCTGAGACAGGCCAGGAGAAACCCTGGGAAACCATAGGGGTGAGGCAAGCTCTTGTGGAGAGCCCTGACAAAAAGAGAAAGCCCTGGAAGGCTTTGCTTGGTACAAGAAGCTGGGAAGAGCGCTGCAGAGCTTGGGAAGGGGGTGGTGGGAAAGGGCCTAGAGGCGGGCCAGGATGGGGACGGGAGTAATGCAGAGAGGCAGCCAGGAGTCTGATGGGGCAGAGCTTACCTGCTCACCGCAGGGTCCCTGGGCTGGAACCTGGGGTGAGGGAGAGTTGGGTTCCCCTGCCAGCCCCAAGGAAGCCCCATGACTCAAGCCCCTAGATGTAAGTGCTATTGAAAGCCCAGAGGAAAAGGACATCAGAATATCAGGACTGAAGAGTGACAGAAGGTCCTGAGGCAATTGTTTGACCTGACTGAGTCATAAGAAGAGGCAGACCACAGCAGGTGGGAGCAGCTGTTGCCTGGGGCACCAGACTGGGAGAGCATGCGACACTCAGCCATGAGGGAGTGGCGTCATCTGGGGAGTCACTCTGCTACAACAGGCCTTAGAACCCAGTTGTGATGGGTTCCCCCCAGGGTGCTACCTGGAACTGGGGTACCACTGAGCCCTCTGACGCACCAGCCTGAACTCCCTCTCACACTGCACTGCTGTGACAAACTGCAAAGCCCTCCAGTCTGCACTTTCACCAGCATTCATATAGATAGGGACACACCCAGGTGCAGTTACATACAGGCTCTCTGAGCAGCCCCTTGTGGCAAATTGCCAGCACTACTATGATGGGTCCCGCACTTTCTCTTCTTGGGGGGGGGGTTTCAGGGTGCCATTTCTTGCCCCTGAACTGGGGTAACAGCTATCCTATTAGTATCCCAGGGAAGGGGAGTGGAGAGGGATGGAGGGACCCAGGCCTGCCCTCTACTCCGGGTCCCAGCCCAGGGGCCCTATGATAGCAGGTGAACCACTTGTACTAGTGATTCTTTCCCCTGGGCTACTTCCCTCTCCTGATCTTCAGCTTGTGGGGCTTCCTGCCTTCCCTCTGCACAAGCCAGGTGTTCCTTTACCTAGGATCTTGGTCTTCTTAGCTCGCTGCAGCACTTCTCAAAACTCTCCTCTGCTTTCCTTCGAACTGCTCTTTGTTCCACCACCAATCCACTCTGCTTCACTCCTCCAAACTGCTCTCTGCGCCACCACCAAACCACTCTGTTCCAGCTCCTCCTCCTCACTCTGCTCCAGCTCCTTCTCTGGAAAATTGAAGCAGGGGGATTTTATCAGGTGACTGGTTTCAGGTGCTCTAATTGGTTTCAGGTGCTCTAATTGGTTTCAGGTGCTTTTAATTAATCTACAGGGAATAAGGCTTCTCCTCATCCTAGATCACTCTCCTGCTGCCTTTTGGCCATGCTGTATCACACCCTGTATAGGAAAGCTACAGCTAGGGCAACTACCAGCTCCTCAGGCATACACCCCTTCTGGAGTATAAAACCAAAATTATACCGACTTGCACTGCACATGGAACTGTACAGCATAAGCTCATAAAATTCACTCCTTCCTCAATGTGGAGAGGAATATGCAACAGCCTTTTGCCCCTGAGTTATGATTCTCACACACTGGTTTAGATAAAGCAAAAACAAGTTTATTAACTATAAAAGCAAACAGATCAAAGCAGATTACTTTGCAAATAAACAAAAAATGCAAACTAAACTTAATATACTAAATAGATTGGCTATGAATAGCAGATTCTCACCCTAAGATATGATACAAGCAGGCTGCAGCTGGACAAGGTGCACTTGCTTACAGCTCGGAATCCTCAGGTGTTCCATTCACAGGCTAAAAATCCCTTTAGCCTGGGACCATCACTTCCTCCAATTCAGTCTTTGTTCCTCCAGTGTTTCCAGGTGTGTTGTTCTAGGGAGAGTGAGGTACCATCATGATGTCATTTCCCCCTTTTATATCTTTTTCCCACTTGCTGGAAAGCTCTTTTGCTGTGACCTGTGTCAAACAGTTCCCATTGTGTAGTGCTGTCTCTGGAAGGTTTCTATTGTACACGGTTCCTGGGGTAATCCTTGTGCTTGTGTGCATTTCCTCAATAAGCCATTAACATTGTTTGGCCTTTTTATTGTTGTACCTGAAAGGCTGCTTGTGGGTGTTTTCAACCTCACAACATGTTTCAGTAACACATACCTAGCCAAACTTCATAACTTCACATACAACAATAGCACATACAATCCAATGAGATATTAATGTCTAGCAGGTCAAGACTTTTAGAATGATACCTCACAAGGCATACTTTGTACAAAACATATCCTAATTACATGACAGTGGTAAATATTGGGGTGTTAGGGTGTCACACCAGTTACCCCATATTGAGCCTATATCTTGTATTTGTCTAAAGTGGCTCTTCCAGAAAAGGATCTGAAGACATCACGAGATGGAGAATTTACCACTTTCCTTGGTAGTATTTTCCAGAAGTTAATTGCCCTCACTGTTAAAAACTTGGGCCTTCTTGAATTTGCTTTGAATTTCCAGGGTCCAGAAAAGTCGCAAACTTGCCAACAAACAACTTATAAAATGGATAAAAAGTGATGAGCTCTCAATGCTTCCCAAAGTGCCCACTAAGTATGGAAAATGTGTCCAAAAAGTGTCCAGTGCAGGTCTTTAAAAAGTCAACAACTGACCCCAAATGATCTAAAAAGTGCCCCAAATGGTCCAAAAGTCTTAGCAAATTGTTCACAAGGGATTGAAATGTGACCATTAAGTTATCTAAAAAGGGCCTTTAAAGGGTACAACAGGGTATGAAATTGCACCAACAGCTGTCAAAAGTCTCTAGAAAGGTTCTGAAAGTGACCCAATGAACTCCAGTAGTGTAAAAAGTAAAAACCAACAACCCCCAAAGTCCAAAGAAAGAATCAAAGGGGGCCATATCCCCAGCTGGTGTAAATCAGCATAGTCCTTTTGACTCCAGCAGAGCTACACCTATCTACACCAACTGAGATCTGATCCACGGTGTCTGAATAGCATCCAAGAAGTGTCAAAGCTGCCCCAAAATGTAAAAAAAAAGGGCTCAAAATACACCCAAATAGATGAAAAATGTTAAACTAGGGCAGAAAGTTCCCAACAATTTTCCAAAAGGTCTAAAATATGCCCAGGAAGAGGCCAAAGATTGCTTAGATTCAGTTTTAAAAGTATCAGAAAGAGGTCTCACAGGATGCATTTTAGACTCCAATTCTGGACTGCACTTAAGCAGGTGCTTAAGTCTCATAGACTGCAATGACTTAAGCATGTTGCTATACTGCTGTCCTGCACCAGGGCCAAAAGAGTCCAAAATTTACCACAAAAGGGCCTGGAAGGTGCCAAAGAGGTGCCTAAATGTGTCCACACAGTTCCCCAAAACAAACCCAAAGTGTCTAAAATGGGTTCCAAAAAATTGCCCCTAAATATTCAAAAACCATCTCAAAGAGCAGGGGAAGTTCCCCCAGAAGATCTAACCAGTGTCTAGAGCGGGTTAAAAAGCAGCCCAAACAGTGTTTTTAAATGTCCTAAATAGGGACTAAAATGTCCTCGTTAGGGATCCAAAATGAGTGCAAAGAGCATCAAAATGTTCTAAAAACAGCTGTATGAAGGAGCTTCACAGGTCTCTTTCAGTACCATTTGCAGATGTTTTGGGGTACACGGTCTAGCTACATGCTATGGACCTATTCCCAGCACCGGATTTCCCTCTAGGGCCTGATTTTCGCAGGTGCTGAGCTTCAGCTGGAGTTCTCCTACCCATGCCCTGCCCCCCAGCTGTGCTTTGTCCAGTTTTCGATGCTTCAAGCCATGGAGATGCTGTGTCATATACCTGCTCACAGACTCATCACAAAGAGCAGTAGACAGGGGCAGTGTGTCTAATAGTGTACTTGCTGTGAATTAGCCACTCAGTTCTTAATATGAGGTATAAATAGGAGCCAACTTTCTAATTGCACGAAATTGAACACCCTTGCCCCACCCCAGATGAGCTGGGGTGGGGGTTGGGGGCGCAGGGAGGGCCGTGGGATGGAAGGGGGGGCAGAGGAACCACTCCCCCCCCCAGCTCACCTCTGCTCTCTGCCTCATCCTTCCCTGAGCACGCTGCCTGCCGCTTCTCCTCCCTCCCTCCCAGGCTTGCCCAGGAATCAGCTGTGCGGTGGCAAGCTTGGGAGGGAGCGGGGAGAAGCGGAGCTTCGCAGTGCACTCAGGGGAGGCGTGGAGCGGAGGTGAGCTGGGGGCGAGCGGTTCCTCTGCCCCCCCTTCCATCCCACGGCCCTCCCTGCGCCCCCCCTGCCCCAACTCACCTCTGCTCTGCCTCCTCCTCCTTCCCTGAGCGGGATGCCGCTTCTCCCTCCTCCCTCCCAGGCTTGCAAGCCTGGGGCGGCGGGGCGCGGGTGTGGAGGAGAAATGCAGCGGGGATTTGAGGAAGGAGTGGATAGGGGTTGAGGCGGTCAGAGGGCAGGAAACAGGGGGATTGAATGGGGGCAAGGGTCCCGGGAGGGGGGACAGTCAGGAAGAAGCAGGGGTTGGATGGGGCAGTGGGAGGCAGTAAGGGGCAGGGTTCCAGGGGCAGTCAGGGGACAGAGAGAAGGGGTGGTTGGATGGGGCAGGAGTCCCGGGGTGCCATTAGGAATGTGAGGATGGGTTGGATGGGGTGGCGGGGGGCAGTCAGGGGACAAGGAAGGGGGATGGATGGGGCAGGGGTCCCGGGGGAGCATCAAGGAACGCGGGGGATTGGATGGGGCAGGAGTCCCCCGGGGGGCGGGGGTGGGCCACGACCCCCTCGTGGGGTGAGGAGGGAACCCGTTGTTAAAATTTTGGCAGCTCATCACTGCCTGCACAGCTCCCATTGGCCAATGGGAGATGCGGAGCTGGCACTTGGGGCAGGGACAGTGCATGGAGTCCCCTGTGCCTAGGAGCTGCACATGCCGGTCACTTCTAGGAGCTGTGTGGAACCAGGCCAGGCTGGGAGCCTGCCTTAGCCCTGCTGCACTGTCAACTTGACTCTAGAGGCTCGGTCTGCGGTGCTAACTAGAGCTGCCAGGGTCCCTTTTGGACCAGCATTCCAGTCAAAAACCAGATGCCTGGAAACCCTAGGTATAAACTATTTATCATAGGCAGAGCTGGTAGTGTAAACTGCCTATATTTAAGGTTGCCCAATGTTTCCCATTATAAGACCCTGTTTTCAGTTGCTTATAACTTTGCCAAACTGAAACTGTTTGGGCTGAAATTTTCCTTGCTGGGTAGCTGTCTCAGGCAGAGCTCTTTTGGAAAGTTTCAGCCAAAATGGGTCAGCCATTTCAGAGACCAAGATTAGGGACAAATACCTACCTTATGTTACGTAAATATGTCCTGGGGCCACCCACTGAACAGCAAGGCTCAGACAAAACACTCATAAGCGCTGATTCCGTGGGTGCTCCGGGGCTGGAGCACCCACAGGGAAAAATTGGTGGGTGCAAGCTCCCCGCTTCCCCCCCCCCAGCTCACCTCCACCCTGCCTCCACTGAGCGTGCCGCCGCTCCGCTTCTCCCCCCTCCCTCCCAGGCTTGCCGCCAAACAGCTGACTCCTGCGGCAAGCCTGGGCGGGAGAGGGGAGAAGCAGAGCTGCGGTGGTGAGCTCAGGGGATGAGACGCAGAGGTGAGCTAGGGTGGGGAGCGGTTCCTCTGTCCCTCCCCGCCAGGGTTACATCCTGCGGCTCTCCCCGCGCTCTCCCCACTCCAGCTCACCTCCGCTCCGCCTCCTCCCCTGAGCGCGCCGCTGCCAGGGCCTGCTCCAGGCACCAGACGGCCAAGTGTGTGCCTGGGGTGGCACCCTGTAGGGGGCAGCAGTCAGGGGATTCTGAGGCGGTGTTTTTCTGAGGCAGCGGGTTTTTTTGCTTCAGCACTTCAGTGGCAGCCATTTTTTTTTGCTTTGGGGTTTTTTGTTTGTTTTTTTTGGCTTGGGGCGGCCGAAAATCTGGAGCCAGCCCTGGCTGCTGCTTCTCCCCCTCCCTTGCGAACGGCAAGCCTGAGAGGGAGGGGGTGGAGGGGAAATGTGGTGTGCCCAGGGGAGGGGGCAGGGATTTGGAGAAGGGGTTGGAATGGGGGC
Source organism: Macrochelys suwanniensis (assembly GCA_033296515.1). NCBI lineage: Eukaryota > Metazoa > Chordata > Testudines > Chelydridae > Macrochelys > Macrochelys suwanniensis. Next base: position 72,198,943 of record CM065778.1, on the reverse strand, counting down.
GGGGACGGAGTTGGGGTGGAGTTGGTGCCTGTGAAAACACTGACACAGTGATCACTGTCCCCCGGGTGCACTGAATGAGTCAGGGGTTGTCACGGAGTATAGGGGAGTCCGGCCCTGCACCCCTCTTCCCCGGATTCACTGGGAGTCTCAGCCAGCCAGTAGAACAGAAGGTTTATTAGAGATGCCAGGAACACAGTCCAAACAGAGCTTGTCAGTACATCCAGGACCCCTCAGTCGGGTCCTTCCGGGGGGCAGGGAGCTTAGACCCCAGCCTGGGGCTCCCTGCATTTCACCCCACAGCTCCAAATGGGGCAGGGAGGCCAGACCCTGTCTGCCCCCCTCCCCTCCTCTTCCCAAGCCAGCTCCAAACTGAAAACAAAAAGCCAAACCTCCAGCAGGCTCTTCCCGTCCCCTGGGGCCCCTCCTCTAGCCTGTCCATTCTCCCAGCCAAAGGTGTCACCTCCCAACCCCCGTCCTGGCTCATGTTACAGCCTCAGGTAAAGTCTCGCATTCCCGATGCAGCCTTTCCCAATGCAGCCAGCCTCCCAGGTCAGATCCATCTCGCTCTCTACTCCGTCACATCTCTCCCCACTTCGAGACTGAACTGAGCGGGGTCACTCTGACCAGTGGCCTGGGGAAGTTCAGGGCCCCCTCTCCGGGACAACGCATCCGCTATCAGGTTGGCACTTCCCTTCACATGGACCACGTCCATGTCGTAATCCTGCAGGAGCAGGCTCCACCTCAGGAGCTTGGCGTTGGGCCCTTTCATCTGGTGTAGCCAGGTCAGGGGCGAGTGGTCGGTGTACACGGTGAAGTGTCGCCCGAATAGATACGGTTCTAGTTTCTTGAGGGCCCACACCATGGCCAGGCATTCCTTCTCGATGGCTGCATAATTCTGCTCCCGGGGTAGCAGCTTCTTACTTAAATACACGATGGGGTGTCTCTGCCCCATTTCATCCTTCTGCATTAACACCACCCCCAGTCCCATGTCTGAGGCGTCGGTGAACACCAGAAAGGGCTTGTCAAAGTCTGGGTTTGCCAGAACCGGGCCCCTGATCAAAGCCTCCTCCAGTGCACAGAGAGCCCTCTGGCACTCCTCGGTCCAGACCACCTTGTCTGGCTTCCCCTTCTTGCATAGCTCAGTGATGGGGGTGGCTATGGCGCTAAAGTGGGGCACAAATCTTCGATAGTACCCCGCCATCCCAATAAAGGCCTGGACCTGCTTTTTAGTTTGTGGAGCGGGCCAGTCCCGGATCACCTCCACCTTGGCTGGTTCTGGCTTTAGGTGGCCGCTCCCCACCCGGTGTCCCAGGTAGGACACTTCAGCCATCCCCACCTTGCACTTCTCCGCTTTTACGGTCAGTCCAGCCTCCCGGAGTCGGTCCAGCACTTGTTTAACTTGGGACACATGGTCCTCCCAGGTCTGGCTAAAGACACAGATGTCATCGATATACGCCACAGCGAAGCTCTCCATCCCCTTCAGTAGCCGATCCACCAGGTGCTGGAAGGTGGCTGGCGCTCCCTTGAGGCTGAAAGGCAGGGTCAGGAACTCGTAGAGCCCCAGAGGGGTAATGAAGGCAGATTTCAGCCGGGCATCTGCATCCAGTGGCACTTGCCAGTAGCCCTTTGTAAGATCCATGGTGGTAAGGTACCGAGCCCCTCCCAGCTTGTCTAGGAGCTCGTCCGGCCGGGGCATGGGGTAGGCATCAGATACAGTGATGGCGTTGAGCTTCCGATAGTCCACACAGAACCGGATCGACCCATCCTTTTTGGGGACCAGCACCACCGGCGAGGCCCAAGGGCTGGACGACGGCTGGATCACCCCCAAAGCCAGCATGTCCTTGACCTCTCTTTCCAGGTCCCGAGCTGTCTTCCCTGTGACTCGGAAGGGGGGGCATCTTATAGGTTGGTGCGATCCTGTCTGCACCCGGTGGACAGTCAGATTAGTGTGACCAGGCTGGCTGGAAAACAGCTGTCGGTACAGATGCAGCACCCCTCTGATCTCAGCTTGCTGGGCAGGGGTTAGCTGATCGGAGAGAGGGATTGTTTCTTGGGAGGAACCAGCTCCTGTCTCAGGGAATAGATCTACTAGAGGGTCACTTCCCTGCTCCTCCCAATGTCCACACACGGCCAGCACCACATTCCCCCTGTCATAATATGGCTTCATCATATTGACATGGTACACCCGGCAGTGGTGTGCCCGGTTAGACAGCTCCACCACATAATTTACCTCGTTTAGCTGCTTGACAACCTTGAAAGGGCCTTCCCAAGCGGCCTGCAGCTTGTTTTTCCTCACGGGAATGAGAACCATCACCTGATCCCCCGTGGCGTAGGCGCGGGCCCGCGCCGTGCGGTCATACCAGACCTTTTGCTTCCTCTGGGCTCTGGCCAGATTTCCCTTGGCCAGGCCCATGAGCTCAGTGAGTCTCTCTCGGAAGGTCAGGACATACTCCACCACTGACTCTCCCTCGGGGGCCGCCTCCCCCTCCCATTCGTCTCTCATCAGGTCCAGGGGCCCCCGTACCCTCCTGCCGTATAACAGTTCGAAGGGCGAGAATCCGGTAGACTCCTGGGGCACTTCCCTGTGCCATCGGTGGGGCAGGTACTTGTCCCAGTCCTGTGGATGCTGATTTATGCAAGTCCTCAGCATCAGCCTCACGGTCCCCTGAACTCTCTCCACCAGCCCGTTGGACTGAGGGTGATATGCAGAGGCCCAGGTGGGCCAGACCCCACCTTTCTCCCACACGCCCCGGAGCCGGGCTGAGATGACCTCGGATCCCTGATCTGTAAAGACCTCGCTGGGGACCCCCATCCTGTTGAGGATGGTCAGCAGCGCGTCTGCCTCGGTGTCTGCCCCAGTGGAGGACAGAGCCACCACCTCTGGGTAGCAGGTGGCGAAATCCATCACCACCAGGATGCATTTCTTCCCTGACCAGGTTGCCCTGCTGAGGGGCCCCACCCTATTCATAGCCACCTTCTGGGAAGGTTCCTCTCTGATGGGCAGGGACCTCCAGGGATCTTCTCCCTTACCCTGAGCCAGGTACAATAGCTGGTGATGATACTTCGGGTGCCCCACCGGCTGCCTCCTGATTCCCCACAGTTCCACTTCCCCTTGGGAAGCCCATTCCCGGCACAGGAATCCCTTCTCCCACAAGGATCTGTCTCTGCAGTCTTCCCCAAGGGGGTTTGCAGCGCTGTGGCCAGCAAGTTCCCTTAGCTTCTCCAAAGCGGGATCCCTCTGCAGCTCACTGGCCAGGCCTGGGGTCACCGCCCCACTGAGCCCTGCCCCTGGTGGCTCCCTCCCTGCAGTGGAATCACTTCCCGGCAGCACCTCTGGACCAGGCAAGCCTGGTTGGCAGCCGTCCTGCCCTGCCTGTGTGTCCCCCCACTCAGCTGGGGTCTCTGCTCCCCCGGTGCTCAGCGCTGCCCAGGCTGTCCCTGTGGGGCCAGGCAGCGAGCTCGCTGCTTTGCTCTCTGCATCAGAGATTGCCTGAGCCACCTCTCCATTGTGCAGGGGGGTGGGGCGCATCTCTCTGTCGCACCCCGCCCTAGGGGTCTGGTTACAGGCAGGCAGGTAACCGGGGCCTGGCAGCTCCTCCCCCGTGCCAGCCAGGTCATTTGCATTTTCACTGACCATTTCCCTCTTAGCCAATTGGTTCCCTGAGTTCAAATTCAAATCCTCGGCCGTTACAGGGCCAGGGCCTGGATCCTGTCCCAAAGATACACAGTCACCCCCCAACAGCACCTCACAGCTGATATCCTGGAGAACCCCAACAACCAGCCAGCCCGACCCCTCCTGGGTCTGCACAGGGATCTGGGCCATAGGCAGGGCGAATGGGTCCGTCCCTGGGACCCTCACCCAGGTCACACAGCCCCTCAGCATCTGGTGGGGGTGCACCACCCGGGGCCTGACCACAATTCTCTCTGTCCCGGGGTCTTGCCACCCCCCGAATGTCTCTCCATTGACCATCACCTTCCGCTCCCACTGGGGGTCCATAGGGCTTGAGTCCAGGGCCAGGAGTGGAAATCCGTCCACCATCCCACCCATCTGGCTGGCGGAGTTTATGGCCTTGGGACCCAGCAAGGGGGTTAGATCCCGGGGCTTTTCCGCAGGGTCTCCCTGGTTCCAATCACCAGCCTGCTCCAAGGCAGTGAGGTGGGCCTCCACATCCCCACCCTCCTTAACCAGGGGCAGCAATTTAGGATCGAGGTTCCCTGCGGAGCTGGCACCCCAGGATCTATCCCCACTTACCCCTGGCCAGTCCCCTATGCCTCTCCGTTCCACCACCGCCAGTTCACGCTGCTGCTTCTCCTGTAGCCCTTTCTCAGGCTCTCGCTGTCTCCCACTGTCCTCTTGCTCTCTCGGACTCAGCTCCAGTCCCATCCGTCTCCGATCCCCTGCTGGGGAACCCGATTGTGAAGACCCCCGTCTGGTTGGGGACCAGACCCTTGGGGATGCCAGGCTATCACTCCAGCTGCTCCCAGATCCTGCTGTAGCCCCATTGGGGTCAGGAATCTGCTCCCTAGAATGGTCATCCTCCTCCAGCCGCGTGATTAACTGGGCTTTAGTGAGCTTCCCAATGGGTAGCCCTCTCTTTTTGCACAGGGTTACAATGCTCTTCTTAAGGAGAAGGCGATAGGCCATCACTTCACTGCTCCCAAGTTGCTGTGGATCCGCAGGCCTGTGTGCTCTTAGCTCCCCACGGTTTCCAGGAAGAACCCCAAGTGTGCCAGCCCTTCTCCAGGTCACCGCCTCTTTGCCAGGGTCGAGCTGCAGCTCCTCCGCCCCTGGGTCCACTCACGGCACCCCCAGGGGAACCCTGTCACTGCAAAAATCCTTCTCTCTCCCAGGGCCAAGCCGCAGGCTCCTCTGCCCCTGGGACTGCTCACTGCAGCCCCCAGGGGGACCCCATCATTGCACAGTCCTTCTCGCTGGTCACACACTCCCAGGGGTTAAGCGTAGCTCCTCTGCTCCCCGAAACCGCTCCTCTGTGAGCCTTCAGCACGCCTGGTCCTCATTAGCCACCCTTCGTTCTACTGCTCCCCAGTTACTTACTGCAGGAAGCGCCGTTCACGGGGTGCAGAACATCCCACCGCTGCCACCAGTTGTCACGGAGTATAGGGGAGTCCGGCCCTGCACCCCTCTTCCCCGGATTCACTGGGAGTCTCAGCCAGCCAGTAGAACAGAAGGTTTATTAGAGATGCCAGGAACACAGTCCAAACAGAGCTTGTCAGTACATCCAGGACCCCTCAGTCGGGTCCTTCCGGGGGGCAGGGAGCTTAGACCCCAGCCTGGGGCTCCCTGCATTTCACCCCACAGCTCCAAACGGGGCAGGGAGGCCAGACCCTGTCTGCCCCCCTCCCCTCCTCTTCCCAAGCCAGCTCCAAACTGAAAACAAAAAGCCAAACCTCCAGCAGGCTCTTCCCGTCCCCTGGGGCCCCTCCTCTAGCCTGTCCATTCTCCCAGCCAAAGGTGTCACCTCCCAACCCCCATCCTGGCTCATGTTACAGCCTCAGGTAAAGTCTCGCATTCCCGATGCAGCCTTTCCCAATGCAGCCAGCCTCCCAGGTCAGATCCATCTCGCTCTCTACTCCGTCACAGGGGTCCCATTGAAAAATGTGATCACCTGATTAAAGACTGTCGTACACACTGTGACAGAGCACTAGCAACAGCAGGTCTCTGACCGGGGAGTTAAACAGCCACAGAATAAACTAGAGGGGCAGAGCTGGGCCTAATTGATAGATTGTGGCTGGGCGGGAGAGAGCCACCCAGCTAATAACCTATTAGCCCAGAAAGGTGCAGGAAGGACGTGCTTGGGGGGGCAGAGAGAGGCAGACAGGCTTTTGAGCACCGGAGCCAGGAGGGATCTCTCAGGGGGAAGATACCTTCATTTGCCCCATGCCTTGGCTGAGTGAGCTGTATGCTTGTCAGTACACAGCTGCCCCATTGGGTTGACTTTGCAACCTTCAGCCACCCTTAAAAACTGCCACTGGGTCTCAGCTAGTGAACATGACCTCACTATTTCCTGCAGACCCTGTAGTTATAGGACATTGTAGAGACCCTACACAGGTGGAGCTAGTCGGGGACATTTATGTAAGACAAGCAAGCTGAGTTTTAAGGCTGACCGTTGCGTAGGGGAGGGCCCTAATCCAAGCTCCCTGACCTTGAGGGCATGGGATCAGGTGCTGGGAGAACATGGCACTTTTCAAAGTTCTCTCCTTTCCTTAGAGCAAGGGTGGCACTCACAACACTGATGTGTCCAGCTCCCCCAGGACCCCACAGGCCCAAACCCCCGGAAATCAATCAGCCAGTCTGAGTCAAACGAGAGCAAAGCACAAAGCAGCGCCTGTGCCCCAAAAGAGAGGTGTGCCAGTCAGAGACCCCACAAAGTCCACAGGGACTTTGCTTTTGCTAGCAATTTTGATGGGGCAGGCACTCAGAAGCTACGGTGCTGGGATAAAGCCTTATGCTAGCCAGATCTGTTTGCTCTCTGCTGCTGGTCTAGCAGCCTTTCCATAACCTTTCTCCCAGAGCCATTCAGGGCAGTTCTCATAAGCTCAGCTGCTAGGGTTGGGAGATGGGTTATGTCTTTCCCTAGATACGCACCTGAGCCCTGACAATGCAGCAGTCTAGCCTCTTCCTTCCCTTACGGAGTCCCCTCATTAGAGATTGCTTTTCCTTAAATGAAGTCCAGCTTTAATATGTTATTCCCTCCCCACATGCCACATGTTAAACCTTTAAAACTTCATAGTAAAATTTTGGTGCAGATGAATTCCTCTGTGTATGAGCTAGATCCTCAGGGTTAGGCTCATAGACTCATAGACTTCAAGGTCAGAAGGGACCACTATGATCATCCAGTCTGACCTCCTGCACAACGCAGGCCACAGAATCTCGCCCACCCACTCCTGGAATAATCCTCTCACCTATGTCTCAGCTATTGAAGTCCTCAAATCATGGTTTAAAGACTTCAAAATGCAGAGAATCCTCCAGTAAGTGACCCGTGCCCCATGCTGCAGAGGAAGGCAAAAAACCTCCAGGGCCTCTGCCAATCTACCCTGGAGGAAAATTCCTTCCCGACCCCAAATATGGCAATCAGCTGAACCCCGAGCATGTGGGCAAGACTCACCAGCCAGACACCCAGGAAAAAGTTCTCTGTAGTAACTTCTAACATCCCATCATTGACCATTGGTCCTATTTACCACTGATGGCAATTAATTGACCTTTGACTAAGATCATGGCTGATTTACACCATCCCGGGATTGGGCCCTTTTGGTTTCACCACCGTTCTACAGAGCACTTGCTGGTGGGGAGCTGGTTGCTTCCCTTCCTCTTGGTTTTTAGTTGCCAAATCACAGTAAAAGAAGCTCCAAAGGCATCCAGTTCTCTCCATGGGAGCGACTGCTGTCAGTGCCCCAGGATGGTGGTCTGATGTCCGTTATCTCTCCTGCCAGGGGTGAGGAGGGTTTGCACCATTGCAAACGGGAGGGGAGTTCTCCACAAGACAATCTCTGTAAATCAAGACTGGATGGTTTAGTAACAGATCCGCTCCAGGAATTATTGTGGGGCAGTTCTCTGTCCTGTGCTGTGCGGGTTGGTCTAGATCACAGTGCTCCCTCCTGGCCTTGAACACCATGGATCTATGAGGATGTTCTCCCTTGACCCCTGGTTTAAGAGGGACAAAGCAGACAGCAGCAGCACAGGTCCATGGGTCTTGGCTCTGATACAGAAGAAGTCCCCTCTAAACGTGAGGGGTGGTCTAGGCTTCACAGCCCATTCAGTCTTTGGTGTCTCTGGAGGGATACCTGTCCAGTAGGAAGTGTATTTCATCTGGAGACCATCAGACAGCTGTCAGACGGTATCTACTTCCAGGGTTTCGATTTGACTAGGCAGCTGAGAAGGGCAGAGCCCCAAGCCCCCTGGCTAAGCCTGCGTTATTGACGTGGTTGGTCATGGATTGCATGGGAACTGTGATGCTGCCCACTTGCTGTGGGGAAAAAGCTTGGGTCTCTGTGGACAGCAGGAGGCAGACTTGTAACTAGTTTTTCATTTCCGTACTGGGCACATGGAGAAAAGCTGCACCTGAGCAAGTGACCTTACAATAGGAAGGAATGCAGGCCACTGGATCAGGCTGGGCCCTGGCTGCTCACCCCAGCTCTTATACAGCACTTTTCCTCAGCATAGCTCAACACACTTTATAAAAGAGGTAAGCATCACCTGCTTACAGATGGGGAAACTGAGGCATGGTGCAGGTACAGGGGAGCACTGGGAATAAAACTGAGGTCTCCTAAATCCCAAACCAGTATCCTACCCCCTAGGTCCATTGTCTAGCCAAGTTCTGTGCATATCCTGTCACTGACAGTGGCCAGCACCAGCTGCTTCAGAGGAAGGTGCAAGACTCCTGCAGGGGTAAGTTAGGGGGTAGCCTGCCCCCAGGGACCCTCAGTAGTTAGAGGTCATCTCCTGCCCTCAAACCAGAGGGTTTATATCCCTTCCCAAACTATAGGTTGTTATAATTCTGGATGTTAATATTACCCTGATAACATTAAATCCCTGCTGAGCTCTTAACCTCAATGATATCTTGTGGCAATGAATTCCAACTGTGTGTTGTGTGAAAACCTTTTGGATTAGGATGATGTAGTGAGGGGGTGTGTCCTCCCTCCAAGACTGATGGGGAGGAACCCTCACCCACTCCCTGGTTGGCGGAGTTTGGACAGCCATGCCCACCCTTCTGGAAGCAGAGGGGTGGGACAGGAAGTATAAAAGGAGGGCCTGCAGCTCAGTTGGGCTGGAGCCAGCGGAGGAGATAGACGACTCCTGCACACTGCTGGGGCTTGAGCCCAACAGAGACCTCTACAGCGCTGAGGACCTGCAGGAGCTGCGTGCCACCAGGGACACCAAGGAGCTTCTGGGACTGTCATTAACGGTGTGCCTCGGGGAGATGGAAGATGATCCTGAGACACAGGTACACCATGAGGGGAGTGTAGGAAAGTAGCCCAGGGACACTAGACTGGTTGGGTTGTTGCATGAATACAGGTCAGCGTGCTTCAACTGGATCCCTGCTGACCCAGTGGAAGAATCATGGCCACTGTTAGGGCCCTGGGCTGGGACTCCTGTCCCTACCCCTGTGGCTTCCCCACCCCCAACTTAGGCCAAGAGTCCTGTGTTTGTCTGCCATCTGCCAGAGCTAGGATATCAGGTCCTAGACTGTTTGGTGCTCCGCCCTACCCAAGGGCCTGAGCACACTAGACCGTTGGTTGCTCTGCTGTGCCTGAGGCCAGAGTCTGCTTGGCCCTGCCTAGAAGGCCAGGGCCTTTGAGAGTGCTAGTTCCCCAATAACCCTTGCCTTGCTAGGGACCTGAGAGCAAGGGGCCATGGCCTCCCTCTGAGACTGATGCGGAGGGACGGCCATGCTTTCCTACAGATGAGAGTCCAGGAGGCAGGTGCGGCTCTCAGACTGAGCCAGAGCAGAGCATGGAAGCAGCGAGTAGAGAAATGGAAAGAAATTATAGGTGCTCAGGAGAATGGGGACCCAATTTGGTGTCAGACCCTTGCTCCGCTCAGAACCTGCTGAAGAATCATGACAAATAAAGTAGCACCATATCATTATGTGCTTGGCAGGATTCGCCAATGGGGGAAGAGCTGCCATACTGGGTCAGACCATGGTCCATCTTGCCCAGTATCCTGTCTCCAACCGTGGCCCATAGCAGAGCTTCACGGGGAGTTCACAGAACTGGGCAGTGATGGAGGGTTCCACCCTTCTCTTCTGCTCCCAGCTTCTGGCAGGCAGAGGTTTAGGGCTGCCCCGAGCATGGGGTTACATCCCTGACCATTTTGGCTAATAGCGTTGGCAGGACCTATCCTCCATGAACTTATCCAGTTCTTTTTTGGACCCAGTTGTGCTTTTGGCCACCATTTTGGCCAAATCAGAATTGTCTAAGAAATGGAGGCTAAGGTGCACTCTGAGGGAGAGAGAGGAATTGCTCAGGGTGTGACAAGGGAGAGGTGGGATGAAATGGCTCAAAGGCACATTCTAGGCCAACCAGCAGGAAACGCCCCCAGTGGTGATGGGCGGATTTACCAGAAGATGGAAATGTCTCGTAGGGGAATGGCAGGAGCCCTGGTGCTGGGACATTTTAACCAGACCGGGGAATATAGTGTAGGGCATCACCCTGCACTGGGACCTGGGCACCAAACTGAATGTCACCTCATAGGTCTGCGATGTGGTATATTCCTCATTTAGGTCCCAAGAGGAGTTTGGACACTGAGTCTGGGGCCACCCAAGAAGAGTCTGGCTCTAAACCCTTCCTGCTGTGCTTGCTGGTGGACCTGGGGCCCAGGGAGGGAAGGGTGAAGGGTCTGGAGGTGTCAGGCAGCCAGGCCCAGGTGCTTAGGCCCCAGGAAGGAAGGGGCAGCTGGGGCCACAGGGCTGGAGGAGCGGAAGCTGTGGTGCAGAGTGTGGAGAGCTGTTCGGCTTGGGGCTGAGTTTATACCACAGAAGGGCAGAACTTCATCTGGGGCCGGGTTTGCTCCTGACAGGAGTGGCGGGGAGGAGCCCTGCCTGTGTCTGAGGATTTCCATTGTGAATGTCCATATTTCTACAGCTGTGACTCTCCATCTTTCCAGACTGCTGTCCCCCTTTCAGGAGGCTGATCTGTCTTGCGTACCCCAAGTTTCAGCTCACTTAAAATCTACTTGCTTATAAAATCAGACATAACAATACATAAGTGTCACAGCACACTAGTACTGAAACATTGCTGACTGTCTCATTTTTACCATATAATTATAAAATAAATCAACTGGATTTAAGGGGCCATTTAGGGATCTGGGGCAAAAATATGTCAGGGGACAGTACTTGGTCCTGCTAGTGAAGGCAGGGGACTGGGCTCGATGACCTTTCAAGGTCCTTCCAGTTCTATGAGATAGGAATATAAATATTGTCCTTACATGTCAGTGTATAGTATATAGAGCAGTATCAACAAGACATTGTCTGTATGGAATTTCAGTTTGTACTGACTTGGCTAGTGCTTTTCCTGTAGCCTCTTGTAAAACTAGGCAAATATCTAGATGAGCTGATGTACTCCCTGGAAGACCTCTGAAGACCCCCAGGGATACGCACACCCTTGGTTGAGAACCACAGTTCTATAGGAACTGGCCTTTACGGGAATGTTAATGTTTACTATCATGCCTACTGCTATTGAAGCCACCAGAGGGCGCTCCAGGCCAGTGCTGCTCCGAGCTGCCACCATGCTCTCTGGCCAAAACTTTCTAACGCGCCCGCTGACTTTTGTCTCTTGCTCTAGTTGAGGAATCCTGGGCGTGACTTTCGGGGTGCTGCACCCTGCTCCAGCTGAAGGCCCTCGGTGTTGCAGGTGCTCAGGACTCCTGACATCCTGGCTTGTGTCCCGGTGGGTGCCCACCTGAGGCACTCAGAATTAGCAGGTGTAACCTGCACTGGTGCAGGATGGTACTTGGTCCCTTCTGGGGGTGGTGGGGCCACAGATGGGGCTGATGAGCCTGTGACAGCCTTGGCTAACAGAAGTGGGTCTTGTCCCAAATTCAGATGCCTGCTGGTTGAAAGTCAGCACTCCTGAAAACTTGTTTCTATGGGCTCAAATTGGAAGACTCCCCAAAGGTTAGAAGCCAGAAGAGATGTTCCTATGACCAATAGGTTGAAGGAAAGGACTGGAAACACAGTCTCTGTCCCTTCAAGATCACATATCCTCCACGGATTTTGGTTTTCCACACAGACAGGGTGGTGGAGGTAATATCTTCTATTGGACACACTTCTGTTGGTGAGAGGACAAGCTCTCAAGCTTCCACAGAGCTCTTCTCCAGGTCGGGTTTTCCAGACAGGTAGATCAAAGACTCAGCCCTCCATCCCCACACAGCTGATACAGTTGGGCCGCCTTTGCCACTTGCCCTGGTGTAATGTCAGTGCAGTTCTTCCTGCTTAACCCCTCCCAGGGATGAGGAGTAGGGCCAGCCCAAAGCATTCAGATCACAGGAGTCAGGCCCCAAAATCAGGAGACTGGCTTGACAATCATTATGTTTTGAAAATAATCATTTTTCCATTCTCACATCTTTTGGTTTCTGAGCCTCGAGGATGAACTCAGGTCCCATTTTCAGGCTTTTTTCTGCTCCCAGGAGGGCTAGAACCCGACTTTTTTAAATGAAAGCTGATGACTGGTGTGTGTGTGTTGCCTTCCAGCATATTGCTTCCTGCTCCTATCTGTTGCCTGGTTCCTGCTCCCTAAACTCAGAATTCCAGTTCCTGGCTCTGTGTTCACATAGCACTGGGTGTGTGCCATACCCAGGGCCTGCTGCTACATACCTACCATTTGGGCTGCTGTTTGGTTCAAAATGGTGCTAACTTAACTGGTTCATGGTTTTGAATGTTTTGATTGACCACCTGCCTGAGTGTCTTGCTTCCAGTTCCTTGTGTTTTGGGGTTGCTGTTCTGGGGCACAGCAGAGCATAACATTATGGCAACGATTGCTTCTCTCCTGCAGCCCATGTGGCCCTGCACATCCTGCGGCTGCTGACTGGTGATACTCTCCGATGCTGCTAGATTACCCTTGCTGCAGAGCTGCTTCGACCAGGATGGCACTGATATGTATGATGGACTCCCGGAGCCCAAGTCCTCCTTTGATGTGGCTGTGCAGCACCTCAACAAGTATTTGGGGAGATTCTGGCCTGCTAAAGAGGAAAACATTTTTTGAAGCTCGCCAGCAGCCCAGTGAAACCACATGTGAGTTTGCATGTCCTTTGCGGCGGTTGCCCCAGGACTGCGAATTTGGGGACGTTATGATGCTCATGCTCAGGGATGTTTTTGTGAATGGCGTAGCCAATGACCACCTGGGTGAACGGTTACTGGCTGACGATACTAGAACTCTAACTTCTGATGCCGGGGTTGCTAAGATTGAGACATTACTGGTCCAGTTATTGGTACATACCTGTGGCTGAAAGTTCACAGTTGTTATTGACTTTCAGCACCCCATTTGGGAGGTACTACTATCCATGATTCCCTTTTGGTTTAGTTTCTGCGCCTGAGAAATTTCAGAGAGTGCTCTTTCAGCGCCTTGATAATACCCATGGCTCATGCAGCTATTTGGATGACATGTTCATCTTTTTGCTAAGACCCTTCCTGAGAATAATGCTATTCTGGACCAGGGCTAACCCAACTCCAACAAGCTGACATAAAGTTGAATGTGATCAAGTGCAGTTTTGCAAAAGATGCTATAGAGTTTCTAGGACCTTCTTTGTTGGTCCATGGAGTGAAACCAGCACCTGAATGGCTACAAGCTGGTGCTTCGCTACCATTACCCACTGATCATAGATGTTTACGTTCATTCCTTGGCCTAGCTCAATACATAGGTGACCATGCTCTGCCCCATTTTAGTGCCCTTGCCAAGTCGCTGTGGGATTTAACCCAGGGCCAAAGATAGTTGGTTCAGACTAAAGAAGCAAAATAGGGCTTGAAACCCTGCGTCAAGCCCTCTATCAGATCCAATCCCATGCTTGTTTTGATCCAAGGAAGCCCATAATGGTTCAGACTGATGCATGTGATCAGTGGGCACAGCTCTGCTCCAAGAGGGATGGCTGGTTATATTTGCATCTCGTGCTCTGACCCCAACAGAAGCAAAGTATTCCTCGATTCAGCTAGAATACTTGGCAGTGTGTTTTGTTCTTTTATGTCTTTATGATACTTAGTGGGAAGATATTTTACATGGGCAATAGATTATTGCCTATTTGGGGCCTCTACCATAAAACCATTGGCTTGCTGATTGTGCAGCTGCAGCTGTGGATTATTCAGCGGCAGCATAACTTTACCTATCAGAGGCAGGCGTAATTAAGGGTCTTTTGAGAAATTCTGCTGGGCTGGTGCCCTCGTGTGCAGAAACAGCAGAGTACACCGTATGCTTTTTACCAAAAAACATGCCACTAGACTTAGGGCAGACCACTGATGCCTCTCTTCAAGGTGCTGAACTGTGCAAGTTGATCCATGCTGTACAAGTGGATTGCACGGACTCCATCCTTAAGAGAACTTTGTCTGCACTCTACATTTGTTGTGAGCTCACCGTGAAGACATGTGCTACACAACGTATCTTATGCAGAGATGTCTGGGGGGTGATCGTTCCGGGGGGTGAGCAGTGTGGCAGGAAGCCGTGGATGATGTGGCTCAGGAAGGACATTGGGGAGTTACGAAGATGAAGGAACGGCTGCGTAGTTATGCTTGGTGGTCAGGGCTGCACTCAGACACTGAGCAGCATGTGAAGGCAGGCTCAGCCTGCACAGTGCATAGAACTACTGCTCCTTCGGCCTCTTTGAAACCGATCATCGTAGACAGACCATGGCAGAGAATTGTAGTGAGTATTGCTGACCCCTCAGCTGCACTGCATGGCTATCCGCCAGACTATTACTCACATTACCCCTTTGCATTCACAGTTTCACAAGGCACCTCGCAGGAGCTCATTTTGTGCCTAACCACTTTATTTGCCATGTTTGGCCTACCGGGGAGGCTTGTTTCAGAAAACGGGACACCTTTTGTATCAAGGGAGTTTGAAGGCTTTCTGAGGCGTATCGGCGCAGCACATTATCAGTCTGCTGTGTGCCATCCCCAAGGAAATGGGACAGCGGAGAGACTGTGCAGGACTCTGAAGAAGCTTGTAGCTCGCATACTGGAGGAACTTTGAGATGCACCCTTCCCTATTGCATTGAGTCATGCATTATATGATATTTAGAGTACACCTCATGAAAGTACTAGAGAAACCCCATTCTATTGGCTCTTCAGCCAACCTTGGAGGATCAACTTGTCTATGCTGATGGAAAGGCTTCATCCCACCCCTTCGCCATCCTCAAAGCCAACTGATGTGAGGAGAAAATATGCAAGTTTCAACAAGTATATCCATGCAAGACTCCATCTGCCCTGTCATGCACAAGCAGCGTGTTAGGCCAGGGTCTGGGAGCGCTTTTGATACTCACGGCGTGATCTCAGATGTGTTGTTCACAGCAAGATACACTGCCTACCGGAAGGGGAGCAGATAGGGAATAGGGCGCTTATTCTGCATATGATGATGTGGTGTGACCAGTTGGGGAAGTTGTTCACCTACTGAGCTGAATCAGAGGTATAACCGATGGTCCTGGGCTCACCCAGAGCCTCCAGCAAGGTACCACTGAACTTTGGGGGAAAAGAGAAGGAAATTGTGCTGACTGCTGTGTGTGTTGCCTTCCTGCTTATTGCTTCTGGCTCCATGTTCCTGAAGTCCTGAGCCCCGGCAGGCGCGCCTCATGGGATTGAAGCCCCAAGACCCCCTGCTTGCTGGGCAGAAACCCCTACACCACCTTCCCACTGCAGGGCAGAAGCCCCGAGCTCCCCCCACACACACACTGTCTGGTAGGTGAAGAATGGGGGGAAGGCATGGGGAGCTCCGCAAGTTGCACTTTAATTGTAAAAGAGCCAAATGTGGCTCGCAGTTTGGCCACCCCTGGACTAGACCTTTGCCCTGCTGCTGTTGGCTTTAATCTCCCCTCCCCCATGAAAGTGCTCTTTTGGTTGCTTCGTTGAGGGAGTGGCTGAATTCAGTGGTGTGCATCATACTGTAGCCTGGGAAGGGCTTTGGGATCCACTGGAATGCAGCCAGTGCTATATAACTACCCTAATAAAATCCATAGTCACCCAGACAGCAACCGTCCGTCACCCCTTAGCCTCTCGAACTTCATGACAATAATGGGAATATTACTCAGCTCCTCCTGTTCTAAAAGCACTGGCCTCAATTACCTAAACTAAAGGAGAATCTCTGCTAACTACACCCAGTATAGGGCATATGATATATGCTTGAGCAGCCTGCATTTGGTCTAGCGGCAACACATGCATAATAGCCTGCTAAGCACAATATCTACACAGAAGGTTAATACTGTGCATGTAACCCCATGCAACAGAGCTTTTGTTAATATGGGAACCAGCTCTTTGTGCTGCTGATAACATGAAGTTCAAGCGCTCTCCGCTGTCATTCACACTAGCCGGGACTGATGAGTCAGTTGGTCTCTTCTGCCAAATGTCCAGTCCAGTAATCTCCAATAAACCTAGCCAGTGAGGACTTTGACTGGTGTCTGGGTCACAGGCGGAGATGAACACACTGCAGCAATACAGCCAAAGTTAACGTTCATTATGAAATACATTCTACAAATAGCACTGCTGGCAAAGCCAGAGCCAGTTCCCCTCCGAAATTCTGAGTGAGAGCCACAAATGACATCTGCTGTGGAAATGCTGAGAGGACTCCCTGTCTTCGGATCCTTGAACTCCTGTCAAGCTGAACAAACAGCCCAATGCAGCCATTTTTGTCTGAACAATAAGTGAGCTTGGCCTAGGCCTGTTGTTGGGTACCAGGTCTAGTGCTGCCTGATGCCAGCCTGTTGCAGGTTTACCACAGCTCTGGGTTAGGTCATGCCAGGGAAAGCCTTACTGAGGTGTAACGCTCACAGAGTGGGTGTTTTTAGGGTTGCCAGGTGTCCAGTTTTTGACCGGAACACCCAGTCGAAAAGGGACCCTGGCGGCTCCAGTCAGCGCTGCTGACCAGGCTGCTAAAAGTCCGGTCAGCAGCGCAGTGGGGCTAAGGCAGGCTCCCTGCCTACCATGGCTTTGTGTGTCTCCCAGAAGCAGCGCCATAGGGGCAGCCAGGGGGCTCCATGCCCTGGCCCGCCCCAAGCACCAGCTCCGCAGCTCCCATTGGCCAGGAACCTCAGCCAATAGGAGCTGTGGGGGTGGTGCCTGCAGACAGGGCAGAGCACAGAGCCACCTGGCCATGCCTCTGCATAGGAGCTGGAGGGGGGACATGCCGCTGCTTCCAGGACCTGCCTGAGGTAAGCACCGCCTGGAGCCTGCACCTCAGATCCCCTCCAGCACCCCTGACCCCCTCCGGTACCCCAATTCCCTCCCACCCTCCAAACCCCTCAGCCCCAGCCTAGAGAACCCTCCTGCACCCCAAACCCAGCCCCACCCCAGAATCTGCACCCCAGCCACAGCCCTCACCCCCTCCCCAGGTCCCAACCCCCTTGGTCACAGCCCTGATCCCCCTCCCACCCTCTGAACCCCTTGGCCCCAGCCCGGAGAACACACCTGCACCCCAAACTCCTCATCCTCAGCACCACCCCAGTCTGTACCCCCAGTGGGAGCCCTCTCCCCCCAATGCCCCAACCCCCTGCCCCAGCCCTGATCCCCCTCCTGCTCTCTGAACCCCTTGGCCACACCCTGTAGCACCCTCCTACATCCCAAATGCCTCATCCCCACACCAGAGCCTGAACCCCAGCCAAAGCCCTCACCCCACCCTCGCACCCCTACCCCAGCCCAGAGCCCCTTCCCACATCCTGAACCCCTCATTTCTGGCCCCATCCTGGAACCTTCACCCCCAGCCCAGAGCCCTCACCCCCTCTCACATCCCAACCCACTGCCTCAGCCCACACCAACTCCCACATCCCAATCCCTTGAGCCAGCCTGCTAAAAATGAGCAAGTGAGTGAGGGGGGGAGAGCGAGCAACATGGGTGGGGGGGAGATGGCGTGAGTGGGGGCGGGGCCTCGGAGAAGTGGCAGGGCAGAGGGCGGGGCAAGGGTGTTTGGTTTTGTGCGAGGAGAAATTTGGCAACCCTAGGTGATTTCCAGCCCAGAAGGAGCTGCCCTTACAGTCGGTCAGTCACTCAGAGATGAACAGGAAGTGGGAACACTTTAACTGCCTGAGCCAAAAGCCACTCAGACCCTAATAGAGAGGGGCACCCCACAGTGTATATACAAATAGACTTTCCCTGCACATGTGCAATGAACCACATCTACAGTAGGAGAGAGGGCTTTGTCCCGGCTGGGTGCCACTAAAAGAGTTCATGAGGGGGAGAGGGATAGCTCAGTGGTTTGAGCATTGGTCTGCTAAACCCAGAGTTGTGAGTTCAATCCTTGAGGGGACCATTTGGGGATCTGGAGCAAAAAATGGGGATTGGTCCTGCTTTGAGCAGGGGGTTGGACTAGATGACTTCCTAAGGTCCCTTCCAACCCTGATATTCTATGAATGAAAACCTAGCTTATACAATTAGGGTCATTAATAGTAAACACCACAATCAAGCTGGTTTCATGTCAACAGCAGCCTGACAAAGCTGTTTGTATAGCCATCACCACCTCACTGTTACTGATGTATTTTATCCTCCCCACCCCCCTCTGATGTAGGGAAATATTATCCCCGCTTTGCAGTGAAATGCATAGTGTCACCCAGAGAGTCCGTGACTGGAGTCCTGCATCCTAGTCTATGTAAGGGCCAGCAGGGCTTGAACCTGGGCTTGCAGTGCTGTTAGATAACAACACCGCTGCGCTGTCACCCAGCAGCAGCAGCCAGCTCACCCTCCACTATCCATGACCCAGTGTGGACACAGACCATGGGCCATCCCACCTCAAGGGGTCTGACAGGCAGTAGCCTCATGGCTTTCTAGAACATAAGAACAGCCATACTGGGTCAGAGCAATGGTCCATGTAGCCCAGTATCAACCCCCGGCTCTGCCCCAGACCCCACCTCCACTCCACCCCTTCCCCCAAGGCCCCACCCCGCCTCTTCCCACCCCCACCCATTTCTGCCCCCTCCCCCGAGCGTGCCGCATCCTTGCTCCTCCTCCCTCCCCCCAGCACCTTCTGCCTGCACGCCACGAAACAGCTGAGCTGATTACGGTGGGTGGGAGGCGCTGGGAGAGGGACAGGTGCTGATCCGTGGGGCCCGCCAGCAGATGAAGGGTGACCAGATGTCCCGATTTTATAGGAACAGCCCCGATATTTGGGGCTTTTTCTTATATAGGCTCCTATTACCCCCCACCCCATCCTGATTTTTCACACTTGCTGTCTGGTTACCCTAGGCGGACGGGGGGTGCTCGGGGGGTAGAGAGGAGCTCATAGGGGGGCTCTCAGTGGATGCTCAGCACCCACAATTTTTTCCCCGTGGTTGCTCCAGCCCCGGAGCACCCACTGAGTCGGTACCTATGACCTGGTACCAAGGAGGCACCTGCCAGGGACCCAGGTGGGTCCCTGGGTAAGGAGAAATAAGGGAAAAGTTCTCCCTACCAGCCAGAGGGAGAGGGCTAACTGGAGTCACCTGCAGTAAGGGGCAGGCGCAAAACCTGGACAAAAAGGCTGTGGGGGGACGAGGTTGGAGCTTTGTCTTTAAACTGGTGATGTTAGTAACCCAAGTCTCGGAAGGGTAGTGCAATGTGAAAGTGGCAGTTCCCTTGGCAGAGAATGGGGAAAATCAGGCAGCAGCAGGGTCTGACACCAGGTATGGGGAGTGTCTGTTACAGGGGACTATTGTTGTTGGGAGGAAGGGGCTGTTTATTTTTATTTCACTCTGGGCTAGCCTGGGTATTTGGCCATGTTGTGCTATAATGATGGAGTAACAGGAGGGGCAGCATTCAGAGGCCTCTGGAGCCTATATTACACACTCCAAAGCCACCCTTAGACCTGGATCCTGCAGACGCTTAGCCAGGTGCTTATGTACTTTGCTGGCTCAGGGCCCGAGTGGCTGTATTGTCAGGAGTGGCTAGTGCCAGCAAGCTCCCGCTGATCTCCACTTGTTCAGCACTCTGGAAATCTGGGCCCTTCCAGGTGACCAAGAAGGATGGTCCAGTCCATTTGTGGTAACAACAGTTAGTGTCTGTAGGCTGCTGGTCCACCTCACTGGCCGATGCAGCAAACAAAGCTCCCAACAGCAGCAGAATGCCTGTCCCTTTGTGCACAGAGAGGGGTTTATTTCTCAAAACCCAAACCAGTCCAACACTGAGCTGGCAAAGCAGGTCCATTCCCCCGGGCAAGAGGGAGGAGGGGAATCTGATCCCTGCAGGGAGCTATGGAAACAAGGTACAGTCGGTCCTCGATATACATGGTATTTTTTTGCACAGTTTCAGTTATGCATGCTCAGTAAAATTGTGACCTTTTATTTTTGTACACGATATGGATTCACTTTTACACTGTGCAGCATGGTCGCCAAGATATACAGATCAGTGGCGTAGTCAGGACGGGACACTTGGGTGGGCACTTCAGGTGAGGGGGCAATGGTGGGGGAGGGGAGGCAGGAGGGATGTGGCAGAAGGAATCGGGGCTTCCTTCTCTCACCCCCTCCAGACGGCCTTGTGGGGTAAAATGAACACTCGGGCCAGGGGCTCCCCCGGCCCCAGGCACGCACCGGGTGATCGGGGTCAGGGTGCGGGGGCTTGCCTGGGGAATGGAGTCCCCACCTCCGCCCGCCCGCCTGACACTCTAGCTGGGGAGTGAGGTGGTCAGGGGCTCACCCCACTCCGCTCCAGCCGGGGAGTGGAATCAGGGGCTTGCCCCACTGTGCTTGTCTGCCTGCCTGGCACTCCAGATGGGGAGTGGGGTCGGGACTTGCCTGCTCCCTGGCTGGAATGCCGGGCAGGCGGAGCAGGGTAAGCCTCTGGCCCCCTTCTGGGATGGAGCGCCGGACAGGCAGGCAGAGTGGGGCAAGTGGGCAGAGCAGGGCGAGCCCCCATGCCCCGATCCCACTTCCAAGATGGAGCGCTGGCAGGCGGAGCAGGGCAAGCCCCCACAGCTTGCCCCCGCTCCCCACGTGCACGCCTGGGCATAGGCGCCAACTCCGTGGGTGCTCTGGGGCTGGAGCACCCACGGGGAAAAATTGGTGGGTGCAGAGCACCCACTGGCAGCTCCCCACCAGCCCCTCCGCACCCAGCTCACCTCCACTTCCGGGTTTCGCCTCCGGAGGCACCGCCCCGCGAAGCCGCTCTTTTTAGCTCACAGGTTCGCTGCCCGTCTGCTGTTCAGCGGGCGGCAAGCGGGGGTGAGGGGGAGGGGGAAAGCGCAGCGGCAGCGCCTCGGGGGAGGGGTATGGGGAGGAGGCGGACACCCCGGCTCCGCTTCCTCCCCATAGCCCTCCCCCCTCCCCTGCTTGCCGCCCACCGAACAGCTGATGGACGGCGAGCCTGTGAGCTAAAAAAAGCGGCTTCATGGGGCGGCGCCTCTGGAGGCGGAACCTGGAAGCGGAGGTGAGCTGGGCACGGGGGGGGCTGGCGGGGAGCTGCCGGTGGGTGCGCTGCATTTCCCTTCCCCCTCCCACCCAGGCTTGCAAGCCTGATGGGGGGTGGAGGAGAAATGCAGCGCGCCCGGGGGAGGAGGCGGGGGCAGGGATTTGGGGAAGGGGTGGAATGGGGGCGGGGCTGGGGGTGGAGTTGAGGCGGGGGTGCGAGCACCCACCTGGTGCACCTGGGGCCGGGGGGCCCTTGGACAGATTGTCCATTGCCCCCTGCAAGGCCAGCTGGAGGGGGTGAGGGGAGGCAGCCCTGATTCCTCCCACATCCATGCTCCCCAGCCTCCCCAGACACCCCAGATGAACCATCGGAGTTCTGACTTCAACAACATCAGCATTATCATCATGTCCAGTTCATTCTCAACATCAGTAAAGGTTAGCAGCAAGTTTAAATTTCATTAAATTTTTAAAATAAAACCTGTATTGGATACATTAGGGAGGTTATCTTGTGAGCCTGAAACCTAAATCTTTATTTCCCATAGACTCTTGGTATGTTTTTACACAATTTCTATTTGCACTGTGTTTTTTCAAGATTGTAACCATCGTGTAAATCGAGGTTTGACTGTACTTGTGGCCTTTTAGCCTGCAGATCAGCTGAGCCTCAGATCACATGCCATCACTGAATGTCAGAGATTTCCATGCCCTCCCTTTCCAGAGCCTTCTCCACTTTGTGCCTATGTATTACAGGTGCCCCCCTGGCTTAGCCTGCCTCACTGGAATTGCATCCTGTTCTCCCTCCCTCATCCTCCCCCACTCTATGTATTAGACACTGACTGGACAACACAGTTGGTTAGATAGCACCCTGGGCTGTGAGTCAGGAGATCTAGATTCTAAACCTGGCTCTCCTGTGTGACCTAGCACAAATCATTTTACCTCTGTTTCTCGGGCCAAGGCCTGTCTCTTAATCTCTGTGTGTGTACAGCACCTTTGCACAACAGGGCCCTGAGCCTGGTTTGGGGCCCAAGGTGCTCCTGCCATACAAATCATAATATACTGGGGGGTACCAGCCTGGAGTGCCAGCAGTTTGGGGGCCCGTTGTGCCCAGAAAAACTGGACGGTCAATGTAGAATGGCCCGACTGCTAAGATCACAGGGCAGAGCAGGGGAAGATGAGATGAGGGCTCCTTTGACTGAGGCAGCGAGTTCGTTTTCGCCCTGGCCGGGTGGCTGACTTGTTTCAGGGAGAGGCGAGTGTGGGGGAAGGGAGAGGAGGGTCTCCACTGTCTAGCTTGCAGCAGCTACAATGACGCAGGGTTCCTGAGCTCCCTTTCCCTAGAATACCTGCCCTTGGGCTGGTGAGGGAGGTGTCTGGTGTTGGCAGAGACGAGAGGCCCACACAGTTAGAAACCCTGGATTCACTGTTGTGGCTCCGATCACTGTTTGCTGATCAAACCCCTCACCACCAACACGCTTGGGACCCCAGCTGGTGTTGACAACGGAGCAGAGGCTCTGTCTGCCTGGGCGTGTGGGTGCCAAGGGCAGGAAGTAGCCTGCCTTGGAAACAGATGTTCACTGAACTTTATGGGCAATAGGATTTCTGCCAAGTGATGGGAAGCATAGGCGCCGACTTTAGTCAGCACCGGTGGGAGTTCGCGCCCCCCCCCCCGCCCCTGCCCCCATTCCACCCCTTCTCCAAATTCCTGCCTTCTCCCCCGGGTGCGCTGCATTTTCCCTCCCCCCGCCCCAGGCTTGCAAGCCTGGGCGGGATGGGGGAGAAGCAGAGCACCCATCGGCAGCTCCCCACTGGCCCCCCTGCCCAGCTCACCTCCACTCCGCCTCCTCCCCCGAGGAGCCGCTGCTCCGCTTTTCCCCCTTCCCTCCCAGGCTTGCCGCGTGCCAAATGGCTGATTGTCACGGCAAGCCTGGGAGGGAGGGAGGGGGGAAAAGCAGAGCAACGGCACCTCGGGGGAGGAGGCGGAGCAGAGGTGAGCTGGCGGGGGGGTGCAGAGGAACCACTCCCTGCCCCAGCTCACCTCCACTCTGCCTCCTCCCCCGAGGCACTGCTGCTCTGCTTTTCCCCTCTCCCTCCCCGGCTTGCCATGAGAATCAGCTGTTTGGCGCGCGGCAAGCCTGGCAGGGAGGGGGGAGAAGCGGAGCAACGGCGCCTCAGGGGAGGAGGCGGAGGTGAGCTGGGCCGGTGGGAGCCGGCGGGGAGCTCTGCACCCACCAATTTTTCCCTGTGGGTGCTCCAGCCACAGAGCACCCATGGAGTTGGCGCCTATGATGGGAAGACTGCCCAGCTGGAGCATCCTATGATCTCATGGGTTGCAATCACTGGCCTGCGGTGTGTACTTGGGTTCACAGGGAAGGAGTTTGCTGTCCCAAGGAGGTTATTAAAGTTAATGGAATTATTTGCAAGGCACTTCAAGTGAATGGGGCCTATTCCCCACCTCTCCACCTGCCCACCAGCTTGAGATCATCACCAGGAACATCTCCCAGGTAATGGGTTTTGGGGCAGGGATCAGGTGAGAGCCTGCAGGTCAGCTGGTCCTCAGATGAAAGTAGCTGCCCATGCAGGGAGCAAGCAGACTCCTGCAGGAGGCCCCTGCTCCCGGGAACAGACCTGGCTTAGTTGTCTGTTTGATGCTGGACTATTGCAGTTTTGAGACAGAAATCCATCCATGCATAACAGGACTGAAATTCTGCCGTCATTGGGAGCTTTATTTGCTGCCCTGGCTGGTGAGCTGCTGCCAGCCCTTAATGGCGTTATAATGAATGGATTGGGACCACAGTTCTCAAAATGGCTATAGCCATATGCTGTCACCTGGAAGGAGCCAGACTTTCGAGATCATGCCAAACCAACTTGATCTCCTTCTTTGAGAAAGTAACAGATTTTTTAGATAAAGGAAACGCAGTGGATCTAATCTACCTTGATTTCAGTAAGGCATTTGATACAGTACCACATGAGGAATTATTGGTTAAATTGGAAAAGATGGGGATCAATATGAAAATTGAGAGGTGGATAAGGAACTGGTTAAAGGGGAGACTACAGCGGGTCATACTGAAAGGTGAACTGTCAGGTTGGAGGGAGGTTACTAGTGGAGTTCCTCAAGGTTTAGTTCTGGGACCAATTTTATTTAATCTTTTTATTACTGACCTCGGCACCAAAAGTGGGAGTGTGCTAATAAAGTTTGCGGATGACACAAAGTTGGGAGGTATTGCCAATTCAGAAAAGGATTGGGATAGCCTACAGGAAGATCTGGATGACCTTGTAAACTGGAGTAATAGTAATAGGATGAAATTTAATAGTGAGAAGTGTAAGGTTATGCATTTAGGGATTAATAACAAGAATTTTAGTTATAAGCTGGGGACGCATCCATTGGAAGTAACAGAAGAGAAGAATCTCAGAGTCCTGGTTGATCACAGGATGACTATGAGTCGCCAATGTGATGTGGCCGTGAAAAAAGCTAATGCGGTCTTGGGATGCATTAGGCGAGGTATTTCTAGTAGAGATAAGGAGGTGTTAGTACCGTTATACAAGGCATTGGTGAGATCTCATTTGGAATACTGTGTGCAGTTCTGGTCTCCCATGTTTAAGAAGGATGAATTCAAACTGGAACAGGTACAAAGAAGGGCCACTAGGATGATCCGAGGAATGGAAAACCTGTCTTATCAAAGGAGACTCAAGGAGCTTGGTTTGTTTACCTTAACCAAAAGAAGGCTGAGGGGAGATATGATTGCTCTCTTTAAATATATCAGAGGGATAAATACCGGGGAGGGAGAGAAATTATTTAAGCTCAGTACCAATGTGGACACAAGAACAAACAGATATAAACTGGCCATCAGGAAGTTTAGACTTGAAATTAGATGAAGGTTTCTAACCATCAGAGGAGTGAAGTTCTGGAACAGCCTTCCAAGGGAAGCAGTGGCGGCAAAAGACCTATCTGGCTTCAAGATTAAGCTAGATACGTTTATGGAGGGGATGGTTTGATGGGATAATATGATCCTAGTCAAAGGTCAGTTAATTGCCATCAGTGGTAAATAGGACCAATGGTCAATGATGGGATGTTAGTAGTTACTACAGAGAACTTTTTCCTGGGTGTCTGGCTGGTGAGTCTTTCCCACATGCTCGGAGTTCAGCTGATCGCCATATTTGGGGTCGGGAAGGAATTTTCCTCCAGGGTAGATCAGCAGAGGCCCTGGAGGTTTTTCGCCTTCCTCTGCAGCATGGGGCACGGGTCACTTACTGGAGGATTCTCTGCATTTTGAAGTCTTTAAACCATGATTTGAGGACTTCAATAGCTCAGACATAGGTGAGAGGATTATTCCAGGAGTGGATGGGTGAGAGTCTGTGGCCTGCATTGTGCAGGAGGTCAGACTAGATGATCATAATGGTCCCTTCTGACCTTAAAGTCTATGAGTCTATGAGCTCCCCTGGAGATCAGCGGGACCTGCTTGCCATTGGTCACTCCTGACAATAGAACCATGTGGGCTTGAGCCGCCAAAGCACATACATAGGTGCGGAGCATGGGTGTGGCTTTTAGTTATCGCATTCAAACTCATTTTTATTTTATTCTGTTTACACTGCATTTAATTTAATCTCCACTACAATGGACTTTATCATTCCAATTCCTGCTGGCTGCTGTGGGGCAAGTGCATTGATATGGCCACAGACAATTTTCTAACTAAACCCTTTGTGACGTCTTAGACATCACAAGGCCAGATCAGACGGCTAGTCCATCCACTCCATTATTTCTTCTCTTGTAGCGTCCAACATCTGATGTTTCACAGGGACTGTAAATCAGCCTCCTCAAGCACCTACTCACTTATGCAATGCTGGGGTGGGGAGGAAGTGAATTACCTCCTGATCCAGGAGGTGATTAGCTTTTGCCCTGAAGCATGAGGACTGGATAACACTGGTGTTACAGAAGAACATTATAAAGGACTCAGTCAGCTTAGGCCTATTGGCATCCAAATGTCCCTAATTGCCTTTACATTTTAGTAAAGCTGAACTAGTTGAAGGTAAATAATGTTTTCAGAAATGTTTGTCCTGTCATCATCAGACTTTCTAATCCCATGAAAAAGCATCTCACATGTCTGGGTAATGCAAGTTAGAAAAAGATAACTAGTTAACCCTTATACAGCTTTGCTGTAACATCTAGTAAAAGGACATTAAATAGGATAAAACACAGTTGGGGCTAACTTTTCCCTCCAGGCTCCAGTCCAGAGCAAACATGTGGGTTTATGAACTCTTAGAGTGGGGATACTAATGCTGCACCCATACTTATCTGTGTGGCACAAATGCTTGCACTTTAATATCTGCCTGAATTGCAGGGAAATCAGTCAGCTGTCTAAAGGCTAACATTTGCACCCAGCAGTTCATTTATGCAGGTACAAGCGAAGCTGGCATTCAACAGATGGTGCTGTGACGGCATGGGGGGGAGTTTCCTGTTTTCCTTGTTGCCTATGGGGGTTTTTCTTGGTTTCCTAGGGGTTGCATGCAGAGGGGGTGGGACTCAGTTTCCCTGGGTGTTACGGGTTTAACGAGGTGATGGGAGAGGAAGTTTGTTGTTACAGGGGACTGGCGAGGGAACTGGGGACCCCAGCCACGGACGTGGAGAATGGAGACCCCGGTGACAGGTGACCTGGAAGCCAGCTCAGGAGTCCGCAGCGGGTTCTGGCCAGTGGGAGAACAATAGGCTGTGAAGAGAGGAGCCCCAGGGGCCTAACCAACTGGTTCCAGCCACAGGGGGCCAGAGACAGAGAAGAGGCCCAGACGACCCTGTTTACAGGGCTGTTTACCTGGACAGAAGACAATGGACAGAGGCGGGGCTTGGGTCCAGTGATATCCACTGCCCAGTGGGGCAGCAGGGGGGCTCTGGGCTGGAGAGAGGAAGCAGGCAGAGCCCATCTGGATGCAGGAGAGAGCTGGATGTGCTGGGCTGGGGGGAGGCCAGGCCTGAGAGCCCTGAGAGTTCCTGTGTTGTGTTCAACACTCAATAAACCCTCCTGTTTTACGCTGGCTGAGAGTCACTCTGGTCTATAGAACAGGGTTGCATTGTCCCCTTCGGGGGTGGAGGCCCGGGAGTCCAGAGTGCATGGACTCCCTGAGGGGGCCCACGGCGAGAGACAGGCGTGCTAAGGCTCAGAGAGGTGCGGCTCCAGGAGGTGGAGGGGCTGAACCCTGAGAGTGAGTGGACCCCCGAGAAGGGCTATCTCACTGAAAGGGGCACCCCCCACGGACCGCACGGGGCCAAGAGTGGGCACGACCTGTGAGTCCGTGACAACGTGATAGCAGAGGACGGTTGGCAGATGCACCCTGTAGACTGTTGGCTGCGGGCGTAGGCACTTGGCAGTGAGTGGCTGGCAGCGATAGAACGAGGGTATTGAAAGGAACCAGCCTGGAAATGGCCTATAACCAACTCCGTAAGAGCGACCTGGCACATCTGTGCAGGGAGAGAGGGCTGAGCGTGGGGAGGCTCTCTAAGGAGCAGCTGATTGCTCAGCTTGTAGAGACTGACCAGTCTGAGGAACAGGCTCCAGACCCTAGTGGGGCTCCCGGGGTACCCGGAGAGCCGGGGAGTAGCCGGGGGGCAGTCTGTGTAGCGACCGGGAGTGCATCAGACCCAACTCCCCAGTCAGCACAGGGAGACCCCAGTCAGGTTCCTCCCTAGAGGAGCTGCGGAGACTGGAGCTGGAGCTGAAAGCGAAGGAACTGGAACTGGAAGAACGGAGACTGGTGGACCGAGAGAGAGAACGAGAGTACCGTGCGGAACAGAGGAAGCATGAGTTGCAATTGGAGGAGCGGCGGGCCAAGCGGGCTTGCTGTGGGGTAAGTGGGGAAGGGCCCCGAGGTGCCAGTGGGGTGGGGAATCTAGACACCAAACTGCTTCCGCAGTTCAAGGAGGGGGGGTGGATATTGATGCCTATCTCACAGCCTTTGAGAAGGCTTGTGATCTGACCCAGATTGTCCCCGCAGACAGGCTCCGCTGTCTGACCCCCCTGCTGGGTCCCAAGGCCATAGAGGCATTCAGCCAAATGGATGGGATTGAGACGGGGGACTATGACCTGTTCAAACAGGCTTTGCTGTTGAAGTTTGAACTGACCCCCGAGGCGTACAGGAAACGATTCCGGGGTGTGCGCAAGGCCTCAGGTGTCACTTACAAGGAGGTCGCCAACCTGTTGGGGGAATATCTCTGCAAGTGGGGGAAGGGCGCAGGGACCGCAACCACAGAGGACGTGTATAACCTGGTGGGGTTGGAGCAGCTGTACGACATCTGCCCTCCAGACCTTAAGATCTGGTTAGTGGACCGGAAGCCCAGAGATCTGCACAGTGCAGGGGCACTGGTGGATGAGTTTGTGGAAAGCAGATCGGGGGCAGGAGGGAGACCCACATCGGGGACTCAGAAGGGGAGTCACCCAGAGACCTCTCCAAGGTGGGACTCCAGGAGGCCCAACTCAGGGGTGCCCATGAAGGCCGGGGCGGGCCGACCCCCCGTCATGGGACTTGAGGGACTTGAAATGTAATTACTGTGGCCAAAAGGGACACAAGGTGACGCAATGCCTGAAGATGAAGGAAATGGCAGCTAAGCAGGACCCCCGGGGCGTTAACTGGGTGGAAGCCCACTGAGAGGGGGCACCGCCGGGCCCAGGGGCTGCCCTTGATAGGGCTATGCCAGGGGGAGGGGACCACCAGGCCAGGCCAGCAGGGGAAGGCGGGGCTCCAGGGCCAGAGCACCCGTACTCAATCCACCGGGTTAGCGTGGGACAGGCCCCGGAGGACAGTCGCCACATCATCCCCATTGAGGTGGGGGAACGGCGCGTCCAGGGGTTCTGGGACATGGGTGCTGAGGTGACCCTGGCACGGCCCGAGGTGGTGGGCCCAGACCAGCTAGTGCCCGATGCCTACGTGACCCTGAGGGGAGTGTTCGGGCCCCCCGTCAAGGTGCCTGTAGTGAGGATACACCTGAAATGGGGGGCGAAGGAGGGACCCAAAGAGGTCGGGGTGCACGATCACCTGCCCACCGAGGTACTAATGAGTAATGACTTGGTGAACTGGCCAGATGGCACCCGGAGCACCCTGGTCCTTACCCGGAGCCAGAGCCAGAGAAGAACACAGGACCTCCCAAGGGGGGGGGGTGCGAGTTACCGAGGGTAGGGCTCGACTGGGCCGGTCCGGCGCCTCCGGCCCAGGTTGGGGAAACTGAGGAACCACCAACCAGGGTGGTGCCCTCAAACCCAGCTGCAGAATTCCAGATGCAGCTGCAGGAGGATCCCTCCTTGGAGAAGCTGAGGCTGGCTGGGCCAGCTCCCAGGGGGAGGACCACCGGGAGAGATTCCTATGGGAGAAGGGATTCCTGTACTGGGAATGGGCTGGTGCCGGGCAGACTGAATCCTGGAAAGCCAGTAGGCAGTTGGTGGTCCCCCTGAGGTACCGCCGCAAAATGTTGTACTTGGCCCATGATATCCCCCTTGTGGGGCATCAGGGCATCTGTCGCACCAGGCAGAGGCTGCTGCAGAACTTTTGCTGGCCTGGGGTCTCTGATGCGGTCCAACAGTACTGCAGGTCCTGTGACTCCTGCCAGAGGGTGGGGAAAGACCGGGATAAGGGTAAAGCCCCTCTGAGACCTTTGCCCATCATAGAGGAGCCTTTCCAGAAGGTGGCCGTAGACATAGTGGGGCCCCTCAGCAGGGTGACCTGGACAGGGAAGAAATACATTCTGGTGGTGGTAGATTTTGCTACACGCTACCCTGAAACGGTGGCCTTGTCCTCTATCGAGGCAGACACCGTGGCAGACATGCTGCTGACCATCTTCAGCAGAGTGAGGTTCCCCAAAGAGGTCTTTACAGACCAGGGGTCTAACTTCATGTCAACCCTGCTCCAGAAGTTGTGGGAAAAGTGTGGGGTTCGACAGACCTGGGCCTCGGCATACCACCCCCCAGTCCAACTGGAGAGGTTCAATGGGACCTTAAAGAGGATGCTGAAAACCTTTATGGACCAGCACCCACAGGAATAGGACAAGTACTTACCACACCTGCTGTTCACATACAGGGCAGTACCCCAGGAATCCACAGGGTTTTCTCCATTCGAGTTGCTGTATGGGAGGAGAGTGAGGGGTCCCCTGGACTTGATGAGGGCTGAGTGGGAGGGGAAGGCCTCTCCTGATGGAGAATCAGTGGTGGAGTATGTACTGACTTTCTGGGAAAAGCTCGAGGAGCTCATGGGCTTGGCTAGGGGAAACCTAGCAAGGGCACAGAGGAAGCAGAAGGTCTGGTACGACCGCTCAGCGTGTGCCCGCTCCTATGCCACCGGGGACCAGGTGATGCTCCTCATCCCCGTGAGGAAGAACAAGCTGCAAGCTGCCTGGAACGGCCCCTTCAAGGTCATCAGACAGGTAAACGAGGTGAACTATGTAGTGTCCAACCGGGCTCACAGCCACCAGGTATATCATGTCAACATGATGAAACCATACTGGGACAGGGAGAAGTTGGTGCTGGCTGTGTGTAGGCAGTGGGAGGAGAAGGGAGAGGATCCCCTGGTGGGACTCCTCCCTGAAGCTGGGGCTGACCCCTCGCTGGAATCAATTCCCCTCTCAGACCAGCTAACCCCTGCCCAGCAGGCAGAGATCAGAGAGGTGCTGCATTCATACCGGCAGCTGTTCTCCAACCAGCCTGGGCTCACTAACCTGGCTGTCCACCGGGTGGAGACAGGAGCCAACCCTCCCATGGGGTGTTCCCCATTCAGGGTCACTGGGAAAACAGTCCAGGACCTGGAGAGAGAGGTCAGGGACATGCTGGCTTTAGGGGTGATCCAGCTGTCCTCCAACCCTTGGGCCTCGCCCGTGGTGCTGGCCCTAGGGTGACCAAATGAGAAGACCCAAAAATCGGGACTTCCCGCCCGAAGTTGCTGAGAAAAACAAAAACAAAAACCTCTCTCCCGCCTGAAGTTGTTGAGCCAAAAAAAAAAAAAAAACCCGGAAGAAGACCGGAAATCGGGACAAAAGGCGTCCCAACCAAGCATCGGTCAGGATGCGGGACAAAAGATGAAAAATTGGGACAGTCCCGATTTTATCGGGACATCTGGTCACCCTAGCTGGTCCCCAAGAAGGATGGGGCGATTCGGTTCTGTGTGAACTATCAGAAGCTCAATGCCATCACTGTATCAGATGCTTACCCCATGCCTAGAACCGATGAAATCCTAGACAAGTTGGGGGCACCCGGTACCTCACTACCATGGATCTTACCAAGGGCTACTGGCAGGTGGCTTTGGACCCGGAGGCCAGGGTGAAGTCTGCCTTCACCACCCCCATAGGGCTCTTCGAGTTCTTGGTCCTGCCTTTTGGCCTCAAGGGGGCACTTGCCACCTTCCAGCACCTGGTGGATCAGTTGCTCAGGGTGATGGAGGGCTTTGCTCTGGCATATATTGACAATATCTGTGTCTTTAACCAAACCTGGGAAGAACATGTGTCCCAGGTGAAGAGGGTGCTGGGTCGCCTCCAGGATGCAGGACTGACCATAAAAGCTGAAAAGTGCAAGGTGGAGATGGCAGAGGTGTCCTACCTGGGCCACAAGGTAGGGGGCAGCCACCTGAAGCTGGAGCTGGCCAAAGTGGAGGCATTCAAGGACTGGCCCGCTCCCCAGACTAAGAAGCAGGTCTAGGCTTTCATTGGGACGGCAGTGTAGTACCGAAGATTTGTACCCCACTTTAGCTCCCTGGAAGCTCCCCTGACAGAGCTTTGTAGGAAGAGGAAGCCGGACAAGGTGGTCTGGACCGAGCAGTGCCAGAGGGCTCTCTGTGCACTGAAGGGGGCACTTATCCAGGGCCCAGTGCTGGTAAACCCGGACTTTAACAAACCCTTCTTGGTGTTCACCGACACCTCAGACACGGGGCTGGTACTGGCTGATATTAAGGGGGAGAGACACCCCATTGTGTACCTGAGCAAGAAGCTGCTGCCCCGGGAGCAGCACTATGCAGCCATAGAGAAGGAATGCCTGACCATGGTGTGGGCCCTCAAAAAACTGCAGCCGTATCTATTTGGGCGGCTCTTCACGGTGTACACTGACCATTCACCCCTGATGTGGCTACACCAGATGAAAGGGGCTAATGCCAAGCTGCTAAGATGGAGCCTTCTCCTTCAGGGTTATGACATGGAGGTGGCCCATGTGAGGGGGAGTGCCAATGTTATAGCAGACGCTTTATCACGGAGCGGGGGCCCTGAACTTTCACAGGTGCTTTCAAATTAGGGATTATGCTGTGAGGACAATGGTGGGGAAAAGCTAATAGAAATCTACATTATACATTACATTATAGCACCTGTTCACTGTGGTCATAAGAGCTCCAGCATATGACAACAGAGGAAAAACTTCATTGGGTACAGGTAAAGCTGAGAGTATAGCTCAGTAACTGAAGGCACAAAATCCTCACAAGAAGAATGTATATATATTTATAATCTTCAATGAATAGGGAAAAAAAACCAAAATTGAGAGTTAAGCTTCAGATGTCAACATTTTTTGTCTGGGAATAGCCTTCATTTTTAAAAACATTCGAAGAGGTTCTGACTGCTCTGGAGGGATGGCCTTGTAATTATGGCCCTGTCGGGGGGACTCAGGAGATCTGTGCTGGATTCCCAGATTTGTCATAGACTCCCTGTGAGGCCTCTTGCAAATCATGTGATCTTTCCGCACCTCAGTTTCCCTGTGTAGACAAGGGGGTTAGTAATACTTCCTTTGCCTATTGTGACTGTAAACTCCTTGAGGCAGGGGCTGTCTTATTATGTGCAGGTCCCTGTGTTTTTTACTTAAGGTGGCATTCAGTACTGATATTACATCTTTCATCCAAAGACCTCAACGTGCTTTTCAAAGGCAGGTTAGTTGTTATCCCTCTTATTACACAATTGATGCACTTGGATGCTGTGGTGACATGTGTCCTAGAAAGATGGGCAGGCAGAAAAACCTGAGGCAGAGAAAGGTAGAGGCCTCCATATTAAAATGTGCTTCTTAATTTTGGGCTGTTCAATGTGAGAACCTGGCATCTGATCTTTTTAGAGACGCTGAGTCCCTGTTGCTTTAGGAGTCAGGTGGAGCCTCAGGCATCTCAGGATGAGACACCCCAAAATTAGTGGGCACTTATAATAACAATACTGACCTGCTTAGTAAGGCGCTTTGGAGACCCACCAATAAAAAGTGCTAGACCAGAGCTGGACGTTATTATTATTGTTGTTCTATTTTGAAAATGTGGGCCCAAGTGACTGGCTGAAGGTCACAGAGTCAGTGACAGAATTGGGGAAGGATACCAGGTCTCCTGTCTCCCAGCCCCCTGCTGTACCTGTTAAAGGTTGTTACAAGGAGAAGGGAGAAAAATTGTTCTCCTTAACCTCTGAGGATAGGACAAGAAACAATGGGTTTAAATTGCAGCAAGGGCGGTTTAGGTTGGACATTAGGAAAAACTTCATAACTGTCAGGGTGGTTAAGCACTGGAATAAATTTCCTAAGGCAGTTGTCGAATCTTCATCATTGGAGATTTTTAAGAACAAGTTAGACAACCACCTGTCAGGGATGGTCTAGGTCAGGGGCGGGTAAACTACGGCCCACGGGCCAGATTCGAGCCACGAGCCATTTTAAGTCAGCCCGCAGGCTGCACCATGTGGCTCAGCCCCACTCCAGCAGGGGCGCTGGGTTGGGAGCTGCACCATGCGGCTCGGCCCCGCTCTGGCCGGAGCGCTGGGTCGGGGCCGCACCATGCAGCTTGGTCCTGCTTCGGTGCTCCAATGGGAGCTGCAGGGGCGGTGCCTGAGAATGGGGCAGTGTGCAGAGCCATCTGGCCGCGCCTCCGCATTGGAGCCAGAGAAGGGACATGCCACTGCTTCCGAGAACCACTTGAGGGAAGCGCTGCTTAGAGCCTGTACCCCCTGAGCCTCTCCCCATGCCCTAACACCCTGCCCCAGCCCTGATCCCCCACCCACTCTCCAAACCCCTCGATCCCAGCCTGGAGCACCCTCCTGCACCCCAAACTCCTCATCCCAAGTCCCACCCCAAAGCCCGCACTCCCTCCCGCACTCCCACCCCAATTTTGTGAGCATTCATGACCCGCCATACAATTTCTATTCCCTGATGTGGCTCTCGGGCCAAAAAGTTTGCCCACCCCTGGTCTAGGTAGTACTTAGTCCTGCCATGAGTGCAGAGGACTGGACTAGATGAGCTCTCAAGGCTCTTCCAGTCATACAATTCTATGATTTCGGGGGACTTACAAGCTGAATGCCAAGGGGGTTCCACTGAATCTTAGTAAAAGCCCTTTCAGTTTCCTTTAGAAATCTAGATGCTTACAGCCAGACTCTGCCCTCAGATATGAGCATGCAACTCCTGCTGAAGTTGAGGGCAGAATTTGGCTCATAACATGGGAAGAGAACCAGAGATCTCCCGTGCCCAGTACATGCAGGCACACTTCAGACACAGAAGCACAGTCAGTGCACTGTGCTGGGAACCTCCAGGATTTCATTTGGTTTTGGACAGGTCCAGGAGCCAGTGACCTGTTTGGCTGAAGAAGCTGTTCTGTACTGATGCTATGTATATGGCCCCGTTACCATAGCATCTGAGCGCCTGACAGTCTTTAATGCATTTTCTCTCATAACACTGTGGGAAGCAGGGCAGTGCTATTAACCCCTTTGTACAAAGTGGGAACTGAAGCCCAGAGATATTGTGACCTGCCCAAGCTCACACAGGATGCCTGTGGCAAAACCAGGAGTACAGCTCACGTCCCACGCTAGCACCCTAACCACTGGGCCATCCTTCCTCTCTAAGGAGTCACTGTATGCTGTTCTTGATTACACCTGATACAAGCGCAGCAGTCACTCCACTGTTGGAGGCTCTTAGAATTATAGAATCATAGAATCTCAGGGTTGGAAGAGACCTCAGGAGGTCATCTAGTCCAATCCCCTGCTCAAAGCAGGACCAACACCAACTAAATCATCCCAGCCAAGGCTTTGTCAAGCCGGGCCTTAAAAACCTAAGGATGGAGATTCCATCACCTCCCTAGGTAACCCATTCCAGTGCTTCACCACCCTCCTAGAGCCAGCAAACAGAGCTGTGAACAGGGGAGTTTAAGGGGAGTGTGTATTTTGGGACTCGTTTGGGGTTTGTTCTTGCTGGGGGTGGTTTGTTTTGGGTGTGGGTGGTTTGTGGTGTGGTTTGTTTTGTGTTTTCCGGACTAACAGGTTTTAGGTGAGAAGGCTGACAGATACATAGGCAGCAGTGGTCATGAGCCAAGCAGTGGAGGACACAATGAGGATGACTGGATGCAGCAGCTGCGGTATGTACATGATTCTGGAGGGGGTACCTGATAGGAGTTTTGTCTGCATGAAGTGCCGCCTGATAGAGCTGATGGAAGAAAAGATCTGAGGATTGGAGATGCAGGTGGAAACTCTGGTCAAGTTTAGAAGGGGGTTCGAGCAGTTGATGGAGCAAAGGCACGAGGTGGCTGAAGGGGAAAGCTCAGAGAGGCAGATGGAAGCAGGATCAAAGGCCTCTGAGGGGGGACTGCTGGGTGAAGAAAATGGACAGTGGAAGCATGTGACTAAGAGAACCAGGCAGAGGAAAAGACGGGCCAGTGAAGGAGAAATAGAGCTCAAGAACAGGTTTGCAGAGTTGGAGAATGAAGAAGGGGTACAGCAGGTGGTCACTGAAGGTGGAAGGGCAAGGGAGAAGAGAAGAGCGGCTAGTCCCATAGAAAAAGGGGAAGAGTCGATGGGGACAACACCAAACATGAGCCCCAGGAGGATACAGGATGGGTTGAAGAGGATTACAAGGGAAAATAGGAATGGAAAGGCCTTGCAGCCAGAGGGAACGGGCTAGACTGGAGAATCGCACTGTCACCAGGAAAAGGCAGGTCTACGTGATTGGGGACTCCTTACTGAAAAGGATAGACAGGCCTGTAACCAGAGCTGATCCAGAGAACAGAAGGGTGTGCTGTCTGCCAGGTGCTAAGATACGGGATGTGGACCTGAGGTTGAAGAGGATCCTAAAGGGAGCGGGAAAGAATCCATTGATCATCCTTCATGTAGGAACAAATGACGGCTAGATTCTCACTGGAACGAATCAAGGGGGACTATGCCTGGCTGGGGAAGACGCTTAAGGAAATCGAGGCTCAGGTAATCTTCAGTGGGAGATTCCTGTTCCTAGAGAAGGGCAACAAAGGTGTGACAGGATTATGATGATCAACAGATGGCTCAGGGAGTGGTGCTATCAGGAGGGCTTTGGGATATATGGCCACTGGGAGGCATTCATGGACAGAGGACTGTTCTCTCAGGATGGACTTCAGAGTAGGGAAGGAAATAGCCTCCATTCTAGAAGTCAGACACAACTGATCAAGAGAGCTTTAAACTAGGAATTTGGGGGAGATGGTTGGGAGATGTCCAGATAATCTCCACACCGGATTTTAACATTGAGAGGGAAGAAAACGAAGTAAGAAAGGATATAGCTGGGGGTAGGAGAATGGACATAAGGAGGAAGGGCAGAGTGGATACTAGTCAAATAGGTCATACTGGCAGTACAATTTCCATACCAAATTGGGTAAAGAATGTGAGTGAGGCCAAACAGCAAAAATTAAGATGTTTGTACACCAATGCGAGGAGCCTAGGTAACAAAATGGAGGAATTAGAGCTACTGGTCCAGGAAGTGAAACCAGATATCATAGGAATAACCGAAACATGGTGGAATAATAGTCATGACTGGAGTACAGGTATTGAAGGGTATGTGCTGTTTAGGAAAGACAGAAATAAAGGTAAAGGTGGGGGAGTAGCATTGTATATCAGTGATGAGGTAGACTGTAAAGAAATAAAAAGTGATGGAATGGATAAGACAGAGTCTGTCTGGGCAAAAATCACATTGGGGAAGAAAACTACTAGAACCTCCCCTGGGATAGTGCTTGGGGTGTGCTATAGACCACAGGGATCTAATTTGGATATGGATAGAGACCTCTTTAATGTTTTTAAGGAAGTAAATACTAATGGGAACTGTGTGATCATGGGAGACTTCAACTTCCCAGATATAGATTGGAGAACAAGTGCTAGTAATAATAATAGGGCTCAGATTTTCCTAGATGTGATAGCTGATCAATTCCTTCATCAAGTAGTTGCTGAACCAACAAGGGGGGATGCCATTTTAGATTTGGTTTTGGTGAGTAGTGAGGACCTCATTGAAGAAACGGTTGTAGGGGAAAACATTGGCTCGAGTGATCATGAGCTAATTCAGTTCAAACTAAATGGAAGGATAAACAAAAATAAATCTGAGACTAGGGTTTTTGATTTCAAAAGGGCTAACTTTAATAAATTAAGGAAATTAGTTAGGGAAGTGGATTGGACTAAAGAACTTATGGATCTAAAGGTGGAGGAGGCCTGGGATTATTTCAAGTTAAAGTTGCAGAAGCTATCAGAAGCCTGTATCCCAAGAAAGGGGAAACAATTCATAGGCAGGAATTTTAGACCAAGCTGGATGAGCAAGCATCTCAGAGAGGTGATTAAGGAAAAACAGAAAGCATACAAGGAGTGGAAGATAGGAGGGATCAGCGAAGAAACCTACCTTATTGAGGTCAGAGCATGTAGGGATAAAGTGAGACAGGCTAAAAGTCATGTAGAATTGGACCTTGCAAAGGGAATTAAAACCAATAGTAAAAGGTTTTATAGCCATATAAATAGGAAGAAAACAAAGAAAGAAGAAGTGGGACTGCTAAACACTGAGGATGGAGTGGAGGTTAAGGATAATCTAGGCATGGCCAAATAGCTAAACAAATACTTTGCCTCAGTCTTTAATGAGGCTAATGTGGAGCTTAGGGATAGTGGCAGCATGACAAATGGGAATACGGATGTGGGGGTAGATATTACGATATCCGAGGTAGAAGCCAAACTCAAACAGCTTAATGAGAGTAATTTGGCCGGCCCAGATAATCTTCATCCAAGAATATTAAAGGAACTGGCACATGAAATTGCAAGCCCATTAGCAAAAATTTTTAATGAATCTCTAAGCTCAGGGGTTGTACCATTTGACTGGAGGATAGCTAATATAGTTCCTATTTTTAAGAAAGGGGAAAAAAGTGACCCGGGTAACTACAGGCCTGTTAGTTTGACAGCTGTAGTATGCAAGGTCCTGGAAAATTTTTTGAAGGAGAAAGTAGTTAAGGACATTGAGGTCAATGGCAATTGGGACAAATTACAACATGGTTTTACAAAAGGTAGATCATGCCAAACCAACCTGATCGCCTTCTTTGAGAAAGTAACAGATTTTTTAGATAAAGGAAACGCAGTGGATCATAGAATATCAGGGTTGGAAGGGACCTTAGGAGGTCATCTAGTCCAACCCCCTGCTCCAAGCAGGACCAATCCCCAATTTTTGCCCCATATCCCCAAATGGCCCCCTCAAGGATTGAACTCACAACTCTGGGTTTAGCAGGCCAATGCTCAAACCACTGAGCTATCCCTCCCCCCCTAATCTACCCCTGGATCTAATCTACCTTGATTTCAGTAAGGCATTTGATACAGTACCACATGAGGAATTATTGGTTAAATTGGAAAAGATGGGGATCAATATGAAAATTGAGAGGTGGATAAGGAACTGGTTAAAGGGGAGACTACAGCGGGTCATACTGAAAGGTGAACTGTCAGATTGGAGGGAGGTTACTAGTGGAGTTCCTCAAGGTTCAGTTTTGGGACCAATTTTATTTAATCTTTTTATTACTGACCTCGGCACCAAAAGTGGGAGTGTGCTAATAAAGTTTGCAGATGACACAAAGTTGGGAGGTATTGCCAATTCAGAAAAGGATTGGGATATCCTACAGGAAGATCTGGATGACCTTGTAAACTGGAGTAATAGTAATAGGATGAAATGTAATAGTGAGAAGTGTAAGGTTATGCATTTAGGGATCAACAACAAGAATTTTAGTTATACGCTGGGGACACATCAGTTGGAAGTAACGGAAGAAGAGAAGGACCTCGGAGTCCTGGTTGATCATAGGATGACTATGAGTCGCCAATGTTATGTGGCCGTGAAAAAAGCTAATGCGGTCTTGGGATGCATTAGGCGAGGTATTTCTAGTAGAGATAAGGAGGTGTTAGTACCGTTATACAAGGCATTGGTGAGATCTCATTTGGAATACTGTGTGCAGTTCTGGTCTCCCATGTTTAAGAAGGATGAATTCAAACTGGAACAGGTACAAAGAAGGGCCACTAGGATGATCCAAGGAATGGAAAACCTGTCGTATGAAAGGAGACTCAAGGAGCTTGGTTTGTTTACCTTAACCAAAAGAAGGCTGAGGGGAGATATGATTGCTCTCTTTAAATATATCAGAGGGATAAATACCAGGGAGGGAGAGGAATTATTTCAGCTCAGTACCAATGTGGACACAAGAACAAACAGATATAAACTGGACATCAGGAAGGGTTCTAACCATCAGAGGAGTGAAGTTCTGGAACAGCCTTCCAAGGGAAGCAGTGGGGGCAAAAGACCTAACTGGCTTCAAGATTAAGCTAGATACGTTTATGGAGGGGATGGTTTGATGGGATAACATGATCTTAGTCAAAGGTCAATTAATTGCCATCAGTGGTAAATAGGACCAATGGTCAATGATGGGATGTTAGTAGTTACTACAGAAAACTTTTTCCTGGGTGTCTGGCTGGTGAGTCTTTCCCACATGCACAGGGTTCAGTTGATCACCATATTTGGGGTCGGGAAGGAATTTTCCTCCAGGGTAGATTGGCAGAGTGTGGCGGGGTTTGTACTCCGTCGCCCCTCTGAGACGCAGGGGGGCTAGGAGGTACCCTGCCTGTCTAGTTCCTGGTCCGATTTTTATGCCACTCCTGGCAGCCCGTCCAGCGGGACTCAATGGCCAGAGTCCCCCTTAGTCTCTTCCCCTGAAGGGATAGCACGGCCTAGGGGCCTGAGTTACTTCAGTGTGCCTTCCCAGTCAGGTAAGGCAGTCCTGGGTTCTGAGCTTGGGGCCCGTCCCCCCAAGGGCGGCGGTCCTCGGTAGGGGACCTGGGGCCCAACCCAGGGCCTTAACAGCGGGTAACACAGGCTGCCAGGGTCAGCGGGGAATCCCACCGAAACACGCTGCCCTCACTGGGGTGGGAGGTACCACTCCCGCACCCCCCCTGGGTCACTTCCTACCAGCTCTTTTGATGCAGTAGTCCATGTGCTTTCTGAGCCCCTAGGCTCCTCAATTCCCTGAACTTCCTGGGGTTCCAGTAGTGGCTGGCCTCCAGTCCCGGTCTTGGGCTCGTTAGCTCTCCCTGGTAAGGGCGGCCCTAGCTCCTGGGCTGGAGCCTCTGCTGGACATCCTTCCTCCTCAGCAGCCAGCCCTGACTGAGCAGCTCTGCAGGCTTTTATACCTGGCCCCCTGCTGGAGCATGCCCAGCAGGGCCTCAGGGGCGTGGCTTCCTCTGCCAGCAGAGAAGGGTTAACCCTCTCATGGCCAGTGCGGGGCCAGTCTTCCCCGTCACACACCCTCCCCCTTAAAACGGTGGTAGGGGTTCCCACTGCCCTGTCCCCTTCCTCATCCTTCTCTTCTCCCATCCGGGAGAAAAAGTCCGCATTTCCGTGGGCCTTACCTGGCCTGTGCACCACTTGAAAGGAATAGGGTTGAAGGCACAAATACCACCTCATAATTCGGTCATTCGTTTCTTTCATGCTGTTGATCCAGCGGAGGGGGGCGTGATCAGTCACTAAGAAGAAGTGGTTCCCCAGCAAGTAGTATCGCAGTGCATCAACTGACCACTTAACCGCGAGGGCCTCCCGCTCTATGGTAGAATAGTGCGTCTCGCGTGGAAAGAGTTTTCGGCTGAGGTACAAAATGGGGTGATCTTCCCCCTCTACCTCTAGCAACAGTACAGCTCCTATACCTACTCCGGACGCGTCTGTTTGGAGAAGGAAGGGCTTTGTAAAGTCAGGTTGGGTTAACACAGGCTCCCTGGTCAGGTGCTCACGGAGTGCGTGAAAAGCGTTCTCACATTCCTCTGTCCATTGAACCTTCTGGGGCTGTGTTTTCTTTGTTAGGTCCGTTAAGGGGGCGGCCAGCGTTGAAAAATTGGGGACAAACCGCCGATAATACCCCGCCAACCCTAAGAACTGTCGTACCTGTTTTTTGGTCTTCGGGGTTGGGTAGTCCCTTAAAGCCCGTACTTTGTCCACCATGGGGCGTAATTTCCCTCGCCCTACTGTATAGCCTAGATAAGTCACCTCCCGCTGCCCTAGATGGCACTTGGCTGGATTTGCCGTGAGGCCTGCGTCGCCCAAGGCTTGGAGTACCTTGGTTAAGTGCTGAACACGGTCTCTCCAGCTGGAGCTATAAATGACAATGTCATCAATGTAGGCCGCAGCGTACGAACTGTGGGGGCTCAGTACCTGGTTTACTAGTCGCTGGAACGTAGCCGCCGCACCGTGTAACCCGAAGGGCATCACCGTAAATTGAAAAAGGCCAAATGGCGTGGGAAATGCTGTCTTCGCTCGTGAGGCAGATGTCAGAGGGATCTGCCAGTATCCTTTGGTTAAATCCAGAGTGGAGATAAATTCTGCCTGTCCCAGTCTCTCCAGTAACTCATCTACTCGCGGCATGGGGTAGGCGTCAAAGTGTGAGATGGCGTTCACTTTGCGAAAGTCGATGCAAAACCTCACTGAGCCGTCGGGCTTGGGGACCAGCACTATGGGACTCCTCCACTCACGCCTCGATTCCTCCACCACCCCCAGGGTTAACATTAGTTCCAACTCCTTCCGCACAGTCTCCCACATTTTCTTAGGGAGCGAGCGGTGGTTCTCTCTCACCTTTTGGCCGGGGATAGTGGCAATGTGGTGGCTGGTCACCGTCGTTTTCCCCGGTTGACCAGACAGTACCGTGGGAAACGCGGCTACCACCTGCCGTACCTGTTCTTGCTGTGTAGGGTCGAGCTCCCGGCCAATGTTTATCGTGCCCGGTTCCTCGTACTCTCTGGCTAAGGGTCCAAGTTCGGGCTCTGGAGGGTATGGGGCAATCATAAAACCCTCGCGGTCCTTCCACGCCTTCAGAAGGTTCACGTGGTATATTTCATAGAATCATAGAATCTCAGGGTTGGAAGGGACCTCAGGAGGTCATCTAGTCCAACCCCCTGCTCAAAGCAGGACCAACCCCAATTAGATCATCCCAGCCAGGGCTTTGTCAAGCCTGACCTTAAAAACCTCTAAGGAAGGAGATTCCACCACCTCCCTAGGTAACCCGTTCCAGTGCTTCACCACCCTACTAGTGAAAAAGTTTTTCCTAATATCCAACCTAAACCTCCCCCTCTGCAACTTGAGACCATTACTCCTTGTTCTGTCATCTTCTACCACTGAGAACAGTCTAGATCCATCCTCTTTGGAACCCCCTTTTAGGTAGTTGAAAGCAGCTATCAAATCCCCGCTCATTCTTCTCTTCTGCAGGCTAAACAATCCCAGTTCCCTCAGCCTCTCCTCATAAGTCATGTGCTCCAGCCCCCTAATCATTTTTGTTGCCCTCCGTTGGACCCTTTCCAATTTATCCACATCCTTCTTGTAGTGTGGGGCCCAAAACTGGACACAGTACTCCAAATGAGGCCTCACCAGTGCCGAATAGAGGGGAATATTTGGGTGCCTCTCCGTCGCCCGGACAGCTGGATCTCATAATCAACGGGCCCCACCCGCCGAACCACTTCAAATGGCCTCTGCCACTTGGTTAATAATTTGGACTCGGAGGAGGGCAGTAACAGCAGAACTCGGTCCCCCGGTTCGAAGTTCCTCATCTTCGCCCCTCGATTGTACTGGATCTCCTGGTTATGTTGTGCTCGTAGCAGGTTCTCCCTGGCACGGGTGCCCAGTTCTCGAAGCCGTTCCCTCAAATGGAGGATATACTGGACCGAACCTTTGACCCGCGTCTCTTGCTCCTCCCAGGTTTCCTTCAAGAGGTCCAAAATCCCCCGGGGTTGCCTCCCGTAGAGGAGCTCAAATGGGGAGAACCCGGTCGAAGCTTGTGGCACCTCGCGTATGGCGAATAGGAGTGCTGGCAGATACTTGTCCCACTGGCGGGGGTCATCCCCCACAAACTTCCGCAGCATCGCCTTCAGTGTGCCATTAAAGCGTTCTACCAATCCGTCAGTCTGCGGGTGGTAGACGGAGGTCTTAAGGGCCCGGATGTTCAGTAGTCTGCAGAGCTCTGCCATCAGTTTGGAGGTTACATTAGTCCCTTGGTCAGTCAAGATCTCTCGTGGCAACCCCACCCGGGAAAATATCTGTAATAGCTCATTGGCAATAATGGGGGCCGTAGTCGTTCGTAAGGGTACTGCCTCTGGGTACCTAGTCACATAATCCACTACGACCAGGATGTACTTATGTCCCGAGCTACTTTTCTCCAGGGGCCCCACCAGATCGAGGCCTATCCGTTCGAAAGGAGTGCCGATTACGGGTAGAGGCACCAGGGGGGCCCTGGGTACCCCCTTCGGGCCAGCCTTCTGGCACTCCGGGCAAGAGGCGCAGTAATCCCGGACCTCTTGGTGTATGCCCGGCCAGAAAAACCGTTGGGCTACTCTGAGGAAGGTCTTTTCTCGCCCCAAATGTCCGGCCCAGGAGACCGCGTGGGCCAAGCGGAGCAGTCCTTTTCGGAACCTTCGGCGGACCAATAATTGGCGTACCTTGACTCGTGTCTCTGGCTCTTGGGCCACCCGATAAAGTAAGTCCTTGTGAATCTCAAAATGGGGGCTTTGGGGCTGATATTGCCGGGGATGGGCCTCTCCATCTTGGCTGACTGCTTGTTCCCAGGCTCGGCTAAGGCTGGAGTCCCCTCTCTGTTCCTCCAGGAAATCTCCACCGACCTCCAGCCACCTTGCTTCTCCCCCTGTCGACCCGTCAGTCGGGACTTGGCTCCCTCTGGTTACTTCGGGCCCTCTCGACATCCCCTCCAAGGGGTCTTGTGACTCGGGTTGGCCCAACAAACCCTGCCTCCCATAGGGGGCTCTCTTCCTTTTCTCGGGCGGTCTGCTCCACCCCAGCATAAGATTGGCGAAACCCGGCCAGTCGCGGCCCAACACCACGGGATACACTAATCTAGGGGCCACCCCCACTAAGCAACGTGCCTCCTGTTGGGCGACTTCCAGATGCACCCAGATGGTGGGGTAAGCCTTCACGTCCCCGTGTATACATTGTAACTGTATCGGGGCCCCGGTGGGAAGGGAGTCCTCTACCAGTCCTGTGCAAATGATGGTCTGGCTGCACCCTGAGTCCACCAATGCTAGAGTTGGGGTCCCCTCCACTCGCACCGGGATTACCATCTTTGATGGCCTGTCCGTCCGGGCTCGTCTGTCTGCCGTCAGGACCTGTCCATAATTACAGTCCATGTAGGGGCACTCTCTCCTGAAGTGCCCCCTTTGTCCACACTGGTAGCATCTGTCACGGTTTTCCTCCGTAGGTAGGGTGTCTTGCAGGAGGCTTGGGTCCCCAGCCGGTTCCTCTTGGTCCCGGGGCAGGCGTGCCCCCAAAGGGCCCCGGGTCTCGGGGTTTGGTGGAGACCCCGACTAGTGGGCAGACAACCGCGGGCCCCCCCTTCTGGTCCTAAACCCCACTCCTTCTGGGGGTCGGTCCCCCCCTCCTGAAGTCCTTGTCTTAAGACCCCCTCGCTCTTCTGGTTCCCCCGCCATGAAGTCTTCAACAAAGGATGTGGCCTCGGCGAGGGTCTTCAGCCTATGTCGCTGTACCCACTCCTTCCCCCCGGTGGGCAGGATCCGGAGGAACTGCTCCAGTGCCACAGCCTCGGCCACCTGGCAACTGGTATGGCGCTCCAGCTCTAGCCATCTCCAGCAGAGGTCACGGACCTTCTGGGCTACTGCCCGCGGCCTGGCTCCCGGCGGATATTTCTCCCAATGCAGCCTCTGTCGGTACGTCTCCGGACTGATGCCCGTACAATCGAGGATGGCGGCCTTAACCTTCTCATAC
Organism: Macrochelys suwanniensis; assembly: GCA_033296515.1. Classification (NCBI taxonomy): domain Eukaryota; kingdom Metazoa; phylum Chordata; order Testudines; family Chelydridae; genus Macrochelys; species Macrochelys suwanniensis. The sequence continues at coordinate 72,153,973 of CM065778.1, read as the reverse complement.
TGCAGTGCCTCCTGAGGGTCAAGATTGCGGTAAGCAGCCTGCGCGGATCCCGTTAGATACGGGGTGAGAATAGTGGCCCGATGCTCGAGGGGCCACTGAGTGGCCGTAGCTACCCATTCGAAAGTTACTAAGAAGGCTTCGGGGTCATCCCCAGGCCCCATCTTTGTCAGCCGTATCAGTAGTCCCCCACAGCCCTCCCCGGGCCCTCCTCTGGCTGGGTGTGGGGGAGGACTGACTGCCGTCTTCAACAAGGTCGCCACCTGTTGGAAGAGCCGATCTTGGCTTACTTGCTGCTGGGCAGCTAACTCCCGCACTAGCTGTTGCTGGGCTTCTTGTTGCTGTGACGCCTGCAGCTGCTGCTGTGACGTCAGGTGCTGTAACAGCTGTGTCTGCTGTTGTTGCTGGTTCTCCAGCAGCCATTTTAGGAGCTTGTCAGTCTCCATCTTGTACATGTGGGTCCTTCTAGCAGGCCCTGGTCAATGCCCACGTTCTCCACCACTTGTGGCGGGGTTTGTACTCTGTTGCCCCTCTGAGATGCAGGGGGGCTAGGAGGTACCCTGCCTGTCTAGTTCCTGGTCCGATTTTTATGCCACTCCTGGCAGCCCGTCCAGCGGGACTCAATGGCCAGAGTCCCCCTTAGTCTCTTCCCCTGAAGGGATAGCACAGCCTAGGGGCCTGAGTTACTTCAGTGTGCCTTCCCAGTCAGGTAAGGCAGTCCTGGGTTCTGAGCTTGGGGCCCGTCCCCCCAAGGGCGGCGGTCCTCGGTAGGGGACCTGGGGCCCAACCCAGGGCCTTAACAGCGGGTAACACAGGCCGCCAGGGTCAGCGGGGAATCCCACCGAAACACGCTACCCTCACTGGGGTGGGAGGTACCACTCCCGCACCCTCCCTGGGTCACTTCCTACCGGCTCTTTTGATGCAGTAGTCCATGTGCTTTCTGAGCCCCCAGGCTCCTCAATTCCCTGAACTTCCTGGGGTTCCAGTAGCGGCTGGCCTCCAGTCCCGGTCTTGGGCTCGTTAGCTCTCCCTGGTAAGGGCGGCCCTAGCTCCTGGGCTGGAGCCTCTGCTGGACGTCCTTCCTCCTCAGCAGCCAGCCCTGACTGAGCAGCTCTGCAGGCTTTTATACCTGCCCCCCTGCTGGAGCATGCCCAGCAGGGCCTCAGGGGCATGGCTTCCTCTGCCAGCAGAGAAGGGTTAAACCTCTCATGGCCAGTGCAGGGCCAGTCTTCCCCGTCACACAGAGGCCCTGGAGGTTTTTCGCCTTCCTCTGCAGCATGGGGCACGGGTCACTTACTGGAGGATTCTCTGCATTTTGAAGTCTTTAAACCATGATTTTGAGGACTTCAATAGCTGAGACACAGGTGAGAGGATTATTCCAGCAGTGGGTGGGTGAGATTCTGTGGCCTGCATTGTGCAGGAGGTCAGACTAGATGATCATAATGGGTCCCTTCTGACCTTAAAGTCTATGAAATAGTGTTTCCTAATATCCAACCTAAACCTCCTCCACTCCAATTTCATAGAATTTCAGGGTTGGAAGGGACCTTAGGAGGTCATCTAGTCCAACCCCCTGCTCGAAGCAGGACCAATCCCCAATTTTTGCCCCAGATCTCTAAATGGCCCCCTCAAGGATTGAACTCACAACCCTGGGTTTAAGCAGGCCAATGCTCAAACCACTGAGCTATCCCTCCCCCCGAAACTTAAGACCATTGCTCCTTGTTCTGTCATCTGCAACCACTGAGAATGGACTAGCTCCATCCTCTTTGGAACCCCCCTTCAGGTAGTTGTAGGCTGCTATCAAATTCCCCCCTCACTCTTCTCTTCTACAGACTAAATAACCCCATTTCCCTCAGCATCTCCGCATAAGTCATGTGTCCCAGCCCCCTAATAATTTTCATTGCCCTCCACTGGACTCTCTCCAATTTGTCCACATCCCTTCTGTAGTGGGGGGACCAAAACTGGACACAATACTCCACGCGTGGCCTCACCAGTGCTGAATAGAGGCGACTAATCACTTCCCTCACTCCACTGGCAATGCTCCTACTAATACAGCCCAATATGCCGTGGCCTTCTTGGCAACAAGAGCATACTGCTGACTCATATCCAGCTTCTCATCCACTGTAATCCCCAGATCCTTTTCTGCAGAACTGCTGCTTATCCAGTCAGTCCCCAGACTGTAGCAGTGAATGGGGACCGACTGGCTAAGCAGTCTTTCCTACACCGGCAGGGAGATGGGCTAGTGGCTGATCTTCCAGGTCATTTTTAGAGGTGATTTAAATGTAATCCTTTCTCTGCATCAGAGCCCTGTCTAGTTGGGCTAATGCCAATCAGGCACCTGGTTTAGAGACAGACAAGAAATAGCCCCAAAGATGTTGGATTATTTGCCAGCAAGATTTCCCCATGGCTCATGTGACCTGTATGTGGTGCAATGGTAGAAGGGTTTTAAGCAGTATTTGTTGAGGACATGCCACATGGCTCTCTCCTGCCTCCATTGTTCCAAACTCACACCCACACAACCTTTATATCCATGCATTCTTATCTATTGACTTGGTCCATCCTGGCCATGGTCTGGGGGACTCTGTTGGGTTTCAGAGTGATCAAAGGGCCTCTCTGACTCTCCCCTCATCCAATGAGAATCAGTCTGGCTCCTACACCCTTTCTTCAGAGCTCAGAGGCTCCTGTTCTGCAGACACTGCTGTTGCCCTCCACTTCCCCCTGTCTGGTGCTGTAATGCCCTTCCTAGGCTGAAGCACCCAGGTGGGCTGTAAGGGCTATACCCAACTGCAGCATTACTCTTGGGATGGGAGGGCATTAATCTCCTCCTTGCAATACAGGGACCACACCCTCCATGGAGATGGGGTGAGCATCCCAGAAGGGTCTCAGCACAGGGCGCGTCTGTACTGCAGGCAGGCCCCTGCACACAGCAATGACCTTTCTCTGGAAGCCCCTCTGGCAGGCTGCTGATACTCAGGCTGGCTGAAGCTAACTAACAGATTTAATCACAGACCCTGGGGGTCAGAAGGGCCGTGGTGAGCACTGCGAACACAGTGTGATAATTCAGCACAGGAGGCAGCAAGCAGTGGTATCTAGACCTGGAAACCCCAAGCTTTCAAACCCCCAGCCAGAGAGTTCTTAGTGTCCTTTCCTTCTTCCACGGGTTATGCCGCTGAGTTATTTATGGGCTGGCACATCGACAGGCTGGTCATGGCTTTATCCCGCTGATCTGCCTCCCTCCTCCCTTGGCAGGTCTCAGCTAGCCTGGCTCCTCTGCTCTCAGCAGTGCTGGGTTGGCCTGGCTCCTGCTACAATGGCCCCACCAGGTTGGCTTTTCTTGGCTCAGCTCTGGGGACGCTCGGTTTCTCTGCTGCAGTAAAAGGAAGCACCTTTCTGTCTGCACATAGAGATGGAGGTCTGGAGGTGGTGGGGCTGGAGGCCCAGAGTCTGACTTAAGTCTGTCCAAGCAAGCAGCATTAATATGGTTGTAGATACCTGCTTGGATGTCCACTAGCTAGGAAGGGGAGAGTTGTGGGAACAGCTGCCCCTTTCCATTCCAGCCCTGCCTCCTAAAACCCCAGGGGTCTGATCCCCACAGGCTCGTGTGGAGTAGCGCTTGAGCGACCAAAGGAATCGGGGGAGGAATGGACAATGAGAGACTTTCATAGCATGCACCTCATCTTACTGGAGATCTGTTTCTCTCCCATGGGGAGGGAGAAACATTTCCTCTCCCATTCACCTTTACGCAGACCACCCCCTTTCCTGATGCACAGTGTCTCTGCGGCAGCCACAGCTATTAGGAAAGAGTTTGTGTATTTGTAGCTGCTTTTTAGTGCAATTTTAAAGCTGGAAATGAGGGAGGAGAGCCAGCACCATGTGACCAAGCAACTCCCAGGGCAACCATAGTTTGCTCTAAAGTACAGTAACTCCTCACTTAACGTTGTAGTTATGTTCCTGAAAAATGCGACTTTAAGCGAAACGATGTTAAGCGAATCCAATTTCTCCATAAGAATTAATGTAAATAGCGGGGGTTAAGTTCCAGGGAATTTTTTTTCACCAGACAAAAAAAAAACTATATATACACACACATTGTATATGTTTTAAACAAACAATTTAAATACTGTACACAGCGATGATGACTGTGAAGCTTGGTTGAGGCGGTGAAGTTAGAGAGTGTGATATTTCCCAGGGAATACCTTACTGATAAATGATGAACTAGCTTTTGGCTGAACCGTCAAGGATTAACATGTTGTTAATGTAGCCTCACATTCTAAAAGGCAGCATGGCAGATAGAGACACACACCGTGTGAGAGAGAGATATGTGTATTGCCCCTTTAAGTATGCTGACCCCACTCTTAAGTACATTGTCTTTTTAAGTGGATCAGGAAGTTGAGACAGCAGCTGCTGCCCCAAGCTCTCTCTGTCTCTCTCAGTCCGTGTCCCCACCCTGCTCTATATGGAGAAGGGGTAAGCGGAGTGCAGGAGCAGGGGGGAGGGAGACACCCTGACATTAGTCCCTCCCTCCCCTCCCCCACCCCAAGCATGCAGGAGGATTCCAGGAGCAGCTCCAAGGCAGAGGGCAGGAGCAGCACATGATAACCTGCTGGGTGGCTGCCACACAGGGAACTTAGGGAAGCGGACAGCTGATAGGGGAGCTGCTGGTCCACCCTGGTTCCAAGCCCCTGCCAGCTAGCTCCAACGGGCTGCTCTTCCTGCAAGCAGTGGACAAAGCAGGCTGCTGCCAAACAACTTTATAAGGGAGCATTGCACAACTTTAAACGAGTATGTTCCCTAATTGATCAGCAACTTAACATCGAAACAATGTTAACCGGGGCGACTTTAAGTGAGGAGTTCCTGTATACCCCAGTGGGAGGGAGAGGAATTTGAGTACATACCTGGTAATCACACGCAGAGATAAGATAACCAGCATGGAGAACAGTTATGTGCCTCCCACAGGCTTGGGGGTAATGATAAAGAGTGAATGATGAATCCAAACACAGCCACATGAGGGGGAAAATGATCTGGTATTACATTGCTTTTTGCAAATTGGGATGTGAGGATGCACTTAAAGAGCACATGAGTCCAGGGGGCACAGTTAACATGACCCATTCAACCTTAATGTTGTCCCTGCCTGTTGCATGAACGCTGTGTTTTGCCATTGTGATGAGGAAGGAGTTTAAAGTTCGATCGCCTAAAGAATTCAAAAGGAATGGTGTTTGTGGCTCATAAATAGGGCCCTACCAAATTCACGGCCGTGAAAAATGCGTCTCGGACCCTGAAATCTGGTCTCCCCTTCCTGAAATCTGGTCTTTTGTGTGCTTTTACCCAATAGTATACAGATTTAACGGGGGAGACCAGTGTTTCTCAAATTGGGGGTCCTGACCCAAAAGGGAGTTGCAGGGGGGTCACAGTATTGCCACCCTTACTTCTGCGCTGTCTTCAGAGCTGGGCGGCCAGAGAGTGGCGGCTGTTGGCCAGGCGCCCAGCTTTGAAGGCAGCGCAGAAGTAAGGGTGGCAATACCATACCACACCATCCTTACTTCTGCACTGCTGCTGGTGGTGACTCTGCCTTCAGAGCTGTGCTCCTGGACAGCAGCCACCGCTCTCCAGCTGCTCAGCTCTGCAGGCAGCACCAGCACTGCAAAAGTAAGGGTAGCTGTACCACAACACCGCCTACAGTAACCTTGCAAACCCCCTGCCTCCCCAAACACACACACTACCACCACCCAACACACACACACACCTACAACTCCTTTTTGGGACATACTCCTACAATTACAGCACCATGAAATTTCAGATTTAAATAGCTGAAATCATGAAATGTAATATTTTTTAAATCCTATGACTGTGAAATTGACCAAAATGGACCATGAATTTGGTAGGGTATTACTTATGAAGCAAGATCGTAAATAAGAAGGAGCTTGAAAAATTTCAGGGTGATGTGGATATAAGAACTAGAGATCTGTCACCCGTTGGATGAGTGATGTGAATTGCTTTGCAAAGCCAACAAATGTGCTATGGCTGTAGAGCTACTGACTGCAAACCCATGTACTGAGAACCTCATGCAACTTCCTGCTGCCAGACCTCAGCTCCTATTGGTTTAAATGGGAAGGGAGGAGGCCACGCACCTCGTCCTTGTATCTGGTAATGTCGATGCAGTAACACTGCCAGGCGTGGCATGCGTGCTTTGTGGGTTCCAAGCCAGGCCCTCATCTGGAATGCACTCCAGTCCCGTTTCTGTTCTTGTAGGTGCCTGGTTCAGCCAGACTCTTCAGCAAATTCTAGCTTGCCCATCAGATGACCAGCCAGCCTGCCCCTAGGCTGGGGAGGAGCTGCAGCTTCTCCACTGGAGGGATGTTGCTGTTGGCTCCTGCTTGGTGCCGTGGGAACATGGTGTAATTTCACCCCAACTCTCCCAGAAGCAAACTGAAAGGATACAAAAGTGTAAGGAAAAGCTTTTCCTACAACCAAGCAAAAGGAATCAATTGCTCAGCTGGGGCAAACTTGGGCTGCCCCTTTGTCTTCTCTGGAGTTATGCTTCTCTACACCAGCTGCAGATCTGGCCCAGTTGCTCTGAACACTTTTGTTAGAGGTCACTGATTGCATTTTGCGTAATTTCAAACCCACTCAAGTGCTAACCTAACACTGCTTCCATTTATCTACCCTCATGACAGCAGTATGTAGGCCCCTTCACAACCATCCACTGGATTTATCAGCACAGCTCTCCTGGAAAGCAGGGATGTATCACCCCTGATTTACAGAGGAGAAACTGAGGCACGAGGTAGATTAAACAACATGCCCAAGGTCACACATGGAGTCTGTGGCTGAGCCAGGAACTCAGATCTGCTGACACTGTCTGGTGAACCACTAGACCATTCTGCTACCCCAGCTCCTGTCCCCTTGCTCTCAGCCACCATCCAACCCATGTCGAGGGTTCATGTTGTGTTCCACTCTGTAGTTACACTGGGATTAGAGTAGATCATCAGTAGAGGGGCCTGATCCTTCAGCCCTTAGTCATAGAATATCAGGGTTGGAAGGGACCTTAGCAGGTCATCTAGTCCAACTCCCTGCTCAAAGCAGGACCAATCCCCAATTTTTGCCCCAGATCCCTAAATGGCCCCCTCAAGGATTGAACTCACAACCCTGGGTTTAGCAGGCCAATGCTCAAACCACTGAGCTATCCCTCCCCCCCATTGGGTGAAAAGGCCCATTGAAGTCAAGGGAACTATTCATCTGAGTATGAGCTGCAGGATCAAGCCTGGATCTCTTTATATCAATAGCACAGCACTGTCACAGTTCAGGGCACCTGCACCTGCATTCCCACTCTGTGCTCCACCCAGGGCAGCAACTCTCAAGCTTCCATCTCCCCAGCCATCACCTCAGCTGGGCAGAGACATGCATACGGGGGGAGGAATAGCTCAGTGGTTTGAGCATTGGCCTGCTAAACCCAGGGTTGTGAGTTCAATCCTTGAGGGGGCCATTTAGGGATCTGGGGAAAAAATTGGGGATTGGTCCTGCATGAGCAGGGGGTTGGACTAGATAACATCCTAAGGTCCCTTCCAACCCTGCTATTCTATGATCAATCCCCTTCCTTACCAGGATGTTTCCAGGCTGCATGGTTCCCTGTCCACACTGTGAATTCCCCAGCAGGGTAGACTGCCTAACCAGGCCTGCTTTGCCATCTCCTCAGATGTGCCCTATTGTCCACAATTATAAGTGTCCACACAGCTTTTCCTAAGCAAACACATTTACTCCTAAGGTGAAAGCATCACAGAGAAACCACAGGAACAACTCTAAGAGCACCTCCATCCATGCTAATAAGTGCACAAGAGCTAACTCCAACAAGGGCTGTGGGAAGTGAACAGTCCTTCAAATCCTACACAGGGGTTCTCCTGTGATTACAAGCACCCTCATGAATCTGAGAGTCCCTTTATACAGCATGGGCCTTTGATCTTGTCCTCGCGTAACAGTGAGCAGCAGATAAAGGTTCCCCACCTCAAGGCACAGCTTCAAAAGGCTGAGTTTGTGCATAACTGGAGTGGGTCTGTTTGCATACATCTCCTAGAGACATCCTGGGAGACCCACTTAACTTTAAAAATTCATTCTTGTCTGGCACATTGTTTCAAAGAGTCCTTTGAAGCTCACATTTCCCAGCAGTTGCATTAGTCATGTCTCCCCATTAGAGACATTACATACAATCCCACAATAATACACAAGCACTTGCATTTTTAATACAATGAATGCCCATGATACTTAACGTAATTTAATAAGGTGTTTGCCAGAAGCTGTGAATGGGCAACAGGGGATGGATCACTTGATGATGACCTGTTCTGTTCATTCCCTCTGGGGCACCTGGTATTGGCCACTGTCGGAAGACAGGATACTGGGCTAGATGGACCTTTCGTCTGACCCAGTATGGCCACTCTTATGTTCTTAAGGTCTGTCCATGACTGTCACAATTATACCTTAAGGACACCAGATACATTGCAGCTAGTTACAAATGTACCCGGAAAGGAACCTCAGTGCAGTTACAGGGCACAAGACAAGCTATGCACATATCTTTTTGGTACTTTGCACTGCATGCACTTTGCTCTGTATCAGAGCCTGAGTCCCCGCCACTACATCCCCCAGACTGGTGCAGGAGCCTTCTCCCCTGCAGTGCCTGCCATCTGGAACAGCCATCCTGCATTTCCCCACCTCCTCAATTTAATCTGAAAGCATCCCTTTGCCCATGCCTCTGAATTTCTCTCGCTTTCTTGAGTTATTTGCATTGGATCTCTGTAAAGCATGGTGTGACGAAGTGGGGATTTTCCCTTGTTATGTTGTATGTGAGCCTATGTAAGTCTTACTGTTTTGCATGAATGCTGTGTGTGCCTCAGTCTCCCTGTGTATTGCACCAATGTCTAGGTGGTGGGAATAAGGGTGTGTGACTTTTGCAGGGGTTGCTCCAGCTACCTGCATGGATGCTATCGCCACTCCTTCGTAACCTGAGACCCGGAAGGGGATGCAACCAGGTGACTCTTGGCCTGGGAAGCGAGACAAAGGCTGGAGGAGGAGCAATGGGCAGGGCAGGGCAGGGGCCAGGCAGCTGGAAGCAAGTCAGTCTTGGCTGGCTTGGGGCGCAAGGGGAGGACCAGAGCCCTGGCTCTGGGCTCCCCTCCCCCCAAGATGTGTTGTACTTAAAGTACTGCACGGGATCTTTTCAGGGGGAATAAGGCAAAGCACCACATTTATTGGTAATACATGTATCAGTCAACACTGTATCATATGCATATGAGATATATTATACTCATGCACTCACACACACATACACACAAGCACACTCCGTCTTGTTGTTACCAACCAGTTGCTCCCCTTAACTTCACTGGCCAGGTGAGTTAGATGGGGGAGGGGTGGAGCCGGGTTCTGCCGATCCGTATCGATGCTCCGATGTTGAGAAGATGAGACCCGGAGTCCTCTGCAAGACATCTCACATTTATAGCAGCTTCCCTCTCATGCAAATCTATACCAGATTCAAAATCTGTGTGTGTCCCTTGGTCCTTTGTGCTGCTTCCTTCTGGGTGTTGTCCCAATGCTGTTCAAAGACGGTGTTTTCAAAAGAAGGTGCTTGCTTCTAACCCCCAAGGCCATCAATATGTCTGCTCTTCTTTAGTGAGCCCACTTGACAAGTTGTATTGTTCTTGGGTCTGGCTTCCATCCCCTCTCCAAGGGTTGCAGCTGTCTGGAGGTGCCTGCCTTCCACGCCTTCCTCATTCACACCTCATTCATTCAACAGGGCAATTGATGAAAAGGGTGGGGGGAGATCTTATTCTACTCCTAGCAAAAAGACATTTTTCTTCTACTTTAACTATCCTTAGGGGCTATAACATTATACCAAGGTTCAATACAAAGTTTTCTATATAAGAATCTGATACAAAGTTCCTATATCAAAGGACTTGATACAAAAAGTTATATATGGACAGGTTTAATACAAGGTTATATGGAGAGGCATAATACAAAGTCATATGAAAGTTATGTGAAGATGCTTAATACAGAGATTTATCTACAGATAGACTTGGCTGAAAGTCACTGATTTCTGTGCTACAAAGTTCTGTTCGATGCTGTGTTCCTGTCGACTAATAAACCTTCTTTACTGGCTGGCTGAGAGTCACGTCTGACTACGGAAATGGGGTGTAGGGCCCTCTGGCTTCCCCAGGAGCCCCGCCCGGGCGGACTCACTGCCAGAAGCGCACAGCCTGGAAGGAGATGCTGAATGCTCTGAGGTCAGATCCAGGAAGGTCGAAGCTGCGTAAGCTTCTTTCCCTGGAAACAGAATGCTGAGAGGAGGCATGCTCCCCCAGAGTCCTGACTGGCTTCGTATGGAGTAGTTCCAGAGCATCGCCCCAGTAACTCCATGACACATAGTGACAAATGGCCTGCTTGGGAAATGTTTTATGCAAAGTAACTACCTGATTCTGAAAATATCCACTACTAGGCTGTACCACGAGTAGTCCCATTGGTTAAACGCAGTAATAAGAATATTATTAGTATCTTCAGGATCAGTTTGTATTATTTTATATTTTGTCTGTGTATTAATTTTGGAAAGAAGCCACTTACAGGGATATAGCAAAGCCCACGTGTTCAAAATTCCTATGTCTGGCCCCCCTGCAAACATGAGGTTGGCTTAAAAATTGTGAGAGTAACAACTGGGTTAGTTGTCTTTGCCTTGTGGTGTTTGAGTCCTTAGAGGTCACATTTTCAAGCTTTTCATAAGGGCCAGAGACTGTTGAAAAAACCCAAAGCTGGGGGTTTGAGAAAAGAACCAAATATTGTGAGAGGATAAAACCCTGAGAGTTGCAAACACTGATCCAGAGGGGCAGAGGAAAGTCAGCTGAGTCAAAACGGTTGGTCCAGACACAGAAGGCAATAATAGAATCTCAGGGTTGGAAGGGACCTCAGGAGGTCATCTAGTCCAACCCCCTGCTCAAAGCAGGACCAACCCCAACTAAATCATCCCAGCCAAGGCTTTGTCAAGCCTGACCTTAAAAACCTCTAAGGAAAGAGATTCCACCACCTCCCTAGGTAACCCATTCCAGTGCTTCACCACCCTACTAGTGAAAAAGTTTTTCCTCATATCCAACCTAAACCTCCCCCTTTGCAACTTGAGACCATTACTCCTTGTTCTGTCATCTTCTACCACTGAGAACAGTCTAGATCCATCCTCTTTGGAACCCCCTTTCAGGTAGTTGAAAGCAGCTGTCAAATCCCCCCTCACTCTTCTCTTCTGCAGGCTAAACAATCCCAGTTCCCTCAGTCTCTCAAGTCATGTGCTCCAGCCCCCTAATCATTTTTGTTGCCCTCCGCTGGACTCTTTCCAATTTATCCACATCCTTCTTGTAGTGTGGGGCCCAAATCTGGACACAGTAATCCAAATGAGGCTTCACCAGTGCCGAATAGAGGGGAACGATCACGTCCCTCGATCTGCTGGAAACGCCCCTACTTATACAACCCAAAATGCCGTTAGCCTTCTTGGCAGCAAGGGCACTCTGCTGACTCATATTCAGCTTTTCATCCACTGTAACCCCTAGGTCCTTTTCTGCAGAACTGCTGCCCAGCCATTCGGTCCCTAGTCTGTAGCAGTTCATAGGATTCTTCCGTCCTAAGTGCAGGACTCTGCACTTGTCCTTGTTGAACCTCATATTTCTTTTGGCCCAATCCTCTAATTTGTCTAGGTCCCTCTGTATCCTATCCCTACCCTCCAGCGTATCAACCACTCCTCCCAGTTTAGTGTCATCTGCAAACTTGCTAAGGGTGCAGTCCACACCATCCTCCAGATCGTTGATGAAGATATTGAACAAAACTGGCCCCAGCACTGACCCTTGGGGCATTCCACTTGATACCGGTTGCCAAGTAGACATGGAGCCATTGATCACTACCTGTTGAGCCCGACCATCCACAGAGCCAGTTATCTCATTATAGAAGGCAATTAGGTTAATCAGGCATGACTTGCCCTTGGTGAATCCACGCTGACTGTTCCTGATCACTTTCCCCTCTTTAAGTGGTTCAGAATTGATTCCATGATTTTTCCAGGGACTGAGGTGAGACTGACTGGCCTGTAGTTCCCCGGATCTTCCTTCTTCCCTTTTTTAAAGATGGGCACTACATTAGCTTTTTTCCAGTCATCCGGATGGGCTATGCAGTGCAATGGGAGGCAGAGGAGGGAGCAGCAATATGCCTGCTAGCAGATAATCAATGGCTAGAACTTCGGAGTAGCTCCCATGGCCCAGACATGCTTAACAACGCCATGCTGTGTTATTGGCCCAGGCCAGGACACGCTGAGAGAACCCATGCAGGGAATAAAGCTGGCTCAGCAATGATTCATCTGCATTCAGTTTTTACGTTTGCAATTGCAACCGATTTCAGTCCTTTATGGGAGAACGGGCAGAGCCTCGCTGCAAGGGGCATGTCGAGATAAAAGGCGATTCGGTTTCACTGTTCACAGAAGTCCCGGCTCGCGGGCTGGGGAGTCTGGGCTGCTCCTGGACTAGGAGTGTTCGCTGGGCGCAGAGCAATTCACAAAGTGCTGTGCCGCTGCCGACACCGTGTGCGGTGCTCGGACTTGGGGTGCTTGGAGGCTGCCTACTGTCTCTCTCTGGCCCAAGGACTGCTACTGGCAGATTGATGCTTAACTGGTCCCGGGGCCAGCGCTGAGACTGGCTCTCTAGTGCAGTGGGGAGAGAGGGCACCCCGGGGAGGTGGGGGACCTAGGCTCCAGCCACGCGGCCCTGGGCCCGCTGCCCAAGCTCCGCACACCCCGTGGGCAGCCCGGCTACGCTGTGGCAGTGCCAGGCTGCGTCACCTCCCCGGCTGCTCAGGGGAGCGACACCAGGGCAGGACCCAGCCAGCAGCAGGAAGAGCTACGCACTAGCTCGTTGCAGCGCAGTGAGCTCGCGGCGAGGAGACACCCCCGCCCCCACCCCGCTCCAGGTGTGGCGTGTCTGCCCGCTGGCGCGGGAGGGGTTAACCCGCAGCCCGCCCTACCCGGTCATTCACAGGAGGGGCGGGAGCAGCGACCCTGGGCCCTGATTGGCGGAGCCCAGATCAGACAAGGAGCTGGGCTGCGGATTGGCCGCGGCGCGGTCAGGCGCTGTAGGCTGTTGTAGAGGACGCAGTGCGCGCGCGCTGCGGGAGGCGGTGAATGACCGGTAGTAACCTCTGTTTCTCCGCTCGCTCAGCCAGGCCCGGCCCGTGGCGCACAGGGGCCGAGTGCCAGCCCCACCCCGGCTCGCCAGCCAATGCACTGGCCCCTGGCCGCTCAGGCCAGCTCCGTGCTCTCTGTGTGGGCGAGGTACTGCAGGGAAAGGGGAGCTTGTCAAAGGCGCTGCTGCAGTGGGGAGCGGGGGGATATACAGACCTGGGTCCGCCCACTCGTGGTTCTGGGGTGCACAGTGTGCTGGCATTTGCAGGGGAGGCTGGTGAAACCTGCTCACATCTGTGAACTGCAGCCCAATTTTGGGGGGATGGGATGCTAGACCCCATGTCACCACTAAAGCCTTTGGCTGGGATTCCCAAAAGGGCTGGGAGGAATCAGGCACCCAAATCCCATTGATTACCAATAGGATTTGGTTCCCTAAGACGCTTTAAAACAACCCAGCCTTTGCCTCTGTGCGGAAACTGCTGCCACACTCCTATCTCCAAAAGCATTGTGGAGCCATCCCAGATACCTACAGCTCCTGCCGCACTGGGTGGCTGGGGCTGGACTGCCCCCTTCCAGTGAAATCTTTGCAAGATCTGTTTGGAGGTAGCACTGGGAGCCACAAGGGTTGTACTAAGGGGTGATGGTTGTATGGGATCAGTGGTGGGCCGCTGCTGGGAGAGGAGAGTATCGGCCATTATGGGCTACCAGGCCCCGTCACAGTATTAGTCGTTCCACTTTTCCCACTCAATGGCCTCTTAGTGCATGAGTCTGTGGCTTCAGCCCACTTCCTAGAGAACAGGTGTCCACGTTGCAATGAGCACCAGCCAAACCAAGTGTCATGGGCTGTTGAGACCGACCTGCCCTGTTACCCGCTGGAGGAAGTCCCTGTGGGGCAGGCACATCCCAGGCTGCCAGTTCTGCTGATAGGTGCTTTCCCTCGAATCCAGCGCCTTTCAGTGCTTATGCTGTTGTGATGTGCCTCCGATTCCACTCTCTGCCCCAAGCCTTCTCATTTGTCCCCTATGCCGGTCTATTTTGGCTCCTCCCCTTTCCTCTGTAGGCAGCCAATCTCATATCTGGGTGGACCCCACTGGAGATCAGACTAGGCCAGCATTGTCCACTGCTGGTTCCTTGTTGTTTCTCTGATCCCAGCCCTGGCCTTGTACTGTCCATTTGCCCCCAGCAGTAATCATCTTACCCAGGCTTCTTCATGGCAGTTCCCCTCTCCTGATGAGGTGGCCATCAGCACTTCTGTGGTGGGAGCCCCCCTGCCTTCCACCAAGGTCTAACAGGCCAGCATCCCCCGTCACCATAAAGGTGGCAAATGCAGCACATCTAGGCCCAGATTTAGGAGGAGGAGGCCAGATTCTGCCCTCACTGTGATGTACTCGTCGTGTGGCACCAGGGTAGGGTGACACAATGCAAATTCCTCCAACCCCAGTGAAATCTGTGCAGTTACTGTGGTGTGTCCTATACTCACTCCATTAGGTAGATTCTCAGTTGAAGACTGAATTTCCACTGTGAATTCCATGGCAGTTCCCTTGCATTTTGTCCAGTACTAATGTACATGGCAAATCCATTAACCTGACTGCTTGGATTACATTGGTGCTGGTTTTCACAGCCTGTGCCCTGCCCGAAGGACATCAGGACAGAATCGTTAACAAGCATGGGCGTGTTTGCTAGTAACTTTTTTCAAATGCGGCTGTGTTCTGCAGCTTAAATATTCCTTTCCCTGGATGGAGGAAATCACGGGGGAGATTTCAGAGTTACAGCGGGCCGCTAGGCACACAGGAATTGGGGGGCCCTAAATCGCATTTGTACCTCTGAAAATCCCCGCCTGTAGCAACATTTTAAAGTTCTAGCAATATTAATGCAGGAATCAACTTGAGGGAAGAGGGTTAGCTGCTGATTCAGCGCTGTGGGGAGGGATTCTATTGTTTGGGAAAGGAATTTGGACAGGGAATTTAATAGCAACCTTAACCCGGAGGGAGAGCCAGCAATCTGAGTTCAACGCATTGATGAATCCATGCAGGGTGATCGTTATTACCAAATGGGTAATCCGAGGCTTTGAAATTTGCCATCACAGCCTCTAGTTTCATCTCAAGTGGAAGGGAATGTGTGCAGTGTCCTGTTCTGACACATGGGTATACGATGCAAAGCCTGGACAAAAGGAGCGTCAGATTAGCAGACAGACATTGCCATGTCTCTTCCACTTTAAAGCTTGTTTGGGGACTGGCATGCATAGTCCCATGGCTGAAGAACTGAAGCCCTCGGATAGCTCAGAGCAGCCTTGTGGCACATGGGCCTGGTTGTCATGTACAAGGGGGAGAACAATGAGAACCTCAGAAATTAGATGAAACCGCTCCCTCCCCCCCCACGCACACACGGTCTATACCAATGGCTCTCCTGCAGAGCCAGATCTTTCAGAAGAGCTCAACATGTTTGAGAATCTGACAGCAATCGTGAGTATTGAGCTCTTTGGGAAATCTGGCCCATCATGCATAACTAGGAGCCACATCTGGTGGTTAAGAGTGGCCACGAGAATGACAGCAGAGATCCCTTCTAGAGAAGCCGGACAGTGCTGTCTTGTCTAATGATGGTCCAGCCCTACTACAGCTTCTGAGACAACTGAAGTGATGGGGGAGGGAGTGGGGGGGAAGCAAGGGGAGTCTATAGACCTGTATTAAATGGGGCTGTCCCTGCCCTGACCACTTTCTGCCCAGCTGCAGGAGGAGAGGGGACAGGGCCACTCTCCAGTGATGTTCTATCATAGAAGGAAAATTCCTCCTCTCTCCCCTGCAGCATGAGGTTACTGAAGTCCTGGGCCATGCTCAGCCATGCCCAGAGCTGAGCTGCTGGCATTATGTGTTTTGCTGCATGCATATCGGTCAGCTGCTGCAGTGTTTTGGCGAGAGGCTCTGGGTGGAATTTAAACTGAAGTAACCCTTAGTAGAAGGGACGGCTAGAATCCCGCTTCCAGAGGTGTGACTGCACAGTACGTGGTTGGGAGTGAGTGCCCTCCAACAGCTCATTCACCAGATTTAAAAAGACAGGGTCCCTCCCCTGCCACTCCCCATAAGAGGAAATATCTGGAGGAACAGCAGTCTCTGAAGGCTCCAACCCTCCCAGCCCTTTGTAGTCAGGCAGTCAAGTTTTAAAGTAAACTTTTATTATGAACAAATACCATTTCAGATCAGCATAACCAGCTGCCTGAGTCCAAATTAGTAGAAATTATTTCCAAAAGTTTTTCAGTAAACAAAACATGGAGATCTTAGAATGCAGAAACCAACCCTGGGAAAGTTGTATCCCACTCACATTTCAATAGCAACAGAGCTTAGACAATGCACAGATTCAACCTTCCAATCCTTCACTACTTATCCAACACTCGCACGTCCCGTCTCCAGGATACCAAAGGGGCTGAGAACACTGTTTGCAATCCAGTCATTTACTACCACCGCCACCACTAGCGTGTATATTAGGCCTTCTATACCCTGATCTCTTAGTGCCCTACAAGTATTAATTACACCTCACAACACCCCTGTGAAGTAGGGTGCTACCCCTATTTTACAGAGCGGGAAACTGAGGCATGGAGCAGTTAACTGACTGGCCCTAGATCTCACAGTGAGTCAGTGGCAAAGCTGGGAATAGAGATCAGGAGGCCTGCTGTTCTAGCCACTAGACACGCTGGTGCTTTGTCTACGTCCACCTCTCACTCTGACTCACTTTAACTAAACTCACAGAGAACACACTTAGGATACAAACATGCCACCAAAGAAAGAAATACAAAGCAAACAAGGTTCTATTTAAAGTGTCTGTTCCTTAATCTAACAAATTCTAACTCAATACATTCAAAATCACCTGTATCCACAATTTGATGATGGCAATTAAATAATTAATTAAATTTCCATAATTCATCACAGAAAGAAAAAACATCCTGCAAATAGTTGTCAATACTCCTATGTGTATTAAAGACTTAAGGCACCCAGAGATGTATGCCAATCTACCAACAAAGTGACTGGGCAAACACTGGCACTGTTTGGTTACTTCCACTCCACTTCCCCACTGTGTCAGGATTTTTGGATCTGATCAATACTCTTGGGATCTAGAGGCAACGTCTGAATCAACCTCCTGCTTTTCTCCCGAGAGGATGGTGGATGCCATAGCATGTTGTGTCATGTATCTGAATGGTAGGTTGCATCACACATGTCCAGATCGTGAGGTGAGGGAAGAACTATTGGGGGAGGCCAAATTCACCCAGGGTGTAGACTCCAGTCAACAGGGTTTGAACCAGGGATGGATCTGGCCCAGATTTATGACACACAGGTATCTTTGTATCCAGTTGGATAAAACTATCCACAGCCACCCTCTGAAGTTATAAATCTCAGCCATGGAGAATCCCCACCCAGCCATCCACCTCCTGGGTTTAGAGCCTAGGAATTAAAAGCTTCCTGACTGGCTTATCTACTGGTGACCCGCTCCTGAGCCTGTTCATCTTGCTAGCCCAGTTAGAAGGCAGGCTGCTCCGCTGGGCTGCAAAGCTGGACAGTTCTGGTCACGGCAATGCACAAGAACAAGGCCAGGGATAACGTTCTTGGCTGACAGCAAGAGCTTTGCGACTGCAGCAGGACATCAGCAGTGCTGTGCTCACCTTGGCCTGCGTGAGAAGGCTGGAGCCTGCCCTTGAGGATACGCAGCACGGCTGGGGCAGGGGAAGGAGCATTTCAGCATCATTCCTCCACCCCAGCCCAGCCTTTCCCAGCTTTGCCTCAGGATCCAGCAGCCTGGGCACCTCGCGAGCTTTCACCCAGCGCCGCAGCACTGTCTGGCGAGTGGCTGATGGGAATGGGGCCTCGCCCCCCTCCCCCCCCCCCCCCCCCCCCAAGTCTGTCTGCGGCATTTGCAAGTGCTATGGGGTGAAACACACAAGGGTTTTAACCCTTCTGCCCAATGTCTTGGGGCCTCAGACAGCGCAGTCAGCCTGGCATTAGCCTCCACTGTCAATGCTGCCAAGGAGTGAAAACAGTCACCTTCCATGCCCAGGCACTGTGCAGCGGACCCCCCTCGCCGGAGGGAAGGCCCTGTCTGCAGGGGATCAATTATGCACAGCCCAGCAGCCAGCACCCTGCTCTAGTACCGTCTGTCTGGGGGAGTTACGGGAATGGCTGCACCATCAGCAATGGCTGCACCAGTGCTTCCCACGGCAGTGTGTGCAACAGGCAGCCATTGTCCCCAGGGCATCTCTGATTTGCTTTGGGAGAAGCTGGGGAGCTGATCATGAGCCCCCTAACATGCTTTCCTGCCCCCGGTACGGTGGGACAATTCAGTCCCATCTCCAGCCTGGATCTGCCCAGTAGATGTGGCTCCACCCCCTGGCTTCAGAGGGGCTGTGCTGGGAAGGGGTCACACAGAGCACTGGGCTGGGATCCTGTAACTTTCTCATGCTTTAACTCTCTCAGTGTCCCCTGCTTTGGTGTCAGTTTCTATCAGGTACTTGTTAATTGACTGCAGGAAGCCCATCTGCACAGACACAAGGCTCCCCTCGGTCTCTGACATAGCATCATCCCCGCTTTCTAGCTGGTCACACACAGGATCAATTCCCTTGGACGTGGCCACATCAGCTGCCCCTTCATCTCCCCATTTCAACCGTGTTCAGTAACAAGAATCTGTATGATGCAGACACACACTAGGACTTCATTCTCCATAGAAACGGGACCTCATTTCTCCGACACACAAAGCAGCTTAACACAGAGATGGGGCTTTGTGTCACTTCCTTCTGGCTTCTCCTGCTGTCGTTCTTCAGGAAGAGTCTCTTCCTGGGAAATACTGCCCACAGTTCCACTCCATCCCATCTCAAGCCAGTGTATTTCAATGGCATCAAGCCCCTCATCTCCCCAGATGACCTTGTCTGCAGCTTTACCACACAGGAAGCTAGGAACCCAGCCTGAGTCATTCCAGGCAATTCTAGCACAGAGGCCCTGCAGGGCGGCAAGAGGAGCCATTGCGACACTCCAGCGAGGTGAGAAGGCAGCTGATGCGCCTCATGCCGCCATGTTCTGCAGCTGATGCTACCCCTCCAGAAGAGGCTTTCGGGGGTCTCCTCTCCCTATCCCCAGCATCACCGTTCTCGTTCCTTGGCCTACAGGAGCCAAAGAAGGCCCAGCACCAAGGAGACAACATTGTGCTCTCTCGTTGATAGCAAGGAAGGGGACAGGGCTGCTACTCCTTCTGGGAAAGACCTTTGCTGCTGTTGTCATAGAGAGACACTCATTCATATCCTGAGTCAGCAGCCCTGGGAGGGCAGGAGAACCAGAGGCAGGAAAGGGGGATTTCAAGGGAAAGAGAGTCCCTGACTTTGGCTCAGCTCTTCAGCCAGCTGGTACAGACTCCCCTCCACTCCCACTGTCCAGCCAGTGGCACGATCTGCCCCGGATGGGCTTTCGACCAGCTGCCTGCCAAGGAGAGGCAGAGGCAAGGAGAGAATGACGCATGGAGGGGTTAGAGGGAAAGGGAGAGATCGTGTCAGAGAGAGACAAAAGAAGAACAAAAAGAAGAGAAGAGAGGGAGGGAACTGCCGAGCAGTAGAGAGACAAAGTTATAGGTCTTAAATACATCATTTAAAATACACTGTGCAGGAGGGGGTTAAAATCATCATCATCATCTGAAGCAACCTGGTAGCATTATTCAATGGTTAGTAAATAGAACATAAAACCCTGTGCCCAGCTCGCTTTGGGTGAGTGAAGAGGTTGTGGGGGGGAAGACAGGCCCTCAGCCACTCTTGTGGCTCCCATCGCCAGTCCGAGTTTTCCGAGCCAGGATGGTCTCCTTGGAGACCTTCTTGCGGTCGCTGGCCAGCCCCAGGAGGCACATGAGATCGATGAAGGCCGTGGTGAAGTTGTAGTGCCAGCCAAACTCACTGGTGGAGTAATCGTAGGGGAAGGTGTGGTGGTAATTGTGGAAGCCTTCGCCTGGAATGGAAGAGCAGGGACAAGACACTGTAAATGCACCTGGACCTGGGTTTGAAACCGTCCCGCTCTAGAAGCCCCATCCCCAGGCTCGAGCACCATGTCCCCAGAATGGGCCATCTGTGCCGAATGCGGACTGTGCTCCCCTTGGGGCAGGGACAGCCCCCGATCCTCCTCCCCGGCAGCCCATTGACTTCGCTGGGAGCTGGCCCAAGCCCTATGCTTAGCCCGTGCCGAGGCCATATCTACATGGAGGGTATCTAGACAGTCTCCCAGCATTGGTCTATCCCTGCCACAGCTCCATCAGTGGAAGCGCTAGCGTGGGGTGAGCCCGAGCACTGCTACCACTGGGCCATCGACCCTGCTCTGAGCAAGGTGCGACAAGGCGGTGGTGGAAACGCTGGCCACGTGCACACTCCCCCATCGACAGGCTGGTGACGATGAACTGGTGAGAGGCCAAGGTGGGGAGAATGTCAGAAAATACCAACCCTGTCAATGGGACCTGCCTGAAAATGGCCAGTCACAAAGGAACAGCGCTCGGAGCCAGGCACGCAACACCCTGAGTGGGCAGGAAAAGACATGGGGAAGTAGGGGCTGAGCAGCCCCTGGTGGCTGGCTGTCCTGCTGCTCTCCCCTCTTCCAGCACTTGGTGTGCAAGTTACACCAGCTCAGACTCCCTCTGCCCCACTTGTACATGTCTAACATTGCCCACCAGCCCCGTCTCCTCTGCACCGAGTCCAACACCGGAGGAGGACCAGGATGGTGCTAAGGTTAGTACAGGGCATGTGAGGAGGCCACAGCAGACGAGGGGAGAACGAGTGACCGGTGGGGAACCTCAGCACGGGTCCGGCCAGGGCTCGGTTGGCTGTTTAACTGTCCCTCTTGAGGCTCCCAAATTGGGTGAGAAAACTCAGGATATTTCCGGCACTTCTGCTTGTGCCTGGGCCTCCCCTGTGTCCAGCTATTTCAGAAACATCATTTCCCAGAGGTGGAAAGAGAGAGCGGGGAGCAATTGTCATCATAACAAACAGGTGGTGAGACCTTCAGGCAGGGCAAATAAATCTCATTGCCAAGATAAGGAGGTGCTACATGCAGAACACTGGAGAAGATAACCCCACTGCCCTATGTACCCATTGACCAGAGCATGAGACACTCCAGTGAACGCGCAGGTCTGCAGGTGCGTGGGTGAGATCACCCAGCTGGAGTCTATGCGCTTCTGGCTTTCCCGTATGCAAGGGCAGGAACATTGGTGTTAACCCCAGTGGCCTGCCTAAATTCCTAGGGTCAGATCCTGATGTAAATCAGGATAGCTGTATGGACTTCAAAGCAAAGCAGATTTACACCAGCTGAGGATCTGGTCCTTTTTATGTAATTATGCACCTAAAATCTCCCCCATCCCACAGTTTTATAAATAGATATTATTCCTCTTCCCTTCTCTCCCAGACTCTCATGCACTGTTGCTATGCACTACTGAACAGCTGCTATGTTCCTCCCCAGACACAGCTGCATTTCAGTGGCCAGTGCAGTGATCTCTGCCTGTCTCATTCACAGGCAGTTTGTGGAGTGGTTTGGAATTAAAAGGCGCCACCAACATACCTAAGGCTCCAAACGTGACCAAGCGGTTCTCCCGGGGGTTGATGTTTCGATCGTAAGGCCGGTTGCCAAACATATGTGCAGCACTGTTCACAAGCCAGGTAGCATTGAGCACCAGCATGTAGCGCAGGATGGCGGGGAGGAAGAAGCTGTTGCGGAGAGATTCCCCCCAGAAGCACCAGGGCACTAGGGTGGGGAACAGGAAGCACATGGCCACCACAGAAAGCTTGTAAAACCTGCCAGGAAAGAGATAATGGGGAGAGAGTTAGTGAGCAGGCGCATCCCATGGAGGAGCATTGAGGGGCGAGGGCAGTTCAGGTCATCTACCAGGGCTGAGTCTCCAGGGTGGGGGAGAGGTGCTAATTTTAACTATACAAAGAAAACAGCACAGAACCAGCCCACCTCTGCCTTGGTTTTCCCACTGGAGAAAAAGGAAAAACAAGGGCAGTGACAAAGTGGGCACAGAGGAATCAAGAGGATAGGCTGGGCACACAATAAGAGCCACACACCCGCTGGCAGGGGATAAGAAGGACCCAGCAGATGAGCTGGGAACAGAGTACAGGTGCAGTGAAGCAGAGCTGCCAGGCTTCCTGGGGCTCCATTTACCATTATTGCTGCCAGGTCACATTTGTACTGGGGGGAGCGTGACAGCTGCCATCTTGGCTGACGCACCTGGGATTAAACCAGGGACCTCCAGATCACAGGGCATGCGCTGCTGCAGCTCGAGCTTCGGCTCCCTACCTGTGGACTGCAGAAGACTCCTCTCCTCTGTCCGTCAGGGGATCTGTCACTCATATTGGGGGAAGCCTGGCGCTCAGCTGCCCTAGGGAACTGGATCATGTGTGTGTGGCGGGGGAGGGGATAGAAGGAAACCCAATCCCAACAAGTGAGAGATTGCATGGGGGGGAGGGGGAGGGAGAGAAACCAGATGGTGGAGTCTAAGTGCAGCTGGGTGTGGGGGGCAGGCGGGAGGAAATCTTGTGCCTCTTCCATTTCCATGGGAGGGGGCAGGGGTTGGGCAAGAGGCAGGCCCTGAGATACGAGCAGAAGCCTCTCCTCTCACCCACCTACCTAGGAACTGTTGCTCCTCACAGGCTGCCTGGGGTTTTACCCCTGTTAAGGTCGCAGCAGCAGTTGGACATGTTCTATACAAGAGAGATTCAGCCGGTTGGCACTGGGACCTCTGTGCTAGCGACGTTCCCAGCGAGGCTGGAGCCCTGCCTTTTCTGACCCCATTTCCTCCTCTCCCACAAAGGAAAACGTGTAATATACCCCACTGCTGTGCTGGACAGAACTTGTTCCTCATGGATTTCTGCCCAGGTTCCCAAACAACGGCCCCGATACTCCAAACACTTACACCTGAGCCATCCCAAGAGGGTTAATTTTGCTCTGGAGCAGGGGTAGTCAATTATTTTTTGTCAAGGTCCAAATGTCTTGGTCAAGGTCTAGTCAAGGTCCAGACTCCAGAGAAAATAATAAAAAAATAATGATAATAAATAAATAAAAGATTTTGAGGTCCATTCAAACGTGTCTGGCGGTCCAGATTTGGCCCACGGTCTGCCTATTGACTACCTCTGCGAGAGATTCCTGTAGCTGGATGCCATGTCTCAGAGCCCCTTTGGTTCCCTAGGGATTCATTGGTCACAACACCTGCCCTTCACCTTACACCACAATCACCCTATTTTCTTTCCCTACCCTGGCTGCACCCAGCTCACCTCCTCTGGAACATCACCACTTTATCGGCCTTCAAGTCAGCCAGGTCCAGCTTCCGGCCCTTCTCAATGACGTCAGGGTGTTTGCGCACCAGCAGCCAGCCAACGTGGGAGAAGAAGAAGCCCCGCGTAGCGTTATGAGGGTCCGCGTCGGTCTCGGAGAACTTGTGGTGGACACGGTGATCTCGGGCCCACTCGTAGATGTCATTCTGGAATGAACATGGCTGGATGACTCACTGGATCAGCAAGTATTAGTGCTAGGGCTATATATACAATGTAGTCGGGTGTCTAAAGAAGCAAAATGGCACCTAGTGGAATTTACCAAAATGCCTTAACTGGTTTAGGTGCCTAAATCTCATTGACTTTAAGTCCATTTTTAAAATGGGTTTTATTTGATTTTTGTTTTGAAAAAAAAATGGCCATTTTTTCAAAACCAGAAATTTTTGCTTAGAACGTTTAGGTTTTCCTCAAAAGCTTCTATTGTTTGTTAATTCACTTTTTTTAATTGATCATTTGGGGGATTTGGTTTGCCCTGTTTCTGCTGCTTTGCCAATACTGATTCATTAGCTTAGCTCCAGAGTGAGGTTTTCCCCCCGCCTAAAATTGGATGTTCTCAAAAAATGAAAAATTTCCATTTTGAAATGGAAAAAAAATAGCTTTTCAAACATTCCGCCCCCCCCCCCAATAATTTAAAAAAAGTTCTGTTGACTTTTTAAAAACCCAAAATATCAGTCCATTTCAAAAACCTGTGGGAACGAACCCAGATTTGAAAATGTTGAAATGTGCATGACGTTATGTAAAAAGTTCATTTTGATCAGCTGTAATAGGACCAGTTTACATTTACATTATCCCTCTTATGCAGAGATCTTACAGCACTTTTGAAAAGCTGGGTAAATATCATTTGGTCCTACAGCTGGGAAACTGAAGCACTATGCAGGCACATTTATGGCACTGTAATAGGGTGTATATAAACTACACACTGGTTATGGTTAACCATGGGTTAACAGGAGCCTGAGCCCCATTAGGCCAGTGAGTAGCACTTGGATGGGTATTGCGCACAGGTGATCAAACCCACTTGGGAAGGAACTGAGTCTTCCTAAAGGAGGGGGCATAGGGCAGTAAAAAAATAAGACCCAGGGTAGGCGCAGGAGACAGGTAGCTGGGAGCTTCCTGGACTAAATGCAGAAGGAAGCCTGGAGCCAGAACTGGAAAGTCCAGAGCCAGGAGGAAGCTTGGGGCCAGAGGTGAGTTACCCTGAGCCAGAAAGAAGCTGGAGGCAGGCAAGCCCACAAGGTATTTGGAAAAGTCTAAGGAGCTGCAGGGAAGGACTCTGCAGCATTCGGATGTCTCTGGAAGACACTGGCCTGGAGCGAGCTGTGGTGGCTGACCCTGCCATGAGAGCAGGACCCAGACCTCAGAGGAGAAACCCTGGGAGATGTGGCTCGTTACAAAGAGCCCAGGAAGGGGCTAGCGAGAAGTCTTCCTCAGTCCTAATGGGAGGAAGAGGTTCTGGGAGCCAGCGGCAAGGTGTGTGACAGAACAGACCTTGGCTGTTCATCCTCAGGTCCCTGGACTGGGACCCATGAAGAGGGCTCCACCCCAGCCACTGGGAAGGTGGCATGAAGCCCTAACGTGAGGTGATAAGGACAAATCAGAGCCCGGAGAGAGGCTGTAAGTGCCAGTGGGTGGCACTTGGATGGGTATTGCACACTGGTGATCAAACCCAGAGCCGCTGGGGCCCAGGGGCTGGAAACCTCACAGAGGCCTTGAAACCATTTGTTGGACTTTGTTACCCCGGAAGGAAGAGGCTTAAAGTGACCTGGCCAGAGGGCTGAATGCCATGAAGAGGCCAGCCACCGCAGGGCTGGGGCACCCATCAGCTGGAGGCGCTAAACAGGAAAGCGCTGCCATGCCCAGCCTCGAGGGGTGGTGAGTCAGCTCCTCGATGGGCACCTGTCGCTTAAGTATCAGAGCTCCTCCTTCATCTCATAAGCACGGGGGATTTTTCCTCAGCACCCTTTCGGGTAGGAAAGCATCACTCTTAGCCCCATTTTATAGGTGGGAAGGGTGAGGTCCAGAGAGACTAAGGACCAGATTTGTAACGGTATTTAGGGGCTGCAAAACCTAAGTAATTTAGAAGCCTAAATCTCAGCTGTGTCTAAATAAATTTTGAAATGAGGCTTAAGCTCCTAAGTCAGTTAGGCATCACAACTCTTACACAGCTTTAAAAATCTGGGCCAAAAACTGAATCCAGGTCTCCTGCATCACCGTCTAGCACCTTAACCACAAGACCATCCTTCTTGCAGTGAGAATGTAATTTACCTGTGGGTCACCCAACATATTTGTGATAGGGCTGGATATGAGTGCCAGGCCTCAATTCCCAGTTCCAACCACTGGGCCCCTAGAGCCCCGTCCTGCGCCATGCCAAGTATCCTCGGCTCCCCCAGAAGTCAGCTGGAGCTCGGGGCAGTCAGCACCTTGCGAGAACAGGCTCTCGAGGTGGCGGCAGAGCCTTGCTTCCCATACAAGCAGTAGTGGAACATGTACCATGCCAGTCCTAGAAATGCACCTTGGGAGGGGCAGGGCATAGCTGGAGTAGGTTCTCCTGTTTCCACCTCTAACCCCAAACTCAGTAGTGATGGGTGAACCTTGGACTGTTCTTTAAGCACCCATCACCCTGGTTGCCTCTGACGGCTGCTACTGGCACGTGTACCATCAGAGCAGTCCTAAAAAGCTTCACTTGTGATCCCACTGTGTTTGCTAGTGGGCAGTGAGGGGCAGGTCCAAGCAGGCGATGATCCATTTTCCAGAGATGGAGAAGGTTCTGGAGAGTGGGAGACACAGCAAGTCTGCCTGCAAGGAATTGCCAGACCAGAGTAGACCCAAGTCTAACATCCTGTCTCTGACAGTGGCCAGCACCAGCTGCTTCAGAGGAAGGTGTAAGAACCACACAGAAGCAGATGTGTGATGTTCTGCCCCCCCTTAAGGCTCGTCCTGGTCTCTAATAGTTAGAGCCTGGCTTATTCCCTTAAGTGGGAGGTCTGCCAGAAGGTTTGTTATCATTAATTATGATAGTAATTCTGGATATAAATGTCCAATCCCTTTTGGAATCTTGATAAGTTCTCTGCCTCAATGACTTCCTGTGGCAGTGAGTTCCACAGCCTAATTACACGCTGGGCGGAAGTATTTCCTTTTAGCAACTTTCTAAGCAAGATCAAAGTTAGGCCCATAAGTCAGCACTTTCTAATTCTACCAAGTCCTTCATGGGAACCAGACACAACTGTCAAGAGGAGAAGAGCCCCTGGAGGGAGAGCGAAATCCGCCTGGTTTGGAGTGATTTCCTATTGGTGTATTTCCTTAGCCATTCTCCCACTCCTAATACCCCTCACCCATCCCAGCAGCAGTTTTACTCAGTGAGTCTCCCCCTCATGAAAAAGGTGAAGATCTCTGATCTCAAGCATATCTTTGGGATACAGCTGTCAGAGGGGAATGGTACAGAAGAAGGGAATGTGACTGCAACCTGCTTCCCTGTTGTATGTGTGGATACAGTTTAGGACTCATTGCTTCCCTCTATGGACAGGCAAGCTGACAGCCAGTGAGAGGGGTTCCTACCTGAAAAGCCATGGAGTTGGCAATGGCCAGGAAGATCCTGAGGGGCAAGCCGGCTTTGTAGGACCGATGGCTCCAGAGACGATGTGCTCCAGCTGTGACCCCCAGAGCACTCAGCAGGAAACACAGGAACCCTGGACACAAGAAGAGGGCGGGGGAGGGGAGACAATGAGTCAGCTAAGTTAGAGGAAGTTGGCCAGTTGGAAAGTTTCCATTGATCCAACACAAGAGCAGAACTTTCTTCTGAGGATGTACAGGCAAAAGAGACACTTGTGCTTTGATGCCACGATGATGGACACTCAATAATGAATAAAACTGCTGCTTCCAGTACAGCCCTGTGGCAACAACTCTAACAGATCTCACTCTTCTGGCATTTCCCCTGATAGTCTGGTTAAATTCTCCTCTTCCTAGTTCATTTCATCCCATTTCTCCCAGTTAGACTTCTTTGGCATTTACATTCTTCCGTGGTAGATGGCTTGAGCTCTGATAGCTATCCTGAATAGTTACCAAGGGGCCTCACTATAGGTTTAAGCCCTTAAGATTTCCCTATAGATATGCTTATTGTAGTGTGTTGGGGGGTGGGGAATGTTAGACATCACACTGAGTGGCAGGTGTTTTTAGATGTTACAAAAATGAACTACACAAGGGTCATCTTCTCTCCCCCACCCTTTTGAATACCGAAGCAGGAGCAAGCTGGGGAAAGTGGCTGTCCCATCAGATCCTAGACCATGCCTTCAGCTCCATCATTGGAGACTGCTCAGTTTCCTCCTTCCCCCCCACTCTCCTCTCCCTACTCCTCAGTTCTTCTCTCTGCTCAGCTTCTACATTCATTACCAAGTCATACGCAGGCCACAAGCAATTGGTGGTGGATTGAAAGAGTGTGAAGTTGGCTTTTTTTGTGGTGTTGTCATGAGTCAGTCAGGTGGAGTTCCATCCCTTAAGGGGAGAGGCCTGTTTGGATAAAAAGCATGTGCTCGTCTCTCTTCCAGGCCCATGACACCCTGTCCCCGTGTGCATTGATCTATCACCATATACTGTCCCGAGGACAGAGTTTACAATGGATTATAGCTACTGGTCCTAGAGCTAAGACCCTGTGGCACTTTTCCAACAGCGCCCCAAGGGGTCGAATATCAGAGGGGAACTGGGAGCCTGGATATGCACCTGAAAGGCAAAACAAGATCAGAAAGAAGGGCCAAGAGCTCAGGCACAAGGACTGAAGAGACCTTAACACTCTTTCCTGCCTCCTCCCCGCACCCGCTGTAATCTCAGGCTACTGAGAATGGGGGATGCACCCACAGTGCCTACCAGTCGATCCTTGTTCAGTGCAAAATCCACTTCCTAATATCCCCTAGGAAAACACCTTCCGTGGTTCAAATGCACTGATTTCAGCCTGTGCATATAAGCAGGAATCACATATAACTTGGCAATACCTCTGGTGCCCACTTAATAGCCTTTAACCCACACCACCTAGAATCCCAGCAATGTGGATTCTGCCAGTGGCTGCTGGGAGAAAGAAGGACAAGTGCGAGTTATCCTCCACGTATCTATTTTTAAATACAAAGCCTTTGGTTGTTGTTTGTCACCATAGTTTCCAGGAGTGCCCATTTGTTTTTCTCACAGATCCTTAGTTCAAACCGATCCGTGCTTACTCTCGAGTAATCGCCTGCCACTTCTTCCTCTTCGAAGCTCCCGATCGGGCTTTCTTTCCACCCTCAGGGCCACGCCTCTCCTCAGGCCATCATGTCCAGCCTCAGCTGCTGCACCATCCTCCTCTGGTGTCTCAAGCACATACTCTCCTCCACCCCACCCCCCCCACACTGTACAAGGTGCAACTGCCAGAGTCATCTTCCATGTCTGCTGATCAGATCCCATCATTCCTCTCTTCAAATCCCCCCGCTGGTTCCCAAGCTGCTATTATATCAAACAAGCTTCTGGTCACCACCACCAATGCTCTCCATAACTCTGCCTATCCCTATATATCTTCCCTTGTCAAACTTCCTCTCCCCCTGGAGGCTCTGAAATCTGCTGGGGGCAGAGAGGTCACCAGGTGAGCGACTGATTCCCAGGGCAGACGAAAGTGACGTGAGGAGGATGGAGTTTGGGTGGGAAAGGAGGCAAGGAACAGAAAGGTGGAGAATGAAGCGCTTGACTCTGCACCATGAAAGTCAGTGAGAGCTTTCCCATTGACATCAACAGGAGAAGAGGGCACAAGAGGAGGAGCAATGTTGATAGAGACGGCCCTGGGCTACATAGTTCTGAGCTGGCCTGCCCCACAGCCAGTAGCGTAGGCAGGTCTGGAGCACAG
The DNA here is from genome assembly GCA_033296515.1 of Macrochelys suwanniensis. NCBI lineage: Eukaryota > Metazoa > Chordata > Testudines > Chelydridae > Macrochelys > Macrochelys suwanniensis. Next base: position 72,124,624 of record CM065778.1, on the reverse strand, counting down.
GGGGAGCGGCGCTATAAAAAGGCGCCTCCCCGCTCCCCCTGTACTCACCCGGCGGCGGAGCCCTGGGCCCTTTAAAGCGCCGCCGGAGCTCCGGCAGCGGGGCTCCGGCGGCGCTTTAAAAGGCCCGCGGCTCGCCGCAGTGGCAGGAGCCCCGGGCCTTTTAAAGCGCCCCCCCCAGCCCGGCTCCGGCAGTGGGGCTGGGGGGGGCGCTTTAAAAGGCCCGCGGCTCGCCGCAGCGGCAGGAGCTGTGGGCCTTTTAAAGCGCCCCCCCCCAGCCCGGCTCTGGCAGCGGGGCTCGGGAAGGGATTTAAAAGGCCCAGGGATCTTGCAGCCGCGGGGAGCCACGGGCCTTTTAAATCCCCGCCTGAGCCCGGCTCCGGCAGCGGGGCTCGGGGGAGCCACGGGCCGTTTAAAGCGTCGCCCAAGCCCCGCTGCCGGAGCCGGGCTCGGGCGGCGTTTTAAAAGGCCCGCGGCTCTTGCAGCTGCGAGGAGCTGCCCGCGGGCCTTTTAAAGCGCCGCCTGAGCCCGGCTCCGGCAGCAGGGCTCAGGCAGCGCTTTTTAAGGCGCTACTTCTCCTCACAGTGGGAGCGGCCGCTCACCCTGCTCCCGCCCTGGCTACGCTACTGCCCACAGCTCTACGGGAGCAAGAGAGGGCTTGGTTTAATGACAGGAGAGCATCAAAAGGTTTAGAATGTGGTTTTGCTTCAGAAAAGACACCTAAATGTCTGACAGCTTCTCAGCTGTCTGCAAAGCTGGGTCAGGAGCCTTTGAGGGAATGAGTCCCCTATTTCTGGCAGGAAAGGCGACTCAGTATTTCCACATGGTTGATCCTGCTGGAACCAGGGAGATGCAGGAAAAGGAAAAAGAGTGGGAAGGTTCATTCACTCACATACAGATCCGCAGGTTCGGGTGAGGATTTCAGCTGGAACCTCAGTGACAAGCACATGAAGGACCAAGAGGAAAGGGCAGGTGAGAGTGAGGCTTCTCAGTGACAGGGAATTTGTCAGAACCCACGGCACTCCCTAGACATAAGATGCTATGGAAACATGTTACAAACCTCAGCTCATGAAACCTGTGTGACTTTATACCCATTGTACAGACAGGCTGAGGCACAGGCAGGCAAAGTGACTTGCCCAAGGTCACACGGCTTGTCCATGGCAGAGCTGTGACTAGAAGCCAGGAGTCCGGCTCGTGCTCTAACCACAAGGCCATATGCTTTCTACAAGAGATCAAATAGTTGAAAGGTGCAGCAGGGCAACATACAGGGGACAGATCCAGAGCATCCCTAGCTGGGTCCCTGTAGAATTAAACTGGAGAATCTTTAGCCAACTTTAATGGCATTAAAAAGAAAACTGGGGGTTAGGGAACTAGACGCCCTACTTATAGCCCTGAGCCTGGGCCTAGAGACACTGCATCGGGCCACTGCTTGCAATCTTGGTCATGTTGTTTCTTGGCTAAGCTACTGCAAAAGGCCACCAGAGTGACAGAGGGACTCAGGAACTTCAGCTATCCTTTTGCTAGACAAACGTCTGGCGGTGATTGGCTTATAGCACCTCCTATGGAAGAGCTAACTGATGGGGAGTGCTGGACAAATACAGAGAGGCACAGAAGGAAAGTGAGACAAGGCACTGAAGAAATTTAGGCAGAACAAGGGGATAGGTTATATTGCAGCGGGGAGTGGGTTAGAGAACAGGGCTGGGCACCCAAAACTCCGCTTGTGATCCCAGCTTCACCACTGACTCACTGTGCAGCCTTGGGCATGGACCATGGACTGAAATGTTAATAAGTAACCTCTGATTTAGGGTGCACAACATGAGACAGCTGTTAGCTTTGCAAAGATGTTGAGCACCTGCAGCTCTGATTGATTTCAGCTGCAGCTGAGACCCCTGCTATACCAGTCAAAACTGTAACCTCGTGTACCTGTACTGTGTAACTGTAACCTCGTGCTCCCCCCACCTGTTGGTTGTGACCGACTATTGTAGCTGCGGGGCAGGGACCATCTTTTTGTTCTAACTGGTCACCCAATACTCAATGGCCGCTTTGAAAGTGTTGGCCTTACCCTCTCTGTGAGCCAGATTCAGATTTCAGTTATACCAGGGAACCATGAACAACCATTGGAATAACTAATCTAGGGACACAGTGAATTTCCCATCACCTGAAGTCTTCAGCTCAAGACTGGATGCCTCAAAGATACACTACAGATCAAACAGAATCTGGGGGAGGATTTCTGGCCTGCATTACACAGCGAGGTGGACCAGATGATCCAAATGGCTTAAAAAAAAAAATCTATGAATCTAGAAATTCCATTGACTTCAATGGCTTTGAGATCGAAAGTTCTGTTCCTCCATGCTTTGCACAACTTGGGGATGAAATACTCCCCTATCTCTGGGGCTATGGTGCTTGAAGATGAAGGGAAGTCTGACTCCTCTATGGAACAGGCTCCCAGGAGTTTACCAATATGCAATAAGTGTACCACGTACGCACCATTTCCAAAGTCCAGTGTTTAGAAGGAGTAATTGTGGATACCGTTAGATGACAGCTCTGTCCAGAAATATCCTGCCTCCTCTCTGAGCTGGAGGAGAGGCAAGCAGCACATTAATTAAGTCTGCAGAGGATACTAAATTAGAAAGTGTCGCTAACAGCTTTGAGGAAAGAGTAACAAGGGTTACTTGTCTGTAGAGAGGTTAGATAATATGGGCCAGATCCCTGGGTGGAGTACAGCTGGTTTGTACTGCGCCGCCGGAGTTCTTTGGCTGCCAGCTCTGCCTAACTGGCCCAAGGAGGCATCACCGTAGTGCAAGGATGATTCCACAGCACTGCAGAGCAAATGCCCCACATGTTCCCCCCCTGCTGGCACTGCAGGAAATGGGGGGCATTGTCAGTGGCGTAGCCAGGTCAAGAGTACAGGGGGAGTGGAGCTAAAAAAAGGCGCCTCCCCCTGTACTCACCCGGCGGCGCTCTGGTGGCGCTCCAGCTGTTCGGCAGCACTTCAGCGGCAGGTCCTTCACTCACTCTGGGTCTTCAGTGGTACCCGCCACCGAAGTGCCGACAAGGACCGGGAGCAAGTGAAGGCCCCGCCGCCAAAGTGCCGCCGAACAGCTGGAGTGCCGCCGGGTGAGTGCAAGAAGCAGCACCTTAAAAAGAAGCGGTACCTTTTTTTAGCTCCGCTCCCACTTTAAAAAAAAGGTGCCACTTTGTTAAAACACCCCTGCATCATGCTGATCCATGTATAGCCCCTTTATTACAGGCCAGTGTAAATCAAAGCAACCCCCAGGCTGCTCCACCACAGCGCAAGGAGGACAGCATGCACAGAATGGCCCCAGGAATAGGGCAGTGAGGGTAGGTGCTTTCACCCACTTTTGCATACCACCCTCCTGGACTTCCCTTCTGTGTGTTTTGGCCACAACAGAGGGCCACAGTCATGACATAAAAGAGTCCAGAGTCGGCCTTGTCAAATGCAGGTAGTGCCTCTGGGGGAAGAGAATCCCTGGCTGGACAGTAATGATAGGGGAAGTGCACAATGCTGAAAGATCACAGATGCTGCAGCGGAGGGACATTGCCTGACTGTGTAGTTCTGGGGAACTCTGGGCCAGAAAGATTGTGTGATATAACACCGGCAGGAACCGAGAAGGGCAAACATCAGCAAAGGCTGGAGAGCTTGAAAGGCAACAAGAACTTAGTATGTAGAGCCTGGCAAGATGGAAATTAAAGGGGATAGAACCAGAGAGTCTATAGGACTCTGAGGGATGTGAATGTCAAGTCAACAGAGGAGTGGTTTAGGATGGTATAACCATGAGTAATTCCTTACAAAAATATAATAGGCTATTGGTCCCAGACTCCACAGCTTACAGTAGTGGTAGAGCATAGCCTGTTTGGAGCTACGACTATAGTATATATTCTGAATAAGGAATGCTCATCAGACTAGATGATCATAATGGTCCCTTCTGACCTTAAAGTCTATGAGTCTATGAGTCCCAGGTGGTAGGGCATATTGAGCAGCAGGTGTTAGCAGTGACCACAATCTTTGCACTGCTAAACTGAAATTAAAATCCAGAAAGAACTTGAAACAGAAAACGGCAAAGAAAAGCAACAGTACAGAACTGAGAACACAAGTGTGCTGTGAGGAACAGGTCTGAGACACTGCCAGAGGCAGAGGAAGGTGAGACACAGATTGGGGGGCACTGGAGCAAAATGGGATGAGAACAGAAAGGGCAGATGTGCTTAGGGATGTATCAGAAATGCTGTTAGGTGGGGACCGGTAAGAAGGACAGACATCATTTAACTCCCACACAGACCCCAGCTCTTCCCATTTCTGGACCATATGGTTGTCCCATTTCCCTGGAAGAAGCCCACCAAGCCAAACCCCTTCCTCCTCACCCCACCCTGACTTAGTTCTGAGGGTGTCTGGCTGCTGTGCTGAATCCTGAGGTGCAGGACCATCTCTGGGGTGCAGCCAAACACTCTGTTGGAGCTGTTCTGTGAGGGTCCCAGAACTCTGCGTGCGAGGCTGAAGCTGCGGCTTTCCGAACAGATAATGCTGCACCAGAGAGAAGCGGGGCAAGAAGAGCAAGGCTTTCTGCTGCACAAAATAGTGTCAAGGGCCTTGAAAGCTTCCCCCAAGGACACACAGATGCTGCATATTCCCCCTAGCGAGGCCAGCCCCTGGGACAGCATGAACAGTTCCCAGATTATCGGGGATGCAGGGGGAAGACGCCGTCCTTGGAACACGTCAGTTTCACAGGGTAAAAGCCTAACAGGATTCTTTTGTAAAGGGACAATTTTGAGTGATGCTGGCTTCACACTGGTGCCTTCGCCACCGCCTTTTGGCAGACTGTGAACGAAGCTTGTGGCAACCCCACCCACCACTGCCTGCTACAGTCATGGGAGCAGAGCGTCAAACCAGCAGATCTTGGAAATCCAAGGGGTAACAATTAAGCCTTCTGCCTCCATCCTGCTTCTAGAAAGAGCTCTCTCTTCCCATCTCTGGCTGTGATCCTCCCAGCCTCTAGCCAGGTACAGAGGCCCAAGCATCCCAGAAGGTAGCCTCTGAGAGTAGACCAGTCCAAGCCTGGCAGTGGCATGGAAGGACAGCAAGGGAGATCCCAGCCAGATCTCACAAGGGACTATCCAGCAGCCTGATTTGCCAGATTGTTACCTAGGGAGCATCTGGCTGGAACGATCTAAACTGGAGGGCCTGACTCTGCTTTCTTACCCAGCAGTGTAAATCAGGCATGGATGAGACCCCCATCTCTAGTTTAAAATGCTCAATTTCTGTAATAGTCAGAGGCTGGGATTGGAGAAGCAGTCAGAACTTCAGGCACAGTTCTCCACACCTCATCATCTGAGCTAACCAAACTGCTCAAGGCTTCAAAATGGGTCAGAAAAAGTTTTGTGAAAGACAGGGTCTCTGGTGAGAGCCGGCACCTCCCATCCTGATCCCAGCTGCAGCTCAGCCATGCATTTCAGAAGATGAGTTTGGTTCTAACACTGGCCAGAGGGTCTGAGCAGGGAGAGCATATCTGACCCCAGCAGGTTCACCCTAGTCATCTCTCATCCATTGCAGCCTTGGCTGGAACTGGCTGCGTGTGAAAAGTCCTAATGAAGTTGTACAAGGTTGCCTGAGAGTCTAACTTCATGTTTCAGTTTTTATCTGTGTGTTTGGGGAAGTGATACAAGAATTAGCTCCAGCTTTAACTCATTCCTGTGCCTTCACTCACATGAGACACCTAGCTCTATAAGCCTGACCTCTTGTGCTCCTGGAAGACCCCGTGACAGTTTCTGCAACCTCTACTCTTTATTACCCTCAGGCACTGGCCTCATCTCCTTTTGGGTAATCATATTCTTCAGTTTCACACTCATACAGGGAAGATGGGAGAGTCCCCTCCACTTACCCCATGCCAAGGTGACAGGCTTTGCTGCAGGTATCAGCCACAACCCGTACAAGCCCCCTAAATGCAGCAGGCTCATGAGGACGATGTTCCTCCACACGTATCTCCTGTCAGGCTTGGGGCCTTCCTTCTCAGAGTAGCTCTCGTCAAAGATATCATCCGTCATGCCCCGGTCTCCTCCCAAGTCCTCTTGGTTGGACAGGGCCTTCTCCATGCCTGCTCCCCCATTCCTCGTCACCCTGGCGGTGGCAGTGAAGGAGGGGAGATCCTTGGGGAGCTGGAGTTGGGAGGGGACATTAAAAACAAACAACATTGTGTTGGTTACAGTCTGGTCCCCACCACAAGGATCAAAAGGAGCTGGCTCTAGGCTGCTGATCCACCATCACACCCATTTCCTAAGGGGGAGGGGCATTAGGAGCAGGTCTCCCTCGGCCAGGGCTGGCTGTCTCACTCAGACACTGCCTCTCCATCACAGCCACCCCTCCCGCATCATATCCTGAGCGGGGATGTGCAGGGAAAAGAAGGTCATTAAAGTAGCCTCTGAGTGGAAGCAGGACTCGGTCTGGGGTTCTCCAGCCAGGCCCAGCAGCACCCAGCCAATGGCATGTTGTTCTCCTGTGTTGCAACCCACCCCTCATCCCAGGGTCAGTGTGACACCACTTCATCCCTAGACACCACTCAGGATCTGTGGTGCCCTGCACAGGGGTGGATCTCAGCCCTGGGGCTTTGAGGGGCATGGAGAGTGGGAGCGAAGGTGTTTAAAGACACACACCAGCAGAGATACCCTTGAGGCTGGTGTTCAAGCAACCTCAGAGTCATTTGCAGGGCACAGGGAATCGCTCTCATTTGGCTTTGTCAATGGGTGTTTTATATCGTTCATTCAAGGATCCCTAAGAGCTTGGGCTGGGCTCGTTTCTTTCAACCACCGATAAATTACATTGTGCAAACCAGCAACAGGGGGAATGAGATTCATCCTTTGTTCCCAGGGCGTCTCCTAATACCAATCCTTTCCCTTCCACAGCCCCTTCCATGGAGGATCTCAGGGCAGTTCAGACATTACTGGGTTAAGCCTCACAACCCATTTGTGGTACCTTTTCACCTCTCTCTGCATTATTTTCCTTCTGTGTCCAGTGGGGGAGAGCGATACTGGCCGATCTGTGCCCAGTGCTTTGAGATCTCTGGGTGAGGAATGGCAGGGATAGCTCAGTGGTTTGAGCATTAGCCTACTAAACCCAGGGTTGTGAGTTTAATCCTTGAGGGGGCCATTTAGGGATCTGGGGCAAAAATTGGGGATTGGCCCTGCTTTGAGCAGGGGGTTGGACTAGATGACTTCCTAAGGTCCCTTCCAAGCCTGATATTCTATGATTTGATGGATAAGGATAGTGCTGAATGCTCCTAGCTAAAACCTTGGAGTTGGCACCTCATGGCTACTGGTCAGTATCATTATCCCCCACATTCAGAGAAAGGAAAGATGAGGCAGAGAACTTCATAGAATCTCAGGGTTGGAAGGGACTGTAGGAGGTCATCTAGTCCAACCCCCTGCTCAAAGCAGGACCAATCCCCAATTTTTGCCCCAGATCCCTAAATGGCCCCCTCAAGGATTGAACTCATAACCCTGGGTTTAGCAGGCTAATGCTCAAACCACTGAGCTATCCCTCGCGTCCCCTCCCCCTCCCACTCCCACTCCCACTTGCCTGAGGTCACTTAGTGAATCAGTGGCACAGTTAAGAATAGATCTTAGAAGTCTTGATTCCCAGTTCCCCTGATGCAAACATGACACAACATTCATTCTTCACACACCCTATTCATCTGTACTAGCAGGAGTACCAGGTCACACATGCATGATGAAAGGATCACGCACGAGTGACCTCACTAGGCAGGATCCTTTCATTAAATCTGGAGTAACTGATCCTCCTATCAGCCAGCTGTGGTCACTTCATGTCTGTTCCCATCTCAGGTCTGAATCTGGGCATGATGGGCTTGATTTTCAGAGGGGCCGATCACTTGTTAGAGCATCTGACCCCTGAGAATCAGCCCAAATGGGCCTGGGCTGTCCTATGCCTTGCTCAGCCATTTCCACCTTTGTAAACTGGGTGTACAGACACTACCCAGTTGGAATGGCAGAATCAGGCCTGATATTTCTGGACACGCTGAGGAAGCCTGGACAGGCAGCTCTGCCTCTCCAAAGGCTATTTGGTATCTTTGGTAGCAGGGCATTAGAAGCTGGCTCACACACACATTCTTCCTGGTGGTAGGGCACCCTCTGGGGCCAGAGCTCCACTATGGCCCAGTTTCTTGAGGGAGGCATTAAAAGCAATCCATGCTGTTTATGTGTCCACCCAACTCCTCCCTTTTCCAGGGGCAGAATCCACAGCCTCAGCAATACTTCTCCACAGTGACTGTTATAGAGGCTGAGAAATTCCCCTTGGAGGATCCCCAGGCACCCTACAGGTTCTCTTGCAGCCATTTGGAATCAAACATACTTGGAGGAAGGGATAGCTCAGTGGTTTGAGCATTGGCCTGCTAAACCCAGGGTTGTGAGCTCAATCCTTGAGGGGGCCATTTAGGAATCTGGTGCAAAAATTGGGGATGGTCCTGCTTTGAGCAGGGGGTTGGACTAGATGACCTTCTAAGGTCCCTTCCAACCCTGATATTCTATGATTAATCTATGATACTTCCATTTAAAAGGAAGAGCCTGGGCAAATCCATGCTGCCAGGCAGCTTTGTTGCTGGACAGTTGTCTTCTTTGCATCCCAGCTTGGGGGCCCTGTCTCCCCTCAGCTCTCTTCTAGTCAATGTCACTTTGACAAGGTCCCTCACCAAAGGCTCTTAAGCAAAGTACATTCTCATGGGATAAGAGGGAAGGTTCTCTCATGGATTGGTAACTGGTTAAAAGACAGGAAACAAAGGGTAGGAATAAATGGTCAGTTTTCAGAATGGAGAGAGGTAAATAGTGGTGTCCCCCAGGGGTCTGTACTGGGCCCAGTCCTATTTAACGTATTCATAAATGATCTGGAAAAAGGGGTAAACAGTGAGGTGGCAAAATTTGCAGATGATACACAACTACTCAATATAGTTAAGTCCCAGGCAGATTGCGAAGAGCTACAAAAGAATCTCACAAAACTGGGTGATTGGGCAAAAAAATGGAAGATGAAATTCAATGTTGATAAAGGCAAAGTAACGCACATTGGAAAACATAATCCCAACTATACATATAAAATGATGGAGTGCAAATTAGCTGTTGCCACTCAAGAAAGAGATCTTGGATTTGTGGATAGTTCTCTGAAATCATCCACTCAATGTGCAGAAGCAGTCAAAAAAAGCGAACAGAATGTTGAGAATCATTAAGGAAGGATAGATAATAAGACAGAAAATATCATATTGCCTCTATATAAATCCACGGTATGCCCACATCTTGAATACTGCGTGCAGATGTGATCACCTCTTATCAAAAAAGATATATTGGAATTGGAAAAGGTTCAGAAAAGGGCAACAAAAATTATTAGGGGTATGGAACCGCTTCTGTATGACCAGAGATTAATAAGACTGGGACTTTTCAGCTTGGAAAAGAGACAACTAAGGCAGGCGGGGGGGGGGGGGGGGGGGAGATATGACAGATGTCTATAAAATCATGACTGGTATGGAGAAAATAAATAAGGAAGTGTTATTTACTCCTCATAACACAAGAACTAGGGGTCATCAAATGAAATTAATAAGCAGCAGGTTTAAAACAAACAAAAGGAAGTATTTCTTCACACAACTCACAGTCAACCCGTGGAACTCTTTGCCAGAGGATGTTGTGAAGGCCAAGACTATAACAGGGTTCAAAAAAGAACTAGATAAACTCATGGAGGATAGGTCCATCAATGGCTATTAGCCAGGATGGGCAGGGATAGTGTCCCTCGCCTCTGTCAGAAACTGGGAATGGGCGACAGGGGATGGATCACTTGATGATTGCCTGTTCTGTTCATTCCTTCTGGGGCACCTGGCATTGGCCACTGTCGGAAGACAGGATACTGGGCTAGATGGACCTTTGGTCTGACCCAGTATGGCCTTTCTTATGTTCATAGTAATGATACATCCAGAGGTTTTGGGGACAGACCTAAAGTGCCTGAGAAATGCATTACAATCCAGATATTAGGCAGGTTAGGGTTCTGCCCAGCCCAAATGTCAGCTATACCCATCTGACCTCCTACCAGGAGGTCGTATATACTTCCCTGGCTGAATGATAATTGGCCAAGGAGGCTCAGGGCTTGTCTACATAGGGAAAATTACCAGCATAGCTATGTCTGTATAATTACACAGGTAAAACTCCCCACATTGACCCCATAGGGAATTTTACTGACATTGATATAATTATAGCAGCACAGCTATGTTGGTCATCTTCCCTGCGTAGGCCTTCGAAAGACCATATGGCCCACAGACAGTTCTGAAATCCAGCTGGGAGACATGACAGGGGGGCTCACTTGGCTGGAGACCAATAGGGTGGGGAGAAGAGAGAGAGGAGTTATCTCCTGGCCTAAGGGCTATACTGTTTCCTCTTGCCTCTGCCCTGAGAGAAGGATGGGGATTGAACAGGGCTGCTTTGGTGTCCAGAGGTGGGGGAGTGGCTGGATTATTTACATGAGTGCCCCCTCATTCTTGAACAACTCCGAAGCTCCCACATTTCCCCAATGATTCCCCCCACTCACTGCCAACATTAAGCACCCTGTAGGTAAGCCTGGTATACAGCCAGCACAGACAGCCTACTAGAGTTTATGTGCCCCATAGAGCTGGACTCAGGACCAGATCCCAGTCATACAATCTCAGGCTAGTATATGGCAGCACTCCTCCACAAGCAACCTAGCGCAGGGTCACTCACAACCTTAAGAAAAAACGAGAAGGCAGGAGATGTGCCAGTTAAATCTAGTCCCTAAATAAATATTAAAAAACGAAATGAAAACATCAGCCCTGGCATGCATTTCTGCTGGAGAGAGGGCAGGGTTCTCCACAGCCTTGCACCTCCTGTCGTCCTTTATACCCCTGAAAAGGGGTGGGAACATCCTGCCATTCTGAGCTGGTAGCATTTCACTCCCATTTTGCACAGATGTGGCAGTGCACATGAGGCGTTAGATGGGGGAATCAGCTGAATCCACTTAGAACGGAAGCTAACCAGAGAACATTCATTTTTAAAAGGCTAATTTCCCTCCACCCCCGGTTATTATTAAGAGCGGAGGATGACTGGACATTTGCAACCTCTCATTTACTCTTGCCTTGTTCAAAGTATAATTTCACTTTGGTTTCTAGTCAATTTCACCTTGAGTGTCCTAGGCTAGCACAGTGCTGCAATGTTTGGGTTACAAACAGCAGGAGAACAGGTTTCAAAACAGGAAAAGATTTCCGTTGGGAGTTTTAATACAAACCATCGGCCATCCGCACAAGAGACTCGCATGGAATCATTTCTATGGCTCTGAAGGCTTTATTTAAAAAAACAAAAACCTCCCGCAAAACCAGCAGTTTATGATTCACTCCTCTCTCCACACACCCCTTCCTCAAGGAGATTTCAGCGGCATACTTTACTATTTAAGATCTTGCTCCACCTATGTGGGCTCAGTCAGTCTCAGGTTAGCATCAAATTGCGTTTGTTAATGTTTTGAAAGTAACACAAAGGCAATGAGATTTTAATCCCGCCCCCCAGAATTTACCAGTTCTAGTTAACTAAACCCCCTGTGAAAAAAGAAAGGATTCGAGCTGGTGGCATCAGGGATCTATTCAGCAGAGCTCACGTAGCAGATCTCTAGAAGTTACTACCCAGGGCTTTCTCTTGTGATGAGCTTACCTCTTCTTGGAGTACGCTGGCAGGCATCTAGGCACGGCGCGCGTGTGTGTAGAGCGGTATGTATAGCTACTGCCCGCGGCCTCCTCTGCGGAGATCCAATGTGAACCCTTCAGGGAGAGCTGCGAGCTGCTGCTGCCGCTGCTGGCAGATCCCCTGTGCGCTTCAGTGAACGCGCCGCCTCTGCTGGTGCCCGTGGCAACGTGATCCCGGGAGATGGATGGATCGTGCTTTGCCGCGGGGAGCCCTCGCAGCACTTCAGCAGCGTCCCCCCTCCTTGGCTTAGTCGGCTGCAGCGGCCAGGGCTGAGGTAGTGAAGCTTTCCAGGGCTCTGCCCTTGCTGTTGTTATTTTCTTCTTGGGACTGGCAGACCAATGCCAGGTGAGGAGGAGGATGCTGATGAAGAGGATGGGAGAATCGCTAATGATGCCTTTAGCCTTGCCGAGGGGATCCTATTGGCTGGCGGAAATTTGGTGCCACCTAAGGCTGCCCTCGCCATTGGCTGTCAGCAATCTGCTGTTCGCTTTGCTGTTGGACTATAGCGCTCTGTCCTAGGCTAAGCTGCGCTGCCATCTCAGCCACGCGCCCCGCGCAGGCTGGAAGCCGGGGCCCTCCCCGAGTGGGAAGAGAAACGCGCAGCTGCCAGCCTCAGCTGAGCAAGAAGACGATGACCTAGAGTTACCTTGCCCTGGAAAGTGGGTCAGGAGGTCTCGCCTGCGCTGGGTCCTAGAACTGAACCCTCTGCAGTCCTCTGCTTGTGGCTGGTGGGTGGGGAGGGGGCTGCTCGGGGAAGAGGGTGAGTGACTCGTACAAGGGGGCTTCCCTGGTGGGATTCCCAGGAAACAGCTGCCAGTGAAATGCCATGAGTTGCCTTGGGTGTGTTTCTGTGCTAACCCTGCCAGGTAGCTGGGCTCACAGTATCTCCCACCGCTCTTCTTTCAGCGCCTGGGCAGCACCCCTCAGCTGCCTTCCCTTGCAAAGCCCAGCCGGTGGAGGGACCCCGTTTGCATCCTCTCTGATGCGGCATCCTTTCTAGCTGTTTTGCAAAGAGCTGCCTCCAGCTAACAGGGCCGCTGCTAAAGGCTTCCTGCGCCCCTGAGGGGACTACCTGGGGAGCAATGGACACAACCTAGTGCAAGGGCAGCTGGAGGCGTGGGGCTAGCTCAGACACGGGCGATGGGTGGGCATGTAGCGGGAAGTCTTGGGTCTCTACACTGTGCTGATCAGGGTGCAAAGCTGGCTAGGATATTTGGAGCCAAATTTTCCATAGAGCCCATCTGCATTTAGTCACCTGGATACCAGTATTGTTGCCTTTCCCAACCCACGAGTCATGCCCCCAAATCGCAAGATTGGCTCTAAAATCACGAGAGGTTTTTAAATGGTATATTTGAGTTTCTTTGTATGTCTCTGGTGTTTGAGCCTTGGGTGTCCCATTTCTAAGCTTTCCTCAGCAATCACAAGGGCTGGACACGTTCTTTTAAAGAGGAAGACTGGGATTCTTTTGAAATAATCTGACTCCAGGAGATAGGGCTTTAGGAGAAAGCCCAAACATCATGACATTTGCAATGGAATCACAAGCGTTGGCAATCATGAGATGTTAAAAGCCTGCTCCACACTCAGGAGCTCCAACTCGTCAGGTTTCTCAGCTGCTGTCAGCAGGCGCTGCAGGGCGAGGAATAGAGCGAGGCAGAAAGGGAGTTGGGAAGCAGTCTGCTGAAAATGCCAACTTTGCCTCAACAAGCAAAACAAAAAAATACCTGAAAGTTCTTTTAGCTAAAAACTGGAAATTCCCATTTTTTCAACAACAAATCAAAATGTTCCACGAAAAAGTGACACGTTTTGTGAAAAGTTTTCTTTAGTCCAAAAAGACAGTTTCCAGGGAAAACTGTCAACCAGCCCCAGTAGCGTAGGCAGGTCTGGAGCACGGGGAGCGGCGCTATAAAAAGGTGCCTCCCCGCTCCCCCTGTACTCACCCAGTGACGCTTTAAAGTGCCGCAGGAGCTCCGGCAGCGGGGCTCCGGCGGAGCTTTAAAAGACCCGCGGCTCCCTGCAGTGGCAGGAGCCCTGGGCCTTTTAAATCGCCACCCCAACCCCCAGCCCGGCTCTGGCAGCGGGGCTCGGGCGGGGATTTAAAAGGCCCACGGCTCTTGTAGCTGCGGGGAGCCGCGGGCGGGCCTTTTAAATCCCCACCCAACCTCGGCTCCGGCAGCGGGGCTCGGGCAGCGCTTTTTAAGGTGCTGCTTCTCCTCACAGGGGGAGCAGCTGCTCCCCCTGCTCCCCCCTGGCTACGCTACTGACCAGCCCTAGTATAAATAACAATGCCCTGCTTTTATCTACCATGTGTCATCCCTAGATCTCAAAGTACTTTACACAGGAGGTCAGTATCATTATCCCCATTTTACAGGTGGGGAAACTGAGGCACAGTCACCCAGCAGCACAGCTGGGAGTACAACCCAGGTCTCCTGAGTCCTAGCTAGGGTCCTATGTAGTAGGACACACTGTCTCCCTTGAACACACTTCACTGTCCTGGCAACAGGATGTTGCATACTCATTTGTGGCTGCCCTGAGCTGCAGGCCAGGCTCAGCTCCCCCAGATGGAATAGCCCTGGGCAGGGGGCCCGGCAGCTCTGTGTCCCCTATGCAACCACCTCCAAACCCCTCCCAGCACAGGGGCATTCTGGGAGTGGTCTGGGGGGGGAGGGTCATTCGGAGTGAGTGGCCCTGCACCCCGGTGATTCTGCACCCCTGCAACATTGGCCCATAGAGGCCATTGCAACAGAGGCACAAATTAGTGTCACCCTTTGGGATGCAGCCCTCAGCATCCCCCAAAAGCGGGTGCAGCCACGTGCCCTATGCCAGTGCCCCAGAGCAGCGGAGTTCATCACCTGACATGAGTGACAACACAAGTGCAGGATGACGGTCAATTGGGCGCACCCAGGATCTATCTCTGCCTGGTCTGATCTCTGCTCAAACTCAATGGTGCTTTAATCAGGGTCTTTAAAACTCTTTGTTAATTTTTTCATTAACAACTTTGATGGCTAATGAACACTGGGAAGAAAAGAAGTCTTGGTTAAAGATTCAACAGCCTCACCCCTTGTGAGGTGTCAGCGTTCACAACAAACATCTAAAAACTCTCAGAAGTCCTCCTGGAAAAGCAAGAAGAGGGTCTGACTTGACATTTCTGGCATTTCAAAGATAAAAACAAGAAGGAAAAAAAAACCTTTCTGGTCTCCTTTATCCATCGGATAGAAGGAAAAAAAGGAATACGTTTAATTTTTTAAAAAATTATTTGCATCTGCAAAATGGGGGAAGTAATACTGACTTGGGTGCCTAGAGACAGAATTAACAAGTGTTTGTGGGAAGGGCTTGGATCTCTGGCTAGTAAACGGCATACGAGTGCAAATCTGAGGCTATTGGGATCTTGGTGATTGAAATGTCTTTGTGACTTGGTGGCTCAGATAACTTTGAAACTGATCCGGGGTTTGCAACTTGGCAACCACTTGTATTTGCTGAACCCTCTTGGTCAACGTCTCAATTTCCCCTTTGGACACCTTGATCTCAAAGAAGCAATTTAAAGTGTAGATAATGTCAGTGACTCCAAAAATGACAACATATTTATCATCTCTCAGCAATTCCCAAATCACATGTGCTCAGTTACACATCAATAGATAATTTTCTAAGTGCTCCACTACAAAATCACCCAGGGATCAAGCAGGCATTCTTACTGTTTCCTACACAGCACGCAAAAAGGTATTGGTCGTCTTTCAAGCTCAGTCCACTACCCAAGCTCCATCCGCTTCAATGCCAAAAGGAGACACCATTCAGAGCAGATAGTGCAGACCTTCATGATATGATCCACCCTCTTCTCTAATATGTGTTTTAATCAACACCACAATGTGATAAGTGGGGCAATTTGTTCTCTCAGAGCTTTGTCTGCAGCCATTATTGTGTTAATCACTTAACCTTCAAAATGTGACATGAATGCATTCCCACAATAGTATGCAGTGTTGCTGTAGTCATGTTGGCCCCAGGATGTTAGTGAGACCAGGCTGGTGAGGTGAGATCTTTCATTGGTCCTACTTCTGAAGCTCAAAAGCTTGTCTCTCTCACCAACAGAAGTTGATCCAACAAAAGATCAACCTCACCCACCTTGTTTCTCCACAACTGTAAGGGCTGGAAACTTAGGGTCAGATCCTCAGCTGGTGTTAAATCAGCAGAGCTCTGCTGATTTCAGGGACCCCCCATCCTGCAAGCTGCTCTGCTGGCAAAGGCCCCATAACCCACAGGGAGCTGTTTGCCTGATGTCACAGGGAGCCGTATTACTCAGATTTCCTCTTGGGAATGAGAAGTCACTCACAGAGTGTATCCCCTGACTTCTAGCCCTCTCTCCTGATCCTTCTGTGCAAACCGATCAGACAGTCTGTGTCTGGTGATTCCTGCCTGCGGATGTCATGGGGTTTTACACAACAGTGCCTGATGCAATCTTCTGGGTTGTGTGGCAGTGAACTGAAGTGCTGTTGCTGAGGGGCAAGGACAAAATGGCCATGCAACAGAGAGCTGCTCATCCCAGCTTTCAGGATCCACTTTCCTCTACTTAGAAACGTGTCCAAGCTCATTGAAGGCTGGTCAAAGCTGCCCTGGAAACTGAAATCCTCTCTCTGCTCAGAGTGGGCCCAGCCTGAGCAGCCCCAGGACAACAGTAATAATAATCTTTAGCTCTTCTATAGCACCTGTCAGCAGTAGCTCTCAAAGCACTTTATAAAGGAGGTCAGTATCATTATCTCTGTTTAACACATGGGGAAACTGAGGCACAAGGCGGCAAAGTGACTTGCCCAAATTCATCCAGCAGGCCATGACAGAGCTGGGAATAGGAATCAGGTCTTCTGAGATCCAGCCCAGCAGTGCTTCATCCACACTGGCCTCATGCTGCCTCAGCAACATGCCCAACCCCTGCTCTGGAGGGACTCATCTAGGTTTGATCGAAAATTTGTAATAAAAAAATGCATTTAATTAAACCAAAATTTTTGCAGGAATGTTTTGATTTGCATTGACATTTTTAGTGTTTTCAATGACCCCACCCCCAAACACTGAAATAGCTGAGAACTGAAATAATGTTGGGTGTCCAGGTTTGTTTTTCATTGTTTGGGTCCCCCATCCCCTTTCTCTCCCCCTTTCTTCTCTTTTCCCATCTTTTCTAGTTACTATTTTGTCAGTGGTAATGGAAAAAGGGCAAGGGGAAAAGACGGGAAGGGGGGAGGGAACTGAAAACCCAAAAATAACTAATTATTTTTTGAAAAAACAAAAACCTCTGCAGAAAATTTTCAACTTTTTTTGTTTATTTGTTTGTTTCTGCTGAAAATGCACCCTGGTTTTCACCATGCCCAGGAGCCATCTTGAGGGATAAAAAGTTATCTTAAAAATAAAATAAAAAGTTTACTTAAGCAAAGTACACTGTCATGGGATAAGAGGGTCCTTTCATGGATTGGTAACTGGTTAAAAGATAGGAAACAAAGGGTAGGAATAAATTATCAGTTTTCAGAATGGAGAGAGGTAAATAGTGGTGTCCCCCAGGGGTCTGTACTGGGCCTAGTCCTATTTAACTTATTCATAAATGATCTGGAAAAAGGGGTAAATAGTGAAGTGGCAAAATTTGCAGATGATGCAAAATTACTCAAGATAGTTAAGTCCCAGGCAGATTGCGAAGAGTTACAAAAGGATCTCTCAGAACTGGGTGACTTGGCAACAATATGGCAGATGAAATTCAATGTTGATAAATGCGAAGTAATGAATATTGGAAAACAGAATCCCAACTATACATGGGGCCAGCTTCAGGAAGTGCGGGGCCCAATTCAAACAGTTTTGACGGGGCCCCGGCAGGGAAAAGGGACAAGCTGCCGCAGATTTGCCGCTGCGGCCGGTGGAACAAAGACGCTGCTGCCGAATTGCTGCCATGGTCGGCAGAACAAAGAAGCTGCTGCCGAATTGCCGCCACGGACAGCAAAAGGGACAAGCTGCCGCCAATTTGCCACCGCGGCTGGTGGAACAAAGAAACTGCCGCCGAATTGCCACCGCCGCGGAAACACTACCGCCCCTTTGTAACTGCCGCCCCAAGCACTCTTCTTTAGGGTGCGGGGCCCTCTTAGGCGCGGGGCCCAATTCGGGGGAAATCGGTGGAATTGGCCTAAAGCCCGCCCTGACTATACATATAAAATGATGGGGTCTAAATTAGCTGTTACCACTCAAGAAAGAGATCTTGGAGTCATTGTGGATAGTTCTCTGAAAACATCCACTCAGTGTGCAACGGCAGTCAAAAAAGCAAACAGAATGCTGGGAATCATTAAGCAAGGGATAGATAATAAGACAGAAGATATCATATCTCTATATAAATCCATGGTACACCCACGTCTTGAATACTGTGTGCAGAAGTGGTCACTCTATCTCAAAAAAGATATATTGAAATTGGAAATGGTTCAGAAAAGAGCAACAAAAATGATTAGGGGTAAGGAACGGCTGCCATATGAGGAGAGATTAATAAGACTGGGACTTTTCAGCTTGGAAAAGAGATGACTAAGGGGGGATATGATTGAGGTTTATAAAATCATGACTGGTGGGGAGAAAATAAATAAGGAAGTGTTATTTACTCCTTCTCATAACACAAGAACTAGGGGTCACCAAATGAAATTAATAAGCAGCAGGTTTAAAACAAACAAAAGGAAGTATTTCTTCACACAACTCACAGTCAACCCATGGAACTCTTTGCCAGAGGATATTGTGAAGACCAAGACTATAACAAGGTTAAAAAAAGAACTAGATAAGTTCATGGAGGATAGTTCCATCAATGGCTATTAGCCAGGATGGGCAGGGATGGTGGCCCTAGCTTCTGTTTGCCAGAAGTTGTGAATGGGAGTCAGGGAATGGATCACTTGATGATTACCTGTTCTGTTCATTCCCTTTGAGGCACCTGGCATTGGCCACTGTTGGAAGACAAGATACTGGGCTAGATGGACCATTGGCCTGACCCAGTATGGCCGTTCTTGTGTTCTTATGTTCAGTCTTCATGGGCCAGTCAATCCACATAGTTGCAATGGTGGTTTCTGTGATGTGGATACTTACCCACTAAGACAGGGGTGGGCAAACTATGGCCCAGGGGCTGCATCCGGCCCTTCAGATGTTTTAATCTGGCCTCCCCTCCATGGCTCCTACGTGTAGGGGCACAGGGAGCTCCGCACACTGCCCCCTCCCTAAGCGCGGCCCCCACAGCACCCATTGGCCGGGAACCATGGCCAATGGGAGCTGCAGGGGCTGCGCCTGCACACAGGGCAGCGCACTGAGCCGTCTGGCCCGCCTCCACATAGGACATGCCGCTGCTTCCGGGAGCTGCTTGAGGTAAGTGCTGCCTGGAGCCTGCACCAACCCCCTGCCCCCTCCCACGCCCCAACCCCCTGCCCCAGCCCAGAGCACCCTCCTGCACTGCCAACCCCTCAGCCCTACCCCAGGGCCCACACCCCCAGCCGGAGCCCTCACCCCCCCACACACCCACCCCAGCCCCCTGCCCCAGCCTGGAGCCCCCTCCTGTACCCTGAACTCCTCATTTCTGGCCCCACCCCAGAGCCCACACCCCCATCCAGAGCCCTCACCTCCTCCCACACACCAACCCTCAATTTCGTGAGCATTCATGGCCCGCCTTACAATTTCCATACCCAGATGTGGCCCTCAGGCCAAAACATTTGCCCATCCCTGCACTAAGAGATGTGCTGAGACCCACTGAATCATTTAATCCAACCCTCCAAACAGCCTTCCTACAGCATCTATCTATCCTTGGTACATCCTGCCATCCCCACAGAATCTGAATGCCCCTTGGGTCCATCATTCTGATCACATACCAGCAGTTTAGAGTTTATTGGCTATGTGGTTTTCAAAGTGGTTGATTTTTTTGCATAGTTCCCCACTGCATACAGCCTATTCCTGATGCCTCTTTTCACAGGTGAGGAAACCGAGGCACAGAGCAGTGAAATGATTTGCCCGAGGCTGTACAGTCAGTCAGTGGTAGTACTGGCCTCAGACCTCAGAAGTTCCTGGCTCCCTGTCTGATGTTTCATGCACTACTCAATACTGTCACTCAATAAACTGTCCATTCCACAAGCAATAGATACCTATGTACACACCATGAATGTATCTCCATGGACATAGAAGCACATCCACTAATATGGCCAACCCACCCATTTATACATCATGAGCCAGGTCCCACAAAATCATGAGCTTATTAAACACAATACAATGCTGGAGGCTTTTCATGGGCTTTCTGGGTTTTGAGTCTTTGGGGTGGACTCAGGTCCCATTTTCCAGATTTTCTCTGCAGCCACGGAGGGCTAGAAACTGACTTTTTAATGAGAGCTGAGATTCTCCGGAATCTCCTGACTCCAGGGGCTGGGGCTGTAAGAGAAACACCAAATATCATGAGATTTCCTATCAAATCGCAGGAGTTGGCAACACAGCTTCTGTCGCTTTCTCCCGTACCACGTGTGCTTCCCCACTTGACAGAACAAACAGCTGCCCTAGTAACGCCCTGGGTCCCATAGATCCACTGGGCTCCTATGAGCCAGCTTCTCTCAGGCAGCGTTGCTGCACTGGAGTTGTGTTACCAGGGCTTCCCCACTGGACACCCAGGGTCGGCGCGCCCACTAGGCGACCCTAGGCGGTTGCCTAGGGCGCCGGGGGGGGCCGGCTCGCCGCGGCTGCCTCCCGCCCTCCCGGCTCCACGGCTGAGCCGAGAGCTGGGGGGGCGGCTGGCCGCGGCAGCCTGCCACCCTCCTGGCTCTGCGGCTGAGCTGGGAGCCGGGGGGGGGGAGGAGGCGGCAGGGAGCCGGGGGGATGCTGCCGCGGGTGGGGGGCTGAGCTGCCAGCCCGTGGGGGTGGGGGAGGAGCCATCGCGGGGGGGGGGGGGACTGGCTGCCACGGGGGGGGGGGGCAATGTTAGCTGGGGGGGGGGGCGCAGGGCTAGTGCAAGGAAGTTTCGCCTAGGGCGCAAAACTTCCTTGCACCGGCCCTGTGGACACCATTCCCAGGGACCACCCTTAATGGAAGCTCCCCAAGCAGAGGCTTTCTGTGAGGGGCTTTGCAGGGCTGGTGTGGGGGCAGGAGTTGGTTCCTGTCTCCCCAGCCTGCCCACTCCTCTTCAGGATCCCAAGGCCGCAGACTGGCTTGGGATGCAGCCCAAGGCTCTACAGTTCTCTGGCGGAGAGCTGCCAGGTTTGCAGCTAGATAAGGGATGACTTAGAGCGGATGAAATCATCAGTCCCACATTGCAGGGCCCTGGGGGAGTAGCTCTGACCCAGGTGCCAGGCTGTCCCTAGCTAGTGTGCCCAATGTGGCTAAAGTCCCCACGATCCACCCTGTTATCTTATCAGTGCCTATAAAGTGCAGTGCTAACAGGTGGGTTATCAGAAATGACCTTTATCTCTCTGCTTTCCCCTGGCTCATTCCAGTCCCTGCTGCTTGACTCACTTCCAAGCCTCCCACCCCCACTGGCCCCGCTCCCAGCCCCATTCTGGGAGCAGAAATAACCCAGTCATGGTGGACAAACACAGCTCTACAATGGGTGGCATTGTTGACACCGCATTTCTGCTCTTATTAAGGATGACCTCACAGCCCACCCTTGGCCGCTTCGCCAAGCCCCGCAGAGCAGTGAGGCTGTCTTTTGACTTGGGCACATCGAATCCGAGGGGGAACAGTGGGCTCATTGTAGAGCCGGGCTTTGTCCATCTGTCTGGTGTCTTTCTAACCCCAGCATGCACATCAGGATGCTGCCAAGGTCCCAGCGCTGAGCAACCACCAGCAGCCGCCTCCGGCCTTCGCTGGAAACCAGCATTGACTGCTCCCGAGCAGGGTCCTGCAGCTCCAGGAAGATGCTCACAGGGCGGAGAGCCACGCCCCCAGCCAGGGGCCGGGCAGGGCAGGGAGCAGCCCAACACACGCCCAGACTATCTCTTAGGGCGGGGGCTGCCCCTGCAGTCTGGCTGAGCAGCACCTCCCTCCACGTGGGCCCATAGATTTCAAGTGGGCTAAACACAACTCCAGGAACGGGTAGGCCGAAGGGGGCTCCAAGTGACTGGGAGCACACGAGCTGCCTGAGTGGATCAGAGCCGGAGTCCAGCCCGTCCAGTGTCCTGCCACCACGAGTAGCCAGTGCCAGCTGCTCTAGAGGAAGGGGCAAGACTCCCTGTTGTGCCTGGTTATTGGGCAATCTGCTCCCAGGGATGGCGCCTGAGCACATTTCCATCAGCCCCGTCCCAGCTCCCGGTTCTCTCTCCTCTCCAAGATCGGAGCAGCCTTTCCCCTGACAGCCCGATGACAGTGCGCAGGGCTGCGGGGGAGCATTGGCTGATGCCCCTTGGGATGGGATGGGTCTCACAGGGGGTCAACTTGCAAAGGCGCTTTTGGCCACCATTGCATTTGCACCTGCAGCATCAGCATGTCCTCCCCACAGTGAATCACAGTCCCCAGGACGTCCGGATAGCCTGCAAACTGCCAGGGCCAGATCGCCTGCAAACAGCCTATGAAGCTGCCTCCTGCACCAGTTGGGAGCAGGAGAGGGGAGCGTGAAATTAATCTGATGGGTCTATTTCACAGGTTATGCTTTATGCAATTGTACTCAGATTCTCTCTTCCGCTCTGGTAAAGCAATACTGTACACCCATCCCAGCTGGAGTCATGGGGAGAAGAGATAAGTGCAGGATCTGCCAAAGTGGGGGAAGAAATAAAGAGGCTGGTAGAGAAGAAGAGAGAGGGGCCTTCCCCAGCCGTAGAGATGCTGCACTGAGTGCTCGCTGAAGCAGCGGCCCTGGCTGACACCAAGCCACACAACCTGTCATGTCATCCCAGGGCTGCAGGGCTGATGTGGGGGAACTGAGGTGTTTCTAACTCCGGCCTGACCAGATGTGTTCTAGTGGGTTCCTGCTCAGTGTCAGGCATCCACACCTCCCTCCAGTGCCCTCGAGAGGAGTTCCCTGGGAGAACAAGTCCCAGCACAGCATGGGTGGCAAGTGGGCAGGAAACCTGCCCTCACACACAGAGGGAGCTGTTGAGTGTTGTATGTGACAGGCTCACCTGCCTGCTCTCCCTGCAGGGATCATGTGTCATGGATTCATCAGGGTCTGTGCTACGTCCCAGCCTTTAAACAGTCACCTGGGAGTAGCCTTTAGTGCGCCAGACAGACCCACAAGGGGCCATGCTGCTCCACAAGGGGAGGCCACGCAACCTCAGTGTCTCCGAGACTGGGCCTCAGTAGTGTAGCCAGGGGTGGAGCAGGGGGAGCGACCGCTCCCCCACTGAGCAGAAGCGGCGCCTTTTTTTGCTCCCAACACCTTTTGCTCCCAGCGCCTTTTTTTAGCTCCGCTCCCCCTGTGCTCTAAACCTGGCTATGCCACTGCTGGGCCTTCAGTCTGCCACACACCTGTGATGCACCCTGAGCAATGAGTCAGAGACTGCCCCCGCCTTGCAGGCGCGTATGTGCAGGGACCCCAGGTAGCCCTTACAAGACAGGAGGTTTCAATAGGCAGCGGGGATACAGTGCTGGAAGCCCCAGGGTAGCACAGGAAAGGGTTCGGACTGGTGGTAACTGGGGTGCCACCAGCCACACTGCTGTTGGAGCCACCACCTCGCCTTTCTCTCTCTGTCCCAGAGTGAGATCTCATGTGTCTGTGAGCCCAGCTCTGCTCCCAGGCCCCGGACCCCTCTCGTCTATGGGTACGTCTACACTGCAGAACCCACCTGCAGCAGCGCAGAGCCTGGCTCAGCTGTCAGACATCTGGGCTTGGGCTGGGACCCCAGCTCCCAGCCCCTCCCCCCTTTCCGGGGTTCAGCACCCTGGCTCCCAGCCCCTCCCCCCCCCGCTGGGGTTCAGAGCACCGGCTTCAGCCCAAGCCCCAGCATCTACACTGCGATTTTTTAGCCCCGTAGCGTGAGCCCAAGTCAGCTGACCCAGGCTCTGAGACTTGCTGCCACGGGGGGTTCCACAGTGGAGATGTACCCTGGGCTCTGCAGACACAGCCCTGCTGTGTTCACAGGTTCAGCCTGCCTGAGCTCCTGCTGTGAAGTGGTGCAGTTCGGATGCTGGGGTTCCATTGGCTTTGCCAGATCCTTCACTGCCAGGCGTTCATTCCTTAGCATCCCTAGCACCCCAGGTAGCGAGGGGACCCAAATGCCTCCTGCTCTGGCCAGGAAAAGCATTTTAACCCTGCTCCATCCAGCAGGTAACAATACCATGTCTACACTACCACTTATGTCAGCAAACCTTATGTCACTCCAGGGTGTGAACAAAACACATAGTGGTAACTATGTCAGTGGGCGAGCGTCTCCCCTGACACAGCTACCGCTGCTCATTGGGGTGGTTTAATTAGGTCAATGGAAGAGCTCTCTTCCGTCAGCACAGAGCGTCTACACGAGAGATCTTACAGTGGTACAGCTGCATTGGTGCAGCTGTGCCTGCTGTAAGCTCACTAGAATGGACATGGCCTAAAGTGAGGGGGAGGGACCAACTTCTGGAGGAGCCGTGAAACCAAGGTGCTCACCACTTGTGATCGTTACAGATCCCTGGGCATATCCATGAGAGAAGGGGCGTCTGACTAAACCCTAACACCCCAGTGTGGGAATTCCACCTTCACTATCAGGAGGACACGTTCTTCCTTTTCACATCCTACCCCAAGCAGTTATGGCATTTGTGTTGCTAAACAGCTGCCATGTTCCTCCCCAGGAGTGGCTGCAGGATGTTGGGCCCAGGCCTGCTTCCTGGTGGCTGCAAAACGAGCATCAGGCTTTTGGACACGTGCTCTGGAACTGGCACCCATAGGCCATTCCACTCCTGCGCTGGTGCACACAGGCCAAGCCAGCAGCTCCTGGCACCGTTGCCTGGAGAAAGCAGGCAGGATGGGAGATGGGGATCAAGCCAATCAGCAGCTCAGACTCTGTTCGTTTCAGTAGATAACTAACCTTTAGAGCTGCTCACCTCCTTGTAACCCTTACGCTTCCCTAGTCTGCCCACTTGCCAGCTGAACTAATGTAGGAGGCAGACCATATCCAGCCTCCCTGGTGCCCTGCCTGGGAATCTGTGAGGGCTACATACCAGGGATTGGACAGGAAGCTTCAGAGCTAGTAGCATGAACTGCTAGAGTATGAGCTAAGCTGGGGCAGTGACAGACCTTTGCTTATGTGGATACGCAGAGGAGCCCTGTAACATGCCCACCAGTGGGTTACAAGTTCACAGTCAGAGGGACTCTTGTTGGCTGTGCCTCAGTTCCCTGGGTGGCATCACCCCAGCAGCCACCTGCCAGGGGAGGAGAGAAGGGATGGCTCTGAGAGGATTGGGGAGCAACTAAAGGCATGCACCTTCAGTCAGCGAGTGGGCAGCTCCCACACTGCAAAACCCCCCAGCACTGGGGAAGGGACTGGCCCCTGGTGACAGCAAGATTGAAAGCAAGATTCGGTATTAATGAGGCTCACAGCTAAGAATGTTATTGCTCACAGCTGCATGGCATGGATCCAGCTCTGACTCTGTTCCCATAGTCCTGTCACAGCATACACTGGGCTCATCTGCCATGACCCCTCCCTGGTTGTTCCAAAGTCCTTGGGGAGGGGTGGCCCATGGCACTGCACCCTCATTGGCAACTCACCAGGAAGGTCGAGTGACTGAGCCATGAATTATAGAATCATAGGACTGGAAGGGACCTGGAGAGGTCATCTTGTCCAGTCCCCAGCACTCATGGATGGACTAAGTATTATCTAGACCATCCCTGACAAGTGTTTGTCTAACCTGCTCTTAAAAATCTCCAGTGATGGAGATTCCACAACCTCCCTAGGCAATTTATTCCAGTGCTTAACCATTTTGACAGTCAAGAAGTTTTTCCTAATGTGCAACCTAAATCTCCCTTGCTGCAATTTAAGCCCATTGCTTCTTGTCCTATCCTCAGAGGTTAAGAACAATTTTTCTCCCTCCTCCTTGTAACAACCTTTTATGTACTTGAAAACTATTATGTTCCCCTCAGTCTTCTCTTTTCCAGACTAAACAAACCCAATTTTTTCAATCTTCCCTCATAGGTCATGTTTTCTATACCTTTAATCATTTTTGTTGCTCTTCTCTGGACTTTCTCCAATTTGTCCACATCTTTGCTAAAATGTGGTGCCCAGAACTGGACACAATACTCCAGTTGAGGCCTAATCAGGGCAGAGTAGAGTGGAAGAATTCTTGTGTCTTACTTACAACACTCTTGCTAATACATCCCAGAATGATGTTCGCTTTTTGGCAACAGTGTTACACTGTTGAATCATATTTAGCTTGTTGTCCACTATGACCCCCAGATCTCTTTCTGCAGTACTCCTTCCTAGGCAGTCATTTCCCATTTTGTATGTGTACAACTGATTGATCCTTCCTAAGTGGATTACTTTGTATTTGTCCTTATTGAATTTCATTCTATTTACTTCAGACCATTTCTCCAGTTTGTCCAGATCATTTTGAATTTAATCCTATCCTCCAAAGCACTTGCAACCCCTCTCAGCTTGGCATTGTCCGAAAACTTTGTAAGTGTACTTTCTATGCCATTATCTAAATCACTGATGAAGATATTGAACAGAACCAAACCCAGAACTGATTCCTGCGGACCACTCATTATGCCCTTCTAGCTTGACTGTGAACTACTGATAACTTCTCTCTGGGATCAGTTTTCCAACCAGTTTTGCACCCACCTTATAGTAGCTCCATGTAGGTTGCATTTCCCTAGTTTGTTTATGAGAAAGTCATGCAAGAAGGTATCAAAAGCTTTACTAAAGTCAAGATATACCATGTCTACTGCTTCCCCCCTGTACACAAGGCTTGTTACCTTGTCAAAGAAAGCTATAAGGTTGGTTTGACATAATTTGTTCTTGACAAATCCATGCTGACTGTTACTTATCACCTTATTATCTTCTAGATGTTTGCAAACTGATTGCTTAATTATTTGCTCCATTATCTTTCTGGGCAGGGAAGTTAATCTGACTGGTCTGTAATTCCATGGGTTGCCCTTATTTCCCTTTTAATCGATTGGCACTATATTTATCCTTTTCCAGGCTTATGGAATCTCTCCCGTCATCCATGACTTTTCAAAGATAATCGCTAATGGCTCAGATATCTCCTCAGTCAGCTCCTTGAGTATTCTAGGACGCATTTCATCAGGTCCTGGTGACTTGAAGACATCTAACCTAAGTAATTTTTAACTTGTTCTTTCCCTATTTTAGCCTCTTCTGATCCTACCTCATTTTCACTAGCATTCACTGTTAGACTTCCAATCACCACCAACCTTCTTGGTGAAAACCAAAACAAAGAAGTCATTAAGCATCTCTGCCATTTCCACATTTTCTGTTATTGTTTCCCCCCCGTCATTGAGTAACAGGCCTACCCAGTCCTTGGTCTTCCTCTTGCTTCTAATGTATTTGTAGAATGTTTTCTTGTTACCCTTTGTCTCTAGGTAGTTTGATCTTGTTTTGTGCCTTGGCCTTTCTAATTTTGTCCCTACATACTTGTGTTATTTTTTTTATATTCATCCTTTGTAATTTGACATAGTTTCCACTTTTTGTAGGACTCTTTTTTTGAGTTCCAGATCACTGAAGATCTCCTGGTTAAGCCAGGATGGTCTCTTGCCATACTTCCTATCTTTCTTACGCAGTGGAATAGTTAGCTCTTGTGCCCTTAATAATGTCCCTTTGAAAAACTGCCAACCGTCTTCAATTGTTTTCCCCCTTAGACTTGCTTCCCATGGGAATTTACCTACCAGCTGCCTGAGTTTTATAAAGTCTGCCTTCTTCTGAAGACAGACACAAAGTGATGGGCGCAGGCGGAGAACCAGAGCAAACCACTGGCCCCAACACGGCCCTTCTAGACCAGAGCTTAGGCATGCTGGAAGTTCCTCCTGGCACCACCTGCACTGTACTGTGTCTGTGCAGAGAGACCTTTGGGCACTGGGGCTGCCAGGCCAGCGACATGTCCTTACTCCCCTAGCACCAGGGCCCCACACAGTGCTTGAACTCAGCACAGACAAACACAGGACAACGGGACCCAGCCCCGAAGGCTTTACAGCCTCACGCTACAAAGAGGTACAGTCTGCACCGGTCAGCACATGGAATGTGTGGGCATTAGGGTGCCCTGGCCTCGGGGCCTCTAGCACTTTCCTTTCATTAGGAATCTCTAGTTCAGTCTATGAATGAGGGGTTTGGAAAGGACAGACAAAAGGCTTCTGGTAAGGGTTGCTAGGAAGGGTGTCCCAAGCTTGGAAGTGCCATGGAAAGACCAGGAGGGTCCTGGAGGATAGAGTGTTGGGCAGACACTGGGAAGAAGTGAGCTCAGAAGGAATGACGTGGCTAAGCAAATACAGAGTGTAATTTATAGAGGGTCACCAGCTGGAGCTGTTCCAGATGGGTTTACAAATTGTGCTGAACTGAGGGCTTGTCTACACTTACATTTTATAGCTCTCTAACTTGCTGGCTCAGGGGGGTGAAAAATCACCCCCCTGAGTGCAGCAAGTCTGAGCGCTTTAAAGTGCTAGTGTGGACAGGCTCCGAGCGCTGGGAGCCGTTCTCCCAGCGCTTGGAGCTAATCCCCTCGTTGAGGTTGATTACCAGGAACCACACTCGCACTTCAAAGTGCTGCCGTGGGAGCATTCCCGTGACAGTGCTTTGAAGTTTCCAGTGTAGCCATGCCCTGAGTGTGTTAGGGTGACCAGATGTCCCGATTTTATAGGGACAGTCCTGATTTTGGGGTCTTTTTCTTAAATAGGCTCCTATTACTGCCCCCCCCCCCAACCCCTGTCCTGATGTTTCACACTTGCTGGCTGGTCACCCTAGAGTGTGTAGGCAGTTAGATCTTGGCGAAATGCTGGGCTCATTGTAGTTCTTTAGAGAAGCAGTTCTGTAGACATCAGTAAAAGTTTGTTCTGTGCCTGAGGCTCTGTGACTGGATCATTACATAGCTAGAGAGCTGTTGGCTATCAAACACAAGCACATGGTGTCAGCAGCGTCTTGCACAGTGTTTTATAGCTCTCCAAACATTCCCTCATGAATCATCCCATGCACCCGGGAGTGGGCTCAGGATTATCCTCCCCATTTTGTGCAGGGGGCAAATGAGGCAGAGAGCAGCAAAGTGACTTGCCCAGGGCTGTAGAGGAAGTCAGAATCACAGCCATGATTACACCATAGGAGTTCCTGGCTTCCAGACCTTGCCCTGAGTTAAAGCGAAGCTTGACCTGATGGAGAGAAAGGGGGAACAGCCAGTGCCCTGAGCGATGGCAAATGGAAGGACTGACAACAAGAGTAACTCACGCATAATCCTTCATCCAGCATCCCCCCAGCACTTCACAAACCGCACCCTACCTGTGTGAGAGTAATAACTGACAGATGGGCATATGGAGGCTAAGGCCCAACTTTTCACAAGTGGCTCCTGATTTTGAGTGCCTGGCCTCGGCCACCCCCCACAGAGGTGACAATGTTTGTGAGAGCTGCAGGAGATCAGCACTTCCTGCAAACCAGACTCCAAGTGTCCCCTCTAAAGCCCACAGAATTAGAGGCTGCTTGTGAAAATGAGCGCCTGATTGATGTACTACCAGATGGGTGCACAACTGGTTGAAACTCCATATCCAAGGAGTAATTATCAAACTGGGAGAACATATTTAGTCATAGGCGCCAACTTCCGGTGGTGCCAGTGGGGGCTGAAGCCAGGTGTCAGGGGTGGGGCCCCGCCCTGACGCCGGGCCCTGCCCCCAATGCCAGGCGATGTGGCGGGGCCCCACCCCCGACACCGGGCCCCACCCCCGACACCGGGTGACGTTGCGGGGCCCCGCCCCCAACGCCGACGCAACGTCGCCCAGTGTCGGGGGTGGGGCCCCACAACGTCTCCTGGTGCTGAGGTGAGCTTGCCGCGGGTCCCAGGACTGGCGGGGAGCTGGGCGCGGGCCCCGGGAATGGCGGGGAGCTGCCGGTGGGTGCTCTGCACCCACCAATTTTTCCCCATGGGTGCTCCAGCTCTGGAGCACCCACAGAGTTGGTGCCTATGTGTTTAGTGGGGTCCTGCAGGGGTCAGTCCTGGGTCTGGTACCATTCAACATTTTCATTAATGACTTGGATAACAGAGTGGAAAGTATACTTATAAAATCTGCAGATGAGAGGGGTTGCAGCTGAGAGGGGTTGCAGCACATTGAAGGACAGGATTAGAATTCAAAACAACCTTGACTAATTGGAGATTGGTTTGAAATCAGCAAGATGAAATTCAATAAAGACAAGTGCAAAGTACTTCACTGAGGAAGGAAAAACCGAATGCACAACTACAAAAAGGGAAATAACTGGCTGAGTGGTCGTACTGCTGCAAAGGAGCCAGGGGATTATAGTGGATCAAAAACTGAATATGAGCCAACCATGGGATGCATCTGCAGAAAAGGATCATATCATTCTGGGGTGTACTAACAGGTTTGTTGTACGTAAGACATGGGAGGTAATTGTCCCGCTCTGCTGGGCACTGGTGAGGTCCCAGCTGGGGTCCTTGGTCCAAGTCTGAGCACCACGCTTTAGGAAAGGTGGACAAATTGGAGAGAGTCCAGGAGACAGCAACGAAAATGATAAACAGATTTAGAAAACCTGATTTATGAGGAAAGGTTAAAGAAAATGGGCATGTTTAGACTTGAGAAAAGAAGGCTGAGAATATCTGAAGGGCTGTTATAAAGAGGACAGTGATCTATTGTTCTCCATGTCCACTGAAGGCAGGACAAGAAGTAATGGGCTTCATCTGCAGCAAGGGTGATTTAGATTAGACATTAGGAAAAGCTTTCTGACTATACTGATAGTTAAGTAGTGGAATAGGTTACTAAACGAGGTTCTGGAATCCCCGTCCTTGGAGGTTTTTAAAAACAGGTTGGAAAAACATGTATCAGGAACAGTTTTGATATGTTTGGTCCTGCCTCAGCGTGGGGATGGGAGAGAATGGACTAGATGACCTCTCGAGGTCCCTTCCAGACTTACAAGTCTATGATTTGCAAGCCAATGGGAGATTGGGTAAGAGAACCCAGAAGTCCTGGGTTGCAGTCCTCTGTTCTAACCACTAGGCAACATACCTAAGGAAACAAACAACCAAAACTAATTACTATTTTGAAACTCTGGGCACAGTTAATTCATGGTGTAACTCCTTGGGGTTTCACCAAGGATGGATTTAGCTTTGGGTACTATGGCAACAACTAAACTACAGGGAGTGGTGAGGAAAGTAAGGACTATTTCCCTGTTTCCAAGTATCTTTCACAATACCTGACACCTCTTACAAGCTGCTCTTTAACATTTATCACACATTGTAAAACCATGAATCTCCTGGCAGGCAGGTGAGTGACTTTCATTAACCCCAAGATTAAGTGACTTGCTCAAGGTCCTGGAGGGGGCATGACAGCGCCCGGGCTCCTGAAACCCAGACCCGTGCTCAGCTCACTAAGGCACTGCTGCCAAATTCCCAGCACTGGAGAGTGTGAACTGCAAACAGCCGGAGAACACGAGTGCGCTAGAGATGATCAGAGCATGGCACTGAGGGGCTGAAAGGCAGCCAGGGAGAGATCGCGGCAGCAAAGGAGTGCCAGCATGTGCCCTAAGCTCTGGTCATTCCCCAGTCCCCTGCAAGCGGGTGGATGTCCTGTCTCCGCTCGCTTGTAATCCCATGTCTGGCAGCCTGTAGAAGAGATTCTGCAGCATGTTGGGGCAGCTGATTGATAATAAGCTCTGTGGGGCAGGGGGTGTCTCTCACTATGGGTCTGCACAGCACCTAGCACAGAACAAGGAGTAATGGTCTCAAGTTGCAGAGGGGGAGGTTTAGGTTGGATATTAGGAAAAACTTTTTCACTAGTAGGGTGGTGAAGAACTGGAATGGGTTATGTAGGGAGGTGGTGGAATCTCCTTCCTTAGAGGTTTTTAAGGTCAGGCTTGACAAAGCCTTGGCTGGTGGGATGATTTAGTTGGGATTGGTCCTGCTTTGAGCAGGGGGTTGGACTAGATGACCTCCTGAGGTCCCTTCCAACCCTGAGATTCTATGATTCTATGATTCTAAGCTGGGGAGCCCTGATAAATGCAAGGCTCTGGCAGTGGCCCTTAGGGAAAGGGGTGAACCAGCTGGGGCAGGGGATGCTGTGCCCAGAAGCTAGAGGGTTGTTTTGGGAGGGTGGACGGACCCCCCTGAGTGGGAAACTAGGAGAGCGGAACGCTGGCTCAAGTCCAGGGGATCTGGGATCGCAGTGCTGCTATTGATTCTTGGGTGGGTGTCTTGGAGGGGGTGTCCCTCGAGAGGGGAATAGGAAAAACCTGCTGTGTCTCTCGGTGTGTATTGTAGGAATGGGAGAGGTGCTTTATCACAAGGCTTTTGGGGCAGCACAGAATAAATTATGCTCAGAGATGGGCTTTGTATCAGATACTTCCTTTCGTGGGTGGAAAACTGAGGCAGGCACACCTGGCTTCTTCTGGAGGCTGCCTAGGGTGGTGCCTTGTCACGGGCCCCATTGGAAAGGCTGCATCCCTCCACTGGTGGTGGATCTGACCGTAAAACTGGCTTTGCATTTGTCTCCTCACACAGAGAGCAGCTCCCGCACTTTCCCTGCAACGGGACTTTCAGTTGAGGGTGTGGGGAGAAGGGCAGTAACCCCCCAGGGGGAGTGCAGGGTGTGCATCACCCGCAGCAGCTCTGAGCACCCAGTGGCTACTGCCCGCTGTCCACATGCTCAGTCCTTTAAAGGGAGGAGTCCAGAAAGGAATAAAAGGCCCCAGTGGCCAGGAGAAAACTGCTGACTGGTGCAATTGTTATGGGAGGAAGGAGCTGGTGACATTTATCTTGGCTATGGCCAGACCTGGAGTCAGGAAGTGATGTGCCTCCAGAGCACGTGGGCAGGAACTGTGAGGGGCTGGCCTCCCTTGTCTCTCTTCACTGTGGGGGATGATCCACCTCCCAACCCACCCATACTGTGTCTTAGGGCTGAGCTGCACCTCCCTCCATGTGGGCCCATAGATTTCAAGAGGGTTAAACACAACTCCAGGAAGGGCTAGGCTGAATGGGGCTCCAAGCGACTGGGAGCACACGAGCTGCTCGACTGGATCGGAGCCGGGGTTCAGCTCATCCAGGGTCCAGCTGGCACTTGCAGTGGCTGGTGCCAGCTGCTCTAGAGGAAGGGGCAAGACTCCCTGTAATGCAATCTGCTCCCAGGGATGACGCCTGAGCACATTTCCACCAGCCCCGTCCCAGCTCCCGGTTCTCTCTCTGCTCTGAGATTGGATGTGATTTCCCCTGACAGCCCGGTGACGGTGCGCAGGGCTGCAGGGGAGCATTGGCTGAAGCCCGTTGGGATGGGTTGGGTCTCACAGGGGGTCAACTTGCAAAGGCACTTTTGACCACCGTTGCATTTGCACCTGCAGCACCAGCACGTACTTCCCTCAGAGTCACAGTCCCTATTTGTTAGGCTCCTATGTGGGTATCCTCCACAATCAAAGCCTGCAAGGATGGGGTTGCTGGTGGCACAGAGAGGCTGGCAGAGGGCTGGCAGAGTGGGATGCCCTGCTGTATACTCTGTTCTTTCTCTCTTTCTGTGTCCTCTGGTCTGTGTTCATAGCTGGGGATACATGCGG
Organism: Macrochelys suwanniensis; assembly: GCA_033296515.1. Lineage (NCBI taxonomy): Eukaryota > Metazoa > Chordata > Testudines > Chelydridae > Macrochelys > Macrochelys suwanniensis. The sequence goes on along the minus strand of CM065778.1, from coordinate 72,091,268 downwards.
CTTGTGCAGACTGAGGAATGCCCCTGCCAACCACTGCCAGCCTTGCCTGCCTCTGTATCCGGGTGGCAGGGACTCACTCAGGGGCAGGGCATCTCCTGGGGACCATTGTTCCTCAGTTGCTCTTTGGGCAATGATGGCGGCAGTGCAGAGCTGCCCTTATACTTCCACCAGGGCTGGCCTGCCACTCCCCTTCACCTCTTTTTTTCATCCCTTTTCAGCCACCAGCTGAGGAGCTGCCAGGAAGCCATCCACAGGGCATGAGTTTAACTGGTGCTGCTAAGCCCAGGGCCTCTTCCACGCAGGCTTGAGCACCATCTACCAGCATGTTAACTATGAACAGACTGTTTACATATCCTCAGCCTCTCTGGTAGCAGGAATCTGGTCACATGGCAGATGAGATGGTTTGCATCAGCCATGCAGAGTCCGGGTCATTGCACTGCAGAACCTAGTCAGAGCTGCCCACTCCTGGCCCTGGCCAAAGAAGATGGGCATGCAGCTCTCTGGCCCCTGGACGTATTGTGGTTGCTTTGCTGCACAGAGCAGTGGGTCGCCATGCTGTGCAAACTGAGAGCAGCACGTCGCACCATCATTACAACCCCACTATGTCCCTGCGAGCCAGGGGCCCCAAAGCTTTGCATTTCAAGGGGTGCCTGTCTGAGCCTGTGCAAGGTCCCACCCCCGGCTCCACAACCCTCACCATCCGTGAACAGCCCTTCACTAAGCAGGCCCAGGTTTCCAGCCTGTGGCTCATGTCTCCTGCTAAACGTAGCGAAAGGACCAGCCCGTGGCTCGGGCCATCTCAGTCAAATCAGCTAACCACCCAAGGCCCCAAAACTAAATCCAAGCGAGAAACCATCATCACCTCCTCTATATCACCATCTTGGTCAGCCCTGTAGCATCCTGGCCAATGCAGCAAACAGTTTGACCCCAGCCCACAACGTGCTCAGCAGCCTAGGCCAGCACCTACAACACCAATATATTTGTCACTGGGAGGAACAGATCCAAACCAACACTACTCCAGAGAGCCCTGCACAGAGAGCCCAGTTGTGTGGTGCACTGGGCTGAGACTCAAGAATCCTGGGTTCTGGAGCTAGCTCTGCCACTGGCCTGCTGGGTGACCTTGGGCAAGTCACGTTGCTGTTCCAGGCCTCAGTTTCAACCATCTGTAAAACAGGGATAATGATCCTGACCTTTTTTAAAGACGTGAAGCACAGCAGCTGAAAAGGGCTCAGTATTATTCTCACACTAGCACACAGCCTCACCACAGCGATGTGCACAGCTAAGGCAGAATCAACAGCCCTAGGGACAAAGCACAGTCCACCCCCGAGGGGTCGGCTGATCAGGAAAAAAACACCATGACTGCTTCCAGGGGTGCAACAAGGGCAGAGGGAGGGAGAGGTCCCAGCCGGTCCCAGTCTTTCCATGGGGGGGATGGTCCCAGCCAATTTGTCACACCCAAAAAAACCCCAAAAAACCCTTCCGGTCGCCGAACTTGTTGAGCAAAAAAAACGGAAGGAAGAAGCCCGGATATCGGGACGCGGGACAAAAGAAGAAAAATCGGGACGTCTGGTCACCCTACACCCACCTGCCACTTTCCAAACTCTGGGCCGGTGGTTCCTCACGCTGCCTCCTTCACCTCTTCTGCTTCTGGATTCATGCTGCACTTGCCAGGTAACCTAGGCCTCCTGGGCCGCCCCACTTAGGAAATGCCGGGTGCGCCCCTACCTGACTCTGGGGGAAGGAGAGAAATAGTCCCGATGGCAGCATGTTCTAGTCTCCGAGAGTCACAGACTCATCAGTCAGAAGGGACCATTGTGATCATCTAGTCTGACCTTCTGCCCTTCGCAGGCCACAGAACCTCACCCACATGCCTGTAACAGACCCCTAACTCTGGCTGAGTTACTGATATCCTCACATCATGGGTTAAAGACTTCACGTTACAGAGAATCCACCATTTACACTAGTTTAAACCTGCAAGTGACTCGTGCCCCACGCTGCAGAGGAAGGTAAAAAAAACCCAGGGTCGCTGCCAATCTAACTTGAGGGAAAATTCCTTCCAGACCCCAAATATGGCGATCGGTTAGACCCTGCGCATGTGGGTGAGACTCACCAGGCAGATACCTGGGGAAGAATTCTCTGTAGTAACTCCAAGCTCTCCCCATCCAGTGTCCCATCACCGGCCTTTGGGGATTAGTCACCTGTCACCAGGCAGGAGGGGCCATTGCTGAGATGGGAGCACAGTGTGCGAGCCATGCTGGGTGGGTTGTCCCTGCCTCTGTTGCACACCTTGGTGCTCAGTCCCATTTTTACAGCCCCCATACCTAAGTTGCTGTGCTAATAAAGGCCTATGAATTGACTAGAACGGGGCTCTGCCTGGAGCTATCAGACAGTTGCTCTTTGCTGCCACTGTGAGGATAGAGTGGGGAAAGTGGTGTGTAGTAAGGAAAGAAAGGACTTGACTGACACCTGCTGGGGAACACTTGTGTTGTTTTAAACCAGGAAACGCTGACCATCAGCTGTATCTCAGGGGATATGGACATAGGCGGCTTTTGTCGGCGCCGGTAGGTCCTCGTGCCCCCGGCCCCCCCTAACTCCACCCCCCGCCCCTTCCCCAAATCCCCGCCCCCCTCCCCCGGGGAAAAATTGGTGGGTGCTAAGCACCCACCGGCAGCTCCCCGCCAGCCCCCGCCCCCGCGCCCAGCTCACCTTGGCTTCCAGGTTCCCGCCAGAGGTGCCTCCTGCTGAAGCCGCTTTTTTTAGCTTTTTCGCGCAGCCGCCCACCTGTCAGCTGTTTGGCGGGCGGCGGGCCTTGGGGGAGGGGTATGGGGAGGAGCACCCATGGAGTCCGCGCCTATGGATATGGACACTACAAGCATTATGGGAGAACCACAGCACCGCGTCGCTGTGGTGTAGACACTTGCTACAGCGATGGCAGAGGTTTTCCCATCAACGTAGTTAACCCACATCTTCAAGAGGTGGTAGCTAGATCGCTGGAAGAATTCTTCCGTCGACCTAGGGGTGTCTACACTGGGGCTTAAGTCATCTTAGCTACCTCTCACAGTGTTGTGAATGTTTCATGCCCCGAGTGATGTAGCTAGCTCAGTAACTTCTCGGGATAAGAGAGAAAAATTCAAAGTTAAAGCTACCTTGAAAAGCCCAAGAAAACCTCCATTGTCAACTGGCGATGCAGCGCTAATGCACCCCAGATAACCTTAATGCTGACCTCTTCACCTTGGCGGAAATAGCAGAGGGGACAGGCAATGTCCCAGCCAGCATCTCTCTGCAGTGCAACAGATTTTGAGGACTCCTGTGAGAAATTCACTGACTCATAGACTTTAAGGTCAGAAGGGACCATTATGATCATCTAGTCTGACCTCCTGCACAATGCAGGCCACAGAATCTCACCCACCCACTCCTGGAATAATCCTCTCACCTATGTCTCAGCTATTGAAGTCCTCAAATCATGGTTTAAAGACTTCAAGATGCAGAGAATCCTCCGGTAAGTGACCCGTGCCCCATGCTGCAGAGGAAGGCAAAAAACCTCCAGGGCCTCTGCCAATCTACCCTGGAGGAAAATTCCTTCCCGACCCCAAATAGGGCGATCAGCTGAACCCCGAGCATGTGGGCAAGACTCACCAGCCAGACACCCAGGAAAAAGTTCTCTGTAGTAACTTCTAACATCCCATCATTGACCATTGGTCCTATTTACCACTGATGGCAATTAATTGACCTTTGACTAAGATCATGTTATCCCATCAAACCATCCCCTCCATAAACGTATCTAGCTTAATCTTGAAGCCAGTTAGGTCTTTTGCCCCCACTGCTTCCCTTGGAAGGCTGTTCCAGAACTTCACTCCTCTGATGGGTTAGAAACCTTCGTCTAATTTCAAGTCTAAACTTCCTGATGGCCAGTTTATATCCATTTGTTCTTGTGTCCACATTGGTACTGAGCTGAAATAATTCCTCTCCCTCCCTGGTATTTATCCCTCTGATATATTTAAAGAGAGCAATCATATCTCCCCTCAGCCTTCTTTTGGTTAAGGTAAACAAACCAAGCTCCTTGAGTCTCCTTTCATACGACAGGTTTTCCATTCCTCGGATCATCCTAGTGGCCCTTCTTTGTACCTGTTCCAGTTTGAATTCATCCTTCTTAAACATGGGAGACCAGAACTGCACACAGTATTCCAAATGAGGTCTTACCAATGCCTTGTATAACGGTACTAACATCTCCTTATTTCTACTAGAAATACCTCGCCTAATGCATCCCAAGACCGCATTAGCTTTTTTCACGGCCACATCACATTGGACTGTAGGTGTAGCTGAGCACAGCGTTGGGCCTATGAACTCCAGCGAGCGTGCACAAGTATAGCTCACAGCAGAGTCAGAAGAATCTGATCTTGAAGAATCCCAAGAGACTGCAGCTGCAGGGTTGACACATGGGCGTGAGAAGATATTTAAAGGTACGGCTGCTCTGCAGCAGGAGGTGGAATTTCCAGCTTGGGTGAAGGTACAAGTGCTAGTCTGATCAAGCTAGAGTGCTAGAAAGATCAGTGTAGCCCCAGCAACGTGGGAATAAAGACAGGCTAGGCCTACATACCTAGAGTCTCCGAAGAGTTTGTATGCGGGGGGAGGTAGCCTAAGCCGCCCCAGCACCACTGCAGTTTCGCTGCTATTTCTAATGGACTAGGTCAATCGGAGCTGGTCCATGTATGTCTATCCGAACTGGCCATTACCCCTGCAGCTGCAGTGTAGCCCTACCCTAAGATACATGGGACCAAAACCATAATGGGCTTTGTAGCTCATTGGGCCCACAGTGGGCACTGGAGCCTTGTGATGCACTCAGAAACCAACAGGAAGCAGGAGCAACCCATGGAGCTCCATGTGTGAAATCCCACACAACCAGCATGGAGAGGTCAAGCCCTAGTCTCTGGGGGCTCCTCAGTCTAGTGCACAGAAGTTATCTAAGCCAAGGAGAGTGAGGCCTATTTCCCTATTTCCATCTGACATGCACAATTCCCCACCCCTCTCACAAGCTGCTCTTTAACCTTTATCACACATTGTAAAACCATGAATCTCCTGGCAGGCAAGTGAGAGACTTTCATAAACCCCAAGATTAAGTGACGTGCTCAAGGTCATGGAGGGGGCATGACAGCACCAGGGCTCCTGGCTCCCAGGCCTGTGTTCAGGTCACTAAGGCCCTGCTGCCAAATTCCCAGCACTGGAGAACTGCAAACAGTCGAGCAGCCAGAGAACATGAGTGCGCTAGAGATGATCGGAGAATGGCACTGAGAGGTTGAAAGGCAGTAAGGGAAAGATCGCAGCAGCAAAGGAGTGCCAGCGTGTGCCCTAAGCTCTGGTCATTCCCCAGTTCCCTGCAAGCGGGTGGGCGTCCTGTCTCCGCTCTCTTGTAATCCCATGTCTAGCAGCCTGTAAAAGAGATTCTGCAACATGTTGGGCAGCTGATTGATTGTAAGCTCTGTGGGGCAGGGGCTGTCTCTCACTATGGGTCTGCACAGCACCTAGCACAGTGGGGCCCTGATCTTGGCTGGGGCTTGTCACAGGGTGGAACCTCGCCCTTTAAGAGGGAAGAGGCCAATGTCCTGGTGACTAATTTGTTGACCCCCAATTGGGCTTAAGAGAGGGCAGCTGGGTGAAAACTGCCTGAGACCAGAGGAGATGGGGAGCAACTGGAGACAGAGGAGCAGCGGAGAGCTGGTGAGAAGTGCTTGGCAGAGACACTAGGGTAGTACAGGGAACCTGGGAGAGAAAGCGGGGACCTGGTGGGAGCTGGAAGAGAATGGTTGGCGGGAACTGACCAAAGGTGGGCCCTCCTGAGGAGCAGATGGCTTGGGAGAAGGCTCTGGGAAAAGGGGAAGAGCCAACTTGTGCTAGAGAGGCTGAAACAGACCCCAGAAGCAAGAGGGTTGTGGCTGGAGGGTAGATCCCTGATGCAGGTGTAGGGCTGTCAGGCAGAGAGAGCTGGCGAGTGGAATGCTGCGGGGAGCTTTCTCTGAGCAGACCTAACTTGGGGTTGTGAGAGACGAGTTCTGAGACTGGTCTCCCTTGGCTGGAGGGGTGGATAGTGGTGCCCTGGGGGAGGGTTGTTAGGTAAAAAAGTCAGCTTGTCCTACTTACCCCTCATTGCCCGGGTTGGGCGGAGTTGGTTTGGAACTCCAAAGCTGTCAGAGACCATTAAAAGAAGTACACCAACACTAGTAACTTTGATCAAAGGGCTCATACCCCCCTCAGGCAGGTAGCTTTGAGGGCGTATGGCAACTTTATTGGAACAGAAGCTGGATATTTATACACTGCACATGACAGAGGTGGTCCCTTCTATGACGGGAACACTTACAAGGAATAATAAATCATTAGGCGCTTCCTGTAAAATATTATCGTGAGGGTCCACACAGGGACCACAGTCTTAGAACAGGAACATCCTGCCCTTATCTGTAGCAGATGGTTTGACTCCACATAACAAGGGCAGGAAGAGAGATAAGGGACCAGGCCTAGCCTTGAAGGAAGACAGATAAAGGACCAGGCCTAGCCCAGGGACTTGGCCCAAATATCACCCAACAGGGTCAAATGGAATGCTGGTAGATGGTCACATGGGTGACCTGGAAGTGACCCCCCCCACACACACCCCGGCAAGGGAAATTGCTGTAGTTCAGGTTACTGTGGGAATTGGAGACTGGTTTTACTACAAGGGTTTGGGGGAACTACTGTGCTGGTGGAGATGAATAAGTTGTGCCCAAAGGTGAGAGGTTGTACTGGATGCTGTGAGACTATGCTCCTTTCATGGGTGAATGGAGGGGAAACTGAGGCAGACACACCTGTTCTGCTGTAGCCTGCCACAGGAGGGCACTCAAGGAGAAGCCACCAATGGCAGGGCCTCTAATCTACTGTAACACAGCTAATAACTTTCGTCCAGGTCTCTGACAGACCATTAAATAGCAATCTTGTCTTTTTAGCCTCCTGCAAAGCTACCTGCAGATTTCACATGCATGTTTCCTGACCACATGACGATTAGCTAGACAAGGGCTTGTGGCTCAGGGGAGAAGCCCATTCAAACAGCTGCTTAAAAACAAACCAACATTTCTCTGCAAGGTAAAAAAAAATGCCTGGCTCCTCCCATTAAACCTCAGTGGTCCTGCTGGCATTATACATTCAGCCATCCTCCTGTGCCGGCCAGATAGCTGGGCTGGGGAAAAGAGCCCTGATTTCTGACTTGCTCTTTGTATTGTGAGGGGAGCTGCCAGATGTTTGCAGTTGATACGCCGCAGTCCGACGTACATGTACAATGTGCATCACAGCCCTTCCGGCCATGATAAAGCCTGTGTGAAAGGAACAGCAGCATGGCGTGTGGGTAGAGGGCTGGTGTGCAGATCAGTCACTGACAGGGGTCTGGCCTAGAGGACACTGATGAACTGAGCACTTCTTTGGAAGCAGCTCCAAGATTTTCCAGTACCTGTTTGCTAACAGCATGGCAAAAACCTGCCCCGGAGGTGGGGCTGCCCTGGGGTGAATGACGGTGTTACCTACCAGAGCCATCCTGCTGGCAGAGGGCAGGAGGGCTCCAGATGGGCACCAGGCAGGGGCATGTTGCTGCCCTAAGATGACAGCAGAGGCATGTGCTGGCTGGAGGGGATGGCAGACCATCCTCCTTCAGGCGTGGGGGTCCAGCCAGCTTGGTGCCCATCCCTTGAGGTCTCTTGAGCACTCGGCTGGATTCCTGCTTTGCTGGAGCAGAGGACAGGAGGGACAAAAAGTCTCTCTCTCCACCAACGTGCCTGCTCATTGAGGCAGGGTTGGCACCGATCTGGAAGGCAGGGCAGTGGTTTACTGGGGCTGATTCTTGCTCTACCAGAGTAAATCAGGACTAAATGCACCAAAGTCTATGGGTTACACCTCAGTGGGAGCGAGAGGACAGCCAAGCCCGGGTTTTGAGAGGGAGTGGGTTGGCGGGGGAGGGGTGGGGAAAGACCCATGGAAAACAAACTCCTCTGTGTGGTGCTGAAGTCACAGAGTGGGTGTTCAGTGCTGGCCTCACTCTGCTCCCACTGAAGTCAATGGTAAAACTCCCCTTGCCGTCCATGGCAGCCGTGCTAGACAAATGCTGAGGACCCCACCCTATTGTTAAGCCAGAGCCATCTCTCCTGCTCATGGGGCCTGATCCAGCCTTGCCTCCCCCACCCCCCTGGGAACTGGGGGAGCTTGGGTGCAGCAGAAGTTGTGAAAGTTTGCAGCTCCCGGGGGAGGGGAACCTCTTATGCACTGATGAGCTCAGCTCCCTTGAGACGCCCTGCACCCCAGGGCATGGGACTGGGAGGGGCACAGCTGGTAGCTCTATGCCAATGCACACCACTGCAAAATCCCTGCAGGGCCAGTCTTACACTGAATAGCTAGTTCTACTCTCCACTGTGGAGCTAGTGGGATCTCTATGGAGACATGAAACGTGTTAACCCTTTGGAGCCTGGACACCCAACTGACTAGCTTGGAAAACGCCAGTGTTTCTATGGTTGTGGGCAGTATTGCAGCCATGTCGGTCCCAGGATATTCGAAAGACAAGGTGGGTGAGGTAATGTCTCTTATTGGACCAACTTCAGTTGGTGAGAGAGACAAGCATTCGAGCTACACAAAGCTCTTCCTGAGGAATCATTTTGACTTTCTCATTTCATTTCAATAAGTTAAAAATGTTTTGACTTTATCCCTTTGTTTAATTCATTTTGACTCTTATATGATAGTAATTGTAATACACTATTATGTTATGCTGCTCATATTCAGTATTTTATACTGGAATATTCATTTTAATGCTATCTTTATATGGTATGTTGAAGTGTAAATATAGCATGTAGATGGTATCAAAACAAAATGATTCAATGTTATTTAAACAAAATGTTTCCATATTATCCAAATTAAACTTTTCAGTGTGTCTGAATCAAAATTTTTTTGGGAATTCTGTCTTGTGAAAAGTTTCCAAACTTTGACTTTCTGTTCCAATTCAGAATGAAAACAAATGTTGGCATTTCCTGCAGATGGAAGCTCTGTTTTCTGACCAACTCTACTAAGTATGTTATTCTGGGGGATCGACCAAACTCCTGTCAAAGCCAATTCCATGGTCATTCCATCAGTCACTGGAATCATTCCCTGGCCTATGTGCTCAGCTCCAAGGGAGCATGCAGCTGGAATAGGAGCCTGTGTTCATGGAGCCGGACAGCTGATGGCATGGGGGACTGGCCCATCCCTGGATCCTCAAGAGGGTTAGTGCTTGGAAGGTTACATAGGGGAGCATCTAAACAGTGGGCCTGTAGTGGAGGAAATGCTGCCTGCCAAGTTCAGCCCCGCACTTGACCGGCTTTGTCAGAAATAAATAATGAAAGGGGAAGTAACGAGCCAGGAATCAGACTGCGCTCGATACGGAGAATCCCTTGATCAAAACATCCAGGTTGCGTCGTCAGCAGTTTCACCATCGCAGCAAGAGAGGATGCCTTGTGGCATCACGTTGCCGTGCATGAGGGGGCAGATTTGCTTTTATGTCTCTAACATCACAAGCTAATGGCCCATCAGTGTTTCACAGCCTGCCCAATAAATCGATTCCTGCACTTTTAGGCACTCTTTGCGCAACTTTAGTCTTGGGGAGGGTCTTCTGAGGCTATTTGCCTTATTAAACAGGAGACTCTTGCAATGTGTCTGACACCAGGTCATTTGTTTGCTTGTATGGCTATTACCTGCAGGTAGCAGATTTGCACCTAAGGAATGATTCAGCCAGGGCTTTTACACTAGAAAGCTGTGCTACTGATATAATATAACCCCTTACATGGCACAGTAATATCAGTATAAAGGTGTTTCATGCTGGAATAGCTATTACAGTATATGTCACTCTATACCAATATGACTGCATCCCCATTAGGACTTTTACCAGGATAACTATTTCAGTTAAAAAAAATCACATTAGTAACTGATATATTTATGCCAACAAAACTTTCAAATGTAGATTAGGCCTTAGGTAGTGAATATACTTTTACTAGTGCTGTGCACAGTTTCTAAGAAGAATTGCACTACAACTGGCAACAAGCATTTCTCCAAGATCTAGCTGCCTATGCATTCTGTTAAATAGACTTTGTGAGACTATCTGGGATAGCACTATCTGGTGACTCTCAATAATGCTATACCTCTGCCTCAAGGGGATTTGTGGTGTCTATGCACCCGTTACAGACAGCATTCATGGTCTGCTTTGTCTTAGTCACCCGAATTTGACAGCTCATTGAACTTTTGAAACTTCATGGATCTCCAAAGTAATTGTTCTCTGCCTTGCTCCATGGAGATACCCAGCCCTCTGTGGCCTTCCTTCTGCAAAATGTATCCCTCCTTCCTGGTCCCTATCTCCCATGGAGTCCCAAATGCAAGATCTAAACTTCCTCTTGCACACTAAAGCCCAGCCCATAACACTTGGGCAAGCACCAGGTGCTAGTCTCAGCTGCCTGCAGCCTTAGGTGTCCTATTAACTCCCTATGCCCTCCCTCCCTTCAACTCCAGCAGTGAGATTCAGTCTCCTAGCAGCCTCCTCTCCCCACTGTGGCATTCAGAGCTGTTATCTGTGCCGGGAGGCAGAGAGCATCCCCTGGACTGTAGCTGCACTCCCAGAAGAATAGCATTTACAGCCATTCCCAACAATGGGCTGTGCCACTCTCTGAGCCATGTCACCAGATGAGCTAGTATAAAAGAGAGAGAGATCGAGCCTACATGCATCCAGTGCTCAGCCAGTCAGGACTACCCTGGCAAAGGGGCTCCCTGACTCTGACAAGTTCCCTTCAAGTTACTCGTCCAGTCCAGCTTTGAATTTCTGTCTCCAGGCAGTTTTCACCAGCGAGTGAATTAAAAGCATATCGCTCCCTGGTGAACCGCCATGAGCTCCTCCCGGTTAAACAATAGAGCTGAGAGCCACTTTCAAGCCCAGGAGGAGCACGAGCTAGAGACCCTGGGGAAGAAAGCGTGGGACAATCCTGTTTACAATGGCTCCCCCTCTGCCTCTCTGAAGATCCGAGCCATCTACAACCCCAAGGCCATTCTGGAGAACCCCTACGAGAACATTGAGAAGCTGGGGGACTCCCTTCCCTACCAAGAAGAGAGGAAAAAGGTGGAGGATGTAAAGAAGAAACACTTGCCCAGGTGCTGCTTCTATGTCTTCAAAGGCATCCGAGGTAAAAATTTGGGGTCTGGTTAGAATGTGTTTATAAACCCATGTGAAGAGCAGCACTGGGAGCTGAGAGCCATAGAGCAGCTGTGTAACATGGAAAGCTGCACATAGCCATACTGAATGCTGCTCTAACATGTTCTGTCTGAGGTCACGTAATGAATCTGTGGCAGCTCCAGGGACAGAACCCAGGAGTCCTGATCCCACGCTCCCTGCCTTATCTCTGAGGTGTAGCTATTGTCCCCATTTTACAGATGTGGACACCGAGGTGCAGAAAGTCTAAGGGGCTTGCTCAAGGTCACAGCCTAGAATAGAATCTAGGCATCCTGACTCCAAACCCCTACTCTAGGAATTAGACAATATGCCCTCCCTAGATGTTTTTTTATTCTAGAGGGGATAGTGACCCCTATATCAACACTTCCTATATATACATGGCTTTTCATCTTTCAGTTTTATATACACCACACTACTGGGCTGTGGGGATTAATCTATAGGGAATGAGCATAAGAGCTATATGTACATGGCTTTGCTAAAAGATAACTGTGGGGGAGGGGGAGACACATGTAGGGAGAGGGGAATTGTTTAGACTGGCACATGGGGCTAGATGGAACAATAAGAGGGCTAAAAGCTAGAAACACTAATTTAGGCTGCATGTTGGGACAGCTCCGGGCAGTGGGATCTAGTTGATTTCAGAGTATCTCCCAGCAAAAAGGGGTGAAGCCCTATGGCTTGAGAAATTAAACACCAGGCTGGAGAATGCATTAAACTGTAGGGGAAAACCCTGCACTGGTAGCCAATGAACTGGCAACATAACCTAGTAGTTTTTCCCCCCAGCTGTAAATACTGTGGCATTCTAATCACAGTTTCTAATACAAATGTATTTGTGCAAATGTAGCCACTGTAACATATGTGTATAAATCATGCATATGCAGGGCTGGAAGGGACCTCAAGAGGTCATCTAGTCCATTCCCTGCACCGAGGTAGGATTAAGTACTTCTAGAGCATCCCTGACAGGTGTTTGTCTAACCAGTTCTTGTCTAGACCAGCCATATGATGTCTATAGTTTATATTATCAAAGATTTCTGGGCTGCCATTTAGAGAGAGATCCAACACCCATTGAGTCTTCCCACTGATTTTGATAGGAGTTGGATTGGGTCTCTAGCACAATTGATGGCATCCCTCAATGGCGCTGAGATGTAGACCTCCCCTGGCACAGTGGCACAACTGGAAACAGAGGCTGAGAGAGAAGGAATGTGCCTACAGGGGATGGTAGGCTAATGCATTATTTACTTTGTTTTATTCTGAGATCTGCAGTCTGCACAGGACTCCTCCTTTGCTCGGGGTGCTGTGACATAATTACAGTGTGATGCTTGAGAACCAAGAGATCAATAATTCAGAAACAAATATCCCTTTCCAGATATGATCTCTGTGTAATGCTGATGTCAGAGAAATGAGACTGAAAACCCCCTATGGTACCATCATGTCCTCCCCTCCCTCCCTGACTAATCCAGTACTGTCCCCTGTAGGCAAAGATTACCCCTGTACAGAGCAGTGCCATCAGGATCTGATCCAAAGCCGGAGGAAGTCAATAGAAAACCTCCCATTGACTTCAATGGGCTTTGGCTCAGCCCTTAATGTATATTCTAGTAATGACACTTGACCTGCAGCTAGCCCTTTGCATCCTCACGGCATTTGCAGATACTAATTAATTAATTCCTCACTGCACTTTGTACGTGGAGAAACTGCTTATAATGCAGGGCTCGCCTGATCTTGAGTCTTCCTCCATCCTGTCCCCTGGGAAGATGCTGATGGTGTGGAGAACAATTTAAATTTTTTATTAAAGCTAATGTTTAAAAAATTATATAATACATAGGTTGGGAAAAGTGTCTGTACATCTGGGTATAGTGCTTAGATTATCCACAAATATAAAGTTCATTTTTAAAAGTCATATGATACATAGAGTACATAATCAGCAATAACCCAAATTAAGGTGAATAGATTTAACAATGCAGTTTAGATATTAGAATCCGAATACTCGGGTACATCACTCATGAAAAGTTGTACAGGGATTTGGTTGTGGAAAACAAAATATATCAATGAGTGGAGATTGTCCCTCAGTAATTGAGAATTAGGTTGGTTGTCTATTTAGAAAATACAATACACAGGAAAACCAAGTCCTGATAGAACTCAGTCCCTGACACAGCCATCTCAGCAGCTTTCCAGCTGGCAGAAGTGTCCAGAGAAGAGACAGGCAGTGGGAGAGGCCAGGTGGTGGGTGACTTTCCTGTATCTGGGGAAAGGCGTATTTTCTAAGCCATAGGTTAAAGTCAGGGCTTGGCTTGGATAGCTTTAAAACTTGGGGAGAGGTCGTGTCCTTGAAGAAGCTGTCACCATCAGTGCAAACATCATGTGGGAAGGAGTTCTGCTATGTGGCTTTGTTCCAGAGAGGGAGGATTAGCCAGTGGTTTGGGGACCAACTTGGGATTTTTGAGATCCAGTTTGAATTCCAGGCTCTACGACAGACTTCCTGGGTGACTTGGGCAAGCCACATCACCTCCCCCTATCTGCAAGGTCGGGAGGGTGGCTCTGCCCACCAGGGAGTGGGAGGATTGTGAGGTGCTTAGGTGCTGTGCTAATGGGAGCCTTGGGTAGGTAGATCCCTGGGGATAGGAGCTGAGCCAATCTCCAAATCCTAGCTCTTTGGTTGCGCTGGGGATTGTGCTCATCTTTGTCTTGACATTTCTTTTTCTGGGCCATATCCTCAGCTGGTGTAAATCAGTGTTGTTGCAAAGACTTCAGTGCCAGTTGACCCCTGCTGAGGAGCTTGTCCACTTTATTTCCCCACCTCTGCCACTCTTTCCTTGATAGTCCTCTGTCTCTTCCCCCTCGCTCCCCACTGCCCCAAGAATCGGCAGACTCCTGTGGGATCTCTTAACTGATAAATCGGCACAGTGTTATTGACCTTCCCCACCCAAACACGCACCGGGAGTTAGCTCAGCTTTTCCCCATTGAGGGCCCCAGCATGGGTTCTCATTGCAGCTGCCCTGTCCTGTGCACCCGGAGCCCAGTGTTGCTTTGGTTGGTGGTGGTGTTTGCAGATGTATTGTGCTTGCTGAAAGGGGACCTTTAGCGGAAGAATTACTGAGCAGTGCACAACCTGCTCTGGGATGCAGGGGAGACAAGATCCCCAGCTGATCTGAATCAAGGTAGCTCCAGTGAAACCAATGGAGAGGTCCCAGTTTACATCACCTAAGGATCTGGTCCATTGACTGAATGGGTTTTGGGGGGAGGTGAGTAGCAGGCTTTTGGGATCCTTGCTTTTCTACCCTGTTCTTAAGCCCCATGGCCTGTGCCCCAGTCTGTGTTTGAAGCCATGGCCACAGCTCCATACTGGACCCCTCAGGACAGATGTGATCATTGACTAGGGTTCGGTCTCTTGAGAGCAGTGCAAAGAGCTTCCATTCCCTGCTCTCCAGGAATGAGGCAGCCTGCTGGCTTCTCCTGAACACTCACACTGGGACAGGTCCATTTTCCATCACACCACCCCTTTCCGCTGAAGTCATTACACTTTTTCAGAACCATAGAGGTTTTACCAAAATTTCATTCTGGGAGGGGAAAAGGGAGCAGGGTGGGAGAGTTTGGACAGTGTTGAAATGTCATGTTTTGATGCTTTCAGAGTGAAACATTTAGATTTTTCAGTTTGCAGAGAACTTTCACTTCAATTTTTGCAAAAGGTGCATTATGTAGCCTACATTACAATGTAATACTTTAAAAAAGACGACATCAAACCAGAACATTTTGATCCACTCGAAATGATTTTTTGCGGGTTTGTTCCTAATTGCAACAAAGACAAATGTAAAAATCTCAATCCTTCGGGAAACATGGTATTCATGTCCTCGCAGCTCTACTTGCTCCTGTTATTAACATTACCTGTAGCAATCCTTTCACCTCTGGCATCCAAAGATTTCAAAGCACAATCATTGATGATTAAGCATCACTTCCCTGTGAAGCAGCTAAGGGAGGTATATGGACTGACACTTGGAATGCGATCCAGAGCCCAGTATGGCAACTCAGGAGCTATCTCAGAGGAAAGACCAACCCTGTAGTCCTTATTGCAGCCCACACTGGTTTGAGGGGGTGTTTTGCTTGAATTAGGACAGCGCAAACCCCATGTCCTGTGCACAGGAACCTGTTGTGGGTTGCCAGAGCAGATTGAAATGCACATCAGCCCCGGCTGACCCTACTGCACATTTGCACAGAACATTAGGACAGCAAACAAGGGGCTGATTGTGAGATGAGGCCCCATCTGCATGGTGGAGATCCAGAGCTTTAACCCTTTACTGCCTGGTGGTTGTTGATTGTTACAGTAGGGCTTAGTGGCCTCACTGTGCTAGGTGCTGCACAAACACAGAAGATATCCCAGCTCGAGGAGACATATCCATGCTAGCGCAGTGAAAAGAGAGTGTGGCCACTGTGGTCCCAGAGGCTAGCTATCCTGAGTACATGCCTATGGTCTCGGATGGGATTGTAGTTGGAGCAGCTAGCCTGTCCCGTCACTCATGCTGCTGCAGCTACACCCTGTTTTTAGGGCACTAGTTCCATTAGAGCTAGCACAGGGAAATTCCAGCTCGAGGAGATGTACGATCCTAGCATAGACATACCATTAGAAAGAGCCAGTCCCTGCTCTGAAGAGCTTGCAGTCTAAATAGAAGCCACATCAACTGACACCCGTAAAGGAGCTGGGCCTCGATTTCCTGCAGCCCCAGGGTTTGAGGTAAAGGTGTTTGATTCAGGATCATCTCCTCAGGGTTTGTGCATCACCCGGACCCAGAGATTTTGGGTGTTGTCGGAGAGATGCAGGAAGGCCAGTGCTGTCCCTGGAGCACCTGGCCTGGCTGCGGCTCAGCTAGGGAAGTCCTGCCTGCATGGCCAGTGTCATCACATGGACAGGTGAGGCTGCCTGTCAGGTGCCCTCTTCCCACCCTGCCAGGCACTTGCTCTTCCACATACAGAGACCTGGCAGGGCCAGCGTCCCACTGAGCTGCCATCACTCAGACTGATGGGGCTTGGTCTGCCTCCTGCCAACCCCCTACCTGTGCGCCGGCCATTGCACAGAGAGAATGTTCTCCTGCGGCCATTGCCGAGCCCTGATGGGGAGGGCGGGGGACAGAGAAGGAGGCTAGAGGCAGGAGGGAGGGACTGACGGGGCCTAATGGAGACAGGCGGGGGTGGGGGAAGAGTCACTGAGGGGCTCAGTTGAGAGGGCAGGGGAGTGGTGTTGTGCCGACTGATGGTGCAGATGGGGATGCGATTGCCAGCAGGGAAGAGAGGGTGACTGACTAGACATGTCTTGCTGGAGCAGGGCTGAGGCGTGGGATGGACAAGCTTGTCAGATGGCCCCACTTAGGCTGTCAACAGTAGGGCCTCAATCAGGTCCGTTCAGTATGAAAAGCACGAGTCTCCTTTAGATCAAGAAGTGGAACAACCCCTCAGCTGGCACCTGTAGTAGATTCTTATCCTCATATGTGGACCAGCTACTAGATGAGCACAAAGACCCATGCTCTACTGGGATGAGCTACACTTTCACCGCCCTGCCTGTGCTGCATCACTTTAGTCAGTGGGTTTGTGATGCCAACAGTTTCCAAGGGCCTTTCTATGGACACTGAGCAGCTAACTCCTGACAATCTCACCCTAAATTAACCCAGTGCTGCTTTATGTTTAACAGGCCTCTGGGGGACAACTCTGACTGAGAATACTGCTGAAGACCGAGAACTGTATGTAAAGACCACGCTACGAGAGCTCCTGGTTTATGTCATCTTCTTGGTGGATATCTGCCTACGTGAGTAGCTGTCCAGATGGCTCAAGGGTGGGTCTGTGTCTGTAACTCTGTTTAGGAGGGTTTATGTTTTGGACATCTTGGCTCTAATATATGGGATGTTTAATATCTTGTATGTGCACCCAGAGCTCTGGAGGGCACATTCTTAACTAAATCAGTAAAATGTAATGGTAGAGAGAAAAATACACTAATTTTATTAGCTAGCTAGTCAATGCCAGATCTCGGTAATCCTTGGAACAGCTTGGAATGTTTTCATCAAAATGGTCAGCATGCAAATTTTCTTGTGCATTGACCTTTTCCGGGTTTGCTTTTTTTGTTGGCGGGGATTTTTGAAAAAAATCCTCACAGTTTGGGGGTTTCACAATTCAGTTTTTCACTGACAAAAAAGTTCATAGGAAACTTGGGGGGAAATGAAGAAAAATGTTCAAAATTTCCCTGGGGGATGGGAGAGGGCATTTTTGACTAGCTCTAGTGGTGATTCTCAATGCTACCATGGCTCCGACCATCCAGCATTCCCAACGGCCTCTACAGACAATTACCTGACCCTCACCAAGCTCCCTGCAAGGGAGTTAAGTACTACCAGACCCAGTCATAGGTGTCGGTGAGTAGTTAAGGGGTCTGAGTTTCAGAAGGGCTGAGACCCACATCTCCAGTTCGCTTCTACAGGAGTCACGGTTGCACAGGACCTCTGAAAATTACGGTCTAAGTGCCGTGTCTGAGTTCAGACAGCAAACTGAGGGCACAGAACCCAGGAATCGTGGTGCCCACTGCCCCACTCTAAGAACTCCAGTGCATTCACTGATGCGTCTTTATGGAATTGTCAGAGAAGCAACCCCTCCAGCTGGCTCCCGAGAGAAGCACACATCACAGAGGAGTCCTGCACAAGATGAGCAGAAGAGTATTTCTTCACTTCAGAGTTGCCCAGGCTCTTACCCAGGTGTCTCCCCTAACTCCCATCCACACACAAAACCCTCGCACCCGACTTTGGTGATGTTTTGGTGGTGCTGAGCTAATTGCCCCAGCCGGGGCTGTCAGTTAAAACCCAAGTGAGGCTTTCATGTGGGCTGGTAACCCACTCACTTTGCAGTGTGGACACAGGCTAAACCATTGTAATGCTGATAGTCTTTCCTTCTGCACCTTCCCACGATTCCCTCCATCTAGCCAGAAGGATCAACAAGTTCTCCCACAATTCACTGGGAAAGAATCAGAGCAGCTCAGATAACTGCAGCACAAGAAGCTATGGGGCGTGCCCACAGACGTGCCGATGACACACCCAGGGGAGCACAACCCCCATGAGGACACATAGTCTCGGGTATGGCTTTGCGGCATAACTGCTCACACCCAGGTGCCACTCGCCCAAGAAGACATATCCTGAGTGAAGGGGGCACTTGGCATCTGAGACATCAGCACAAGGCCTCTGCACTAGGTGACTTGGCATCTGCTGCTTTTAAGCCATGCTTCCCAGACCTCAGCGCAAGCTCTGGCCATTAACCTCTAACAAGCCACTGAGGAGTTGCACAAGAGCCCCTTCTCAGATTTGCACCAGGAAGCTCTGTAAGGGCAAAGGACAAATGCAAACAGCCAGACCTCAAAGCTTCCTGGAATCTGAGCCATATTGTTCAAACACACGCAGGGAGCTGACGTTTCCCCTTTAAATCTCGATGGGCCATGCGGGAAGGGTGGTTAGGATGATAACGGGGATGGCAGCTCACATTGTCCTCCGGGGTGGATTTAATGCAGCTCTGTACTGAATACTAATGTATTTTGTGTGGGCAGAACAATTGCTGTTTGCCTTGGGAAGGTTCATTGTTATCTCAAAGGAGCACCTGTGGCATTGTATGGTGCAGTGGATTATATTTCATGCACCCCGTGGCAGAACAGATACACAAAGGTACCAAATGGGGTGGTTATCGCTCAGGCGCAGGGGGATGGCATCCCAATCAGTCTTCCAGTGTGACTGAGACACGCACCTATTCTGAGTCATGCAAAAGTCAGTTTTTGAACATTGGTTGCTTTTTCAGGAAGCCCTTTCATTGAGGGGCAGGTTTTAGGATTTTCAGTGTTTGATTCTTTGCCTGGGAAAGAAGTGTGCATGTGTCATTTGTGTTAGATCCCACTCAGAGGTCTGAATCCTTGTTGAGTGAAAACTAATCTAAAGTGTCCCACCAAGGGAAGTCCCTTGAAGTCTTCATATCCTGGCTGGATGCCTCTCTAGCCAAGCACAAGTTCTTGGGCTCAATACCAGGGTAATGGGGTGAAATTCTCTGACCTGGGATATGCAGGAGGTCAGACTAGCTGATCGAACGGCCTTGGAATCTATGCACTTATGACTCCCAGGACTTGAACGATGGCTATGCACGGCAAAATGCCTGTAAAAGACAGTGGATGAGTAAGCAGAAAGAAATGGAGTTGTAATCGGCAAGGTTTCTTCATCAACATATAACCACCATCAGTTTAGTCATCACCAGGGATTAAACCCTGGCTCCTCAAAAAACTTAGACCATGAGCCTCTGCACTGGGTGCTAAATATCTATGCCCCTGGTGCAGAAAAACACTTGGACGCATGTGTGTAACCCTTCTGCCAGTCAGAGTTGGCAGCAACAAGGGCCGGTATCTAGGGGTTCCGTTCCAATAACACAATGCAAAACCAGCTCGAGCCCCCACCCAGTGACCTGGGACAAATATATATCACCCCCCCAGGCGCCTCTAAGAGGCAATGCTTCCCCTCTCACAAGCACAGAGTCTGAGTGTAGCAAAAACCTTTTAATGACAGGGAGAAACAATGCAGCATTATGTTGGGAAAACGCCATAAACAGGATTCATAACCAAACCATGAGTGACAAGACCCACCCCAGCAAGTTGGGCCGTGTCCTCTCCCTTTGGTTCTTGAGTCCAGCAATCCAAAAAGTCACCCAAGGTCCCAAAAGTCCAGCACCCAAAAGTCTCTGCCCCTGGCCAGTGCAGCTCCAGAGTTCAAAAGTTCATCTAAAGAGCCACTCCCCCCTAGTGGAAACGGTGTGTGTGTGTGGGGGGGGGGGGGAGGTAAAAGGGCACCTTACATGGTCCAAGGCCAACCACCCCACCTCTCTGGGGGTTCTACTGCAGCCTTCACAGCAAGCCGCTCCACCCGCCATCCCGCAAGCTGCTCCACCAGCCGCTCCAGCAGCCATCCCGTAAACTGCTCCGCTCTGCCAGCTGCTCTACTCTACCAGCCACTTAGCAATATATCCCCCCCCCACCCCTGTAACACAGCACTCAGTGATCTCAGCTCTTAGCAATGTTAGCTCTTTAGTGATTTCAGCTCATAGTGCAGGTGCACCCTTGACCCACAGTGAATGCAGTTCAGCAGTAACTAGACTCCTAATAGAATCAAAATTAGCTCTGATATTCTACAGTGGAGAGGGTAGGCAGTGCAATGGGTACCTAGTACCCTCAAAAGAGACCCATACCACCAAGTACAAAAACCTATCCCTAGCCTCTCTCCATCTCTCTCAAGTCACTAGGTTTTGGAACCCATGTCCCTTGCCTAGCGAGTGCTGCTTAGTTGATGGTGAGTCCCTCCATCATAACAAAAGGCCACTGTCCTTGATTCACACAATCAGGATAACAACAGTTTATTCTTCCTGCCCCAATAACAGAAAAACTGGGGATCCTACAGCAGCCATTTGGGCTGCTTGGGCGCATGGTAGGTGGGGTGGGTGTGCCTATGTAAATGAGATCAGCCCCTGAAGTTCATTTCCACAATTTGCCACCAGATGTCAGGGTGGGGTTCATCCTGACTCTGCTTACATCTGTAACCCTAAGGCAGTAAGGAGTCCCATTGACTTCCTGGGTCAGAGGGTGGAGCAGGTCCCTGGAGCAAGGCAGGGGGAGCTGGAAAAGAATGGTGGCTGTGTCCCATTTCCTTTCCTAGGCTGCTCTGTGACAGGCTGCCCCTTATTCAGGGTGAGCTGTAAAGTCCCAGCCCTGCCCACACAGCCACACAGGTTGGCTGCTGCTGTTTTTAAGCATTGTCACCCTTTAAGAGCTCAGTTTAGGTGCTTCTGTATGGTAAAAGGGAGGCCCTTTAAAAACTGTCCAGGTTGTATGCAAGCACTGGGGTGCTTGCATACAACCTGCTGCTCTCGAGAAGCCCTGCAAGCCAAGCCACTGCAGCTCTGAAATAGATTTCATCCCCAGTGAGAGAGGCCCCTCTGAATTCAGAAATACATTTGCTGAGGACTTTGGTGAGTCCCTGAGCATCAAATTCTTCTCTTCCTTCTGCATTCTTTCCTCCCAAGCTCACCTCTGCTAAGGTAGAGCTGATATTAATGTTAATCTCTGATATTCATGTGTAAGGGGAACCATCTCCCTCTCTCCTGTTTTCTCCTAGTGACTTATGGAATGACCAGTACAAATGCCTATTACTACACCAAAGTGATGTCTGACCTCTTCCTGCATACCCCTTCAGACAGCGGGGTCTCCTTCCAGTCCATCGGTAGCATGGCTGAGTTCTGGGGGGTGAGTACAACCAAGTACGGTCCCCAGGTTCTGGGAAAGGGAAATCTTCCCACACTGATGCCATGTAATCCATCCCTGTGCTGGCCCATGTCCCTCTGTGCAGTGTGTGGTTGCTCCATTTGCGTCTGCCTGTTGATTGACTTCTGTGACTGTCAATTTTCGTTCACACAGTAGAAATGTCACTGTCATTTGCACACATAAAATTCACCAGCCATATCTAGCTATTTGAGCACAGGAATTATTTCCATTACTGTGTTGCCTAGTGGTCCTGAGACCAGAGCCCCATTTCACTAGGCGCTGTACAGACACACGGCGAGACAGTCCCTGCCCCCAGAGAACTTGCAACCAAAATAGACAAGACAGACAAAAGATGAGAGAAATGCAGTGCTATTATCCCCATTTTACAGATGGGGAACCAAGATGCAGAGACGCTAAGTGACTTGTCCAAGGTCCCACAGGAAGTCTGTGGCAGAGCTGGGAATTGGACCTAGAGCTTCTGCGTCTTTCTCCAGGGCTTTAACAAGAAGCACGTTCTGATTTGTGTGTGATAACTGCATGCCTAAGCGGTGTGAAAATCAGGCCTTAGCTCTCAGCCTAGGTAGACATCTGAGGGAATTTGATTGCAAGTCCCTGCAGCTTTCATCAGAATAATGAATAATGATGGAACAGGTGCATAGGATCCATCGGATTTCTGCTAAAGAACAAGCTGAGAAATGATATGGCACAAGAAATGTGAATGCTGGTGAGACACCATAACCTCTTGTGCTGATCAGACAGCTAGAAATAGCTTGTAACGAGTTGCCTTTGTCTGTCTGCCATTTAAAAGCCTACCATGAGCCATGGATCTGCCTTTCCCCCACTGCACCTGGGCATTGGTTCACCATTTTCCATCCCATCCTCCCCTTTTCCAAAGGCATCCCCCCCTTCCATCTAGCTACGTTACAGCTGATACCACCCCACTATTTAGCAATATGGGGAGGGCAAGGGCGTCATGACAAACTGACACCTGGTTGTGACCCCAAGGTGAAAACCCATGCCTAGGGGCATCCCATTGGGTGGTTGCCTTGAGCCAGATCCCTTATTCCTCTTCTTTTGCAGTATGCCCAAGGCCCATTGCTGGATAGCTTGTACTGGACCAAATGGTACAACAATGAGTCACTAGCTCACAGCACCCAGTCCTACATCTACTATGAGAATCTGCTGCTCGGTGTCCCACGGCTGCGCCAGCTGAAGGTGAAGAACAACTCATGTGTGGTGCATGACAACTTTAAGGAGGACATTTCAGGCTGCTATGATGTGTACTCTGAGGAAAAGGAGGAAAAAGTCCCCTTCAGGCTCATCAACGGAACCGCGTAAGTGTGTCCCTCCGACCAAACTCCTTTGCACTGGAAAATCTTTGATTGACTTTTGCCTGAACTTTTGCCAACTATTGATAAAATACCATGTGAAAGGCTAGTCCCATGGGTAACAGGATTTTGGGAGAGAGAATCCCGTGTAGGCCTGCAGAGTTCTTTTCCTCTGATGCCCACTGACAGCCAGACCAGGTGGGTCCTATATGCTCCAGATCAAGGATGTTGAAAAAGCTTGTGTCTCTCTGAGGCTGGAGCAGAAGAGGTTCCTGCTGGGGAAAACCCTAGGAACCGCCATGCTCAGGAGAAAGCTTAGGCTGAGACTCTTGTATTTGTAGTTTAAGTTGATGAAGACACCGTCCTGGGAGAGAATATTTTTGGATCAGATGCTGTGAGGGCACAAAACCCACTACTTCCCCTATAATATCTGTGACCCATGAGAAAGAACCAAGTCCCATAGGTCTTGATAGCCTGTTCTCAGCCCAACCCCAGATCTGAGGATCATTCAGTTAAGAACTGGGACTTCTGGATGCTTATCTGAACTGACCCAAACCTGCAAGACATTTTGAAGTTCACCTGCTATTAGACTGTCTGATTTCCTCACCCTTGGTTCGTATTAGGATACTGGTTGTGGAGTTACTGTGTTATAGTCCTAGAATACTGAGATGTGATCATTTGGATTAACACTGCATGTGACTAGGTCAGTAAGGTGAACTTGTTGTATACTGTGTTATGAGACTTGCCTGTCTGAATGCATTGTTCTATCTTAAGACTGTGGGAGAAACAAGCAGGGAAGCCACACAATGGATCCTGGTAAGCAACCTCTGAGCAAACACTTGCAGGTCAATTACAAGACAAAGGGGGAAACTATTAGCTTTGGGGATTCCATATCCTGTCTCCAGCAAGTTGCAAGGCTTGTTCTGCCAGTGCTGGGATTAGCAGGTCAGTGAGCCAGACACAGTTAAAAAGTAACTTTGGGAAGCAGGGTGATCAAAAGAACTTGACAGTTTTTAAAGGAAACTCTCCCTTAAGGGGAGGAGAACTGGTTTGTGAGTTATCAGAAGAGACTGTCATGCACACATGTATCATAATATCAGGGTTAGAAGGGACCTTAGGAGGTCATCTAGTCCAACCCCCTGCTTAAAGCAGAACCAATCCCCAATTTTTGCCCCAGATTCCTAAATGGCCCCCTCAAGGATTGAACTCACAACCCTGGGTTTAGGAGGCCAATGCTCAAACCACTGAGCTACCCCTCCTCCATGAAACAGTTTTGGGTTGCTCTGCTGAAAGCTTAGGATCTGCCAAGGTCCCCGTGTGGCAGATGAATAGATCCCTGGTACGCTAGACATGCACATTGTCTGTTGTTTTGGGGTCTGTTCTCTCTATAATGCTGTAGTTCTACCTAAATCATACTTTGCTTTAAAGAAGGCTGTCTGGTTACTGGGCAGCGCCACTGTCATTGCTGCTGGAGGAAACAGAATGGCAGGCGCTGAAGATAAATCAGGCCTTCTGCCTAATTGAGGGTGATCACAGGGGACTGGGGCCAGGGCCCAGTCTTAGAGTGGGAGAATCACAAGATTCCACAAGATATCTGAGAAAGGTGACAGATAAAGACCAGCAGGGGTCAGTGGCATGGCTAGACCTGTGACGGCCAATGCCTTGTAGCAGTGGCTGTGATTGGGGGTCCCTGTTATGCTAGGTGCCAGATAGCAACACAACATGAGACAGCCCCAGCCCTGAAGAGCTAAATACTTCAGTGTGACAAAGGACAGGAGGAGAAGTGTTTTGCTCCAGGCCACCCAGTGGGAGAGCTGGTCCCCTGAGTCTTAACTCTGTGCCCTAGCCACTGGGTCACGTTGCCTCTCAAGGGTGGCTTGTGGATTTCCCTGTGCAGGTGGAGGTACCATTCTGAGGAAGAACTGGGCGGCTCGTCCCACTGGGGTCGACTAACCAGCTATAGCGGGGGAGGATATTACATAGACCTCAAGCTGACTCGGGAGGAGAGTGCAGAAGCCCTACAAGTCCTGAAGGAGAAGCTGTGGCTGGACCGGGGCACCCGGGTGGTCTTCATTGACTTCTCGGTGTATAACGCAAACATCAACCTGTTCTGCGTGCTGAGGTAGGTGGAGAGCAGTGGAGACCAATGTTCCCTCTAATTTTTGTCAGGCCGTGTGCGCAAAAAAATTCTGCTGTGCAAATTGTTGTGCTTCTGTGCAAATTTTTGTGTGTGTACAGCTTAGAGGAAACAGTGGTGCCTTGTAGCAGTGGCTGTGATTGGGGGTCCCTGTTATGCTAGGTGCCAGATAGCAACACAACATGAGACAGCCCCAGCCCTGAAGAGCTAAATACTTCAGTGTGACAAAGGACAGGAGGCGAAGTGTTTTGCTCCAGGCCACCCAGTGGGAGAGCTGGTCCCCTGAGTCTTAACTCTGTGCCCTAGCCTTTCATCCTCAATCCCACTGCATAGCACTGAAAACATGGCATTCACACCCTGCCATGCCTCGGTGCCTTTAATCCAAGGCTTTCCAAGCACTTTACCACATTAATGAATTCAGCCCCTGTGCCCCACTGGCAGGTAGGCCCTTCTTGTCCTCCAAGCCTGCAGCAGAGACATTAAGTGACTCGCCCTAGGTCATACAATGAGCTGAAGGCTGGGTTGGGGAGAAAACCCAGGAGTTCTGGCTCCAAGCCCTCTCTAACCAGAAGGAATGGAGGAGGCATGAGTTCTGACTTTTGAGGAGTGGGTGTCATCTCCTTCCCTGAGCCCCATCACCTTTGATGCCAGCTACTGCTGTGATTTCAAGCACCATAAAGACCCGCAATCTCTTCCTGGTGACTGTGCCCAGGGCAGACCGAATTATGGGGCCCTAATGTAACTATTGCCTAAGGGGAAGTATCATGTAGCTGGTAGTGAAACACTACTAGGGAAGTGCTCCCTGGCCAGCAATAAGTAAACAGTCCATTATTCAGATGAAAATTGGACACAATCCAAATAAACTCCTGTGACATTCTCATCCCGTCTCCCCAGGAGATCCTTCACCTGCCCAGATCCCACTCCCTCTAACAGGCCAGCAGCACCTTGTTTTATCAGATTGGGGCCCCGCTGTGCTAGGTGCTGTACATATCCCATGTGAGAGGCAGTGCCTGGGAGCAAATGGGAGCTGCTGCGTGTGGAGCCATTTTGAAAGTCTGGCCCCACCCAGGCTAGGGACTCAGGCCCAGGTCTTCACAGGTGTTTAGGGACTGAGCGCCCATTGAAATCAATGGTACCAGGCCCCTTAATACATTTGAGGATCTGAGCGTCTGTATTATTGGTAGCTGCCACGCAGTTATTAAGGAGCCTTTATCTTACCCCCATAACCACCAGCATTTAACTGGTCCCTGATTCCCTTCTCCATGTGCAGCGAGGCAGCGATGAGTGAAAGATCAACATATATGTGCCCGATTCTCCCATGCCCATGGGTTGGCAGGTGCATCAGAAGGAGGGGATGAGTCCAGTGCATCTCAAGAACATACAACAGTCTCATGGTCATTCTGGTTTCCTTCTCTTCTTCCAGGTTAGTAGTTGAATTTCCAGCCACCGGTGGTGCAATCCCCTCCTGGCAAATCCGCACGGTGAAGCTCATCCGATACGTCAGCACCTGGGACTTCTTCATTGTGGCCTGCGAGATCATCTTCTGCGTCTTCATCTTCTACTATGTGGTGGAGGAGATTCTGGAGCTGCGCATCCACAGGCTCCAGTACTTCACCAGTGTCTGGAACATCCTGGATGTGGTGGTCATACTGGTGAGTGGGGGTGGAGGTGGGGCAAAGATGGAAAAGCAAAAGGAAAGTTAGGAGCAGGGGAACTGCCCAGATAAAACAAGAACTGGCCCAGACCTTTGCCCTAATCTTGGACTGAACCACTAGAAGGAGACAATCGCATGCACTAAGGCTGTGACTTTCAATAGCAGTTAGGTGCCTTTGCAGATATCCCCCTTGAGCACATGCTTGGCTGGATGAGGAGCTAAGCTAGTGTGTTCCTACCACCCCCCTGTATTGCCAGTCCTTCCAGTGGAATAGCCCCATGGACCTATACCAAGGAGTTTTTAGCCCCAGTCCCCAGTGAACCTGGAAGCCCAGTGGTAACGCAGGCTGTTTCCTCTTTTCAGCTGTCCATCGTTGCCATTGTGTTCCACATCTTTCGCACCATCGAGGTGAACAGGCTGATGGGAGAGCTGCTGAGGCACCCTGACATCTATGCAGACTTTGAGTTCCTGGCTTTCTGGCAGACCCAGTACAACAACATGAACGCAGTCAACCTGTTCTTCGCCTGGATCAAGGTACCGCATGGACTCCTGTGAGAGAGACTGCCATCTGAACAGCACATGGGGAAAGAACCTAGCAGGCCACTAATCTCCCCTCTCCTGGTGTGGACAGAGAGGAGCAAATACAGGTGGTAATGGGTCAGACTAATGGAGAGGAATATCTCAGCCTCGGGTCCCATTCACTGCATGGAAGCCCTGCACACCACGGGGTCTGTGCTCCAGAGAGATGGGGGTGATCTGGGAGCTGAGGCATAGAAAAAGGGACATGACGGTGTCGAGCACCGCATAATTTTATCCCAACAACTATAGAAAAAAATCCCCCAAAGTGGAAATGTTTAATTCCAATTGTTTTGCAACAAAAGGTTTCGCTTCTCGATTCGAAATGACTTTTTCTTTTGCAATGTCCTTTAATTTTTTACAAAAATAACATTGAACTTTAAGACCCCACCCACCCACCCCAAAAAATTCCCCACTCGAAATCTGCCCATTAGAAAAGCCAATTCCCTCGGACGGGGGCTGGATGGAGAAATCAGAGCCCAGCCTTCTGCGCACAGTGCTCCTGGAAAGCTCAGTATTCACAGCCCTGGAGAGACAGGTCATCTTATCCGCACAGCAGACAAGCCGTGCAGCACAGGAATTTTTCCCAAACAGCCGGACCCTGCCCTGCTAGGACCCCTCCTAGGACAAAAGGGAAGGCCAGTTTCCAGACCCACTTGATCTTGGCACCTCTGCTAACATTGTCAAGAAGGATGATAATTGGAGTCAATTTTTGTGGTGATTTTTCCTGTCATGGACACACTAGGAGTTGGGCTGAGACAACCAGCTCCTTTCACATCGGTCCCCCAACAGCCAGCGGCTGGTAATGACCATCGGTCAGTGCCGACCTTGCTGAATGACCATTTCAGACTCAGGCAGCAACATGCCTTTGGTACAAAGTCAACAGGTTGTACTCTGTATTCTATGCTTATCGGGCCCTCGTCACCTCAGTTTGTAATGCATTTATCCTCACAACACCCCTGGGAGATAGGGCAGAGCTACTATCCCCATTGCACAGATGGGAAAACTGAGGCACGGGAGACTAAGTGACTTGCCTAAGGTCACACAGGAAGTCTGTGGCAGAAATTGTACCCCATCTCCCTCCTGGACACCCTAACCATTGAACAATCCTTCCTTTCTACCTTCTGCCCTGCTGCATTGTTTCTTGTAGTGATACTATTAACTCAGTGTGTGCATGTATATGAGAGATGTCCACGTCTTACCTTACCCCTGTCTTTTTCCCCCTAGATATTCAAGTACATTAGCTTTAACAAAACAATGACCCAGCTTTCCTCCACGCTGGCTCGCTGTGCCAAGGACATCCTG
The DNA here is from genome assembly GCA_033296515.1 of Macrochelys suwanniensis. Taxonomy (NCBI): domain Eukaryota; kingdom Metazoa; phylum Chordata; order Testudines; family Chelydridae; genus Macrochelys; species Macrochelys suwanniensis. Next base: position 72,062,723 of record CM065778.1, on the reverse strand, counting down.
GGTTTTGCCATCATGTTCTTCATTGTGTTCTTTGCCTACGCCCAGCTGGGCTACCTTCTCTTTGGGACGCAAGTGGAAAACTTTAGCACCTTTATTAAATGCATGTAAGTGCGTGTCTCTCTCCTTTTCCCTTCCCCACTCACCGTTTCCCGCCACCCTTTCATTCTCTGGCATCAAGTGCAGTTCTTCTCTGTGAAGACACACATGGGCAGTATCTTTTCAGCAGACTCGTCCCTGCGTGGGTTCAGAGTCACAGCCGCTCGTTTTAGTGAGACACCTCAGTTGTCACTACATGTCAGTCCCTGCAGAGCCAACACAGCCTTTGGAGAAGGAGCTGGCTTCTATTCCTTCCCATTCGTCGTCAACAGAATTATTAACTGCATTCCATTTAATGAAAATGAATTTTTTTTTTTACCTTCTTGAAAGGAAGCATTTTGGTGGCCCTGAACTGAAGTTGTTTGCAATTTTCAGTCTTTGGGAAATTTCATGATTTCAACTTTTCAAGGCAGGACGAACACAGATTTAGAGATGTTAGACTCCCCCATGGAACAGAAATTCCATTTTCCAACCAGCTCTGGCTCTCCCCAGCCCTGCTGGCCCCAGTACACCCAAGCACGGTGGGTAAATTCCCCTCTAGATCCATACTGAGCAACTCAGCTCCAGCTCCAGGTGGTGTGCACTGAGCCCCCTGGCTGTGTGGGTTTTGTAGCAGGTGGGTCGTTACTTGCCTCTTGGCTATGTCGATTAGGGAAAGACTCAGGGCCTGATCCAGTGTCTGTGGAAAGACTCCCATTGACTTCAAAGGGCTATGGATGAGACCATTAATGAATGATCTAACTGCACTAATTCAAATGAGGGACCCCTTTCCTGTCCCCCCAGCAGGATGATCTGTGCTGCACATGACCTGCACAAGGGCAAATTCAGCTCAGTTATGTGCTGCAGTTCTGAGGCCGGGAGGGTGCAAGTGGCAGCAGCCTGCAGCTCAGTGTGTGGGCGAGCACCACAGGGAACTTGGCTTGGGAACTTGTTTGTGGGGCAGGGAGAGAACGAGATACAGTGATCACAAAGCAAATCCCCTCCTCCTCACACCCCCTAGATCAGGGATCTCAAACTCAAATCACCACGAGGGCCACATGAGAACTAGTAAATTGGCCCGAGGGCCGCATCACTGAAAACTTTTCATACAATGATACAAAAGTATAGTAAAAAATGAAGAGTAATAGAGTATTCTATTAAAAGTCAATGTATTAACTTTTTAATAACTGTAATGCAAAGAGGGGTTTTAATAAAATATAAACACTCAGTAATGTTTGGAGCTTGGCTGCCAGTGGAGTCGGCACCTTTGGCGGGCCGCTGGAAATAACTCCACAGGCCGCATGTGGCCTCCGGGCCGCGTGTTTGACACCCCTGCCCTAGATAAAAGGGGGAAGAGACATCGCTGATCCATGCTAGAGCTGGAAATCCATGGGTTACTCCCATTAAATTTACTCAGGAAATGAGGGAGGAAGTGGGATATTTCACTTATATTAGGAAAAACTAACCTTTCTGAATGGATTCCTTTGCATCCACCTTGTCTACATCCGCTCTTGCTGTGGCTTGACGACTCCAACTCTGTGGCTTCTAGTTTAAAGCAAAAGTCACAGCTCCAAATCCAGCCCAGCCAGCTGTGTCCATCTCACTGGACAGCTGCTCAGCCTGTGCAAAATGCATTTGAGGGCCACAGTTCCAAGTGGCCAAATGTCCACAGGAGAAAATCCCCCAACCGGACTTGCACTGAGCCCCTGCCGGCTCCCGGGAGGGCTTGGCTAGCACATAAGACCTCAGTCATGCTAATTCACATGATGTTTGTAGTCAGTGTAGATGGAGATGTGCCTAACATCGTAGCAGCTGCTCATGGTTAGCTCCGGTTCCAGTCGGACTTGCCACGGCGCAGATGACACGATGCTAGACAGGATGGAATTGTAGGTGAGTTGGTTACTTCACTTGACTCTTCAAGGTCCTGTTCTAACACTAATGTCTAGTGAAAAGCATCCCACATGGTTGAAATTGTAGATGGGTTTTTACGCAGAGCCATGCCATGCTAGCCAAACACTGCTATGGACTCCCCCTTCAGGGGCGCATAGCAGAGTTTTATTCCACAGACCTCAAAGGAGGGGAAAACCTTGTCTGTAACTGTCAGGGACCCAAGGCTGCCTGGTTGTGGCTAGTGAAATGTCATCTGCATGTTGGATGGGACCTCACTTGGCCTCTTGTCTGCTGCTTCAGTAAGCCCAGCTGTAGGAAATTGATCTGGATTGTCTTTTGGCTACATATCATCCACAGCATTGCTAATAACATTCCTGTTGCAAAACCTCTGAGCCACAGTCTACAGCTCAGTTGCACCTTAATTGTTGTCACCTACACCCTTCTAATCCCATAATATTGTTCCTAGAGGCATGAGAACCACACATGATCACCGTGGTTGAAATTTTCAAGGCTGGCTATGGGAAAGCAGTAGGGGGCAGTGTTGCCTGGTGGAAAAGGCTTGGGAGACCTGAGTTCTATTCCTGGCTCTGCTACTGGCCTGCTGGGTGACATTGGGCAGGTCATGTCCCTGCCTTGTGCCTCAGTTTCCCCATCTGTAAAAATGGGGGTAATGGTACCAACCTCCTTTGTAAATCACTCTGAGATCTTGTGCTTTTCAGCTGCAGATCAGAGCTATTATTATATGTCTGTAAATCCATCAGACAGTTTTGAAAATCTCAGGCCAATCATTGGGTTCCATTCGCCATGCTGATCAACGCAGCGTGGGCACCTCCTGCAGAATGAGGCTAAACTCAACCACTAACGTGTTGGCAGAACAAATGGTTTGCTCATCTCTGGCAAGCACTGTAGACCTGTCTCATGCAGAAATCTAAAGGCAGGAAATGCATGGACAGCCAATGTGATGGAAGGTGCGTAGGTCAGTACGTTTCACGGACTCAGCCCTGTGACGACCAGCAAGTCGTCTCGAAGTGTATGACTCTCTAATACATGTCAAGCTGCGTTGCCGATACACTGCAGGTGCGGTGCTGACCTTGGGCTCTTTCCATTCCTAGCTTCACCCAATTTCGGATCATACTTGGCGACTTTGACTACAATGCCATCGACAATGCCAACAGGGTGTTGGGGCCCATTTACTTCGTCACCTATGTCTTCTTTGTTTTCTTTGTGCTGCTGGTAAGTGAAAGAGGCTAATCTGCCTGGAATGAAGATTATTGTTCCATGCGTTGCAGCAGCGCAAACCAGACTGAGATCAGGGCCCTGTTGGGCTAGGTGCTGGACAGACACACAGAAGGAGACAGACAAGAGCATATTATTAACGTGCCCATTTTGCACATGGGGAACTAGAGCTCAGGGAGATTCAGGCCCAGATCCACAAAGGGACTTGGACTTGGGTATTACTAAGGTGACTTGGCAATCTCTGGAATTCATGAACCCTGGGCTTGGTGTGTAGGCTCCCTATGCAAGGCCAGGTGGAGAGATCCCTTCTCCTCAGCAGGTAGAGGGGGAATTGAACCAGGGTCTCTCACATGCCCTAACCACTGAGCGAAAGGTGCTAGAGGAGGCTGCCAGCTGCTTGCCTCCCCAGACATTGTGTGGCGTTAGGCATGCTCAGGGCATGCCTATCGGATTGGGCCCCACAGGTGAAATTGGCAGAAGCGCACCTATCTTCACCTGGCCTGAGGCTCACGCTGGGGCCTGGACGTAAAAAGGGCACCCAGGCACCTGCCTGCGCCAGCAGTGTGCACACCCAGAGGCGGAAACGTAGGCACCAGCAAAGTCAGGTGGCAGCTAAGTTCGGGGTTTGTGCATCGCAGGGCCGAGGTGTCTACATCTTTGTGGATTTGGGCCCAAGACCACACAGAGAATCCTGCAGAGCCTGGAATTGAATCTGGATGTCCTGGGTCATAATCCAGTGCCGTAAGCACGAGCCCCCCTTCCTCTCTAGAGAGCACTGTGCTGATCTATGGTCACCGTCCCCTCACTCTGGTCCCTGTGTTTTCAGTGGGAACATCCCTGGGTAGAAACAGCTCCATTTGTCTGATCCCTGCTGAAGATACTTTGCTGAGAGGCAGTGTTGCTGTCTGACCACGGAAAGTCACTTACAAACTGCTCCTTCCACCCTCCCGCCCTGAAACATTGCCACCGTCCTGGGGCCATAAGGGAGGAAAAGAACTGGGCAGGCCAGATGGCTCAGTCTGCTTCAGCTAGTTTCTCCTTTCTCTAGAACATGTTCCTGGCCATCATCAACGACACCTACTCAGAAGTCAAGGAGGAGCTTTCAAACCAGAAGAACGAGCTGCAGCTCTCAGACATCCTGAAGCAGGTTGTATAGAGTCCCATCACCCCCAGCTCGCTTTTACCTAACATACCAAAGAGTGAATGCGAAGCCACAGGTCCCAAATTCACATGAAATGTACTAGAGAGAGGCCTCCGACAAGCCTCCAGATCCATCCCGGGGGGGAGGAGCAGTTCCACATCTGGATCCAAACATGGCTGGCCCTGTTGGCCAAACTCCCAACATCCCTGAACTTTTGGGGTCTTTGAGAGCTGGGTCTGCATTTTGTGGCTTGAGCCTCTCTCTCCGTCCAGACTCCCAAATTCCCAAGCAATAGCTGCCACCAGTGCTGATCTCTCTCCTCTGTAACATGCTCATGGCCACTCCCTGAAATCCACAGCATGTTTGCTTCATTCCAAAGGAAAGGTGATTTTCTTCCACCCAAGTGAAAGAGAAGCTTGGCAGTGGAAGCAGGGACTGCAGGAAGGGGCCACGGGAAATTTATTCGTCATACAAAGGCAGGCACGCGCGCTCCAAAACCACCTTCCCTCCAGTGCCCAACTGCAGTCAAAGTGCTTCCAGATAGTCTTGAGTTGATGCCCTCTGATCGGAACCAGGGGAAGGGGCAGACTCCAGACTGCTGATGTAAGCAGGGCTCTCCCTTGGGGGCAAATCCTGAGGTCTTATTCAGATTCCACCTGGGCAGAACTCTCCCCACACCCATTGGAATCAACTAAGTGGTTCCCCTTTCTGCCTATGTGGCGTCTGCACTGGGTGGGCACCCTGTGGGTGATCGCAGTCAAGACTCTGACTTGGATGACTGCCCATCAGCAGCTGCAGCTCTCCCAGCTGAATCAGATGGAAGCCTCCCCTAGCTGAGGCTAGGGAGGTGCGGGGTGTCTGGCCCGGCTGACCCTCTGTGTTAAGCAGTGATGCTCCTGGCTTGGGAAGGAAAGTGGCTCAGTCAGTGAAGAAAGTCTTGCGTACATGCAAGACTAACATATCCCAGTGTTACCTGTATCATCTGGCACTTGTGCAGTGTTTTATGGCTATCTCTGCTTTGCATCTGTCTGCCCTGCATCTCCATTAAATCTCCATGTGTATCTCTGACCCCAGGGCTATCACAAGACGCTGATGAGGCTGAAGTTGAAGAAAGAGCGGATTTCGGATGTTCAGAAGGCTCTCCAGAATGGGACAAAGGAGCTGGAGTTTGAGGATTTTAAGAACAGTTTGAAAGAGTAAGTTGGTCAGTCACAGGGCCCTGATTTTCCCAGAATGACTCTGCTTTGCTCTTTGTGAGCTGCCCCCAATGTTTGTTACATTTCTGCTGTAATGCTCAGACATGCCCTTCCCTTAAGGTCTTTCTAAACCCTAGTAATTTAAGGGCCAGATCCCCATGCGGTGTAAATCAGCGTAGCTCCATTGCCATGACTGGAGCTGCACTGATTCAGACTGGCCATGGATCCAGCCCTAAATGCCAGGCAATGCAGAGTGATGCTTCCAAAAGCTATCAGGGCTGTGCTGTGGTTCATGGGCCAGCTCTGTATCCGAGAGATGATAGGGTTGTGTCTGTGTCCTGTGCCTTTCCGTGCAGAGGCGTATCCCTGACTGCTGGAGCGTGTGGTGAGGTGATAGAAGGCAGCTGCCGCATTGTGTGTCAGTTCAGATGCAGAATGTTATAAAGCATGGCACAGTCTCTTTCTCATGGGCTCTTTACATTTGTTCTTTCTTTGAGCTAGTCTACACTGGCAACGCTAAAGTGCTGCCATGGCAGTGCTTTAATGTGGCTTGTGTGGTCGCAGCACAGCACTGGGAGAGAGCTCTCCCAGCACTCTAAAAACAACTCCTCCATGAGGGGCATAGCTACCAGCACTGGGAGCGTGGCTCCCAGAGCTGGTACACTGTCTATACTGGCGCTTTACAGCGCTGAAACTTGCTGCGCTCAGGGGGGTGTTTTTTCATACCCTGAGAGAAAAAGTTGCAACGCTGTAAATTGCTAGTGTAGACAAGCCCTTTGTTGTTTTCCTTAATGTGCAGTAAATCTAGGCAGAGAGCTACCTATTGCATCTTTTATGTACAGGATTTATGTTTCAGATTTTTTCCCCACCACAATTTGACAAAACAGACACGAATTCTCGAAACTTTTTGGGTGTTGTCAAATCTGCGGCTTTTTGCCAAATAAAAAAAAGTTCCTGCCATGTCACCCAGCTCTGGTTCTTCTAACCTGTATTTACCCACAATGCGCTGCTCTTATCCTAAGGCACTCCCTGGTTTAGAATCTAGTAACATACTGAACTGCTCTGTCTTGTGTCTTCTTGGATCCATTCTCTTTGCCTCCTGTCTTAGGCTGGGTCATGCCGAGCATGAGATCACAGCAGCCTTTTCCAGATTTGACAAAGATGGTAACCAGATCCTTGATGAAGAGGAACAGAAGCGAATGAGGCATGACCTAGAGGAGAAAAGGGTAAAGGATGGGGTGTGGGCTGAGAAGGGAACCCTTTTTTGACACAGTTCAATCTCCAAAATTCCTTGGGTACTGATCCTGGGGCAGGCATGTAAAATAAGTGGGTGCATACACCACATCTCTTCATACACCACAGGGGAAGATGAGTTTTTGACAGCCTGTGTCGTTATGTATTAAATATATCTTGGTAAATCTGGCCAAAACTACAATCCAGCTTTCCGTGTGTGTGTGTGTGTGTCTCTCTCTCTCTCTGTCTTCTAGGTTGCTTTGAATGCAGAGATTGAAAACTTGGGGAAATCCTATGGTGATAACAACCTGGATGAGAATCTGACCCTTGTGGATGCAAAGAACAATCACACCAATAAGTCCACCTGGGTGTCTGAGGAAGAATTCCAAATGTGGGTCACTGCTGGTGCTAGTCCAGTGTCTGAAAGCAAAGGGCTTGATTTCCTGCTGCCATGCCCCCTAATGGAGCCACATCCACCTGTGCCTCATGGGTGTGAAATCTTTTTCCAGCGTGACCTGGTCATGTTGTTCCCTCACCACACACAGCAAGGCCAGGCCACGTCCGGCCCCTTTTGTAATGGAGTTCGCTTATTTTGTGAACGCCTTGCTGGGAAATTTCCTGGCATGTGTCTGGAATAATCTCTCCAGCTGCTGCTGCAAGGGTGGGAGGGGTCATGCTACAGACTCAGGTCAGAGGGTGGAATGGGCACCCTCAGCCAATGGAACCAGAATGATTTGTGTAGGAGTGACCCTGATTTACACCAGCTGAGGATCTGGCCCTTATTCTCCAGGCATGAGAATGTAGGCAGGGCAGAGCTATTTCTCCCAAAGAGGGAGCACAGTCTAGGGCTTAATGCACAGCACGCAGAGTCCGGAGATCCTGGTTCTGCCACAGCAGGCAGGATCCTGAGCCAGGCATGTAGGGCCATACTGATAGAGTTTGAAGCAGGACAAGGCAGCTCTGGAAGGCTCACCTAACCATGTGGGGAAATAGCTTGGCCCCATCCACATTACCTGGCCAGTGGTTAACCTGCCTGGGACATAATTTGTCTCAAGAATGATCACTAGCCACAACTGAAAGCATAGCCGTGGACCCAGAACCTCAGCTGGTATAAGTCAGCAGAGCTTAATTGACTGGGCTGACGCTCTGCCAGCTGACACCCATGGGGGATCTGGCCAGTATCTGTATGTTCTCTGCTGCTGACCTTGTCCTGTGTCATAAGGGAAGGTTTACAAGGGCTCGCACTCTCTTCCGCAGCCTCCTGCGACGGGTCCTGCAGCTGGAGCACTCCATCAGCAGCATCGTGTCCAAGATCGACTCGGTAGTGAGCAAGCTGGAGGCACTGGAAAGAAACAAACTGCAGAGGAAAGACCTGGTGGGAAAGCTGCTCGACAACATCAGCAAGGTCAGTTGTCCTTGGGCAGCCAGTTTCCCTGGAAGCAGGCCGTGTCCCCGTCCGACTGGCCTGGGGGGTCTCTCCCTGCCTGAATGCATTGGGTCAGTTATCATCTTGTTTTCCAGGCCCTGCTCCTATAGGAATGCTCAGCGCTTTGAAAGAACGAGCCCTTTGCATTAAGGGTCAATGTGACACCAAACCTCTTGCCTGCTGGGTTCCAACCCTAATGCCCAGACCACATCCACTAGTGGCACCTGGCCCATTAATTATCACCTGTACACAGACTTCTCTCCACTGCAGAGCACTTTCAGAACCACTGCCAAACCCACAAAGGACTCTCAGCATGGCCATGTGAACTGGGAATGCTCCAGCGAATAGATATTTGCCTGAGCATTCCCTTGGAAATGTGCATTTGCAAGACATTCTTGCAAGCAGCATTTTGCAGAAAGGAATTGCACACCTTTAAAAAAGACTCCAATGAGGCTAATCTGGGCAAGCCCTTGGTAACCCATGGAAGGTATATGGGGCTTGGAGAGGAGACCACAATGAGAGCACACAGCCCAAGCAGTGCATGGCCCCAGCTCTCTCCATCGCCATGGTTTGAGCCTTTGGTAGTGTTCTTGGTAAATTGTTGACAGTGCAAACGTCCATTTCTTCCCCTCGATAACAGGAGGAACAGCCCAGCCAGGAAGAACTCCTCCAGCGGAACCTAGACCCGTTGGTGAAGGAAAACCAAGAAGGCTGGGAGACAAAACACATGCTGGGAAGCAACCTCAATGGGAGCTCTCCCCAAAATGGTAACAACATCTACCCCAACCTACCCAAGTCAGGGTTACAGGGCTCTCAGGCACCCAAGAACACCTGGCCTCAGTCTAACGTGCACTTCTGACACCCATCGGAATGCTCCCATCCCACCTTGGATCCCAGGGTACTAAATCAGTCTCAGCTGGTTCCTCATTGTTAGACTAGCCACGAAAAAGACAGACTATACCAGAGATGTCTGTCTCAGCTGATGCGATGCAGAATCATGGATGTTGTTTTTTATTTGCCAAGTTGTGTAACACCATAGATCTAGAACTCCAGGTTCAAACACCTCTGGGCTTCAAGGAAGTGTTCAGACCTGGATCCAGACTGTGCTGCTGGCTTCTATATCTCTAAATGGGCTGAACTTGTCCTGTCCCCCACCCCCTGTCTCCCCAAGATCTGAACACCTCAGAGCTCTGAGGAAAATTTGGATCCAAAGTGGATCTTTGCAGCTCTTACATACACACACATACATACACACACACACACACACACACTGCAGTTGTGGGGAGCAGGTAAACAAGGTGGGATATATGTGCCTACTAAAGTTGCAAAGAGAAACGTGCTAATTAACCTCAGGCTGACAGACAGCAATTCCTGTCTCCAGGGCAGAACAGTAAATGGGCCCCCTAGAAAGGTCCACCTGACATTTGGGCGGTGCTGCGCCTGCACTGGCTGGTGCCCAGCAAGCTGCTGGGCGCGCTTTTCTGGCATGGCCAGGGCTTCTACATGTCTATCTGGCTGCCTTCGCTGCTGCCAGTACCACCCCGCATGTGCCTAGAAGCCTTGCGGCCAGCCTGGGCGATTTAAAATGGCCCAGGGCTCCTGGCCGCCGCTACCACAGTAGCGGCAGCGGTTAGGAGCCTCAGCGCCTTTTTAAATCGCCTGAGGCCCTGGGCAGTTGCCCCCTTTGCTCTTCTTCCCCCCCGCCCCCAAGTCAGTGGGCCTGGTTAACCTTGTTGGTCACTTCTACTTTTCCTCTGTCCCAGTCCCTGTGCACTCATGGTGGTAGCCATGCCTTCACCCCCTCACTCAGCAGACACAGAACTGAGCTGAGAGGAGTCTGGCTGAAGTAAGGAGGAGCTCTGAGGCCTAGGTGGGCATTGGCTGTGTTGCTGAAGGCAGCATTTAAAGTGGGGGGGGGGATTGTAGGCGCTGCTTTTCCCAGAATCTGACAGTTCCCCCCCCCCCCCCCCCTCTGTTTTTTTCAGACCACTTTAAGCACCAGCTGAAGGAGACCTATTGCTGGGACACTAGCATGGTTTCCAACTCCCCTGTTAACACTAGAATTCCCACCATTCCCGAAAATTGCAGATTGTGAAGTTTCATGGCACCAGCCATCTAGCTGTGAAATGACATTTCCCCTGGGTTTTGCCATGGAAACAATTTTGCTTGAAGTTGGGCTGAGAATGGCCATCCAGTGGAAATGTGGCCACGACAAGCATCTCAGTGCAGTGTGAAAATGCTCCTATTCTGAACATTTTTCACCTGTCTTGAGACTATTTTACCACCTCCGTCCCCCCAGAGTTGATGCCACCAACTATTGACGCTGGGCCAGATTCTCAGCTGGTGTGAAGTGGCAGTGAACTCAATGGAGATACGCTCATTTACACCAATTAAGAATCCAGCTGTTTCTACATTCCAGATCGTCCATTTTATTATTTTGTATGTTTCTGGTCACAGCAGTAAACTCTGACACCAGCAATTAAATATCTTTTCATTGAACAAGCAATGTTACTTATCAATTAGCCAGTATGAGATTTTAGATTTCAGTTATGTTAACTTACATTTTATATAGTAACTTTCATCCCATAGTTCTCTACAGATTTTTTACCTGTATGCAGTATAAAGAAATCACCGCTGAAATTCAGCCACCTCTGGGGTGGAAGATGGCAGTTGTTTAGCAGCAGTACTACACAAAAGTTCAGGACAGGAATAAAGGGATTTGAAATATCATAATCACAAACACACCACAAAGGGTTAAACTGTATTAAACTCAAATGTCCTCTTCAATCTGTGTATAAAAATGGTCTCTGGCGTATTTGGGTGTTTTTTTAGACCATGGTTACCCATTCACTGTAGGCTGTAATACTTATCACACTCTGAAGTTATTCTTCACTTATTAAAGTGCAAAGGGACCATGTCAGGGAATTAGAATTTCCCAGATGAGAAATGTAAGAGATCCTCTGTAAACTATAATCACACAATGATACACGTGCCTCTTTCAAACAGCAACTCTAATAACAAAATCAGCATCCTAAATGTTTGAGAACAAGAACACAGAGCCTTGGCAAGCCTACAGAGGTCCAGCCAGAGTTGTGTGTGCACAGCAGCAGAGCCTAAAGACCTTTGTAAATACATGTTTTACAGCTGTGTTTCATTGCTCAGATCAGTAGCTGACTGTGGGCGTGAAGGCTTAATTGTAACAAAAATGGTTCTATTTTTTAAAAGATCTTTTTCGGCTCCTGTCATCTCCTGAGTTCAGGCTCCTGAATTAGCCCCTGAACTGATTTTCCTGCATACAATTCAAGCGCGTGTGAGGCAGCATTTGCTTCCAGAGCTGGGAAAATATCCCAAACACCTAAAATCAAGCAGTCCACTTTGAGGCCTTGATCTTCCCCCAATGGGAGTTATGTCATTGGCTTCTGTGGGAGCAGAACTCGGCCCCAAGCGGGGGAAATGGAGGATCCTGAACTCAGCTCTTGGCAGGAACGTGAGGGAGGAACAGATTTTCCAAGGTCTTGTTCTGTAAAGTTGTTTGTTTCTCATTCTGGGTTTATACATTTCTTGTTCTCCTTGGTGTGTTTGAATGCTTTTCCATTCACCTTCCAGGATGGTTTAATTCAGATGCATTAGGATGGGGATTCATTGCAGGGAAATTCACCCAGCAGTGCAGGGATGGAGAAGACCTCCCAGTGCAGCAAAGCAGCCATGGCTCCACTGCACTGGGGGGTTGGAAGAGGGACTCTACACTTGCCCCATGGTAGAGCTGGCTCCACATCAGCCACCACAGAGTGAGGGGTAGGGGGCAGGATCATGGCATGGCCAGCGGGTCCAAAAATCACACAAGTCACTGGTCCCAAATCCCAGGATCAGGATGTGTGTGGGAATCATGGCTCCTATTTCAACCCAGGAGTGGAGTCATGACCCCAATGGGGCTGCAGGGGTTCCTTGTGCCCCACCTGTAGGCTGGAAGGTGGATTCCTTTTTCCCTTCACCCCTGTGTAACTCGTAGCAGAAAGGCTGCTTCTCTGGCCTTGTGCTGTGGTTCTGGGTGTGTGAATTTCATGCACGGTGTAAAGCACTTCCTGTAGCTAGTGTGTCTGCACCAATGCTTTATCTGTTCCCTGTATGACTCCATGCAATCGTCTCTTGTATATGCCTTTGCTGAACATGTAATCATGTATGTGACACGTATGATAAACATCTCTCAGATGATCGTGTCCTAGGCTATGGCAGATCAAACCTATCGCGCATCCCCTGAACTCTGGTGTCCTTCCCAGCACCTGTTTGTGTTTGATGTGTAGACTGTATCTGCTGACTAGCTGAGAAATAACATAAATTAACTACATTGAATGGCAGAATCATTCCTGCTGTATTTTCAAATGTGGTTGGGTTTTTTTGGTTTTTTTGGCCTTCTGTCATAGCAGGAGGTGACGACACTGCCTGTGTGACAGGGGCAGCGTGGAGTGAAGGGTTTTCCCGCACAGGCTGTGCATGGCCTTATATCTCAGAATGTACAGCACTGGCTTCCTGGCTGCAGCATGTGGTTTGTTGTCCCTAACTGTTAAGGAGATGACCATGCATCAAGCCTGTGAAAATCACCAGTTAGGTGGTTCAAAGAAGGGTTTAAATAAAGGCTGCTCTGGTGAGATGTCCTTATACAGAATCTCTCTCCTTCCTTCAGAGAGAGTATGGGCTGTCTCTGGATCAGTGCTTGACAGGTCTCCCACGCTAGGGACTGTGCAAGGCCTTAGGAGGAAAGTCATCAGAGTCCACACTAGCATGACACATTTTTCAGTGTTGTTGGTCCCAGGATATTAGAGAGACAAGGTGGGTGAGGTAATATCTCTTATTAGACTAATGGGGGACATGAATCAGCATTCACGTTGCATTCATCATCAGTACCTGGCCCCGGGCTAGGGAAGCTAATGATCCAAACAGCAGACCAAATTTGGTGATGAATCCTGGTCACACGCCACCTGAGGCACCTTGTGCATACGCTGAGGCTACGTCTACACTACCCGCCTGATTCAGCGGGTAGCTTTCGATGTTCTGGGATCGATTTATCGCATCTCGTCTAGATGCAATAAATCGATCCCAGAGCCGCTCCCTGTCGACACCGGAACTCCAGCTCCGCGAGCGGAGGAAGCGCTGTCGACGGGGGAGCCTGCCTGCTGCCGTGTGGACCGGGGTAAGTACTTTTAAAAATTGATCTAAGATATTCGACTTCAGCTACGTTATTCACGTAGCTGAAGTTGCGTATCTTAGATAGATCCCCCCACTCTAGTGTAGACCAGCCCTAAGAAGAAGATTGGACCAACTTCTGTTTGTGAGAGAGATAAGCTTTCAAGAGCTCGTCTTCAGGTCCGGGAAACTAACTCAAAGTATCCCTGATAAATGCAAGGTTTGAACAGATTGTTTAGCATAAGTGGAATTTTTCATTGGAAACTTTTTTCAGCAAAAAATTCAGATTCAGGTCAATGAGGTGAGCATTCTGTGAAATTTTGCTGAATTTGTCAAATTGTTTGAGCCAAAAGACATTTTCTAAAGGAAATGTTTAGATTTTTCCATTCAAGATTACATATGAATTTTACTTACATTTTATTTTAAAAGGTTAAACTCAAAAATTAATCAAAATGTTTAATTTGTGCCAAAACAATTCCCTCCCCCACCCCAACTTTTCACTTCAGCCAGGGAACAGAATAATCAGTTACTGCTGAGTGATTTGAACAAGTCACTTCCTCACCCACTGTCTCAGTTTACCCATCGGTAACTTGTTGAGGATCTACTGGTAAAAAATACTAGATAAGAGATGGGCATTATTGTAATTGTGTGTAGTGTTGGGGTATGTACTGGTGACACCTAGTGGTTAATTGGAGAATAATTGATAAAATAAGGAAGGAGGACTCCAAAATGTGTGAGACAAGGTGGGTGAGTTTATTAGACTGTCTTCTGTTGGTGAGAGACACAAGCTTTTTGAGGTACACAGAGCTCTTCTCCAAGTCCAGGAAACTAAGGCTTTGTCTACACTAACACTTTTGTTGATAAAACTTTTGTCTGTCAGGAGTGTGAAAAAAACACCCTCCTGACTGACGTAAGCAGGAGAGTTCTCTCCCGCTGGCAAAGAGTAGCTACACAGGAGACCTTGCAGCAGCAGCTGCAGTGGTACAATTGTGCTGCTGTAAGGTCCGTAGCGTAGACATAGCCTTATTAGGTTACAGATTGTTGTAAAAAGCCATGACTCGAGTGTGTCTATTCAGGGCAGGTTTACACTATAAATTTACATCGCGCAGCTGTGCCGCTGCAGCGTGTCTGGTGATGACGCTCTAAGCTGATGGGAGATAGTTGTCCTGTTGGCTTAATAACAGCACCCCTGCAAGAGGCAGCAGCTATGTTGGCGGGAGAAGCTTTCCCGCCGACCTAGTGCTGTTTAACCCTAGTGCGGGGGTTAAAGTCAGTATAACTGTCACTCAGGAAGTGAAAAATCCAAGCCTGAGTGCATGACTTTTAGTGCCTAGCAGAATTAAGAGTTTAAGCTCCCAGAAGCATCGTTTGAAAGTGGTGTGCAAGTTCCCTTTGAGGATGAGGACTGATCAGTCAGATATGGAGTGATCGCTTTGTGAAAAGCATTCGCTTTTCAACAACACAACACAAAACCGGCTCACGTCCCCACGCAGTGACCTGGGACAATTACACACCACCCCGGGGCGCCTCTAGGAGGCAATACTTCCCCTCTTGCAAGCACAGAGTCTGAGTGTAGCAAAAACTTGTAATCAAAGGAGGGAAGTAACCCGGCATTAACTTGGGAAAACACTTCAACTAGGGTTCATAACCATAAACCATGAGCAAAAGACCCACCCCCAAGTAAGTTGGGCAGTATCCTTTCCCCCCAAGGTTATTAAGTCCAGCAACCCAAAAGTCCCTTTAACATGCCCATGCCTGCTCTGTGCCCCATTCACAGTTGCTGTCCTTGGCCAGTGCACCTCAGAGTTCAGCGGTTCTTCCACAGAGTTCACCTCTCACCTTGTGTGTGTGTGGGAGGGGGGGTAAGGAGGCACCTTACATGCTCCACTGCTCGGGCACTTGCTCATCGCCCCAATGGCCAATTGCCACCCATCTGAGGGGCTCTGTTCTGCATTGGCCCTCTCCACCAGCTGTCCGGCCAGCCACTTGTCAAGACATCTTCAGGGCCCCCCACCACTTAACACAGCTCTCAGTGATTTCAGCTGTTACTGGGAGAGCCTTACTGCTGGTGCACACTGGGCAGTCTCTTGCAATAGAGACACTGTCCCAAAGTAGGTCTAATATGTAAACCTACGTGTCATGGAGTCACTGGGTCAATGCTCTGGAACTACTCCCTCCATACTGTCTCCAGGGCAAGAAGCTTACACAGCTTCAACCTTCCTGGGTCTGACCTCAGAGCATTCAGCATCGCCTTCCACACCGTGCACTTCCCACAACAAGTCCTCCCAGGGGGGAGGCTCCTGGGGAGCCTGAGGGCCCTGCACCCCAACTCCACAGTCAGACGTGACTCTCAGCCAGCCAGTAAAACAGAAAGTTTATTAGTTGACAGGAACACATGCGTAGGGCAGAACTTGTTAGAACAGAAATCAGTGATTTTCAGCCAAGTCCATCTTGGGGGGAAGGGAGGCCAGAGCCAGGGCTCTGGTCCTTCCCCTGAGCCCCAAGCCAGCCGAGACTGACTCGCTTCCAGCTGCCTGGCCCCTGCCCTGCCCGTTGCTCCTCCTCTGGCCTTTGTCTCGCTTCCTGGGCCAAGAGTCAGGGCCAAGAGTCACCTGGTCACATCTCCCTCCTGGGTCTCAGGTTACACAGGGGCAGCCATAGCATCTGTGCAGGCAGCTGGAGCAACCCCTGCAAAAGTCACACACACTTATTCCCACCACTTAGACATTGGTGGAAACATACACAGGGAAACTGAGACACACAGCATTCATGCAAAACAGTAAGACTCATACAACATAACAAGGGAAAATTCCCACTTCATCACACTACATATCAGTGATTTCAGCTCTGCAGCATGTAACTAGACTCTCAATTGAATCTAAATTAGCTCTTTTATTATACCATGGAGAGAGAAAGGGTCAAACAAGTGTCTAGGACCCTTAAACAGGACCAGACCCACACCACCAAATACAAATACCTGTCCCTACCCTTTTTCAACTCATTGGGCTTAAGAACCCATGTCCCCTGCCTACTGAATGCCGTCAGTTGAGGGTGAGTCCCTCCATTGGGGTATGCCAGGTACAGTTCTGCTGCCTTCAATTCACCCAATAAGGATAACAACCCTTTATTACTCCTGCCCCAATAACAAAGAGACTGGGGATCCAACACCAACCACAAGTGATCATTTGGGCAAGCAATCCCATCATGCTGAGCACCTAGGCAGGGTGGGTGTGTCCATGCAAACGAGATCAGCTTCTGAAGTCTTTTTCCACAGCTCACCACTAGATGTCAAGGGAGAGCTCATTCAGACTCTGCTTACATCCTTCCCCCAGCCAAGAATTTGTCCTCCTGACAAATCACACTACATATTATACCAAATTCATTAGTTCCTCCAAAAGGGCCTCAGGAAACCCACTATGGCTTCCACAAGCCTGTGAACTAAGTGTATTGATTCTTCACTAGGTTCTTCACCAGGTGCTTCATAAGTTAACCGGCTTACTAGTCTTATAAACCTGTCCCGCCTATTGAGAGTGGGCATTGCAGGGGCAGGGGGGACATCTTCTTGGGCAAGGGATGGTGAGGGTTTCTTTGAGGATCCCTCGGCTATGGGCATAGGTTCCTCATCTCTGATTCTAATAGGGAAGGTTCAAGGCATTTGGGACACCTTCAACCTGTATGTCTCCACTGTCCAGTAACCTAGATGTGTCATCACAGGGTGGTCTCATTGGTGGCACGGGTGTGCCAGCAACAGGCCTAAAGAACCCATAGGCTTCCAACCAATCTAAAACTTTAAGAAGTTTTTCTTCATGCTCCTCCAAGTCTCTTTCTTCATGCTCCTCCAAGGTTCTTCCAAACACGATCAGGTCATCCAAATAAACTAACGCAATAAATTCATGTCTCCCGCAACTTTCTCCATAAGACGCTGAAACGTAGAAGGTGCTCCAGAAATCCCTCGGGGCATGCACTCAAATTGATAAAACCCTAACAGACAAATTAAGGCCATCTTCTCCTTATCTTCTTTTCCTAGAGGGATCTGGTAGTATCCACTTTGAAGATCCAACACAGAGAACCACTGGCTCCCCAATAAACAGTCCAATGCATCTTGTACCCGAGGTATGGTGTATTGGTCAACTATAGTGTGCCTGTTTAGGGTGCGGTAGTCAATACACATCTGGATTTTCCCACTCTTCTTACAAACCACCACAATGGGAGAGGCATATGGGCTGCGGGATTCTGTAATGATACCATTCACAATCAGCTCTTGAAGATGATGCCACATATCTTCCACCTCAGAGAGAACAATCTTCCTAGATCCCTCCCTGAAGGGTCGGGGGTCTTGTAGCCGGATGTGGTGTTCCACTCTTGCACATCCTGGACGAGCCCCCCCAAAATGTAACCCTTCTGTCAGGTGGAGCCAGCAGCAACAAGGGCCAGGTTCAGTATCTAGGGATTCTTTTTCAACAATACAACACAAAACCAGCTTGAGCCAGGGAGAGCTCATTCAGACCCTGCTTACACAAGTGTAAGTGGATCTTGAAAGGTGCGTTGTGGAGGATGATGGTCATTGTAGAAGGGGAGATATGTCTGCAGGTTTTGAATCTGTTGTTCTGGCAGGGTCTGGTGCTGATTTGAATTGGTGGGTCCTGGTCTGTGGGGAGCCTGCTTCTGATGAGCTTGGAGAGGTTGGGGGGTTGTTTGTAGGCCAGGAGAGGGGGTTTTCACAAAGTGATCACTCTATATCTGACCTCTCAGTCCTCATCCTCAAAGGAAACCTGCACAACACTAAAAAGACGAGCCTGGGAGCTTAAATTCATAACTCTGCTAGACAGTAAGAATCATGGACTGAACATAGAGACCCTGGATTCTTAGTGTCTAGCAAAGTTATGAATTCCAGGTATCATTCCTTACCCCCTCCCCCAGCCCTCTCTTTCCCCTGTTATGTTTAGTAAAAGTCACGGACAGGTCAGGACTCCTATGAATTTTTGTTTATTGCCCGTGACGTGTCCATGACTTTTACTAAAAATAACCCTGACAAAATCTCAACCTTCACTATGAGTAAGTGCTCTGCAGGAAATCAGTGAGGCACATGCTTCACTTTAGGGGGTGACCCACCCTACAAGGACACGTGCAGGGAGGAAAGGAGGGCGTGAGCAGTCACAGGAATGACACTGGATGCAGTTCTCCTAGTCTCCACCCTGAGCCGTGACATGAGGGTAATTAAAGAAACCCATCCTCTACTGGACCAGAGCCTCGGCTAGTGCAGATCAATACAGCTCCAGTTGAAGTCAATGCAGATTTACACCATTCTGATCCACAGGTGTTGCTGGCATCGGTCCCGCAGTAGCAGATGCCCAGAGCTGCTAGTAGCTAAACCAGCACCGTATCTTCAGTGATCAGATGCCTCAGGCTGCGGTAGGTAACAACAGAGCAATGCAGGCACTGTCCCGGAAGGGGTGTGGGGCGCACCCATTGGGGCTGAGCCCTTGTATAAGAGACTGGTAGGAGAAAGGTATTTAATGAAGCTGATAGGGGAGTGCATGGGTTTGGTGACAGGCATTAGGCACGAGGCCAAAGAACAAAGCCATCGGTCACCTTGACATGCTATAATTACACAAGGATACATCATCCCATCCACCCACCCACAAGGCCTGCCTGGTACAGCCAGGCCTGCAGGGAGCTACAGGGGCAGAATGCAGGGGAACCTAAAACTGTCCGAAATTGAGGAAAGGCCTAACTAAAGAACAGGAGGCAATTGCCCTCGCCCTCCTGCCATTGCCACGAGGCTAACAATCAGTTCATTGCTGATGGGCCCAGCCAGGAGCTAAGAGAAGCCATAGCCAGGAGCCAACAGCCTCATGTCAGAGCCCTGTGCCAGGCTGGAGTGGTTGCACCGCTCTGCAGAGGTTCAGCTGGATAGTGAAGGCAGGAAAGCGGCATGCTTGTGAGGCAGTGTTTCCTAAGGGATAGAGCACTAGTCTGGGACTCAGCAGATCTGGATTCTGTTCCCAACTCCACCACTGACTTTCTGGGTAACCTTGGGCCAGTCACGTCCCTGCCCCATGCCTCAGTTTCCCCTTCTGTAAACTGGAGATAATGATACTGATCCCCTTGATAAAGAGCTTTGAAATCTACTGATGAAAAGTGCTGTATAAGAGCTAGCATTTAGCATTAATAAGGGTGGCTGGTTCTGTTTGCCAGGAGACCAAAGATCTGGGAGAAAAGACCTAGGAGGGAATAGGGGAGTCTCCCCTTACTGTAGGATGGCTTATTAAAAGTTGGTTCTGGAGATTTGTCTAAATAAGACATCACAGAAGATGCTGGGAATTCAGGAGCATGCAGGTTACATGGGTAAGGGAACTTACTACCAACCAGCCCTACAGACATTCCCAGAGCATCACTTGGTTGCAGCACATGTTGCTGATAGAACCAACAATGTAGGTTCTGTATTGTGATCAGCAGACCATGCTTGTGTCTCACAAGGGCAGACTCAGTGATATTGCCTCAGCCACAACAGCTAGTTAGATACAACGAGAGTTCAATATGTAAAGGGGATTCTCACTGGATACTGAGTGCAGGCTACTGTGTTAAAGACAATCCCATTTCAAGCTGTGCTCTGACCAGCTCTGCCGAGCTGACCAGGACCATGTCACCAATCAATGGAAGAACCCAAAGGAAACCCACGTGCTGTAGGAAATGGTACGAATGACTTGGGTACCTGCCCTCCAAGTCAGAAGTGACACAGTGCCCCAGTATGGAGTTTGGGGGCACTCCACTGTTGGCTTGCACATGAGACATCAAGGTGATTATTAAAGATCCACTGTCAGTTTTTTGTCTTAACTCAGGCAGGGTGGCCAGCATGGGCCATAATAATATAATCCCAGCATGGACGACTATATTCTCCCTCCCCAGGGAGACTCCCCACCTCAGGGTAGCTTCAGCAGGGTGTTTCTGTTCTGAATGGATGCAGTGGCCTGTCAAACAAATGCCAGCTCCCACCCTCAAAGGG
Organism: Macrochelys suwanniensis; assembly: GCA_033296515.1. NCBI lineage: Eukaryota > Metazoa > Chordata > Testudines > Chelydridae > Macrochelys > Macrochelys suwanniensis. Next base: position 72,042,339 of record CM065778.1, on the reverse strand, counting down.
GCTGCATTTCGGGGTGGGAACGAGGGTATATGCATCTTCCCATGCAAGTTCAGCCAAGCCCTAAGCACAGTTCAACAATGTGATTCCGCTTTATCTTTTTTAAAAGGTGTGACCTTTTCCCTCCTGACTCATGCAGAGTACAGGCTCAAGAGTCACTGGCCCGCGGGTAACAGGGACAAGACCTGCATGAGGATAACGTAACCAAAGCCAGAAAAGTGTGAAAGACCGGCTGTAACTTGGGCTATCCTAAAAATAACCCATCCTCTTTGTGGCGGTGACCTCAGGCAGTGACTCCATGTGATGCTTTAGTCCAGGTGGCTGTTCTTCGCTCACCCTGGAGTCCCCTCTCCTGATTACCCAGGGCCTCCCACCCGCTAGTTTGTTTTCTATATTTTTAAAGACAATTTTGCACTGGTGGAAATTGCCCAATTCGCAGCTCCGTAGGCCTCTGCTTAATCACAGAGCAGGAGCCCTGGAGGGCCAACATCTGAGGGGGAGAAGGGAGTTTGGGTCCCCTCTGCAGAGATAGCCAATAATGCCAATTACAGTATTGGGCATAGGCGCCGACTTTCGTTGGCGCTGGTGGGTGCTCGCGCCCCTGGCCCCGCCCCAACTCCACCCCCATCCCTTCCCCAAATCCCCACCCCCATCCCCGTCCCTTCCCCAAATCCCCACCCCCACCTCCTCCCCTGGGCGTGCTGCATACGCCCCCCCCTCGGCTTGCAAGCCTGGATGGGGGGGAAGCAGCATAGCACCCACCGAGCCCGGCAGCTCCCCACCAGCCCCCCCTTGCACCCAGCTCACCTCTCCGAGGCTCCACTGGAAGCCGCTTTTCCTGGCTCCCTCCAGCTGGTTGGCGGTGCCTCGGGGGAGGGGTATGGGGAGGAGGTGGAGAGGTGAGCTGGGCATGCGGCGTGGGGGCTGGCAGGGAGCTGCTGGTGGGTGCTCCAGCCCATGAGCACCCACAGAGTCGGCACCTATGGTATTGGGTTTATAGAATCATAGAAGATTAGGGTTGAAAGAGACCTCAGGAGGTCATCTAATCCAACCTCCTGCTCAAAGCAGGACCAACCCCAACTAAATCATCCCAGCCAGGGCTTTGTCAAGCCAGGCCTTAAAAACCGTTAAGGATGGAGATTCCACCACCTCCCTAGATAACCCATTCCAGTGCTTTACCACCCTCCTAGTGAAATAGTTTTTCCTAATAGCCAACCTAGACCTCCCACACTGAAACTTGAGACCATTTCTCCTTGTTCTGTCATCTGCCACCACTGAGAACAGCTGAGCTCCATCCTCTTTGGAACCACCCTTCAAGTAGTTGAAGGCTGCTATCAAATTCCCGCTCACTCTCCTCTTCTGCAGACTAAATAAGACAGTTCCCTCAGCCTCTCCTCATAAGTCATGTGCCCCAGCCCCCAATCCTCTCCGTTGCCTTCTGCTGGACTCTCTCCAATTTGTCCACACCTTTCTGTAGTGCAGGGGGGCAGGGGGTAAAACTGGATGCAATGCTCCAGATGTGGCCTCAACAGTGCCAAATAGAGGGGAATAATCACTTTCCTCGATCTGCTGGCAGTGCTTCTACTGATGCAGCCCAATATGCCGTTAGCCTTCTTGGCAATGAGGGCACACAGCTGACTCATATCCAGCTTCTCGTCTACTGTAATCTGCAGATCCTTTTCTGCAGAACTGCTGCTTAGCCAGTTGTTCCCCACCCTGTAGCAGTGCATGGGATTCTTCCATCCTAAGTGCAGGACTCTGCACTTGTGCTTGTTGAACCTCATCAGATTTCTTTTTGCTCAATCCTCCAATTTCTCTAGGTCACTCTGGACCCTATCCTCCAGTGTATCTACCTCTCCCCCAGCTTAGTGTCATCCACGAACTTGCTGAGGGTGCAATCCATCCCATCATCCATATCATTAATGAAAATGAACAAAACTGTCCCCAGGACCGACCCCTGGGGCACTCCACTTGATACCGGCTGCCAACTAGACATTGAGCCTTTGATCATTAGCCGTTGAGCCTGACGATCAAGCCAGCTTTATATCCGCCTTATATTCCATTCATCCAATCCATACTTTTTTAACTTGCTGTCAAGAACACTGTGGGAGACTATCAATAGCTTTGCTGAAGTCAAGGTATATCACATCCACCGCTTTCTCCATATCCACAGAGCCAGTTATCTCATCAGAGAAGGCAACCAGGTTGGTCAGGCATGACTTGCCCTTGGTGAATCCATGTTGACTGTTCCTGATAACTTTCCTCTCCTCCAAGTTCTTCAAAATGGATTCTTTGAGGACCCGCTCCATGATTTTTCCAGGGACTGAGATGAGGCTGTAGTTCCCCGGATGCTCCTTCTTCAAAGATGGGCACTATATTTGCCTTTTTCCAATCATCTGGGACCTCCCCCGATCACCATGAGTTTTCAAAGATAATGGCTCTGAAATCACATCAGCCAACTCCTTCAGCACCCTCGGATGCATGGAATCTGGCCCCCTGGACTTGTGCATGTCCAGCTTTTCTAAATTGTTGGTAGGGTAACTTTCTAATTGCACAAAAGCAAACACCTCAGCCCTGTCCCTTCCCAGAGGCCACGCCTCCTGCCCCACCCCATCCCTTCCCCGAGGCCTTGCCCCCCGCTCACTACATTCCCCCTCCCTCAGTGGCTCGCTCTTCCTCACCCTCACTTGCTTTCACTGATCTTAGGCAGGAGGTTGGGGTGTGGGATGGGGTGAATGTTCTAACTGGGGGTGCGGGCTCCAGGGTGGGGCAAAAAATGAGGGGCTCAGGTGGCTCTGGGCTGGGGCAGAGGGTTAGGGTGTGGGAGGGGTTAGGGCTCCGGCTGGGGGTACAGGCTCTGGGCTGTGACCGGGGATGAGGGGTTTGGACTGCAGAAGGGGGCTCCAGGCTAAGAGATGGGGACGGGGTGGGGGCACAGGCTTACCTTGGGGAGCTCCTGATCAGCAGTGCAGCGGTGCTAAGGCAGGCTCCCTGCCTGTCCTGTCCTACCCTATCTCCTTGCTGCGCCTCGGAAGCGGCCAGCAGGTCCAGCTCCTAGGCATGGGGGGCAGGGGGCAGGAGGCTCTGTGTGCTGCTTTCACCCGCAGGCACCACCCTCCAGCTCCCATTGGCCACGGTTCCCAGCCAATGGGAGTGTAGAGCTGGTGCTCAGGGATGGGGCAGCGCACGGAGCCCTGTGACCCCCCTGCCTGGGAGCCAAACCTGCTGGTCGCTTCTGGGGCTCAGTGCGGAGCCAGGACAGGTAAGGACTAGCCTGACTTAGACCCACAGCACTGCCAACCTGGCTTTTAACGGCTTGGTCAGCAGTGCTGTCCAGAGCCGCCAGGGACCCTTTTCGCCCGGGTGTTCCGGTTGAAAACCAAATGCCTGGCAACCCTCCCATTGGGCCTTCCGGCTACAAGGTCCTACATTACCTTGGACTGCCACTCACTGCCAGTGGGACATGGGCTCCTAAAGGCTGGCAGCTGGGCTCCTGAGTACACTGGTCACTTTTGAAAGCATTGCTCTTAGCCCAGGCAGCAGCAGTTCATGCTTTCAGATTAAGAGGTCTCAGATTCAACCCCTGCAGATAAAGCCTCCAAGGTGCTGTTACACGGGTACCCAAGGCTTCAGTTCTCAGTACTGCTGACCGAAACACAAAAGTCTGGTTACTGCAGTAACTGCAACTGGCCTCTGCCACCAGGAGGGCGGAAGAGCTGCATAGCTGAAGTGGCTCCCACGCCACCTGGGGAGGGATCCTAACAGTGTGCAGAGTTTGAGGAGCGGGGCCGGCGGCCGGACTCGCTCCCTGTGACATTCCGTCCTGCCTTCTCAGCCTCCCAGGCCCCCACCTCTCTCCTGTCCCTCGCTTCAGGGACTGACCCCTGTTTTCACCCCGCCATGCTTCAATTGCCTCCAGTCCCTCGCTCAGGGCACCAACCGCCCCTCCATCTTGCTGTGCCCTGATTGGGCAGGCAGGAAGGCTCCATGCCAGCTCCTCCCAGCCCAGTTCTGCAGGCAGCAGGTTAGCCCTGGGAGGGATGGGGGAGCGAGCAACGGGAGGCCTGTAGTGTCTGGTTTTGGAAAGTTGGTAATCCTACAGCTAGCTCAGGCATGTGTGCTATCCGTCCCAGTTAGAGCTCTGCTCAGACAATGAGACATCTAGTCTTCCTGCTTGTGGCTGGAGTGCTCACCCGGACACAGACTCTCACCTTCTGTTTTGCTTTTTCTCTCATCCGCCAGCCCCAGTTCAGCTCAATTACTTTATATCCTTATACAAAATATTCTTATATGATGACCTCCAAGCCCTTGTAGCATTACCCCCACTTTACTGATGGGGAAAACAAGACACAAGCCCGTAAAGTGACGTGTAGTAGAGCAGGGAATAGCGGAGATCTCCTGACTCACAGCCTTAATTACAGCACTGTCTTCCCAGTCCCACTCTGGGATTCTTTACCATTGTTATATAACAGCTGGGGGCTTCTATAAAAGTACAACTGGGTTCAGAAAAGAATGATGTAAGTTCACGGAGGAAGGTCCAGCAATGGCTATTAGCCATAATGGTCAGGGATGCAGACCCATTCTCTGGGTGTCCCTAAACCTCTGGCTGCCAGAAGCTAGGACTGGACAACAGGGGATGGAACACTCGATCACTGCATGTTCTGTTCATTCCCTCTGAAGCACCTGTCACTGGCTGCTGTCAGTGACAAGCCGTTGGGCTAGATGGACCATTGGTCTGACCAAGTATGGCCGTTTTTGTGTTCTTCTGGCTGGCTAGGCACTACAGCACATGAGGAGGTGGGAGATTCCTTTCCTCCATCCCTGCTGTGCTGCAGAGCAGAGCCCCTCCATTCCAAGTTTGCTCCAGCACCTGAAAGCCAAATAGTTGTTATAAAAGGCTGGAGTGGGTCTATTCACCCATGAGCCTAGGCAGGGGCAGGATGCACTTTGCTCCTGGAAATGAGGATTATACAGGCTATAACCTTGTGTATTGTGTCAACACTCACACCCAGAGAGTGAGCTGAACCCAAGAAGTTTCCTATAGCGGGAGAAAAAATGTAGCCATGCGAACGCTGCATTAACCAACATCCCTGAAACAGAAACCTGTCTTGAGCCATGAGGGTTTTGCACTGGAATGAAATGTGCAAACCAGTCTGGTGCAAACAACAGGACAGCAAACGGCAACTAAAGCCCCATGGAGGAAGTGAGCTTCCAGCGTGTGCAGCGGAGCTGTCTAGAGCAAAATTGCATTCATGACTTGTCTCTCTAGAATGTCTGTCATGGCGTCTGCCTTCCTCAGTAAAATGAACACTTTCACCAGAGAAGACTCCAACAAGGGATAGAGGCAATGCGGTCTACTGGGTGGGGCACTGCTTGGGGAGGCAAGAGACCTGGGCTCTGTTCCCAATTCCTACATATGACCTTGGGCAAGTGACTGCCCTGTTCTGTGCTTCTGTTCCCCCACCCACCCTGTCTGCTTCATCTATTTAGACTAGGGCTGTCGATTAATCACAGTTAACTCACGCGATTAACTGAAAAAAAATAACTGTGATTAAAATTTATCACAATTAATTGCACTGTTAAACAATAGAATACCAATTGAAAGTTATTAAATATTTTTGGATGTTTTTCTACATTTTCAAATAAATTGATTTCTATTACAACACAGAATACAAAGTATACAGTGCTCACTTTACATTTGATTACAAATATTTGCACTGTAAAAATGATAAAATAAATAGTATTTTTCAATTCACCACATACAAGTACTGTAGTGCAATGTCTTTATCGTGAAAGTGTAACTTATAAATGTAGATTTTTTTGTTACATAACTGCACTCAAAAACAAAACAATGTAAAACTTTAGAGCCTACAAGTCCACTCAGTCCTACTTCTTGTTCAACCAATCACTAAGACAAACAAGTTTGTTTACATTTACGGGAGATACTGCTGACTGCTTCTTATTTACAGTGTCACCTGAAAGTGAGAACAGGCGCTCGCATAGCACTTTTGTAGCTGGTGTTGCAAGGTATTTATGTGCCGGATATGCTAAACATCCCTTCATGCTTCGGCCACCATTCCAGAGGACATGCTTCCATGCTGATAATGCTCGTTTAAAAAAAAATTGTTAATTAAATTTGTGACTGAACTCCTTGGGGGAGAATTGTATGTCTCCTGTTCTGTTTTACCCACATTCTGCCATATATTTCATGTTATAACAGTCTCGGATGATGACCCAGGACATGTTCGTTTTAAGAACACTTTCACAGCAGATCTGACAAAACGCAAAGAAGGTACCAATGTGAGATTTCTAAGGATAGATACAGCACTCAACCCAGGGTTTAAGAATCTGAAGTGCCTTCCAAAATCTGAGAGGGACGAGGTGTGGAGCATGCTTTCAGGCGTCTTAAAACAGCAACACTCTGATGTGGAAGCTACAGAACCCGAACCACCAGAAAAGAAAATCAACCTTCTGTTGGTGGCATCTGACTCAGATAATGAAAATGAACATGCGCCGTTCTGCTCTGCTTTGGATTGTTATTGAGCAGAACCCGTCATCAGCATGGACGCATGTCCTCTGGAATGGTGGTTTAAGCATGAAGGGACATATGAATCTTTAGCACATCTGGCACGTAAATATCTTGCGACGCCGACTACAACAGTGCCATGTGAACACCTGTTCTCACTTTCAGGTGACATTGTAAACAAGAAGCAGGCAGCATTATCTCCTGCAAATTGTAATCAAATTTGTTTGTCTGAGTGATTGGCTGAAGTAGGACTGAGTGGACTTGTAGGCTTTAATGTTTTACATTGTTTTATTTTTGAATGCAGTTATTTTTTGTACATAAATCTACCTTTAAGTTCAACTTTCATGATAAAGAGATTGCACTACAGTACTTGTATTAGGTGAATTGAAATATACTATTTCTTCTGATTTTTACAGTGCAAATATTTGTAATCAAAAATATAAAGTGAGCACCGTACACTTTGTATTCTGTGTTGTAATTGAAATCAATATATTGGAAAATATAGAAAACATCCAAAATATTTAAATAAATGATATTCTATTATTGTTTAACAGTGTGATTAATCTCAATTCAATTAAAAAAAATTCTTGACAGCCCAAATTTAGACAGTAAGGCTCAGATCTCCAAAGGCAGGTAGGCATCTTTCAATGGGAGTTAGGTGCCTAAATACCATTGAGGATCTGGCCATAAGCTCTTTGGGGCATGGTCTGTCTCTCACTATGTGCTTGTACAGCCCCCAGCACCATAGAATATCAGGGTTAGAAGGGACCTTAGGAGGTCATCTAGTCCAACCCCCTGCTCAAAGCAGGACCAATCCCCAATTTTTGCCCCAGATCCCCAAATGGCCCCCTCAAGGATTGAACTCACAACCCTGGGTTTAGCAGGCCAATGCTCAAACCACTGAGCTATCCCTCCCCCTTGTCCATGAGACAAGGACTGTGTCTTTGTTCCAGGTTTTCACAGCACCTAGCACTATGGGGTCCTGGGCCATGACTGGGGTTCCTAGGTGCTACTACGATGCTAAGCATCCAGTGAGATACCTAATGCACATCAATCACACTGGATAGAAGCTGCAGAGAGGCTTTATGGGTGATGCTCAACCTCCTGGATCCTCCTCCACCCCCTTAATCCCTGCACAGAGGGTTCGTGCTGTAGTCAGGGAGCTCCGTCAGGGCCAGGAAGAGTGTGGGCTGGAAGGTGAAGAATGCAGGGGAAGCCAGTCTGCACCCAAATGCCATAGGATTGTCAAGTCGGGCTCCTTCCACCTCCCTGGCCTCTAGTAAAAGGGAATTGGAACCTAGCCTGGCAGTCCTGCAGTGATAAGGCACCTGGCCAGCTATCTCATAATGACAGTCAGAGCTAAGAGGGGGCCTGTCCCAGGTATTTCTCATTCCCATTCTCCACTGCAGCTGGTGGGACTCCACATAGGAGCAGCAATACACTTTGCATTAACTGGGACTCTGAATCTGGGTTAAAAGGTGCAATTGAGGAACAACAATGACTGGGCAATTAACAGGGCCTAATCCTGGTGCATGCACACATCGGCCTTAGTCTCGTGCAAGTTACAGAAGGGGGCACAGGATGTAACTATGGGGCAATAAGGACCAAATAATGCTTAGGTTTGAAATGCCCTCAAAGAGACATGCATTGAGAGGAAATACTGGGGCAATGAACTTCAGATTTTAGGAGAAAGAGGAAGTCAAGTCACAAACAGAACCAAGAGTAAAGTTTAAATGCAGTTCTGCCCTGAAACGTGACTGTGAAAATGCCACCCTTACACTCCAGGAGTAGAATTGCTGAGCATCAGTGTCAGAACTGCTGATCTCAGTGAGGTGGAAAATAAGTCTTTACTGCTCTGCATTTGCAGAGTCAACACTGCTGAGCAGGGGGAACTGCAGTCTGTTCCTTCTTGTGCATTAACAGAATGGTTTATGTAATTGGATACACCTGTGGAAGCTCAGTGACAGTCAGGGAGTGGCAGATATAATTTGGGCTGCAGAAGCTTTATCATCAGTAATGATGGGACAGGTAGAAAGATTCTTCCCCCCCGCCCCCGAGCTTGTCTCTCAGAGCCTAGGCTGAGTTTGCAGGGCTGGTGGTTAGAAAAAGGCATCTTTGTAGTTGTAAACGGAGTGCATTGGGTCTGGAGTTGCTGAAGAACAATAAAACCAAAGCTAGTGGTAGTTGGTAGAGAAACCTAGATAATTTAGGGAGAAATGTACACTTGCCAATCACAATAGGAATCCTTACCTGAAATCAGGAAAGCAAACAGCACAAGGAAACAGTATATTTATAAAGGCATAGTTTTTCTCTGCAATGTTTGAAACTCAGACAATCCAGCATCCTAATAATGAAGGAGATGAGACTGAAACTCACCATAAACCCAAGTGAAACTGACTAGTCTGCTTTGCTGACTTCTCCAAGCTGGGAAAAGTGTAACAAGTAAAAACACTTGCATAAACAGCCAAACATAAATTGGAGCTTTAAAAGACCTTGGCCTACATTCAGCCTGCCAGCTCCTAGCAGCATAAACTCCTGCACAGATCCCCCAGTACAGAAAGCCCATTGGAGGCAGCTGTAGTGATGTAAAGTGGATGCAAGTACTCCAGCCAGTGCCAGGGCGTGGGAAGCTGAAAGGAGCCAGCACTTCCCAAAAAGTGAGTGGTGCTGAGCTGAGCAGAGAGAGGGCGTGGCAGGGACAGAAAGCCGGGAATGCCCTGCTGCAGGGCATAAACCAGGGGTCTCCAAACTACAGCCCGAGGGCCGGATCCAGCCTGTGGCTTCAATTTGTCCGGCCCCCCAACCAATTGCTGCCACTGCCTCGACAGCACTTTGGCGGCAGCTCAAATGCTGCTGCCGCCTCGGCGGTATTTCAGCTGCAGGGCCCCATCGAAATCGGGCCCTGCACTCCCTAAAGCCTGCCCGCAAAGCCCCTTCAAAAATCTAATGTAGCCCTCTTCTCCTAAAGTTTGGAGACCCCTGCAAACAGCACAGGCACTCCAGAGGAAATGGTGAAGGTGGTAACAGGTGAGTCTCCTTTGGGGCATAAAGTGTACATGCAAGAAAGAGAAACTACATTATAGACTTCTGCTGGCCTAGCTCTGTCAATCAGAGGTGTAATCCCTGACTGACACAGCTGTGCTGGCAAAAGCCCCTAGTGTAGACACATTTATGCCGGCAGAGCTGTGCTTTTATGGTGTAGCTTGTGTTGTTCTGGATGGTGGAATAAGCTACACCAGTAGAGGCTGTGCTGACACTAGCAGCGCTTTGCTGGTGTATTGTACTGGCACAGCTATGCTGGCAAAAGCTCCTAGTGTAGATGTGGCCTCTGTGTTTTGAACTAACTGAGCAATGTGCAGAAGACAGTGGAAATTGCTGAACTCCTAGCAGAGACCGAGATGTTCTCCCTGGGGAGTACATGGGCACCACTCTCACACCCCTGGGAAAGGTCGGTGCCTTCTGAATACAAAACAGAGCTGCTTTTCTGAAGCCGCTTCTGAGAGGGAGACAAAAGTCATGCCTGGAAGCAAAGGTTGGCCCTGCTTTGAGCAGGGGGTTGGACTAGATGACCTCTTGAGGTCTCTTCCAACCCTAATCTTCTATGATTCTATGATCGAGCAAAGTCCAGAGAAAGGAGCTACATGCCACAGACACAGAAATCTATTCCCCACATCTCCTTGGTCCCTCTCATAATAGTGATTATTTCTATAGTACCATGAATCCCAAAATACTTTACAGTCTTGAACAGTCTCCAGTCTACATATAGGGATCACTTCATCCACCTCAGAAATGCAGCCACCTCTGGGGTAGAGCATGGTAACTGTTTAATAGGATAAGGAGTCAAGAATACTATATCCACTCTGAAGTGGAATTCAGGGATGCAGAAAGTAATTTGGGGTTGAAATGTAGCCAGGACATGGGCTTACACCTCTAGTCTTGCAGAGAGTGATTGGAAATGCTGAAGGGCCCCAGCTGGACAGAACCTCAGTTTCATGTCTCATGTGAAAATAACTCTGTTGTCTAACGCTGTGCTGGGCATTGACTGACCCAGAACAAAGAGCCCCTTTTCCTCTACTGAGCCATCCTGCAGCATGGCACCCTATAGCATGGTGCCAGCGCGGGACGGGGAGCACCACCTATTGAATCACCACCAACAGTTCTGCAGTGCAGCCTGGTGAGCCAGTGTGTTTCTTGTACACCTCCCAGCTAAGTCCCAAACAGCCCAACCCTGCTCAGCTAACGAGATGTGACACGACCACACCCAGAGGTATCATGGCATCAGGTGTACCACAAGCAGCACCCAGAGTGGGGAGCGAGGTCCATCAGCGAGTGGACAGCCCCTTCTGTTCCCCACTCAGTGCAGAGGCTGGTGTGTCCCCTTCAGGACCCTATCATCTCCTTGATGGTGGATGTGTGGCTGCCCTCCAACCCGCATTTGGACGTGTATAGGCCTCCTGCGGCTTAGAACTGCGCCTGCTTTGTGGACTAGACATGAACCCTGATGGCAATCACTGTAGGAGGTTTCAGTATAGAGGCAATGGCAGTTGCTGCTCTGCACTGCTGGCGAACACATGTTAAACTGGCAGTGCGCTGGTAAATGTCAGGCTGGTGCTGAGGTCACCCAAAGGCTAGGCCAAGGGAGTTTGGCCAAATCTGCAGGGATAGTTTGTTAATGAATGGGTGGTGGAGTCCCAGCTCCTCCTGCTCCTGGTGTCACTCCAGACAGACTTCAGGGTCCTGATCCGCTGTCTGCAAAGCAGAAGGCACATGCCACTGGGCTTGGCTGGCTCTTTACAGGCGACTTCTTCTCCAGTGACCTGGGGTGGATTGCATGAGAGCAGTAATTCGACACTCCCAGCAGCTCGCATGGGAGCAGAACAGTTTATGTAACTTGAACTGAATCACAAGCCCCAGAGTAGAGAATCACACTCCGCACACTCACTGCTGGGAGACCTCCGGATACAGCAGCTGAGCAGAAGCAAAGCTGAGATCTAGGGAACAAAGAGGTAATGATTCCTTTGTGGTTTTGCTCCTGGGTATGGGGCATGGGGAGAGTGTATGGATTGCAAAGATTTGCCATTCTCTGCAGCTCAGCTTTGGGGAGAAGATGACTATTTTATAGAGTGATTCATTTCAGTGTTTAAAAACGTTAACGGCAGGAAAACCAAGACAGCGTTGATGAGCACCCAGTAAATAGCTAAAATAGGTGAAAATACAGATTGATTTATCTGTTAATCTAAAATTATTCTGTCTCAGCCATTTCTATGGCAGCAGTGGGTGCTCCTGAGTGGTATTTAACAGGGACGGACTAGCATTTTGTCCAGTGTAGTTTGTTTGTACATTTAAAACAGCTGATGGAAATACAGTTCCTCAGCTTGTGGTGAGTGTGGAAATCCAGGTCCCACTGAGACCTTTGGGAGCAGCACAGAGTCACTTTTGCATCTTGTTTCACTGTACTTTGAGGGGACAGTGGCTCTTTGTTATTTCCTTTGTCTTAATGCCTGGGACGTTCAGATATTGCTTGAAGCGAACAAGGAGCTTGACCCCTGATCATTTAAGTTATGAGATCTAGGGTTGTAGCTGGGCTCCCGACTCTTTTCTTCATGGTTGATTCTAGGTCCTTGTGTGAAAGAAGAAATGGTCCCATCTGAGTTTTCCCCAAAGAGAACCCCTCCTCACTGCCTCTGGCTTATCTCAGACGTCTCCCCTCCTCCATTCCCAGCCCTTTGTCATTCACTAGCCGAGGGGTTTCCAAACTTTAGGAGACGAGGGCCACATCAGATTTTTGAAGGGGCTTCGCGGGCCAGCTTTAGGGAGTGCAGGGCTCGATTTCGATGGGGCTCTGCCGCCGAAATACCGCCGAGGCGGCAGCAGCATTTGAGCTGCCGCCAAAGTGCTGTCGAGGCAGCGGCAGCAATTGGTTGGGGGGGCCGGACAAATTGAAGCTGCGGGCCGGATCCGGCCCTCGGGCTGTAGTTTGGAGACCCCTGCACTAACCCATTTCAGAATGCCAAACCTGAAAAATGTACCCTGGAATAAAGACTTTGGGCTCGCGTACACACACATCTACACGTCCTGGTTGAATTTACAAATTGAGTTAAACCAAGGCAAACCCCTGTATGGACACTTTATATCAGTTTAAAACTGGTTAGCTTGTTCTTGTAACTGATCTAGTTAAGCCTGGTTTAAATCAACTGAAGTGTCCACACACACAGCTGCAGCTGTTTAACTAAATCGGTTTAAAATCATGTCTTTGGTGCAACTGTGCTTATCTACACTAGAAAATTAGATCTACCCAGCTACTTTGCTTGAGGGTGTGAAAAATCCACATCCCTGTGAGATGTAACTGAGCCCAGGGCTACACTAGGGGAGGGGGTCGATCTACGATACGCAACTTCAGCTACGTGAATAGCGTAGCTGAAGTCGGCGTATCGTAATCGACTTACCTGGCGATGAGGACGGCGGCGAGTCGATCGCTGCCGCTCCCCCGTCGACTCCGCTTCCGCCTTTCGATGAGGTGGATTGCCGGCGCCGACGGGGAGCGCGATCGGGGATCGATTAATCGCGTCTTAACGAGACGCGAAAAATCGATCCCCGATAGATCGATTGCTACCCGCCGATCCGGCGGGTAGTGAAGACCTGCCCTGAGATGACCTTAAACCCCATGTAGATAGCATTATCTTCCTTCAGCCTCGCCACCACCTCTCGGGGAGGTGGTTTAGTGCAGAGACAGGCGAATCCTGTAGCTTTGTCACTGTAGTGTTTTAGCCTGTGTGTGTTAAGGTGAAGCTAGCTCGAGAGTATTTATTGGTAACGTAAGGGTCATAATCCTTTGTTATCAAACAATCATTAACGCTCCAGGAAATTCAGAGGAAAGGTGAAACTTGCAAAGAGCTCAACCACCTGAATGGCTGTGAACTCAGGACTCTGGTGCGTCACACTGGTTCTCCAATTGTTATATGGTCTTCAGGACAGACAAGCGCTGTATTTCAAATGTGGCTAGCCACTCTCCCCCTTCCACCGGGTCAATTCAACAGAGGAGACCAGGCTCCACATTAGTGACCTTTCTAAGTGAAAAAAACAAAACAAAGCAGAATGTTTACATTACTTAAACAAAACCCTCACCCCAGCCTTTTGGGCCTTCTTTATCCATCACGAAGAAACACAAGCAGAGCACAAGTCCAACCATCTCTTAATTCCTTTGCAGGTTGCCTCTGAAGCCAGTTTCTCCTTCCCTCAGTCACCTCTCCCCTTTGGCTTACAGGAACTGCGGGGTGAGTAGGTGAGCCATGGGGATGAGAATACGGGCAAAGCATTGAGGGATTTCTACGCGTTCTTGGAAAGCCAAGACAGCTGGTGCATGAGCTCCTCGTACGGAGCTCTCTGCTCCCTCGCAGCTCACCATCATCTGCCCTACACCAAGCCCTCAGCCCAGGGGCTAATGTGAGATACCTGGTGGGTAAATTGGCTGGCTGGTCAGTCCCTTGTGATCAGCTTCCTTCAAGGGCAGGTAACATTTACCCCAGTCCTCCATAGAGCCCCCACTGCATCATGGGATATTATTCTCAGAGGAAATTGTCCAAGACACCTATCTGCCACTTGAAAAAAAATCTCCCTGCTCCTCACTTAGCTGATAAAGTTGATCTGAAGGATTTATTTATTATATAGCTTATTCCCCTTCCTTCATGGGAAGATCTGTATTGCTATAAAGCTTCTGTTTAGTGATATACTGGCATACGCACAGGGCGGGTACTTCTTTAGCTGTACCAGTATAGTTATATTGGTACCTCTTGTGTGTGTAGACAAGCCCTGAGTGACTGATCTGCCCTATGCGAAGTTTCACATGTATAAGGTGGTTTAATTTGTAACCCACTGGTGAGTGTGTGCTACATGTCACCTCCATGCCATTCCGCGAGGGTCTGAATTGTCACAGGTCGAGCGACAGTGCTTTCTAGCTCTAGCTGTAGCAGTGTGTGTTTTTAGCTGGTTCAGTCCCCTGTTATAGGCCAAGATGGCAGCCGTCACACTCATCCCAAATCCCACCCTGTGGCTGTGGCTTTCCACCTCACTCAGACACTCCTCTTGCTAATCTAAGCTCCCAAAACACATATAGGTTCTTCAAACTTGCCATGTGTGTTGTTCTGGATGATAGTGAAGCCTGGATCTGAGCTTCAGAGCTGGGGTGGGTTGTTTTTTTTAAGATTCAAAATAGTTTTTCTTCTTACAAAAAACTTTTATTTTCTGCCCTTTTTCTAATGTTTCCCACGCAGTCAATTCCAACAGATGGGAGCTGTAGAGCACCCTGGTGACCTCCCTCCAGTGGAGGTCAGCCTCTACAACAAAGACATGAGGTCAGGCACAGTCAACCATAGCATCCTATCCATCGGGAAGGAAGAAGGAGCAGGCAATTTCCTGCGTTCTATCCCAACACGAGAATCCCTTCAGTGCCCTCGGGGCTCTGTCGTGAGCTTCCACGACATCCAGTACACCATCAAACAGTCCCATGGGCCCCTCTGCAAACGGACAATGGTGGAGAAGAAGATTCTCCACAATGTGTGGTAAGTTCACGCATCCCAAAATCTCTTTTGGAGAAAGGAGAGGAGTGAAATCTGCTAAAGGGGAGAGGCATCATCTCCAGCAGAAGCCTCCTTTAAGACACTGGGGACTAGGAACAAGGAAGGGAACATGGTTACTGCTTTCAAATTGGCGTGAGGGAGGATGTTTCACTTTTTTATTTATAATTTTTCTAAAACTTCCCACCCCGTGGAATGTGTTTGGATCCAAAGTCAGGCCCCGGTTCTGCCAGGAGCTCCACGGAGGCAGATCCCCATTTGGAAGTAACTGTTTCCCTTCTCTTCCAGTGGCATTATGAAGCCGGGTTTGAATGCTATCCTGGGACCAACAGGGAGCGGCAAATCCTCGTGAGTCTTTATTTGGTTTCCTCCGATGGAGAATGAACAGTCCTAGGTGGAAACTGAACTCCCTGGGGGCTGGAGGAGGATAGCTGGAAACATAGGTGCTGACTTTTGGTTTTGCCGGTGGGTGCCCTCCCTAGGCCCCACCCCTGCTCCGCCCCCTCCCTAGGCCGCACACCCGCTCCGCCCCTTCCCCCGCCTTTCCACCGCTCGCTCCTCTACGCCCCCTCCTCTGAGTATGTCTGCCAGTTTTGGGAGGCTATTTTCTGCATATTTATACAGTTCTTTCATATTCTAGTTATTGAATGTGACTAACAATTTAATCATTAAAATAGTAAAGAACAACCTAATTACATAAATTACAGTACATTTACAATCATTAAAATTCCCACTGTTGATTTTCACCACAAATTTATCCATCTTTCAACCTGGCCCTATAATTATAGTACGAACAAATGAAAAACACGTCCCTTCCACAGTCTCGCACCCCAGGCCCACCCCATTCCTTACCTCTTGACCACAGCGCCCTCCTGTAAGCACCCACCCATAAGGCCAGCCCTGCATTCACTTTTTTCCCAAACTCCACTGCCTTCATGGATTAGCATGTGTACCCATGCCAAAATTAAAACTCCCAGGCTCAAAGTGGAGTAAGATCTAAACAGCAGGCTACTAGCATCAAGATTTACACTCCCTCTAGTGGTCAAGATTCATGCTCTCTGTATATTAGGATGCACCCAAGATGGCCATAATGACAGGATTCACATTAGAGAAAAAAGGTGAATGAGGTAATAACTTTTATTGGAGCACCTTTTGTTGGTGACAGAGAGAGAGACAAGCTTTTGAACTTTCACAAAGTTCAAAAGCTTGTCTCTCTCTCTCTGTCACCAACAAAAGTTGCTCCAATAAAAGTTATTACCTCATTCACCTTTTTTTCCTCTAATTTCCTGGGAACAACAGGGCTACAACACCACAGCTTACAAAAATGCAGGATTCACATGAACAGCACAGAGTGACCACCATCACACCAGGGCACTATTTTCAGGATTCATCTTAGCATAATGTCATCATCACACCAAGGAAGTAGCACTACCAGCACAATGAGATGAATATAGCCACGTGTGCATGCCAAAAATTCACTGTACAAGCACACTGGGATCCACACAGCAGGATAGTAGTGTCAGTTTAGCTCTCAGTTTAGTGGGGATACACTCAGGGACTGAGTCCAAGGGTTCAGCTAAACACAAGGGCACCTGCAAATAGCTGTACTAACAGCAGGATCTACACTGGCCTAATAGGAGGAGTTGCATGTCAGGGCACTAATTCCCAATCCCAGTGCAAGGCAATATGGGATCCAGGCGCCAGGTCTTTAGTACCAGACTTTGTACTCCTAGGAGAGTGGGATGGAATTATAGAAGTTACAGGGGGGAAAGCCCTGTGATCACCCTGGCACAGTCCATCTCCCTGCTAATGCAGGGCTGATCCTTACTGCATGTTTTGTCCAGTCTCCTTTTAAAAGTCGTAAGTCTTGGAGTTTCTAGCTGTGACACTCTCTACCAGGGGTTCTCAAACTGGGTGTCAGGACCCCTCGGGGGGTCACAAGGTTAATATATGGGGGGTCATGAGGTGTCAACCTCCACCCCAAACACTGCTTTGCCTCCAGCATTTATAATAAATAAAAAGTGTTTTTAATTTATAAGGGGGGAGTCGCACACAGAGGCTTGCTATGTGAAAGGGGTCACCAGTACAAAAGTTTGAGAGCCATTGCTCTATACCTCAGGGGAGCGGCATGCTGTGCTCCATAAGCCCCATATTCATCATTTGTATATATTCTTTATATTTCATATAAAGCATGCAATGTAAGGTATCATGGGAAAGATTATGATTTGCTGAAACCCACTCTTCTGTCGAAATATGTATATCATTAAAGTGTATAAAGTTATGCGATTGTGCTGTATGGTGTTAATGAAATATGCTGCAAATTTAGGAGCGGCCCAGAAGACAGCTCCCCAGAAACAAGGCACTTGACCAAATGGCTGGGTGAATGTTAAACAACCATTACCAGTCATTGTGCAGCAAGTGAATGACAATTAGCAATTCAATGACCATCACCAGAGAATTACTCAACCCTGGGATTCAGCAATGCCCTGTCCCCCCAACATGATCACTAGCCCTTCCCTTGGGAGACTTCCATCCAAACCCCAAGGCAGAGATTGCACTGCTAGGAAGGTTTCCCCTGTTAGCCTGAGTTTCCCTCTCCTCCCCTCCCACAGTGCCTGGTTGTGTTTGCCAGAGTGAGCACATGGACTTTAACATATAAACCATATAAAACAGAAGTGCACCCAGCCACCCTCATCCCAAGAGCCCCTTTTAAATATACTTCTTACCTGCTGGTGGTACTAATGCCTTTAGTTGTGTGAGAAGAGGCTGGAGAAAGTTTTGCAGCTGGAGAACCAGAGAAAGCATGCCTGCCACAAGAAGCTGCTAGAAGCAGGAGACAGACAGAGAGGCACCAGTGGTGGTGGGGGGGTCACTCTCTCTGCCCCTCCCACCCAGGAGCAGAGTTCTCTTCCCACTGATTGGCTGGTGGCCAAATAAAAACCTCAACAGCAAACCTGGAAAGAGCTGTTTTGAATGCAGCAAGTCTATGACTCAGAGCCTGAAACAGCTGCTCAGCGGGGGGAACAGCTGATCAGTGGCTCTCCGGGCTCCAGTGCTGAAATAAACTGCTGATTGCTTACCCCCCGCAGCCTTGCTGAACAGCTGATGGGGGCCCCGGGCCCCCCGGGCCCCTTAAACACTTGACTGGTGCCAGTGGGTGCAGAGCACCCACTAATTTTTCCCAGCACCCACGGAGTCGGCGCCTATGGCTGGAAAAATCTAAGGCCCTGGAAAGGCACCTTCGTGATTTAGGAACATAGGTCTGGAAGGGACCTGAAGGGTCAAGTCCCCTGCTGTCACAGACAGCCACGTCATATCATCCCAGCCATGAATTTATCAAGCTCTGTCTTAAAACTAGTTAGGTTGTTTGCCGCTGCTACTCCAGTTCAAAGGCTGTTCCAGAATCCAGGGGGGATTTGATAGCTGCTTTCAACTACCTAAAAGGGGGTTCCAAAGAGGATGGATCTAGACTGTTCTCAGTGGTAGAAGATGACAGAACAAGGAGTAATGGTCTCAAGTTGCAGAGGGGAAGGTTTAGGTTGGATATTAGGAAAAACTTTTTCACTAGTAGGGTGGTGAAGCACTGGAATGGGTTACCTAGGGAGGTGGTGGAATCTCCTTCCTTAGAGGTTTTTAAGGTCAGGCTTGACAAAGCCCTGGCTGGGATGATCTAATTGGGTTTGGTCCTGCTTTGAGCAGGGGGTTGGACTAGATGACCTCCTGAGGTCCCTTCCAACCCTGAGATTCTATGATTCTATGATTCTATGAATCTCGCTCCAATAGTTAGAAATCTTCTGCTAATTTCCAGCCCAAATTTATTCATGGCCGGTGTATACACATTACATGGACTTCAATTGAGAGTGTAGTTTCATGCAGGGGTTCTCAACAATTTCCATACTACAACTGCTTTGGACCCCCCTCCCATCTAGTCTCTTCTGTTTATCAGGGTGGTTGTGACTCCCTGTCTTCTGTCAGGATACGACCTCCAGGTTGAGAACCCACGGTCTAGTCCTTAGAGAAGAGGCAGGACTCTGGGGTTCCATTCCCAGCTCTGGGAGGGAGCAGAGTCTGACCCCAGGGTTCTGTTCATGGTTCTGTCACTGATTTGCTCCATAACCTTGCGCAAATGATTTATCTTGTTCTCCCCATCTATAGCATGGGGGCTGATAATACTTTCCAGTCTCACAGGGGTGCAGAGGGGCTGCAGCAATGTTTGTAAAATGATTGGAGATCACTGGGTGAAAGATGCTAGAGAAGTACATTTAAAGATCCATTTAAAAGTTGGATCTGTTGACTTGCTCTTGTGTGGGAGGAAAAGAGTAGAGTGTCTTGCATTGCCATGCTCTCACCATCCCGGTGGCCAGTTTAAGAGTGACAGTGATGGGCAAAGTAGCTCATGGAAGATCATTGCAATGCAAGGCCTAGAGCGGGGTCATCACCCAGAAAGATCAGAGTGGGGGTGAGATGGTCTCCTACAGGCCATCGCTGAACTCTTCCCAGCAGGGTGAAATGAGTTAAATCAAGGCCAGTTAAATCAGTGATTGAAATAATGATTTAAATCACCACTTGACAAGCCTCGATTTAAATCAGCAATTTTCATCAACCTTTCCATTTGTACTTCAGTTATTTTCTAAAGAGAGGTGCCTTCTCATTCGTTGATATAGCTATTAAAATATGTTGATTTACAACTAAAGAGAGGTTTTACGCTAGACTTGGTACATCTTTTCGCTGCCTACAAAGGTACACTATAACTATATACATTTATTTAAGCAATTTCTGAATATTTTCAGATTTTTATTAATTGTACATTTTAGTATGTTAGAAAAAGGAGAATGATATCTTGCTTATTTATTAGATAATTAACATTTTGCTCATGATTTGTGTCAAGCTGCAACTGGAATTTAATTAAACACACAAAACAGCATATTATGTATTATTTAAATCAGGGGTCTCAAACTCAAATAACCATAAGGGCCACAAGAGGGCTAGTACATTGGCCCGAGGGCCGCTTCACTGACACCTCCCCCACCCTGCCGCCCTCAGCCCCGCCCCCACTCTACCCCTTCCATGAGGCCCCGCCCTTGCCCCACCTCTTCCCACCACTTCTCTGCCCCCATTCCAACCCCTTCCCCGAAATCCCCACCCCAACTCTGCCCCCTCCCTGCCCCCAGGGGGTGCAGGAGGGGTGTGGTGGGGGCTCAGGGTGCAGGGTGCGGCAGGGGGCTCAGGGCAGGGGGTTGGGATTCTGGATGCGACAGGGGACTCAGGGCAGGGGGTTGGGATGCAGGGTGCGACAGGGGACTCAGGGCAGGGGGTTGGGATGCGGCAGGGGGTCAGGGTGCAGGGTGCGGCGGGGGCTCGGCAGGAGGTCAGGGTTCAGGAAGGGTGCGGGGTGTGGCAGGGAGCTCAGGGCAGGGGGTTCAGCTGCAGGAGGGACTTGGGGGGCGGGCTCTGGCCCGGCGCGCACCGGGGGCAGGGCAGGGCAGGCTGCCTGCCCTGCCCCGCCCCACGTCGCTCTGGGAAGCGGCCAGAACCTGGGGAAGAAGGGGCACAGGGATCTGTGTTGCTGTTGCATCCAGGCACCGCTCCCAGCAGCTCCCATTGGCTGGGAACGGGGAACCGCAGCCAATGGGAGCTGCTGGGACAGTGCCTGGATGCAACAGCAACACAGCAGACCCCTGTGCCCCTCCTCCCCCAGGTTCCGGCCACTTCGCGGAAGCAGGGCGGGCAGGAGCCACTCTAAGTAAATGCTGGGAGGTGCGGGGGGGCTGCGAGGAGCTCACGGGCCACAGAAAATAACCCCGCGGGCTGCATGTTTGAGACCACTGATTTAAATGCTTTATGAGATTATAAGCCATTAAGGCCTTAACATATTTTGCATTAAATTCAGATTTCACGGAAACAGATTTATATTTAAAAAAATACTTAAACAAATAAACATTTGATATCTAATTTTTTTTTTAAAGCATCCATTTTTATCCACTCAGGATAGGACAAAATCCTATCTGCATTAGGCTGTGTCTACATAGATTCATAGATTCATAGATTCAATGCTTTTTTAAAAAAAAAAGTAGATATCAAATGTTTATTTGTTTAAGTATTTTTTTAAATATAAAAAAATTACATTACAGAGCCTATGTCGGCATAGGCATGTCAGCGTAGATACAGCAAACACCAATAGAACGAGTTTTCCTCTGATGTAGGAACATTGTTAGCTACATTGACAGAAGTACTTTTCTGTACACATCTGCATCTACACTGGCAGTTTTGTTGCTATTCACCGACATACCTATACCAATATAAATTCTAAGTGTACACCAAACGTAAGAGTTCACTTTGGTAATAGTGTTTTATTCACCTCTTTATGTATGTATGTATGTATGTGTGTGTGTATATAGTTGCTCCTGATTTACAATGGATTGGACCCTTAGACAGCACACTTCTGGGTTATAAAAAATTAGCTTGAGTTTGACGGTTAACAGGAAGACTCATTTCTTGTCTCCACTGGGATTAGAGCTACTGCTTAGAGTGGGGGTGAATAACAGAATTCTCAGTTGACTTGTCATTCCGAAAAATTGAAAAATAATATTGTTTTTGGCTGAACAGAAAATGATGTTTGACATTTTTGGTGAATCAGAAAGTCAAAAAATATTGGTTTCAGGTCCAACAGAACATCATGTTTGACCCACATCTAATTTTTTTTTTCAGTTTTGAGCACTTTTTATTGTATTCCATTTTTAAAAAAATAAGAGGAAAAGTTCAAAAGGACAAGTTATTTGGAATAAAAAAATTGAACCGTTTCACTCTGAAAATGTTGAAATAAAATGGTTAGACTTTCAGAATATTTTTGTGGTTTGGGGGTGTTTTTTTTTACACACTGCAGTGAAATCAACAGGAATTTCTGAAAAATGTTGGTGTCATCAAATCTTTGCATTTTTCACCAGAAAAACGTTTTGGCTGCAAACTACCACCCACCTCTACCAGTGGTGTGTCTGTGCCAGGACAAACCCCTAGCTGCAGGCACTATTTACACGAGTACAACATGATATGCACCTGTGAATTGCACCTACAGTAACAGTTTGCACCAATGGCTAAAATCCCAGTGCAGATGAGGTCTGAACCTAGTGCCTCTTGGACTGCTTGTAGCTGATATCAGTCAGTTTGCAGCATGCTCCGAGCAAATTACAGTGCAGGCCCATCAGAAATGCAAAGCCTTAGTAATTATCCCTAATCGTGGCAGTTACCCAATGAAAATAAGAGTAGTTATGGCGGAACCTAAGGACTGTTGCTTGTCTTTAGTCTCCTAGATGTGCTGGCTGCTAGAAAGGACCCTGCTGGCCTGTCCGGGCAAGTGCTCGTAGATGGCTTCCCGCAACCTCCGAATTTCAAGTGTATCTCAGGATATGTCGTGCAGGTCAGTGTCTGTTTCTGTTCTCTCTGACTCCTGGCTGGGAGAAGCTGAGTGGCTGAGGAGCAGAGATATTGGTGATCAAGAGCTGCTATGGTGTGAAGTCTTTGTAAAGGGGGTTGCATGAGAATGGAAAAGTGGCATCCAGACTCCTTTTATGTGGTAACATGGTTCTTTAACCAGGGCGATGGCCCACAGGCAGAGACATCTCAAGCAGGACCCTTCAGATGCAGGTGGGTGGTTGTCAGCAAGGACTAGATACAGTAAAACATCTGATAAGGCTGGAAAGCAACAAGAGCTCTAATGATCTTCTTCAGCCTCACTCCTACCACGTTACAGGCAGGAAGTGCCAGCTGAATTGTGGAAAGAGATTGAAATGGTGGACTCTGCTCATTCTAGAGTAGCAATGACGGCCTAAAATTCAGGTAGCTGGGAGAGGCAAAGAGAACACACCTGAACTTGGCAACTAAAGCAGCAGCTGAGTCGGGGAACCGTCAGGGCCTCTGACTGAAAGCAGAGGTTGAATTGATGTTGGATTTCAATCCTCCAGCTGAGGTCAAGTCCCAGGATCCAAAAATTCCCCTGTAGCTCTTAGAAAGTGTGAAGGATTTTGATTTTTCCTGTAAGAATTCCCAGTTTAGGAATCCTTGCTTTCCAGTTTCCAACCCACCAGCTATCTATAAAGCCACCAAAGCAAAATGACCTGCATGTGGGGGAAATTATTGGGCTGTGCCCCCCCCTTTTTTCTGTTCTGTACGTGGATGAAGGGCCTCAGTGGGTTAAAGAAATCTGCTTCTTTCCTGCCTTGGAACCATATTAATTATCCACAGAGTCAGCACCTTGGCTGATGTACCTAAGCATTGTCTATGGAACTCTGCTGATTTCCATCAGTTGTAGGTCTGGCTTGCAAGTGTTAAATAGCAATTTCAATGCTATGAAGCTGCACAGATATCTGCAAATTTGACAGGTTCGAAGTGCTGATCAAAGTGCCTGGGACTGTGTTGAACAATTGCATTTTGAGAGCACTGGGAGTGATGCTTCCTGATCAGGTGTTACAGAAGCATGTCGGATGGAAGCATAGTGATTCTGGTCTCACTGAAGTCAGTGACAAACCCCCTATTTATGTCATCGGGGCCAGGATTCCACCCACAGTTGGGGTGCTTTGTGGGGTTGAGTATCAGCTGGGCGGGGGTGAGAACTCTCTGCTCCTGTTTTGACTTGCAGCTGGAGCCAATAGGTGTTAAAAGTGTGTAGTCAGCTCCGTCTCATAGGGGGTGGCCTTGGCTCCTTTGAGTGGCTGCTTTTCAACCTATGGAGGCTGAGCACTTGCAACTTCAGCTGGAGTTCTCAATGCTCAGCACCTCTGGGAGTCAGGCCCATAGTGACTTACGTGACAAATTACCTTCCAATGCAAAGCTGCATAGCCTGCATTTCCAGCACTACAGCAGCCTTTGTGGGAAGCAGTGTTGCCTAGTGGATAGCGCATTGGGCTAGGGGATAGCACATGGGGTTCTGTTTACTGACCTGCTGTGTGACCTTGGCAAGTGACTTCCCCGTCTCTATAGCTCTTTGTGCGCCTTGTCTATTTAGATTGCAAGCTGTCTGGGGCAGGGGCTGACCCTCACTGTGTGTATGTACAGCTCCTGGCACAATGGGCCCTGATCCTAGCTGGGGTCACTCTCTGCTACGGAAAGGCAAATAACAAGGTGCCTGGGACTGATGTTCTTGGCTTTTCAGCGGTGAATTTACATTGTTTTCAGGATGACGTGGTTATGGGCACACTGACCGTGAGGGAGAATCTACTCTTCTCTGCGGCCCTGCGCCTCCCCAGCTCCATCAGCTTTAAAGAAAAGGAAGAGCGGGTCACCCAGATAATCAGTGAGCTGGGGCTCAGCAAAGTAGCTGATGCTAAGGTGAGTACCTGCAGGGGGGAGGAGGCAGGGGGAGAACCTGCTTCAGAATCCTAACATCTCGCCCATATAGTGGGGATGGGCACTGTACCATGGTAGGAATGCAGGGCTATTCTGCTGAGCTGCCCTGAGCTCAGGGGCTACACCCAGCACAGAAGTGTAGAGTTACTTTTGCTGACTCACTCTGATGTTGGTTCAGCTGCATCCCATTAGCTCCAAGCCAGGGGTATGAAAGAGTTTGTGTGCTTCTCTGAGGCAGAGAAAACTAGGGTAGGAGGGATCCTGCAGGGAAGACAGTAGGAGCAGCTGAGCCCTGAAGGCAATTTTAGGTTTTGTTGAGCTCCAGGAAGTGGGGCAGCTTGGACCATGTCCAGTGTGCATGTGCTATGTAGGAACAGGGAAGAACTCTGCCTACTGCCCCCCAGATCACAGGGCTCTTCTCCTTTGCCAGCCACTCCCTGGCTTTGCAGTACGATGTAAGGAAGTCGAGGTCATGAAGCTAAAACTCATGAGGGGTCAGAAGGGCCCAAGGTGACAATCTCAGCTGAGGTGTCATCATTGTCCCTTCTGGTCTACTCAGGCCCTTATGCCATGTCCATTGCTGTGGTAGCTGAGCACTCACCCGCACAGTGGAAAAGGCTATGGGGTGAATCCATCCTTGCCCGATCAGGCTGCCTTTAGCCAGCAGCACAACTTGTGTTTGAAATATTTGGTCTTGTGCATGATCTCCACACTGCCCCTGTGGTGTCCCCTGAGGGCAGGATCCAGTAAGCACGGCTCGGCCTAGCGCTTGCAGACATGGCTAGTCCCCTGGGTGTTAATGGGACTGCTTGCCGGGGCAAGCCTGGCGCCCCACAGTGAAGCCAGGTACCAAACACCAAACTCTTTGCTGTAGATAGGAACGGAACTAATCCGAGGGGTGTCAGGTGGGGAGCGGAAGAGAACTAACATCGGCATGGAGCTCATCACGGAGCCCCCGGTCCTGTTCCTGGACGAACCCACCACCGGCCTGGATGCTAGCACGGCCAACGCGGTGCTCATCCTCTTAAAGAGGTAGGAGCTGCAGGGGTTTATTATCTAACACCAATGCTTCTGTGCTCATTCAAACCAATGGCTTCCTGGTCTTCGTGCTGGTGAAAGAGGCTGGCCTGACAGTCTCTTTCTCGGTGCCTGATCCAAAGCCCATTGACTTCACTGCCACAGTATGGACAGCCCCACTGCCAGCTTCCCACTGCAACCAATGCACCCCAGCTCTGTCCCGGAGAGGTCACCTCTGGAGCAGGGAGGATTTGAGAGCTCAGTCCTCATGGTCTAGTCACTTCTTGGCTGTCACTCAGAGCAGCTAGAGCTGGCTGGTGGTGGGTTTTTCAGTTTCACTGGCAATTCCAAGAAGTAACAATAACAACATTTGTTTTGGGTTGAACCAAAAATGAAATTTTCAAAAATTTTCAGCAAATGGAAAACAAAAAATTCCAAATCCTCTTGGGTTGAATGAGCCACTTTGGCTCGACAAAATCAAAAAGTTTAATTTCAGTTTTGACCTGTTTGTGTTTTAATAAAACGAAAGGAAATTTTGAAACAAAAGAAATCACTTCAAACCAAAAAAATCGAAACGTTTTGTTTCACAAATGTCAAAGAATTCCAATTTTCAAAAAATATACATTTTAGGTCTTTTGGGCCAAAACAGTCTAGTGAAATGAACATGAAATGTTTTGGTGTTGCCAAATCAGCAGTTTTGGACAGAAAAAAGTTTTGTACAAAAAGTTTTGCCCAGACCTACTCTGGGCAAATGGACCATGGCTGATAACAGGTTTCCTTTGGTCTCTTGTAACTGAGGCTGGAGATGGACTGACTGCTGGGTGTAGATAGGGCCAAATTGTCCATAACAACCACTCCAGAAAGGCTGCTGAATCTCTCGTTCCACTAGAGATGGCTGGCTCCCTCCCTCTCAGGCTTGCAGCTTGTTGGCTGGGCATTGTAGGGGAAGCTTTCCCAGCTGCTGCCCATGCTGTATCTGTTCTAGGGGCAGACGCCTACAAGGCTGTCAGTTGGGCACTTTCTTCAACACTACATTCACTTAGTGAAAAGGCTTCCAGCAAACTTAGTTCAAAGGAAAACTAGATAATAGTGGTCTGGGTAGACTAGGCTAAAACAGTAGCTAAGAAAAATATCCTTGAATGACCAGACACTCTTGCCCTCTCTTTTGAAATATGTATATGAGAACAGCCATAATAGGTCAGACCAAAGGTCCATCTAGCCTAGTATCCTGTCATCCAACAGTGGCCAATGCCAGGTTGCTTCAGAGGGAATGAACAGGGCAGGTAGTCATCAAGTGATCCATTCTCTATTGCCCATTCCCAGCTTCTGGCAAACAATGGGCGCAGTTGAGATTTGGACTCTTTGCTCCCATCCTAGGCTTTCGAGAAGAGGTCGGACCATCATTTTCTCTATCCACCAGCCCCGCTATTCCATCTTCAAGCTCTTTGACAGCCTGACATTGTTGGCTTTGGGAAAGGTGCTGTATCATGGTCCAGCTAAGCAAGCCCTGAAATATTTTAGTTCTATCGGTAAGTCTGCAGTGCAAATGCAATAACGCTAATCTCTGTTATATTTTAGTGCTTACATCTCAAAACATGGCAAGAGATAAGGTAACAAATTATTTTAATTGCTTAGTGCCTGATCCTTAATAGCAATGGATTAGCTCCAGCTACGTTTAATCCATTGCTTCATTTTCCAGACACTAAAAGCAGCCTGATGTTTCCAGTCTGAATGAGTTTTATGTAAATTAAGAAAAGCAAAAAAGAACAAAAGTAAGGTCTCCATGAGAGCTCAGTGTATTTCCCCCCTTCGGGGCTCATTATATCCACTCTGCCTCGCAAAATAATGGCCGACAGCAGGCTCCCAGACACTTAGAAGCTCAGTAAACAAGGTCACGACAGTTAGGTGGCTATGTGCATCCCGGGCAGGGTTATCTCAATGGGTCTCACGATGAGGTCTGTGGACCATTGGGGATCTGGGTGCAGGGCCCACAGGTCTGAAGGCTGCTGATAAGGTGGGGAGACTGGCAGGGAAGATCATGTGCAAGAGGGTATTTTTTACAAAGTGTGAAAAGCGCTGGGGTTGTTGCCCATGTAACCCACACACCTCCTGGGAGTGGTGTTCTGTCCCATCTAGTGGCACCAAGACCACTTAGAGAGAGAGATTAATGAGTCTGCTCTACAGCCTTAGCTAGAGGCCATGTGGCTTTTAGCTCATGTGGTAAAGGCTCATGCATTTAGCTCCAGAGGTCCCAGGTTCGATTCCTACCAGCCGATGAGTGGGGGTCTGTCGGTGTTAACACCTACATCTGTGTTAGCAGGGTAATGACTACACAGTGGGAACCCTGCTTCTGTGGATAATGGAGGGTGTGGTATGGACTCCTGGGTTCTAGTCCTCTCTCTGCCACTGTCACTGTGCTGTAACCTTACGTTCTGCCCTGTCACTCTTCTTTCCCCCTTGCTCGGGAGGGTACTTCATTGTGTGGGTGCACAGCTTACTCCCCTCTGGCCAGTGAGTGGCAGGGGACGGAGGACCAGTGTTACTGTGTCTCCTCAGTCCCCTCCTCACTCACTTGCCACAGGCACCGCTCTCCCCACCTGTGGCCAGAGTTCCCAGCAGAGCAGAGGTGACATGGAGGGGCCTTATTGCCCCATGGGCCAAGTAGGCACCATTACAGTCTAGCCCTGCAGAGCATTGGGTGCCCAATAGAAAACACCCTGAGCTTGATGTTCAGAAAGGCCAAGCACCCACAGCTCAGTTCAAGGCAGAGGGAGCTGCAGGTATAGTTAGTCCCAAGGTGTCTCTAGTTAAGCACCCAAAATCAATGCAGACTTGTCAAAATTGTGGACTTAACCTATGGATATGCCTCAGTTTCCCCACCTGTAAAACAAAGGGTAACCCTCCCTTCCAGCAGCAGTGCTATGGTTAGTCAGTGCTTCCAAAACACCCCAAGAGGCTTGTGTGAAAGAGGCTGGGGGAGGGTGGAGTGTTCTTATAACTAGTCCTTACCAAGCAGTGTCTAAAACATGAATGTGTTCTGCTTGCTATCGTTACAGGGTATCAATGCGAGCCCTTCAACAACCCGGCTGACTTCTTCCTCGATGTGATAAATGGTGACTCCACCGCCGTGGCAGCAAGCAGAGGTGATCAGAGAAGCCTAGACGACGGAGGGACTGGAGGAGGTGAGTCAGTGAATGAGACAGCAGGCCTTGGCCAGATTGCAGGGGAATTTGCAGGCAGTGAGCGTAGATTTTTGTTTTGTTGTTTTCTCCTAGTGAGTGGGCATTTTGTTGTATTTTCCTACTAGTACTTTGCCCTCACATATAGCACCTTTCATCAGGAGCCGTCAGGCTCTCAAAATGCTTAGAAAAGGTGACTTGTGCTATCAACCCTGTTTTACAATGGGGAAAAATTGAGGGGCAGAGTTAGTTGAAGTGATTGCCCATGGTCACCCAGGTAACCGGTAGCAGAGACAAACTAAAACTCAAGCCCAAGCAGAGTTCTGACCCTGAAAAGGGAGCAGTGCCACAGACTCCCTGAAATTCATTAGGGATGTTGGTAATTGCTGTTGGTTTTATGTTGGCAGGCGCTCAGATAGTACGGTGATGGGCAGCAGTGTAAAACCCTGAGACAGCCAGAGAGCTGGGAGCAGGACCCAGACGTCCTGACTCCTAGTCCTATGCTCTAACCACTAGAGAACAGAGCTTGTCCTCCAAGGAAGCAACATACACAAACCAGCCAGCGTTGATTTGTGATCAAACACTGCCTTTTTCTGTAGCCGTGTATGCATGTGCAGTGTGCAGCACTGTGTAGTACAGCAGGTCTGTTGTATGGCCATGCAATGAAGACCCTATTGTACAGAATCTCTCTGTAGAGGGTGCACACTGGGCTCCTCCACTCATTGAAGAAGGTGCCAGCTACCTTTAAAGCAGTTAGGTAGCTAGAGTGCTGTCACTTGGGCCCAGATCCTCAAAGGGATTTAGGTTCCTAACACCTACTGATTCATTACATTGAGAGTTAGGCACCTAAATCCCTTTGAAGACCTGGGCCCTGGTCTGCAATGCCAGACAGCAGTCTCTTTAGTGGACTCCATGAATAAGGAACCTGGAGCAAACCCAATGGGAAGCTTCCACGTTGATCCCAAATCCTGGTCAGCTAAAGATTTCACCGGTTCCTCATGATCAGGGGTTGCATTAGTGAGATCCCACTGAGCCAGCAGTGCTGGGTTTAAGATGGGAGACTGGACCAGTCATGCTGAGTCCTGTCTTGGGTCCTTTACTCTAGGGGTAATCAGTGATGAAGAGCAGAATGTGGACAGGAGCATGGTGGAAACTCTGCACCAGCAGTACCTGAACTCCAGCCAGTATCGGGACACGAGGGAAGAGCTGAAGAAAGTGGAGCTCAGCCAGCAGAATGAGCAGGGGAAGTCGAGGCACGTGAACAAGGTCACATATGCAAATGGATTCTTCACTCAGCTCTACTGGGTGTCTAAGCGTGCCATCAAAAACCTCATCAGAAACCCCCAGGCGTCTGTGGCACAGGTGAGACACTGCTGCTGAGCAGGACCACTCCAGTCTCACTCTGCAGTGGTCATATCAGGCTCCTTGCTGTGGTATTGCCGTCCCCGCTAGATCACAGGTTTGAATCCAGCCCTGGTCAGCAGGGGCAAGAAATTGTGACTGCTTGATGGCTGGCTGGTGACCTATGTGAAACTCCAGGTCTTTAGTAGACATCACAGCAGACCCCCGGGCTGGCTGGCTGAGCTGAATGGCTGGTAAACACCAGCAGTCAATGACAGTGCCTCTGGAGAAAGGCAGAAGCAGGGGAGGAACTGGGACTCCTTGGGGTGTCTCCGAAGCACAATGTCTTTGCTCCATACGGATTACACAGCCCTGAACGACAAGGGCTGTGACTAAAAGCACTATCTAACCCTAAAGAAATGATCAGCAAGCAGGATCCAGCACAGGGAGACAGTTCTCAGAACACTCCTGTGACCCCATAAACATCTCTAGGCCAGGTGTCCATTAAGAAACGAAATTTCACATGGGCCACTGAATGACTTTTGCTCCCTGCTGACCAGGACTGGAGTCCAATCAGTGATGTAGAAGCAGAGGACTCCAAATCCCATTATGTCTATCAATATTTATAAAACACCTGTCAAAATAGGGCTGGAATTTGCCAGGTCCCGAAGGGAACTAGGCACCCTTCATAGACAATGGGCACCCAACTCATTTAGGTGCCATTAAAGATCCCAGCCTTAGTTCTGTACAAGTACAGTGATGGCTGTCTGGGAAATGATCAGTTCTCCATCCCAGTGGGGATGAAGTCACTGCCTTGAATTTTGAGTGTGCTGTTAATTCTCTGCCCTGTTTAGGGTTAATGATGATGGGCTGTTACTTTGGAGCACGTGATTTCGTTTCTTTGGGGGGGGGGGTGGCCAAGGCTTTTAGGCTTGTCCCGGGGTAACTGATGAGAATTTGGCCCAGTATCTTTGTTTGTACCCAAACACTGGCCCAAAACGTCAGAGACAAATGTGAACTTTGGGCCCTGTACATGGCTCTAATGATTCGTAGTCTATCCGATGACTCCTCCCTGTTCTTCCCTTTGCACAATTCCTTTCTCTTTGCACCTCCAGATCGCAGTGACCATCATCCTAGCCCTGATTGTAGGGGCCATCTTTTTCGGAGTAAAACTAGACCGAACTGGCATTCAGAATCGGTAAGGCTTGAAGTAGAGTCCCATTTATTTCAGGTCAATCTCTGCCACATTTCAGCAGCAGGGAGGTGTTGGGTCCCTGGGCTACATTCAGATCCAGGAGGGGTGAACAAGGTTTGACATCCTAGCTTTTGGTGCCCGAGGTCGGGCATTACTATAGTTCCTGAAACAGCAGCTGTCCCATCAGCCCCAGGAGTATTCCCACATGGAATATGAAGGAGACAAGAAGAGGCAGGCACAGCCACAGGTGGTATCAGTTAAGTATCTGATACCTCCTGTATGCAATGTTGGTCCAATAACATATATTACCATACCCACCTTGTCTCTCTGATACCTCCTGTGTCAGGGAACTGTACTGTATTGGCAGGGGAATGCCTTGATGATGTAATAGGCTTTTGGCGTCTCTAGCTGCTATGATCCTGGATAAGGTTTCTGGTATTGGGGATTTTGGCCTGTGCCTTGGTCTTCAACTATTTTGATTGGTATTCCAGGGTTGGATCCTTGTTTTTCGTAACCACAAACCAGTGCTTTTCCAGCGTATCAGCGATCGAGCTGTTTATAAAGGACAAGAAATTGTTTGTGTAAGTAGCCGCCCTTGAGACAGGAGTGCCCAAGAGGTAGAGATAAGACACCCTATAATCAGGGGCACCAGAATGGGGACCCCAAGGGGCCATGGCCCTCCTTACTTTTTGACCAGGCCCGGCCCACTGACCCCGCTCTTCCCCTTGAGGCCCTGCCTCCTAGCCAGGCCAGAAGCTGGAGCGTGGCCCGGGTAAAAGCAATCCTGGGGAGTTGCAGACCAGAGCCATAACGAGGGCGAGCCGAGTGAGGCACTCGCCTCAGGCGCGCATACCTGAGGGGTGTGCAGAAGGGTTCTTCTTGCCTCGCAAGGGCGGCTCCAGGCCTGGGGCGGCAAGCCATAGGGGGTGCAGGCTGGTCGCTTTGAGGGTGGCAGTCAGGCAGCGTTCGGCGGCGTGCCTGCGGGAGGTCCGCCTGTCCCGCGGCTTTGGCGGCAATTCGGCAGAGGGTAGGCCGAAGGCATGGGACCAGCGGATCACCCGCAGAAACGCCGCCGAACACTGCCCGACTGCTTGGGGCAGCAAAAAACATAGAGCCGCTCCTGTTGCCTCGGGCTCCATCACAGACCCTCCACCTGCTGAGGGGAGGGGGGGCAAGAGCAGCCCCTGGCCTGCATCCCCGCCCCCTGGCCCCCCGCACAAGGGCAGGTGGATGGTCCACAGCTGCCCAAGCGGCTCTTACAATGGCCGGGCTGCAGCTCTTCAGCCCCCGAGGCTCCATCCCCAGGCCAGGCTGGAAGCCGGAGCCGGATCGGAGTAAGCCATGGACCCTCCACCTGCCCTGGTTATGGGCTGGGAGCTGCTCTTGGGCTCCTCCACTCTGGGCGGCTTGAGGAGCCCAGGTTCCCCAGCCAGGTTCTGGCTTCCAGCTTTGCCAGGGGACAGGGCCTCAGGGGAAAGAGGAGGGGCAGGGCGACAGAGAGGGGAAGGCCTCGTGCCCCCCCCCCAATCCCCCGCGCACACACTTTTACGCAGAATCCATCACCCCTACCCATAATGGCTTAGCATTGAGGCCCAGTCTTGTAAGGTCGCCTGAACTGTGAGCCGGGTGATCCCACATACATAGATAGGAAATAGGACTCAAAGAATAGCTTCCACATCAGTGGGCATCAGATCCTTGGCCCCTGTGAAGTCCCCTTTGCACCACAGCAGTAATGCAAATGTGGTTTAAAGCTGCCCCTAAAGGGGCAACTGGGAATCTCTCTCTGAAATGTGACTGTAACCCACTGGGAAGTGTATGTTACAGGTCCCTGTCTGTGCCTATCCACACAGGGTATGAGTTGTCACAGCCCTCAGCTACAGTGCCTTGTCTCAAGCTGTAGTAACTCCTACTTTTAGCTCTGAAGGTTACTCGATCAATCCCCACTGTGTTGACAAGATGACGGCTGTCACATAACTACCTTTTAAAAGTGTATGCAGTGCCTCTGTAGGGCCCTGGCATGATAGCCCCTGGAGACTGGATGCATCCGCCTCTCCCCACTACAGCCTCAGCAGCAGCACAGCCAGCTTCCCTCAGGTTGATTTCTGCCAGCGCTGTCCCCTAGAAAGCACTCTAGGGATGAGGGCCTGTCAGAGTTCAGCCTCCACAGCTTAACCATTGCTTGGCCTGTCTACAAAGACTGCCAGCACAGGCTCCAGTAAGTGCCATTGGCAACCCGGGCACCTTGGCCTTGGTAACTGACCTGAGACCAACTCATTTCACCTGGCCCAGCAAACAGCAAACGACTTGTGGTCACTGCCTGAGTTGGATTTGAGTCAGTGGCCTAGAAGTGAGTCCCAATTTTTGAGCCTTCCACCTCCGCTTGGAAACAGATTTTCAGAGTTAGTCAGGGAAGCTTTCAAATCAGTCCTCTTCCGGTGAGAACCAGCCTTTGGCCTTCCACCTGTGCAATGTTCAGGACCATTCCCTTTGGGCGTGGGGGGATTTTTCAGTATAGTAATGCTTCACACTGCTATAGTGCCTTCCACTCAGGGATCTCAAAACCCTTTACAGAGTATAAGGAAGCTCTTACGACAGCCCTGTAGGGGCAGATCACTATTGTCCCCCCCACTTTATGGATTGGGAAACTGAGGAACAGAGCAGGTAAGGAACTTGCCCAAGGTTGAATAGTGAGTCAGTGGCAGAGCTAAGAGTAGAACCCAGTTATCCTGACATTACTGAAGTATTTTTAATATATAACGGATAGACATTGCTGAATACATATTGATAGCCTCTAAACATGTACAATAACCTTGTGTTCGTGTCTTCACAGCCATCAGTACACCAGTGGGTACTACCGAGTGTCCGCATACTTCTTTGCCTTGATGATTGGAGACCTTTTGCCCATGAGAACTGTTCCAGTCATTATCTTTTCATGCATAAGTTACTGGATGATTGGTAAAGAAATGATACGTTCACTTAACCGTTCCTCCTCCCCTGCTTTGTTCTTGCATAAACACCTTTGATGTCTTGAATCTGAGTCATCCATGCTTAATTTCTACAGCTAAGCCGCACAAATGGTTTTTAAAAAAGGGGGAGGTAGTGCCTCCAGGGTCCCTGCACAGACTGAACTGTGCGTGTGTTTGGAGTCTGTTAAATGCAGTCTGATATACAGGAACAATTAATGGAGTGAAATCTAGCTGGAAATCATGCTAGAAAAAGGCCAGCCAGCAGCAGGAACGCAGGGTGAAGCTGGCTACTGACTCCCAGTAAACTTACTTTTCTGTTTTCATCTGAATTCTTGGCCATCTGGCTTCTGCTTCATTGCAGCCAACTCTAAACTCTGTTGCTCCTTGCCTGAGCAAGTGTCTTGCTACCATGGACAGGAATCCGAGGGCAGCTGGCCAGGTTTTGTAACCCAGCCGTTCACCGGACCTGTCCGTCTCTTGCTGTTTTGACAGGCTATCAGGCAGTAGCAGGACGGTTCTTTTTCTTCATGCTGACACTGGCGCTAGTGTCCTACGCAGCCACGGCCATGTCACTGGCTATCAGCGCTGGGATGAATGTGGTGGCCATTGCCAATCTGTTTATCACTATTTGCTTTGTCTTCATGCTTGTGAGTATTGTGTGCGTGGCTGGGGGGAGAGGGGGTTGCATGGAAGGCAGAGGTGGATGGATTGAGCACTAATGGAAGTGAGGGATTAATATGGGTGGGGAAGCTCTGACAGTCTTGGCCCTTGCCCATACACAGTGCACCTCAGTCCTGACCTCCAGCACCCCATCACTGCAGTCCGAGGTCACACATACAACTCTACCAATGCACCTTAGTTTTGCCCTGCAGCTCCCCCAGCTATTCCAGTCCTAGGCTTCCACCTAATGCTGCCAAATGCCCGTGGGCCTCAGCACTGACCTGCAGTACCCCTTGCCCACGTTGTCAGTCCCAACATATCTCTGCCTGTGCACCACTCTCCTACTGCACCCTCTGCTATTCCCATCCTGTCCTGCAGCCAGTGTACCACATCCTAACCTGCTGCTGCACCTTTAGTTATACCGGTCCTGGGCCTTCCACTGCTCTACAGTGCACCTTAACCCTGACCTGCAATGCTCCCTGCTTGTCTAGTCCCAAGCACACCATACCAGTGCAATTCTGCTGACCCACAACTTCCCCTGCTATTCCAGTCCTGGCCCATCAAATAGCCCTACCAGTGCACACAGTCAATAGCCTTCCTTTTGGCAAATAAAGCTCCTGAGGCTCATGGCTCTGTGATGTGAGTATGTGCATAACAAGGACTGGGCTGAGAGAACCAGGCTCTTTTTACTGCTTGCCAGGGGCCATATTCACCAGTGGCATTAGTGGGTGCAACTCCTCCAAAGCCTGCAAAGGCAAGCCCACTTACAACAAAATTTGGTGTCTCAAATAGAAGGAAATGTTTTCATGATTTCTTTAACAACCTCAGTCAAGGGAGTTTAAAAACAAGAAAGTTTGTCCAGACTGCAGGCAGCCTGGACAAACAGCATTGTGCAAGATCATGGGGAAAAGTCCTTGAAATAAGCTGTAAAGGGATGTATTTTGTTGTGCTGAATGCTTCATGTAGTCTGAGGAATGGGGACGTTCACCCCCTCATTTATGCTTTGGCTCTGGTTTGCTTTTGGCTTTCGCCATTAACATGTTTCTTCCTTGAATACATTTCTTCAAGGCTTGGGTGAGTTCTACCAAGCGAGTGAGAGTTTAAGGCGGGGGTGTGGGTTCAGTTTGATTGGCATGCAGGTGCCGTTTTCCCAGATGGGAAGGGGAATAACCAGTATATGGCACACTTATGCCAGTACAATTGCATCCACCCTAAAAGAAGCAGTGTAGCTTTAACTGTACTGGTATAGTTAAAGTGACAGAACTCTTGTGTGTTGCCAAGGCCTAAAAGTGTATGTATCTGTGTCAGTGCGTGAATGCATGACAGCCTCTTTCTTTCTGTCATTTCAGATCTTTTCTGGCCTGTTGGTGAACCTTCCTTCTGTGATGGGATGGCTGAATTGGCTCAAATACTTCAGCATCCCCAGATACGGCCTCACGGTGAGTAGAAAATGTTATTCTGAAATGAATAAAGTGCTCAGGCTGTTGCTTCCTGGAGAGGTTTTTAAGGTGAATAAAGTTATTTTGAAAGTAATTGCTTAGGACTCTTTTTTTTTTTTTTTAATTAATTTATGAGTTAATATATTCTCATGAAAGGTGTTGGGTTGGAAGCTCTGGGGAATGAACTCCCCTACTGAACCACAAAATAGGTACCACATGAGCAGCAGCAGAGCAAATCACCCAATCCTGCCACCCACCCCTGGGCTTAGCCCCAGGGGGCAGTTCAGTAGTCTATGGCCTGACAGCAGAGACTGCCAGGGCAGTGGCCAATGTGTGGTGGCACTTTATGTGATGTGGACATCTATCTATGTTGTTTGTATGGCACCCATTACCACAGTGTCTGAGCACCTCACCATCTTTAATGTATTTTCTGTGGGAGGCAGGGCAGTGGTACTAGCCCTAGCTGGCGCCCTAGTCACCACACCATCTTTTCTTCCACTGGGAACCAAGCTGGGACACCCAGCCCAGTTCACATAGAACCTCAGATGCCTTCTGAGAAGGCAACAGCCAAGGTTTTCAAAAGCGATGAGTGATCTTGGGCCCCTCAGTTTTGGTGCTTAATGTGAGACACCTGAAGGAGGCCTGACTTTCAGAGGGCAAGTGCCCAGCACTTTGAGGTATCTCACATCAGGTACTAGCCACTCTCGAAAATCTTGGCCGTTCCAGTTGGACATTACCTACTTACATTGGATTTGAACTAGCAAGCCAAGTTGAGAAGCAAACTCTGCATGTTTGCCAGGTGTAATTAGCCACAGGGAAGAGAGACACCCAATATAGTAAAGTCTAGCTTTTCACCCAAATCTGAATATCCTTCCTGCATCATCAGTCATCGCTTAGGGCAATAATAATACTCTGCCGTCCCAGTCTATCGTGCTGTTTGCTAGAATGGCTCCCTTGCTGTGTTTCAGTAACTTAACTCCTCCCCCCCGCCCCCTCCCCCACGACGATAGGTTTTTGGCCTATCAATCAACCCCCGGCTGGGAGGATCAGACACTGCTCTTCTACTGGTCCCTGCCCTTTGACCTGCCCAACTGTGGCGGCCCTACCAGGAGTTAAAATCTCCCACTGGCATAGCTCTCAAGGTCATTGGGGGACACAGCCCTTCTCACCTCATCAGGGTGCAGCCCCTAGGGGATGTTTTCACCCAAAGTCGAATGTTTATTCAGTGTAGCAGGATGATGTTACAGTATTTTACATCATGGTGTCTGCTTTCCTCCACAGGCCCTGCAAGTCAATGAATTTAGAGACCTTTACTTCTGTGGTGAGAACCCCCAGAATATCACTGCATCCCCTGGGAATGCAGTTGATTGCTCCCCAAATGCTACACAATTTGGAGAAACGTAAGTCTCTGGCTCACAACGGTTCTTGGGCCTCAGTGGAAATGAGTTTCCTGAGGGTGGAGTTTCTACAGCCATTAGTTTGGGGTCACTATACTGCTCCTGAAAGTAGCTGCTCATCAGCCAGCATTTTCAAGGAAGTGTCGCAGGACACCCACCTCAGCACATTTTGGAGGGCTTATTTGAGACTGAGCAATTTTAGCGAATATAGTTCAGGGGGGAACTGTAGGCTGATGGCCTGGAACCCCAGCCTAGGAAGGACGAACAACAACAACACTTCCAACCGGACTTTGCCTATCTGAAATAAATTTCAGATATGGCAGGTTACCAAAATTTGCCTGGCTTATCTTTATAAATGATATTTTTTTTAAAATCCTAACATTTTCCCAGAATGGGGGTACATCAACAACAAAAGGGAGGCTGTGGAGTTGTCATGAGAGGTCAAAAGGTGCCCATCTGAGATGGTTTGGGAAGACTGAAATCATCCCTGGCATGATGCAGAAGAACAGGCTGCATGACCTCATGGTAGGACACTTCAACCCAAATGAATCAGAGTATAAAAAGATATGGTACCAGCCTTAACTGTTTTGACCCTGGATATGGTGAGATGTGACGGTTAAAGGGTCGCTATGCTGACACATTAGTTATTGCTGGTACGCTGAAGCCATTAAAGGAAGTAAAGTGGTCTAGAGGATAGGAAAAGTGGGAGTTAGAAGACCTGGGGCTATATCCCAGCTCTGCTACTGACCGACCGTGTGACTTTGAATAAACCTCAGTGTCTCTGTCTGGGGAGAAAATGTCTCTGCAGAACAGAAATAACAGTAGCCACCTTTGTAAAGCGCTTGGAGATCTCTGGCAGAACGTGCTAAGTGTCACTATTAACGTCTGTCCCATGTCCCACTGCAGGTGTTATGGTGAAACATATCTGTGCAGCCAAGGGATTGCATCTACCAACTGGGCCATGTGGGAAAACATAGTGGCTCTAGGCTGCATGACTGCCATCTTCCTCCTGATAGCCTATGGGAAACTCCGATTCATGAAAAAGTTCACCTAGCCTCACCCATCACTTTACTCTGTGACTTACCTCAGGACTTGGAACTGCAAAGTTTGTCAGGCCCATACTCATTGAATACCAATGAAAGATTCAGTGGGCATCGGCTCAAGCTCAATGTGCAAAATGTGGCCACTTGTCAAGCGCAAGAAATATCTATTATGTGATCATGAGAGTAACATGTTTTACCTTTGTGTATAGTTGAATTGCTGGCTATTTTATTTGCAAGGAATTGTTAGAATATCATGTTCTCTTACACACTTCTGTAAAAGTTGCAGAGGGGGAGGTTTAGGTCTCAAGTTGCAGAGGGGGAGGTTTAGGTTGGATATTAGGAAAAACTTTTTCACTAGTAGGGTGGTGAAGCACTGGAATGGGTTACCTAGGGAGGTGGTGGAATCTCCTTCCTTAGAGGTTTTTAAGGTCAGGCTTGACAAAGCCCTGGCTGGGATGATCTAGTTGGGGTTGGTCCTGCTTTGAGCAGGGGGTTGGACTAGATGACCTCCTGAGGTCCCTTCCAACCCTGAGATTCTATGAAAAGCGTACTCTAATTTACATAACTTCATTAGTCTGTGGCCACTGTCTGCAGTATCTCAGGAAAACATATTTAAACTTATATATTAATATAAACCAGTTTTCATTTTGGCAACAATCACCTTTATTCTGCCTATCGTTGATATATAATGACTGTTTTTCTGCACTGGTATCGGGTTTTTACTAGTGCTGATTGGATCACAATAGAGGCCTGTTCTCTTAGAGACGTGCTTCAAGGTTTAAGACTAGAAAACATTTTGAATTGCCTTGCTTTGCAAACTGGGTATGGTGCAGATTTTATCTCTGGTAGCACCATAACATCAGAAGCTTTCTCCATACCGAAATCAGCTCCTCCCACAAGGTAAAGAAGAAAGACCAGCTATGTAGGACCTGCCAAACACGAACAGGCTCATGGTCCACTAATGTGGTCATTCTCAAGCTGTGGGTCTCAACCTCACAGAGGCACAGAGTGGGCTGTGGAATTTAACATTCCAGAATTGGAATTTTTCAACACTAAACAAATGTTATGCCTAATTCTGTACATATAGTGAATGGCTGCAACCAGTAAGTCACGTACACCGAAGGTTACGATAGCAGCACTGAAGATTCTGCAGTTATTTCTTATTCTGAGTATAGGGAAAGAGTGCAAAATCTGATACCTCTGTGTGATACATTGGTAAATGTTTATTTTAGAGAGGGAACCAGTGTCTCTTCATGCAGTGTTAGCTTAAGTTAACTCCTCTCAAGTGAGCCTAGCTCCAGTGGAGCAGACATGCTGCCAAACAACACTTCAGCAGCATAGCGTGATTAGGTTAGCAGCAAAGAGAAGCTGCATTACTAGCTCCAATGCCAGCAGCAGTGGAGCTTCAACCCACCCCCCGATGGGCCAAGCTAGCTAGAGTATAAAGCACCACTTCACTCGACCTAGAGACTTTTGTGTGTGGGCCTGACTCAGGTTACAGGCAACATTGGAGTTACAACTCGAGCTAGTGCTGCAGCAAAGACAACCCTTAGTGTCCTAAAAATAAGCATGTGCTAGTCATATGTGGCAGGCAGAGACCACTTGTCAAGATCACAGTTGAACCCAATGAGGAAGTAGTCATGCTACCACCACAAAACAGAATGCTTCTGTTTTTCACTGTCAGATAAGGAAGGGCCCCTGCTAGGGCTTTTCACTTCCTGTCTTTTCACTTCCTCAGCAGCTTTGAATTGTTGGTACAAATATTGGTGTTTACTAGGTTTGTTTAAATAACTAAAAAATGTTGTCTGATACTTAGAATTGTTTTGTGATTAGTCTTCTTGTTTTTAAAGTAACTATTAAAACATTTTAAAATGTGTTGGGTTTTTTTTGCTGGAAAAAGACACTTTTTGGTATTACAGGGCCATTAATTAACACATTCATAGCTATTTATATCACTGTCTGGCCTCAACTGAGATCAGTCATTGTGCTAGGTGCTGTACAGACGTATTAACAAAGTCTCAATAGCCAGGTAGAAAAAGGGCAGCAGACCCTGGTTAGTGATGGTTATAACACCACCAAGTGTCACATCAACTCCGACTCCATCTAAGTTGGGCATTAGAGCCCCGCCAGGCTCTGTTGCAGCAGCAATCGTTGAAGGAACACAGTGTGGTTCCCTCACCAGCATGAGGTGGAGCTTTCTTCAGG
The DNA here is from genome assembly GCA_033296515.1 of Macrochelys suwanniensis. NCBI lineage: Eukaryota > Metazoa > Chordata > Testudines > Chelydridae > Macrochelys > Macrochelys suwanniensis. Next base: position 72,001,462 of record CM065778.1, on the reverse strand, counting down.
GTGAGCCCCACAGGGAATGGAAATAAAGCTTTCTGTCATTTTAAAATGATCTGAGCGGCTCCTGGGTCCCCTGGAAAGAGCCTGATTGACAGTGCTGGAGCCAGAGCCCTCTGTCCATAGGTACAGCAAAGGCCATGGGCAGAAAGGATGCGTCCACACTGGGCTACCCCCAGCCCCTCTCAGCTGTGCACCACAGGGCCCACCTCCGAGCGAGAGAGGCCCAATGTAGTCATCCTTCCCTCTTATTCCATAGACTGCTTAATTTGCTTAAGAGCCTTTGGGGAGGGATCTTATCAAAGGCTTTCTGACAGTCCAAGTACACTATTTCCACTGGATCCACATGTTTGTTGACTCCTCCACTCCCCCACACCCCACCAAAAGAAGCATTCTAATAGACTGATGAGGTATGATTTTCCTTTTACAAGAGCCATGTTGATTCTTCCCCCAACAAACCGGGTTCATCTATGTGCGTGATAATTCTGTTCTTTACTATAGTTCAGGGGTCTCAAACACGCGGCCTGCGGGCCACATGCAGCATTATTTCCTGCGGCCCGCCATAGGCGCCAGCTCCACTGGCAGCCAAGCTCCAAACATTACTGAGTGTTTATATTTTATTAAAACCCCTCTTTGCATTACAGTTTTTAAAAAGTTAATACATTGACTTTTAATAGAATACTATATTACTCTTCATTTTTTTCATTTTTGACTATACTCTTGTATCATTGTATGAAAAGGTTTCAGTGATGCGGCCCTCGGGCCAATTTACTAGTTCTCATGTGGCCCTTGTGGTGATTTGAGTTTGAGATCCCTGCTATAGTTTCAACCAATTTTCCTGGTACTGAAGTGAGGCTTACCTGTCTGTAATTGCCAGGATTACCTCTGGAGCCTTTTTAACAATTGGTGTCCTCCAGTCATCTGGAACAGATGCTGATTTAAGTGATAGGTTACGTATCACAATTAGTAGTTCTGCAATTTAATATTTGAGTTCCCTCAGAACTCTTGGGTGAATGCCATCTGGTTCTGGTAATTTATTATTGTTTAATTTATCAATTTGTTCCAAAAACTCCTCGACTCACATCTCAGTCTGGGACAGTTCCTCAGATTTGTCATGTAAAAAGAATGGTTCAGGTGTGGGAATGTCCCTCACGTCTGCTGCAGTGAAGACTGAGTCAAGGAATTAATTTAGCTTCTCCACAATGGCCATGTCTTCCTTGATAGGTTTCAGTGTAGTAGCCGTGTTAGTCTGTGTCAGCAAAACGAAAATAAGAAAGAAAAACTTGTAGCACCTTAGAGACTAACAAATTTATTTCAGCATAAGCTTTCGTGGGTTAATATTATCAATAAGTATTAACCCACGAAAGCTTATGCTGAAATAAATTTGTTAGTCTCTAAGGTGCTACAAGTTTTTCTTTCTTATTTTCGTTATGTCTTCCTTGAGTGCTCCTTTAGCACCTCCATTGCCTACTGGCCCCACTGATGTATTTCCTACTTCTGGTTTACTTTTAAAGAAGTGTGCTGTTAGTTTTGCTCATTGCTCTTCAAATTCTTTTTTTGGCCTGCCTAATTATAATTTTACACTAGACTTGCCAGAGTTTTTGCTCCTTTTTATTTCCTCAGTAGGATTTAACTTCCAATTTTTCCAGGGTGCCTTTTGCCTCTAACCACTTTTTACTTTGCTGTTTATCCATGTTGGCACTTTTTTAGCAGGCCCTCTCGGAGGTCCAGAAAGGCCTGGGCCACTTCCAGCGTTTGAGGCCCCTAGCCATAATAAAAATAAAAAATGACGACACATAAAAACAAAATAAGGTACCAAAAAAAAAGAGTGAGACATAATTTGAATATTTTTTATTTAACAAATGTTTTTCTAACATTTTTCTGTGCAAATGCACTAATAATTGAGGAAAAATCTAGCTTTTGTGCAATGTCACAGTTGATATTAAGTATGGTGAGCCCATTCAAATGCTCTTGACCCATAGTTCTTTACCTGCTTCAACACATTGAAGGTGCATTCACCTGAAACCACTGATGCAGGCAAATTGACAAAAATACACAATGCAATTGTGGTATTAGGAAATACCCCAGAGAGTCCAAGTTCGAGTATTTCTTGAAGCAATTCCTTCGGCTTGCAATCCAATTTAAAGTTTGTGGAATATATTCGTTTGAGGAAGATAATCTTGTCACTGAGATCTTTTGAGATTTCTTTGTTGTACTGTTACTGAAATTGTTCAGCTGCACAAAGTAGATCTTCATGACTCAGTCTGTTGAACTGCCAAAGAAACCCAAAAAGGGTACAAATTAGTTTCAGCGACTTAAATCGATGTGTAAGACCTGATTGAATAGAGTCAATGATGACAAGGAAGACATTGACCCTAGAATGCTGCTCGGCATTGGATTCAGTAGGTTAGTTGTGATTGGTGGAGACCTCAGATGAAATGCCAATATTCTGTGCTACTAATTTGGACTCTGCCAGTGAAGCAACTACTAAACTAGATCTAGCTAGATCTGGGATGCGATCCTGACTGTCATTTTCCTGCTGTCTAGTGCTGGGCCATGCCCCTCTGCAGTTCACTGAAACTGGACTGCACTCAGCTCAGGGGCTTTTTAGTTAAGAGACTTTCCCAGCTCTTCTGATCTTCACTCTAACTTATTTTGCTTCCTTTTCTGTCCCTACTTCCCTTACCCGAAATAAGCAAACAGAAAATAACAAACCAGTAACCACTTTGTCTGTTTTCCAGCCACCACACTTAAAACTCACTTAAAATTACTACCAGTATCTCAAAGCAATCATCTGTGCACAGACCCTGCTCAACTACGCCACTGTGACGGGTTGGTATCACAGAAACCCCCTTGGAGCTGCCACCTAGTGTGCCAAGACTCCTTCTGCCCCTGCTTTCTTGCCTTTTCCAGCTTGGGACTCCAGAATCCTGTCTGTTTTGAGCCAGGCCCAACATGCTGCATGCTGCAAACCCAGACCCAGGTCTGAACCACGTCCCCTAACAGCTGTAGGCCTGCCTGGAAGCAGCTTAGGAAGTGTTCTTGCCTTTGACACCCAGGTGCCCAACTCCCAATGGGGTTCAAACCCTGAATAAATCTGTTTTACCATGTATAAAGCTTATACAGGGTAAACTCATAAATAGTTCGCCCTCTATGTCAGAGATAGAGAGATATGCACAGCTGTTTGCCCCCCTCCAGGTACTAACACATACTCCAGGTAACTTAAAAAGTAAAAAGTGATTTTAATAAGTACAGAAAGTAGGATTTAAGTGATTCCAAGTAGTAACGGACAGAACAAAGTGAATTACTAAGTAAAATAAAACAAAACACGCACATATTAGACGTATGTGTAATCACACTAAATACAGATAAAAACCTCACCAGTTCCAGCAAACTTCCTTTTACAGGCTATGGTCCTCCTAGCCTGGGTCCAGCAATCGCTCACACCCACTATTGTCCTTGTCCTTTGTTCCAGTCTCTTTCAGGTGTGTCAGTGCGGGTGGAGAGGCTCTCTCTTTAGCCAGCTGAAGACAAAATGGAGGGGTCTCCCAGGGGTTTAAACAGACTTTCTCCCCTGGGTGGATACCCCTCCCCTCTCCCTGTGTAGCATCCAGCTACCAAATGGAGTTTTGGGGTCACATGGGCAAGTCACATGTCCATGCACCACTCAGTTCCTTAGGAGCCAAGCCCAGCTACAGTCCTAGCCAAGCTCAGATGTGGATTGATGTCTGCAACTTCTTTTGTCTGTCAAGAGTTTCTTAATTGGGCTCTCAACCTGCACATTCCTTTCTCCAGACATCGATCCCATGCTCTTACAAAGGCTATGTATAAAACCAGCAAATATACAACCAATATTCATAACTTCAACTACAAAAATGATACATGCATACAACCAGAAGGAATAGATTCAGTAGATCATAACTTTTACAGAGATATGTTACATGGCACATGTAGCATAAAACATATTCCAGTTACATCATATATACATTTATAAGCATCTCCCCATAAAGTCTTATGGGGTACACCATCACAGATATTACTTCAGAAATTCCCACCTTTGCGGACTGCTACTGAAGAGATTGTACATTTGCTGAACAGTTGCAAAGTAAATAATTGCCTCCTTGCATAATTCAGCACAGTCAACACCTACAAGGTTTCAGTGTGTGGTTTCCACAGCTGGAGAAAATACAATTTGAATTATGCTCAAGCAGAACTTCTTGTACACCTTTGTACTTCCCAGCCATATTAGATTCATTGTCATAGGCTTGACCAATGCAGACTTGAAAATCTCACTTAAAACCTTCTAGAATTGCTAGTACTTGAGCAGCTATTTCTTTTCCAGTTTTCTCGTGAAATTATCAAACAAAATAAAACATTCTTCAATTAATTTACACCTGAAATGTTCTAAAGTAAATATGTAGTCTATCCACACTTGAAATACTCTGCTGTACACAAATGCTGAAAAGACCTAAAATGAAGGAATACTTATTAAGAACACAAAATGAAACAGTCAAACAGGTTATTATCCTCATCACAGAATCAAAACTCAAGCACGCAAGGTATAATATAACAGGCTGAGCTGAAGACAAAGGGATGACATATATATAGTAAACACAGACATGGATACAGACAGAGGGATAATTTCCAAAAATTTCAAACTTGTGTCCTCACGAAACTCACTGTACAGGATTGTCCTCACAAATTTTCACCTTGAATCTGAGCCTATAGACTATGAAAGCCTATGATGATGGCCAAGCTACCAAGCTAGGGCTCAACCAACCAACCAGCCACCTCTTTCAGCTAGTTGTAAAACTATAAAGACACTGTCTACAACCATGATTAAATCGAGTCTTCCTGACTAGTGATTTAAATTATGATTTAAATCAATTTCATTTAAATCAAATCCACCATGGTTTAGGGCCAGTGTCACAGCCTTATGTACATGTTTATTACTCAAGAAATCTTAAGTGACACTTTCGCTGTATGGCAAGATGCTTAGTCGCCATGCTCAAAATATTCATTAGACAAACACTTGCTACCAAACATATTTTTGGAGTAGAGAGAACCAAACCCATATTCCTATATTTTCAGGACTGTTTAAAAACATTTTGCAAGTGGAATTTCATGGCTATTGCATGAAAAACCCTTAATGAAAGTCTGACCATTTAAAAAGAAATCTTTATTAGTGCCTTTCCACTGCATAGTAGATCATACGGTCTATTAATTTTTTTAAAAACTAATGAGAGGGGGAGGGATAGCTCAGTGGTTTGAGCATTGGCCTGCTAAACCCAGGGTTGTGAGTTCAATCCTTGAGGGGGCCATTTAGGGATCTGGGGCAAAAATTGGGGATTGGTCCTGTGTTGAGCAGGGGGTTGGACTAGATGACCTTCTAAGGTCCCTTCCAACCCTGATATTCTATGAAAAGCATTATAAACAGGATGTGAAATACTTAATTCCTTTAGAAAGCAAGCTCATAGGCAGAAAATCTACCATAGTCCTACAAAATCTACAGACTTCCACTTCTGTCATTGTTACACATACATAAGGAGCAAAGAGGTATCACTACCAAAATTACACTCAGAACTGTGGTACTCACATGTCACCTCATTGCTCTCTCATTTAATTTTTGAGACATTTTCTTTAGCCTTTATCTTCACTGTTAAAACTTAACTTGTCTTGTGTTGTTTTCATTAGTTTTATTAGTAGTGAGAAAAAGGCCTATGCTTGCATAATGGGGACACAAGATATAGTTAGACACACCTGGATTTTTCTTCAGTGGTGTAGTTGATAATGTCAGATCCTTTTTGTTCTCAGTATGCTGAGCTGAGCTGAAGTGTCTGCTGGGACAATCACTTCTCACTGTTCAGTCTTTGTACCTCAGGTGTTTCCGGTTGTTCTTGTAGGCTGTCATTGACCAACTTTTCTTTCTTCCCCCCACTTTCTAGAAGACTCTTTTGCTGTGACCTGGGTCAAACAGCACCCACTGTGTAGAGGTATCTGATCTTAGTCAAGTAGTCCCCATTGTATAGCACTATCGTTCAGAGGTTTCTATTGCACATAGTTCCTGGGGTAATCTTTATGTGTTTGTGTATTCCTTCAATAAGCCACTAACATTGTCTGGCCTCCTTCAACAGGGCACATTTGAAATACAGAGACATGGTCAATATTTCTAGCCTCAGATACAAACATTACATGCATACATTGGATAAACACAGTCAATAGGTCTTAAATATTGTCCCATATCAGACATCTTGCATAAAGTATATATTAGCTGTGTCATATCCATATCATAAGCATATTTTCATAAAGAATATAGAGTATAATGTCACATCCCCACATGTATGTTTCCTGATATGCAAATAATATAGGAGCAGGCACCTATGGGTTGAAATGCTCATGACAATAGTACAGAGCCATTCAAGCTCCATGATTCTGTGTGAGATGGCAGACAGTGAGGAGGGCCAGGCAGGTTTGTGGGTTTAGAAAAAAGGTGTAAACATTATGTATACGTTTATGTATGGGATACATGTAAAATTCATGGATGGTTAACAATGCATTATAGGAAGTTGGATCCAGTGGCCACAACCATCCCTGTCTGACCTGTTTGGTACCCAGCATGCACTGACAAACCAACGCTTCCCAAAATACAGTGGGTGCACAGTGGGATATCTATTCATGGTGCACCTGACTCTGAATCTATACAAGTGCTTCTGGTGAGTACCTGACTGCTGATACAAGGCACGCACACAAGTGACATAGTAACCGTAGTGACTCTATGCTGACATAACTTGAGTTAACCCACACTTAAACTGTAGATATGGCCTTAGGTATATGAGATGTTTGGGAGAGGTAACAGGAACAGTATGAGGGTAGACTAAGATTTATTCAGGTGTTTAGGCTCAAGGCATTGGAACTGGCCTTACTGCACCCTACAGGCTCAGGAACAAAGAGGCACATAAAAAAAAGATATAATTTATTTATTAATATTTCTTGACTCGAGGGTGTATAACTCATGATTTTAGAATTCTTGTGGTTGTAAAGGTATCCTGGGGTTGTAGATGTGTGTTCATTATATTTTGAAAGGCAAAACTATGAATGGGTTGAAAAAAGAATTAGATCATTCCCTCAGGATAAGTACATTGGCTATTAGCCAAAATAATCAGGGATGCAGGCCCATGCTCTGTATGTCCCTAAACCGTTCTTTGACTGCCAGATGCTGGGAGTGGACAATGGGATAGTTCACTGAGTCATTGCTTGCACAGGCGCCAACTTCCGGCAGCGCCGGTGGGGGCTGATGCCCGGTGTCAGGGGCGGGGCCCCGCCACGTCGCCCGACGCTGGGCCCCGCCCCTGACACCAGGCGATGTGGCGGGGCCCCGCCCCCGATGCCGGGCCCCGCCCCCGACGCCGGGTGACATTGCGGGGCCCCGCCCCCGATGCCAATGCAATGTCGCCCGGCATCAGGGGCGGAGCCCCGCAACGTCTCCCAGTGGTGAGGTGAGCTTGGTGCGGACCCCGGGGCTGGCGGGGAGCTGCCGGTGGGTGCTGAGCACCCACCAATTTTTCCCTGTGGGTGCTCCAGCCCCGGAGCACCCACGGAGTCGGCACCTATGATTGCTTGGTCTGATCATTCCCTTAGAAGCACCTGGTATTGGCCGCTGTCACAAGACAGGATACTAGATTAGGCGGACTATTGGTCTGACCCACGATAGCAGTTCTGATTTTCTGCAAAAATTACAAAAGATTTTGTTTCCAGGGAGAAAGATGTTATAGGAGATAGTATACTGCCTTTATTGAATATTTGAGAATCAAGTTGTACACAATTGCATGCGGAAAAACACTAAGGACTCTAGACTGAGAGGCAAAATAGCAGTTGCAAAAATGCAATTCCCATTGGTAGACTGATTCAAAACAAACTTTTGATACTAGGCCAGAAATTCAGTCAGAGTGGAAGCCAGATGATCCAACAGAATAAACATCTGCTCTAAAAAAAGAAAAAAATAGAATTTAAAATTCAGGGAATTCAGGGAATCCCATCCACAGAAAAGACAACAGGGAAACTGCTCAGAGACTCTATGCATAGAATATCAGGATTGGAAGGGACCTTAGGAGGTCATCTAGTCCAACCCCCTGCTTAAAGCAGGACCAATCCCCAATTTTTGCCCAAGATCCCCAAATGGCCCCCTTAAGGATTGAACTCACAACCCTGTGTTTAGCAAGCTAATGCTCAAACCACTGAGCTATCCCTCCCCTCCTGCATTCAGATGCAGTGATAAGGGATTCTTTGTTTCTGAGAGATATATATAAAATGTTTCACTGAATTAAGTCTCAGAGATTATCTACCCTGTCAAGTTAAAGCGTTCTAACTTGCTGGCTCTGGGGTGTGAAAAATCACCCCCCTGAGCGCAGCAAGTCCAAGAGCTTTAAAGCGCTAGTGTGGACAGGCTCGGCTCCCAGTGCTCGGAGCTAATCCCCTCGTCGAGGTGGATTACCAGGCGCACTGGCACCTGCAACAGCACTTTGAACTTTGTAGTGCAGACATAGCATCAGTAGGTTAGATCAGACAAAGAAGAGCTGCATTGACTAGGCAGTGGGATGCCTGTGCCTTTAAGAACCCAGCCCTGGGAAGCCGATGCTGAGAGGTGCTATTTCTGAGAGGGGAAAATAAAAAAGTCCCTTTGCCCCCCACCATTTTGGCAAACACTGGTGTCTCAGTCCCACTGGGGTAACTGTTACCCCCTGTACTCCACCTGTGCTGGGTTATGCCCTCTGACACCCTCTGCCAGTGCCTCACTCCTGGGCTTAACTCCGCCTCCTCCCCCCATCCCTGATTTTCCCTTTAGCCCCTCTCCTAATGCTGCCTCCAGCTGTTTGACTCCCCTGACCAGTCAATTTCCACTCCCTGATCAGACCCTGGCCATCCCCCTGCTCCGATTTGCCCTCTTTACCCCTTTTTAACACATGTCAAAAGCAGTCCGCAGAATCTTACGGGTAATAAGGGCAGGGTGAAGGGCAGTGGCTTCAGCAGATGAGATGCTCAGATGAACTGAGCATGCTCAGTACACCGTCAGTAGCACATTCCTATGCAGAGCAGAATCCTACACTACACCTGCAGCTCCAGGTGGCGTTTGAGGACATCGTTCTGTATTTCACCCAGAAGGAGTGAGAGCTCTTATCCTAGCGAGAGAATCCACTGTATTGGGACCAGATGCTGAGGAATTACCAGGCCTTTGTTTCCTTGGGTAAGGACCTATTTATTTTTACTCAAAGCTATGAAATGTCTCAGTTCCCTCGACGCCTCGGCTGCCATGTGCCACCCCGTGGCTGAGTGTTGGCAAATGTCAGCCCCTTTCAGGTCGGCCTACTGTTGGAGCAGAAATCAGGGCTATAGAGCCTGGGCAGGGCCGTCCTTAGCCATAGGCAGAATAGGCAGCTGCCTAGGGCACCACTAGGTCTGGGGCACCACACTCCGGTGGATTGCACTCCGGACATAAGTCATCAAGAACAGATGTCGTTAGTAGTGAGATTTGTCGATATTAGTGATTCAGCACAGATTACAGTTAAGGAATCGTTTATCACATTTTCAGAAGTAGAAGAAGAAGTTTTCCAATACTGTAAGCTTATGTTTATGTTGCTAAGAGCAAGTCAGGCATAGGGGCACCAGTTTAATAATCCCGCCTAGGGCACCATAAATCCTAAAGACGGCCCTGAGCCTGGGGCTAATCTTAGGGCTTGGCTACACTTCCAAGTTAGAGCGCATTAAAGCAGCCCCGGGCGCCCTAACTCCTGACCCGTCCACACTGGCAAGGCACGTAGAGCACCTGGGCTCTGCAGCTGCAGTGGTAATCCATCTCCACGAGAAGCATAACGCTTGCTGCGCCTCAGCTGAAATGCCCGGACATCAGTGTGAATGAGGTGTTGCATTTCTGCGCTGTGAGCTGCCTCTGGAAACGTCCCATAATCCCCTTCCACCTTTTCATGTTTCTCTGAATGTATAAATATCTGCTTACTGTGTGTTCCATTCCATGCGTCTGATGAAGTGAGCTGTAGCTCACGAAAGCTTATGCTGAAATAAATTTGTTAGTCTCTAAGGTGCCAAAAGTACTCCTGTTCTTTTTAAGTCAAGTGGCCACTCTTGCCATTGTTTTGAACTCGGCTGTAGGAATGTGGATATGCCCTTTCAAAGCTCCGTTTCTGACAGCCGGCATGCTTATCTGCTCCAGAACAAAGCAAACCATTACTGTGGAATGCTGCTTGCTGTGAGTGTGAAAAAGGCGGATGGGAGGGGGGTCTGCTGTTGTTTGAACTTACAAGACAGCATGCTGACACTCTCTCAGCACCCCAAAAACCAACTTTCTCTCCCCCCACATACACACAACACAGCCCCTGACACACTGCACACACACACACACCCTATTTGAAAAGCACGTTGCAGCCACTTGAACGCTGGGATAGCTACCACAATGCAATGCTCTTTGTGGCGTTGCAAGAGCTGCTAATGTGGCCACAGTGCACTTGAATCTGACAGCGTGAGCACACCACAGTGATTTCCCTACTGCGCTCTCCAAGGGCTGGTTTAACTCACAGCACTCTACATCTCCAAGTGTAGCCATGCCCTTAGTGTAACTTGTTTACTTGCATTATGTTCCTCAGTCCTGGCACAGCCGTGGTAGCAAACAGTCACATGAGCAACAACCTCTTCCGGGAATCCCAGCCAGACACCGATGGCAGCAACTCTGCCTCAAGAACTAACTAGTTAGAAAAATAAGGCATGGAGAAAACACTGCTGCTGCTGCTTGCAGCAGCTCCCAACCTCCCTGCAAAGAACACACATCATACATTTAACAACTGTACAGCTGAACAATGCTTGCAACCTAAGCAAAAGAACTGATAGGTTTGTATAATGGCGCCACCTGGTGATGCCTGCCATGACACATGTTGTGGCCTATGGCTTAACGATGTACTGCAAAGTGTTGAATTTGAGCTATAAGATGGCAAAGGAGTCAAGTTCCCTTCTTCCAAAGTCTTCCCCCATGATAAATTTTTCAGGAAACAGTTGGGTACGTGAGAAAAGGTAGTTGGGGACTTTGTATCCATCCTGTCTCTTAATCAGAGTTAATGGGGTGTTCAATGGTTTTTCAACTCATTAAAGAACACAGTTCTCCTGTGGAACTTACTGCCACAAGATAGCATAGAGGCCAAGATGTTAACAGGATGAGAACTTTCTGTGGAACATCTAGAGTTCCCCTAGTAAAGATTTAAAACTGGGCCCCCACTGCAAATTGATACAGGTCATAGACATTGCAGCTTCAGAGTATGAACTAAACTTGCCTGGTGGGAGATAAGAAGAAATCTCTAAGGAAGTTTTATTTCTTTATTCTCTTGCTTGGGATCTCTTGCACTTTCCTCTGAAGCAGCGACCGAGATCAGTGTCCCATCGTGCCAGGTGCTGGGCAGACGCGCCCGGGACCCCTGGGACCCAGGAGGGCGCCGGCCCTGTCACCGCCAGCGACCCTGGCAGCCCGGCCACCGCTGCCGCTGCCCCTTGTCCCGTGGAGGAGAGGGTGGCAAGACCCTTGCCGTCCGCAGGAGAGGGCCAGCCCCAGGGGGAGTTTTCCCTTCCCCCCGCTGTCCCGCCCTTGCCACCCCGCGCCCCAGGCCCCTCGCCCCCTGGCCCTGCCCCCGCAGACCGGCCCTCCACCTCCACCTCGGAGGGCTGGGTGCTCGTCCGGGGGAAGCGCGGCGCCTGCAAGTTGCGGGCTCGATCCCTCCCCTCTGATGAGGAGAGAGAGGAGGCCTCCCAAAAGCTGCTGCAGGGGGCTGGAGTCACTTCATCTTCCACCACACTCCGGACGGAGCCCCGCCGGAGGCATTAGCCATAGTAGCCATGGCAGCGGACGGTGATGCCACCGTCCCCCCAGTTGATTCCCCCCCTGAGGAGGTGTCTGTATCAGTTCCCGTGGGCCTTATGCCACCTGTGCCCCTCACCGTCGCTGATGTTGGGGCGATCATAGCCCCTGCGACTGGCGGGGAGGTCGCCGAGGCTGTGGGGACTGACATCAACTCCATCTTTGACGAAATCGAGGCACTGGGTCTGACCCCGGTCACCCAGGGGGAGGACAACCCTCCGCCAGCGGGCCTTGATCTGGGCAGTGGCTTACTCCCGCCGGCCCCTCCTCCCTCTTCCTGCCCCTCACCCCCAACCGTTGCCCCTGCTCTGGTCCTTGGGACGCCCCTGGACCTCCCTGTCTGCCCGGCCGAGGATGGCACTTTGCCCGAGGCCGCCGAGCCCCTAGGGGTGACGGCCGGTGCCGAACGGTCGGGCCCCGGACCTGTGGGCGCGCCCTTCACCACCCAGCCAGAGCAGGTGGTCTCTCCCTCGGCGGGGGGCCCCATTGACGTTTCCATCGTGCCTGACGCCGTGGCTGCAGGGGACCTGTTTACTGCAGCTCCCGTGCCCGGCATCAGTGAAGGCCCCCCTCTAGCTCCCATCCCCTCGGCCCCAATTCCTGGTCAAGAGGAGCCGCCATGAACCCACCTTTGTTCCTGTTCCTGTCCTTATCCCTGCTCCCGACCCCTCTCCTGACCCAGTCCCAAACTCAGCCCTCGTCCCTGCTCCCGCCCCTTCCCCTGCCCTAATCCCTGCTCCGGCCCCATACCCCGCTCCCACCCCCACTGAATTACCTGTTCCTTTTCCCTCCACCTCCCATGCTATTGCCGCCCCCGAGGTTGTCTCGTTCCCGCTACCTGTGGACAACCTTCAGGGGGCGGTTTTCGTGTCCCCTCTCCCGAACACTATGGGGGCTGCAATATTACCTCCGCCGCCCCCTCCCATGCCGGGGATGGAGACGGGTTGCCCTGCGCAATCGCGCCGGGGCTCCGCCCCTTGCTTGCCCATCTCCGCAGGCTGTGAGGACCTTCCAAGGTCCCCACCGGAGGATGGCAGAAGGTTGGCTGCCGCGTCCCCCTCTGCGCTGAGGGAAGAGCTGCTCCGCTTCCTACTAGACACCCGTGGCTCTCAGAACAAGGTGCAGCTCGCCCTCCAGCACTGGGGGGACTTCTATCTCATCCTCCGGGCCGTGAGGGCCCTTCTGGGGGAGAGGAGGCAGGGCATCGCGGCCTACCGGCAGGTCCGTACATTCCGCAACTCCCTCACCACCTTTGGGATGGAACATGGGTTGTTGCAGGGCCCGCTGGAGGCTGTCGATCACCCTGCCTGTGAGGATTCGCCCCAGCCCTCCCAATGACAGGCACAAAATTCGCAACATTGAACACCAGGGGCTGTAGCGTGGGTCTCCGCAGGAGCCAGGTGCTCTCCTTCCTTCGGGAGGGGGGGTACTCTGTAGTATTCTTGCAGGAGACCCATACGGATCCAGCCGCTGAAGACAGCTGGTGGCTGGAATGGGGGGACAGAGTCTACTTCAGCCATCTCTCTGTTCGCCAGGCTGGAGTAGCGACCCTGTTCTCCCCTGACCTACAGCCTGAGGTGCTGGGGGTTGCCGAGGCTGTGCCGGGCCGCCTGCTGCACCTACGGGTTCATATGAAGGGGCTCGTGGTCAATCTCATCAACATCTATGCCCTGACATCAGGCCCGGAACAGCTTCCTTTCTATCAGCAGGCGTCCACCTTCCTCGGCACCTTGGATCCTCGCGAGTGCCTGGTCCTGGGCTGGGACTTTAATAACACCCTTGAGGAACGGGACCACTCGGGGATCGAGCAGTGCCCGGCCGCCGCGGACGTCCTCAGGGAGATCGTCGAACATCACTCCCTGGTGGACGTCTGGCGCGACCACCACCCAGACGATATCTCGACCTTCACCTTTGTCCGGGTGGAGGCCCATCGGTCGCACCACTCCCGGTTGGACCGCATCTATTTTTCACGTTTTCACCTTTCGCGGGCCCACTCCTCCAGCGTCCGGCCGGCCCCATTCTCTGATCATCATCTCGCTACCGTAACGGCCTCTCTCTGCGCAGAGAGGCCGGGGCCGGCCTATTGGCATTTTAATAACAGTTTGCTGGAGGATGTGGGTTTCGTGGCGTCCTTCCGGGAGTTCTGGCTGGCCTGGCGGGGGCAGCGGCGCGCCTTTCCCTCGGCGCGGCGATGGTGGGATCTAGGGAAGGTGCGCGCCCGGCTCGTCTGTCGTGACTACACCCGGGGCGCCAGCCGACGGAGGGATGCGACGATAGAGCAGTTGGAACGGGAGGTCTTAGAGCTGGAGAGGTGTCTGGCTGCCAGCCCTGAGGATCCATCCCTCTGTGGGGCGTGCTGGGAGAAGCGGGAGGAGCTCCGGGAACTCGAAGACCATCGGGCCCGGGGCGCCTTCATTCGATCCTGCATCCGTCTCCTTCGGGAGATGGATTGCGGCTCCCGCTTCTTCTACGCCCTGGAGAAAAAGAGGGGGGCTAAGAAACATGTCACCTGCCTCCTCGCAGAAGATGGCACCCCCCTCACCGATCCGGCGGAGATGTGCGAGAGGGCTAGGGCCTTCTACGCGAGCCTTTTCTCCCCGGATCCGACCGATCCTAACGCTTGCAGAGTGCTCTGGGACGAACTCCCTACGGTCAGCATGGGCGACCGAGACCGGCTAGAGCTGCCTCTCACTCCGGCTGAGTTCTCGGAAGCCCTCCGTCGCATGCCCACCAACAAATCTTCGGGACGGGACGGGCTGACCGTGGAGTTCTACCGCGTGTTCTGGGATGTCCTCGTCCTCTGGGCCGAGTCCTTGCAGGGCGGGGTCCTCCCTCTTTTGTGCAGGCGAGCCGTGCTCGCCTTATTGCCGAAGAAGGGGGACCTCCGCGATTTACGGAATTGGCGTCCCGTCTCGCTCTTCAGCACGGACTATAAAGTCGTAGCAAAGGCCATCTCGCTGCGGCTGGGGTCCGTGCTGGCGGGCGTGGTCCACCCAGACCAGACCTACACCGTCCCGGGCCGCACCATCCTCCACAACCTGTATCTGGTCCGGGATCTCTTGGAGCTTGGGTGTAGGGATGGTCTGTCGTTCGCCCTCCTGTCTCTGGATCAGGAGAAGGCGTTCGACAGGGTGGATCACGGGTACCTCCTGAGCACTCTGCGAGCATTTGGCTTTGGGCCCCAGTTTGTGGGTTTTCTCCAGGTGCTGTACGCTTCCGCAGAGTGTCTGGTCAGGCTCAGCTGGACCCTGACCAAGCCGGTCAGCTTCGGGTGAGGAGTACAGCAGGGGTGCCCCCTCTCGGGCCAGCTGTACGCTCTGGCGATCGAGCCCTTCCACTGTCTCCTCCGCAGAAGGTTGACGGGGTTGGTGCTCCAAGAGCCGGAGATGCGGCTGGTCCTGTCGGCATACGCCGACGATGTACTCCTCGTGGTCCAGGACCCGGGTGACTTGGTGCGGGTGGAGGCTTGCCAGGCGATCTACTCGGCGGCCTCCTCTGCCCGGGTCAACTGGGTCAAGAGCTCTGGCCTGGTGGTAGGGGACAGGTGGCAGGCGAGCTCCCTCCCACCCACGCTTCAGGCCATCAGGTGGAGCGCGGGTCCGCTGCTCTATCTCGACGTTTACCTTTCTGCCACGCATCCATCCCTGCCGGAGAACTGGCAAGGTTTAGAGGGCAGGGTGACAGAGCGGATCCGGAGATGGACAGGACTACTCCGGTGCCTCTCCTTTCGAGGGAGGGCACTGGTAATCAATCAATTAGTCCTGTCCATGCTCTGGTACCGGCTCGACACCCTGGTCCCGGCCCCGGGTTTCCTGGCCAACCTCCGGACGTCGATTCTGGAGTTCTTTTGGTCAGGACTACACTGGGTTTCTGCAGGGGTTCTCCATCTTCCTCTGGAGGAGGGTGGGCAGGGCCTGAAGTGTCCACACACTCAGGTCCATGTCTTCCGTCTCCAGGCCCTGCAGAGGCTCCTTTATAGTGCAGGTAGTCCGGCGTGGAGCGTATTGGCGCACGCCTTCCTACGCCACTTCCGAGGGCTCCGATACGACCGGCAGCTCCTTTATCTCCATCCGAGAGGTCTTCCGCGAGACCTCTCCGGGCTGCCGGTCTTCTACCAGGACCTCCTCTGGACCTGGAAGCTATTCTCAGTGCCCAGGTCCGTGGCGGCCACCGAGGGGGCAGATCTCCTCGCGGAGCCCCTGCTACACAACCCCCAGCTCCATGTGCAGGTGGCGGAGTCCCTCTCGGTGCACCAGACGTTGGTCCTGGCAGAAGTTACTAGGATCGGAGACCTCCTGGACTATGACCGGGGAGACTGGCTGGATCCCCTGACGCTCGCTCAGCGCATGGGGCTCTCCAGACCTCGTACTCCCCGGCGCGTACTTCAGGAGGTGAAGGCCGCTTTGCCGTCCACTGCTCGGGCTTACCTCGACCGGGTCCTGCGAGAGGGTACGCCCCGCCCTCCCTTCACCCCAAGCCCTCCAGACCTTTTTATTGGGCCCCTGCCCCGTGGACCCAACCGAGTCCCCTGTCCTTTCACCACGAGCCGGCTGCACGAACTGCAGCCGGTCCACTTCCAGACCGCGTCAAGGAAACATCTATACATGCTCGTGCTCCACACCCTTCATCTCCTCACCCTCACGTCCCGCCCCGATACGAAATGGCGGGACCTCCTGCCACCTCTAGAGGGTGAGGAGCCCCGGTGGGCCAGCCTTTACTCCTCCTTAGTCCCAAGGCCTGCCAGGGATGTCAGTTGGCGGCTCCTTCACGGAGCCGTGAGCACGGGCGTGTACTTGGCGCAGTTCACCCCTATCCCCGACACCTGCCCCTTTTGCGGCAGGAGGGAGACCCTGACGCACATTTATCTGGAGTGCGCCAGGCTGCAGCCCCTGTTCCGGCTCCTCTTAGTCATTTTGTTGAGGTTTTGGTTGCACTTTTCCCCTCACCTTTTTATTTATGCACTTCCAATCCGTGGCCCCACGAAGTCGCGGGACCTCCTGGTCAACCTCCTCCTGGCCCTAGCTAAACTGGCCATCTACAAAACCAGGGTGAGGAGGTTGGCCGATGGAGGCTCCTGTGACTGTGGGGCCTATTTTCGATCCTCTGTTTGTTCACGCATCCGGGCAGAGTTCCTCTGGGCAGCGTCCACTGGCTCCCTTGACGCCTTTGAGGAGCAGTGGGCGCAGTCCGGGGTTCTCTGCTTGGTGTCCCCATCTGGTTCACTTCGTTTGACCCTTTGACCGCACTCCCGTTCCTGTTTTTTCATTTTTTGTCCCCCAGAATCACCTGGTATCCAGGTCCTGTGGATCCCTCCCCTTAGGCTGGAGGGGGGGATCCTTTAGCAGTGGGCGGGCTTTGCCCGCCCACTTCCCGGATCCTAATAGGACCCCAAACCCTACCCCTACCACAAACCCAAACCCAAACCCTACCCCAAACCCTACCCCTACCCCAAACCCTACCCCTACCCCTACCCCAAACCCACCATCAGTTTCTGCACTCTTTTCTTCGGGCAATAGTCCCACAGTCCTTTGCCATGCCCCTTGTATCAAGGGCGGACCATACGTGCCCACATTCTCCACCACCTGTGACAGGGTCTGGACTCACCTGGCGGCGCCTCCTGCTGGTATCTTCTGGGAATTAGTTCATCCAGCCTCTGGAGCGCCCTCTGCAGGCCGGGGATCCGGCTTCCCACTCTCTGGCCCGTGTCCCTCCCAGGACCCAGTGCCCCTTTAACTGGGGTGCTGCCCCCTGGCAGTACCCCACCGGTCTTACTTCTAGGGTCTCCCCTCCCTAGGGAACCCCCAACCCACTATCCCCACCTCGCCTCAGTTGTAGGCTACTGCCAGTCACCAGCTAGCCCCCGCGCCCTGGGGCAGACTGCAGTATAATCCACTCATCACCGGCAAGGTTGGGTTGGACCTGCTGCCTCGGCCTACCCGTGGGTTACCCCCTGCAACCCCTGTACCTATTGGGCCTACCACTAGGCCACAGCCTGGGGCTTTCCTAGCCGGAGCTCCCCAGCTCCTCAGGCCCTTCCCCAGCCCTGCTCCAATCTAGGTACTTGGTCAGGTCCCTGCAGCCAAGCCCTTCCCTCTCTAAAGACAGAGAGAGAGTGTGTTTGCTCCAGGCCCACTGCCCTCTTATAAGGGCCAGCTGGGCCCTGATTAAACTGGCCCCAGTTGTGGCTGCTTTGAATCACCCCAGCTTTCAGCCTCAGCTCTCTCCCAGGGCTCTTTCCAACCCCTCAGGGCAGGAGCGGGTATCCACCCCGCTACACTAACCCAAACCCAAACCCAAACCCAAACCCTAAGCCTAACCCTAAGCCTAACCCCAACCCCAAACCCCAACCCAAACCCCAACCCAAACCCAAAAACCCTAACCCTAACCCAAAAACCCTGACCGTAACCCTAACCCAAACCCAAACCCAAACCCAAACCCCCAAACCCTACCCCTAACCCAAAAACCAAACCCAAAAACCCAAACCCTAACCCAATCCCCCTAACCCTAACCCAAAAACCCAAACCCAAAAACCTACCCCTAATCCTACCCCTACCCCTACCCCTACCCCAAACCCAAACCCCCAAACCCAAACCCCTACCCAAAACCCAAACCCAAACACGCAAACCCAAACCCAAAAACCCAAACCGTACCCCTACCCCAAAAACCCAAACCCAAACCCAACCCCTACCCCTACCCCAAACCCTACCCCTACCCAAACCCAAACCCAAAAACCCTAACCCAAACCCAAACCCAAACCCCCAAACCCTACCCGTACCCCTACCCCAAACCCAAACCCCAAAATCCAAACCCAAACACCCAAACCCAAACCCAAAAACCCTAACCCAAATCCAAACCCAAACCCAAACCCTACCCCTAACCCAAACCCAAACACCCAAACCCAAACCCAAAAACCCAAACCCTACCCCTACCCCAAACCCAAAAACCCAAACCCAAACCCAAAAACCCTACCCCTACCCCTAACCCAAACCCAAACCCAAAAACCCAAACCCTACCCCTACCCCTACCCCAAAAACCCAAAAACTCAAACCCAAAAAACCCAAAACCCAAACCCTACCCCTACCCCAAACCCAAACCCAAAACCCCAACCCAACCCCTACCCCTACCCCTACCCCTAACCCAAACCCAAACCCAAACCCAAAAACCCAAACCCAAAAACCCAACCCTAACCCAGACCCTGACCCTGACCCTGACCCTAACCCTAACCCTAACCCTAACCCAAACCCAAAAACCCAAACCCAAAAACCCAAACCCAAAAACCTACCCCTAATCCTACCCCTACCCCAAACCCAAACCCAAACACCCAAACCCAAACACCCACCCCTGCCCCTACCCAAAACCCAAATCCAAACCCAAACACGCAAACCCAAACCCAAAAACCCAAACCCTACCCCTACCCCTACACCTAACCCTACCCCAAAAACCCAAACCCAAACCCAACCCCTACCCCTACCCAAACCCAAACCCGAACACGCAAACCCAAACCCAAAAACCCAACCCCTACCCCTACCCCTACCCCTACCCCTAACCCTAACCCAAACCCAAACCCAGACCCAAAAACCCTAACCCTAACCCAAACACAAAAACCCAAACACAAAAACCCAAACCTAAAAACCTACCCCTAATCCTACCCCTACCCCAAACCCAAACCCCCAAACCCAAACACCCAAACCCAAACACCCACCCCTACCCCTACCCAAAACCCAAACCCAAACCCAAACACGCAAACCCAAACCCAAAAACCCAAACCCTACCCCTACCCCTACCCCTACCCCTAACCCTACCCCAAAAACCCAAACCCAACCCCTAACCCTACCCCAAACCCAAACCCTACCCCTACCCCTACCCAAACCCAAACCCAAAAACCCTAACCCAAACCCAAACCCAAACCCCCAAACCCAAACCCCCAAACCCTACCCCTACCCGTACCCCTACCCCAAACCCAAACCCAAAAACCCAAACCCAAACCCCCAAACCCAAACCCAAAAACCCTAACCCAAACCCAAACCCAAACCCTACCCCTACCCCTAACCCAAACCCAAACACCCAACCCAAACCCAAAAACCCAAACCCAAACCCTACCCCTACCCCAAACCCAAACCCCAAAACCCAAACCCAAACCCAAAAACCCTACCCCTACCCCTACCCCTAACCCAAACCCAAACCCAAAAACCCAAACCCTACCCCTACCCCTACTCCTACCCCTACCCCAAAAACCCAAAAACCCAAAAACCCAAACCCAAAACCCCAAAAACCCAAACCCTACCCCTACCCCTACCCCAAACCCAAACCCAAAAACCCCAACCCAACCCCTACCCCTAACCCAAACCCAAACCCAAACCAAAAAACCCAAACCCAAACCCACAAACCCAACCCTAACCCAGACCCTGACCCTGACCCTGACCCTAACCCTAACCCAAACACCCTACACCTACCCCTACCCCTACCCCTACCCCAAACCCAAAAACGCAACCCTAACCCTGACCCTGACCCTGACCCAGACCCAGACCCAAAAACCCAAACCCAAAAACCCTAACCCACACCCAAAAACCCTAACCCTAACCCAAACCCTAAGCCTAACTCGAACCCGAACCCCCACCCACACCCTAACCCCAACCCCAACCCCAACCCCAACCCCAGGTCAATATACAACTCAGATTTTCCCCACAAATCACGCTGTTGCCAATCATTTAGAATCTAAAATCTAAAGGTTTATTAATAAAGGGGAAAAGATATAGATGAGAGCTAGATTTGGTTAAATGAAATCAATTACGTACAGTAATGGCAATGTTCTTGGTTCAGGCTTATAGCAGTGATAGAATAAACTGCAGGTTCAAATCAAGTCTCTGGAGCACATCCACAGCTCGGATGGGTCATTCAGCCCTTGTATATAGTTTCCGTTTCTGGCAAAGTCCCTCCAGAGGTATGAAGCAGGATTGAAGACAAGATGGAGGTGAGGCATCAGCCTTTTATAGTCTCTTGCCATGTGGTCTTTGCTTTCTTTGTCTCATGGACACGCTATCCAGCACATGGCATAGAAAAACCTTAGAGTTCTGTCCATAGGCAGGTCCCTGCATACCTTGCTGAGTCACAAGGTGTATCTGCCTTCTCTCAATGGGTCGATTGTATAGCTGATGGTCCTTCATGGGCCATCAAGCACGCTAGGCAGAGCTGACACCAACTTGTCTGGGGTGTTCCCCGGAAGCATAGCACACATTTGAAATACAGACAGTAAAGAGCCAATATTCATTACTTTATCTACAAAAATGATACACATATACAGATAGCATAATTATAATCAGCCAATCATAACCTCTCCATAGACTCCGTACATGACAACCTTTATACAATATTGGCTGCAAATATATAACAGTGCTCACAACAGTGATCTACACAGTTACAGATTATGTCAGTAACATCCCAGGAGGTGACATGGCATCAGTGAGACTGATATTGGAATACTGCATCGTTTTGGTGTCCTCATTTGAAAAAGATGTTGTGAAATTGGAGCTTGGGCAGCAAAGAGCCACCAAATGTTCTGAGGGCTGGAGAAAAATGCCTTCTAGTGAGCTATTGAAAGAGATCAACCTGTTTAACTTATCAAAAGAAGATTGAAAGGTGACTTCATTGAAGTGTTGAAGTGCCTTAATGGAGAGAAAATATTGGTTATTAAAGGGCTCCTTAATATAGCAGAGAAAGACATCACAAGACCCAATGGCTGGAAGGTGAAAAGAGACAAATTCATACTACAAATAAAGCACGCATATTCATCAGCGAAGATGATTCACCATAGTAACAAACTACCAAGGAAAGTGGTGGATTCTCCATCTCTCGATGTCATCTAATGAAGACTAGAGGCCTTTCTGGAATGTGTTTGCCCAAAAAGTAGCTATTGTGTCATACAGGAGGCCTGTGATATGCAGGGGGTCATATTACATGTTCTAATTGTCTCTTCTGGCCATAAAGTCTACTAATTTGTGAAAAACTGAGTGGAGCATTGGCAGCAGCATCTGATGTTTTACTATCTAGCCGGCTTGCTTCCTAGAATGAACACTCATTGAGTGGGGTGATCCACAGGGAGTAGCTCAAATCTCCAAAGTGTCTGGCCAGCAGCAGGACATTAGCACAGCAAGAGAGGGGTGTGGCAGTGACATCACAAATGCCATTTGCAGGACCTCAGACTATTGGTCAAAGGTGGTGGGGAGGTGGTGACCTCACAGAGAGATGCTAACATCAGCCAGCCAGGCCAGGGAAACCTTGGAGACCCCTGTGGCTTTGATTCAGCAAGTCTCCTTCTCGAGGTCTCTCTTTGAGGACTGAGAGTCTATTAGGGTTCATGTACGTGAGCACCAGGAGGAACCTCTTTCGAGTTTTCTTCTTTGACTGATTTTACTTCCTGTTTGGAAGGTAAGAGCCTCCTCGAGGTTTGAAACCTGTTCAGTCTGATCCATCTGGTGACAGTTGAATTCTGGGCCTGGAAAACACGAGTTTAAGGAGGCAGAATTTTATTCCGCACCTAGAATTTTGTCCCAATCACTGGGGACATTAGTGTTTGTCCTTTTTGTTTCACCTTTTCCTCCATCCCTCCCTCCTTTCTCTGCTTCTCTTGCTTCTTTGTCCTTTCTCCTGTTCCCCTCTGTCTGTGTGTGTGTGTCACGGGGGAGACCTCTGCAGCTCCCATTGTGGGAGGTCCACTCAAAAATGTGGGGCTGAAATAGTGCTCGGGCAGTAATCCCCACCAGTGTCCTGGGCCATTCTATGGGCTCTCTGGTGAGAACCCTCAGCCTCCCGTCTTCAGTCTCTACCCTGATTGGCTGAGCAGGGGGTTATTGACAGGGAGGAGACTCAGGTCCTTGTTGTTCTCTTTTAAGACCAAGTAAATAAGTCATATGTTTGAGGAATTTTGCTGCTTCTCTGCATTAATTGTCTCTGAGCAGTTCATGATTCTCTCTAACTTTCCAGTTCTCCTTAAATACTTGCTGAATAATTACTGTGCACTGTTGTTGGTCTGGAGCTCATTTCAGAGCACTTTATTCAGGTTATTCAATGTATGAAACTGAAGATCCGATGGTTAGTTTGAAAATCAGGGCTCTTGGGTACTATTCCGAACTCCGCCACTACTGACTGTCTGTGGACCTAAGACAAGTCAATTCTCCTTTCTCAGCCTTAGCTTCTTCCTCTTTCAAATAGGGATAATAATGATCTGCTCCTACCTACCTCACGGTGGGTGGAAGATGGGGATCCATTGGAGAGTATCACTAGGAGTAGTGTATAATATGAGGTGTCCTATCACATTTACTCAGATCAAATTATGACATACTAGAATAGCTAAAATTGTCTATTTTATTTGTATTTTTTAGTTTGAAATTGTTAAGAGCAGCAACTACTTAGCTCAGACTGAAGCATCTTATCTAATTTTCGAGATCTAAGTGTCTCCTCTTTGTGTGTGATGAGACAATTTAACACACTGTGACAAACAGGAGATGCTTTTGTTTTGCAACAAAATAGTTTTGCAAAGAACTCTCCCATTTGTTATGATTTCAAGAAACAAATTGGTTTCGTCTGAATGGGATTTTCTGACAGAAACTGTTTCAATGAAATTTCCCCACTATCTCGATTCCTGGGCTCTATCTCTGCCTCTGTGGGTTTGTTGTCCTTTAGAACAGGAGTCAGGACTGGTGGCGTCTCTTTCTGCCTCTGCCACTGCCTTCCTGTGTATGCCCTTGGGTAGGTGACTTCCCTTCTCTGTACCTCAGGCTCCTCCCCATCTGTCCAATGGGAACAGGGACAATTCTCGAGCTCTGGGCAGTCGTGAGCCTGAGTGAGATAAGGGGCGTTAAAGCCCTCTATGAAGCAGAAAGGGGAGTTTCACGGTGTTTAGCACCAAGGAATTCTAAAGTTTGCTAAAATGTCTAGTCTGCGGAAACAAGAAACGGTCGAGGCCTTTTAACCACTGCCTTTTTTAAAGCCCATTCAGTGATGTGAGGCCCTGTCTTTTAGGTACCTGGGGTTCTTTGCCAGCAGGAGAGAAGAGGTTCCTGCCTCCATTTCAAGTGGAGTGCCCCAAGGGTCGGTGCTGGGGCCGGTTTTGTTCAATATCTTCATCAACGATCTGGAGGATGGTGTGGACTGCACCCTTAGCAAGTTTGCAGATGACACTAAACTGGGGGAGTGGTTGATACGCTGGAGGGTAGGGATAGGATACAGAGGGACCTAGACTAATTAGAGGATTGGGCCAAAAGAAATATGATGAGGTTCAACAAGGACAAGTGCAGAGTCCTGCACTTAGGACGGAAGAATCCCATGCACTGCTATAGAATAGGGACCGAATGGCTGGGCAGCGGTTCTATAGAAAAGGATCTAGGGGTTACAGTGGACGAAAAGCTGAATATGAGTCAACAGTGTGCCCTTGTTGCCAAGAAGGCTAACGGCATTT
This sequence comes from Macrochelys suwanniensis, assembly GCA_033296515.1. Classification (NCBI taxonomy): domain Eukaryota; kingdom Metazoa; phylum Chordata; order Testudines; family Chelydridae; genus Macrochelys; species Macrochelys suwanniensis. The sequence continues at coordinate 71,977,106 of CM065778.1, read as the reverse complement.
TGGGCTGTATAAGTAGGGGCATTTCCAGCAGATCGAGGGACGTGATTGTTCCCCTCTATTCGGCACTGGTGAGGCCTCATCTGGAGTACTGTGTCCAGTTTTGGGCCCCACACTACAAGAAGGATGTGGAAAAATTGGAAAGAGTCCAGTGGAGGGCAACAAAAATGATTAGGGGGCTGGAGCACATGACTTATGAGGAGAGGCTGAGGGAACTGGGATTGTTTAGCCTGCAGAAGAGAAGAATGAGGGGAATTTGATAGCTGCTTTCAACTACCTGAAAGGGGGTTCCAAAGAGGATGGATCTAGACTGTTCTCAGTGGTAGAAGATGACAGAACAAGGAGTAATGGTCTCAAGCTGCAGAAGGGGAGGTTTAGGTTGGATATTAGGAAAAACTTTTTCACTAGTAGGGTGGTGAAGCACTGGAATGGGTTACCTAGGGAGGTGGTGGAATCTCCTTCCTTAGAGGTTTTTAAGGTCAGGCTTGACAAAGCCCTGGCTGGGATGATTTAGTTGGGGTTGGCCCTGCTTTGAGCAAGGGGTTGGACTAGATGACCTCCTGAGGTCCCTTCCAACCCTGAGATTCTATGATTCTATGATTTTTGTGTCCTTAACAAACCAGGTGCTGTGCCCCAGTCTTGTCTGAGATCCCTGAAAAATAACATCTTCCAATCCATCAACAAGACAGGACCTATCTTTAAAAGGGGCACAAAGAAAACCCTGGGACTTACAGACTAGCTAACCTCACTTCCATAGCTGGAAAGATCCTGGAATAGCTTATTAAACAGTCTGTTTAACACCTACAGGATAATTTGGTCCTTAGGACAAGTGAGCATGGATTTGTCCAGAACAAATCATTCCAAACCGATCCTAGTTCCTTCTTTGGCAGGGTTACGGGCCCAGTGGAGGTGGGTTAACAGTAGATGTAAAATATTTTTTGCCTTGCTTTTGCCTCCCTGCTTGTTCTTGTGGTGGAAGGGGTAAAGGCGCTCCACAAGCATGGCTAGTTCAGTCAATAGAGCATCAGGCTCTTACTCTGTGGGTCCAGGTTTCAAGTCCTTGTCTGGACCCTCAGCTTTTACGTTACCTTGTGTGCCAGAAGCCAAATGATTCTTGGTGGTGTCTACAGCCACACATGGGTTCCAGGGTAATTTCCTGGAAAGGCTCCTTTCTCCTGCTGTGTTCTTAGGAATTAGGAGAGAGACCACAGCTACAGGAACAGGCCTAGAAAGGGCCAGAGTAGAAAGTTTGCCAGTTCCAGCTGGCAGGAAGCCCAGAGGGAGAGCAACGGGGGTGGGGGTGGGGACAAAGAGGGAATCAAAGAGTGCAAGTGTAAAGGGGGGGTCTGATCCCACTATTCTGGGGAACTTGCCTCTCTTATAGACAACCCCGGTGGCATTGGCTAGCGAAAGGATCCGAGTCCCACTCCCTTACCCAGAGGCCTGCCTGACCTTGAGGACTCTCTTTCTACTCTCGTGTGTGGGAGAGTCCTCGTAACCCTGACAAGGCTGGACCCAGGATTCTTGTGGGGCTTGAACCCCAGTCTTATCGTGGTCACTTAGAACAGAGTGTCCCCACTCTGGGCTACACCAACCCATCCCATGGTGTAACGGTCAGGACTCTGAATCCTGCAATCTGAGTCCAGATTTCAGTGGGATCCCCTGGCGCTGTGTTGGTTTGCTGCAAAGCCTGGAAGGTCAATGTGCTCAGCTCCTCTATCCCCATTTGTACAAGAACGAGTCTTTTCCTTCCTGCTGGGTGACTCATGCCCACTGGAGCCAGAGGTGACTATGGCGGTTTCAGAGTGCCCTCCTGAAGTAGGAAGTGTCACAGTGCAGCTCTGGGGTGTCTGACTCCCTGGGAGGGAATACCAGAGTAGTTGTAGGCATGTCCGTCCCAAGAAATTAGAGAAACAAGGTACGTGAGGTAATATCTTTTATTGGGCTAAGTTCAGCTGGTGAGAGAGACAAGCTTTTGGGCCACACAGAACTGAATCACCTGTAGGTCTCTCTGTGTGGCTTGAAAGTTTGTCTCTCTCACACCAACTGAAGTTTGTCCAATGAAAGATATTACCTCACCCTCCTTGTCTGCCCAAGTTTAGCAAGATCCAAGGACAGTATTTTAAAAGGGAATAGGGATGAATAGAAGATAAACTGGAGCTACACAGAGTTCTTCAGTGGTTCAGGTGGGTATTCAGAACATTTTGAGGTTCATTTGGGAAATTAGCCCTTACTGGCAAGGTTTGTGTCTGGAAACAAAGTTAGTAATATCTTTCTTTGAGAAGATGAATGATTTTTAGACTCCCGTTGACCCAGTGTAGTGTGGACCCCATGGTAAGTCGACCTAGGCTATGTTGACTCCAGCTACGTTATTCACATAGCTGGAGTTGCGTTGTTGAGGTCGACTTACCGCGGAAGTGTAGACATAGCCTGAGTTACTGCAGAGAATTCTTTCCCCGGTGTCTGGCTGGTGGGCCTTGAATTTACCTGTGAGCCCGTTTTCCCTGCCAGCTTGGGACTCCAGAATCCTGCCCTGTTTAGCCAGACACACTAGCCTGCTGCCATTCAGACCCAGGTCTCGTCCACACCCCCATTGCTGCAGACTTGAACCAAAAACCGCTCAGCAGGTCACCTATCTCCAACACCCAGACACTCAGTTCCCAATGGGATCCAAACCCCACATCAATCTGTTTTACTCTGTGTAAAGCAGGGGTCTCAAACTCCTTTCACCTTAGGGCCACCAGGTCAACCCGAGAGCTAAGGCAGGAATGGAGTGAGGAAGCAAGTCAAGCTGAGCAAGGCAGGCAAAAGCGAGTCTTGCTTTTATGGGCTGCTCACAATGACGTCCTTTTTGTGTGTCACGGCTGACAAAACCATACCGGACAGAGAAGGAGCAGGCCAAAAGAGTTCTCTGTGGTTGCCAAAGTAGCTCAGTTAGGCGAGCGTTAGACTGAAGATCTACAGGTCCCTGGTTCAATCCTGGGCTTTAGCAGGTGCTTGCATATCTCTTCGTGCAGTGACAGCTTGTTTTCTGCGAGCGCAGCGGCACCTTTACCTGAGGCGAGTCTGTGATTTTCAGCTCCCCAGCAGGGCAACAGAGCGTGGGCTGCTGGCCCACCTGACATTTAACAATGAGGGACGGGAGCTGTCTTTCCCACACGACTTGTTGGTTGACCCAATATTGCTGGAAGAGAGTGAGGCAGGGCGGCCCTCGGAGACGGTGCCAGAGGGGGCAGGGACTGGGGATGAAAGCTCCTCTGCACAGCTGAGCGAGGGCAGTACTGGGGAAGGGGCATCTGTGAAAGAGCAGAAGGTGGTGGAGCTCTGAATAGGGAGGGCATTACTGGTGGACTTTGTGCTCCGTGGCACTGGTTACCGCTATCTTTGTGTGTATGGTCCCCAGTTAAGGTGTGAAAGGAAAGATCAATGGAAGGAACTGGCTCCCTTCCGCTGCACCGCACGGTGTTTGGTGTTGGTGTGGGATTGTACGTGTATCAGCCGGCCTGACGACTGCTGGTCCCATTTTCCCGACTGTCAGAGGAAACGTTTTTACAATGAGCACTACCTGGCACAGGTCTGTAGAGAGGTCGGCTTAGAGGACGTGTTTCTCCATAGTGGAACCCGTGGAGGGTGGGTGATAGTCTCCTATTCCTCTGCTCCGAACTCACACCAGCCCCAGACGGGGTTAACATTTCTGCGGGGACAGGCCAGGAGTCGCAGTGACCGGATTTACGTGAAAGAGAGCACGTCGACTGCCCAGTGCAGGGTAGTGCCAATGGACGGTTCGGATAACGCAGCTCTCACCGTGTGCTCAGTGTGGGCAATTCCCTGACCCAGGGCGGAGGATACTGGAAGCTGAACATCCAGAGCTTGCGAGATAAAGGGGTGGGGTGGTGAGGCCTGGCGGTGCTGGCAGAATGGGAAAGCATCAGAGGGTTCTATGGCAAGCAGGGGGATTGGTGGGGGTCAGTGAGGGAGGAGTTGGCGACTTTGTTCCGGCGGTCGGGCAAACACAGCAACATTAAAGAAACCAACGGTGCCTAGTCCTGCAGCGTTGCCTATGGGATTTCCACAAGAGCATCCAGGCAGGGGATCCAGTCAGCGTGTGACTGTTTGACCGGATCAAGCGACAGCTGGCCGAGTTCCGGCAGATGAGTCTGCAGCTGGCCGATATGAGCGGGACCACCGAGTGACGGGAGGGGCAGCCTCCCCTGACATTTTTGAGTCCTGCAGGGAACAGAGACAAAGCAGGGGGATGTGGGGACTCAGGGCAGGACCCGCGGATGTGGTAGAGCAGGACTATGGTCAATGGAGGAAGAGAGAGAGTCCTGAGAAAGGAAGCCGCTGGTGGGAAGCAATAAGTGCAGAGTGCAAGCCACCCAGCTGAGAGTCACAGGGGTCCAGAAAGAGAGCTAATACTGGGTCCCATGGTGTAATGGGCAGCCCTCAGATCTCTGAATTCTGCAATCTGAGTTCAAATCTTAGTAGGGCTTCCTGGAAGTATGCTGGTTTGCCACAAAGACTTGGAGCTCAGTGTATTTGACTGAGGGATGGCTCAGTGGTTTGAGCATTGGCCTGCTAAACCCCGGGTTGTGAGTTCAGTCCTTGAGGGGGCCATTTAGAGATCTGAGACAAAAATTGGGGATTGATCCTGCTTTGAGCAGGGGGTTGAAGTAGATGATCTCCTAAGGTCCCTTCCAACCTTGCTATTCTATGATTCTACCCTGTCTCTGGGTGAACCAGTGTGATGATTTTTCCCTCCTGCTGGGGAGACTGAAGCCCACTGGAGACAGGGCTTTGGTCCAGCTGGTTCAAAAAGATGGCTGCTATAGGTTGGGGTCCTAGAACGTAACAGTCTGGCTAGAGGTTCCTGCGGATTCACCTGATCGTTGTGTTTCTCGCTGCTTTGCCTGAGGTCCACAACTTTGGTGCCTGTACCTGCAGCTGCCAGGTTCTTCCTCTTGCCTACATGGCGTGTGAAGAAAGGAGTGCCAGGGCCAGGCTTCATCGTCAGGGCTAGGCAGGAGGAGGCTAGGCAGGGGTAGGCAGAAGACAGTAGGAAAGCAGGGCTAGACCCTCCGGTGGGGCCTCTGACTGTTCCCACTCAAGGAGCTCACTTTTGCAGTGGGGCAGGAGATTTTACCCCAAGAGGCTTGTCCCCAGCTGGCGAGAAGCAGAGAAACACCCAGGCTCCCAAGCGCTATTTATCAGGTACCCTCAAGCACAGGGACAGGGGCACATTTAGAAGAGGGAAACTGCTCTGCACACTGGCCCAGCCATCCGCCCATTTTCTTTGAAAGTCAGGAATGGCAACAGCTAGACTGGAAGCACCTGTGGCTCATGCCCTAACCTTTGTGACGCCCAACCTCCAACACCTTCTCAGGGCTCTAGCTGAAGGGAAAGCATTGCCCTGAGTGGCCAAGAAGAAGTTCTAGCCCTGAAGAAATCAAGACTTTCATCACAAAGGAAAAACTGCACGAACACAACCATGAAAGGACTCAAAGGCTTAATCGCCTGAACCGAAAGCAAACGCCTTATCGATTAGGCCACACGGTCAGAGGCAAAAAGCTTCTTCAAACACTTCTTTAGAAACGATGGACACTGGGTTTCTTGGGACATCTACTAAGGGGGCAGAAACTCTCTGGGCACAAGAAGTAGAGTTCCCAGCGAGATGTGAGATTTAATTCTATGGGGCCAGGTGCAGGACTTTGGCAGGGAGGCTTAAGTATGGGGGATGGCCGGCTGTCTAGGTGAGGAATCCAGCTGCTAGGCAGTAGCTGTGGAGAAAAAGAGGAGGGGTTCCTTGGACGTTTTTCCCCTCACTCATATCTGCCTCCTTGCTCTTGTGGTGGAAGAGCTGGAGCTGGAGCTGGACTCAGCAAGTCTGGGTAGCTCAGTTGGGAGAGTGTTGGGCTTTTAATCTGTGGGTCAAGGGTTTGAGTCCTTGTCTATAAACTCACCTTTGAAGTTGCCTTGAGTGCCAGGAGTCAAATCATTCCTGGTGGTGCCTAGAGCCCCTCAAGTTGTGATGTTCTGTATCTTGGGCAAACACCCATGTTCATCCATATAATATGATTGTGTGGTATCTAAAGCAAAGTTTGTCATGTTGGCTGTCTTCAGAAGGCTCATGTTGCATAAGCAGTGATGTTATGTACTTTTTGTTACAGTAATTTTTTTGTTTGTTACAGTAATGTTATAGGCCGGGTAGGTGGGGCTCGTCAGCCTTGGAAGGCAGCCCACCTAGGAGAAGGAAAACTCTGATTTAAAACCTCCGCTGCCTTGTGGCAATACCCACTCATGGGAAAGGCTAAGGGAGTTAACCCTGAAACCAAATCCGGTGTCGGAGTCCCGATGGCGGTCTGACATTGTCCTCAACGTCATTCCGGCAACTCCTGCGACGCCACTGGTGCCAAGTTGTATCGACATTGTCTTTCCCTTGGATCCATCAGTTGCGTGGAGAGGGGGGTTCTGCTGCATGGGCAACAGCTGTTCCTCCATATCACCCTGCCCTGGCTTGCGCCCTGGAGAGGACACTCCAGCTTTGCTTCACAGCGTCGACACAACACAGGAAGCAACAGTTTACCGGTTATAAGCCCCCTGCTCGATTGGTGTAGAGCTGGTGCTTCCGACGGTGGGAGGGATCACCATGTCTCACTGGACAACTATCGCCCGCCTCAAGCTGGGCAGCCCCCAGCCAATAAGGTGTTGTCCCGCCACAGTTCACCTGCTTCACTGGGTGCGTGGGGCTTAGTGTACGCGAGTACCCGACAAGTGGACTGTGAACCATGCACCAGGCAACAACAAAAGAAAACCAACATTTAAGAAACCTCAAGTTAGGATGCTGGAACGTACGGACCATGACAACTGGCCTATCACAAGACCTTCAGGCAATCAGCGATGTTCGGAAGACTGCAGTCATCAACGATGAGCTAGCACGACTCCAAATCGACATAGTCGCTTTGCAGGAGACATGGCTGCCAGACGCTGGGACTCTCAGGGAAAAGAACTATATGTTCTTCTGGCAAGGGAAGAGTGCTGAAGAAATCAGAGAGTGTGGTGTTGGATTTGCCATGAGAAATTCTTTACTGGGGATGGTGGAACCTGGTCAACAAGGAACTGAAAGACTGTTATCACTCCGACTCCACACATCCACTGGACCCGTCAACCTGATCAGCGTGTATGCACCAACACTCGGCGCCAACAGGGATACCAAGGATGAGTTCTATGATCAGTTAGACACAATCATCAGGAATATCCCTAAAGAAGAGCACTTGATACTACTGAGTGACTTCAACGCCAGAGTGGGCGCTGACCACGACTTTTGGCCAACCTGTCTTGGAAAGTTTGGCGTTGGAGAAATGAATGAGAATGGACAACGACTTCTGGAACTGTGTTCGTACCATGACCTCAGCATCACCAACTCATTCTTCCAGACAAAGCCTCAACCCAAAGTGTCCTGGTGACACCCTCGCTCCATGCACTGGCACCAACTCGACCTGATCATCATCAGGCAGTCTGCCTTGAAGTGCGTCCTGCTTACTCGCACCTTCCACAGTGCTGACTGCGACAGTGATCACTCGCTGGTGTGCAGCAAGATGTGGCTACAGCCGCTCTAGGCCAGAGAGCAAACCCCGCATCGATGTGAGCAAGACTGCACACCCAGACAAGGCAGAGAAATTCACCCATGAGCTCTCCGAGGTGCTGAACTGTATGCCTCCCGGTGGCTGCGCCAAAGAGAGATGGGACCACATCAGAGACGCAGTATACAGCACAGCCATGAAAGTTTTTGGAAAGAAACGAAACATGAATAATGACTGGTTTGAGGCCAACTCCGCCACACTCACTCCAGCCATTGAAGAACGCCGCGCTGTTCACCTGGAGTACAAGCGTTCCCCCAGTCAGAGGACTCTACAAGAGTATCGATTTGCCAGGAGCAAAGTACAGAGACTAGCTCAACAGTGTCTAAATGATTACTGGCTTCAGCTCTGCCGGAGCATTCAACTATCTGCTGACACTGGAAACATCAGGGGAATGTATGATGGCATCAAGAAGGCCATGGGACCCACAAAGAAGTGGAGAGTGTCACTAAAGTCTGCAACAGGCGAAAACATCCAGGACAAGGGCAAGCAGATGGATAGATGGGTGGAGCACTACTCTGAAGTGTACTCCAGACAAAACACCGTCACCGAAGCTGCCCTCAATACCGTGGATGGTTTTCCTGTTGAAACTGAGCTGGACGAGAAGCCCACCATGGAAGAACTGAAGAAAGTCATTGAGAGCTTGTCCACAGGAAAGGCTCCAGGAAAGGATGGCATCCCACCAGAAGTTATCAAGTGTGGCATCAATGTCCTCCTAGAACACCTCCACGACCTCCTCTGTCAGTGCTGGGACGAAGGTGCAGTACCTCAGGATATGAGAGACGCCAACATCGTGACCCTCTACAAGAACAAGGGTGATAGAAGCGACTGCAACAACTACAGAGGCATATCGCTCCTGAGTCTTGTGGGTAAAGTCTTCGCACATGTGATCCTGAATAGACTGCAAAAGCTTGCTGACAGAGTTTACCCAGAGTCACAGTGCGGGTTTCGAGCAGGGAGATCCACAACCGACATGGTTTTCTCCTTAAGGCAGCTGCAAGAGAAATGCAGAGAACAGCACAAGCCGCTATTCCTTGCCTTCATAGACCTGACCAAAGCTTTCGACCTTGTGAACAGAGATGGGCTGTTCAAGATCCTGGTAAAGGCTGGCTGCCCACCGAAGCTGCTGAGCGTGATCCAGTCTTTTCACGACAACATGAAAGGCACAGTACTGTATGATGGCTCGTCCTCCAATGCCTTCGACATCCACAGTGGAGTAAAACAAGGCTGCGTTCTCGCTCCCACACTCTTCGGCATCTTCTTTGCAGCATTGCTGAAACGTGCCTTTGGAAATTCCACAGAGGGGGTCTATCTCCACACCCGGTCTGACGGGAGACTTTTCAATCTGGCTCGACTAAAGGCCAAAAGCAAGGTACGGGAGGCAACAATCAGAGACATGCTGTTTGCAGACGACGCTGCCCTGGCCACCCACACAGAAACCGATCTCCAGCATCTGACTGATGCTTTTCCAGAGCTTGCGAAGAGTTCAGGTTGACAATCAGTCTTCAGAAGACGAAAGTTATGGCCCAGGATGCAGAACATCCAAGCATTGCCATCAATGACTATGTGCTAGAGGTGGTCAGTCAGTTCACCTACCTTGGATCTACCATCACGGACAACCTCTCACTGGACCCTGAGATCAACTGTAGAATCGGCAAGGCCTTCACAATTTTGGCCAGATTGTCACAGAGAGTATGGAACAACATGCTGACCATCAACACAAAGGTCGCTGTGTACCGTGCATGTGTGTTAAACACTCTTCTCTACACCAGCGAAACTTGGACCATCTACGCTTCGCAAGAAAAGAGACTGAACACCTTCCACATGCGCTGCCTCTGTCGCATACTCAGGATCACTTGGAGTGATCGAATAACGAACAACAAGGTGCTGGAACGTGCCAAGATCTCCAGCATGTTCACTCTCCTCCGTCAACGCCGCCTCAGATGGCTTGGCCATCTAAGTCGCATGGAAGATGGACGGATCCCCAAAGACCTGTTGTATGCTGAACTTGCCTCCGGAAACAGAGCTACAGGATGGCCCCACCTTCGCTTTAAAGATGTTTGTAAGAGGGACCTGAAGACTGTTCAAATCGACATCAACAGCTGGGAAGAGCTCGCCCAGGACAGATGCAGATGGAAACACGCTCTGACCACTGGATTGAAAACTGGCGAAGACAAGCTGCGGCAGCTTGCCGAGGAAAAGCGGGTTCAACGAAAAAGGAAGCAGCGGCTCCAACCCACAGCTGACACCGCCTTCAAATGCAGCAAATGCAATTGAGACTGCCACTGTCGTGTGGGGCTCCACAGCCACAACAGACGCTGCACAACCATCAACTAAACATTCCCCATGGGCGCATATCCAGCATCTCTCGAGACTAACGGACGCCAACAAAAATGTTATAGGTTGTGATTTCATGTACATAGTTATGAGGTTGAAAATGTGTCCTCGTGGATTAAAGCAAGCCCATGCAAAAACTCTCCAAGAGCAGAAGGGCGGTTCACACCTCATCAGGGCATGTATGGGACAAACCCAGCCCAGCCTCACAGGAACAAAGGTCACTGGCCAAGGAAACAACAAATGATCTGTTGGACTCTCGAGTGAGGGGGAAGGGATAGCTCAGTGGTTTGAGCATTGGCCTGCTAAACCCAGGGTTGTGAGTTCAATCCTTGAGGGGGCCATTTAGGGATCTGGGGCAAAAATTGGGAATTGGTCCTGCTTTGAGCAGGGGGTTGGACTAGATGACCTAAGATCCCTTCCAACCCTGATATTCTATGAGTCACCCGCTTCCAGTTTGGGACTGTGATGAGGTCATGCTCACCTGACTCTGAAGGCGGGGGCAAAGCCAAAAGGAAAGAAAGACCATGATAAAAGGGAGAAATGTTTGCCTTTCTCTTCCACCTCCATCTACAGACATCACCACCAAGCAACAGAAGCGTTGCTTGTAGGGGATAGCCTGGCTGAAGGGCAACCAGCCAGCCTCTGGTGAGAAGCATCTAAGTTTGTAATGGCACTGGAAGTGTTAAGATCAGCTTAGAACGCATTTTGCTTTTGTTTCAGTTAACCAAATCCGACTTGTTATGTTTTGACTTATAATCACTTAAAATCTATCTTTACAGTTAATAAACCTGTTTGTTTATTCTACCTAAAGCAGTGCGTTTGGTTTGAAGCATGTCAGAGACTCCCCTTGGGATAACAAGCCTGGCACATATCAATTTCTTTGTTAAACTGACAAACTCATATAAGCTTGCAGCATCCAGCAGGCATAACTGGACACTGCAAGATGGAGGTTCCTAGGGTTGTGTCTGGGACCGGAGCTATTAGCTAGTGTCATTCAGTTGCACAATCCAAGGAGAAGCTTACATACTAGAAGCTGTGCATGAACAGCCCAGGAGTGGGGTTCTCACAGCAGAGCAGGGTAAGGCTGGTTCCCAGACTCAAGGATTGGAGTGACCTAGTGGATCTCCGGTCCAGATACCTCCAGAGCGGAATCCCACACTCGGATTCCCAGAAGCCATGGCAATTTCCTGGAAAGCCCCATTTCACCTGCTGAGTCCTTAGGAAGCAGGATAGAGGCTCACATCCACATGAGCAGGCCCAGACAGCGCAGTCTGTGGTTGGCCAGAAGCGCTGTGGGGCCAGGTGCTGAGAAAGCCAAGGGCAGGGAGAGAGCAGCAGAGAGAGGGGAGAAGAGAGAGGGAGGAACTGCAGGGAAGCTGTGAGTGCAGAATGCAGCCCTGCCAGCTGAGGGTCACGGGTGTCTAGAGACGGTGACACCATCTGGTCCCATGGCGTAAAGGGCAGCCGTCAGATCGCGGAACACGGCAAGCTGAGCTCAAATCTCAGTGGGACTTTGGGACCCGTTGCTTCATAGCTTAGCATGGTTGGAGATTCCAGGCTTTGTCTTGCTCTTTCCCATGAGGTGGGAGCCAGTCTTTTGCCTGCTAGCTGTTGTGACTCGAGCGCCAGAGGGAACGTTGGATCCAGAAGGCTGGCCTGGCCTGGAGCCCTATAGGGAGGGATGCGAGCTGGATTGACTCTGAGTCCTGCAACTGGCCTGCAGCCAGGCCTAGGAGGCAGCCCTATTGGTTGACCTACTGGCCCAAAGTCACTTTGGCAGTGTTAGTCTTTACCCAGGAATGCTGAGGGGCGGGCCTGAGGGAGGGAGACTTAATACTCCTCCCTGTTAGTCAGGGCAGAAGAGGAGGCTGTAAGAGTGGCCAGGCTGATGAGCTGGGCCTTCTAGAGTCTGGGGAGGGTGGACTTGACTTGGGCATGGTGCTGGCAAAATGCCTCAGGGGGCTGGTGGGAGGAGCGGGCCAGGGCTAGGGCTGGGAAGAGAGAGAGCAGCGGGTTTCCTCTTGTTTCCTGCTCTCTTTTTCTTGACTAGTTTCTCCTCTGCATGAACTTGCAGTTTTGCTGTGTGAGCCTGGCTAGCTCAGCTGGTAGAACATCAGACTTTTTATCTGAGGGTCCCTTGTTCAAGTCCCTAGTTGGGCAATGAACTACGCCCCAAGAGCTTCAATATCTCTCATCTTGGAGTCCTTCTTAATGTTACTTTTTCTCTTCAGGATTTTGCCTTTTCCAAGAAAGGGCTTTTTGTGTGTGGGATTGAAGGGGCAACTTCCTGACAGCCCCTCTGTCCTCGCAGGCTGGAGGAATAAAGGTCTCTGGGCATCTAGCAGGTTCCTCCCAGATGGCTGCATTCTCCCATGGTGGAGGTGGAAACTCTGTCTCCTTGCCTCTCTTTCTGCTTTCACGTGGCTGGGCTGATCTGGCTGATCTGAGACAGGACGTCAGGAATGTTTGGAGCTTTTGCTTCTTATTGCGGGCTCCCTCCTACAGCAGAGCGATGTGGGCTCTGTGGAGAGCCTGAAAGAATTGCAGCGTCAGTGTTAGGTGCTCACCCAGCGCTTGGCTTTCCTTCGAGGGAGCGGTGAGGAGGGCGGGGCTCAGGCCCCCCCAGTTGGAGAGGGGTGCAGGTGTCGGGGCTGCTGGCCAGGACCTGGAGGAGTGTGAGAGGTCTGGAGTTGGAGGAGGAAGACGTGTCTGCAGTGCCTGAGGGAGGCCTGTGCCTCTCCCAGGCAGAAGGTTTTGTGTGTTGCCAGCCCCGGGGAAGCTTGGGTCCAGCCCAGCGTTCGGGCCTGAATTGTCAGGAGACCAGGGGGAGGAGAGTGTGGAATTGGTGTAGCTGAGGAGTGGAGCCCAGGAGCTGCTGACCCCACCTTGGGAGCACTTGTGGGGACTGAGCTGTCTTTGGGTAGGGGTAGTGGTGGGACCCCAGGGGATGGGGAGCAACAGTCTGGGGGGCCATTAACCCAGGCAAGGAAACACCCCTACTGGGGGAGCACTCACCCAGTGGTGAGCACCAGACCTGTTGGTGAGCCCGGCAGTGTCCTCGGGCGTGACATGAGACTGGGGCCACTTGCAGGTGTCCGAGCACGGGGAGCCACTCGAGCTGCAGACGGCAGAGGTCAGGGCCGTGAGATGGCAAAGCTGGCAGGCAGGAGAGCAGAGCAGCGTTCCAGACCGGTGCCAGCGGTGGGCTTCCGACCAGAGGGTCCCCTGACAGCCAAGAGGAAATCCTACGCAGCAGCAGCCTCTCTTTCAGTGACCTCAGCGTGTTTGGTGGAGACTGAGGGGCTGCAGCCAGCCGTCTCCTTGCAGCAGCAGCATCACGTGTTTGGCTACCGTAAAGAGGGGTTTCAAGCGGGTGCCCCACACATGACTTTGTAACGGGCACATTACTGCTCCGCTCCTTGGGCTTTCTCCCTCGGTAGCTGGGGGCAGTGATTCACCTGCCAGAGAGTAGGGAATTTGACGTTAGTTTCCGTTTGGTCAAGGAGTCCGAGCACTCTGGGAGAAGATTGGGGAGAAAGCCCCTGTGGAGCAGGTGTGGGCGGGATTTGTCACCATCCCCATTTTCAAGCCAGCAGTGAAGACAGTGACCGTATTTTTCCACACAGATGTGGTACGGGTGGAGGATGTTTGCACCTGGCTGGAGCGTCATGCCTGGGTGCTCCATGTCCTGGCCAGGATGCATGAGAAATTTGAGTTGTGGACGGGTGAATTCTGGGAGACAGCTGAGCTTTTAAGGCACGAGGGTGACCAGTGATGACATGTTCCAAATACGTTTTACATTGGGTCGGAGCGGGGTTATGTCTGGGACAGCCTAAGGCCTACTTCAGCTGCTGCTCATCCGAGCGCTTCAGTTCCGGGTGCTCTAGCCGGCGCTGTCTGCGCTGGGAGTCCCCGGAGTACAGGACGGAGGACTGCCAGCAGGGGATCGTTGCAATCTGTGTGGGAGGTAGGGACACGTGTACCTCAGCTGTCCAGAGGCATGACATATCCGAGAGGAGCACGCGTGCAGGTGGAGCGTGCTCAGGAAGCAAGGGAACAGGGTACAGGAGTGGCCAGGCAGACACCGTCCTCAGAAGTCAAAGGAGTGGAGGGTCCATGCCCCAGGAATGGAGAGAGCAGTGGACCCAGGGGTAGCACAGTGAGCCTGGAGGAGCTAGTGCAGAAGAGTGAGGGAAGCAGTTGGGTAGGGACAGGAGCACAGTCAGGCGAGGCCACTGGTGAACTGCTGGCTGGGGCAACAGGGCCCGGACGATCCCCATGTAACCAGGAACAGGGTGACGGGGCCCAGCTGGGTGGTGAGATGTCTGACCCCACCAGGACCAGGCGGGAGGAGAGCAGAGTCACTGGGGAGACTTTTGTGAAGGTTTCCTGAAGGAAGAGGCAGGAAAGAAAGCCTTCTGGAGTTGTTAATGTCCCACTGGCTGCAAGGGGGTCATGTGGCATCATGTTGCCAGCTGCGGTTGCGGTAGGCAGTATGGCACTTCCCCAGAGCAACCGTTTTGCAGTGTTGGATCAAGCAGAGATGGCCGGGGAAGGGAAGGAAGGGGAATCTGCAGCAGAAGAGGTGGCGTGCTCAGAGTGGGGTGAATGTTCACCTATGGAGAAAGGCACTTGGGTGCTTCAAGGGAGCGGGGAGGGGTCCTCCCCTCTGAGTTTTTCTCCCACACTTTTGGAGGGCAATGAGGGACGGGCGCTGTCTGTTCCACGTGACTTATTGGTTGACCCAATAGGGTGGGAAGAGGCAGGGTGGCCCTCGGAGATGTTGCCAGAGGGAGTGCTGCGCAGTGAAGGGCAGTGACTGGGTACGGAAGCTCCTCTGCACAGCTGAGCGAGGGCAGTACCAGGGAAGGGGCATCTGAAAATGTGGCCACGTAGAACGTGGCAGGGATTCGGGGGCCCCAGGAGGAGGCACTCGATGTTCAGTGCCTTGGAGCAGCTGGACTTGGACATGGTGGGTGATCAGGAAATGCACATTAACGACTATAGGTTAATCTCGATGGGCAGAGGGTGACTGGAGGAAGGGCCCGTCTTTCTGGTGCTCCAGGCCAGGGAAGAATGAGGGGTTGGAGTCTTGTTCTTCACATTTGCGGTGCGAATACGGCAGGTGGTGGAGCTCCCACCAGGGAGCAGGATTGTTAAATCCAGAAACCAAAAGCTCTTTGGTTGTGCCCCATCCTTCACTGCACCTCACTCACTGTTGTTGTCCTAGATCAATGACAACCCAGCTGCAGAGTTCACCTCTCCCTCCGCTGTCTGGCCATATTGCCGGCCACTTGCCGTTCCACCCTGTCCCCGCTCTGCTGGCCGCCCTCTCTCCTCTGGGAGGTCTTGCGGTCCCACCAGGAGCGGCGCAGGCTCCCTAAAAGTAGCGGTCACCAGAGCTCGAAGAGTAGCCCCATCCCTTCCACTCGAGGCCACAACCCTGTACCACCTCTTCTCCCCAAGGCCCTGCTCCCATGCTGCCTCTTCCCCCCAAGAACCCGCCTCCCACTCACTGCTCTCCGCCCTCTCCCCACCCTCACTCGCCCTCACGGTCATTAAAAAGTGGTAAGGCAGAGCCCTCCCATTTTTAAAAGTCATGGGGTGTTGTTCCCCCCTGTTCAATCCCCCGTGGGTCCCTGCACTTCACACAGCTCTCACTGATTTCTGCTGTTAGTGAGGGAGTCTCACTGCTAGCGCAGACTGGGCAGTTTCTTGCATGAGAGAACGTCGCTTGCCACGGTACTGTGGACACAGGCACTCGACTTTATACTATCTGTTCCCAACACTCGATTTCTGTAAAATCGGACTAATGTAGTGTGTAGACGTAGCCATAGAGTCTGTAGCCACCTTTGAAATATGGCCACTGGAGAGTATGGCTCCCACTTTTTCCATAGAGGGACTGCAACAGCGGCTCCCCAAACCGCCCCCTGGAACTCCCTGGCCTTAATCCAACCCACCCCCCGCCGCTCTCCGCCCCCAACCATGCCACTCAGAGAGGCAGGAGCTCGCAGCCCCACCCCCGTGCTCCCCAGCAGGACGGACGGGACCGAGCGCCGGCGGTGCAGAGAGCGGATATGGCCCCTGGGCCATAGTTTGCCCACCTCTGCCCTCGCCTGTTAGCCAGAGGCTGGGAACGGGCGACAGGGGCCGGGGCCGGGGCCGGTTCCCTGCTCGGCTCAGTCCCATGGGGCACCTGGCGCTGTCCGTTGTGGGGAGACAGGACACGGGGCAGGAGGGACCGGCCAGGCTCATGCTCTGTGGGCAGGGGGCTGGTGGGGGCTGCAGCCCCCCAACACTCTGCATTAGCCCCGCCCCCCATGGCCAGTAGCCGGGCAAAGCTCACACCGGCCGCAGCACTAGGGGACGCTGCTGCGCTGCGGCTGCTTCCCACCACCCGCACAGGGGCTGGGCGGGACCTGGGGGCATGGCCAGGGACCCGGGACTCTCCCCCACGTGGGGCAGCCTTGCACACAACGGGAAGCTCCGGGTCTGGCCTCCAATCACAGCCAGAGTTAGTCTCTGCACGGGCCAATCAGCGGCCATGGAATGCACATTTAAACACTCTGATTGGCAGGAGATAGCTCAACTACAATAGGGGGAGGTGAGGCTTTTTTGGCACCAATTAGAACAGGGGAGGTGTGATAGGCTAATGGGAGCGCCAATCAGAGACCAGAGAGGAGCTCAGTGTTTCTGCGGGCGGAGCTGGCTGCACAGGGGCGGGGAATCTCCAGCAGGGCCCTTCCCTCCGTCCCCAGGGGGCGGGGCTAGACACGGCGTGTGGGGGAGGGACCGGCGCGCGGGGCTGGGGAGGAACATGTCGCCTGGAAGAACCTGGCCCCCCCTCTCCCCAAGGGCGCAGCTTCCACTTCCGCCCCGCTCCGGCCTCATTTCCGCCCCGCGGGGCTCGCTGGGTCCAGCCCCGTCACACCCCGAGCCTGGGGCTGGACTAGCGGGTGGGGCGCAGCCTGTGGGGCGGGGTTAGAGGTCCCAGGGCTGGACTAGCGGGTGGGGCGCAGCCTGGGGAGCGGGACTGGGGGGTGTTGGAGATCCCATGGCTGGAATAGCGAGTGGGGAGCAGCCTGTGGGAGCGGGACTAAGTAGACATCCGAAAACCCACCTGGGAGAGGAGCCCTGTCAGTGTGTGGTGTGTGGGAAAAGCCTCAGTGGGGGATCCCACCTTACACAGGTCAGAGACTGAACACAGGAGAGAGGCCATAGAAATGCCCTGAGTGTGGGAAAGGTTTCACGATACGATCAGCCCGTATTACACACAGGAGACCCCACAAGGGAGAGAAACCCTGCACATGCCTTGAGTGTGGGGAAAGCGACAGTGACAACTCAAAGCTTGCTTCACATCGGAGAATCCACAGGGGTGAAGCCTCAGCAAATCTCACAGGGAAGAAACCTCTTAGCTTTCATTAGCCATGTATTTCATGACTCTGGGTGTGAAATGAATAGGAGCAACTCTAGGACCTTGGTTTCAGCAATGATCTATACAGTCACAATTCATGTCAATAATGTCACAACCCCCCACTTATAACTCTAATAGACCTTGGTCATCAGCGGGCAGGATGTCTAGTTGGCAGCCGGTATCAAGTGGAGTGCCCCAAGGATCGGTGCTGGGGCCGGTTTTGTTCAATATCTTCATTAACGATCTGGAGGATGGTGTGGACTGCACCCTTAGCAAGTTTGCAGATGACACTAAACTGGGAGGAGTGGTTGATACGCTGGAGGGTAGGGATAGGATACAGAGGGACCTAGACTAATTAGAGGATTGGGCCAAAAGAAATATGATGAGGTTCAACAAGGACAAGTGCAGAGTCCTGCACTTAGGACCGAAGAATCCCATGCACTGCTACAGACTAGGGACCGAATGGCTGGGCAGCAGTTCTGCAGAAAAGTACCTAGGGGTTACGGTGGACGAAAAGCTGAATATGAGTCAACAGTGTGCCCTTGTTGCCGAGAAGGCTAATGGCATTTTGGGTTGTATAAGTAGGGGCATTTCCAGCAGATCGAGGGATGTGATCATTCCCCTCTATTGGGCACTGGTGAGGCCTCATTTGGAGTACTGTGTCCAGTTTTGGGCCCCACACTACAAGAAGGATGTGGATACATTGGAAAGAGTCCAGCGGAGGGCAACAAAAAGGATTAGGAGGCTGGAGCACATGACTTATGAGGCGAGGCTGCGGGAACTGGGATTGTTTAGCCTGCAGAAGAGAAGAATGAGGGGGATTTGATAGCTGCTTTCAACTACCTGAAAGGGGGTTCCAAAGAGGATGGATCTAGACTGTTCTCAGTGGTAGAAGATGACAGAACAAGGAGCAATGGTCTCAAGTTGCAGGGGGGGAGGTTTAGGTTGGATATTAGGAAAAACTTTTTCACTAGAAGGGTGGTGAGGAACTGGAATGGGTTACCTAGGCTGGTGGTGAAATCTCCATCCTTAGAGGTTTTTAAGGTCAAGCTTGACAAAGCCCTGTCTGGGATGATTTAGTTGGGGTTGGTCCTGCTTTGAGCAGGGGGTTGGACTAGATGACCTCCTGAGGTCCCTTCCAACCCTGAGATTCTATGATTCCATGAAGCTGGGAGCTTAGTCCATGAGCCTCTACTGATGAGGAGAGGGCAGTGATACAGAGCGATCTGACTCATTCGACAAGCTGGCCCCATTCAAAGCAAACAAGTTTGACCAGAGCCAAATGCAAGGTCCTATACCTAGCAACAAGGCATGCCGGCCAAACCTACAGAATGGGGACGTGTATCCAAGAAAGCAGTGACTCTGAAAAGGATTTAGGGGCCAGAGTGGAGAAGCCACTCAAGATGAGCTCCCAGTGGTGAGCAGGGCTAAAGCCATCATTAAACTTAGGGGCAGAGCCATGAGTAGGATAGGGAGGTGTAACAATGCTGGTTCTGACGGGACCCAACTAACTGAGAGTGACAATACAGAAGAAATTGCTTCAATCAGGGCAGTTAGAGCCCAAAGCTGGGTTTTTTCCACCTGTAAGGCAAACCAAACTGGCCAAACAGAGGATATTTCAGTTTTACCCGACTGGCCAACCACAAGTCACACAAGCAATTCCCTTGGACACTGCAGTTTACCAGTAACACCGCCAGTGCCACTCGTTATGGGGATGAATGGTTATGAAAACCAATACCCCAGTAAAAGAAAAAAGGTTCTCTCAAAGGACTGCAAAGGACCAAGCCCCAGACCCAGGTCAATATAAAACAACTCAGAACTTCCCCACAAATCACGCTGTTGCCAATCCTTTAGAATCTAAAATCTAAAGGTTTATTCATAAAGGGAAAAAGATATCGATGAGAGCTAGAATTGGTTAAATGAAATCAATTACAGACAGTAATGGCAATGTTCTTGGTTCAGGCTTATAGCAGTGATAGAATAAACTGCAGGTTCAAATCAAGTCTCTGGAGCACATCCACAGCTCGGATGGGTCATTCAGTCCTTTGTATGGAGTTTCCGTTTGTAGCAAAGTCCCTCCAGAGGTATGAAGTAGGATTGAAGACAAGATGGAGGCGAGGCATCAGCCTTTTATAGTCTCTTGCCATGTGGTCTTTCCTTTCTTTGTCCCAAGGACACTCTACCCAGCACGTGTCATGAAAAAACCTTAGAGTTCTGTCCATAGGCAGGGCCCTGCATACCTTGCTGAGTCACAAAGTGTATCTGCCTTCTCTCAATGGGTCGATTGTATAGCTGATGGTCCTTCATGGGCCATCATGCAGGCTAGGCAGAGCTGACACCAACTTGTCTGGGGTGTTCCCCGGAAGCATAGCACACGTTTGAAATACAGACAGTATAGAGCCAATATTCATAACTTTATCTACAAAAATGATACACATATACAGATAGCATAATTATAATCAGCCAATCATAACCTCTCCATAGACCCCTTACATGACAACCTTTATACAATATTGGCTGCAAATATATAACAGTGGTCGCAACAGTGATCTACACAGTTACAGATTATGTCAATAACGTCCCAGGAGGTGACTCGGCATCAGTGAGACTGATATTGGAATACCGCATCCAGTTTTGGTGTCCTAATTTGAGAAAGATGTTGTGAAATTGGAGCTTGGGCAGCAAAGAGCCTCCAAATGTTCTGAGGGCTGGAGAAAAATGCCTTCTAGTGAGCTATTGAAAGAGATCAACCTGTTTAACTTATCAAAAGAAGATTGAAAGGTGCCTTCATTGAAGTGTCAAAGTGCCTTAATGGAGAGAAAATATTGGTTATTAAAGGGCTCCTTAATATAGCAGAGAAAGACATCACAAGACCCAATGACTGGAAGGTGAAAAGAGACAAATTCATACTACAAATAAAGCACAGATATTCAACAGCGAGGATGATTCACCACAGGAACAAGCTACCAAGAAAAGTGGTGGATTCTCCATCTCTCGATGTCATCTAATGAAGACTAGAGGCCTTTCTGGAATGTGTTTGCCCAAAAAGTAGCTATTGTGACATACAGGAGGCCTGTGATATGCAGGGGGTCAGATGACATGCTCTAATGGTCTCTTCTGGCCATAAAGTCTACTAATTTCTGAAAAACTGACTGGAGCATTGGGAGCAGTGTCTAGGGTGACCAGATAGCAAGTGTGCAAAATTGGTACAGGGAGTCGGGGGTAATAGGCGCCTATATAAGAAAAAGCCCCAAAAATCGGGACTGTCCCTATAAAATCAGGACATCTGGTCACCCTTGCAGCATCCGATGTTTTACTGTCTAGCCAGCTTGCTTCCTAGAATGAACTCTCATTGAGTGGGGTGATCCACAGGGAGTAGCACAAACCTCCGAAGTGTCTGGCCAGCTGCAGGACATTATCTCAGCAAGGGAGGGGTGCAGAAGTGACATCACAAAGGCCGTTTGCAGGACCTCGGACTATTGGTCAAAGGTGGTG
Source organism: Macrochelys suwanniensis (assembly GCA_033296515.1). Lineage (NCBI taxonomy): Eukaryota > Metazoa > Chordata > Testudines > Chelydridae > Macrochelys > Macrochelys suwanniensis. The sequence continues at coordinate 71,956,226 of CM065778.1, read as the reverse complement.
GGGAGGCGGTGACCTCACACAGAGCTGCTAACAGCAGCCAGGCAGGACAGGGGCGAGGGGCCAGGGAAAACTTGGAGACCCCTGTGGCTTTGCTTCAGCAAGTCTCCTTCTCGAGGTCTGTCATAAATATCAGGGAAGGGGGAGAGGGTCTGATGCAGATAAAATCCTCTTACCAGTAAAGGGTTAAGAAATGCAGGTAACCAGACCGACACCTGACCTGGCCAGCATCTGACCAATAAGGGGACAAGATACTTTCAGATCTTGGGAGGGGGAAAGCTTTGTGTGTGGGGCTTTGTCAGACTCAGAGTGACCTTGGAGTAAAAAGGAACCAGTCATCTTTTCATCAAATCCTCACTTGTCTAAAGTAAGTCTAGTCAGCATAGCGAGTAGATTTCTGTTTATTTTGCTTGGTGTGCGTTCCCTGTGTTAGAGGGAGGGGTTATTACTTTTTTTTTCTCTGTAACTTTAGGGGTTTGTCCAGAGGGGGAATCTCTCTGAGTTTGGAAATTGAGTACCCTGTAAATTAGTTACCATCCTGATTTTACAGAGCTGATTTTACCTTCTTTGTTTTAATAAAATCCTTCTTTTAAGAAGCTGACTGTTTTCTATGGTGTTAAAAACCCTGGGGGTGGGTTTTTTTAGATCACTGTGTAACCAACTGGTTAGGAGATTATTCTCAAGCTTCCCAGGAAGGTGGGGTATGGGCTTGAGAGGATATTTTGGGGGGAAGGGACTTCAAGTGGTCCCCTTTCCTGGATTCCTGTTTAGAACACTTGATGGTGGCAGTGGAAGAAGCATTTCTCAGGGTGCAGGGAATTTTGTACCTTGGGGGTTTTAACCTAAGCTGGTAAAAATAAGCTTAGGAGCTCTTCATGCGGGTCCCCACGTCTTTACCCTAGAGTTTAGAGTGGGGAGGGAACCCTGACAAGGTCTCTCTTTGAGGACTGAGAGAGTATTAGGGTTCACGTACAAATTGTGAGCCTGAGTGAGATAAGGGGCCTTAAAGCCCTCTGTGAAGGAGAAAGGGGAGTTTCACAGTGTTTAGCACCAAGGAATTCTAAAGTTTGCTAAAATGTCTAGTCTGCGGAAACAAGAAATGGTTGGGGCCAAACTTTTTAACCATTGCCCTTTTTAAAGCCCATTCAGGGATGTGAGTCCCTGTCTTTTAGGTACCTGGGGTTCTTTGCCAGCAGGAGAGAAGAGGTTCCTGCCTCCATTTTTGTGTCCTTAACAAACCAGGTGCTGTGTCCCAGTTCTCATCTGGGATCCCTGAAAAAGAACATCTTCCAATCCATTAACAAGACAGGACCTATCTTTAAAAGGGGCACAAGGAAAACCCTGGGACTTACAGACTAGCTAGCCTCACTTCCATAGCTGGAAAGATGCTGGAATACCTTATTAAACAGTTAGTTTGTCAGCACCTACAGGATAATTTGGTCCTTAGGACTAGTGAGCATGGATTTGTCCAGAACAAATCATTCCAAACCGATCCTAGTTCCTTCTTTGGCAGGGTTACGGGCCCAGTGGAGGTGGGTAAACAGTAAATGTAAAAAATTTTTTGCCTTGCTTTTGCCCGCCTGCTTGTTCTTGTGGTGGAAGGGGTAAAGGTACTTAACAAGCATGGCTAACTCAGTCAATGGAGCATCAAGCTCTTAATCTGTGGGTCCAGGGTTCATGCCCTTGTCTGGGTCCTCAGATCTTACGTTACCTTGTGTGCCAGAAGCCAAATGATTCTTGGTGGTGTCTACAGCCACACACGGGTTCCCAGATGCCAGGGTGATTTCCTGGAAAGGCTCCTTTCTCCTGCTGTGTTCTTAGGAATCAGGAGAGAGACCCACACCCAGAGGAGCAGGCCTAGAAAGGGCAGTCTCCAGCTGGCAGAAAGCCCAGAGGGAGAGCAGTGGGGGTGGGAAGAAAGAGGGAATCAAAGAGTGCAAGTGTAAAGGGGGGTCTGATCCCTCTATTCTGGGGAACTTTCCTGGCTTATAGACGACCCCGGTGGCATTGGCTAGTGAAAGGATCCGAGTTCCCATTCCCAGAGGCCTGCCTGACCTCGAGGACTCTCTTTCTACTCTCATGTGTGGCAGAGTCCTCATAACCCTGACAAGGCTGGACCCAGGATTCCCGGGGGGCTTGAACCCCAGTCTTATCGTGGTCACTTAGAACAGGGGCTAGAGTGTCCCCACTCTGGGCTACACCACCCAGTCCCATGGGGTAATGGTCTGGACTCTGAATCCTGCAATCTGAGTCCAGATCTCAGTGGGATCCCCTGGCGCTGTGTTGGTTTGCTGCAAAGCCTGGAAGGTCAATGTGCTCAGCTCCACTGTCCCCATTTGTACAAGAACGAGTCTTTTCCTTCCTGCTGGGTGACTGATGCCCACTGGAGCCAGAGGTGACTATGGCGGTTTCAGAGTGCCCTCTTGAAGTAGAAAGTGTCACAGTGCGGCTCTGGGGTGTCTGACTCCCTGGGAGGGAATACCAGAGTAGTTGTAGGCATGTCCGTCCCAAGAAATTAGAGAAACAAGGTACGTGAGGTAATATCTTTTATTGGGCTAAGTTCAGTTGGTGAGAGAGACAAGCTTTTGGGCCACACAGAACTGAATCACCTGTAGGTCTCTCTGTGTGGCTTGAAAGTTTGTCTCTCTCACACCAACTGAAGTTTGTCCAATGAAAGATATTACCCCGCCCTCCTTGTCTGCCCAAGTATAGCAAGGTCCAAGGACAGTATTTTAAAAGGAAATAGGGATGAATAGAAGATAAACTGGAGCTACACAGAGTTCTTCAGTGGTTCAGGTGGGTATTCAGAACATTTTGAGGTTCATTTGGGAAATTAGCCCTTACTGGCAAGGTTTGTGTCTGGGAACAAGTGTGGGGACAAAGTTAGTAATATCTTTCTTTGAGAAGATGAATGATTTTTAGACTCCCGTCGACCCAGTGTAGTGTGGACCCCATGGTAAGTCGACCTAGACTATGTTGACTCCAGCTATGTTATTCTCATAGCTGGAGTTGCGTTGCTGAGGTTGACTTACCGCGGAAGTGTAGACATAGCCTGAGTTACTACAGAGAATTCTTTCCCCGGTGTCTGGCTGGTGGGTCTTGCCCGCAAGCTCAGGGTCTAACTCAGGCCTGCACAACTCGTAAAGCGGCGAGGGCCATATTACTCCATATTACTCCAAAGAAAACAGCTGAGGGCTGAAACCCCCCGGCCCCACAGAAACACCTCCCCCGCCAGCGCCGCCCGCCCTGCGGAAACAACCCCTCCTTCCCCAGTGCTGGGGTGTGGAAGCCTGTAGAGGGGGAAAGAAAGAGGGCGCATATGGTAACCAGATCACAGCAGTAAAATAGGACATGTCCCCTCCCCGCTCGGCCCCACCATCACACCCCTTTTCACCCCCCCCAGGGGTCACTATATTACTGCACACAACAGTCAATCAGTGCAGTTGTATATAAATCTCTGCATTATGCATTTTTGTATAACTTTTATATGACTTTGTATTGAACCTTGGTAATATGTTATAGCGGGCCCCTAAGGTAGTATAATTAATGTAAAAGAAAAATGTCATTTTGCTAGAAGCAGAATAAGATCTTCCCCCCACTTTGTATTCAATTGCCCTGTTGAATGAATGAGGTGTGAATGAGGAAGGCGTGGAAGGCAGCACCTCCAGACAGCTGCAACCCTTCGAGAGGGGATGGGACCCAGACCAAGGACAATCAAACTTGTCATGTGGGCTGACTAGAGAAGAGCAGACATACTGACGGCCTCAGGGGTTAGAAGCAAGCACCTCCTTGGGGAACACCCTCTCTGCAGCATTGGGACAACCCCCAGCCCAGAGACAAGCAGCAAAAGGGACCAACAGACACAGTCCCAGATTTTGGGCCGCACAGTAAGCCCACCTACTCCCTCCCTCCCCCCCGCGGGCCACACAGTTTGCCCATGCGGGCCGCATGTTGTGCAGGCCTGGTCTAACTGATCACTATATTTGGGGTCGGGAAGGAATTTCCCCCCAGGCCAAATTGGCTGAAACCCTGTGGGAGGGGAGGGGTTTGGCCTTCCTCTGCAGCATGGGGCATGGGCTCACTTGCTGGTTTTAACTAGTGTAAATGATTAATTCTCTGTAACGAAGAGACCCCATTGGGACTGTCACCTGACGTGCTGAATTTACCTGTGAGCCCGTTTTCCCTGCCAGCTTGGGACTCCAGAACCCTGCCTTGTTGATCCAGACACACTAGCCTGCTGCCACTCAGACCCAGGTCTCGTCCACACCCCCAAAGCTACAGACTTGAACCAAAAACCGCTCAGCAGGTCACCTATCTCCAACACCCAGACACTCAGTTCCCAACGGGATCCAAACCCCACATTAATCTGTTTTACTCTGTGTAAAGCAGGGGTCTCAAACTCCATTTACCTTAGGGCCACCAGCACCATACAGTTGCCAAAGTAGCTCAGTTGGGAGAGCATCAGACTGAAGATCTAAAGGTCCCTGGTTCAATCCTGGGCATTAGTAGGTCCTTGCACCTGTCTTTGTGCAGGCACGGCTTGTTTTCTGGGAGAGCAGCGGCACCTTTACCTGAGGCGAGTCCCTGATTTTCAGCTCCCCAGCAGGGCAACAGAGCGTGGGCTTCTGGCCCTAGTTGCCCTGCCCACCTGACCCTTAACAATGAGGGACGGGAGCTGTCTTTGCCACATGACTTGCTGGTTGACCCAATATTGCCAGAAGAGAGTGAGGCAGGGCAGCCCTCGGAGACGGGGACAGGGACTGGGGACGAAAGCTCCTCTGCACAGGTGACAAGACAGGACCTATCTTTAAAAGAGGAACAAAGAGAATCCTGGGACCTACAGACTAGCTAGCCTCACTTCCATAGCTGGAAAGATCCTGGAATACATTATTAAACATTCAGTGTGTCAGCACCTACAGAATAATTCCTGTTGAAATCTACAAACACCGAACAAACCTGTCCATCAGCTGAAATCAGTTCCAGTCCTCTGATGCTCTAGTTTATTTCCATTGACTAAACAAAGATAAGTATCAGAGGGGTGGTCTTGTTAGTCTGTTTCACCAAACACAACAAGGAGTCCTGTGGCAGCTGAAAGACTAACAAACCTGACAAAGTGGGTTCCAGCCCATGACAGCTTAGGCCCAAATCAATTTGTTAGTCTTTAAGGTGCCACAGGACTCCTCCTTGTTTAAGCAAAGATAGAATATGAATGTACATTTGCAGGTCCTTGTTCTCCACGAGCGATGCTGTGCAGAAGAACAAGAACCACGTCCAGTTGGGCCTTAGGAGTTAGCAGAAATCACCAGCACCTTGGCACCTTCACAGTCAGCCAGCAGTAACTGGGCCCCAGGACAAGGAACAAGAACCAGCCAGTGACTCTGAACAGGAAAATAGCCATGAAGAAGCTGGCTAGAGCTGCCAGGATCCCCAGACAGGCCACCACGCCCATGTCCAGGAATAGTCCTAAGAAAGTGGTGGCTGCAGCAGGGACAAAAAAAGGCCGAGTAGAGCCCCACAAAGGTCACTGCTGACAAACCCCAGAAGGTGGTCAAGAGCCCACCTGAAAGCAAGACAGGAGAGAGCAAGGCTAAAACCAACCCCAAAGCCAGGGCTAAGAAGGTGGCCCTGAGAAAGAAATGAAGAGATTTCCATGGGGATGACTTCTGCTCCCCTAATGCTTTTGTATGACTTACACAGGACAAACAGCCCCACGGAGATCAAAGTAAGGTGGTGGCAGTGAGGGGGGTGTGAGAGGAGGGTGTTTCTCTTACACAGGGGAAGTGTTGTGTTTTGTGAAGCATCTTCCAGATGAATGCAGCACTGACAGGGGGTCTGCCCATGGCTCCAACGTGAGTTTGTGATCTGCTTCTGCTGTTTACGAGGGACACTCGCTATTTGAGGCATAGATACGCAGCACATCTAGGATGACGACGGGTTACAAATGTTGCATTCAATGACAGATGAGATCAGGGGAGGTTCTGGAAGGGGAATGGCAGCGCCACACGGGGTCATAATACTCAGACAGGGGCCGCACTTTCACTTCCCCTTTGTTTTCCATCACTCATTCCCTAACAGACCCTCCACACACACACAGAGTCACAACCCTCTCTGTGTCCCACACACACTCCATTGGCTACAGCCTCTCTGTGACTCCCCCAGATGGGGCTTGTCTCTGCATCACCCCAGCAGGGAAGGAGAGAGTCTAAAGGAGGACAAGAGACAGGTGGGGCTAGACAGGAATGGAAGAGACACTTCCTCCTCCTCCTCTTAAGAGACACCTTAAGCTCACCCTTGAGAAGTTCCAGCCCTAGGTAGTTTAAACCAGTCACCTGCCCATTACCAGCTGGTGGCAGGACCCAGCTTTAGCACTGAAGGATGCCCCCTGTTCCTGCCTTCCTGAGGGACTATAACATGGATTTTGTGTGGTTCACTCAACTCCCTCCCCCGCTCCCAAATCCATCCTTGAGACAAGGAGGCCAGCACGTCAATGTGTGCTCCAGGGCGCAAGGGGTTAGCGCACAGTACTTATAGAGCAGTGCTGAGGGGAGGGATGCTGAGGTGGTGAGTTTAAGCTTTACCAGAAGCACTGTCTGTTTTCTTTAATCAAATGGCATCTGCCATTCATCCCGCCCTGTGGAAAATACAATTCCAGCTCAGTAGACACTGAGAAAGGGAGACATCAAGGTCAGTCCCCTTCACTTGTGACTTTGTCTCAACCTATTTGCCATTGTGGGGTGCATATGCAGCTGTGTGTTATGTGGGCTGCATCCACACAATATCTACACTAATTGTGTGTCTCTGAGGATGTCACATGGGCCGCACCTCTGCTGATCGGGCCCCAGGTTGAAAACCACAGAGCGCAGGGCAGAATCTACAGCTCTGTGATACTCTGCTGTCCACCAACCCTCTGTGTCGCGATGGCTCAAGCAGGTTTGGGGGGTGGTGGGTGGCTGCCTCCCGGCTCCAGGCTCAGCTGCTGAGCGGGGAGCCAAGAGGCTGCCACGGTGAGCCCTCCCCTGCCCCCCGGCTGCCCACAGGAGGGAGCTGGCTGTGGGGGGCGGGGTGATGTTAGCTGTGGGGGCGCAGGGCTGGTGCAAGGAAGTTTTGCTTAGGGCGTGAAACTTCCTTGCACCGGCCCTGCCCGGACACCCCCTTCATCTACTCCTGGGGAATTCTGTGCCACTGCGAACAAGCAGAATTCATGTCTGGAACCCGTTATTTTCCGCACAGAAAATACACTCTGGCCAAGACGTGCTGCAGTTCCACTTTTTGCCCACCAGAATCTGCGGTGGCGCCAGAACAGCCCACTCCCTATCAGCTGAATTCCTCCTCCTCCTTCCTCCTGCATCTCAGTGCGACTAAATCTCCACACCTAGACAGCCGGCTCGTCCGCTGCACCCTAATCCCTCATGCCTAAGCCTCCCTGCCAAAGTCCTGCACCTGGCCCCATAGAATTAAATCTCACATCTCGCTGGGAACTCTACTTCTTGTGCCCAGAGAGTCTCTTCCCACTCAGTAGCTGACCCGAGAAACACTGTGTCCACCTTTTCCAAAGAAGTACTTGGAGCTGCTTTTATGCTTTGATGGTGTGGCCTAATGGATAAGGCGTCTGCATTGGGATCAAGCGATTCAGGGTTTGAGTCCCTTGGGTTGGTGCTTGTACAGTTTTTCCTTTGTGCTGAAAGTCCTGCTCTCTTCGGGGCTGAAAACTCTCCTTGGCAGCTCAGGACAATGTTCTAGCTTCAGCTAGAGCTCCAGGAAGGAGTTGGGGGTTGGGCTTTGGGAATCACAAAGGTTAGGGACTGAGCCCTAGGTGCTTCCAGTCTAGCCTTTTCCATTCCTGTTCTAGCCGGACTGTTAAATTCTAGGACCCCAACCTATAGCCGCCATCCTGTTGAACCAGCTGGACCAAAGCCCTGTCTCCAGTGAGCATCAGTCACCCAGCAGGAGGGAAAAAGCATCACACTGGTTCACCCAGGGACAGAGTAGCCAAGCACATTGAGCTTCAAGGGTCTGCAGCAAACTAACATATCTCCAGGAGGTCCCACTGAGATTTGAACTCAGATCACAGGATTCAGAGTCCTGAGTGCGGCCCATTACACCATGGGACCTGATGGCATTTCCTTTTCTGGACCCCTGTGACTCTCAGCTGGCTGGCTTGGACTCTGCACTTATTGCTTCCCACCAGTGGCTTCCTCTCGCAGGACTCTCTCTCCTCCTCCATCGACCATAGTCCTGCTCTACCACATCCACGGCTCCTGCCCACAGCCGGCTCTAACTATTGTGCTGCCCCAAGAAAAAAAAAAACAAAAACCCCCGCCCCGCAAATGTCCCGATTTTATAGGGACAGTCCTGATTTTTGGATCTTTTTCCTATATAGGCTCCTATTACCCTCACCCCCCGACCCCTGTCCCGATTTTCCACACTTGCTGTCTGGTCACCCTACCAGACACCCAGTTCCCAATGGGATCTAAATAAATCCCTTTTCCTCGGTATAAAGCTTATAGAGGGTAAACTCATAAATTGTCCACCCTCAAATAGAGAGATATGCACAGCCATTTGCGCCCCCAGATATTAATCACTTCCTCTGTGTTTGTTAATAAACAAAAGTGATTTTATTAAGTATAAAAACTAGGATTTAAGTGATTTCAAGTAATAACTGACAGAACAAAGTAAGTTACAAAGGAAAATAAAACAAAACACACACATCTAAGCCTAATACATTAAGAAACACTATACAGGTCAATCTCACCTTTAGAGATGTTCCAATAAGCTTCTTTCACAGGCTAAACTCCTTCCTAGACTGGGCCCAATCCTTTCCCCGGTACAGTCCTCATTAGTTGCAGCAGACATCTTGGGTGGAAACTTGGGGTGTTCTCATGACTTGCAGCCCACTTTGTTCGGTACCACCCCCTTTTATATCTTTGGCGTAAGGCGGGTGTAACGATGCTGGTTCTGGCGGGACCTAACTGAGAGTGCCAGTTCAGGACAAATTGCTTCAAGCAGGGCAATTACAGCCCAAGGCTGGGGTTCTTCCACCTCTAAGGCAAACCAAACCAGCCAGACAGAGGAGACTGGTTTTACCCCACTGGCTAACCACAATTCATCCCAAGCACTCCCCTAAGACACTCCAGTTTCCCAGTCTCACCACCAGTGCCACTCGTTATGGGGACAACTGGTCATGAAAACCAATGCCCCAGTAAAAGAAAACAGGTTCTCCCGATCCCAGCGGACCGAACCTCAGAGCCAGGTCAATATACAACTCAGATATTACCCACAAATCACGCTGTTGCCAATCCTTTAGAATCTAAAATCTAAAGGTTTATTCATAAAAGGAAAAAGGTATAGGTGAGAGCTAGAATTGGTTAAAAGGAATCAATTACATACAGTAATGGCAAAGTTCTTGGTTTAGGCTTGCAGAGATGGAATAAACTGCAGGTTCAAATTCAAATTAAGTCTCTGGAGTACATCCACAGCTGGGATGGGTTCTTCAGTCCTTTGTTCAAGGCTTCCATTTGTAGAAAGGTTCTTCCAGAGGTAAGAAGCAGGAATGAAGACCAAATGGAGATGAGGCAGCTGCCTTTTATAGTTTCTTTCAGGTGTAAAGACACCTCTTTGTCCTTACTGTGGAAAATCACAGCAAAATGGATTCTGGAGTCACATGGGCAAGTCTCTGCCTAATTTGTTGAGTCACAGGCGTGTCTGCCTTCTCTCAATGGATCCATTGTATCGCTGATGGTTCTTAATGGGCCATCAAGCAGGCCTAGCAGAGCTGATAGCTTGTCTGGGGTCCCAGAAGCATGGCCCCAGTTTGAAATACAGACAGTATAAAGCCAATATTCATAACTTCAACTACAAAACTGATACATACATATAAATGACATAATCATAACCAGCCAAGCATAACCTGGTCTTAGACACCTCATTTGACCCCCTTTATGTAAGATTTGGTGCCACTACAGGACCTTGGTTGTAACAATGATCTATATGGTCCCAGTTATTGTCAATAACATCACAGCGGGAATATTTGGTCTCTCTGGGTTCCCACCCCTCCTCCTAAATGGAAAAGCACCAGGTTAAAGATGGATTCCAGTATCAGGTGACATGTTCACATGTCCTGTGGGACCCCAGCCTCCATTCTTCCAGGGCTGGCCCATGCGCACCCAGGAGGGTTTCCAAGTAAACACACCATTTACAATGAATTCTCCTAGTCACTAGGAGCCATCAATCTTCCATACCACCATTAATGGCCCACACTTTGCATAATTACAATAGGACTTCAGCATTATAGTTCATATTTCTAGCTTTAGATACAAGAATGATACATACATACAAATAGGAGGAATAGATTCAGTAGGTAATAAGCTTTGTGATGAGACCTTACAACAGACCTTTTGCATAAAGCATATTCCAGTTACATCATATTCACACTTATAAGCATATTTCCATAAAACATATGGAGTGAAACGTCACACCCTGCTCCACCTCAGGCCCTCCCCCACTCCACCTGGGTGCCGGGTGTTGTGGGTGAAAAGCCAGCAGAGTGGTGCAGCGGAATATGCCGTGTGGTCTCTGGTGGCCACTTAGGGCACTGGCCTGTGTCAACCCCACCACTGCGGCAGAGACCCCTCGGCCTGCTGGGGCACTGGCCTATGCGTAGCACCACCCATTGAAGCAGTGCCTTCCCCCTGTGCCCAGGTGTGGCAGTGCCCTGTGTGTATTCCCACCCCACCATTGCAGTAGTGACCCCTGGCAGTTGAGACAGTGCATGCTGGGTGATCTCTGGTGGCCACTTAGGGCAGTGGCCTGTGTGACTCGCCTCCCCCGACCTCCATTGTGGTAGTGCTCCCAGTGCCGAGGCGTGGCAGTGCCCTCTGTGAACCCCCCATCAGAGCAGTGACCACTGGAGGCCGGCGCGAAGACGGAGTCAGCCACCTCTGGGTGAGGCACTAGGACTGGTAATAGGCCGACTCTGTTCCCAGAAGCACTGGAAAGGCTGGTGTTCTGGGCGGAGGGCTCCACCTTGCATTTAGCTGTGACGCTCTGAGCACCTTTCCTGGCCCTGAAGAAGAGCCCTGCCAGGGTCAAAAGCTTGTCTCTCTCCACAGGAGAAGTTGTTCCAATAACACTTGTTACCTCCCCCGCCCTGTCTCACGTTTTGGGACAATGTGAGTGGCCGCCTACACCTCCATTCTTGCTCCCAAGACCCCCCACCTGTAACCCCTCAGGTTCCTCCCCCCGCAAAACCCTCTCATCTTCCCCTGACCCCAATCCCCCCAAGGCACCCCACCTGCAAAGCCTATGGAGTCTGGGGGCGGGGCTCAGGGTAAGGAGAGGGGAAATCCCAGAGCCACAAGCTCACTAACTGTGTGAGGCTGCCCCTGCAATGAAAGTGGGGTGGGTGGGGAGAGGGGAGTGCTGCTGCTCCAGGGGACAGAGTCTGTGCATTACCCCGACTGGCCAGCGGGTGTCGCTGCTGCTCAAGGGGAAGGAGTCTGTGCATTACCCCGACTGGCCACCGGGTGTCGCTGCTGTACAGGGGGAAGAGTCTGTGCATTACCCCGACTGGCCAGCGGGTGTCGCTGCTGCTCCAGGGGAAAGAGTCTGTGCATTACCCCGATTGGCCACCGGGTGTCGCTGCTGCTCCAGGGGAAAGAGTCTCTGCATTACCCCGACTGGCCAGCGGGTGTCGGTGCTGCTCCAGGGGATAGTCTCTGCATTACCCTGACTGGCCAGCGGGTGTCGCTGCTGCTCCAGGGGAAAGAGTCTCTGCATTACCCCGACGGGCCAGCGGGTGTCGCTGCTGCTCCAGGGGAAAGAGTCTGTTCGCTTTAGCCCCATAGTATGCACCTGCCCTTAGGCTCTCTACGCTCACACCTGCTGTAGCACTTTGCAGCAGACAGACACTGCGGCGATGGGAGCTGTTTACCATCACTGTAGTAGTCAGGTTGACAGAAGAATTCTTCCACCCATCTAGTGTTATCTACGCCAGGGCTTCGCTCAGCTGAACTACATTGGTTAGGAGGGTGGATTTTTCACCCCCAGAGAGAGGCAGCTATGCAGTTAAGTGCCCAGAATACATCAGCCCAGCTCCCACCCCAGCCTAGTGCCCCAGCCCACTCCCAGCCCCAGAGTGGGCTGTTCTTGTGCCACCGCAGCTTCTGGTGGGCAAAAGGTGGAACTGCCACAATTCTTGGCCAGAATGTATTTTCTGTGTGGAAAAAATTGGGCAGCAGACATGAATTCTGCTTGTGCGCAGTGGTGCAGAATTCCCCAGGAGTAGGTGGAGGGGGTGTCCGGGCTCTCCGTGGGGCTGTTTGTCCTGTGTAAGTCATAAAAGAGAATTAGGGGAGCAGAGGTCATCCCCGTGGAAATCTCTTCATTTCTTTCTCAGAGCCACCTTCTTAGCCCTGGCTTTGGGTTTGGTTTTAGCCTTGCTCTCTCCTGTCTTGCTTTCAGGTGGGCTCTTGACCACCTTCTGGGGTTTGTCAGCAGTGACCTTTGTGGGGCTCTACTCAGCCTTTTTTTTCCCTGCTGCAGCCACCACTTTCTTAGGACTATTCCTGGACATGGGTGTGGTGGCCTTTCTGGGGATCCTGGCAGCTCTAGCCAGCTTCTTGATGGCTATTTTTCTGCTCAGAGCCACTGGCTGGTTCTTGTGCCTTGTCCTGGGGCCCAGCTACTGCTGGCTGACTGTGAAGGAGCCAAGGTGCTGATGATCTCTGCTAACTCCTAAGGCCCAACTGGACGTGGTTCTTGTTCTTCTGCACAGCATCGCTCGTGGAGAACAAGGACCTGCAAATGTACATTCATATTCTATCTTTGCTTAAACAAGGAGGAGTCCTGTGGCACCTTAAAGACTAACAAATTGATTTGGGCCTAAGCTGTCATGGGCTGGAACCCACTTTGTCAGGTTTGTTAGTCTTTCAGCTGCCACAGGACTCCTTGTTGTGTTTGGTGAAACAGACTAACAAGACCACCCCTCTGAAACTTATCTTTGTTTAATCAATGGAAACAAACTAGAGCCTCAGAGGACTGGAACTGATTTCAGCGGATGGACAGGTTTGCTCGGTGTTTGTACATTTCAACAGTAAATTATCCTGTAGGTGCTGACAAACTGATTGTTTAATAATGTATTCTAGGATCTTTCCAGCTATGGAAGTGAGGCTAGCTACTCTGTAAGTCCCAGGATTTTCTTTGTTCCCCTTTTAAAGATAGGTCCCGTCTTTTTAATGGATTGCAAGATGTTCTTTTTCAGGGATCTCAGAGGAGAACTGGGGCACAGCACCTGGTTTGTTCAGGACACAAAAATGGAGGCAGCAACCTCTTCTCTCCTGCTGGCAAAGAACCACAGGTACCTAAAAGACAGAGACTCACATCCCTGAATGGGCTTTAAAAAAGGCAATGGTTCAAAAGTTTGGCCCCTACCATTTCTTGTTTCCGCAGACTAGACATTTTAGCAAACTTTAGAATTCCTTGGTGCTAAACACCGTGAAACTCCCCTTTCTCCTTCACAGAGGGCTTTAACGCCCCTTATCTCACTCAGGCTCATGACTGCCCAGAGCTCGAGAATTGTCCCTGGTCACATTGGACAGATGGGGAGGAGCCTGAGGTACAGAGAAGGGAAGTGACCTACCCAAGGGCCTACACAGCAAGGCGGTGGCAGATGCAGAAAGAGAAGCCACCAGTCCTGACTTCTGTTGTATCGGACAACCACAAACCCCCCAGAGGCAGGGATAGAGCCCAGGAATCGAGATGGTGGGGAAACTTCATTGAAACTATTTCTGTCAGAAAATCCCATTCAACTAAACCAATTTGTTTCTTGAAATCATAACAAGTGGGATGAAAGTTTGTTGCAAAACTATTTTGTTGCAAAACAAAAGCATCTCCTGTTTGTCACAGTGTGTTAAATTGTCTCATCGCACACAAAGAGGAGACACTTAGATCTCGAAAATTAGATAAGATGCTTCAGTCTGAGCTAAATTGTTGCTGCTCTTAACAATTTCAAACTAAAAAATACAAATAAAATAGACTTTTTCAGCTATTCTATTATGTCATAATTTGATCTGAGTAAATGTGATAGGACACCTCATACTATGCACAACTCCTAGTGACACTCTACAATGGATCCCCATCCTCCACCCACCGTGAGGTAGGTAGGAGCAGATTATTATTATCGCTACTTGAAAGAAGGAGAAGGTAAGGCTGAGAAAGGAGAATTGACTTGTCTTAGGTCACACAAATAGTCAGTAGTGGCAGAGTTGGGAATAGGTGCGGAATAAAATTCTGCCTCCTTACGCTCGTGTTTTCCACGCCCAGAATTCAACTGTCATCAGATGGATCAGACTGAACAGGTTTCAAACCTCGAGGAGGCTCTTACCTTCCAAATAGGGGCGTCTGTTTTCTAGTAAAATCAGTCAAAGGAGAAAACTCGAAAGAGGGTCCTCCTGGTGCTCACGTACGTGAACCCTAATACTCTCTCAGTCCTCAAAGAGAGACCTCGAGAAGGCGACTTGCTGAAGCAAAGCCACAGGGGTCTCCAAGGTTTCCCTGGCCCCTCGCCCCTGTCCTGCCTGGCTGATGTTAGCATCTCTCTGTGAGGTCACCGCCTCCCCACCACCTTTGACCAATAGTCTGAGGTCCTGCAAACGGCCTTTGTGATGTCACTGCCACACCCCTCCCTTGCTGTGCTAATGTCCTGCCGCTGGCCAGACACTTTGGAGGTTTGAGCTACTCCCTGTGGATCGCCCCACTCAATGAGAGTTCATTCTAGGAAGCAAGCCGGCTGTACAGTAAAACATCAGACACTGCTGCCAATGCTCCGCTCAGTTTTTCACAAATTAGTAGACTTTATGGCCAGAAGAGACAATTAGAACATGTAATATGACCCCCTGCATATCACAGGCCTCCTGTATGACACAATAGCTACTTTTTGGGCAAACACATTCCAGAAAGGCATCTAGTCTTTGTGGCAAATTGCTGGCACTACTATGAGGGTCCCGCACTTTCTCTTCTTGTGGGGGGTTTTCAGGGCGCCATTTCTTGCCCCTGAACTGGGGTATCAGCTGTCCCACTAGTATCCAAGAGAAGGGGAATGGAGAGGGAGAGACCCAGGCCCGCCCTCTACTCCGGGTCCCAGCCCAGGGGCCCTAGGTTAGTGGGTAAACCACTTGTACTAGTGATACTTTCCCCTGGGCTCCTTCCCTCTCCTGCTTGTGGGGCTTCCTGCCTTCCCTCTGCACAAGCCAGGTGTCCCTTTACCTAGGGTCTTGGTCTTCTTAGCCCGCCACAGCACTTCTCCAAACTCTCCTCTGCTTTCCTCCAAACTGCTCTCTGCTCCACCACCAAACCACTCTGCTCCAACTCCTTCCTCCTCCTCCCCTGTCTGCCTAAAGCAGGGGGTTAGGTTCCTGAGAGGGCCTTAATTGACTGCAGGTGCTCCAATTAACCTGTAGCCACCCTCCCTAGTCTCCAGGGAACCACGCCTTAATTAGCCTAGGGCTTATATATTTCCCCTCTCACACTCTACTACTGCTGCTCCCTGGCCCTCCTGTATCACATCTTCATTAGATGACATCGAGAGATGGAGAATCCACCACTTTCCTTGGTAGCTTGTTCCTGTGGTGAATCATCCTCGCTGTTGAATATCTGTGCTTTATTTGTAGTATGAATTTGTCTCTTTTCAACTTCCAGCCATTGGGTCTTGTTATGTCTTTCTCTGCTAGATTAAGGAGCCCCTTAATAACCAATATTTTCTCTCCATTAAGGCACTTAAAACACTTCAATGAAGTCACTTTTCAATCTTCTTTTGATAAGCTAAACAGGTTGAGCTCTTTCAATAGCTCACTAGAAGGCATTTTTCTCCAGCCCTCAGAACATTTGGTGGCTCTTTGCTGCCCAAGCTCCGATTTCACAACATCTTTTTCAAATGAGGACACCAAAACTGAATGCAGTATTCCAATATCAGTCTCACTGATGCCGAGTCACCTCCTGGGACGTTATTAACATAATTTGTAACTGTGTAGATCACTGTTGCCACCACTGTTATATATTTGCAGCCAATATTGAATTAAGGTTGTCAAGTAACGGGTCTATGGAGAGGTTATGATTGGCTGATTATAATTATGCTATCTGTATATGTGTATCATTTTTGTAGATAAAGTTATGAATATTGGCTCTATACTGTCTGTATTTCAAACGTGTGCTATGCTTCCGGGGAACACCCCAGACAAGTTGGTGTCAGCTTTGCCTAGCCTGCATGATGGCCCAGGAAAGACCATCAGCTATACAATCGACCCATTGAGAGAAGGCAGATACACCTTGTGACTCAGCAAGGTATGCAGGGACCAGCCTATGGACAGAACTCTAAGGTTTTTTCATGCCATGCGCTGGATAGAATGTCTTTGGGACAAAGAAAGGAAAGACCACATGGCAAGGGACTATAAAAGGCTGATGCCTCGCCTCCATCTTGTCTTCAATCCTGCTTCATACCTCTGGAGGGACTTTGCTACAAACGGAAACTCTATACAAAGGACTGAATGACCCATCCGAGCTGTGGATGTGCTCCAGAGACTTGATTTGAACCTGCAGTTTATTCTATCACTGCCAGAAGCCTGAACCAAGAACATTGCCATTACTGTATGTAGTTGATTTCATTTAACCAATTCTAGCTCTCATCTATATCTTTTTCCCTTTATGAATAAACCTTTAGATTTTACATTCTAAAGGATTGGCAACAGCGTGATTTGTGGGGAAGATCTGAGTTGTATATTGACTTGTGTCTGGGGCTTGGTCCTTTGGGGTCCTTTGAGAGAACCTTTTTTCTTTTACTGGGGTATTGGTTATGGCACCGCCAGTGCCATAACGAGTGGCACTGGCGGTGATTCTGGGAAACTGCAGTGTCCAAGGAAATTGCTTGTGTGACTTGTGATTGTCCAATCGGGTAAAACTGAAGTATCCTCTGTTTGGCCAGCCTTACAGGTGGAAAAACCCCAACTTTGGGCTCTAACTGCCCGGATTGAAGCAATTTTTCCTGAACTGGCACTCTCAGTTGGGTCCTGTCAGAACCAGCATTGTTACACCTCCCTATGCTACTCACGGCTCTGCCCCTACGTCTAATGATGGCTTTAGCCCTGTTCACCACTGGGAGCTCATCTTGAGTGGCTTCTCCACTCTGGCCCCTACATCCTTTTCAGAGTCACTGCTTTCTTGGATACACTTCCCCATTCTGTAGGTGTGGCCGGCATGCGTTGTTGCTAGGTATAGGACCTTGCATTTGGCTCTGGTCAAACTTGTTTGTTTTGAATGGGGCCAGCTTGCCGAATGAGTCAGATCGCTCTGTATCACTGCCCTCTCCTCATCAGTAATTACCACTCCGCCAGTATTTTGTCACCCACCAATCTTATCAGCAGTGATTATATGTTTTCTCCCAATTCACTGATAAAAAATATTTTAAAAAATTAGCCCTTGAGAGCTTCTTAAGACTCTTAGTACGCAGGACCTGCTCCCCACGGCAGAGTGAGAAAAGGCCGTCCAGCCCTGCTTGTACATAGGAGAGAAGCAAAGAAGGAAGGCAGGAGCTTTCCCTCAGCAACTACCTGAAGGTCCCTCTCCCTGAGGGTAGGGAGGACCTGTGCCTGTTGCACCAGGGTTTGGTGTTCTGTCCCATCTGGTGGCGCTGAGACTCCATAGAGAGAGAATTAAATGAGTCTGCTCTATAGCCTTAGCTAATAGACAGCTGGCTTTTAGCTCCTGCTGTAGAGGCTCATGGACTAAGCTCCCAGGTTCGATCCTGCCCGCTGATGACCTGGGTTTATTAGTGTTATAAGTGGGGGGTTGTGACGTTATTGACATGAACTGTGACTGTATAGATCATTGCTGAAACCAAAGTCCTAGAAGCGACAAAGGGTCTTGTGGCACCTTATAGACTAACAGAGGTATTGGAGCATAAGCTTCCGTGGGTGAATACCCACTTCATCGGATACAAGCAGGGGAAATGTCCAGGGGAAGATATGTCCTAGAGTTGCTCCTATTCATTTCATGAATTTCATGGCTAATGAAAGCTAAGAGGTTTCTTCCCTGTGAGATTTGCTGAGGCTTCACCCCTGTGGATTCTCCGATGTCAAGCAAGCTTTGAGTTGTCACTGTCACTTTCCCCACACTCAAGGCACGTACAGGGTTTCTCTCCCTTGTGGGGTCTCCTGTGTGTAATACGGGCTGATCGTATCGTGAAACCTTTCCCACACTCAAGGCATTTCTATGGCCTCTCCCCTGTGTGTAGTCTCTGATCTGTGTAAGGTGGGATCCCCCACTGAGGCTTTTCCCACACACCACACACTGACAGGGCTCCTCTCCCGGGTGGGTTTTCTGATGTCTACTAAGTCCCGCCCCCACAGGCTGCTCCCCACCCACTAGTCCAGCCCTGGGATCTCCAACCCCACCCCAGTCCCGCCCCCAGGCTGCTCCCCACCCACTAGTCCAGCCCTGGGACCTCCAACCCCCCCCCCAGTCCCGCCCCCCAGGCTGCTCCCCACCCGCTAGTCCAGGCCCAGGCTCGGGGTGTGACGGGCCGGACCCAGCAAGCCCCTCAGGGCGGAAATGAGGCCAGAGCGGGGCAGAAGTGGAAGCTGCGCCCTTGGGGAGAGGGGGGCTGGGCTCTTGCAGGTGACATGTTCCCCCCCAGCCCCGCGCGTGCCGTCCCCACCCCCGCACACCGTGTCTAGCCCCGCCCCCTGGGGATGGAGGGAAAGGCCCTGCTGGAGATTCCCCGCCCCTGTACAGCCAGCACCACCCACAGACACACTGAGCTCCTCTCTGGTCTCTGATTGGCACTCCCATTAGCCTATCACACCTCCCCTGTTCTAATTGGTGCCAAAAAAGCCTCACCTCCCCCTATTGTAGTTGAGCTATCTCCTGCCAATCAGAGTGTTTAAATGTGCATTCCATGGCCGCTGATTGGCCCGTGCAGAGACTAACTCTGGCTGTGATTGGAGGCCAGACCCACAGCTTCCCATCGTGTGCAAGGCTGCCCAACGTGCGGGAGAGTCCCGGGTCCCTGGCCATGGCCCCAGGTCCCGCCCAGCCCCTGTGGGGTCGTTGCGGGTGGTGGGAAGCAACCACAGCGCAGCAGCGCCCCCTAGTGCTGTGGCTGGTGTGAGTTTCGCCCGGCTACTGGCCATGGGGGGCAGGGCTAATGCACAGTGTGGGGGGGCTGCAGCCCCCACCAGCCCCCTGCCCACAGAGCATAAGCCCGGCCGGTCCCTCCCGCCCTGTGTCCTGTCTTCGTCCAGCGGCCAGCGCCAGGTGCCCCGAGGGACTGAGCCGAGCAGGGAACCGTCCCGGGACCCGGCCCCTGTCACCCATTCCCAGCCTCTGGACAACAGGCGATGGCCGATGTGGGCAAACAACGGCCCAGGGGCCACATCCGGCCCGCGGGACCCTCCTGCCCAGCCCTTGAGCTCCCAGCTCCTCCCCCGCAGCCTCCGCTCGTTGCGCCGCCGGCTCCTGCCCCTCCCTCCTGCCGGGGAGCGCGGGGGAGGGGCTGCGAGCTCTGGCCACTCTGAGCGGCATGGTTGCGGGCGGAGAGCGGCGGGGGTGGGGGTGGGGGGCCGGGTTGTATTAAGGCCAGGGAGTTCCAGGGGGCGGTTTGGGGAGCCGCTGTTGCAATCCCTCTATGGAAAAAGTGGGAGCCATACTCTCCGGTGGCAATATTTCAGAGGTGGCTACAGACTCTATGGCTACATCTACACTACAAAATTAGTCCGATTTACAGAAATCGAGTGTTGGGAACAGATAGTATAAAGTCGAGTGCCTGCGTCCACAGTACCGTGGCAAGCGTTGACGTTCTCTCATGCAAGAAACTGCCCAGTCTGCGCTAGCAGTGAGACTCCCTCACTAACAGCAGAAATCAGTGAGAGCTGTGTGAAGTGCAGGGACCCACGGGGGATTGAACAGGGGGGAACAACACCCCATGACTTTTAAAAATGGGAGGGCTCTGCCTTACCACTTTTTAATGACCGTGAGGGCGAGTGAGGGTGGGGAGGGGGCAGAGAGCAGTGAGCGGGAGGCGGGTTCTTGGGGGGAAGAGGCAGCGTGGGAGCAGGGCCTTGGGGAGAAGAGGTGGTGCAGGGTTGTGGCCTCGAGTGGAAGGGATGGGGCTACTCTTCGAGCTCTTGTGACCCGCTACTTTTAGGGACCCTGCGCCGCTCCTGGTGGGACTGCAAGACCTCCCAGAGGAGAGAGGGCGGCCAGCGGAGCGGGGACAGAGTGGAACGGCAAGTGGCCGGCAATATGGCCAGACAGCGGAGGGAGAGGTGAACTCTGCAGCTGGGTTGTCATTGATCTAGGACAGCAACGGTGAGTGAGGTGCAGTGAAGGGAGGAGCACAAAAGAACAAGATTCCAACCCCTCATTCTTCCCTGGCCTGGAGGACCAGAAAGATGGGCCCTTCCTCCAATCATCCTCTGCCCATCGAGATTAAACTAGTGTCATTAATGTGCATTTCCTGATCACCCACCATGTCCAAGTCCAGCTGCTCCAAGGCACTGAACATCGAGCGCGGGAGAAAAACTCAGAGGGGAGGAGCCCTCCCCGCTCCCTTGAAGCACCCAAGCGCCTTTCTCCATAGGTGAACATTCACCCCACTCTGAGCACGCCACCTCTTCTGCTGCAGATTCCCCTTCCTTCCCTTCCCCGGCCATCTCTGCTTGATCCAACACTGCAAAACGGTTGCTCTGGGGAAGTGTCATACTGCCTACTGCAACCGCAGCTGGCAACATGATGCCACATGACCCCTTGCAGTCAGTGGGACATTAACAACTCCAGAAGGCTTTCTTTCCTGCCTCTTCCTTCAGGAAATCTTCACAAAAGTCTCCCCAGTGACTCTGCTCTCCTCCCGCCTGGTCCTGGTGGGGTCAGACATCTCACCACCCAGCTGGGCCCCGTCACCCTGTTCCTGGTTACATGGGGATCGTCCGGGCCCTGTTGCCCCAGCCAGCACTTCACCAGTGGCCTCACCTGACTGTACTCCGTCCCTACCCCACTGCTTCCCTCACTCTTCTGCACTAGCTCCTCCAGGCTCACTGTGCTACCCCTGGGTCCACTGCTCTCACCATCCCTGGGGCATGGACCCTCCACTCCTTTGACTTCTGAGGACAGTGTCTGCCTGGCCACTCCTGTACCCTGTTCCCTTGCTTCCTGAGCATGCTCCACCTGCACGTGTGCTCCTCTTGGATATGTCACGGCTCTGGACAACTGAGGTACACGTGTCCCTGCCTCCCACACAGATTGCAACGATCCCCTGCTGGCAGTCCTCCGTCCTGTGCTCCGGGGACTCCCAGCGCAGACAGCGCCGGCTAGAGCACCCGGAACTGAAGCGCTCGGATGAGCAGCAGCTGAAGCAGGCCTTAGGCTGTCCCAGACATAACCCCGCTCTGACCCAATGTAAAATATATTTGGAACATGTCGTAACTGGTCACCCTCGTGCCTTAAAAGCTCAGCTGTCTCCCAGAATTCACCCGTCCACAACTCAAATTTCTCATGCATCCTGGCCAGGACACGGAGCACCCAGGCATGATGCTCCAGCCAGGTGCAAACATCCTCCACCCGTACCACATCTGTGTGGAAAAATATGGTCACTGTCTTCACTGCTGGCTTGAAAATGGGGATGGTGACAAATCCCGCCCATACCTGCTCCACAGGGGCTTTCTCCCCAATCTTCTCCCAGAACTGCTTGGACTCCTTGACCAAACGGAAACTAACGTCAAATTCCCTACTCTCTGGCAGGTGAATCACTGCCCCCAGCTACCGAGGGAGAAAGCCCAAGGAGCAGAGCAGTAATGTGCCCCCTACAAAGTCACGTGTGGGGCACCCGCTCGAAACCCCTCTTTACGGTAGCCAAACACGTGATGCTGCTGCTGCAAGGAGACGGCTGGCTGCAGCCCCTCAATCTCCACCGAACATGCTGTGGTCACTGAAAGAGAGGCTGCTGCTGCGTAGGATTTCCTCTTGGCTGTCAGGGGACCCTCTGGTCGGAAGCCCACCGCTGGCACTGGTCTGGAACGCTGCTCTGCTCTCCTGCCTGCCAGCTCTGCCATCTCACGGCCCTGACCTCTGCCGTCTGCAGCTCGAGTGGCTCCCCGTGCTCGGACACCTGCAAGTGGTCCCAGTCTCATGTCACACCCGAGGACACTGCCGGGCTCACCAACAGGTCTGGTGCTCACCACTGGGTGAGTGCTCCCCTAGTAGGGGTGTTTCCTTGCCTGGGTTAATCCCCCCCAGACTGTTGCTCCCCATCCCCTGGGGTCCCACCACTACCCCTACCCAAAGACAGCTCAGTCCCCACAAGTGCTCCCAAGGTGAGGTCAGCAGCTCCTGGCGCTCCACTCCCCAGCTACACCAATTCCACACTCTCCTCCCCCTGGTCTCCTGACAATTCAGGCCCGAACGCTGGGCTGGACCCAAGCTTCCCCGGGACTGGCAACACACAAAACCTTCTGCCTGGGAGAGGCACAGGCCTCCCTCAGGCACTGCAGACACGTCTTCCTCCTCCAACTCCAGACCTCTCACACTCCTCCAGGTCCTGGCCAGCAGCCCCGACACCTGCACCCCTCTCCAACTGGGGGGCCTGAGCCCCGCCCTCCTCACCGCTCCCTCGAAGGAAAGCCAAGCGCTGGGTGAGCACCTAACACTGATGCTGCAATTCTTTCAGGCTCTCCACAGAGCCCACATCGCTCTGCTGTAGGAGGGAGCCCTCAATAAGAAGCAAAAGCTCCAAACATTCCTGACGTCCTGTCTCAGATCAGCCAGATCAGCCCAGCCACGTGAAAGCAGAAAGAGAGGCAAGGAGACAGAGTTTCCACCTCCACCATGGGAGAATGCAGCCATCTGGGAGGAATCTGCTAGATGCCCAGAGGCATCCTCCAGCCTGCGAGGTCAGAGGGGATGTCAAGAAGTTGCCCTTTCAATCCCACACACAGAAAGGCCTTTCTTGGAAAAGGCAAAATCCTGAAGAGAAAAAGTAACATTAAGAAGGACTCCAAGGTGAGAGATATTGAAGCTCTTGGGGTATAGTTTATTGCCCAACCAGGGACTTGAACAAGGGACCCTCGGATAAAAAGCCTGATGCTCTACCAGCTGAGCTAGACAGGCACACAGCAAAACTGCAAGTTCATGCAGAGGAGAAACTAGTCAGGAAAAAGAGAGCAGGAAACAAGAGAGGAAACCCGCTGCTCTCTCTCTTCCCAGCCCTAGCCCTGGCCCGCTCCTCCCTCCAGCAGCCTGAGGCATTTTGCCAGCACCATGCCCAAGTCAAGTCCACCCTCCCCAGACTCTAGAAGGCCCAGCTCATCAGCCTGGCCACTCTTACAGCCTCCTCTTCTGCCCTGACTAACAGGGAGGAGTATTAAGTCTCCCTCCCTCAGGCCCGCCCCTCAGCATTCCTGGGTAAAGACTAACACCGCCAAAGTGACTTTGGGCCAGTAGGTCAACCAATAGGGCTGCCTCCTAGGCCTGGCTGCAGGAGTGGGAGTTCTGTTGGAGTTCTGTTGGAGGAGAAGGTATTTGTTTCTGGTCTTGTATTTGTATTGTTTGGATGTGTAGAGGCTTGTAGGGGCAGTGTGCTGGGAGAGCAGCTGAGCCCTAATTAGGGGGCGGGGCTTCGCTGATCAGGGGTCCTATAAAGGCAGCCAGCAAGTCAGGCAGCGACACAGACAGCTGCAGCGGCACAGGAGCCAGCAAATAGAGCTGTAAACAGGGGAGTTTGAGTGGGAGTTTGCAAGGGGAGTTTCTAAGGGGAGTCTGTATTTTGGGATTTGTTTGGGGTTTGTTCTGCTGTAGGTGGTGGTGTTGTGGTTTGTTTTGTGTTTTCTGGACTAACAGGATTTAGGGGAGAAGGCTGGCAGATATAGAGGCAGCAGTGGTCATGAGCCAAGCAGTGGAGGACACAATGAGGATGACTGGATGTGGCACCTGCGGTATGTATATGATTCTGGAGGGGGTACCTGATAAGAGTTTTGTCTGCATGAAGTGCCGCCTGATAGAGCTGATGGAAGAAAAGATCCGAGGATTGGAGATGCAGGTGGAAACTCTGGTTGAGTTTAGACGGGGGTTCGAGCAGTTGATGGAGGAAAGGCACGAGGTGGCTGATGGGGAAAGCTCAGAGATGCAGATGGAAGCAGGATCAAAGGCCTCTGAGGGGGGACTGCCGGGTGAAGAAAATGGACAGTGGAAGCATGTGACTAAGAGAACCAGGCAGAGGAAAAGACGGGCCAGTGAAGGAGAAATAGAGCTCAAGAACAGGTTTGCAGAGTTGGAGAATGAAGAAGGGGTACAGCAGGTGGTCACTGAAGGTGGAAGGGCAAGGAAGAAGAGAAGAGCGGTTAGTCCCATAGAAGAAGGGGAAGAGTCGATGGGGACAACACCAAACATGAGCCCCAGGAGGATACAGGATGGGTTGAAGAGGATTACAAGGGAAAATAGGAATGGAAAGGACTTGCAGCCAGAGGGAACAGGGGATAGACTGGAGAATCGCACTGTCAGCAGGAAAAGGCAGGTCTACGTGATTGGGGATTCCTTACTGAGAAGAATAGACAGGCCTGTAACCAGAGCTGATCCAGAGAACAGAAGGGTGTGCTGTCTACCGGGTGCTAAGATACGGGATGTGGACCTGAGGTTGAAGAGGATCCTAAAGGGAGCGGGAAAGAATCCATTGATCATCCTTCACGTAGGAACAAATGACACGGCTAGATTCTCACTGGAACGAATCAAGGGGGACTATGCCAGGCTGGGGAAGACGCTTAAGGAAATCGAGGCTCAGGTAATCTTCAGTGGGATTCTGCCTGTTCCTAGAGAAGGGCAACAAAGGTGTGACAGGATTATGATGATCAACAGATGGCTCAGGGATTGGTGCTACAAGGAGGGCTTTGGGATGTATGGCCACTGGGAGGCATTCATGGACAGAGGACTGTTCTCTCGGGATGGACTTCACCTGAGTAGGGAGGGAAATAGACTTCTAGGATGGAGGCTGGCACAACTGATGAAGAGAGCTTTAAACTAGGAATTTGGGGGAGACGGTTGGGAGATGTCCAGGTAATCTCCACGCTGGATTTTAACATTGAGAGGGAAGACAACCAAGTAAGAGAGGATATAGCCGGGGGTAGGAGAATGGACATAAGGAGGAAGGGCAGAGTGGATACTAGTCAAATAGGTCATACTGGCAGTACAATGTCCATACCAAATTGGGTAAGGAATGTGAGTGAGGCCAAACAGCAAAAATTAAGATGTTTGTACACCAATGCGAGGAGTCTAGGTAACAAAATGGAGGAATTAGAGCTACTGGTCCAGGAAGTGAAACCAGATATCATAGGAATAACCGAAACATGGTGGAATAGTAGTCATGACTGGAGTACAGGTATTGAAGGGTATGTGCTGTTTAGGAAAGATAGAAATAAAGGTAAAGGTGGGGGAGTAGCATTGTATATCAATGATGAGGTAGACTGTAAAGAAATAAAAAGTGATGGAATGGATAAGACAGAGTCTGTCTGGGCAAAAATCACATTGGGGAAGAAAACTACTAGAGCCTCCCCTGGGATAGTGCTTGGGGTGTGCTATAGACCACCGGGATCTAATTTGGATATGGATAGAGACCTCTTTAATGTTTTTAAGGAAGTAAATACTAATGGGAACTGTGTGATCATGGGAGACTTCAACTTCCCAGATATAGATTGGAGAACAAGTGCTAGTAATAATAATAGGGCTCAGATTTTCCTAGATGTGATAGCTGATGAATTCCTTCATCAGGTAGTTGCTGAACCAACAAGGGGGGATGCCATTTTAGATTTGGTTTTGGTGAGTAGTGAGGACCTCATTGAAGAAATGGTTGTAGGGGACAACCTTGGCTCGAGTGATCATGAGCTAATTCAGTTCAAACTAAATGGAAGGATAAACAAAAATAAATCTGAGACTAGGGTTTTTGATTTCAAAAGGGCTAACTTTAATAAATTAAGGAAATTAGGGAAGTGGATTGGACTAAAGAATTTATGGACCTAAAGGCGGAGGAGGCCTGGGATTATTTCAAGTTAAAGTTGCAGAAGCTATCAGAAGCCTGTATCCCAAGAAAGGGGAAACAATTCAGAGGCAGGGGTTTTAGACCAAGCTGGATGAGCAAGCATCTCAGAGAGGTGATTAAGAAAAAACAGAAAGCATACAAGGAGTGGAAGATGGGAGGGATCAGCAAAGAAACCTACCTTATTGAGGTCAGAGCATGTAGGGATAAAGTGAGACAGGCTAAAAGTCATGTAGAATTGGACCTTGCAAAGGGAATTAAAACCAATAGTAAAAAGTTTTATATATATAAATAGGAAGAAAACAAAGAAAGAAGAAGTGGGACCGCTAAACACTGAGGATGGAGTGGAGGTTAAGGATAATCTAGGCATGGCTCAATATCTAAACAAATACTTTGCCTCAGTCTTTAATGAGGCTAATGAGGAGCTTAGGAATAGTGGCAGCATGACAAATGGGAATAAGGAGGTGGGGGTAGATATTACCATATCCGAGGTAGAAGCCAAACTTGAACAGCTTAATGAGAGTAAATCAGGCGGCCCAGATAATCTTCATCCAAGAATATTAAAGGAACTGGCACATGAAATTGCAAGCCCATTAGCAAAAAATTTTAATGAATCTCTAAACTCAGGGGTTGTACCGTTTGACTGGAGAATAGCTAATATAGTTCCTATTTTTAAGAAAGGGAAAAAAAGTGACCTGGGTAACTACAGGCCTGTTAGTTTGACATCTGTAGTATGCAAGGTCTTGGAAAAATTTTTGAAGGAGAAAGTAGTTAAGGACCTTGAGGTCAATGGCAATTGGGACAAATTACAACATGGTTTTACAAAAGGTAGATCGTGCCAAACCAACTTGATCTCCTTCTTTGAGAAAGTAACAGATTTTTTAGATAAAGGAAACGCAGTGGATCTAATCTACCTCGATTTCAGTAAGGCATTTGATACAGTACCACATGAGGAATTATCGGTTAAATTGGAAAAGATGGGGATCAATATGAAAATTGAGAGGTGGATAAGGAACTGGTTAAAGGGGAGACTACAGCGGGTCATACTGAAAGGTGAACTGTCAGGTTGGAGGGAGGTTACTAGTGGAGTTCCTCAAGGTTCAGTTTTGGGACCAATTTTATTTATTATTGACCTCGGCACCAAAAGTGGGAGTGTGCTAATAAAGTTTGCAGATGACACAAAGTTGGGAGGTATTGCCAATTCAGAAAAGGATCGGGATATCCTACAGGAAGATCTGGATGACCTTGTAAACTGGAGTAATAGTAATAGGATGAAATTTAATAGTGAGAAGTGTAAGGTTATGCATTTAGGGATTAATAACAAGAATTTTAGTTATAAGCTGGGGACGCATCAGTTGGAAGTAACGGAAGAGGAGAAGGACCTCGGAGTCCTGGTTGATCACAGGATGACTATGAGTCGCCAATGTGATGTGGCCGTGAAAAAAGCTAATGCGGTCTTGGGATGCATTAGGCGAGGTATTTCTAGTAGAGATAAGGAGGTGTTAGTACCGTTATACAAGGCATTGGTAAGACCTCATTTGGAATACTGTGTGGAGTTCTGGTCTCCCATGTTTAAGAAGGATGAATTCAAACTGGAACAGGTACAAAGAAGGGCCACTAGGATGATCCGAGGAATGGAAAACCTGTCGTATGAAAGGAGACTCAAGGAGCTTGGTTTGTTTACCCTAACCAAAAGAAGGCTGAGGGGAGATATGATTGCTCTCTTTAAATATATCAGAGGGATAAATACCAGGGAGGGAGAGGAATTATTTCAGCTCAGTACCAATGTGGACACAAGAACAAATGGATATAAACTGGCCATCAGGAAGTTTAGACTTGAAATTAGACGAAGGTTTCTAACCATCAGAGGAGTGAAGTTCTGGAACAGCCTTCCAAGGGAAGCAGTGGGGGCAAAAGACCTAACTGGCTTCAAGATTAAGCTAGATACGTTTATGGAGGGGATGGTTTGATGGGATAACATGATCTTAGTCAAGGGTCAATTAATTGCCATCAGTGGTAAATAGGACCAATGGTCAATGATGGGATGTTAGAAGTTACTACAGAGAACTTTTTCCTGGGTGTCTGGCTGGTGAGTCTTGCCCACATGCTCGGGGTTCAGCTGATCTCCATATTTGGGGTCGGGAAGGAATTTTCCTCCAGGGTAGATTGGCAGAGGCCCTGGAGGTTTTTTGCCTTCCTCTGCAGCATGGGGCACGGGTCACTTACCGGAGGATTCTCTGCATGTTGAAGTCTTTAAACCACGATTTGAGGACTTCAATAGCTGAGACATAGGTGAGAGGATTATTCCAGGAGTGGGTGGGTGAGATTCTGTGGCCTGCATTGTGCAGGAGGTCAGACTAGATGATCATAATGGTCCCTTCTGACCTTAAAGTCTATGAGTCTATGAGTCTATGAGACTCAGAGTCAATCCAGCTCGCATCCCTCCCTATAGGGCTCCAGGCCAGGCCAGCCTTCTGGATCCAATGTCCCCTCTGGCGCTCGAGTCACAACAGCTAGCAGGCAAAAGACTGGCTCCCACCTCATGGGAAAGAGCAAGACAAAGCCTGGAATCTCCAACCATGCTAAGCTATGAAGCAACGGGTCCCAAAGTCCCACTGAGATTTGAGCTCAGCTTGCCGTGTTCCGCGATCTGACGGCTGCCCTTTACGCCATGGGACCAGATGGTGTCACCGTCTCTAGACACCCGTGACCCTCAGCTGGCAGGGCTGCATTCTGCACTCACAGCTTCCCTGCAGTTCCTCCCTCTCTCTTCTCCCCTCTCTCTGCTGCTCTCTCCCTGCCCTTGGCTTTCTCAGCACCTGGCCCCACAGCGCTTCTGGCCAACCACAGACTGCGCTGTCTGGGCCTGCTCATGTGGATGTGAGCCTCTATCCTGCTTCCTAAGGACTCAGCAGGTGAAATGGGGCTTTCCAGGAAATTGCCACGGCTTCTGGGAATCCAAGTGTGGGATTCCGCTCTGGAGGTATCTGGACCGGTGATCCACTAGGTCACTCCAATCCTTGACTCTGGGAACCAGCCTTACCCTGCTCTGCTGTGAGAACCCCACTCCTGGGCTGTTCATGCACAGCTTCTAGCATGTAAGCTTCTCCTTGGATTGTGCAACTGAATGACACGAGCTAATATCTCCGGTCCCAGACACAACCCTAGGAACCTCCATCTTGCAGTGTCCAGTTATGCCTGCTGGATGCTGCAAGCTTATATGAGTTTGTCAGTTTAACAAAGAAATTGATATGTGCCAGGCTTGTTATCCCAAGGGGAGTCTCTGACATGCTTCAAACCAAACGCACTGCTTTAGGTAGAATAAACAAACAGATTTATTATCTATAAAGATAGATTTTAAGTGATTATAAGTCAAAACATAACAGGTCGGATTTGGTTAACTGAAACAAAAGCAAAATGAGTTCTAAGCTGATCTTAACACTTCCAGTGCCATTACAAACTTAGATGCTTCTTACCAGAGGCTGGCTGGTTGCCCTTCAGCCAGGCTATCACCTACAAGCAACGCTTCTGTTGCTTGGTGGTGATGTCTGTAGATGGAGGTGGAAGAGAGAGGAAGAGAAAGGCAAACATTTCTCCCTTTTATCATGGTCTTTCTCTCCTCTTGGCTTTGACCCCGCCTTAAGAGTCAGGTGAGCATGACCTCATCACAGTCCCAAACTGGAAGGGGGTGACTCACTCGGCAGTCCAACAGATCATTTGTTGTTTCCTTGGCCAGTGACCTTTGTTCCTGTGAGGCTGGGCTGGGTTTGTCCCATACATGCCCTGATGAGGTGTGAACCGCCCCTCTGCTCTTGGAGAGTTTTTGCATGGACTTGCTTTAAGCCACGAGGACACATTTTCAGCCTCATAACTATATACATGAAATTACAACTTATAACATTACTGTGACAAAAATTATATAACATCACTGCTCATGCATCATGAGCCTTCTGAAGACAGCCAACATGACAAACTTTGCTTTAGATACCACACAATCATATTATATGGATGAACATGGGTGTGCTGGGTGTTTGCCCGAGATACAGAACATCACAACTTGAGGGGCTCTGGGCACCACCAGGAATGATTTGACTCCTGGCACACAAGGCAACTTAAAGGGTGAGTTTACAGACAAGGACTCAAACAAGTGACCCACAGATCAAGAGCCCAACACTCCCCCAACTGAGCTACCCAGACTTGTTGAGTCCAGCTCCAGCTCTTGCACCACAAGAGCAAGGAGGCAGATATAAGTGAGGGGGAAAAGTCCAAGGAACCCCTCCTCTTTTTCTCCACAGCCACTGCCTAGCAGCTGGATTCCTCACCTAGACAGCCGGCCATCCCCCATGCTTAAGCCTCCCTGCCAAAGTCCTGCACCTGGCTCCTGAGAATTAAGTCTCACATCTCGCTGGGAATTCTACTTCTTGTGCCCAGAGAGTTTCTGCCCCCTTAGTAGATGTCCCAAGAAACCCAGTGTCCACCTTTTCTAAAGAAGTGTTTGAAGAAGCTTTTTGCCTATGACCGTGTGGCCTAATTGATAAGGCGATTGTTTTCGGTTCAGGCGATTAAGCCTTTGAGTCGTTTCATGGTTGTGTTCGTGCAGTTTTTCCTTTGTGATGAAAGTCCTGATTTCTTTACGGTTAGAATTTCTTCTTGGCCACTCAGGGCAATGCTTTGCCTTCAGCTAGAGCCCTGGGAAGGAGTTGGAGGTTGGGCGTCACAAGGCTAGGGCATGAGCCCCAGGTGCTTCCAGTCTAGCCTTTACCATTCCTGACTTTCAAAGAAAATGGGCGGATGGCTGGGCCAGTGTGCAGAGCAGTTTCCCTCTTCTAAATGTGCTGCTGTCCCTGTGCTTGAGAGTACCTGCTAAATAGCGCCTTGGGAGCCTGGGTGTTTCTCTGCTTCTCGCCAGCTGGGGACAAGCCTCTTGGGGTAAAATCTCCTGCCCCACTGCAAAAGTGAGCTCCTTGAGTGGGAACAGTCAGCGGCCCACCAGGGGGTCTGGCCCTGCTTTCCTACGGTCTTCTGATGTTGCCCACAGAGCATCAGCCGCCGCCCCACCCAGACTGGGACTCTTCCTCCTCCTGCCTAGCCCTGACAATCAAGCCTGGCCCTGGCACTCCTTTCTTCACACGCCATGTAGGCAAGAGGAAGAACCTGGCAGCTGCAGGTACAGGGACCAAAGTTGTGGACCTCAGGCAAAGCAGCGAGAAACACAGCAATCAGGTCAATCCGCAGGAATCTCTAGCCAGACTGTTAAGTTCTACGACCCCAACCTATAGCGGCCATCCTGTTGAACCAGCCGGACCAAAGCCCTGTCTCCAGTGGGCTTCAGTCTCCCCAGCAGGAGGGAAAAAACATCACACTGGTTCACCCAGAGACAGGGTAGCCAAACACACTGAGCTCCAAGGCTTTGCAGCAAACCAGCATGTCCTACTAAGATTTGAACTCAGATTGCAGAATTCAGAGATCTGAGTACTGCCCATTACACCATGGGACCTGGTATTAGCTCTCTTTCTGGACCCCTGTGACTCTCAGCTGGGTGGCTTGCACTCTGCACTTACTGCTTCCCACCAGCGGCTTCCTTTCCTTTCGACCAGACTCCAAAGAGAAACAATAGACCTTCAGTTCATTTGCAAATTTGACACCATCAACTCAGGATTAACCAAAGACTATGAATGGCTAGCCAACTACAAAAGCAGTTTCTCCTCCCTTGGTATTCACACCTCAGCTGCTAGAAGAGGGCCTCACCCTCCCTGATTGAGCTAACCTCGTTATCTCTAGTCTAAGTCTTCCCTGCACATTTATATCTGCCCCTGGACATTTCCACTGCTTGCATCCGATGAAGTGGATATTCACCCACAAAAGCTTATGCTCAAATACCTCTGTTAGTCTATAAGGTGCCACAGGACCCTTTGTTGCTTCCTTTCTCAGGACTCTCTCTCTTTCTCCATTGACTATAGTCCTGCTCCACCAGATCCGCGAGTCCTGCCCTGAGTCCTGGCATCCCCCTGCTTTGTCTCTGTTCCCTGCAGACCGCAAAAATGTCAGGGGAGGCTGCCCCTCCCATCACTCGATGGTCCCACTCATATCAGCCAGCTGCAGACTCATATGCTGGAATTTGGCCAGCTGTGGCTTGATCCAGTCAAACAGTCACACGCTGACTGGATCCCCTGCCTGGATGCTCTTGTGGAAATCCCACAGGCGATGCTGCAGGACTAGGCACCGTTTCTTTAATGTTGCTGTGTTTGCCCGACCGCTGGAACAAAGCTGCCAACCCCTCACTCACTGACCCCCACCAATCCCCCTGCTTGCCATAGAACCCTCTGATGCTTTCCTGTTCTGCCAGCACCGCCAGGCCTCACCACCCCACCCCTTTATCAAGCAAGCTCTGGATGTTCAGCTTCCAGTATCCTCTGCCCTGGGTCAGGGAATTGCCCACACTGAGCACACGGTGAGAGCTGCATTATCCGAACCGTCCATTGGCACTACCCTGCACTGGGCAGTCGACGTGCTCTCTTTCACGTAAATCCAGTCACTGCGACTCCTGGCCTGTCCCCGCAGAAAGGTGAACCCCGTCTGGGGCTGGTGTGAGCTCGGAGCAGAGGAATAGGAGACTATCGCCCACCCTCCATGGGTTTCACTATGGAGAAACACGTCCTCTAAGTCGACCTCTCTACAGACCTGTGCCAGGTAGTGCTCATTGTAAAAACATTTCCTCTGATGGTCGGGAAAACAGGTCATCAGGCCGGCTGATACACGTACAATCGCACACCAACACCAACCACCGTGCGGTGCAGAGGAAGGGAGCCAGTTCCTTCCATTGATCTTTCCTTCCACACCTTAACTGGGGACCATACACACAAAGATAGCGGTAACCAGTGCCACGGAGCACAAAGTCCACCAGTAATGCCCTCCTTAGTCAGAGCTCCACCACCTTCTGCTCTTTCACAGATGCCCCTTCCCCGGTACTGCCCTCACTCAGCTGTGCAGAGGAGCTTTCGTCCCCAGTCCCTGTCCCCCCTGGCACCGTCTCCGAGGGCCGCCCTGCCTCACTCTCATCCGGCAATATTGGGTCAACCAACAAGTCATGTGGGAAAGACAGCTCCCGTCCCTCATTGTTAAATGTCAGGTGGGCCAGCAGCCCACGCTCTGTTGCCCTGCTGGGGAGCTGAAAATCACAGACTCGCCTCAGGTAAAGGTGCCGCTGCGCTCCCAGAAAACAAGCTGTCCCTGCACGAAGAGAGATGCAATGGCCTGCCAAAGCCCAGGATTGAACCAGGGACCTTTAGTCTAATGCGCACCCAACTGAGCTACTTTGGCAACCACAGGGCACACTTTTGGCCTGCTCCTTCTCTGTCCGGTATGGTTTTGTCAGCCGTGGCACACAAAAAGGAGGTCGTCGTGAGCGGCCTATAAAAGCAGGACTCGCTTTTGCCTCCCTTGCTCAGCTTGACTTGGTTCCTCACTCCATTCCTGCCTTAGCTCTCGAGTTGACCTGGTGGCCCTAAGGTGAAAGGAGTTTGAGACCCCTGCTTTACACAGAGTAAAACAGATTGATGTGGGGTTTGGATCCCATTGGGAACTGAGTGTCTGGGTGTTGGAGATAGGTGACCTGCTGAGCGGTTTTTGGTTCAAGTCTGCAGCTTTGCGGGTGTGGACGAGACCTCGGTCTGAGTGGCAGCAGGCTAGTGTGTCTGGCTCAACAAGGCAGGGTTCTGGAGTCCCAAGCTGACAGGGAAAACGGGCTCACAGGTAAATTCAGCACGTCAGGTGACAGTCCCAACGGGGTCTCTTCGTTACAGAGAATTAACCATTTACGCTAGTTAAAACCAGCAAGTGAGCCCATGCCCCATGCTGCAGAGGAAGGCCAAACCCACCCACCCCCAGGGTTTCAGCCAATTTG
Organism: Macrochelys suwanniensis; assembly: GCA_033296515.1. Classification (NCBI taxonomy): domain Eukaryota; kingdom Metazoa; phylum Chordata; order Testudines; family Chelydridae; genus Macrochelys; species Macrochelys suwanniensis. Next base: position 71,922,264 of record CM065778.1, on the reverse strand, counting down.
GCCTGGTGGGAAATTCCTTCCCGACCCCAAATATAATGATCAGTTAGATCCTGAGCTTGCGGGCAAGACCCACCAGCCAGACACCGGGGAAAGAATTCTCTGTAGTAACTCAGGCTATGTCTACACTTCCGCGGTAAGTCGACCTCAGCAACGCAACTCCAGCTATGTGAATAAAGTAGCTGGAGTCAACAGAGCCTAGGTCGACTTACCGTGGGGTCCACACTACACTGGGTCGACGGGAGTCTAAAAATCATTCATCTTCTCAAAGAAAGATATTACTAACTTTGTTCCCACCTTTGTTCCCAGACACAAACCTTGCCAGTAAGGGCTAATTTCCCAAATGAGGCTCAAAACGTTCTGAATCCCCACCTGAACCACTGAAGAACTCTGTGCCGCTCCAGTTTATCTTCTATTCATCCCTATTCCCTCCTAAAATACTGTCCTTGGACCTTGCTAAACTTGGGCAGACAAGCAGGGTGAGGTAATATCTTTCATTGGACAAACTTCAGTTGGTGTGAGAGAGACAAACTTTCAAACCACACACAGAGACCTACAGGTGATTCAGTTCTGTGTGGCCCAAAAGCTTGTCTCTCTCACCAACTGAACTTGGCCCAATAAAAGATATTACCTCACGTACCTTGTTTCTCTGATTTCTTGGGACGGACATGCCTACAACTACTCTGGTATTCCCTCCCAGGGAGTCAGACACCCCAGAGCTGCACTGTGACACTTCCTACTTCAAGAGGGCACTCTGAAACCGCCATAGTCACCTCTGGCTCCAGTGGGCATGAGTCACCCAGCAGGAAGGAAAAGACTCGTTCTTGTACAAATGGGGACAGTGGAGCTGAGCACATTGACCTTCCAGGGTTTGCAGCAAACCAACACAGCGCCAGGGGATTCCACTGAGATCTGGACTCAGATTGCAGGATTCAGAGTCCTGACCACTACACCATAGGACGGGGTGGTGTAACCCAGAGTGGGGACTCTCTAGCCCCTATTCTAAGTGACCACGATAAGACTGGGGTTCAAGCCCCCAAGGAATCCTGGGTCCAGCCTTGTCAGGGTTACGAGGACTCTGCCACACACAAGAGTAGAAAGAGAGTCCTCGAGGTCAGGCAGGACTCTGGGTAAGGGAGTGGGGACTCAGATCCTTTCACTAGCCAATGCCACCGGGGTCGTCTATAAGCCAAGAAAGTTCCCCAGAATAGCGGGATCAGACCCCCCTTTACACTTGCACTCTTTGATTCCCTCTTTCTCCCCACCCCCGTTGCTCTCCCTCTGGGCTTTCTGCCAGCTGGAGACTGCCCTTTCTAGGCCTGCTCCTCTGGGTGTGGGTCTCTCTCCTAATTCCTAAGAACACAGCAGGAGAAAGGAGCCTTTCCAGGAAATCACCCCAGCTTCTGGGAACCCGTGTGTGGCTGTAGACACCACCAAGAATCATTTGGCTTCTGGCACACAAGGTAACGTAAAAGCTGAAGGGCCCAGACAAGGATTTGAACCCTGGCCCCACAGATTAAAAGCCTGATGCTCCATTGACTGAGCTAACCATACTTGTTAAGCACCTTTACCCCTTCCACCACAAGAACAAGCAGGCGGGCAAAAGCAAGGCAAAAAATATTTTACAGCTACTGTTAACCCACCTCCACTGGGCCCGTAGCCCTGCCAAAGAAGGAAATAGGATCGGTTTGGAATGATTTCTTCCGGACAAATCCATGCTCGCTAGTCCTAAGGACCAAATTATCCTGTAGGTGCTGACAAACTAACTGTTTAATATGGTATTCCAGCATCTTTCCAGCTATGGAAGTGAGGCTAGCTAGTCTGTATGTCCCAGGGTTTTCCTTGTGCCCTTTTTAAAGATAGGTTCTGTCTTGTTAATGGATTGGGAGATGTTCTTTTTCAGGGATCTCAGATGAGAACTGGGGCACAGCACCTAGTTTGTTAAGGACACAAAAATGGAGGCAGCAACCTCTTCTCTCCTGCTGGCAAAGAACCACAGGTACCTAAAAAACAGGGACCCACATCCCTGAATGGGCTTTAAAAAAGGCAATGGTTAAAAAATTTGGCCCCAACCGTTTCTTGTTTCCGCAGACTAGACATTTTAGCAAATTTTAGAATTCCTTCGTGCTAAACACCGTGAACCTCCCCTTTCTCCTTCATAGAGGGCTTTAACGCCCCTTATCTCACTCAGGCTCACGACTGCCCAGAGCTCGAGAATTGTCCCTGTTCCCATTGGACAGATGGGGAGGACCCTGAGGTACAGAGAAGGGAAGTCACCTACCCAAGGGCCTACACAGCAAGGCAGTGGCAGAGCCAGAAAGAGAAGCCACCAGTCCTGACTCCTGTTCTAAAGGACAGCCACAAACCCACAGAGGCAGAGATAATGCCCAGGAATCGAGATGGTGGGGACATTTCATTGAAACCATTTCTGTCAGAAAATCCCATTCACACGAAACCAATTTGTTTCTTGAAATCAGAAGAAATGGGATGAGAGTTCTTTGCAAAACTATTTTGTTGCAAAAGAAAAGCATCTCCTGTTTGTCACAGGGTGTTAAATTGTCTCGTCGCACACAAAGAGGAGACACTTAGATCTCGAAAATTACATAAGATGCTTCAGTCTGAGCTAAGTAGTTGCTGCTCTTAACAATTTCAAACTAAAAAATACAAATAAAATAGACTATTTCAGCTATTCTAGTATGTTATAATTTGATCTGAGGAAATGTGATAGGACACCTCATATTATGCACTACTCCTAGTGACACTCTCCAATGGATCCCATCTTCCACCCACCGTGAGGTAGGTAGAAGCGGATCATTATTATCCCTACTTGAAAGAGGGAGAAGCTAAGCCTGAGAAAGGAAAATTGACTGGTCTTAGGTCACAGAGACAGTCAGTAGTGGCAGAGTTGGGAATAGGACCCCAAAGCCCTGATTTTCAAACTAACCATCGGATCTTCAATTTCATAGATTGAATGACCTGAATAAAGTGCTCTGAAATGAGCTCCAGATCAACAACAGTGCACAGTAATTATTCAGCAAGTATTTAAGGAGAACTGGAAAGTTAGAGAGAATCATGAACAGCTTGGAGACAATTAATGCAGAGAAGCAGCAAAATTCGTCAAACATATAACTGGTTATGACTTATTTACTTGGTCTTAAAAGAGAACAACAAGGACATGAGTCTCCTCCCTGTCAATAACTCCCTGCTCAGCCAATCAGGGTAGAGACTGAGGATAGGAGGCTGAGGGTTCTCACCAGAGAGCCCATCGAATGGCCCAGGACACTGGTGGGCATCACTGCCCGAGCACTATTTCAGCCCCACATTTTTGGGTGGACCTCCCACAATGGGAGCTGCAGAGCTCTCCCCTGTGACACACACACACACAGAGGAGAAACTCTGGTCGAGTTTAGAAGGGGGTTCGAGCAGATGATGGAGCAAAGGCACGAGGTGGCTGAAAGGGAAAGCTCAGAGATGCAGATGAAAGCAGGATCAAAGGCCTCTGAGGGGGGATTGCTGGGTGAAGAAAATGGACAGTGGAAGCATGTGACTAAGAGAAGCAGGGAGAGGAAAAGATGGGGCAGTGAAGGAGAAATAGAGCTCAAGAACAGGTTTGCGGAGTTGGAGAATGAAGAAGGGGTACAGCAGGTGGTCACTGAAGGTGGAAGGGCAAGGAAGAAGAGAAGAGCGGCTAGTCCCATAAAAAAAGGGGAAGAGTCAATGGAGACAACACCAAATATGAGCCCCAGGAGGATACAGGATGGGTTGAAGAGGATTACAAGGGAAAATAGGAATGGAAAGGACTTGCAGCCAGAGGGAACAGGGGATAGACCAGAGAATCGCACTGTCAGCAGGAAAAGGCAGGTCTACGTGATTGGGGACTCCTTACTGAGAAGAATAGACAGGCCTGTGACCAGAGCTGATCCAGAGAACAGAAGGGTGTGCTGTCTGCCGGGTGCTAAGATACGGGATGTGGACCTGAGGTTGAAGAGGATCCTAAAGGGAGCGGGAAAGAATCCATTGATCATCCTTCACGTAGGAACAAATGACACAGCTAGATTCTCACTGGAACGAATCAAGGGAGGCTATGCCAGGCTGGGTAAGACACTTAAGGAAATTGAGGCTCAGGTGATCTTCAGTGGGATTCTGCCTGTTCCTAGAGAAGGGCAACAAAGGTGTGACAGGATTATGATGAACAAAAGATGGCTCAGGGAGTGGTGCTATAAGGAGGGCTTTGGGATGTATGGCCACTGGGAGGCATTCATGGACAGAGGACTGTTCTCTCGGGATGGACTTCACCTGAGTAGGGAGGGAAATAGACTTCTAGGATGGAGGCTGGCACAACTGATGAAGAGAGCTTTAAACTAGGAATTTTGGGGAGATGGTTGGGAGATGTCCAGATAATCTCCACGCCGGATTTTAACATTGAGAGGGAAGAAAACGAAGTAAGAAAGGATATAGCCGGGGGTAGGAGAATGGACATAAGGAGGAAGGGCAGAGTGGATACTAGTCTAATAGGTCATACTGGCAGTACAATGTCCATACCAAATTGGGTAAAGAATGTGAGTGAGGCCAAACAGCAAAAATTAAGATGTTTGTACACCAATGCGAGGAGCCTAGGTAACAAAATGGAGGAACTAGAGCTACTGGTCCAGAGTCTGTCTGGGCAAAAATCAGATTGGGGAAGAAAACTACTAGAGCCTCCCCTGGGATAGTGCTTGGGGTGTGCTATAGACCACCGGAATCTAATTTGGGTATGGATAGAGACCTCTTTAATGTTTTTAATGAAGTAAATACTAATGGGAACTGCGTGAGTATGGGAGACTTCAACTTCCCAGCTATAGACTGGAGAACAAGTGCTAGTAATAATCATAGGGCTCAGATTTTCCTAGATGTGATAGCTGATGAATTCCTTCATCAAGTACTTGCTGAACCAACAAGGGGGGATGCCATTTTAGATTTGGTTTTGGTGAGTAGTGAGGACCTTATTGAAGAAATGGTTTAGGAGACAACCTTGGCTCGAGCGATCAGGAGCTAATTCAGTTCAATCTAAATGGAAGGATAAACAAAAATAAATCTGAGACTAGGGTTTTTGATTTCAAAAGGGCTAACTTTAACAAATTAAGGAAATTAGTTAGGGAAGTGGATTGAACTAAAGAATTTATGGATCGAAAGGTGGAGGAGGCCTGGGATTATTTCAAGTTAAAGTTGCAGAAGCTATCAGAAGCCTTTATCCCAAGAAAGGGGAAAAAATTCATAGGCAGGAGTCTTAAACCAAGGTGGATCAGCAAGCATCTCAGAGAGGTGATTAAGAAAAAGCAGAAAGCATACAAGGAGTGGAAGATGGCAGGGATCAGCAAAGAAAGTTACCTTATTGAGGTCAGAGCATGTAGGGGTAAAGTGAGAGAGGCTAAAAGTCATGTAGAGACGGACCTTGCAAAGGGAATTAAAACCAACAGTAACCAGGTTTTATAGCCATATAAATAGGAAGAAAACAAAGAAAGAAGAGGTGGGACTGCTAAAAACTCAGGATGGAGTGGAGGTTAAGGATAATCTAGGCATGGCCCAATATCTAAATAAACACTTTGCCTCAGTCTTTAATGAGGCTAATGAGGAGTTTAGGGATAATGACAGCATGACAAATGGGAATAAGGATATGGAGGTAGATATTACTATATCCGAGGTAGAAGCCAAACTCTAACAGCTTAATGGGAGTAAATCGGGGGGCCCAGATAATCTTCATCCAAGAATATGAAAGGAACTGTCACATGAAATTGCAAGCCCATTAGCAAATTTTTTAAATAAATCTCTAAACTCAGAGGTTGTACCATTTGACTGGAGAATTGTTAATATAGTTCCTATTTTGAAGAAAGGGGAAAAAAGTGCCCTGGGTAACTACAGGCATGTTAGTTTGACATCTGTAGTATGCAAGATCTTGGGGAAAAATTTGAAGGAGAAAGTAGTTAAGGACCTTGAGGTCAATGGCAATTGGGACAAATTACAACATGGTTTTACAAAACCATGCCATACAAAACCATATAGATCGTACCAAACCAACCTGATCTCCTTCTTTGAGAAAGTAACAGATATTTTAGATAAAGGAACGCAGTGGATCTAATCTACCTCAATTTCAGTAAGGCATTTGATACAGTACCACATGGGGAATTATTGGTCAAATTGGAAAAGATGGGGATCAATATGAAAATTGAGAGGTGGATATGGAACTGGTTAAAGGGGAGACTACAGCGGGTCATACTGAAAGGTGAACTGTCAGATTGGAGGGAGGTTACTAGGGAGCAGTTTTGAGACCAATCTTATTTAATCTTTTTATTACTGGCCTCAGCACCAAAAGTGGGAGTGTGCTAATAAAGTTTGCGGATGACACAAAGTTGGGAGGTATTACCAATTCAGAAAAGGATCGGGATATCATACAGGAAGATCTGGATGACCTTGTAAACTGGAGTAATAGTAATAGAATGAAATTTAATAGTGAGAAGTGTAAAGTTATGCATTTAGGGATTAATAACAAGAATTTTAGTTATAAGCTAGGGACGAATCAGTTGGAAGTAACGGAAGAGGAGAAGGCCCTCGGAGTCCTGGTTGATCACAGGATGACTATGAGTTGCCAATGTGATATGGCCATGAAAAAAGCTAATGCGGTCTTGGGATGCATTAAGCGAAGTATTTCCAGTAGCGATAAGGAGGTGTTACTACCGTTATGCAAGGCATTGGTGAGACCTCATTTGGAATACTGTTTGCAGTTCTGGTCTCCCATGTTTAAGAAGGATGAATTCAAACTGGAACAGGTACAAAGAAGGGCCACTAGGATAATCCGAGGAATGGAAAACCTGTCGTATGAAGGGAGACTCGAGCTTGGTTTGTTTACCTTAACCAAAAGAAAGCTGAGGGGAGATATGATTGCTCTCTTTAAATATATCAGAGGGATAAATACCAGGGATGGAGAGGAATTATTTCAGCTCAGTACCAATGTGGACACAAGAAGAAATGGATATAAACTGGACATCAGGGTGTGGAACAGCCTTCCAAGGGAAGCAGTGGGGGCAAAAGACCTATCTGGTTTCAAGGTTAAGCTAGATAAGTTTATGGAGGGGATAGTTTGATGGGATAACATGATCTTGGCAATTAATTGACCTTTGACTATCAGTGGTAAATAGGCCCAATGGTCAGTGATGAGATGTTAGAAATTACTACAGAGAACCTTTTTTCTGGCTGTCTGGTTGGTGAGTCTTGCCCACATGCTTAGGGTTCAGCTGATCTCCATATTTGGGGTCGGGAAGGAATTTTCCTCCAGGGTAGATTGGCAGAGGCCCTGGATGTTTTTCGCCTTCCTCTGCAGCATGGGGCACGGGTCACTTACTGGAGGATTCTCTGCATCTTGAAGTCTTTAAACCAGGCCTGCACAACATGATGCCCGGGTGGGCTCACTGTGTGGCCTGCGGGAGGGCGGGGGGTGAGTAGGTGGGCTCACTGTGCGGCCCAAAATCTGGGACTGTGTCCGTTGGTCCTTTTTGCTGCTTGTCTCTGGGCTGGGGATTGTCCCAATGCTGCAAAGAGGGTGTTCCCAAAGGAAGGTGCTTGCTTCTAACCCCTGAGGCCGTCAGTATGTCTGCTCTTCTGTAGTCAGCCCACTGGACAAGTTTGATTGTCCTTGGTCTGGTTCCCATCCCCTCTCCAAGGGTTGCAGCTGTCTGGAGGTGCCTGCCTTCCACGCCTTCCTCATTCACACCTCATTCATTCAACAGGGCAATTGAATACAAAGTGGGGGGAAGATCCTATTCTACTTCTAGCAAAAAGACATTTTTCTTTTACCTTAATTATACTACCTTAGGGGCCTGCTATAACATATTACCAAGGTTCAATACAAAGTCATATAAAAGTTATACAAAATGCATAATGCAGAGATTTATCTACAACTGCATTGATTGACTGTTGTGTGCAGTAATATAGTGAGCCCTGGGGGGTGAAGAGGGACCGAGCAGGGAGGGGGCGTGTCCTATTTCACTGCTGTGATCTGGTCACCCTATGCACGCTGTTTCTTTCCCCCTCTACAGGTTTCCACACCCCAGCGCTGGGGAAGGAGGGCTTGTTTCCACGGGGCGGGCGGCGCTGGGGGGCGGGGGGTCCACGGGGCAGGGGGGTTTTGGCCCTCAGCTGTTTTCTTTGGAGTAATATGGCCCTCTCCGCTTTATGAATTGTGCAGGCCTGCTTTAAACCATGATTTGAGGACTTCAATAGCTGAGACATAGGTGAGGGGATTATTCCAGAAGTGGATGAGTGAAATTCTGTAGCCTGCATTGTGCAGGAGGTCAGACTAGATGATCATAATGATCACTTCTGACCTTAAAGTCTATGAGTCTATAAGACTCATTTGAGTAGTCTTCCAAAAGATGTGCTGGCACAGAGGATCCTGTATTCAATTTCTGTGTCAATGCTGGCTGTTTGGTAGAAATGCCTGCCCAGGTATGGAAAATGGTCCACATTTTCCAGGGGTTCTCCGCTGATGGCGATTTGTAGATTAGGAAGAGTAGTTTGTGCAGGTGAGGGCTGGTAGAGTACCTTGGTTTTCCCGATGTTGAGAGAGAGACCAAGGCTGTGATAGCCATCTGCAGAAAGATTTAGGGGCTTTGCAGGTCGGCCTCTGTGTGTGCAAGAATGGCAATGTGATCTGAATACTGAAGGTTAGTGATGCCAATTCTCGTGATCTTAGAGTTTGTCTGGAGGAGATGGCGATTGAGGAGTTGACCATCCATACGACACTCAATCCCGATTCTGTCATGAAGGCTGTCATGGATGAGAATCAGGGTCATGGCAAGGTAAATGGAGAAGAGTGTTGGAGCAGTGACACAGACCTGCTTGACACTGGTGCAAACAGTGAATGATTCGGTCTCTGAGCTGTTGCTCAAAATGGTGGCAGTCATCCCATCATGGAGTAGTCTGATGATAGAAATGAATTTCTGTGGACAGACACAACAGCTTCCATAGGGCATCATGACTGATAGAGTCAAAGGCTTTGGTTAGGTCGATGAATGCCATGAACAGTTCCTGGTGTTGCTCTCTGCACTTCTCCTGAATCTGTCGTGCCACGAAGATCATGTCAATTGTGGCTCGGGATGGCCTGAAGCCACACTGTGATTCAGGGAGGAGTTCCTCAGCAAGGGGGAGGAGGTGGTTTTGTAGGATCTGGGGAAGAATCTTCCCTGCGATGGAGAGGAGAGCTATACCGCTTTAGTTCCTGACAACGATTTGTCCCCTTTCTTGTATATGGGCTTGTCTTCACTACCCGCCGGATCGGCGGGTAGCAATCGATCTATCGGGGATCGATTTATCACGTCTCGTTTAGACGTGATTAATCGATCCCCGAACGTGCTCCCCGTCGACTCCGGAAATCCACCTCAGTGAAAGGCAGAAGCGGAGTCGACGGGGGAGCGGCAGCAATCGACTCGCTGCCGTCCTCACGGCCAGGTAAGTCGATCTACGATACGCCGACTTCAGCTACGCTATTCACGTAGCTGAAGTTGCGTATCGTAGATCTACCCCCACCCCCCTCTAGTGTAGCCCAGGGCTAAGATAATAATGTTGGCATTCTTAAAGTCAGGTGGAATTTCTTTGCAGGTCCAGATTTTTGGAGGAGTTGGCAAAGTTTGTGCTGAAGCATTGTTCCACCATCCTTCTGGGCCTGAAGCCCTGTGATTTTTGTTTGGGTCATGGCATGCTGGACTTCCTCAGAAGATAGGGGGATCAGCAAGGTGTTCCATTGCTGAGCGTTGTGGAATAAACTCGATGGTGTCTTCAGAGACCCGTGGATTCGTGGTTTAGTAGGCTCTCAAAATGCTCCTTCCAGCATTGTTTAATGGCTGCATTGTGCTTGAGGAGGGTGGAGCCATCCGTAAGGGGGTTGGGCCTTCGGAGCGTGGCCCATATATAGTTTTGGTTGCTTGAAAGAAGCTCTTCGTGTCATCCTGGTCTACAAAACCCTGGATCTCAGAGGCCTTCTCTTGCCACCACTTGTTTTTGATGTCACGTAGCCTCCTTTGGACTTTGGCTTTAAGCAGGTGATAGGCCTCATGTTTTCGTTTGTTAGAGGAATCATTTTGCCAGTTACAAAATGAATTTCTTTTCTGTGAATTAATGCTAGGATTTCCTTGTGGTTTTTGTCAAACCAGTCTTGGTGCCGATGAGTGGAATACCCTATGGTTTCAGCACATGCATTGTGAATGGTGTTTTTCAGTTGATCCCAGTGCTCTTGAATGTCAATGATGTTGTCCGGCAGGTTAGAGAGTTTCTGAGACTGATGTTGCTGGAAATCTCGCAGCTGGCTTGGTCCCGAAGTGCTTTGATGTTGTACTGCTTTCGCTTAGTCCTTGGGTGTTTGCGGTGTCGTGGAGTGAGCTGGAGGTACATGACTGATCTTACTAATCCATGGTCTGTCCAGCAGTGATCGATACCTTTCATAGCTAGTGTTATACGGACGTTGGTATAGTCTCGGGCTCTGACTATAACATCGTCAAGGAGGTGCCAATGTTTGGACTGAAGATGTTTCCAGGTGGTCTTAAATTTGTTACTCTGCCTAAAGATGGTATTTGAGATGAGCAGGTCATGCTCCACACCTTTGCTGAGGACAATGCCATTGGGGTTTACATTTCCCACCCCTTCTTTGCCCATTGTGCCTCTCCAGAGTTGGGAATCCCGTCCGTCTCTGGCATTGAAATCTCCCAGGAGGATGAGTTTGTCTGCCTTAGATGTGGTTGTGAGGACTGCATCAAGAGTTCTATAAAACTGCTCCTAATTGTCCCGTGAATGCATCTCTCTACGGGTGGCTTTCCTTTCCAAACGAAGGTGTAGCCACCTCCTTCTGCTTTTATCTGACCCTCTTCAGCCCGGTGGGTCTCACTAAGAGCTGCAATGTCAATGTTGAGCCTTGCCAGTTCTCTGGCAATTATGGCAGTTCTTCTTTCTGGGCATTTACTGTGCTGAGAGTCCATAAGGGTGCGGACATTCCAGGTGACGAAATTCATTGTCTTCTATCACTCGTTTCGGCTGTGGAGTTGAGTGATGCCACTGGGTACGGCCATCCCATCGGAAGAGTGTGAGACAGCCTATGTTTGGGGCACCTTTTCTAGCCCCCTCCCTATCTGGGGTGAGCAGAGGGGATCCCGAAAAGCCTGCTCAGTCACAGCTGCTACTGCCGAAATGCTCTTCTGTCTCAATCAAGCACAAAACGACCATCACACAGCTCCCGACTGCATGCAGATTTGTGACAGATGTGACAGACCCAGACAAGTGGGGTACAGAAGTCTGATAGAAGGCAAATATACTGGCCATTGGATGAATAGTTTTCTGTTCCCTGAGTGACCAGAGCAGGGGCTGCACTAGAACAAGCAGGAACTTTCTGGAACCAATTTAAGGCAGGCAGGCTAATTAGGACACCTGGAGCCAATTAAGAAGAACCTGCTAGAATCAATTAAGACAGGCAGGCTAATCAGGGCACCTGGGTTTAAAAAGGAGCTCCCTTCAGTTTGTGGTGTTGCGTGCGAGGAGCTGGGAGCAAGAGGCACACAAGGAGTTGAGCGTGAGAAGAGTTGAAGGACTGAGGAGTACAAGCATCAGCAGACCATCAGGAGGAAGGTCCTTCAGTAAGCATAAAAAAGGCGTTGGGCGGAGGCCGTGGGGAAGTAGCCCAGGGAGTTGTAGCTGTAACGCAGCTGTTACAGGAAACCCTATAGGCAACTGCAATCCCCAGGGCCCTGGGCTGGAACCCGGAGTAGAGGGCGGGCTCGGGTTCCCCCCAAACCTCCCAACTCCTGATCAGACACAGGAGGAATTTGACTGTGGGTTCTACCAGAGGGGAAGATCTCTGAAGCAATCAAAATCCGCCAATAAGCGCAGGACTCACCAAGGTAGAGGAGGAACTTTGTCACACAGATCACAGATCCTGTCTTCTCCACCACTCGTCTGTCGCCATAGAACTTTGTGCGGGTGTGAACCCTTTGGCAGAGGACTGTCACACGAAACTTGACAAGAGGAAAACCCTCATCCGCCTTCACAGCCACAGAGTACTAGAAGGTCCTCTATATGCGCCCGATCCACCATTGGGGTCTTATGGAGTTTGGACCACGGTTAGTCAGGAGCCTCGCCTCAGGCCTGCTCACCAAGGGGGACCCTATGAGGAGTATAAAAGCTCCGGACAATATAGCGCTGACGGTCTTTATCAAACACAAGCCTCCCCACCACGACAAGGTGGGGTCCATCAGAGAGGTATCAATAAGGAGAACAACATTTCATTACCCCGCTCCCCGCCACACTCAATACTACAGTGAACTGAAACCCAGAAACAGCCAAAATGTCATTTTGGGAAATCAGTTACATTTACTGAGCACCCAGGTAGCATAGACAGGTCCATGCAAATACAGTCTGCTCCTGAAGTCCTTTCCGCCCAGATTGTCACTAGATGTTGGGTCTGCTTCCAATAATATTAATAACTATTAAACTGCCCTTTACCATTGTCATAAATCTAGGGGGAAGGGTAGCAACCTTTATGTCTGCAGTAGCATAAAATCCCTCCTTGGCAGCTGTACTTAGCATCCACCAGCAGCCAGCTTTCCGCTCCCCCCCCCCCCGCAGCTCCTCCCACCTGCCTGGTGCCCCCACCAATGGACACCTCCCAGACCCTGGGGAGCAAGTGTTTCCCCTTGAGCAGCAGTGACACCCGGTGGCCAGTCGTGGTAATGCACAGACTCTTTCCCCTGGAGCAGCAGCGACGCCCGGTGGCCCGTCGTGGTAAGGCACAAAGAGTGTTTCCCAAGGAGGAGGAGTAACAAGCTGTGGCCAGCAGGGGCAGTGCCAGACTCTACCCCAGGGATCTCAAACTCAAATCACCACGAGGGCCACATGAGAACTAGTAAATTGGCCCGAGGCCGCATCACTGAAACCTTTTCATAAAATGATACAAAAGTGTGATCAAACATGAAAAAAAGAAGCATAATATAGTATTCTAGCAAAAGTCGGTGTATTAACTTTTTAAAAACTGTAATGCAAAGAGGGGTTTCAATAAAATATAAACACTCGGTAATGTTTGGAGCTTGGCTGCCAGTGGAGTTGGCGCCTATGGCGGGCCGCAGGAAATAACTCTGCTGGCCGCATATGGCCCGCGGGCCGCGTGTTTGAGACCCCTTCTCTACCCAGTGGCGGGGGGCTGAGGTGGAGTAGACAGAAGATTGGGGGAGCTGTGCCCCCCCCCCATGAATCCCTGCTGCTCTCTGTGCTCCCATCCCCTGCACTTTCTCAGTGAAATGTAAGCCCCGCCTCCTCCCCTACAAGGCCCCGCCCCCTGCCAAAGTCAGAGGCCAGTGCTGTGCCCAATTGCATTGCCCTGCCTGCTGGCTAGTCAGGGTTATCCAGTCTGTGCGTCCCATAGAAGAGCAGGAACAGGGCTAGAGGAGAGCCACTCAACAGTTTTTGTTTCTCTGATGAAAACTGGCCCAGTCCCCGCCTCAAACCAACCTTGTCACAAATAAGTCTCTGGGGCAGCCCCGCTTCCTGGGAGAAGGAGAAACAGAGACAACAGCAGCTGCTCCCGTTAGCTGGAGTTGGAAGGCAGGTGAGAGAGGCCATCCCAAAAACAAGCCAGGAGAGTGACAGGGCAGCACTCCCACTGGGTTGGTTAATATTTGATGATGCTGATGCCACTCCTCCTGCCTGGAAGTGCACAGTGCCTCCGTGAGGTGGGGAAATGAACTGCACCCCACTGGGAACCAGAGGCGCACAGGGCTGCACTGACTTGGCCAAAGCCCCCCAGCGTATTGGAGGATCCAGAATTTTGTGTTCAAACATCTCCCAGCTTCCTTGAAACTAAGACCAAGGTTTCTTTGCAATATACAGGCAGAAAACAGCTTTTTCACCCCCGGTGGGGCTTGGACCCACAATCTCTGGCTTAGAAAGCCAATGCCTTCATAGAATCATAGAACATCAGGGTTGGAAGGGACCTTAGGAGATCATCTAGTCTAACCCCCTGCTCAAAGCAGGACCAGTCACTAAATGGCCCCCTCAAGAATTGATCTCACAACCCTGGGTTTAGCAGGCCAATGCTCAAACCACTGACCTATCCCTCCCCTTATTAGCCCACTGAAGTGGAAGCAAATGAAACACAGAAATTCCCTCTCATAAATGCACATTCCTCACATTCACTTGGAAGCCAAATACCCCTTTATGCACTTACAGAAATGTTGGCATCCCCTGTCACCGAGACAACTGGGCAGGTTGTTGACAGAGCTGAGCCCCACCTTTCTGCAGCCATCTTTAGAGAAGAACCCCATCCTAGAGTCCCAGCTCCCTCCGTCAGCACCTCCCCGTCTGTGGCTCTGAGGGGCAGTAGGATGATTGGGGGGTGAATCCAGGGCTGGAAGGGGGGTCAGGTCAGCCTGTGAGGAGTAACCAGGTGGGGCAGACCCAGGGTGAGGCTGTGGGCTGCTGGTCTGTCGTTGGCATCAGAGCTCTAGATCAAAGCTGCACAGTGACCTGACACCCAGGGTTACAAGGCCATTCATAGTGACCCCCTTAATGGCCTCGTGAACCCCAAACCCTTGTTACTAAGGGCACTTAGGAGGCTCTGTCCCTTAATCACTTCTGGGAGCTCCCGAGCAGCCACGGCAGAGACTCGGCTTTAATCTAAGTGTAAAATCTGACAGCCACACGGAGCTCCCTAGCGTCCCGAGAGCCTCCTAGGTGCTCTCCCGCAGCAGCCTCCTGCCGGTGTGGGTGGGAAAAGGGGACGAGGACGCACTGCTGCCTCAGGCTACGACAGGAGCCCTCACCATGCCTGGGCCTGTCTCTTGCCTTGAGCCCAGGCAGCCAGAGTGGCCGGGGAGCTCCCTGGCAGGCCACCGCCTCAGCCACCTCTTTCCTCATGGCCTAGGCTCTTGGCGCTCTGCTGGTCGCCACCTCAGGTTGAAGGCCCAGAGCATAAAGAAAGAAGCACATGCCGAGCAGAGGATGGTTTTGATCTATCAACCTTTGCTTTATAGGCCAGCACGCGTCCCCTCTTCTCTGCTGCCTCTTCACCTACCGTGTCCAATACCCAGCCTCCAGCATCCGGATCGTGTGAGCTCTAGCGCTGGCAGGCAGATGCGCCGGCTGGGAGGCAGCAGCCTTGGTAACAGCAGACTTGTATCTCTGTGGCGCAATAGGTCAGTGCGTTCGGCTATTAATTGAGGGGCTGGTGGTTTGAGCCCACCCAAGGACTGTGGTAACCCCATGCTATTTCCTCACCCCTGAAGGGCCCCTTTTGCTGCCTCAACACCATCCCTCTTGGCCTCACTGCTCCCAGCTGGAGGCCCGAAGAGTGCACTGGATGCGACTCAGAAACCCATCTCCCAGCAGCCATGCCGGGAGCTCGGGCTTAATCTTCAAGGCCGGGCGTAAAACCTTCAGCCGGGCACGTTTCGCTCCCTTCCCGCCTCCGCCCAAGTGGCAAGGGAGAAATGGACGAGACTCGCCGGCTCGAAGACGCCTCCCTCCCGCTTCCCTGTGGGCTGCACAAAGCTCTTGGCCTGCTTCATGCCTCGTCAGGGAAGCGCGGCCATGCTGCCCACGCCTGAGTCACGTCCGCAGCCTGGCCCGCCCCGGCAGATGGAGCAGAGCCACGCGAGTCAATGGCAGGTCGAGTCGGGGCCCCGTAACCTGACCTCCCGGTGCTCCGGTTCTGGGGTGGCTGGGGCCACGCAGCCCACTCTGGGGCTGGGAGGGGGCTGGGGCACTAGGCTGGGGCGGGAGCTGGGCTGATGTATTCTGGACCCTTAACTGCATAGCTACCTCTCTCTGGGGGTGAAAAATCCACCCTCCTAACCAATGTAGTTCAGCTGAGCGAAGCCCTGGCGTAGATAGCGCTAGATGGGTGGAAGAATTCTTCTGTCAACCTGACTACTCCAGTGATGGGAAACACCTCCCATCGCCGCAGTGACTGTCTGCTGCAAAGTGCTACAGCAGGTGTGAGCGTAGAGAGCCTAAGGGCAGGTGCACACTATGGGGCTAAAGCGAACAGACCCTTTCCCCTGGAGCAGCAGCGACACCCAGTGGCCAGTCAGGGAAATGCAGAGACTCTTTCCCCTGGAGCAGCAGCGACACCCACTGGCCAGTCCGGGTAATGTACAGACTCTTTCCCAGGAGCAGCAGCACTGCCCTCTCCCCAACCACCCCACTTTCATTGCAGGGGCAGCCTCACCCAGTTAGTGAGCTTGTGTCCCTGGGATTTCCTCTCTCCTACCCTGAGCCCCCACCCCCAGACTCCATAGGGTTTGCAGGTGGGTTGCCTTGGGGGTTGGGTTCAGGGGAAGATGAGAGGGTTTTGCGAGGGAGGGACCTGGGGGGTTACAGGTGGGGGGTCTTGGGAGCAACCATGGAGGTGAAGACGGCCACTCACATGTTCCCAGAATGCCCAGGGAGACAGGGCGGGGGAGGTAACAACTGTTATTGGAACAACGTCTCCTGGGGAGAGAGACAATTTTTGACCCCGGCAGGGCTCTTTTTTAGGGCTGGGAAAGGTGCTCAGAGCGTCACAGCTAAATACAAGGTGGAGCCCTCTGCCCAGAACACCAGCCATTCCAGTGCTTCTGGGAACAGCGTCAGCCCGACCCCACCTGCCTATTACCAGTCCTAGTGCCTAACCCAGAGGTGGCTGGCTCCATCTTAGCGCCAGGCCTCCAGTGGTCACCGCTCTGATGGGGGGGTTCACAGAGGGCACTGCCACGCCTCGGCACTGGGGGCACTGCCACAATGGAAGTTGGGGGAGGCGAGTCACACAGGCCACTGCCCTAAGTGGCCACCAGAGATCACCCAGCATGCACTGTCTCAACTGCCAGGGGTCACTACTGCAATGGTGGGGTGGGAATACATGCCAGGCACTGCCACGCCTGGGCACCAGGGGAAGGCACTGCTTCAACGGGTGATGCTACACATAGGCCAGTGCCCCAGCAGGCCGAGGGGGTCTCTGCCGCAGTGGTGGGGTTGACACAGGCCAGTGCCCTAAGTGGCCACCAGAGACCACACGGCATATTCCGCTGCGCCACTCTGCTGGCTTTTCACCCACAACACCCGGCACCCAGGTGGAGTGGGGGAGGGCCTGAAGTGGAACAGGGTGTGACGTTTCACTCCATATGTTTTATGGAAATATGCTTATAAGTGTGAATATGATGTAACTGGAATATGCTTTATGCAAAAGGTCTGTTGTAAGGTCTCATCACAAAGCTTATTACCTACTGAATCTATTCCTCCTATTTGTATGTATGTATCAATCTTGTATCTAAAGCTAGAAATATGAAATATAATGCTGAAGTCCTATTGTAATTATGCAAAATGTGGGCCATTAATGGTGGTATGGAAGATTGATGGCTCCTAGCTACTAGGACAATTGGTTGTAAATGGTGTGTTTACTTGCAAACCTTCCTGGGTGCGTGTGGGCCAGCCCTGGAAGAATGGAGGCTGGGGTCCCACAGGACATGTGAACATGTCACCTGATACTGGAATCCATCTTTAAGCTGGTTCTTTTCCATTTAGAAGGGGGGGTGGGAACTCAGAGAGACAAAAGATTCCCGCCTTACGCCAAAGATATAAAAGGGGGTGGAACCGAACAAAGTGGGCTGCAAGTCATGAGAACACCCCAAGTTTCCACCCAAGATGTCTGCTGGAACTAACGAGGACTGTACCGGGGAAAGGATTGGGCCCAGTCTAGGAAGGAGTTTAGCCTGTGAAAGAAGCTTATTGGAACATCTCTAAAGGTGAGATTGACCTGTATAGTGTTTCTTAATGTATTAGGCTTAGACTTGTGTGTTTTGTTTTATTTTCCTTCGTAACTTACTTTGTTCTGTCGGTTATTACTTGAAACCACTTAAATCCTACTTTTTATCCTTAATAAAATCACTTTTGTTTATTAACAAACACAGAGGAAGTGATTAATATCTGGGGGAGGAAACAGCTGTGCATATCTCTCTATTTGAGGGTGGACAATTTATGAGTTTACCCTGTATAAGCTTTATACTGAGGAAAATGGATTTATTTGGATCCCATTGGGAACTGGGTGTCTGGTAGGGTGACCAGACAGCAAGTGTGGAAAATCGGGACAGGGGGTGGGGGGTAATAGGAGCCTATATAGTTAAAAGATCCAAAAATTGGGACTGTCCCTATAAAATTGGGACATCTGGTCACCCTAGTGTCTGGAGATAGGTGACCTGCTAAATGGGTTTTTTTTTTTGCTGGGGGGGGGGGTGGGCGCGGCACTCCGTTGTTGTTTTTCTTTGTGCTTGGGGCGGCACAATAGTTAGAGCCGGCCCTGGGCAGGAGCCGCGGATGTGGTAGAGCAGGACTATGGTCGATGGAGGAGGAGAGAGAGTCCTGCGAGAGGAAGCCACTGGTGGGAAGCAATAAGTGCAGAGTCAAACCACCCAGCTGAGAGTCACAGGGGTCCAGAAAAGGAAGCAGCTGCAGGTCCCATGGTGTAATGGGCAATGCTCAGGACTCTGAATCCTGTGATCTGAATTCAAATCTCAGTGGGACCTCCTGGAGGTATGTTAGTTTGCTGCAGACCCTTGGAGCTCAATGTGCTTGGCTACCCTATCTCTGGGTGAACCAATGTGGTGCTTTTTCCCTCCTGCTGGGTGACTGATGCCCACTGCAGACAGGGCTTTGGTCCAGCTGGTTCAACAGGATATTGGCTATAGGTTGGGGTCCTAGAATTTAACGGTCCGTCTAGAACAGGAATGGAAAAGGCTAGACTGGAAGCACCTAGGGCTCAGTCCCTAACCTTTGTGATGCCCAAATCCCAACCCCCGACTCCTTCCTGGGGCTCTAGCTGAAGCCAGAACATTGTCCTGAGCCGCCAAGGAGAGTTTTCAGCCCTGAAGAGAGCAGGACTTTCAGCACAAAGGAAAAACTGTACAAGCACAACCCCAAGGAACTCAAACTCTTAATTGCTTGATCCCAAGACAGACACCTTATCCATTAGGCCACGCCATCAGAGCATAAAAGCACCTCCAAGTACTTCTTTGGAAAAGGTGGACACAGTGTTTCTCAGGTCAGCTACTGAGCTGGAAGAGACTCTCTGGGCACAAGAAGTTGAGTTCCCAGTGAGATGTGAGATTTAATTCTATGGAGCCAGGTGCAGGACTTTGGCAGGGAGGCTTAGGCATGGGGGATTGGGGTGCAGCGGATGGGCCAGCTGTCTAGGTGCGGAGATTTAGTCGCACTGAGATGCAGGAGGAAGGAGGAGGAGGAATCCAGCTGATAGGCAGTGGTTGTGGAGAAAAAGAGGAGAGGTTGCAGGGAATTTTTTCCCCCTGCTTATGTCTGCCCCCTTGCTCTTGGGGTGGAAGGGGTAGAGGTTTTCAGCACACCTGAGTAGCTCAGTCAGTAACGCACCAGGCTCTTAATCTGAGGTTTCTGGGCTCAAGCCCCTGTTGGCACAGTTAGGTTTTAGATTGTCTTGAGCGCCCAGAGTTAAATGATTCCTGGTGGTGTCCAGAGCCATGTGTGGGAAAGGGAGGCTGAGATATTTGGCACCCTGCTCTGTGGCAGGGATCCTGGTAGCTCAAACTCAGGGCTGGAAAGGGCCCCTGATTTAGGGGGTGACTGCAGGGTTTCCAACGCTTAGATATCTCAGACAATCTCTCTCTCCCAAAGCCTGAGGCTTGTGGACCCAGAGAAGGCTGCTGTTCTCAGAGGTGCTGACTTTGAGAGTTCTGGTGGGTGCTTGATCCCTGCCCCTGTTCCCCCTGTCCCATCTCAATCTGCCCTGAACCTTCCTCTGCCAATGCCTCCCACACACCCCTGAAGGGCTGGTGGCGGCAGGAGGTGCTGAAGAGGAGGAGATTGTCAGCAAGGCCTGCTGGCGACAGGAGGAGCTCGCTGCCAATGGGAACTGAGGACCTATTTTATTTTCTGTAGGTGCTGCAGGCCCATAGCACCCATGGATTCGCTGACTCGCCTCCGTTAACACTAGAAAGAGGAGCAGGATTATGGGTGATCTATGGTGAGTGGCAGAGGTTTCAGGTGCTGAGAGTTTGCCTGAGGGACACAACCTGAGGTAGTGTCCCAGTCATCTCTATGAAAGGAGCAGAACAGGATTGACTTGGGGTGGGGAGAGAATTGAGAGTGTCTCAGGGGTTTGTAGTGCGGTATTGCGTGTGTTAGAGACTGGCTAAAACACAGGCCTAGCTGTGAGCAGGATTTGAACCTGCATAGGGGAACCCTATTGGATTTCAAGTCTAACACCTTAACCACTCAGCCATCACAGCTGTGATGCCCAGGATGCTTAAATGCCATAGAAACTGGTAAATTATCACAGTGCCCAGGCTTGAAGTCATCTGAAATACAGAATTCACACAGCAAACCCGGCTCCCAAAGCACAGGGGGGATTTCCGGTTTGTTCTCTTTGCTTAGCCATGTGCAGTAGCACAGAGAGCGCTTTTAAAAGTCTCCCCCCCACAGAGCGGGAATGGGAAATGATTCTTAGCTTGAAGCTTGAGGTGAATGAGGATGTCTGGACCACAGGGCCAGGGACCGACCCTTGCTAGAGAAACCAGTGACACACGGAACCAGGCTAAGGACTATGTTTCCTGGAGTCAATAGTTGGAATAGCAGCAGTATTGTGCAGAAAAAGGTCTCACAAGCGGAGTTAGCACATTGGTGGTTTGGTAGCAGAAGTCACAGATACAGCGTCGGAGGTCTAGCTTTGGTTTTTGGCCAACAGAGGGATGAGTTTTATTGTCTCCAAATTTCAGTGGAAAAATTCAGACCTGAACTGTGTGTGGTGGGGGTTTCTCTGGTTTTCATTTGGTTTGGTTTGGGTTTCTCATCTGAAATCTCCTTGATAATTTGTCTGGGAGAATTGTGTGGACAAGGCCAAGGAGGAGTTAGCACAATTACAAATCTACATGGGAGTGGGGGGGTCTTTTAGTGCCGGGGGAGGGGTGGAGATTTCCATGCAGGGGAGTTTAGGAGATAAATCAGAGGCTTTTGCTCCAGCAGAGGCAGAGGCTTTGCAGTTTCATTTTTACCAAGTGACACACCCTCCCCAGACACAGACACACACACACACACATTGCTCCCCTGCTGCTCCAGCTCAAACCCCACTCTCACCCCCACCATGTGACCTACAACTTCCTGCTGACAAAGCCCTTATATATCAAAGACAAAATCCACTAGTCTGCCCCTTCTCCCAGCTGAGCTGTCCCCCCACAAAGCCCAGGACAACCCAGACCTAGACATGCTGGCGGCTCGGGCTTAATCCTCAAGGCCGAGCACAAAACCTTCAGCTGGGCACGTTTCGTTCCCTTCCTGCCTCCGCCCAAGCGCAAGGGAGAAAGGGGTGAGACACACCGGCTCGAAGACTGCCTCCCTCCCACTTCTCTGTAGGCTGCTGTGATGTTATTAATATGAACTGGGACCGTATAGATCATTGTTGCCACCGCTGTTATATTTGCAGCAAGTATTGCACAAAGGTTGATGTGTGAGGTGTCTATGACAAGGCTAGGATTTGCTGGTTATAATTATGCTAGCTGTATGTGTGTACCATTTTTCTATTTAAAGTTATGAATATGGACTGTGTACTTGTATCTCAAATATATTTGATTCCAAGTAGCCTCAGTGATGCGTTTGGTCAGCTACTTGAGAAAGGACAATTCTCAGTAAGTGCCCAATCAAGAAACACGTAACTGACAATGGACTTTGGGAGATGCCAGTCCACATCTGAGCTTTCCTGGGAACGCTCAAACTAACATCTAAACAACGGTGTCGGCCTGCAAACTGAGTCATGCATGGACATGTGACATGCCCATGTGACTCCAGACTCCATCTTGCTGCTGTGATTTTCCGCAGTAAGAACGGAGGCGTGTCCTTCCACAGGCAGAAAATATAAAAGGCCCTGGAAACCCCTCCACTTTGTCTTCAGTCCTGCTTCTGACCTCTGGAGGGACTTTGCTAAAGGACTGAATGACCCATCCCAGCCGTGGATGTACTCCAGAGAATTGATTTGAACCTGCAGTTTAGTCCATCACTGTGACAAGTCTGAACCAAGAACTTTGCCATTACTGTAAGTAATTGATTCCATTTAACCTATTTTAGCTCTTTTTTCTTTTATGAATAAACCTTAAGATTTTAGTTTCTAAGGGATTGGCATCAGCGTGATTTGTGGATAAGATCTGACTTGTATATTGACCTGGGTCTGGTGGTGATACTGGGAAACTGGAGTGTCTAAGGAAATTGCTTGTGTGACTTATGGTTAGCGAATGGGGTAAAACCAAAGTCCTCTCTCTTTGGCTGGTTTGCTGTGCCTTTAGAGTAAAGGAAACCCAGCCTTGCGCTATAACTGCCCTGCTCTAAGCAATTTGCCCTGAATTGATACTCTCAGAAGTGTCCCAACAAAGGCATCATCGTTAAAGCTGCGCAAAACTCTTGGCCTACCCCATGCCTCGTCAGGGAAGCGAGGCCATTCTGCCCACGCCTGAGTCATGCCCGCAGCCTGGCCCGCCCCGGCTGATGGAGCAGAGCCACGCGAGTCAATGGCAGGTCGAGTCGGGGCCCTGTAACCCGACCTCCTGGCACTCTGGGGCTGGGAGGGAGGCTGGGGACGCGATGGGGCTGGGGGCACTAGGCTGGGGCAGGAGCTGGCCGCTGCGGTGGTTGGGGGCTCTGGGCTCCAGCGGGGTTTGCGGAAGGGGCGGGGCCTTGGGTGGAAGGGGGAGGGCAGGGGGGGTCAGTCTCCCCCAGCTGGTGGTTCACGCCCCGCCCATGGTGTTGCAATTAACGAGGCTGCCCATTCTGCACTTGTAGCGAGGTTCCCCCGCTAAGTGGGGGGGCTGCAGGAGATGGGCAGGTGACAGCAGGGGAAGGGGGACACAGGAGCGCTCAGCAGCAGGGTGAAGGACAATGCAGTGGCGACAATGCAGTGGAGCCGGCAGCGACACAGAGTGAACAGGGCAAACTGAGAGCCAGGTGAGGGCGTGGCAGCAGCAGAAGCTGAGGTATCGCTCAATGCCTCCCTCCCCCACCCCGGGGTCTTTGCTGCCCAAGGGGAGTGGGGTTCTGAATCATAAATATAAAGGGAAGGGGGAGAGGGTCGGATGCAGTGCTATAAAATCCTCTTACCAGTAAAGGGTTAAGAAATGCAGGTAGCCAGACTGACACCTGACCTGGCTGGCATCTGACCAATAAGAGGACAAGATACTTTCAAATCTTGGGAGGGGGGAAGGTGTGTGTGGCTCTTTGTCTGAGTCAGAGTGATCTTGGGAAACAAGAAGTACCTGCAGAAAATCAATTTCCTCAACCAGTCGTCTTCTCACCAAACCTCACTTTTCTAAAGTAAGTTTAGTCAGCATTGCGAGTAGGTTTCTGTTTGTTTTGCTTGGTGAGCTTTCCATGTGTTAGAGGGAGGGGTTATTCCTGTTTTTTCTGTAACTTTAAGGTTTTGCCCAGAGGGGGAATCCCTCTGAGTTTGGAAATTGAGTACCCTGTAAAATAGTTACCATCCTGATTTTACAGAGATGATTTTACCTTCTTTGTTTTAATAAAATCCTTCTTTTAAGAAGCTGACTGTTTTCTATGGTTTTAAAACCCCGGGGGTGGGTTTTTAGATCACTGTGTAACCAATTGGTTAGGAGATTGTTCTCAAGCTTCCCAGGAAAGGGGGTGTACGGGCTTGAGAGGGTACTTTGGGGGGAAGGGGAACTTCAAGTGGTTCCTTTCCTGGATTCCTGTTTAAAACACTTGATGGTGGCAGTGAGAGAAGCATTTCTCAGGGTGCAGGGAATTTTGTACCTTGGGGGTTTTAACCTAAGCTGGTAGAAATAAGCTTAGGAGCTCTTCTTGCGGGTCCCCACATCTTTACCCTAGAGTTTAGAGTAGGGAGGGAGCCCTGAGAGGTTCGGTGGAAGGAGAGCGGAGGGTCCGTTAAAGGGACACTGGATTGGCCTGTCACACCGCAAGGGAGAAACTGAGATAAAGGGCACTGCCCAGCGTACTCTGGGGTGGGGGTTTTCCTTATGGTCGTAGATTTGAGTTAACTGCAATTAATCGACAGCCCTAATTTCTACTACATTAATTAAACCCATAGCTTTATTTACTCAAGCCTAAAAATTAGTGTCACTTAATTTTTCTCTCCCCTACCAAGAATGAACTGAATTTTGTGACGTTCTGGAAAACGCACTGAGATTAAATTTGGGGAATTCAGTCTCTGTTTGTGAGTTGATGTTTTCCTCTCACAGTTCATTGCACGCGCTGAAATCTAAGAAGGATCGAAGGGCTGATGTACTCTGGACATTTAACTGGCACAACTATGTCTCTCCGAGTGTGAAAAATCCACCCTCCTAACCAATGTAGTTCAGCTGAGCTAAGCACTGGCGTAGATAGTGCTAGGTGGATGAACGAATTCTTCTGTCAACCTGGCTACTACAGCGATGGGAAAACCCCTCCCATCACTGTCACGATTGTCTACTGCAAAGTGCTACAGAAGGGTTCCCAGCACACTCACTGCTGTGCAGTTGTGCACCTGTGTCCATGGCTGAACAGCAAGATTTCCTGCCCATTTCCTGTCTGTCTGGAGCATGATGGGAGTGCATTTGTGTTAATGACATTGCTGTAGATTGTTCATTCCAACTTTGACAATTCACAGTCCCGTTTCTATTTAAATCTCCAGCCAATCAGGGATTCCAATCACAGGGGGCAAGTTTTCTCTGGGGCACTGACAGTTGTCAGGGGCTGGTGAGTGAACTCAGCCTTGCATTCCATCCTTATTGTTTCACGGAATAACAACAGCAGCACGAAGAGAGAGCCGCGCGTTCCTGCTCCGCACAGAGGAGTTTGATTTTGCTGCTTTCAATCCTCAGGCTCTGCCGGGATAAGGAACAATTCAGGTGTCATTGAACTGAAGGTGGGAGATGATTTGTTGACAGGGACGGGCGTCTCCTATTAAAGGTGTTTCTCCGGCACCTTGTAGCAGGCAGCCCTTGTTCCCAGGTCTCTCCTGAGGAAATAAAGTTTCTGTGCAAAATACCACAACTTTTACCAGAGAGGAGGGAACGGCGATGGGATCAGGACATAAGGGATGAAACATAACATGGTTCTTTATGTGCATTAACTCTGAAAAGGGATTGATCTCCACTCCGTTGTATTTGAAGGGATGTTGACTTTTACCCTTTTTGAATCCAGAGCAGCATGTCTCCAATGCGGGGATTTTTCTGCAGCCAGGACAGCCTCCTGGGCAGAGATGCAGGTAGGGGGAAAGCAGCAGCCCCTCCCTGCAGCGTCCAGCTGTTTCTCCTGGATGCACTGTCTTGGTGTTTGCTGGCGCTACCAGCCGGGGATCAGCGTCATGTATCGCCTGCAATGTTAGAGCCTGAGCATTCACAGTGCCAACAGGAGCCAGACCTGCGTAACTTAGGTCGCTTTAGCCCCGCAGTGTACACCTGCCCTTAGGCTCTCTGTGCTCACACCTGCTGTAGCACTTTGCAGCAGACAGTCACTGCGGCGATGGGAGGTGTTTCCCATCACTGGAGTAGTCAGGCTGACAGAAGAATTCTTCCACCCATCTAGCGCTATCTACGCCAGGGCTTCACTCAGCTGAACTACATTGGTTAGGAGGGTGGATTTTTCACCCCCAGAGAGAGGTGCAGTTAAGGGTCCAGAATACATCAGCCCAGCTCCCGCCCCAGCCTAGTGCCCCAGCCCCCTCCCAGCCCCAGAGTGGGCTGCGTGGCCCCAGCCACCCCAGAACCGGAGCGCCGGGAGGTCAGGTTACGGGGCCCCGACTCGACCTGCCGTTGACTTGCATGGCTCTGCTCCATCAGCCGGGGCGGGCCAAGCTGCAGACGTGACTCAGGCGTGGGCAGCATGGCCACGCTCCCCTGATGGGGCATGAAGCAGGCCAAGAGCTTTGTGCAGCCCACAGGGAAGCGGGAGGGAGGCGTCTTCGAGCCGGCAAGTCTCGTCCGTTTCTCCCTTGCCGCTTGGGTGGAGGCGGGAAGGGAGCCAAACGTGCCCGGCTGATGGTTTTGCGCCCGGCCTTGAGGATTAAGCCCGAGCCCCCGGCATGGCTGCTGGGAGATGGGTTTCTGAGTCGCATCCAGCGCACTCTTCAGGCCACCAGCTGGGAGCAGTGAGGCCAAGAGGGACGGTGTTGAGGCAGCAAAAGGGCCCCACAGGGGCGAGGAAATAGCACGGGGCTGCCACCATCCCTGGGGCACTCAAACCACCATCCTCTTTGTTAACAGCCGAACGCGCTGACCCATTGCGCCACAGAGATACAAGTCTGCTGTTACCAAGGCTGCTGCCTCACAGCTGGCGCATCTGCCTGCCAGCGCTAGAGCTCACACGGTCCGGATGCTGGAGGCTGGGTACTGGATACAGCAAGTGAAGAGGCACCAGAGTGCCACAGTGGCAGCGTGCTGGGCCCATAACCCAGAAGTTGGTGGATTGAAACCACCCTCTGCTAGGCATGTGCTTCTTTCTTTTTGCTCTGGGCCTTCAAGTGAGGCGGTGACCAGCAGAGCGCCAAGAGCCTAGGCCATGAGGCAAGAGGTGGCTGAGGTGGTGGCCTGCCAGGGAGCTCCCCCACCACCCCTGGAGCAGCAGCGGTTATTTGAATTATGCTTCAAATAATTCTAATAGCTATTAAACTGCCCTTTACCATTGTCATAAATAGAGGGAGAAGGGTAGCAACCTTTATGTCTGCAGTAGCAGCTATACTTAGCATCCACCAGCAGCCAGCTCTCCCCTCCCCCAGCTCCTCCCACCTGCCTGGTGCCCCCAATAATCGACACCTCCCTGACCCTGGGGAGCAAGTGTTTCCCCTGGAGCAGCAGCGACACCCGGTTGCCAGTCGGGCTATGGCACAGAGAGTGTTTCCCACACAGGAGTAGTGACAAGCTGTGGCCAGTAGGGGCAGCGCCAGCTCTTCCCAGGGGCAGAGGGCTGTGGTGGAGGAGACAGAAATTGGTGGGAGCTGCACCTACCCCCATGCCTGCTCCTCTCTGTGGCCTCACCCCCTGCACCTCCTCAGTGAAATGTAAGCCCCGCCTCCTACCTTACGAGGCCCCGCCCCCTGCCCAGGTCAGAGGCCAGAAGCCAGAGCCGGGAGGGAGCTAGCTGGTGCCGTGGTGCAGGGAGCCGCAGCGCTGCCCCGTCTTGTTCTCCTGCTGCTTGGGGCTGTGACTGCCCCTCAGCTCCCGGCTGCCACCCTTCTATTGCTCGCAGCCTTGAGAGCTGCCTGGGTGGGGGCCGGGCCAGGCCCCGGTGCCAGCAGGGTCCCCGGGGAACAGAGACCATGGGCAACTGACTTGTCCTTGAGAGGGCACAAAGGGCTCCCCCAAGCTTACCGGGCCCCAGTTACATGCAGAGGCCTTTCCTCAGGGACTCCCCCAGGTTAACATAACCAGTTCTCTGCACACACAAGAGTCTTTGCAACCCTCTTGCAATACTTAACTTAAGCAAACTTCTGCAGATCACTGTCTGGTTTCCATCCCCAGGGATGGGCTCAGGGTGGCTGCTTCTTTCATTCTCTGTCGCAGGCTGGCCATTCTCTCTGCTACCCAATGGCATGAGGAACTGAGAAGAGAAAGCGAGAACACTTGTAGCCTAGGCTCGAACTGGTGCATGGAAGACCGACGGACAGACAGACACGTGTCACCTGGCTGCTGTTCACTGGATCCTCCTTCTCGATTCCCCCCAGCCTGCCCAGGGCCTAAAATGCTCATCACTTGTAGGGTACCGACAGCCCCCCAGGCTCTCCCCCCCCCCTCAGCCCATGACACCCAGGCCTTCACAGAGAGCTCTGGTCCTCTAAAGAAAGGGAGGCTTGTTCTCCAGTTTCAGACTCAGTGTGGTGTCCAGTCGCTCAGGATCTCCAGGCTAGCAGTGTGAGTTACAGGAACACGGCTCCGCTGTATTTGTTCACAAGTGACTGCCCTAGAACAAAGCCAAACCCTTGTGGAAGTAGCCACAACTACTCATTCCAAACACAAACACACACACACACACACACACACACACACACACACACCCTCCCGTTAGAAGAGCAGAAAAGCAGCACCACAGAACACGAGTGGCAATAACGTGCCCCACATGTCGGGCGCTAGAGGGAGGACGTTGCACTGTCAGGGTGTGAGGCTCCCATGTCATCCCCCAGGCCCTGCCGTGCTCAACGCTGCTCACTCCCCCTCACCTTTGTGATCCTTTAAGCTCCGGGTCTCCAGGCTCCTGTGGAGCCAGTTTCAGGTTCCACGTCCTCCTGCGAGGTCTCCCCGAGATCGCTGAGCGTGTGCTCTCCTCAAGCGCCAGACTAACCGCTGCCCTGAGAACGATGCGTCCAGCTCGCTGTGTGCACAGGCAGGGACATCCTGCTAACACCGCAGTGTAGACAGGATGATGTTCACACGGCTCTCGGGCCAGCCCTTCCCTCCTGCAGGCCGGACGCGTGGGGCAGGGCTGGGGAAAGTCTTTAACCAGCAACCCGAACCCATTGCTTACATGGGCCTGCAGCAGAGCCACGATGACGTGAGAGGTATCCATGGGAACAGCAGATCCCTCCTTTTAAAACTGATGGGGCCATGCCCCACCCAGTTCTGTGCCCCCTTCCATTGCCCCGCCTGCTGGCTAGTCAGGGCAATGCAGAATGTGCTTCCCATTGAAATGGAGAAATTCAGTCCTGTTCACTGCAAGTACCAAATTTCTTCTCGAATCCTGCTCCAAAAGCCAATTAGCTTCAAAAGCGCAGCACTGCCTCTAAATGTCTTTTGGATGAGGATTCCAGGAGAAAGCAGAACTGAAATGCTCATTGTAACGAATTTTCACTAAACGATCTCTTCCAAAAGCGCAGCATTGCACCATAATGGTTTATGGAGGAGGATTCCGGGGGACATTGGCACTCTCAGCGAACAGGACTGAAATGCTCATTGTGAGGAATTTTCATGAACCGATCTCTACCAAAAGCGCAGCATTGCATCTAAATGGCTTTTGGAGGAGGATTCCAGGAGAAATTTGGTACTTGCAGTGAATAGGATTGAATTTCTCAATTTCTACGGGATGCACACTCTGCATTGCCCTGACTAGCCATAGGGGGGGGGGGGCAATGCTAGGGGGGAACAGCAATGGGGGGGCCATGGCCCCATCAGTTTTAAAAGGAGGGTTCTGCTGTTCCCATGGATGCCTCTCACGTTACCGTGGCTCTGCTGCAGGCCCAGGTAAGCAATGCGTTCGGGTTGCTGGTTAAAGACTTCCTCTTTCCCCAGCCCCGCCCCACGCGTCCAGCCTGCAGGAGGGAAGGGCTGGCCCGAGAGCCCTGTGAACATCATCCTTCTACACTGTGGTGTTAGCAGGATGTCCCTGCCTGTGCACACAGCGAGCTGGACTCATCGTTCTCAGGGCAGAGGCTAATGGGGCGCTGGAGGAGACCACATGCTCAGCGATCTCGGGGAGACCTCGCGGGAGGACGTGGAACCTGAAACTGGCTCCACAGGAGCCTGGAGACCCGGAGCTTAAAGGATCACAAAGGTGAGGGGGAGTGAGCAACGTTGAGCCCGACATGTGGGGTCACGTTATCTTCACTCATGTTCTGTGGTGCTGCTTTTCTGCTCTTCTAATGGGAGTGTGTGCGTGTGTGTTTGGAATGAGTAGTTGTGGCTACTTCCACAAGGGTTTGGCTTTGTTCAAAGGCAGTCACTTGTGAATAAATACAGCGGAGCCGTGTTCCTGTAACTCATACTGCTAGCCTGGAGATCCTGAGCGACCGGGCACCGCATTGAGTCTGAAACTGGAGAACAAGCCTCCCTTTCTTTAGAGGACCAGAGCGTTCTGTGAAGGCCTGGGTGTCATGGGTTGAGGGGGTGGAGAGACCTGGGTGGGGGGCTGTCCATACCCTACAAGTGATGAGCATTTTAGGCCCTGGGTAGGCTGGGAGGGAATCGAGAAGGAGGATCCAGTGAACAGCAGCCAGGTGACATGTGTCTGTCTGTCCGTCGGTCTTCCATGCACCAGTTCCAGCCTAGGCTACAAGTTTTCTCACTTTCTCTTTTCAGTTCCTCATGCCATTGGGTAGCAGAGAGAATGGCCAGCCTGTGACAGAGAACGAAAGAAGCAGCGACCCTGAGCCATCCCTGGGGATGAAAACCAGACAGTGATCTGCAGAAGTTTGCTTAAGTTAAGTATTGCAAGAGGGTTGCAAAGACTCTTGTGTGTGCAGAGAATTGGTTATGTTAACCTGGGGGAGTCCCTGAGGAAAGGCCTCTGCATGTAACTGGGGCCCGGTAAGCTTGGGGGAGCCCTTTGTGCCCTCTCAAGGACAAGTCAGTTGCCCATGGTCCCTGTTCCCCGGGGACCCTGCTGGCACCGGTGTTAGGTTAGCTAAGAGGGGGTCTTGCAGTGGATTTCTCCTGGGTCTCCTGTCATAAATTCCTCCCGACCTTGTCAAACTCCTTTATCTTGTACAAATATTCTACTCTGCTTCAATTGAGTAACTATAGAAACCAGTTTGAACAAGGTCAACCTAAGATGATGCAGAGGCAAACACGTGCCCAGTACCCCTCCTACTTGTGTCTTAAAACTAACTATAAATACTGATGCCTGTCACTAATAAAGTTGCCGTATGCCCCTAAGGGGAATACGAGCCCTTTGATCAAAGTTACTGGTGTTGGTGCATTGCTTTTCTTGGGCTCTGACAGCTTTGGTGTTCCAAACCAACTCCGCCCTACCTGGGCAGTGAGGGGTGAGTAGGACAAGCTGATTTGTACCTAACAATTTGGGGGCTCATCCGGGATCCTTCTGGTGCGGCTCCTCTGTCTGGCGGTTGGCTCACTCTTTCTCAGACTGGCAGGCGCCACAGGAGATTTCTCCCAGTCACTCTGAGATCAAGGGGTGGATCGCCAGACGGCAGGATAAGTGTCAGTTGGGGAACTCCTGTCAGATGCCATGGGTCAAGGGACTAGTGTCCCTGTTGGGAGCCCTTTGAATATTATGAATAAGTTGTGGGATGAAGGAAAATTGCCGGTCCAAAAGGGAATGACCAAAGGGAAATGTACACATTATGTGTGACAACGTGGACTGGTTACACTGCAGTGTTGCCCGACCCAGAGGAGAGGTGGCCAGGGTATGGTTCTTTCGAGCAGGCTGACTTAAGAGGAGTAAGGGGCCAGATCGAAATCAACCATCCCAGACAATTGGATTACTGGTATTGTTGGGAATCCGCAGTGGGACTGTGGAAATCTTTAAAACTGATGGCAGTCTGTAACTCCACCGAGGAGGATCTTCCTCCCCCTTCTTATTTCAGTGATGATAGTAAGGCCCAGCAGGTCCTTGACCACCACTTGGTGCCTCCTGCCCCAGGTCTCCCTCAGCCTGCGGGTTCTCCTACACCTTCGACATCAGCCGCAGGGTCTGATGAGGAAGGGGGGTGGGGGCAGAAGAGAGGGATCCTCCCCGGGTGGAGTAGCTATCAGACTGCAGCTGAGGCAGAAGATTAAACCTCCAGCCAGTCCTCAGGGTCTAAGTTGTTTTTAGTGCAAACAGCTTGGCCACTTTAAGCGAGAATGCCCCTGGGGACGCCCAGGTGGCCAGGGCACCTTTACAAACAGTTATGTCGAGGACGTGCCTACTCCCACACCTCCAGCACAACCAATTCCTCAAGCCTGTATAAACTACGAAGGACAACAACACCCCAAGTGATGGTGCCCCGGGGACGAAGGCGGACATTCTGACGGTCTTATCTCTTTAATGTCTTTAGCAGGCTCCCTTCTCTCCTTTTCCTCTCCCACTAAGGAACCTCGTTTAACCCTTTCAGTTCAAGGTCTCTCTGTATCTTTTCTTATGGACACAGGGGCTACCTTTTCCCTTTTAAACCATGCCCCCTCCTCTTGGTTATCTCCTGAGGTAAAAACTGCAACGGGGGTGGAGGGAAATCCTTACTTTGCCTTTGAATGTTGTTTTTGCTAATAAGTGTTTTTCTCACTGTTTTCTTTTTTCCCCAGCCTGCCCGATCCCCTTGATGGGTCGTGATTTACTTTGTAAACTTGAGGCCACTTTAACCTGCACTCCTAGGGGGGTGGGCTTACTGATGAGTTTATTACAGGGAAGGAACACTCCTCCCAAAGAAAAGAATGTTCCTTCCTCCCTACCCCGAGATTTGGAAGGCCTACCGCCGTCCCTGTGGGGAACCTCAGACATTGATGTGGGACTGCTCCTCTCCGTGGAGCCTGTCCGCATTCAGGTCAAGGCCTCTTTGCCTCCCCAATCTGTTCCCCAGTACCCCTTATTTTTAGAAGCTAGGGAAGGCATACGCCTTATTGTAGAAGGATTTGTAGAGCAAGGCCTTGTTAAGGCCCAACTCACCCCATGCAACACCCCTATTCTTCCAGTCAAAAAAAAGCCACCCAAGAAGGAGGGAGAACCCGTGAAGTGGCGTTTTGTTCAGGACTTATGGCTGGTCAATAGGTATGTCGTTTCCCTCCATGCCGTGGTGCCGGGATCTGGCCACCATTATCAGCCAGATCCCCTGGGATGCCCAATGGTTTACTGTTATTGACCGAAAATCAGCTTTTTTAGTATCCCTGTCCACCCTGACTCTCAGTACCCCTTCGGATTCACCTGGAAGGGCCAATCCTACGTGTGGCGGCGCCTGCCTCAGGGGTTTCGAGACAGCCCGACTATATTCAGCCAATGCCTCCGCCGCAACCTGGAGGGATTCTCCAGTCCCCATGGATCAACTTTGGTCCTATACATGGAAGACATTCTGGTGGGGCCATTGTGACCAGGAAGCCCTCCGTCAGGATGGTAAGGCCCTTTTACTTTACTCACACTCCCAGGGACATAAGGTTGACCCTACGAAGGTACAGTGGGTCTTTCAACGGGTACGCTATTTGGGATTCATCCTGACCCCTGCGGGCCAGCAGAGGGATCCAGCCCGCATTCAGGCCATTCAGCGGTGCCCGTTACCTTCTACCATGAAGCAGCTGCGGGGGTTTCTCGGACTCATTGGCTTCTGCCGCCCATGGCTGCCATCCCGCGGGGAGTTGAGCAAACCCCTCCATGTATAGGCTGACCATACGTACCGTTTTAAACGGGACAGTACCGTTTTTTCATATTTCCCGACCTTCCCATTGTTTTAATATAAATGTCAATTTTGTCCCGTTTTTAATAAACTATATATAGTTTTTAATTTTTTGTAAAAAAATGAACGCGGGTTGTTTATTATTTCTCATAAGGCTCTATGCCAATCAATGCGTACAGTAAAACCACTAGTGTGATGAAAGAGGAAGTTCCATTTACTTTATCCAGTCAGGGCCAGGCTTCTTGCCCAGAGAGAGAACACTGCTAGTAAGAGACGGAGCGAACGCATTCTCGCTGCTTAGTACAATCGGAGTCCCACATTGTACTCATATCGTTGTTTCCTTAGCGTTGGCAGCTGGCAAACTGATCCCCCACCACTGAACCTACTAGAAATCCATTGTGCTTCTGACTCAATAAAGTAAATGCACTGTAGTGGGGTGTGGGGATGCACATGTTGGTGACGGTGGCCTCGCTCAGATGCGGCGGCGTCTGTTCTGCTGTAACGTTAGTTTTTGTTTTGCCTGTATGCTAACCGGTGGCTTTTGTTTTGCCTGTATGCTAATTCGTTGTCGGTGGTTTAAATTTCATATTTTTAAGTCTTATTTTTTAAAGCTTAAAGTCTACCCTTGCAATGCCAAAAACAAAGAGGTGAAACTGCAGTTTTAATGACGATCTCCAGAAGGAATTCAAATTTATTAAACCGGACAAACTGTGTAGTGATGGAACAAAAGTGGTATGCCAACATTGTAATGTCCATTTTTCCATCGCTCATGGAGGTAGAAGTGACATCAACCAACATCTACGTAGCCAGAAACATAAGGATGCTGAAAAGACTCTGGCTTCAGTTAAAAACATCAGTTCGTTTATGAGACGTGATGGTGATAGTGAAAGCGATAAAATTGCAGCAAGTGAAGCTCTTTTTGCTTATCATACTGTGCGTCACGGCCAAAGTTTTCGCGCAAATGATTGCTTGTCGACATTGATAAAGAAAATTTATGAACCAAAATTTTCTTCAGCACGTACCAAATCAGAAGCAATAATTACCAACGTTTTATCACCATACATATTGGGGAAAGTAATTAGAGGATTTGAATAAAACGAAAAGCTTTACAGTCAGTTTAGATGCATGAAACAAAAAAGACATCAAAGTTTTTCCAATCGTTGTGTGGTACTTTTTGCCAAATTGTGGTGTTCAAGACAAAATTATAGACTTTGTTTCCTTACCTGGTGAAACATCCGATCTACAGTGTGCTATGTTGAAGGAAGTACTTGACAAATTTTGCTTTACAAAACAAAATTGTTGCTTTGTGTGCAGATAACACGAACACCAATTTTGGTGGTTGCAAAAGACTTTGCAAAAATAATGTGTGGCGAAAACTTGAAACTGAACTGAAGAGGCCGATTATCGGTATTGGTTGTGGGGCACACATTATACACAATTGTCTCCAGTGTGCTGTCGAATGTTTAACCAATTGATATTGAATGTTTTGCAGTGAAAGTATACAAATACTTCCATATATACACAGTTAGAGTTGAAGAACTGAAAAACTTTTGTGACTTTGCAGGAAACAATTACGCTACATTGTTAGAGCATGGAAATACAAGATTTTTGTCCTTGGGTCCATCAATTGACAGAATTTTAAGCATGTTTGATGGGCTTACTTCTTATTTTCTTTCTCAAGAAAAATGCCCTGTTATGTTGTGAAAATGGTTTGAAAATCCGTTTGAAATTGTGGTTGTCATTTGCGAGAGATCAAGTGTCTACGTTCCAAACATACATTAGTTTAATTGAAAAAGATTATATTTCAGCTACAGAAGTAGCCATAAACATTGAAAATCTTGTAAACAATTTAGAGTCCAGAAAAAGTGAAGTGTTTGTAACTACTGATGTCAAAAAACAACTGAAAATGTTAGTAGATTCAGGAGAAATTAATGAGGCTAAGTTTTTTGAGGTAGTTGAGAATTTCTATGAAACCAGCTTAGAATATATCAACAAGTGGAAGTGCAGTGTAGGAAACACTGAGAAGTTCATGTGGGTGCTCCTAAGGAAGACACCTGAATGGAAAGAAATACAGGACAGCCTGAACGAGGAACTCATCACACACACAGAAACAGAAGAAACTCGTGTATTCGATCAGTGGACCTTCATAAAATCTACAATTGTGAGGCAGTTGGATACATGGAATAAAGAAAACATTTCTGTATCTGATAGATGGGTAAAGATTTTTTCTGAAATGAGCGAAAAACGCCTAGACTTTCAAGACTTTTGTAATATTGTAGAGTTTATTCTTTGTCTTCCAGGAAGTACAGCACCTGTCGAGAGAATATTTTCTGTTATGAACAGTATGTGGTCAAAGGAGAAATCTAGATTAAGTGTTGAGACAATGAGGGCTATGTTAGTTGTAAAACAAAATTGTGTCATGGAGTGTGAGAAGTTTTATGATAAGGTGTTGAAAGACCGAAATTTGCTGCGTAAGATTACTTCATCGGAGAAATATTCATGGTACGATCGTGGTGAAATACAGTCCCCCTCTACGTCTACCTAAATTTTTGTATGAGTTCTGTCACTGAAGAATAATTGTTAGCTCAATATATTCATGTAATAAAACTTTTGTTATCGTCTTACTTTTTCATGAATACGGAATATTACATAACCCCGTCCCGTTTTTGCCATCCCAATGTCCCGTTTTTGTCTCAAGGAAATATGGTCAGCCTATCCATGTACTCACTTCTAACTCCGCCCCGAAACCTTTGCAATGGTCTCCGGAGACTGTTCAAGCCTTTAATTTCCTTAAAGGTGGCCAGTGGAGTCCTCACCCAGATGAGCGGACCCCACCACTTCCCAGTGGCATTCTACTCACAGCAAATTGACCCGGTGGCCCAGGGAACACCCTCCTGCACTCGCACATTGGAAGCAGCCGCCCTGCTCCTGGCCAAGGCCAAAAGCCTCACCCTGGGACACCACCCCACCATGTGGACATCTCATGCACTGTCTGCCCTCCTGCGAAAGGGGACCACACAGGTCTTCTCCGCACGCCGTCAGCGGCAATTGGAGGCTGAACTCCTCGAGGACCCCAACCTGACATTCGCACGGTGTGGCCCACTTAACCCGGCCACCTTGCTTCCTGACCTCCCCGTTCCACCCGATTCCCACGACTGTGTGGAAGTGCTTTCCAGCATCCTTTGCCTGCGAGCGGACCTTTTTGACGTGCCCCTCGCTAACCCAGACCTCATCTGCTTCACGGACGGGAGCTCCTTCTACTCCGAGGAACAGCGCTTCACCGGCTACGCGGTGACCTCTCAGTGGGACGTCATCGAGGCAGCCTCCCTACCAGGCAACTGGGGGGCCCAAGCAGCTGAGCTTTATGCCCTGGCCCGAGCATGCCAGCTGGCAACAGGTAAAACCATTTCTATTTATACGGACAGCCGTTACGCCTTTGGGGTCATCCCTTGCCACATTCACCTCTGGAAGTTTCGTGGCTTTAAGACTGCAACAGGCAAACCCATCCAGCACCTTGCGCTGGTGCACCACCTTTTAAACACTTTGCAGGCACCTCGCACTGTCGCCATCGTCCACTGCAGGGCCCACACCCGGGAGAACACTCCTGTCACCCAGGGAAACACCCTGGCTGACCAAGCCGCAAAAGCCACTGCCATCCAACCCCTCGCCTTGCCCACCTTAGCCCTGGCCTCAACACCTTTCCTCCCACTCCAGCACAGCCTGACTGTCCCCTCACCGAAACTCCAACACTGGCAGGACTTGGGGGCAATCTGGGACAAAGGGGGCTTGGCAAATGCCAGACAGCCGCCTCTGCCTCCCCCGAGCAGCTTATCCAGTCGCTGCACGATGGCACCACGACAATGGGGGCCACTACGGCTCTCATGCCTTGGTGGAAACCATCGCCCGCCTTTGGTTCTCCCCAGGCATTCAGACTGTGTGCAGTGCAATAGTGAAATTGTGCAACACGCACCAACGCAATGGGCCTGCCCCGCCTCACTGGCACATCCAGTGGGGGCGACCCTTACCCGCTGCCTCATTCCAACATCTCCAAATTGATTTCGCTGACTTGCCCAAAGCCTTTGGAAAAGAGCATCTCCTGGTCCTTGTCTGTTCTCTTACCTCCTGGGTAGAGGCTTTCCCTACAGCGAACTGTACCACCTCCACCGTTGCCAAGGTCCTCCTGCGGGACATCATTCCCCGTTTTGGAGTTCCAGCCAGCATTGACTCTGACAGAGGAGCACATTTCACCAGCCATGTCCTTAAGCATATTGAGGAAGGATTAGGAATCACCCGTACCACCCTCAGTCTAGCGGGAAAATAGAGAGAATGAATAGTGACCTTAAGACGGCTTTGTCTAAATATTGCCAGGAGACCGGGTTAAAATGGCCACAGGTACTTCCAATTGTTTTGTTCCACCTTTGTACACACCCAACTCGAGTGTTTGGCCTCTATCCCTTTGAA
Organism: Macrochelys suwanniensis; assembly: GCA_033296515.1. NCBI lineage: Eukaryota > Metazoa > Chordata > Testudines > Chelydridae > Macrochelys > Macrochelys suwanniensis. The sequence goes on along the minus strand of CM065778.1, from coordinate 71,884,715 downwards.
TTGCTTTATGGGCATCCGCCCGCTAACGGTGGCTCCTTGCCACGTGTTGACGTTTCACTATTGGGGGCGGGGGATCACATAGGGGATCACATAACCGCTTCTCTCCTTACAGACTTGCCTCCGTGCTCTCTGGAAAGCCTCTCAGCTCTCCCAGACCGTGCCTCTGGAGGATCAAGTTCACCCGTTCCAGCCTGGTGCTTTGTATGAGCCAACAAGTTTGTTCGCTGTGACACCCTCCAGCCGAGGTTTACTGGACCCCATCACGTACTCTTGACAACTCAAACCACTGTTTTCCTGGAAGGGCAGAAGTCCTGGATTCATCACTCTCACATCAAGCCAGCTGTAGTGGACCTCAGCAACGGACCAGCAGTTTCTGTCGCTCCTGAGGGTACCACAGCTGACCGGTGGATCTGCCAGCCCCTCTCAGACACAAATTAAAATTATCAAAGCAAACATTCCTCACATGAACGTCACTGACTCTCCTTGGACTGTACCCTCTAATTATTGGAACCTTGACACTGGACCTGGACTCTTAGTTTTCACATTACTTTTCATTCCTTTGGTTATATTCCTGTTTGCTTGGTATACGACAGGATGCAGATACTGGTATGGGTGGTCGGTGCACTTCTGTCTTTCCTCCCGGGTCCTGCGTATGGGCAAAGGGGACACGGGTGGAAGGGTAACAGTTTTCTAAATTTAACTTGCGCCATCATCCAGGGGCTTAATCGCACTCAGTGTTGGGTTTGCATTCACACCCCCACTTACTTAGGACAGGGCATTCCGTTAGTAAGGCCCCAACCCTCACCGAGCTCGCTTTGGCTGCAGCCACTAGGCAGCCCCTGCTGCCTCCGGCCTAGATGCAGCTCTTGGTTGACTTTTCAAGGTTAGCTAAGAGGGGCTCTTGCAGTGGATTTCTCCTGGGTCTCCTGTCATAAATTCCTCCCGACCTTGTTCAAACTCCTTTATCTTGTACAAATATTCTACTCTGCTTCAATTGAGTAACTATAGAAACCAGTTTGAACAAGGTCAACCTAAGATGATGCAGAGGCAAACACGTGCCCAGTACCCCTCCTACTTGTGTCTTAAAACTAACTATAAATACTGATGCCTGTCACTAATAAAGTTGCCGTATGCCCCTAAGGGGAATACGAGCCCTTTGATCAAAGTTACTGGTGTTGGTGCATTGCTTTTCTTGGGCTCTGACAGCTTTGGAGTTCCAAACCAACTCCGCCCTACCCGGGCAGTGAGGGGTGAGTAGAACAAGCTGATTTTTATCTAACACCGGGGCCTGGCCCGGCCCCCACCCAGGCAGCTCTCAAGGCTGCGAGCAATAGAAGGGTGGCAGCCGGGAGCTGAGGGGCAGTCACACCCCCAAGCAGCAGGAGAACAAGACGGGGCAGCGCTGCGGCTCCCTGCACCACAGCACCAGCTAGCTCCCTCCCGGCTCTGGCTTCTGGCCTCTGACCTGGGCAGGGGGCGGGGCCTCGTAAGGTAGGAGGCGGGGCTTACATTTCACTGAGGCGGTGCAGGGGGTGAGGCCACAGAGAGGAGCAGGCATGGGGGTAGGTGCAGCTCCCACCAATTTCTCTCTCCTCCACCACAGCCCCCTGCCCCTGGGAAGAGCTGGCGCTGCCCCTACTGGCCACAGCTTGTCACTACTCCTGCGTGGGAAACACTCTCTGTGCCATACCCCGACTGGCCACCGGGTGTCGCTGCTGCTCCATGGGATAGAGTCTCTGCATTACCCCCAACAGGCCACCGGGTGTCGCTGCTGCTCTAGAGGAAAGAGTCTTTGCATTACCCCGACTGGCCACTGGGTGTCGCTGCTGCTCCAGGGGAAACACTTGCTCCCCAGGGTCCAGGAGGTGTCCATTAGTGGGGGCACCAGGCAGGGGGGAGGAGCTGGGGGGAGGGGAGAGCTGGCTGCTGGTGGATGCTAAGTACAGCTGCCAAGGAGGGATTTTATGCTACTGCAGACATAAAGGTTGCTACCCTTCCCCCTCTATTTATGACAATGGTAAAGGGCAGTTTAATAGTTATTAGTATTATTGGAAGCAGACCCAACATCTAGTGACAATCTGGGGGGAAAGGACTTCAGGAGCATACTGAATTTGCATGGACCTGCCTTTGCTACCTGGGTGCTCAGCAAATGCAGCTGATTTCCCAAAATGACATTTTGGCTGGTTCTGGGTTTCAGTTCACTGTAGTATTGAGTGTGGCGGGGTAATGAAATGTTGTTCTCCTTATTGATACCTCTCTGATGGACCACAACCTTGTCTTGGTGGGGCATCAGGGAGGGAAGAGGAGAGAGTCAGATCAGGTGGGTAGATGAACATATTACAAGGGAAGGGGTCCCATCTTCTCCTACAAGTGGGAAAGGCAGCTGGCAAGGAGGATGCATCCCTTTCAACCTGCAGGTGAAGGAACTAGTTGAGAGTGGGGAGGGAAGGAGGTGACCAGAGCCTCTCTCCCTGCAGGCTGGCCCCTCCTCCACCAGGACTCTCGCCTGCTCCCTGGAAGCCGCTCACCCTGTTTTTCTTTTGGCCGCCCTTCCCATAGCAGGCAGCCAAAGGAAGACACGCCACTTTCCTAGGACTGGCAAGTAGCCAGCATGGGACTCAAACCCACAACCTTGGTGTTATTAGCACCATGCTCTAACCAACTGAGCTAGCCAGCCCACAAAGCAAAGAGTGACAAGTGGCCCTTTCAGAAAAGAGCTACAGGCAGCCTCAGGGACATGGTGGCCTCTGGAACGAGATGGGTGGGTGAGGACACTGCCCCACCTGCAGGGGAGTTAGCTCAAGTGCTTGGCATGCACGAGGCAGTAGGATCAATCCCCATATTCTCCAGTGGCAGGGGTGTTCTCATTCCTTCTTCTCCAAAAGCACTGCTCTCCAGAGGCCCCTACCTGGCCTCCCAAAAAGCCAGCCCAGCAGGGCAGAAAGCTCTTTGGCCCCCTAGCCCTTCTTTGCCTGGCAGTGGCAGGAGCACCAGAGAGACAGGCTCCAGCAGGGCAGAGTTTGCTCAGCTGGAAATGTGCTCGCTTCGCACGTGAGAAGTAGTGGGATCGTTCTCCAGCCTGCTCTCCTGGGGTGAGGGATTGGTCCCTCTCTTGCTGACCTAAGGCGACATCACCAGCCCTTTGCCCGTCCTCCATGCTCCTCCGCACAAAGCTGATTGGCTAGGGGGGAATGCCATTCAAGGACACATACACTTCTGATTACGGTATTTTAGTGCTTATGGACCCAGATGATATTACATTGATTTTGCATCTTTTCAAGAATGCCGTGGGGTTGGGTTTGACGGTGTCAGGCGCCGGAGGATGCAATGAGGGGCCTCGTGCATTTGTCAAAGCGGATTAGGCACCAGGGGCTAGATGCACAAAGAGATTTAGATGCCAAGCTGCTACTTTCATTTTAGGTACCTGAATCCGACATGTCGATGCCACTGATCCTCACTCTGCCCCACCCCCAGGCTGTTCCTTCACTCAGATGTCTAAAGATCCCGTGAACCTAAATTTCGGTCACTTAAATCTGCCAAGTGCCTACAAATCTGGTACTGGGGATGCTCACAGCTGCTCCCTGTGTCTCTTGTCTGAATCAGGGCATCCAGTTCCATTGAAACCTTCCCTCCTGCGAGGGCAATGGTCAAACTGCGGAGACGTGGCCACCTTCATCCCTGACAGTGAGACATTCGCTTTCCTTTTTCTTTATGCTGCTGCTGTTGTTCCATGGAAGGTCAGGGATGGAATAAAACCAGTTCACTCTTGCTAGGAGAGAAAAAATCAGGGGACACTATTTTTTAGGATTGATTAAACAAACCTTTGATTTTAATTAGTATAGTAAAAAATAATTCCCAATTCCTCCAAATAACACCATCACATGAAGTAAGAATTGAGACAAACCTTGTTAGTAAAGGCAAACTTCCAAAACAATGCTCATAACGTTATTAATTTCTTCTCCACCTCCATAGCAGGTCTGGGCATCTCCAGTTGAACTGCTCTGCATCCACCTTCCCATTAGAAATGTTCCTACTGGATATTCCCAGACTTGGAAAACTATGGACTGGAGAATTTGAATAGCAGTTCTGGCCTTCTCCTTGTATTTGCTAACAGCAGCTTCTCCACTGCAGAGTCACCACAGCATTGGAGCCTGGGGAGATAAGTTAGAGTCAACTAGTGTAAAGGTTTTCTGGCTGCTGACTGGTCATTTAAAACTACCTTCATATCAGGTAAAACCCCATGTTCTAACGCTGCAGGATCTTTTCACACTGCATGGAGCAGAGTGTGTGGATGGGCAGTTGGTGGGTGAACTGTTCCTATTTTCTCTCTTCATTCACACAGATCTGAGATTCCACACTCCTTGTCCTGACTTGGAAATGCCCTGTCATGGAAACTTCAGAGTGAAAACCCCTTCCCAAAATCACGTCCTCTCCCTGAGCTGTGAGGACAGGAACCTTCAGGGTGAAAAAACTGAGAACGAGGAGGAGAAAGTGACACCTCATTAAAAATTTGACTCTGTTAAAATGAATGGGGAATATTTTGTCTGGGAACAAATTCAAGAAAATCTCAGCCTGCTGTCAGAAAGGGGATTCAAACCTATTTTGGCCAAGGAAGTTTCTTAACATGAATATATTGCCAAGCGCAGCTGAACCATTTTGAGCGAAAGAAAGGAAGCCACCTCAGCATGTAACAAAGTTGGAGTCTGATTCCTCCAGAGCAGGGGTGGGCAAACTTTTTGGCCTGAGGGCCACATTGGGGTTGTGAAACTGTATGGAGGGTCAAGTAGGGAAGGCTGTGCCTCCTCGAACAGCCTGGCCCCCTGCCCCCTATCTGCCCCCTCCCACTTCCCGCCCCCTGACTGCCCCCCGACTGCCCCCCTCACAACCTCCAACCCATCCAACCCCCCCTGCTCCTTGTCCCCTGACCGCCCCCTCCAGGGACCCCACCCCAATCGTCCCCCAGAACCCCGGCCGCTATCCAACCCCACCTTCTCCCTGTCCCCTGACCCCTGTCCACACCCCTGACCCCTGACAGGCCCCCCGAGGACTCCCACGTCTCTCCAACCCCTTCCCTGTTCCCCATCCCCTGACCTCCCCCATCCCCTGAACCTCCACCCCATCCAAGTGCCCCCTGCTCCCTGTCCTGACTGCCCCCCAGGACCCCGTTCCCTAGCCAACGCCACACGGGGTCATAATACTCAGACAGGGGCCTCACTTTCACTTCCCCTTTGTTTTCCATCACTCATTCCCTAACAGCCCCTCCACACACATACAGAGTCACAACCCTCTCTGTGTCCCACACACACTCCATTGGCTACAGCCTCTCTGTGACTCCCCCAGATGGGGCTTGTCTCTGCATCACCCCAGCAGGGAAGGAGAGAGTCTGAAGGAGGACAAGAGACAGGTGGGGCTAGACAGGAATGGAAGAGACACTTCCTCCTCCTCCTCTTAAGAGGCACCTTAAGCTCACCCTTGAGAAGTTCCAGCCCTAGGTGGTTCAAACCAGTCACCTGCCCATTACCAGCTGGTGGCAGGACCCAGCTTTAGCACTGAAGGATGGCCCCTGTTCCTGCCTTCCTGAGAGACTTCACTCAACTCCCTCCCCCACCCCCAGATCCATCCTTGAGACAAGGAGGCCAGCACGTCAATGTGTGCTCTAGGGGGCAAGGGGTTAGCGCACAGTACTTATGGAGCAGTGCTGAGGGGAGGGATGCTGAGGTGGTGAGTTTAAGCTTTACCTGAAGCACTGTCTGTTTTCTTTAAACAAATGGCATCTGCCATTCATTCTGCCCTGTGGAAAATACAATTCCAGCTCAGTAGACACTGAGAAAGGGAGACATCAAGGTCAGTCCCCTTCACTTGTGACTTTGTCTCAACCTATTTGCCATTGTGGGGTGCATATGCAGCTGTGTGTTATGTGGGCTGCATCCACACAATATCTACACTAATTGTGTGTCTCTGAGGATGTCACATGGGCCGCACCTCTGCTGATTGGGCCCCAGGTTGAAAACCACAGAGCGCAGGGCAGAATCTACAGCTCTGTGATACTCTGCTGTCCACCAACCCTCTGTGTCGTGATGGCTCAAGCAGGTTTGGGGGGTGGCGGGCGGCTGCCTCCCGGCTCCAGGCTCAGCTACTGAGTGGGGAGCCGAGACGCAGCGACGGTGAGCCCTCCCGGCTTCCCGCTGAGGTCCCACGGCCGTCGGTCACGGGGGGCTGAGCTCCCGTGGGCGGGAGGGGGCTGGCTGAGGGGGGGGCGTTAGCTCGGGGGGTGCAGGTCTGGTGCAAGGAAGTTTCGCCTAGGGCACGAGACTTCCTTGCACCGGCCCTGCCCGGACACCACCTCCATCTACTCCTGGGGATTCTGCGCCACTGCGCACAAGCAGAATTCATGTCTGGCACCCAATTTTTTCCGCACATAAAATACATTCTGCCCAAGAAGTGCTGCAGTTCCACCTTTTGCCCATCAGAAGCTGCGGCTGAGCCAGAACAGCCCTGTGACGGAATGGGACTGTTCTTAATGTTTCTATGCCTCAGTGTCCCCGAGGCATATGTTAAGTCTCTAGGTGGTGGGCTAAAGGTGTGTGATTGCAGAACCCTAGAGGGCCAGTGTGATGACAGAGAATGGCCGACACCCTGTCTCCTGGCAACTGATGATCTGAGCCCCTCCCCTGCAAAGGTGGGAGCTGAAGGTGTTGGAACAAAGGGATCAGGTGACCTCCTGGCCCAGGAAGGAGACAAAGGAGAGAGGAGGGGCTGGACAGTTTGAGTTTTGAGCTGGCTGGACAAGGGGGGGAAGGGCAGACAAGGTCTGGCCTCCCTGTCCCCCCATTTGGAGCTGTGGGGTGAAATGCAGGGACCCCCGGGCTGGGGTCTAAGCTCCCTGCCCCCTGGAAGGGCCCGACTGAGGGGTCCTGGTTGTACTTACAAGCTCTGTTTGGACTGTGTTCCTGGCATCTCTAATAAACCTTCTGTTCTACTGGCTGGCTGAGACTCCCAGTGAATCCGGGGAAGAGGGGTGCAGGCGCTGACTCCCCCACACTCCGTGACACTGGTTGGCAGCGGTGGGATGTACTGCACCCCGTGAACGGCGCTTCCTGCAGTAAGTAACTGGGGAGCAGTAGAACGAAGGGGGGCTAACGAGGACCAGGCATGCTGAAGGCTCACAGAGGAGCGGTTTCGGGGAGCGGAGGAGCTTCGCTTAACCCCTGGGAGTGTGTGACCAGCGAGAAGGACTGTGCAATGATGGGTCCCCCTGGGGGCTGCGGTGAGCAGTCCCAGGGGCGGAGGAGCCTGCGGCTTGGCCCTGGGAGAGAGAAGGACTTTTGCGGTGACAGGGTTCCCCCTGGGGTTGCCATGAGCGGACCCAGGGGCGGAGGAGCTGCAGCTCAACCCTGGCAAAGAGGCGGTGACCTGGAGAAGGGCTGGCACACTTGGGGTTCTTCCTGGAAACCGTGGGGAGCTAAGAGCACACAGGCCTGCGAATCCATAGCAACTTCGGAGCAGTGAAGTGATGGCCTATCACCATCTCCTTAAGAAGGACATTGTAAAGCTGTGCAAAAAGAGAGGGATACGCATTGGGAAGTTCACCAAAGCACAGCTAATTGTGCAGCTGGAGGAGGATGACCATTCCAAGGAGCAGATTCCTAACCCCGATGGGGCTACAGCAGGATCTGGGAGCAGCTGGAGCGGTAGCCAGGCATCCCCAAGAGTCTGGTCCCCAACCAGATGGGGGTCTTCACGATTGGATTTCCCAGCAGGGGATCGGAGACGGATGGGACTGGAGCTGAGTCCGAGAGAGCGAAAGGACTGTGAGACAGCGAGAGCCCAAGAAAGACCTGCAGGAGAAGCAACAGCAGCGTGAACTGGCGGTGGTGGAACGGAGAGGCATAGGGGACTTCCCAGGGGTGAGTGGGGATAGACCCTGGGGTGCCAGTTCCGCAGGGAACCTCGATCCTAAATTGCTGCCCCTGGTTAAGCAGGGTGGGGATGTGGAGGCCCACCTCACTGCCTTTGAGCAGGCTGGCGATTTGAACCAGGGGAACCCTGCAGAAAAGCCCCGGTATCTAGCTCCCTTGCTGGGTCCCAAGGCCGTAAACTCCGTCAGCCAGATGGGTGGGATGGTGGACGGACTTCCACCCCTGACCCCAACCTATATGTCTGCGTGGAGTTTCCTGGGCTCAGGCCCTGCGGACCCCCAGTGGGAGCGGAAGGTGATGGTCAATGGAGAGACATTCCTGGGGTGGCGAGATCCCGGGACAGAGGGAACTGTGGTCAGGCACCGGGTGGTGCACCCCCACCAGATGCTGAGGGGCTGTGTGACCTGGGTGAGGTTCCCAGGGATGGACCCATTCGCCCTGCCTATGGCCCAGATACGTGTGCAGACCCAGGAGGGGTCGGGCTGGCTGGTCTTTGGGGTTCTCCAGGATATCGGCTGTGAGGTGCTGTTGGGGGGTGACTGTGTATCTTTGGGACAGGATCCAGGCCCTGCTCCTGTAATGGCCGAGGATTCAAATTTGAATCCAGGGAACCAATCAGTGGAGACGGAACTGGTCAGTGAAAATGCAAATGACCTGGCTGGCAGCGGGGAGGAGCTGCTAAGCTCGGGATACCTGCCTGCCTGTAACCAGACCCCTAGGGTTGGGTGGGACAGAGAGATGCTCCCCACCCCCCTGCACACCGCAGAGGGGGCTCACGCTGGCTCTGATGCTGTGACCAAAGGAGCAAGCTCGCTGCCTGGCCCCACAGGGACAGCCAGGGCAGCGCTGAGCACGGGGGGAGCGGAGACCCCGGCTGAGTGAGGGGACACACAGGCAGGGCAGGACGGCTGCCAACCAGGCTTGCCTGGTCCAGAGGTGCTGCCGGGAAGTGATTCCTCGGCAGGGAGGGAGCCACCAGGGACAGGGCTCAGTGGGGCGGTGACCCCAGGCCCAGCTAGTGAGCTGCAGAAGGATCCCTCCTTGGAGAAGCTGAGGGAACTTGCTGGCCACAGCGCTGCAAACCCCCTTGGGGAAGGCTGCAGAGACAGATCCCTGTGGGAGAAGGGATTCCTGTGCTGGGAATGGGCTTCCCCAGGGGAAGTAGAACTATGGGGAATCAGGAGGCAGCGAGTGTGGACCAGCCACCCGCTACCCAGAGGCAGTGGCTCTGTCCTCCACCGGGGCAGACACTGTGGCAGGCATGCTGTTGACCATCTTCAGCAGAGTGGGGGTCCCCAGCGAGGTCCTTACAGACCAGGTATCCAATGGCATGTCAGCCCTGTTCCGGGGCGTGTGGGAGAAGTGTGGGGTCTGGCCCACCTCGGCCTCGGCATATCACCCTCAGTCCAATGGGCTGGTGGAGAGATTTCATGATACTGTGAGGCTGATGCTAAGGACTTTTATAAATCAGCATCCACAGGACTGGGACAAGTACCTGCCCCACCTGTGGCACAGGGAAGTGCCCCAGGAATCCCCAGGGTGCTCCCCTTTCGAGCTGTTGTATGGGAGGAAAGTAAGGGGACCCCTACAACCGGTAAGGGATGATTGGGAGGAGAAGGGGGGAAACCCCCTGGTGGATCTCTTCTCTGAGATGGGAGCCAATCCTCCCATCAGGTGCTCCCCATTCAGAGTAACTGGGAAAACAGCCCAGAACCTGGAGAGAGAGGTCAAGGACATGCTGGCTTTAGAGGCGATCCAGTCATTCAACAGCCCAGAGCTGGCCAAGGTGCAGGCGATCAGAGATTGGCCCGTTCCCCAGACCAAAAAACAGGTCCAGGCCCTTATCGGGATGGCGGGGTGCTACCAGAGGTTTGTACCCCCCGTTAGCTCCCTGGCTGGCCCCATCACTGAGCTAGGTAAGAAGGGGAAGCCAGACGAGGCGGTCGGGACCGAGCAGTGCCCGAGCAGTGCCCGAGGGCTCTCTGTGCGCTGAAGGAGGCTCTAATCCAGGGCCCGATAAATTGAGTAAACCCAGACAGGGTGAAGCCCTGTACAGTGTTCACCGAAGCCTCAGACACCAGGCTGGGCACAGCGCTGATGCAGGCCCATGCTAAGGGGGAGGGACACCCCATCGGGTATCTGAGCAAGGAGCTGCAGCCCCGGGAGCAGAACGGTCCGGCCATAGAGAAAGAAGGCCTGGCCATGGTGCAGGCCCTTAAGAAGCTGCAGCCGGATCTATTTGGGTGGCGCTTTACGGTGTGTGTTCACCACTCTGCCCCAACGTGGCTGCATCCAGGAAAAGGGGCCGATGCCGAGCGGCTGGTGACAGAGACACATGGTCGGAGAGGGGATCAAATCAAGAGGGGGGGGCTCTTAACCAAGAGAGCCCGAATTACAGCCCTCCAGACTGGAGCGCTGGGAGAAGACCCGATCTTAGCTTGAACCCCAGGGGTTTTGGGATGGAAAAAAAGGCACGGGCCTCATAAACCTTCCCACATGCAGCCTGTGGGTGCCATCAAGCCCACCCGACCTAAGGGAGAATGTGAAACTGGCAGGGCTTGGTGTAACCCCCACCAAGGGATGGGGGAGATGCAGGGTGTCCATGGGAACGTTGGTGGGGTCGAACTTCCCCAGGTCACTGGCTAAAGTGACCCCGCTCAGTTCAGTCTCGCAGGGGGGAGAGATGTGATGGAATCGGACTGTTCTTAATGTTTCTATGCCTCAGTTTCCCCGAGGCATGTGTTAAGTCTCTAGGTGGTGGGCTAAAGGTGTGTGATTGCAGAACCCTAGAGGGCCAGTGTGATGACAGAGAATGGCCGACACCCTGTCTCCTGGCAACTGATGATCTGAGCCCCTCCCCTGCAAAGGTGGGAGCTGAAGGTGTTGGAACAAAGGGATCAGGTGACCTCCTGGCCCCGGGAAGGAGACAAAGGAGAGAGGAGGGGCTGGACAGTTTGAGTTTTGAGCTGGCTGGGGAAGAGGTGGGAAGGGCAGACAGGGTCTGGCCTCCTTATCCTCCCGTTTGGAGCTGTGGGGTGAAATGCAGGGAGCCCCCGGGCTGGGGTCTAAGCTCCCTGCCCCCCGGAAGGGCCCAACTGAAGGGTCCTGGTTGTACTTACTGTGTTCCTGGCATCTCTAATAAACCTTCTGTTCTACTGGCTGGCTGAGACTCCCAGTGAATCCGGGGAAGAGGGGTGCAGGCGCTGACTCCCCCACACTCCATGACAAGCCCACTCTGGGGCTGGGATGGGGGCTGGGGCACTAGGCTGGGGTGGGAGCTGGGCTGATGTACTCTTGACACTTAACTGCATAGCTACCTCTCTCGGGTTAGGGGGGGTGGATTTTTCACACCCAATGTAGTTCAGCTGAGCGAAGCCCTGGCGTAGATAGCACTAGGGTGCAAGAATCCTTCTGTCAACCTGACTACTACAGTGATGGGAAACACCTCCCATCGCCGCAGTGACTGTCTGCTGCAAAGTCCTTCAGCAGGTGTCAGTGTAGAGAGCCTAAGGGCAGGTGCACACTACGGGCTAAAGCGAACAGACTCTTTCCCCTGGAGCAGCAGCGGCACCCGGTGGCCAGTCGGGGTAATGAACAGACTCTTTCCCCTGGAACAGCAGCGACACCCGGTGGCCAGTTGGGGCAATGCACAGACTCTTCCCCCTGGAGCAGCAGCACTCCCCTCTCCCCACCCACCCCACTTTCATTGCAGGGGCAGCCTCACTCCGACTGGCCTCCGGGTGCCGCTGCTGCTCCAGGGGAAAGAGTCAGTTCGCTTTAGCCCCGTAGTGTACACCTGCCCTTAGGCTCTCTACACTGACACCTGCTGTAGCACTTTGCAGCAGACAGTCACTGCGGCGATGGGAGGTGTTTCCCATCACTGTAGTAGTCAGGTTGACAGAAGAATTCTTCCACCCATCTAGTGCTATCTACGCCAGGGCTCCGCTCAGCTGAACTACATTGGGTGTGAAAAATCCACCCCCATAACCCGAGAGAGGTAGCTATTGTGGTAAATTGCCGGCACTACTATGATGGGTCCCGCACTTTCTCTTCTTGTGGGGGGGTTTCAGGGTGCTATTTCTTGCCCCTGAACTGGGGTAACAGCTATCCTACTAGTATCCCAGGGAAGGGGAGAGGAGAGGGAGGGACCCAGGCCTGCCCTCTACTCCGGGTCCCAGCCCAGGGGCCCTATGATAGCAGGTGAACCACTTGTACCAGTGATTCTTTCCCCTGGGCTACTTCCCTCTCCTGACCTTCAGCTTGTGGGGCTTCCTGCCTTCCCTCTGCACAAGCCAGGTGTTCCTTTACCTAGGATCTTGGTCTTCTTAGCCCGCTGCAGCACTTCTCAAAACTCTCCTCCACTTTCCTTCGAACTGCTCTTTGTTCCACCACCAATCCTCTCTGCTTCACTCCTCCAAACTGCTCTCTGCTCCACCACCAAACCACTCTGCTCCAGCTCCTCCTCTGGCTGATTGAAGCAGGAGGATTTTATCAGGTGACTGGTTTCAGGTGCTCTAATTGGTTTCAGGTGCTCTAATTGGTTTCAGGTGCTTTTAATTAATCTACAGGGAATAAGGCTTCTCCTCACCCTAGATCACTCTCCTGCTGCCTTCTGGCCATGCTGTATCACACTATGCAGTTAAGTGTCCAGAATACATCAGCCCAGCTCCTGCCCCAGCCTAGTGCTACAGCCCCGCTCCCAGCCCCAGAGTGAGCTGCGTGGCCCCAGCCACCCCAGAACCAGCGTGCTGGGGCCCCGACTCGACCTGCCATTGACTTGCGTGGCTCTGCTCCGTCAGCCGGGGTGGGCCAGGCTGCAGACATGACTCAGGCGTGGGCAGCATGGCCGTGCTTCCCTGACGAGGCATGAAGCAGGCCAAGAGCTTTGTGCAGCCCACAGGGAAGCGGGAGGGAGGCGTCTTCGAGCCGGTGAGTCTCGTCCGTTTCTCCCTTGCCGCTTGGGCGGAGGCAGGAAGGGAGCGAAACGTGCCCGGCTGAAGGTTTTGCGCTCGGCCTTGAGGATTAAGCCCGAGCTCCCGGCATAGCTGCTGGGAGATGGGTTTCTGAGTCACATCCAGCACACTCTTCGGGCCACCAGCTGGGAGCAGTGAGGCCAAGAGGGACGGTGTTGAGGCAGCAAAAGGGCCCCGCAGGGGCAAGGAAATAGCACGGGGCTGCCACCGTCCCTGGGGCACTTAAACCACCATCCTCTTGGTTAACAGCCGAACGCGCTGACCCATTGCGCCACAGAGACACATAGATACAAGTCTGCTGTTACCAAGGCTGCTGCCTCCCAGCCGGCGCATCTGCCTGCCAGCGCTAGAGCTCACACGGTCCGGATGCTGGAAGCTGGGTACTGGATACAGCAAGTGAAGAGGCAGCAGGGTGCCACAGTGGCAGCATGCTGGGCCTATAACCCAGAGGTTGGTGGATCAAAACCCCCCTCTGCTAGGCATGTGCTTCTTTCTTTTTGCTCTGGGCCTTCAAGTGAGGCGGTGACCAGCAGAGCACCAAGAGCCTAGGCCATGAGGCAAGAGGTGGCTAAGGCAGTGGCCTGCCAGGGAGCTCCCCGGCCACTCTGGCTGCCTGGGGTCAAGGCAAGAGACAGGCCCAGGCATGGTGAGGGCTCCTGTCGTAGCCTGAGGCAGCAGTGCGTCCTCGTCCCCTTTTCCCACCCACATGGGCAGGCAGCTGCTGCGGGAGAACACGAGGGAGGCTCTCGGGACGCTAGGGAGCTCCGTGTGGCTGTCAGATTTTACACTTGGATTAAACCCGAGTCCCCGCCGTGGCTGCTCGGGAGCTCCCAGAAGTGATTAAGGGACAGAGCCTCCTAAGTGCCCTTAGTAACAAGGGTTTGGGGTTCAAGAGGCCATTAAGGGGGTCACTATGAATGGCCTTGTAACCCTGGGTGTCAGGTCACTGTGCAGCTTTGATCTGGAGCTCTGATGCCAACGACCGACCAGCAGCTCACAGCCTCACCTGGGTCTGCCCCACCTGGTTACTCCTCACAGGCTGACCTAACCCCCCCTTCCAGCCCTGGATTCACCCCCCAATCATCCTACTGCCCCTCAGAGCCACAGATGGGGAGGTGCTGACGGAGGGAGCTGGGACTCTAGGATGGGGTTCTTCTCTAAAGATGGCTGGCAGAAAGGTGGGGCTCAGCTCTGTCAGCGACTTGCCCAGTTGTCTCGGTGACAGGGGATGTGACATTTCTGTAAGTGCATAAAGGGGGTATTTGGCTTCCACGTAAATGTGAGGAATGTGCATTTACGAGAGGGACTATTTGTGTTTCGTTTGTTTCCACTTCAGTGGGCTAATGGATAAGGGGAAGGATAGTTCAATGCTTTGAGCATTGGCCTGCTAAACCCAGGGTTGTGAGTTCAATTCTTGAGGGGGCCATTTAGGGATTGGGGCAAAAATTGGATACTGGTCTTGCTTTGAGCAGCGGTTTAGACTAGATGATCTCCTAAGGTCCCTTCTGACCCTGATATTCTATGGTTCTATGAAAGCCAGAGATCGTGGGTTCAAGTCCCACCTGGGGTGAAAAAGCTGTTTTCTGCCTGTATATTGCAAAGAAACCTTGGTCTTAGTTTCAAGGAAGCTGGGAGATGTTTGAACACAAAGTTCTGGATCCTCCAATACGCTGGGGGGCTTTGGCCAAGTCAGTGCATCCCTGTGTGCCTCTAGTTCCCAGTGGGGTGCAGTTTCTTTCCCCACCTCACGGGGGCACTGTGCACTTCCAGGCAGGAGAAGTGGTGTAAGCATCATCATTAGTATTAACCAACCAGGGGGAAGTGCTGCCCTGTCACTCTCCTGGCTTGTTTTTGGGATGGCCTCTCCCACCTGCTTCCCACCTCCAGCTAACGGGAGCAGCTGCTGTTGTCTCTGTTTCGCCTTCTCCCAGGAAGCGGGGCTGCCCCAGAGACTTATCTGTGACAAGTTTGGTTTGAGGCAGGGACTGGGCCAGTTTTCATCAGCGAAACAAAAAATGTTGACTGGCTCTAGCCCTGTTCCTGCTCTTCTATGGGAAGCACAGGCTGCATTACCCTGACTAGCCAGCAGGCGGGGCAATGCAATTGGGCACAGCACTGGCCTCTGACTTGGGCAGGGGGCGGGGCCTTGTAGGGGAGGAGGCAGGGCTTACATTTCACTGAGACCGTGCAGGGGATGGGGCCACAAGGAGCAGCAGGGATTCATGGTAAGGGGGAGGCACAGCTCCCACAATCTTCTGTCTACTCCACCTCAGCCCCCCGCCACTGGGTAGAGCAGGGGTCTCAAACATGCGGCAGGTGGCCCTCCATAGGCGCCAGCTCCACTGGCAGCCAAGCTCCAAACATTACTGAGTGTTTATATTTTATTCAAAACCCCTCTTTGCATTACAGTTTTTAAAAAGTTAATACAGTGACTTTTACTAGAATTCTATATTACGCTTCTTTTTTTCATACTTTTGTATCATTTTATGAAAAGGTTTCAGTGATGCAGCCTCGGGCCAATTTACTAGTTCTCATGCGGCCCTCATGGTGATTTCAGTTTGAGATCCCTGGGGTAGAGGCTGGCACTGCCCCTGCTGGCCACCGCTTGTTACTCCTCCTCCTTGGGAAACACTCTTTGTGCCATACCCTGACAGGTCACCTGGTGTGGCTGTTGCTCCAGGGGGAAGAGTCTGTGCATTACCCGGACTGGCCACCGCGTGTCGCTGTTGCTGCAGGAGGAAGAGTCTGTGCAAAGAGAAAATAAGAAAAATACCTGTGGCACCTTAGAGACTAACAAATTTATTTCACCATAAGCTTTCATGGGT
The DNA here is from genome assembly GCA_033296515.1 of Macrochelys suwanniensis. NCBI lineage: Eukaryota > Metazoa > Chordata > Testudines > Chelydridae > Macrochelys > Macrochelys suwanniensis. Next base: position 71,868,998 of record CM065778.1, on the reverse strand, counting down.
GAAGAACCCACTTCATCGGATGCCTGGAATGGAACATACAGTAATCAGATATTTATACACTCAGAGAAACCTGAAAAGGTGGGAGTGTCTATATCAATGTTAAGAGGATAATTAATTGAAAGGAACAGTTTTACCCCAACTGGCCACCGGGTGTCACTGCTGCTCCAAGGGATAGAGTCTATGCATTACCCCGACTGCCCACCGGGTGTCACTGCTGCTCCAGGGAAAAGAGTCTGTGCATTGCCCCGACTGGCCACCGGGTGTCGCTGCTGCTCCAATGGTAAGAGTCTGTAGTTCTGGATCCCAATCCACTGCAGTCATCCTGTCAAGCCATCGTGACCAAAGAACGGGCTCCAGTAGGCATGAGTCACCCAGCAGACGGGCAAAGACTCACTCTTGCACAAGCAAGAAAGGGGAAGCTTAGCATATTGAGCTCCAGAGCTTTTCCAGAAGCCAGCACAGATACAGGAGGTTCTACCGAGATTTGAACTCAGATGATAAGAATCAGAGTCTTGACTGTTTGACCAGGGGACCAGCTCACATTATGCTATCTGGGTACTTACGACACTCAGCTGTCATGTTTGCACTCTGCACTCAAAGCTTCTCTCCAGCTGCTTCCCTTCTTGGCACTTTTACTCCTCCCCTGTCTCTGGTGCGATCTCTCTCTCTCTTCCATTGGCTTTCCCAGCCCCTGTTGCCATAGAACTTGCATATACCCAAGGACTTTACCTTACTGTGGTCAGCTATTTTGTATGTTCAGCTGCTGCCATTTGAAACCCAAACATCACATAACTAGGAATAATCTTAATCCTTTGTGAGTGAAGCTCAGAGACCTGCATTCTTGTAGTATATTAATCAGGTTGAAAGGATGGAAGAGAAATTTATGGAGGAGAGTGAATGAACAGTGATCTCGGCTTTAGGTGTCCCGATTTATTGTTGTTATGGCTAGAAATACTAGAAATGGCTTGAAATAGTGAGCCGATTGTTGAAATTAGGAGAATTGGTGACTCAGTAGAGTTTGTGATGCTGACCCACTCAGAGTCCCTATAGCAGTGGTCCCCAACGTGGTGCCTGTGGGTGCCACGGCGCCCGCCAGGGCATTTATGTGCGCCCGCCGTCAGGGCCGGCACCAAGGAAGGAAGAGGAGAGGAGCATCCGCCGGAGAAGCGTTGCCACTGAAATGCCGCCGAGGAGCGCTTCCGGCAGAGAAGCTTTCACCAAAATGCCGCCGAGGAGCGCTTCCAGCGGAGAACCATCGTAACTGAAATGCCGCCAAGAAGTGTCGCTGCCCGCCACACTCTGATGAACGGATGAATGTGCTCTTGGCCACAGAAAGGTTGGGGACCACTGCCCTATAGGTTATGTTCTTGTTAGCATACGCTATAAAAGATTATGTAAAGGTACATACATCGGAGCATTCCGAGGGAGCTTTTCTCAGGGCAAGGAGCTGATGACTAAACTCCCCATCAGCTGGACAGCACCAGGGAAAAGGCAATTCATTTTAGGCTGAAACTCCTTTTTATACCCAGACACTTGGCAGGAAAGTTTGGGGAAGGCAAGACTCCAGATAGTGACATCAGGAGTGGAATGGGAGGGTTTTTTTGCCTTGAATTTGGGAGGCTCCGGATCCTCAGGAAATTTATAAAAGGGATAAAGCATGATTGGATAATAGCAGGGGGTTGGACTAGATGACCTCCTGAGGTCTCTTCCAACCCTGAGATTCTATGATACTATGAAAGAGTCTGTGCATTACCGCGACTGGCCACCGGGTGTCACTGCTGCTCCAGGGGAAACACTTGCTTCCCAGGGTCGGGGAGGTGTTAATTGGTGGGGGGACCAGGCAGGTGGGAGGAGCTGGGGGGAGGGGAGAGCTGGCTGCTGGTGGATGCTAAGTACAGCTGCCAAGGAGGGATTTTATGCTACTGCAGACATAAAGGTTGCTACCCTTCCCCCTCTATTTATGACAATGGTAAAGGGCAGTTTAATAGTTATTAGTATTTATTGGAAGCAGACCCAACATCTCGTGACAATCTGGGGGGAAAGGACTGCAGGAGCAGACTGTATTTGCATGGATCTGCCTTTGCTACCTGGGTGCTCAGCAAATGCAGCTGATGTCCCAAAATGACATTTTGGCTGGTTCTGGGTTTCAGTTCACAGTAGTATTGAGTGGTGGTGGTGCGGGGGAGCTCCCTGGCAGGCCACCGCCTCAGCCACCTCTTGCCTCATGGCCTAGGATCTTGGCACTCTGCTGGTCACCGCCTCACTTGAAGGACCAGAGCAAAAAGTAAGAAGCACATGCCTAGCAGAGGATGGTTTCAATCCAGCGACCTCTGACTTATAGGCCAGCACGCTGCCCCTGCGGCACTCTGCTGCCTCTTCGCCTGCCGTATCCAGTACCCAGCCTCCAGCGTCCGGACCGTGTGAGCTCTAGCACTGGCAGGCAGATGCACCGGCTGTGAGGCAGCAGCCTTGGTAACAGTAGATTTGTATCTATGTGTCTCTGTGGCACAGTGGGTCAGCGTGTTTGGCTGTTAACCGAGAGGATGGTAGTTCGAGCCCACCGTGGGACGGTGACAATCTCGTGCTATTTCGGGGCCCTGTAACCTGACCTCCCCGTGCTCCGGTTCCGGGGTGACTGGGGCCATGCAGCCCACTCTGGGGCTGGGAGGGGGGCTGGGGCACTGGGCGGGAGCTGGGCTGATGATCTCTGGACACATATCTCTGGGGGGTGAAAAATCCACTCTCCTAACCAATGTAGTTCAGCTGAGCGAATCCCTGGTGTAGATAGTGCTAGATGGGTGCAAGAATTCTTCTGTCAACCTGACCACTACACCTCCCATCGCCGCAGTGACTGTCTGCTGCAAAGTGCTACAGTAAGTGTAGTGAGTCTAAGGGCAGGTGTACACTATGGGGCTAAAGTGACCTAAATTACACAGCTCCAGCTACGTGAATAACATAGCTTAGGTCAACTTATTGCCTTGTCAGGTCGACAGGAGAGTTTCCTATGACTTACCTTATGTTCCTTGTTTTGGTGGAGTACAGGAGAGCGATCAGGTGGTCAATTTAGCAGGTCTCCACTTGACCCACTAAATCAACCCCACGGTGGATTGATCACCCCAAATCAATCCCCCAGTAAGTAGAGAGAAGCCCTAAGCGTGAGCCCAGATCTGGCTCCTGTTGGCACTGTGAATGCTCAGGGACTGAAATTGCAGGCATGAGATCACTCTCACACTTCCATAGTCAACAGTATTCAATACTGCGCAGGGAGATCCCAAAAGAGTTCTAGTCCAGCACCTTAACCACTCGGCCACAACTACTTGGCTGCTGAGTTTTTCTCACTGCATTATAGTTCTGTACTCAGTGAGTTCTCACTTCCCGTGTGTTTGCCCAGACCAGCTTCCCCAGCACACTCACTGCTGTGCAGTTGTGCACCTGTGTCCATGGCTGAACAGCGAGAATTCCTGCCAATCTGAACAGCATGACACCCGGCAGAAAGCCACACATCAGTTGTTTTGGGGGAATTCAATCTCTGTACTCCTGGAACCCCGGCAAGCTGAAACCCAAAGTCTCCCCCCAGAGCCTCTCAGCGCCCTGGTAGGTGAGCTGGGAACTCACCAGCTGCCTGCGCAGTTGAAGGGTCCTACCCGTCAAAAACACACCCCAGCCCCACATGCCTGCAGATATGCTGCCCGGAGCCCCCAGGAGGCTGGGCGGTACATGACGCTGATCCCCGGCAGGTAGTGTCAGCAAACACCAAGACAGTGCATCCAGGAGCAAGAGCTGGACGCTGCAGGGAGGGGCTGCTGTTTTCCCCCCACCTGCATCTCTGCCCAGGAGGCTGTCCTGGCTGCAGAAAAATCCCCGCATTTGAGATATGTTCTTTCTGGTCTCTTTTGGGGAAGGGAGCTTTATACTGAGGGCTTCAATGATATAAAATAGAGAAATGTACTGCTTGCTGGACGTTTCACCAGCTGTACTGGAACTGTGATACGGGGACAATTCAATGGCTTCAGTTACACTGGAGACGCACTTATTCCAGAATACGAGCGTCATTCCGGGGAGTTGTACCAGTGTAACTCAAGTGGTTTAAAGTCCCCTGAGCACGGCCCTGCCGAAATAACCTTCCCAGCGCCACCCCGCCGAAACAAACACAAAAAAACAACCCCCGCCCCCCGCCCAAGCGCCACCCTGCCAAAACCAAGCAGAACAAAAAAAACCCAAGCGCTGCCCCACCGCCCCAAGATTGGCCGCCCCTTAGAAGGTGCTGCCCCAAGCATGTGCTTGGTCGGCTGGTGCCTGGAGCTGGCCCTGGCTGTAACTTGCTGCATGCGAGGTGTGTGTTTTTTCACACCCCTGAGCACAGAAAGTTGCAGCGCAGTTGTCATAACCATACAGCTAAGAGTAGCCTAGAATTCCTCCTTACCTGTAAGGGGTTAAGCTCAAATAACCTGGCTGGCACCTAACCAAAAGGACCAATGAGAAAAGAAAATACTTTCAAAATCGGGGAGGGGGAAGGCTTTTGTTTGTGCTCTTTATTGGTGTGTGTGTTCTCTCTTGGGACTGAGAGGGGCCAGACAGAAATCCATCTCCTCCAAACCATCCTAAACCAAGTCTCCAATGTTGCAACAAGTGTTATTAAGCCAGGCAAGGCATATCAGGTTATCTTTTGTTTAGCTTGTGAATTTTCCCTGTGCTAAGAGGGAGGTTTATTCCTGTTTTCTGTAACTTTAAAATTTTGCCTAGAGGGGAATCCTCTGTGTTTTGAATCTGATTACCCTGTAAAGTTATTTTCCATCCTGATTTTACAGAGATGATTTTTACCTTTCTTTTTTTAATAAAATCCTTCTTTTAAGAACCTGACGGATTTTTCTATTGTTCTAAGACACAGGGGATTGGGTCTTTGATCACTTTATAGCCAATTAGTTAGGATATTATTCTCAAGCCTCCCCAGAAAAGGGGGTATAAGGGCTTGGGGGGATATTTTGGGGGAAGAGGAACTCCAAGTGGTCCTTTCCCCCGGTTCTTTGTTAAATCACTTGGTGGTGGCAGCGTACCGTCCAAGGACAAAGGATTTGTGCCGTGGGGAAGTTTTTAACCTAAGCTGGTAAAAATAAGCTTAGGGGGCTTTCATGCGGGTCCCCACATCTGTACCCTAGAGTTCAGAGTGCGGAGGGAACCCTGACAGCAGTAAAGTGCTAGGGTAGACATGGCCTTAGTATCAGTTGACCAGGTCAGCTGACTCTATAGGGCTCCATGGAGCCATTCTTCACAGGCTGACCCACAAGTTCCCAGGAAGACTAAGTTCTTTCACAGTCCATTGTCTCTTGCAGATGGGCCATCAAGCCCTTGTAGTCCCAGAAGTGTGAGCAGTGGGAGTCACCCAAAGCAGCGACTATGAAACAGACACACAGGTCAAGATTCCTAATTTCATCGACAAAAATGATCCATGCATAGAAATGGGATAATCATATGCAGTAAATCGCAGCCTTTCCAATGATATCGCACATGAACCATCTTGTATAAAGCATACCTCAGTTATGACATATTCATATCAGAAGCATAGTTTGGTAAAGTATATGGAATGCCAGGTCACACTAGCAATACCATGTGATGCGCCTCCCTCATACTCTGTTCAATCAATCATTTTTACAGAGCATTTCAGAAGATGGTGAAGAAAGCCCAGAGCAATTAGGATGTGATACCAGTCAGCTCTGTGTTCTTGGGGAACCAGGGTGCAGTATCCGGCCTGTCTGACTCATGAAGGACTCCTCCCCAGCCTCTGCTTGAACCAAAACTGACCAGAGGAAAGACTTGCAGAGAGCAGTGAAGGGCGGTGGGAGACACACCTAGACCCCTCCTGACAAGGGTGATAGGATTAAGGCAACTCCCCAAGCCTCATCTGCATCAAAGGTGGGGAGGGGGTCATGGGGGAGGTGAGGGCCTTGTATCCCCCATCCCTCAGCCACGCGGCCCAGTATCCATTCCCAGGTGTGAGTGTGACCTGCCCCTTCCTGCTCACAGATTCCCTGCAAACCCCCAGAGCCCATCCAGGCTTGTCTCCCGCCTCCACCTCCCAGTACCGCCTCCCGCCCGCGAACCCCTCAGCGCCCAGGACACAGGGACAAGGCTCAAATCTCTCAGGGTTGTCGGGCAGATCCTGGCGTGTGTCTCCGTGTCTCCCACGTTTCCAATCCTCAGGATGGGGTCGGGATTTGCCGTGTCTGGGAGGGGGAGGAGAGAGGCAGGGCAGGTGGGTAGATGGACGTATTGGGGGAGGGAAGGGGGAGGGGCAGGGGCGAGGGGGTCAGGGAGGGGGAGGAGAGATGCAGTGCAGGTGGGTAGATGGACGTATTCGGTTGGAGAGGGGGAGAGGGGGTTTGGAATGTGACTGTAGGCTTCCCAGCTGATGGCCGGCCCTGCTGTTTAGCCAAAGGCCTCAGCCTAAGAACAAGGTCTCCGATTATCCTGGGGAGAGGAGGCCTATAAGCAGGCAGACGGTGATTTTGAGTATTTATTTTATACCTCTATAACGAGCTAAGTGATGAGAATACACCAAATTCTTAAAGTCTAGGCCTTTGCAGACAGGCCTGAATATCTACATCCTAATGTGTCCCCTCCACTAGCTCTTTTGAACCCCAGTCTGTGACCCCCAACAGCCTCATGTGCCCCACAATGTCCAACTCCCGTATCCTATGGCTCCTGACCTGGCCTGAAAGGCCGGGGAACTGTTGGGACCCAGCCTCTTCTCTTCCCTATCAGCAGCTGAAACCACGTGGGCTTGAGAATGGCGGCTCTGTTCTGATGCAACAGCAGCCACTGGTGGCTAACGGTAGAGCTGCAGCAGCTTTCCAGCAGCATCTATTTCTGCAGAGAAAAGTTCACATGAATCCTGCATGCCTGAGGCAGTGTCCCTCTCATTTTGTCCACATATATGCAGAAGGAATTTTATGTGCACCCATATGGAGGTGATGTGTCACACAAAATTCATTGTGTCGATACAAATGCTTGTGTCGGCAAAATGTCTGTCTTCCACTGGGGGGCTTTTTTAAGTACCTACAAAAGACACAATATTTGTCGACAACTGTGCAGTGTAGACATACCCTAAGGCACAGAGAGAGATGGCTTTTGCTCTTTTGCCTACTGCTAATAACAGGGCACTAATACAGGAGAAAAAAGAGGCAGGCAGGCCACAAGGACGTGAGAAGAAACAACAGATCAGTGGTTGGAGAATGTGAGCATCAATCCTGCTACCTCTTACATGCAAAGCACATGCTCTACCACTTGAGGTACTGTCCCATCTCTGGCTTGTGGGTATGGCACCAGCCAGGCAAAGTGAGGGATCTGGGGTCTAAAGTGGAACAGAATGTCAGTTGGGGGGATGCTTATAGTTGGGGAAGGGGTCCCGAGTCCTGGATCCCAGCCACACACCTTGGCACAAAGACCAATGGTCCCTGCAGGACGTGTGTCGCAGGGAGAAGAGTTAGTAATAAGAATAAGCAACACATTTCAGAAGAGAACATGACTTTTATCAAACCCAACGTATCCAGGAGCAGCACCAGCTCAGGATCCCCACCCGGACTCACACCAACTCCCTGGCACAGCGTCCAGTCAGCAGTCCTCCCTTGGCCTGGCTGGACCCCCACAGACACATGGCCACACACAGCCCTTCCCTGCGCCGGCTCACTCCACGCTGTCTGTATGCCTCGATCATGGGCTGAGCTCAGGAGGTCATAGGGGATACCAGTCTGAAGTCCCCTAACAGAGAAAAACAGTTCACACCAAAAACTGATCTAAAAATGATCCAGGATGAAATAAGTGAGCTCCCACTCCTGGGACACAGCAAAAAGACGTTCCCCTACTGGGGTCTATTCTATCTAACTTCAAAAAGACTTAGATTTGGGAAACTGACAACTTCATAACCAGAGCCGCTTTCAGGGCTGCCTAAAGCCGAGGTTCTCAACCTTTTCCTTGCTGAGGCCCCCGTCAACATCCTATAAAAACACCAGGGCCCGGCAGGGTGGGCGGGTGTTGGCTCCGGGCCGGGGAGACACCCTTGGGCATAGGCATAGTTTTACTTCTATTTGGGGGCGGGGGCAACGGCTGGTGGGGCTCAAGCCAGCTCCACACAGCAGGGTCCAGGGAGGGTGAGCCACCTCCACCCCCGACTCACTCAGGAGGCCCCCACCTGTCTGGGTAGTGGGGGGGATGCAACCAAAAATATAACTCAAACGGGGGGGACTCGGTTCAAAAAGTTTGAAAACTGCTCAGGGTGCAGGGAGGGGGTAGCTAGGGGCTGTGTAGTGCCAGGGAGGCTCCCAGTGCAACTCCCGCTTCAGGGGCCGAGGTACTGGGGCTCCCAACTTCAGCCTCCCTGCTGCTCCGGGCTCGGGGGGGAGGGGAGGTTTGCCGGCGTCAGCCCCGAGCCGCTCCTGGCTTCAGCGCTGGGGTCGCTGCACCAGGTTTCAGCTGCGGGGCTCCCTGGTGCCCCTGAAAGGGCTCACGGCCCCGGACCCCCAGCTGAGAACCGCTGATCTAAACAAAACAAAGCTCCATCTTCAGCACTGTTAGCCAGGCCTGGCTGAACGCAGAGCCATGGGGCCAGTGGCAGCAGAGACAGGTGACTGGGCTCCTTCCCCTGCAAGCAGAGCCGAGATGCCCAGTGTGCGGAGAGTCCCCCTCACCCGCGCCAGTGATGTGCCGATCTGGAGCAGCGCCGGGCTGGATTAGAATAGGGTTCACAGGGGAACTAGATACATTCATGGAGAAGAGGTCTATGAGCCAGGATGGGCAGGGAGGGTGACTCAAGCCCCAGGGTGGGCAAAGTTTTTGGGCCGAGGGTCACATCGGGGTTGTGAAACTGTATGGAGGGCCAGGTAGGGAAAGCTGTCCCTCCCCAAACAGCCTGGCCCCCTGTCCCCTATCCGCCCCCTCCCACTTCCCGCCCCCTGACTCCCCGCTCAGAACCTCCAACCCATCCAACCCCCACTGCTCCCCTGACGGCCCCCTCCACCTAACTGCCCCCGGGACCCCACCCCCTATCCGACTCCCCCTGCTCCCTATCTCCTGACTGCCCTGACCCCTAACTACACCCCCACCCCAAACACACCCCCCGGGACCCCACCCCCTATGGAATTGCCTTGCTCCTTGTCCCCTGACCCCTATCTACAACCCACCCCTGTCACGGACTCACAGGTCGTGCCCTCTCTTGCGCCGTGCGGTCCGTGGGGGGGCGTGCCCCTTTCAGTGAGACAGCCCTTCTCGGGGGTCCACTCTCTCTCGGGGTTCAGCCCCTCCACCTCCTAGATCCACACCTCTCTGAGCCTTAGCACACCTGTCTCTTGCCGTGGGCCCCTCAGAGAGACTGCTGAGACTCATCAAGCCCTCAGATCGCTACCCCTTCCTGCTTCTCCACGTGGGCACCAATGATACTGCCAAGAATGACCTTGAGCGTATCACTGCAGACTATGTGGCTCTGGGAAGAAGGATAAAGGAGTTTGAGGCTCAAGTGGTGTTCTCGTCTAACCTCCCTGTGGCAGGAAAAGGCCGGGGTAGAGACTGTCGAATCGTGGAAGTTAACGAATGGCTACGCAGATGATGTCAGAGAGAAGGGTTTGGATTCTTTGACCATGGGATGGTGTTCCAAGAAGAAGGAGTGCTAGGCAGAGACGGGCTCCACCTAACGAAGAGAGGGAAGAGCATCTTTGCAAGCAGGCTGGCTAACCTAGTAACAGAGACTTGGTGGGATAACTCACATGATTGGAGTACTGTCATGGATGGATATAAACTGTTCAGGAAGGATAGGCAGGGCAGAAAAGGTGGGAGAGTTGCGTTGTATGCAAGAGAGCAGTATGACTGCTCAGAGCTCCAGTATGAAACTGCAGAAAAACCTGAGAGTCTCTGGATTAAATTTAGAAGTTTGAGCAACAAGGGTAATGTCGTGGTGGGAGTCTGCTACAGACCACCAGACCAGGGGGATGAGGTGGACGAGGCTTTCTTCCAGCAACTAACAGAAGTTACTAGATCACAGGCCCTGGTTCTCATGGGTGACTCTATTCACCCCAATATCTGCTTGGAGAGCAATACAGCGGTGCACAGACAATCCAGGAAGTTTTTGGAAAGTGTAGGGGACAATTTCCTGGTGCAAGTGCTGGAGGAACCAACTAGGGGAAAAGCTCTTCTTGACCTGCTGCTCACAAACAGGGAAGAAATAGTAGGGGAAGCAATAGTGGATGGGAACCTGGGAGGCAGTGACCATGAGATGGTCGAGTTCAGGATCCTGACACAAGGAAGAAAGGAGAGCAGTAGAACACAGACCCTGGACTTCAGGAAAGCAGACTTCGACTCCCTCAGGGAACTGATGGGCAAGGTCCCCTGGGAGAATAACATGCGGGGGAAAGGAGTCAAGGAAAGCTGGCTGTATTTTAAAGAATCCTTATTGAGGTTGCAGGAACAAACCATCCCGATGTGTAGAAAGAAAAGCAAATATGGCAGGCGACCAGCTTGGCTTAACAGTGAAATCCTTGCTCGTCTTAAACACAAAAAAGCAGCTTACAAGAAGTGGAAGATTGGACAAATGACCAGGGAGGAGTACAAAAATGCATGCAGGAGTGAAATTAGGAAGGCCAAATCACACTTGGAGTTGCGGCTAGCCGGAGATGTTAGGAGTAACAAGAAGGGTTTCTTCGGGTATGTTAGCAACAAGAAGAAAGTCAAGGAAAGTGTGGGCCCCTTGCTGAATGAGGGAGGGAACCTAGTGACAGAGGATGTGGAGAAAGCTAGTGTACTCAATGCTTTTTTTGCCTCTGTCTTCACAGACAAGGTCAGCTCCCACACAGCTGCACTCCGCAGCACGGTATGGGGAGGAGGTGACCAGCCCTCTGTGGAGAAAGAAGTAGTTTGGGACTATTTAGAAAAGCTGGACGAGCACAAGTCCATGGGGCCGGATGCACTGCATCCGAGGGTGCTAAAGGAGTTGGCCGATGTGATTGCAGAGCCATTGGCCATTATCTTTGACAAATCACGGCAATCGGGGGAGGTCCCGGATGACTGGAAAAACACTAATGTAGTGCCCATCTTTAAAAAAGGGAAGAAGGAAGATCCGGGGAACTACAGGCCAGTCAGTCTCACCTCAGTCCCTGGAAAAATCATGGAACAGGTCCTCAAGGAATCAATTCTGAACCACTTAAAGGAGAAGAAAGTGATCAGGAACAGTCAGCATGGATTCACCAAGGGCAAGTCATGCCTGACTAACCTAATTGCCTTCTATGACGAGATAACTGGCTCTGTGGACGAGGGGAAAGCAGTGGATGTGTTATTCCTTGACTTTAGCAAAGCTTTTGATACGGTCTCCCACAGTATTCTTGCCAGCAAGTTAAAGAAGTATGGGCTGGATGAATGGACGGTAAGGTGGATAGAAAAATGGCTAGATTGTCCAGCTCAACGGGTAGTGATCAATGGCTCCATGTCTAGTTGGCACCCGGTATCAAGCGGAGTGCAACAAGGGTCGGTCCTAGGGCCGGTTTTGTTCAATATCTTCATTAATGATCTGGAGGATGGTGTGGACTGCACCCTCAGCAAGTTTGCAGATGACACTAAACTGGGAGGTGTGGTTGATACGCTGGAGGGTAGGGATAGGATACAGAGGGACCTAGACAAATTAGAGAATTGGGCCAAAAGAAATCTGATGAGGTTCAACAAGGCCAAGTGCAGAATTCTGCACTTAGGATGGAAGAATCTCATGAACTGCTACAGACTAGGGACTGAATGGCTAGGCAGCAGTTCTGCAGAAAAGGACCTAAGGGTTACGGTGGACGAGAAGCTGGATATGAGTCAACAATGTGCCCTAGTTGCCAAGAAGGCTAACAGCATTTTGGGCTGTAGAAGTAGGGGCACTGCCAGCAGATCGAGGGACGTCATCATTCCCCTCTATTTGGCATTGGTGAGGCCTCATCTGGAGTACTGTGTCCAGTTTTGGGCCCCACACTACAAGAAGGATGTGGAAAAATTGGAAAGAGTCTAGTGGAGGACAACAAAAATGATTAGGGGTTTGGAGCACATGACTTATGAGGCTAGGCTGAGGGAACTGGGATTGTTTAGTCTACAGAAGAGAAGAATGAGGGGGGGATTTGATAGCTGCTTTCAACTACCTGAAAGGGGGTTCCAGAAAGGATGGATCTAGACTGTTCTCAGTGGTACCAGATGACAGACCAAGGAATAATGGTCTCAAGTTGCAGAGGGGGACGTTTAGGTTGGATGTTAGGAAAAACCTTTTCACTAGTAGGGTGGTGAAGCACTGGAATGGGTTACCTAGGGAGTTGGTGGAATCTCCTTCCTTAGAGGTTTTAAAGGTCGGGCTTAGCCCTGGCTGGGATGATTTAGTTGGGGAATGGTCCTGCTTTGAGTACAGGGTTGGATTAGATGACCTCACAACCTCAGCATCACTCCACACAGCATTGCTCTAGAAGTACTGTACGCTAACCCATTGCGCCACTGGAGCCCACAGTTAGAGGTAGGTGACCAGATACCCTGATTTTATAGGGACAGTCCCGATATTCAGGGCTTTTTCTTACATAGGCACCTATTACCCCCCATCCTGTGGGCTGGTTTTTCTCACTTGCTATCTGGTCGTCCTAGTTTGGGGCTTGTCTCCTTGTTCCATGGATGGATAGGTGCGGGGGCGGTGGGGTACATTAGCTAAAACAAACCCATATGAAAGGCTGCAGGATGGCAGCAGCAGAGCTGGGTCCTTCCTTCAGCTGCGGAGGGGAAAGTTGGTGCTTTGAGCCCCCCCCCGGCGCTGGAACTTCTCCTGGGTGAGATTAACGAGACTCTGGAGAAGGGAAGGGAAGTCTTTTCTAGTCCTGCCTAGCTCCATTTGTCTCCTGTGGCCCTTCAGGCTCTCTGCTCCCCTGTCGGGGAGACGCAGAGGCAAGCCCCCATCTGGTTGAGTCACCGAGAGGCTGTATCCCATGGAGTGTGTGTGGGAGATGGGGAGGGGGAGGGTTGGATTGGGCTCAAGGGGGAAAGGTTGTGTCGGGGGGAGGGGAGAAGGTGTGTTTCTTAGGATATAAATGATGGACAACACAGGGGTAGTGAAGGTGAAGCCCTGTGGCTGAGTATTATGACCCCGTGTGGCGCTGCCAATCGCCTTCCCCTCCTATGGTCTTATCTTCCATTGAATCCAGCATTTTTTAACCTCTCATCATCACAGAGGTGTCGCACATGCCTCAGATACAGAGTGTCCCTCTCAGAGACGCAGCGACCGGAACAGAGTTCAGCGGCTGCACAGCTTGGCTAGGTTTTTATACATTTGCATAGGAAAATGCTGAGTGTTTAAATTCATTTCAAGCATTGGGGTCTCCCTGCGCAGGTTCGAATCCTGCTAACTACGGAAGTGTGAGCGTGATCTCATGGCTACAGTTTTAGTGCCTGAGCACCCAAAGTGCCAACAAGAGCCAGATCTGGGCTCACGCTTAGGGCTTGTCTCTACTTACCGGGGGATGAATGTGCGGCGATCAATCCACCGGGGGCGAGGGGGGGTGTCTAGTGAAGACCTGCTCAATGGACCGCCGATCGCTATCCCGTTGAAGGCTGAAGGCAAGAGAAAGGCCTGCGGGGTCCCAATTCGTCCATCTACCCACCTCCCCTGCCTCTCTCTTCCCCCTCCCAGACCCACTGACCCCTGCCCCTCCCCCTTCCCTCTCCCAATAGGTCCATCTACCCACCTCCCCTGCCTCTCTCCTCCCCCTCCCAGACCCACTGACCCCTGCCCCTCCCCCTTCCCTCTCCTAATACGTCCATCTACCCACCTGCCCTGCCTCTCTCCTCCCCCCTCCCTGACCCTCTGACCCCTGCCCCTCCCCCTTCCCTCTCCCAATAGGTCCATCTACCCACCTGCCCTGCCTCTCTCCTCCCCCCTCCCTGACCCTCTGACCCCTGCCCCTCCCCCTTCCCTCTCCCAATAGGTCCATCTACCCACCTGCCCTGCCTCTCTCCTCCCCCCTCCCTGACCCTCTGACCCCTGCCCCTCCCCCTTCCCTCTCCTAATACCTCCATCTACCCACCTGCCCTGCCTCTCTCCTTCCCCTCCCTGACCCTCTGACCCCTGCCCCTCCCTCTTCCCCCTTCCAATACGTCCATCTACCCTCCTGTCCTGACTCTCTCCTTCCCCCTCCCTGCCCCTCTGACCCCTGCCCTTCCCCCTTCCCTCTCCCAATACATCCATCTACCCACCTGCCCTGCCTCTCTCCTCTCCCCTCTCTGACCCTTGGTGCCTGTCCCCAGCCCCATGTCTGCCCCTCTGCTCTTTCCCTTCCCCCGCACCCTCCTGGTGCCTGCCCCTTCCCACCCCCTGCCCCTCCCCTCACCTCCCTAGTGCCCATCCCAACTCTACCCTCTGCCCCACTCACCTCCCTGTCTTCCTGCCCCTCTGCCCCCATCACCATGAATTGCCCCACCCCCTGCCTTCCTCATGCCCCCTCTCCTGGCACACAGCCCTCCCCTCCCCCTCACCCGCCACTTGTCGGCCCCTTTTCCCCCTTCTGTCCCCTGGAACCTGCCCCTCCCTTCACCCCCCCGTCGTTCTGATGCCATCCCCTTGCCCCCCATTGTACTTGTTCCTGCCCCTCCCTTTTCCTCTCGCAGCATCAGTGTGTCCCCTACCCTCCCACTCCCCCTCCCTCACTGACACCTTCCCACCCCTCCCCCACTCCTCCTGCCCTTCCCCCTCATCGTCTCCCCAAAGGCAGATGGGCCCTGACTCCCCTCAGGCAACACCCCCTCCCCCCCCGCACAGCGATTAACGGGGACGCAGGTTAATTTCCCTTTGATCCCAGTGACCAGCCCCTGCCCCGGCTCTGACTCTGTGACTCTCTCCCCAGTGGCCGTGACTCTGGATCCAGACACGGCAAATCCCGACCTCGTCCTGTCTGAGGATTGGAAACGTGGGAGACACGGAGACACACGCCAGGATCTGCCCGACAACCCTGAGAGATTTGAGCCTTGTCCCTGTGTCCTGGGCGCTGAGGGGTTCGCGGGCGGGAGGCGGTACTGGGAGGTGGAGGCGGGAGACAAGCCTGGATGGGCTCTGGGGGTTTGCAGGGAATCTGTGAGCAGGAAGGGGCAGGTCACACTCACACCTGGGAATGGATACTGGGCCGCGTGGCTGAGGGATGGGGGATACAAGGCCCTCACCTCCCCCATGACCCCCTCCCCACCTTTGATGCAGATGAGGCTTGGGGAGTTGCCTTAATCCTATCACCCTTGTCAGGAGGGGTCTAGGTGTGTCTCCCACCGCCCTTCACTGCTCTCTGCAAGTCTTTCCTCTGGTCAGTTTTGGTTCAAGCAGAGGCTGGGGAGGAGTCCTTCATGAGTCAGACAGGCCGGATACTGCACCCTGGTTCCCCAAGAACACAGAGCTGACTGGTATCACATCCTAATTGCTCTGGGCTTTCTTCACCATCTTCTGAAATGCTCTGTAAAAATGATTGATTGAACAGAGTATGAGGGAGGCGCATCACATGGTATTGCTAGTGTGACCTGGCATTCCATATACTTTACCAAACTATGCTTCTGATATGAATATGTCATAACTGAGGTATGCTTTATACAAGATGGTTCATGTGCGATATCATTGGAAAGGCTGCGATTTACTGCATATGATTATCCCATTTCTATGCATGGATCATTTTTGTCGATGAAATTAGGAATCTTGACCTGTGTGTCTGTTTCATAGTCGCTGCTTTGGGTGACTCCCACTGCTCACACTTCTGGGACTACAAGGGCTTGATGGCCCATCTGCAAGAGACAATGGACTGTGAAAGAACTTAGTCTTCCTGGGAACTTGTGGGTCAGCCTGTGAAGAATGGCTCCATGGAGCCCTATAGAGTCAGCTGACCTGGTCAACTGATACTAAGGCCATGTCTACCCTAGCACTTTACTGCTGTCAGGGTTCCCTCCCCACTCTGAACTCTAGGGTACAGATGTGGGGACCCGCATGAAAGCCCCCTAAGCTTATTTTTACCAGCTTAGGTTAAAAACTTCCCCACGGCACAAATCCTTTGTCCTTGGACGGTACGCTGCCACCACCAAGTGATTTAACAAAGAACCGGGGGAAAGGACCACTTGGAGTTCCTCTTCCCCCAAAATATCCCCCCAAGCCCTTATACCCCCTTTTCTGGGGAGGCTTGAGAATAATATCCTAACTAATTGGCTATAAAGTGATCAAAGACCCAATCCCCTGTGTCTTAGAACAATAGAAAAATCCGTCAGGTTCTTAAAAGAAGGATTTTATTAAAAAAAGAAAGGTAAAAATCATCTCTGTAAAATCAGGATGGAAAATAACTTTACAGGGTAATCAGATTCAAAACACAGAGGATTCCCCTCTAGGCAAAATTTTAAAGTTACAGAAAACAGGAATAAACCTCCCTCTTAGCACAGGGAAAATTCACAAGCTAAACAAAAGATAACCTGATACGCCTTGGCTGGCTTAATAACTCTTGTTGCAATATTGGAGGATGGTTTGGAGGAGATGGATTTCTGTCTGGCCGCTCTCAGTCCCAAGAGAGAACACACACACCAATAAAGAGCACAAACAAAAGCCTCCCCCCTCCCCGATTTGAAAGTATTTTCTTTTCTCATTGGTCCTTTTGGTTAGGTGTCAGCCAGGTTATTTGAGCTTAACCCCTTACAGGTAAGGAGGAATTCTAGGCTACTCTTAGCTGTATGGTTATGACAACTACGCTGCAACTTTCTGTGCTCAGGGGTGTGAAAAAACACACACCCTGTGTGCAGCAAGTTACAGCAAGAGCCGGCTCCAGGCACCAGCCGACCAAGCACATGCTTGGGGCAGCACCTTCTAAGGGGCGGCCAATCTTGGGGCGGGGCAGCGCTCGGGTTTTTTTTTGTTTTGCTTGGTTTCGGCGGGGTGGCGCTCGGGCGGGGGGGGTTGTTTTTTTGTTTTTGTTTCGGCGGGGTGGCACTGGGGGGGGTTGTTTTGGTGGGGCAGTGCTGGGGGGGTTGTTTCGGTGGGGCGGTGCTGGGGGCGTTGTTTCGGCGGGGCGGTGCTCAGGGGACTTTAAACCACTTGAGTTACACTGGTACAACTCCCCGGATTGACGCTCGTATTCTGGAATAAGTGCATCTCCAGTGTAACTGAAGCCATTGAATTATCCCCATGTCACAGTTCCAGTACAGCTGGTGAAACGTCCAACAAGCAGTGCATTTCTCTATTTTATATCATTGAAGCCCTCAGTATAAAGCTCCCTTCCCCAAAAGAGACCAAAAAGAGCATATCTCAAATGCGGAGATTCTTCTGCAGCCAGGACAGCCTCCTGGGCAGAGATGCAGGTTGGGGGAAAGCAGCAGCCCCTCCCTGCAGCGTCCAGCTCTTGCTCCTGGATGCATTGTCTTGGTGTTTGCTGGCGCTACCAGCCGGGGATCAGCGTCATGTACCGCCCAGCCTCCTGGGGGCTCCAGGCAGCACATCTGCAGGCATGTGGGGCTGGGGTGTGTTCTTGACGGGTAGGACCCTTCAACTGCGCAGGCAGCTGGTGAGTTCCCAGCTCACCTATCAGGGTGCTGAGAGGCTCTGGGGGGAGACTTTGGGTTTCAGCTTGCCGGGGTTCCAGGAGTACAGAGATTGAATTCCCCCAAAACAACTGATGTGTGGCTTTCTGCCGGGTGTCATGCTGTTCAGATTGGCAGGAATTCTCGCTGTTCAGCCATGGACACAGGTGCACAAGTGCACAGCAGTGACTGCTGAGAAAGCTGGTCTGGGCAAACAACGGGAAGTGAGAACTCACTGAGTACAGAACTATAATGCAGTGAGAAAAACTCAGCAGCCAAGTAGTTGTTGCCGAGTGGTTAAGGTGCTGGACTAGAACTCTTTTGGGATCTCCCTGTGCAGGATTGAATCCTGTTGACTATGGAAGTCTGAGAGTGATCTCATGCCTGCAATTTTAGTGCCTGAGCATTCACAGTGCAAACAGGAGCCAGATCTGGGCTCACGCTTAGGGCTTGTCTCTGCTTACTGGGGGATTGATTTGGGGTGATCAATCCACCGTAGGGTTGATTTAGTGGGTCAAGTGGAGACCTGCTAAATTGACCACCTGATCGCTCTTCTCTTCTCCACCAAAACAAGGAGCATAAGGTAAGTCATAGGAAACTGTCCTGTCGACCTGACAAGGCCATAAGTTGACCTAAGCTATGTTATTCACGTAGCTGGAGCTGTGTAATTTAGGTCGCTTTAGCCCCATAGTGTACACCTGCCCTTAGGCGCTCTACACTTATTGTAGCACTTTGCTGCAGACAGTCACTGCAGTGAGGGGAGGTGTTTTCCCATCACTGTAGTAGTCAGGTTGACTGAAGAATTCTTCCACGCATCTAGCGCTATCTACACCAGGGCTTCGCTCAGCTGAACTACATTGGTTAGGAGGGTGGATTTTTCACCCCCAGAGAGAGGTAGCTATGCAGTTAAGTGTTCAGAATACATCAGCCCAGCTCCCGCCCCAGACCCCTCCCAGCACCAGAGTGGGCTGCGTGACCCCAGTCACCCCAGAACCGGAGCGGTCAGGTTAAGGGGCCCTGAAAGAGCACAAGACTGTCACCGTCCCTGGGTGGGCTCGAACCACCACCCTCTCGATTAACAGCCGAACACGCTGACCCACTGCGCCACAGAGACACATAGATACAAATCTACTGTTACCAAGGCTGCTGCCTCACAGCCGGTGCATCTGCCTGCCAGCGCTAGAGCTCAAACGGTCCAGATGCTGGAGGCCGGGTACTAGATACGGCAGGTGAAGAGGCAGCAGAGTGCCGCAGGGGCAGCGTGCTGGCCTATAAGTCAGAGGTCGCTGGATTGAAACCATCCTCTGCTAGGCATGTGCCTCTTACTTAGCGACCAGCAGAGCGCCAAGAGCCTAGGCCATGAGGCAAGAGGTGGCTGAGGCGGTGGCCTGCCAGGGAGACACCACCACTCAATACTACTGTGAACTGAAACCCAGAACCAGCCAAAATGTCACTTTGGGAAATCAGCTGCATTTGCTGATTAGGTAGGATAGGCAGCTCCATGCAAATACAGTCTGCTCCTGAAGTCCTTTCCCCAGATTGTCACGAGATGTTGGGTCTGCCTCCAATAATACTAATAAATATTAAACTGCCCTTTACCATTGTCATAAATAGAGGGGGAAGGGTAGCAACCTTTATGTCTGCAGCAGCATAAAAACCCTCCTTGGCAGCTGTACTTAGCATCCACCAGCAGCCAGCTCTCCCCTCCCCCCAGCTCCTCCCCCCTGCCTGGTGCCCCCACCAATTGACACCTCCCGGACCCTGGGGAGCAAGTGTTTCCCCTGGAGCAGCAGTGACACCCGGTGGCTAGTTGGGGTAATGCACAGACTCTTTCCCCTACAGCAGCAGTGACACCCGGTGGCCAGTCGGGGTAATGCACAGACTCTTTCATAGAATCATAGAATCTCAGGGTTGGAAGGGACCTCAGGAGGTCATCTAGTCCAACCCCCTGCTATTATTCAATCATGCTTTATCCCTTTTATAAATTTCCTGAGGATCCGGAGCCTCCCAAATTCAAGGCAAAAAACCCTCCCATTCCACTCCTGATGTCACTATCGGGAGTCTTGCCTTCCCCAAACTTTCCTGCCAAATGTCTGGGTATAAAAAGGAGTTTCAGCCTAAAATGAATTGCCTTTTCCCCGGTGCTGTCCAGCTGATGGGGAGTTTAGTCATCAGCTCCTTGCCCTGAGAAAAGCTCCCTCAGAATGCTCCGATGTATGTCCTTTTACATAATCTTTTATAGCGTATGCTAACAAGAACATAACCTATAGGGCAGTGGTCCCCAACCTTTCTGTGACCAAGAGCACATTCATCCGTTCATCAGAGTGTGGCGGGCAGCGACACTTCTTGGCGGCATTTCGGTGACGATGGTTCTCCGCTGGAAGCGCTCCTCGGCGGCATTTCAGTGGCGACGCTTCTCCGGCAGATGCTCTCCTCTTCCTTCCTTGGTGCCGGCCCTGACGGCGGGCGCACATAAATGCCCTGGTGGGCGCCATGGCACCCACGGGCACCACGTTGGGGACCACTGCTATAGGGACTCCGAGTGGGTCAGCATCACAAACTCTACTGAGTCACCAATTCTCCTAATTTCAACAATCGGCTCACTATTTCAAGCCATTTCTAGTATTTCTAGCCATAACAACAATAAATCGGGACACCTAAAGCCGAGATCACTGTTCATTCACTCTCCTCCATAAATTTCTCTTCCATCCTTTCAACCTGATTAATATACTACAAGAATGCAGGTCTCTGAGCTTCACTCACAAAGGGTTAAGATTATTCCTAGTTATGTGATGTTTGGGTTTCAAATGGCAGCAGCTGAACATACAAAATAGCTGACCACAGTAAGGTAAAGTCCTTGGGTACATGCAAGTTCTATGGCAACAGGGGCTGGAAAAGCCAATGTAAGAGAGAGAGAGATCGCACCAGAGACAGGGGAGGAGTAAAAGTACCAAGAAGGGAAGCAGCTGGAGAGAAGCTTTGAGTGCAGAGTGCAAACATGACAGCTGAGTGTCGTAAGTACCCAGATAGCATAATGTGAGCTGGTCCCCTGGTCAAACAGTCAAGACTCTGATTCTTATCATCTGAGTTCAAATCTCGGTAGAACCTCCTGTATCTGTGTTGGCTTCTGGAAAAGCTCTGGAGCTCAATATGCTAAGCTTCCCCTTTCTTGCTTGTGCAAGAGTGAGTCTTTGCCCTCCTGCTGGGTGACTCATGCGTACTGGAGCCCGTTCGTTGGTCACGATGGCTTGACAGGATGGCTGCAATGGATTGGAACCCAGAACTACAGACTCTTTCCCCTGGAGCAGCATTGACACCCGTTGCCCAGTTGGGGTAAAACAGTTCCTTTCAATTAATTAGCCTCTTAAAATTGATATAGACACTCCCACCTTTTCATGTTTCTCTGAATGTATAAATATCTGATTACTGTATGTTCCATTCCATGCATCCGATGAAGAGGGTTCTTCACCCACGAAAGCTTATGGTGAAATAAATTTGTTAGTCTCTAAGGTGCCACAGGTATTTTTCTTGTTTTCTCTTTGCACAGACTCTTCCCCCTGCAGCAACAGCGACACCTGGTGGCCAGTTCGGGTAATGCACAGAGTCTTCCCCCTGTAGGAGCAGCGACACCCGGTGACCTGTCAGGGTATGGCACAAAGAGTGTTTCCCAAGGAGGAGGAGTAACAAGCTGTGGCCAGCAGGGGCAGTGCCAGACTCTACCCCAGGGATCTCAAACTCAAATCACCATGAGGGCCACATGAGAACTAATAAATTGGCCCGAGGCAGCATCACTGAAACCTTTTCATAAAATGATACAAAAGTATGATCAAACATGAAAAAAAGAAGCGTAATATAGAATTCTAGTAAAAGTCACTGTATTAACTTTTTAAAAACTGTAATGCAAAGAGGGGTTTTGAATAAAATATAAACACTCAGTAATGTTTGGAGCTTGGCTGCCAGTGGAGCTGGCGCCTATGGAGGGCCACCTGCCGCATGTTTGAGACCCCTGCTCTACCCAGTGGCGGGGGGCTGAGGTGGAGTAGACAGAAGATTGTGGGAGCTGTGCCTCCCCCTTACCATGAATCCCTGCTGCTCCTTGTGGCCCCATCCCCTGCTCCGTCTCAGTGAAATGTAAGCCCTGCCTCCTCCCCTACAAGGCCCCGCCCCCTGCCCAAGTCAGAGGTCAGTGCTGTGCCCAATTGCATTGCCCCGCCTGCTGGCTAGTCAGGGTAATGCAGCCTGTGCTTCCCATAGAAGAGCAGGAACAGGGCTAGAGCCAGTCAACATTTTTTGTTTCGCTGATGAAAACTGGCCCAGTCCCTGCCTCAAACCAAACTTGTCACAGATAAGTCTCTGGGGCAGCCCCGCTTCCTGGGAGAAGGCGAAACAGAGACAACAGCAGCTGCTCCCGTTAGCTGGAGTTGGGAAGCAGGTGGGAGAGGCCATTCCAAAAACAAGCCAGGAGAGTGACAGGGCAGCACTTCCCCCTGGTTGGTTAATACTAATGATGATGCTTACACCACTTCTCCTGCCTGGAAGTGCACAGTGCCCCCGTGAGGTGGGGAAAGAAACTGCACCCCACTGGGAACCAGAGGCGCACAGGGATGCACTGACTTGGCCAAAGCCCCCCAGCGTATTGGAGGATCCAGAACTTTGTGTTCAAACATCTCCCAGCTTCCTTGAAACTAAGACCAAGGTTTCTTTGCAATATACAGGCAGAAAACAGCTTTTTCACCACAGGTGGGACTTGAACCCACGATCTCTGGCTTTCATAGAACCATAGAATATCGGGGTCAGAAGGGACCTTAGTCTAGTCCAAACTGCTGCTCAAAGCAAGACCAGCATCCAATTTTTGCCCCAATCCCTAAATGGCCCCCTCAAGAACTGAACTCACAACCCTGGGTTTAGCAGGCCAATGCTCAAAGCATTGAACTATGCTTCCCCTTATCCATTAGCCCACTGAAGTGGAAACAAACGAAACACAAAAATTCCCTCTCATAAATGCACATTCCTCACATTTACGTGGAAGCCAAATACCCCCTTTATGCACTTACAGAAATGTCACATCCCCTGTCACCGAGACAACTGGGCAGGTTGCTGACAGAGCTGAGCCCCACCTTTCTGCAGCCATCTTTAGAGAAGAACCCCATCCTAGAGTCCCAGCTCCCTCCATCAGCAGCTCCACATCTGTGGCTCTGAGGGGCAGTAGGATGATTGGGGGGTGAATCCAGGGCTGGAAGGGGGGTCAGGTCAGCCTGTGAGGAGTAACCAGGTGGGGCAGACCCAGGGTGAGGCTGTGGGCTGCTGGTCGGTCGTTGGCATCAGAGCTCTAGATCAAAGCTGCACAGTGACCTGACACCCAGGGTTACAAGGCCGACATGGTGACCCCGTTACCGGCCTCGTGAACCCCAAACCCTTGTTACTAAGGGCACTTAGGAGTTTCTGTCCCTTAATCACTTCTGGGAGCTCCCGAGCAGCCACGGCGGGGACTCGGGTTTAATCCAAGTGTAAAATCTGACAGCCACACGGAGCTCCCTAGCGTCCGAGAGCCTCCCTCGTGTTCTCCCGCAGCAGCCGCCTGCCGGTGTGGGTGGGAAAAGGGGACGAGGACGCACTGCTGCCTCAGGCCACGACAGGAGACCTCACCATGCCTGGGCCTGTCTCTTGCCTTGAGCCCAGGCAGACAGAGTGGCCGGGGAGCTCCCTGGCAGGCCACCGCCTTAGCCACCTCTTGCCTCATGGCCTAGGCTCTTGGTGCTGTGCCGGTTGCCGCCTCGCTTGAAGGCCCAGAGCAAAAAGAAAGAAGCACATGCCTAGCACAGGATGGTTTTGATCCATCAACCTCTGCTTTATAGGCCAGCAGGCATCCCCTGCGACACTCTGCTGCCTCTTCACCTGCCGTATCCAGTACCCAACCTCCAGCATCCGGACCGTGTGAGCTCTAGCGCTGGCACGCAGATGCGCAGACTGTGAGGCAGCAGCCTTGGTAACAGCAGACTTGTACGTACATGTCTCTGTGGCGCAATGGGTCAGTGCATTCAACTGTTAACCGAGAGAAGGGTGGTTCGAGCCCACCCAGGGATGCTTCTGAAGGGCCCCTTTTGCTGCCTCAACACTGTCCCTCTTAGCCTCACTGCTTCCAGCTGGTGGCCCGAAGAGTGCGCTGGATGTGACTCAGAAACCCATCTCCCAGCAGCCATGCCGGGGGCTCGGGCTTAATCCTCAAGGCCGAGCGCAAAACCTTCAGCCGGGCACGTTTCGCTCCCTTCCCACCTCCGCCCAAGTGGCAAGGGAGAAACGGACGACACTCGCCGGCTCGAAGACGCCTCCCTCCCACTTCCCTGTGGGCTGCACAAAGCTCTTGGCCTGCTTCATGCCTCGTCAGGGAAGCGCGTCCATGCTGCCCATGCCTGAGTCACATCTGCAGCCTGGCCCGCCCTGGCTGACGGAGCAGAGCCACGCGAGTCAATGGCAGGTCGAGTTGGGGCCCCGTAACCTGACCTCCCGGTGCTCCGGTTCTCGGGTGGCTGGGGCCACGCAGCCCACTCTGGGGCTGGGAGGGGGGCTGGGGCACTAGGCTCGGGCGGGAGCTGGGCTGATGTATTCTGGACACTTAACTGCATAGCTACCTTTCTCGGGATATCGGGGGGTAGATTTTTCACACCCAGTGTAGTTCAGCTGAGCGAAGCCCTGGCGTAGATAGCGCTAGATGGGTGGAAGAATTCTTCTGTCAACCTGACTACTACAGTGATGGGAAACACCTCCCATCGCCGCAGTGACTGTCTGCTGCAAAGTGCTACAGCAGGTGTCAGTGTAGAGAGCCTAAGGGCAGGTGCACACTACGGGGCTAAAGCGAACAGACTCTTTCCCCTGCAGCAGGAGCGACACCCGGTGGCCAGACGGGGTACTGCACAGACTCTTCCTCCTGGAGCAGCAGCGACACCCGGTGGCCAGTTGGGGCAATGCACAGACTCTTTCCTCCTGAGCAGAGGAAGCACCCAGTGGCCAGTCGGTGGCCAGCACTACCCTCTCCCCACCCACCCCACTTTCATTGCAGAGGCAGCCTCACCCAGTTAGTGAGCTTGTGTCCCTGGGATTTCCCCTCTCCTACCCTGAGCCCCGCCCCCAGACTCCATAGGGTTTGCAGGTGGATGCCTTGGGGGTTGGGGTCAGGGGACCATGAGAGGGTTTTGCGGGGGAGGGACCTGGGGGGTTACAGGTGGGGGGTCTTGGGACCTACCATGGAGGTAACGGTGGCCACTCACATGTTCCCAGAATGCCCGGGGAGACAGGGTGGGGGAGGTAACAACTGTTATGGGAACAACTTCTGGGTAGAGACACAAGCTTTTGACCCCAGCAGGGCTCTTCTTCAGGGCCGGGAAAGGTGCTCAGAGCATCACAGCTAAATACAAGGTGGAGCCCTCTGCCCAGAACACCAGCCATTCCAGTGCTTCTGGGAACAGCATCGGCCCGACCCCAGCCGCCTATTACCAGTTCTAGTGCCTAACCCAGAGGTGGCTGGCTCCATCTTAGCACCAGGCCTCCAGTGGTCACTGCTTTGATGGTGGGGTTCACACAGGGCACTGCCACGCCTGGGCACTGGGGGCACTGCCACAATGGAGGTCAGGGGAGGCGAGTCACACAGGCCACTGCCCTAAGTGGCCACCAGAGATCACCCTGCATGCACTGTCTCATCCGCCAGGGGTCACTACTGCAATGGTGGGGTGGGAATACATACCGGGCACTGCCACGCCTGGGCACCAGGGGGAAGGCACTGCTTGAAAGGGTGGTGCTATACGTAGGGCAGTGCCCCAGCAGGCGGAAGGGTCACTGCTGCAGTGGTGGGGTTGACACAGGCCAGTGCCCTAAGTGGCCACCAAAGGCCACACGGCGTGTCCCACTGCGACTCTAGCCCTGTTGCTGCTCTTCTATAGGAAGCACAAGTTGCATTACCCTGACAAGCCAGCAGGTGGGGCAATGCAAGGGGGCACAGCACTGGCCTCTGACTTCAGCAGGGGGAGGGGCCTTGTAGGGGAGGAGGCGGGGCTTAGATTTCACTGAGACGGTGCAGGGGTTGGGGCCACAGAGAGCAGCAGGGATTCATGGTGGGGGGGGCAGCACAGCTCCCACAATCTTCTGTCTATTCCACCTCAGCCACCCACCACTGGATAGAGGCTGGCACTGGCCCTGCTGGCCACAGCATGTCACTACCCCTCCTTGGGAAACACTCTTTGTGCCATACCCTGACAGGCCACCGGGTGTCGCTGCTGCGCCAGGGGCATAGAGACTGTGCATTACCCCGACTGGCCCCAGGTGTCTCTGCTGATCCAGGGGAAAAGTCAGTACACTACCCCGACAGGCCACCGGCTGTCGCTGCTGCTCCAGGGGAAAGAGTCTGTGCATTACCCGGACTGGCCACCGGGTGTCGCTAACCCTAAACCTAAACCCTGACCCTAGCCCTAACCCTAACCCTCTAACTGTAACCCTAATCATAACCCTAACACAAAACCCGAACCCTAACCCTATCCCTAATCCTAAACCCTGACCCTAACCCTAACCCTAAACCCAAACCTTAACCCTAACCCTAACCCTAAATCCTGACCCTAACCCTAACACTTACCCTAACCCTCTAACCCTAACCCTAACCCAACGCTCAACCTAACGTTAACCCTAACCTAACCCTAACCCTAACCCTAAACCCTGACCCTGACCCTAACCCTAACCCTAAACCGTAACTCTAACCCTCACCCTGACCCTCACCCTGACCCTAACCCTAAGCCTAAGCCTAAACCATAACCGTAACCCTAACCATAACCCTAACCCTAAACCCTAACCCTCACTCACCCTCCAACCTCACCCTCACCCTCACCCCCACCACCACCCCAAAATCCACCCACACCCATACACCCACCTTCACCCTAACCCCCACCCCCAACCCCACCCTCACCCTCACCCCCAACCTCACCCCCACCCTCACCCTAACCCTCATCCCCATCCTCAACTTCACCCCCAGCACCACCCTCACGCTCACCTAACCCTCATCCTCACCCCAACCCCCACCCCCACCCCACCCCACCCCCACCCTCAACCTCACCCTAACGCCACCCTCACCCTCACCCACACCCCCACCCTCACCCTCACCCTCAACCCCAACGTCCACCCCCACCATCACACTCACATTCACCATAACCCTCACTCCGACTCGCAACCCCACCCTCACCCTCACACCAACCCCCACCCCCACCCTCACCCTCACCCTCACCTTAACCCCCACCCCCACCCTCACCATCACCCCAACCCCCACCCCAACCTTCACCCTCACCCTCACCCTCACCCCCACCCCATCCCTCACCCTCACCAACAACAATACCCGGACCCTCACCATCACCCACAGCCTCACCCTCACCCTAAACCCCACAACCCACCCTCCACCCTCACCCCCACCCCCACCCCCACTCCCACCCTAACCCTCACCCTAACCCTAACCATAACCTACACCCTAACCCTAACCTTAACCCTAAACCCTCACCCCCACCCTCACCCCCACCCCCACAATCGCCCTCTCCCCAACCTCCACCCCAACCTTCACCCTCACACACACCTCACGCTAAACCCCACCCACACCCCCACCCCCACCCTCACCCTCACCTTCACCGAAACCCACACTCCCACCACACCCTCACACTCACCCTCACCCTCACCCTCATGCTTACCCCCACCACCACTCTCACCCACACCCTCCCCCTCCCCCCCACCCCTACCCCCACCCTCACCCACACCCTCACTCTCATCCCCAACCCCACCCTCACTCTCACCCTCACCGTCACCCCCCACCCTCACTCCCTCCCTCAACCTCAAACTCACCCTCACCCTGATCCTAACCCTAACCCTAACCCTAACCGTAACCGTAACCCTAATCCTAAACACAAAAACTCACCCCCACCCTCACCCTGACCCTCACCCCAACCTCCAACTCCACACCCACCCTCCACACCCACCCTCACCCTAACCCCCACACCCAACACCACCCTCACCCTCACCCTCACCCCCAACCTCACCCTCACCCCCAACCTCACTCCCACCCCCACCCTCACCCTCACCCTCACACTAACCCTAACCCTAACCCTAACCCTAACCCTAACCCACACCCCCACCCCACACCCACACTCACCCTCGCCCTCACCCCCACACCCACACTCACCCTCACCCTTACCCTCACATTAACCCCCACCACCACACTCACCCTCACCCCAACCACGACCCCCACCCTCACCCTCACCCCCACCACCACTCCCACTCTCAACGTCACCCTCAACCTCACCCACACACCCACCCCACCCTCATCCTCACCCTAATCCTCACCCCAATCCCCACCCTCACCCCCACCACAAACCCAACCCTCACACTCACCCTAACCCTCACCCCAAACCCCACACCCACCCTCACCATCAACCTAACCCTAACCCTAACCCTAACCCTAACCCTAAACCTAACCCTAACCATAACCCTATCCTTCACCCTCACCCTCACCCTAACCCCCACCCCCACCCTCACCCTCACCCTCACCCTCACTGCCACCCTCACCATCACCCCAACCCCCACTCTCATCCTCACCCTCACTCCCACCCTCACCCTCACCTTCACCCTCACCCTAACACTAACCCTAACCCTAACCCCCACCCTCACCCTCACCCCCACCTCCACCCCCATCCTCACCCTCACCCTGACCCTCACCACGCACCGTCACCCTCACCCTCAGCTTTACCCCCACCACCATCCGCACCCTCACCCTCAACCTCACCCTCACTCTCACCCCCACCCTCACCCTCACCCCATTCCCCAACCCCACCCCCACCCTCACCCTCACCCTCACCATAACCCTAACCCTAACCCTAACCTTCACCCTCAACCTCACCCCAAACCCCACCCCCACACCTACCCTCACCCTCACCCTCACCCCCACCCCCACCCTCACCGTCACACTGAGCCCATCACCCACCCCCACCCTCACCCTCACCCTCACCCCAAACACCACCCCCACCCTTACCCTCACCCTCAGAACCACACTCACCTCCACCCCCACCCCACCCCCAACCCAACGCCTAATTTCACCCCCACCCTCACCCTCACCCTCACCCTAACCCTAACCCTAAAACTAACTCTAAAACTGACCCTAACCCAATCCCTCATCCCCACACCACCCCCACCCTCGCCCGCACCACAACACGCACGCCCACCCCCAACTTCACCCTCACCCTTACCCTCACATTAACCCCGACCCCCACACTTTCCCTCACCCTCACCCCAAACCCCACAAGCACCCTCACCCTCACCCTCACCCCCATCCCCACTCCCTCCTTCAACCTCACCCTCACTCTCACGCTAACCCCCACCCCCACCCCCACGCCCACCCCCATCCTCACTCTCACACTGACCATCACCCTCCACACTCACCCTCACACTCAGCTTCACCCCCACCCCACCCCCTAACACAATCCCTCACCCTCACCCCACCCCCACCCTCACCCTCGCCATCACCCCCACACTCACACTCGCCATCACCCTCACCTTCACCCTCACCACAACCCCCACTCACACCCCCAACCTCACCCTCACCCTTACCCTCACATTAACCCCACCCCCACACTCCCCATCACCCTAACGCCAATCCCCACCCCCACCCTCACCCTCACCCTCACCTCATCCCCACTCCCACCGTCAACCTCACCCTCACTCTCACGCTCACCCCCACCCCCACCCCCACCCCCACCCTCACCCTGACCCTCACCCTCCACCCTCACCCTCACCGTCAGCTTCACGTCCACCCCCATCCGCACCCTCACCCTCACCCTCAAACTCACCCCAACCCCCAAGCACACCCTCACCCTCACTCTCACCCATACCCCAACACTTACCCTCACCCTCACCCGATTCCTGACCCCACCACGACCCTCACCCTCACCCTCAACCCCCAATCCCACCCTCACCCTCACACTCACCTTAAACCCAACCACTACCCTCACCTTCACCAAGACCCCAACCCCCACCCCCACCCCACCCTCACCCTCACACTCAAACCCACCCCCACCCCACCCTCACCCTCACCCTTACCCTCACCCCAACCCCATCCCCACCCTCACTCCAACCCACACCCCCACCCTCACCCTCACCCTCACCCCCACCCCCACACTCACCTCATCCTCAGCCCAACCCTCACCCCCACCATCACCCACACATTCACCCTAACCCTAACACTCACCCTCAACCCAACCCCACACCCACCCAAACCTCACCCCAACCCCCAATCCCACCCCCACCCTCACCATCACCCTCACCCTCACACTCACCCAAACCCCAAACCCCACCCTCACCCTCACTCTAACCCAAACCCTCACCCTCACCCACAAACTCACTCTCACCCACACCACCACCACCACCCTCACCCACAACCACACCCTCACCCCAAGCCCCACCGCCACCCAAAACCTCACCCTCACCCTCACCACACCCCCGACCCCCACCCTGACCCTAACCCTAACCCTAAACCTAACTCTAAACCTAATCCTAACCCTCACTCACACCCTCACCCTAATCCTAAACCCCACCCTCACCCTCACCCTCACCCTCACCCTAACCCCCAACCCCACCATCACCCTCAACCACACCCTCACCGCCACCCCAACTTTCACCCCCACCCTCACCCCACCCCCACCTCCACACGCACCCTAACCCTTACCCTAAACCTAAACCTAACCATAACACACACACCCCAACACCACCACCCTCACCCTCGCCCTCACCGTCACACCCAGACCCACACTGACACTCACCCTGACCCTCAGAACAAGCCCACCCCCACCCCCACCCTCACCCTCAACCTTATACTCACATTAACCCCCACCCCAACACTCACCCTCACCCCAACTCCTACCGGCACCCTCACCCTCACGCTCACCCTCACCCTCACCCCATCCCCACTCCCACCCTCAACCTCACCCTCACCCTCACCCTCACCCCAACCCCCACCCCCACCAACATCTACACCCTCACCCTCACCCCATACCCTCACCCTCACGCTCAGACTCACCCCCACCTCCATACGCTCCCTCTCCCTCAAACTCACCATAACCACAACCCTCACCCTCACCCTCACCCTGACTCCAACACTCGCCCTCACCCTCACCCCTTTCCCCAACCACACCCCCAGCCTCACCCTCACCCTCACCCTGCACGCCCACCCTCACCCTCACGCTCACCCACACCCTAACACTAATCCTAAACCTCACCCTCACCATCACCATCACCCAAACCCCCTCCCGCACCCCCTCCCTGACCCTCACGCTCACACCCACCCCACCCCCAACCTCACCCTCACCCTCAGCCCAACCCCCAACCCCACCCTCACCCTCACCGTCACAGCAACCCCCACCCCCACACTCACCCTCACCATCACCATCATCCTCACCCCCAGCCCCAGCCTCATCCCATCACCCACCCCCACCCAACCCTCACCCTTAACCTCATCCCAACCTCCAGCCCCAGCCCCAA
Source organism: Macrochelys suwanniensis (assembly GCA_033296515.1). Lineage (NCBI taxonomy): Eukaryota > Metazoa > Chordata > Testudines > Chelydridae > Macrochelys > Macrochelys suwanniensis. The sequence goes on along the minus strand of CM065778.1, from coordinate 71,837,885 downwards.
ACACACCCCCACCCTCACCCTCACCCTAACCCCGACCCCCACCCCCACCCTCACCCACACCCTCACCCCAACCACCACCGGCACCCGACCCTCACCCTCACAATCATCATTACCCCAACCCCCAACCTCAACCCCACCCTCACATTCACGCTCAACTCCCACCCCCACCCGAACCCTCACCCTCACCCTCACCCTCACCCTCAGCCTCACCCCCACCCCCACCCTCACCGTCACCCTAACCCCACCCCCACACTAACCCTCACCATCACCCTCGCCATAATCCCCACGCCCATCCTAACCCTCGCCCACACCCACACCCTCACCCTCACCCCAACAACCACCCACAACCCAACCATGACCCTCACACTCACCCTAACCACCACCCCACAGTCACCCTTCCTCTAACCACAACCCCCACCCCCACACCCAATCCCACCCCACCCTCACGCTTACCCCCCACCCCCTCCCCCACCCTCACTCTCACCATTTCCCCTACCCTCACCCTCACCACCACCCACACCCCAACCCTCACCCTCACCCTCACCCCAAACCCCACCCCCACCCGCACCCCACCCCCACCCTCACCCTCACAACCAAGCGCAACCCCACCCTCACGCTTACCCGCCACCCCCTCCCCCAACCTCACTCTCACCCTCACTCTCACCGTTACCCCCACCACATCCCCACCCTCACCCTCACCCTCACCCTACTCCAAACCCACACCCCTACCCTCAGCCTCACACTCAACCCACCCCCACACTCAGCCACACCCTCACCCTAACACCCACCCCCTCCCCCACACTCACCTTCACCCTCACGCCCCACCCCCACCCTCACCCTCACCCTGACCCTCACCCTTACCCGAATCCCAACCCCTCCCCCACCCGCACCCTCACCCTCACCCTAACCCCCACACCCACCCTCAACCTCACTCTCACCCCAAACCCAACGCCCACGCCCCCCCACCCCCACCCTCACCCTTAACCAAACCCCAACCCACACGCACACCCTCACCCTCACCCTTACCCTAACCCTCACTCTCACCCTCACCCTCACCCCGACCCCCACCCCACCCTCTCCCTCACCCTCACCCAAACCCTCACCCCAACCACCACCAACACCCCAACCTCACCCTCACAATCACCATTTCCCCAACCCCCACACTCAACCCCACACTCACGTTCACGCTCAACCACCACCCCCAACCGAACCCTCACACTCACACTCACCCTCACCCCAACCCAACCCCCACACTAACCCTCACCCTGACCCTCGCCCTAACCCCCACCCATATCCTAACCCTTGCCCACACCCACACCCTGACCCTCACCCAAACAACCAACCCCAACCGACCCATGAACCTCACCCTCACCCTAACCACAACCCCACATCACCCTTTCTCTCACCACAAACCCCATCCCCACACCCAACCCACCACCACCCTCACTCTCACCCTTTCCCTTACCCTCACCCTAACCACCACCCACACCCCAACGATCTCCCTCACCCTCACCCCAAACCCCACCCCCACCCCCACCCCACCCCCACCCTCACCCACACACCGAAGCCAAACCCACACTCACCCTCACACTTAACCCCCACCCCCTCCTCCACCCTCACTCTCACCCTCACCCATACTGTTACCCCCTACCCCCATCCCCACCCTCACCCTCGCCCTACTTCCAACCGCCACCCCTACCCTCAGCCTCACCCTCAACCCACCCCCACACTCACCCACACCATCACCCCAACCCCCACCCACAACCCCACGCTCAACCTCACCCTCACCCCAACCCCACCCTCACCCTCACCCTCACCCGAATCCCCAACACTCCACCACCCTCATCGTAACCCTCACCCTCACCCTAAGCCCCACACCCACCCTCACCCTCACCATCGCCAGAAACCCAATGCCCACCCCCACCCCCACACTCACCCTCACCCAAAACCCAACCCACAGCCACACCCTCACCCTCACACTCAGCCTGACCCTAACCCTCACCATCACCCCAACTCCCACCCACACCCCCACAATCACACTCACCCTCACCCCAACCCTCAACCCCAACCTCACCCTCACCTTAACCCTCACCCCGACTACCCTCCCTCACCCCCCACCGCAACACCCACCCCCACCCTCACGCTCACCATAACCCCCACCCCTACCCTCACATTCACCCTCACCCCAACCCCCACCGCCACCTCACCTTCACCCTCACTGGCACACACACCCCACCCTCCCCTTCACCCCCACCCTCACGCTCGCCCTCACCCTCACCCCCACCCCCACCCCGCCCTCACCCTCACCCTCATCCCAAACCCCACCACAACCCTCACCCTCACTCCAAACCCCATCCCCGCCCCCACCCTCATCCATCACCCTCACCCTCACCCTCACATCCACCCTCACCCTCACCCTCACCCTAATCCTAACCATCACCCTCACCCTCACGCTCACACTCACCCTCACCACAGCCTACACCCCCAACCCACGCTAACCCTCACACTCACCCCACCCCCACAGCCCCACACGCTGACCCTCACCCTCACCCGAATCGCCACCCCTTCCCCACCCTCAGCCTCACCCTCACCCTCACACCAACTACCACCCACACCCCCACCCTCAACGTCACCCTCACCTTAACCATCAACCCCACTACCCTCCCTCACCACCCACAGCAATCCCCACCCCCACCCTCACCCTCACCTTAACCCCCACCCCTACCCTCACCTTCACCCTCACCCCAACCCCCACCACCACCCCACCATCACCCTCACCCGCACCCTCACCCCACCCTCACACTCACCCCACCCTCACCCTCGCCCTCAACCTGACCCAGACCCCCACCAACACCCCACCCTCACCCTCACCCTCACCCCAACCACAACCCCCACCCCAACACTCACCCTCACCCCAACCCCCACCCCCACCCCCACCCTCAACCATCACCTTCACCCCCACCCCCACCCCACCCTCATGCTCACCCTCACCCCAACCCCCCACCACCCCACCCTCACCCTCACCCTCACCCTCACCCCGACAACCCCCACCCTCAACCTCACCCTCACCATAATCCTAACCCTCACCCTCACCCTCACCCTCACCACAGCCTTCAACACCACCCCCACCCTCACCCTCACCCTCACCCCCACGCCCACCCTCAACCCCCACCCCCACCCTCACCCTCACCCTCACCTTCCCCCTATCCCTAACCCTAACTCTCACACTCACCATCACCCCAACCTACAATCCCACCCCCACCCTCAACCTCCCCCTCCCCCACACCCCACCCCTCCCCTCACCCTCACCCTCAGCCCAACCCCAAACACCACCACCCTCAGCCGCACCCTCACTCCAACCCCCACCCCCACCCTCACAATAACCCTCACCCTAATCCTAACCCTCACCCTAACGCTCACCCTCACCCCAAACTCCACCACAACCCCCACCCTCACCCTCAAGCTCACCCGCACCCCCACTCTCACCCTCATCCTCACCCCCACTCTCACCCTCACCCTCACCCCCACACATACCCTCACCCTCACCCTCATGCTCAATCTCACCCCAACCCCCACACCCACCCTCACACTCCCTCTCACCCTCACCCTAAAGCTTACCGTAACGCTCACCCTCACATTCCCCCTCACCCCAACCTCCAGCCCCACCCCAACCCTCACCCTCACCGTCCCCCCAGCCCAATCCTCACCCACACCCTCACCCAACTCCAACCACCACCACCCTCACCCTCACCCTCACCCTAACCCCCCACACCCACCCTCACACTCCCCCCACCCTCACCCTAAACCTTACCCTAACTCTCACCCTCACCTTCCCCCTCACCCCAACCTCCAGCCCCACCCCAACCCTCACCCTCACCCCCACACCCAACCTCACCCTCACCCTCACCATCACACCCACCCTCACTTTCACCCTCACCCTCTGCCTCACCCCCACCCCCATCCGCACCCTCACCCTCACCCTCACGTTAAACCTCACCCCAACCCCACCCTCACCCACACCCCATTCCCCATCCCCACCACCACCCTCACCCTCTCCCTCACCCTAACCCCCCACACCCACCCTCACACTCCCCCCACCCTCACCCTAAACCTTACCCTAACTCTCACCCTCACCTTCCCCCTCACCCCAACCTCCAGCCCCACCCCAACCCTCACCCTCCCCCTCCCCCCAGCCCTACCCTCACCCACACCCTCAGCCCAACTCCAACCACCACCACCCTCACCCTCACCCTCACCCTCACCCCGACCCCCACCCCCACCCTCACCCTAATCCTAACCCACACCCTCACCCTCACGCTCACCCTCACCCTCACCCCAACCTCCAGCAACACCCCCACCCTCACCCTCACCCTCACCCCCACACCCAACCTCACCCTCACCATCACCCCCACCGTCACCCTCACCGTCACCACCACAAACACTCCCACCCCCACCCTCACCCTCAACCCCAAACCCACCCTCACCTTCACCCTCACCCTCTGCCTCACCCCCACCCCCATCCGCACCCTCACCCTCACACTCACGCTCAACCTCACCCCAACCCCACCCTCACCCTCACCCCATTCCCCATCCCCACCACCACCTTCACCCGCTCTCTCACCCTCACCCCCCACCCCCACCTCACCCTCACCCTCACCCTCACCCCAACCTCCCCCCTACCCTCACCCTCACCCTCAGCCCAACCCCAACCACCGCCACCCTCACACTCACCCTCATCACAACCCCCACCCCCACCCTCACCCTCACACTCACCCTAATCCTAACCCTCACCCTCACCCTCACGCTCACCCTCACCCTCACCCGAACATCCACCACCACCCCCACCCTCACCCTGACCCTCACCCCAACCTCCAACTCCACACCCACCCTCCACACCCACCCTCACCCTAACCCCCACACCCAACACCACCCTCACCCTCACCCTCACCCCCAACCTCACCCTCACCCCCAACCTCACTCCCACCCCCACCCTCACCCTCACCCTCACACTAACCCTAACCCTAACCCTAACCCTAACCCTAACCCACACCCCCACCCCACACCCACACTCACCCTCGCCCTCACCCCCACACCCACACTCACCCTCACCCTTACCCTCACATTAACCCCCACCACCACACTCACCCTCACCCCAACCACGACCCCCACCCTCACCCTCACCCCCACCACCACTCCCACTCTCAACGTCACCCTCAACCTCACCCACACACCCACCCCACCCTCATCCTCACCCTAATCCTCACCCCAATCCCCACCCTCACCCCCACCACAAACCCAACCCTCACACTCACCCTAACCCTCACCCCAAACCCCACACCCACCCTCACCATCAACCTAACCCTAACCCTAACCCTAACCCTAACCCTAAACCTAACCCTAACCATAACCCTATCCTTCACCCTCACCCTCACCCTAACCCCCACCCCCACCCTCACCCTCACCCTCACCCTCACTGCCACCCTCACCATCACCCCAACCCCCACTCTCATCCTCACCCTCACTCCCACCCTCACCCTCACCTTCACCCTCACCCTAACACTAACCCTAACCCTAACCCCCACCCTCACCCTCACCCCCACCTCCACCCCCATCCTCACCCTCACCCTGACCCTCACCACGCACCGTCACCCTCACCCTCAGCTTTACCCCCACCACCATCCGCACCCTCACCCTCAACCTCACCCTCACTCTCACCCCCACCCTCACCCTCACCCCATTCCCCAACCCCACCCCCACCCTCACCCTCACCCTCACCATAACCCTAACCCTAACCCTAACCTTCACCCTCAACCTCACCCCAAACCCCACCCCCACACCTACCCTCACCCTCACCCTCACCCCCACCCCCACCCTCACCGTCACACTGAGCCCATCACCCACCCCCACCCTCACCCTCACCCTCACCCCAAACACCACCCCCACCCTTACCCTCACCCTCAGAACCACACTCACCTCCACCCCCACCCCACCCCCAACCCAACGCCTAATTTCACCCCCACCCTCACCCTCACCCTCACCCTAACCCTAACCCTAAAACTAACTCTAAAACTGACCCTAACCCAATCCCTCATCCCCACACCACCCCCACCCTCGCCCGCACCACAACACGCACGCCCACCCCCAACTTCACCCTCACCCTTACCCTCACATTAACCCCGACCCCCACACTTTCCCTCACCCTCACCCCAAACCCCACAAGCACCCTCACCCTCACCCTCACCCCCATCCCCACTCCCTCCTTCAACCTCACCCTCACTCTCACGCTAACCCCCACCCCCACCCCCACGCCCACCCCCATCCTCACTCTCACACTGACCATCACCCTCCACACTCACCCTCACACTCAGCTTCACCCCCACCCCACCCCCTAACACAATCCCTCACCCTCACCCCACCCCCACCCTCACCCTCGCCATCACCCCCACACTCACACTCGCCATCACCCTCACCTTCACCCTCACCACAACCCCCACTCACACCCCCAACCTCACCCTCACCCTTACCCTCACATTAACCCCACCCCCACACTCCCCATCACCCTAACGCCAATCCCCACCCCCACCCTCACCCTCACCCTCACCTCATCCCCACTCCCACCGTCAACCTCACCCTCACTCTCACGCTCACCCCCACCCCCACCCCCACCCCCACCCTCACCCTGACCCTCACCCTCCACCCTCACCCTCACCGTCAGCTTCACGTCCACCCCCATCCGCACCCTCACCCTCACCCTCAAACTCACCCCAACCCCCAAGCACACCCTCACCCTCACTCTCACCCATACCCCAACACTTACCCTCACCCTCACCCGATTCCTGACCCCACCACGACCCTCACCCTCACCCTCAACCCCCAATCCCACCCTCACCCTCACACTCACCTTAAACCCAACCACTACCCTCACCTTCACCAAGACCCCAACCCCCACCCCCACCCCACCCTCACCCTCACACTCAAACCCACCCCCACCCCACCCTCACCCTCACCCTTACCCTCACCCCAACCCCATCCCCACCCTCACTCCAACCCACACCCCCACCCTCACCCTCACCCTCACCCCCACCCCCACACTCACCTCATCCTCAGCCCAACCCTCACCCCCACCATCACCCACACATTCACCCTAACCCTAACACTCACCCTCAACCCAACCCCACCCCCACCCTCACCATCACCCTCACCCTCACACTCACCCAAACCCCAAACCCCACCCTCACCCTCACTCTAACCCAAACCCTCACCCTCACCCACAAACTCACTCTCACCCACACCACCACCACCACCCTCACCCACAACCACACCCTCACCCCAAGCCCCACCGCCACCCAAAACCTCACCCTCACCCTCACCACACCCCCGACCCCCACCCTGACCCTAACCCTAACCCTAAACCTAACTCTAAACCTAATCCTAACCCTCACTCACACCCTCACCCTAATCCTAAACCCCACCCTCACCCTCACCCTCACCCTCACCCTAACCCCCAACCCCACCATCACCCTCAACCACACCCTCACCGCCACCCCAACTTTCACCCCCACCCTCACCCCACCCCCACCTCCACACGCACCCTAACCCTTACCCTAAACCTAAACCTAACCATAACACACACACCCCAACACCACCACCCTCACCCTCGCCCTCACCGTCACACCCAGACCCACACTGACACTCACCCTGACCCTCAGAACAAGCCCACCCCCACCCCCACCCTCACCCTCAACCTTATACTCACATTAACCCCCACCCCAACACTCACCCTCACCCCAACTCCTACCGGCACCCTCACCCTCACGCTCACCCTCACCCTCACCCCATCCCCACTCCCACCCTCAACCTCACCCTCACCCTCACCCTCACCCCAACCCCCACCCCCACCAACATCTACACCCTCACCCTCACCCCATACCCTCACCCTCACGCTCAGACTCACCCCCACCTCCATACGCTCCCTCTCCCTCAAACTCACCATAACCACAACCCTCACCCTCACCCTCACCCTGACTCCAACACTCGCCCTCACCCTCACCCCTTTCCCCAACCACACCCCCAGCCTCACCCTCACCCTCACCCTGCACGCCCACCCTCACCCTCACGCTCACCCACACCCTAACACTAATCCTAAACCTCACCCTCACCATCACCATCACCCAAACCCCCTCCCGCACCCCCTCCCTGACCCTCACGCTCACACCCACCCCACCCCCAACCTCACCCTCACCCTCAGCCCAACCCCCAACCCCACCCTCACCCTCACCGTCACAGCAACCCCCACCCCCACACTCACCCTCACCATCACCATCATCCTCACCCCCAGCCCCAGCCTCATCCCATCACCCACCCCCACCCAACCCTCACCCTTAACCTCATCCCAACCTCCAGCCCCAGCCCCAAACACACCCCCACCCTCACCCTCACCCTAACCCCGACCCCCACCCCCACCCTCACCCACACCCTCACCCCAACCACCACCGGCACCCGACCCTCACCCTCACAATCATCATTACCCCAACCCCCAACCTCAACCCCACCCTCACATTCACGCTCAACTCCCACCCCCACCCGAACCCTCACCCTCACCCTCACCCTCACCCTCAGCCTCACCCCCACCCCCACCCTCACCGTCACCCTAACCCCACCCCCACACTAACCCTCACCATCACCCTCGCCATAATCCCCACGCCCATCCTAACCCTCGCCCACACCCACACCCTCACCCTCACCCCAACAACCACCCACAACCCAACCATGACCCTCACACTCACCCTAACCACCACCCCACAGTCACCCTTCCTCTAACCACAACCCCCACCCCCACACCCAATCCCACCCCACCCTCACGCTTACCCCCCACCCCCTCCCCCACCCTCACTCTCACCATTTCCCCTACCCTCACCCTCACCACCACCCACACCCCAACCCTCACCCTCACCCTCACCCCAAACCCCACCCCCACCCGCACCCCACCCCCACCCTCACCCTCACAACCAAGCGCAACCCCACCCTCACGCTTACCCGCCACCCCCTCCCCCAACCTCACTCTCACCCTCACTCTCACCGTTACCCCCACCACATCCCCACCCTCACCCTCACCCTCACCCTACTCCAAACCCACACCCCTACCCTCAGCCTCACACTCAACCCACCCCCACACTCAGCCACACCCTCACCCTAACACCCACCCCCTCCCCCACACTCACCTTCACCCTCACGCCCCACCCCCACCCTCACCCTCACCCTGACCCTCACCCTTACCCGAATCCCAACCCCTCCCCCACCCGCACCCTCACCCTCACCCTAACCCCCACACCCACCCTCAACCTCACTCTCACCCCAAACCCAACGCCCACGCCCCCCCACCCCCACCCTCACCCTTAACCAAACCCCAACCCACACGCACACCCTCACCCTCACCCTTACCCTAACCCTCACTCTCACCCTCACCCTCACCCCGACCCCCACCCCACCCTCTCCCTCACCCTCACCCAAACCCTCACCCCAACCACCACCAACACCCCAACCTCACCCTCACAATCACCATTTCCCCAACCCCCACACTCAACCCCACACTCACGTTCACGCTCAACCACCACCCCCAACCGAACCCTCACACTCACACTCACCCTCACCCCAACCCAACCCCCACACTAACCCTCACCCTGACCCTCGCCCTAACCCCCACCCATATCCTAACCCTTGCCCACACCCACACCCTGACCCTCACCCAAACAACCAACCCCAACCGACCCATGAACCTCACCCTCACCCTAACCACAACCCCACATCACCCTTTCTCTCACCACAAACCCCATCCCCACACCCAACCCACCACCACCCTCACTCTCACCCTTTCCCTTACCCTCACCCTAACCACCACCCACACCCCAACGATCTCCCTCACCCTCACCCCAAACCCCACCCCCACCCCCACCCCACCCCCACCCTCACCCACACACCGAAGCCAAACCCACACTCACCCTCACACTTAACCCCCACCCCCTCCTCCACCCTCACTCTCACCCTCACCCATACTGTTACCCCCTACCCCCATCCCCACCCTCACCCTCGCCCTACTTCCAACCGCCACCCCTACCCTCAGCCTCACCCTCAACCCACCCCCACACTCACCCACACCATCACCCCAACCCCCACCCACAACCCCACGCTCAACCTCACCCTCACCCCAACCCCACCCTCACCCTCACCCTCACCCGAATCCCCAACACTCCACCACCCTCATCGTAACCCTCACCCTCACCCTAAGCCCCACACCCACCCTCACCCTCACCATCGCCAGAAACCCAATGCCCACCCCCACCCCCACACTCACCCTCACCCAAAACCCAACCCACAGCCACACCCTCACCCTCACACTCAGCCTGACCCTAACCCTCACCATCACCCCAACTCCCACCCACACCCCCACAATCACACTCACCCTCACCCCAACCCTCAACCCCAACCTCACCCTCACCTTAACCCTCACCCCGACTACCCTCCCTCACCCCCCACCGCAACACCCACCCCCACCCTCACGCTCACCATAACCCCCACCCCTACCCTCACATTCACCCTCACCCCAACCCCCACCGCCACCTCACCTTCACCCTCACTGGCACACACACCCCACCCTCCCCTTCACCCCCACCCTCACGCTCGCCCTCACCCTCACCCCCACCCCCACCCCGCCCTCACCCTCACCCTCATCCCAAACCCCACCACAACCCTCACCCTCACTCCAAACCCCATCCCCGCCCCCACCCTCATCCATCACCCTCACCCTCACCCTCACATCCACCCTCACCCTCACCCTCACCCTAATCCTAACCATCACCCTCACCCTCACGCTCACACTCACCCTCACCACAGCCTACACCCCCAACCCACGCTAACCCTCACACTCACCCCACCCCCACAGCCCCACACGCTGACCCTCACCCTCACCCGAATCGCCACCCCTTCCCCACCCTCAGCCTCACCCTCACCCTCACACCAACTACCACCCACACCCCCACCCTCAACGTCACCCTCACCTTAACCATCAACCCCACTACCCTCCCTCACCACCCACAGCAATCCCCACCCCCACCCTCACCCTCACCTTAACCCCCACCCCTACCCTCACCTTCACCCTCACCCCAACCCCCACCACCACCCCACCATCACCCTCACCCGCACCCTCACCCCACCCTCACACTCACCCCACCCTCACCCTCGCCCTCAACCTGACCCAGACCCCCACCAACACCCCACCCTCACCCTCACCCTCACCCCAACCACAACCCCCACCCCAACACTCACCCTCACCCCAACCCCCACCCCCACCCCCACCCTCAACCATCACCTTCACCCCCACCCCCACCCCACCCTCATGCTCACCCTCACCCCAACCCCCCACCACCCCACCCTCACCCTCACCCTCACCCTCACCCCGACAACCCCCACCCTCAACCTCACCCTCACCATAATCCTAACCCTCACCCTCACCCTCACCCTCACCACAGCCTTCAACACCACCCCCACCCTCACCCTCACCCTCACCCCCACGCCCACCCTCAACCCCCACCCCCACCCTCACCCTCACCCTCACCTTCCCCCTATCCCTAACCCTAACTCTCACACTCACCATCACCCCAACCTACAATCCCACCCCCACCCTCAACCTCCCCCTCCCCCACACCCCACCCCTCCCCTCACCCTCACCCTCAGCCCAACCCCAAACACCACCACCCTCAGCCGCACCCTCACTCCAACCCCCACCCCCACCCTCACAATAACCCTCACCCTAATCCTAACCCTCACCCTAACGCTCACCCTCACCCCAAACTCCACCACAACCCCCACCCTCACCCTCAAGCTCACCCGCACCCCCACTCTCACCCTCATCCTCACCCCCACTCTCACCCTCACCCTCACCCCCACACATACCCTCACCCTCACCCTCATGCTCAATCTCACCCCAACCCCCACACCCACCCTCACACTCCCTCTCACCCTCACCCTAAAGCTTACCGTAACGCTCACCCTCACATTCCCCCTCACCCCAACCTCCAGCCCCACCCCAACCCTCACCCTCACCGTCCCCCCAGCCCAATCCTCACCCACACCCTCACCCAACTCCAACCACCACCACCCTCACCCTCACCCTCACCCTAACCCCCCACACCCACCCTCACACTCCCCCCACCCTCACCCTAAACCTTACCCTAACTCTCACCCTCACCTTCCCCCTCACCCCAACCTCCAGCCCCACCCCAACCCTCACCCTCACCCCCACACCCAACCTCACCCTCACCCTCACCATCACACCCACCCTCACTTTCACCCTCACCCTCTGCCTCACCCCCACCCCCATCCGCACCCTCACCCTCACCCTCACGTTAAACCTCACCCCAACCCCACCCTCACCCACACCCCATTCCCCATCCCCACCACCACCCTCACCCTCTCCCTCACCCTAACCCCCCACACCCACCCTCACACTCCCCCCACCCTCACCCTAAACCTTACCCTAACTCTCACCCTCACCTTCCCCCTCACCCCAACCTCCAGCCCCACCCCAACCCTCACCCTCCCCCTCCCCCCAGCCCTACCCTCACCCACACCCTCAGCCCAACTCCAACCACCACCACCCTCACCCTCACCCTCACCCTCACCCCGACCCCCACCCCCACCCTCACCCTAATCCTAACCCACACCCTCACCCTCACGCTCACCCTCACCCTCACCCCAACCTCCAGCAACACCCCCACCCTCACCCTCACCCTCACCCCCACACCCAACCTCACCCTCACCATCACCCCCACCGTCACCCTCACCGTCACCACCACAAACACTCCCACCCCCACCCTCACCCTCAACCCCAAACCCACCCTCACCTTCACCCTCACCCTCTGCCTCACCCCCACCCCCATCCGCACCCTCACCCTCACACTCACGCTCAACCTCACCCCAACCCCACCCTCACCCTCACCCCATTCCCCATCCCCACCACCACCTTCACCCGCTCTCTCACCCTCACCCCCCACCCCCACCTCACCCTCACCCTCACCCTCACCCCAACCTCCCCCCTACCCTCACCCTCACCCTCAGCCCAACCCCAACCACCGCCACCCTCACACTCACCCTCATCACAACCCCCACCCCCACCCTCACCCTCACACTCACCCTAATCCTAACCCTCACCCTCACCCTCACGCTCACCCTCACCCTCACCCGAACATCCACCACCACCCCCACCCTCACCCTCGCCCTCACCCCCACCCCCACTCTCACCATCACCCTCACCATTCCCCCCCGTCACCCTCACCACCACCCACATTCCCACCCCCACCCTCACCCTGATCCCCACACCCACCCTCACCCTCACCCTCACCCCAACCCCCACCCTCACGCTCTCCCTCACTCTCAGCCTCACCCCCAACCCTATCCGCACCCTCACCCTCATCCTCACGCTCAACCTCACCCCAACCCCCACCCTCACCCTAACCCAATTCCCCTCCCCCAACCCCACCCTCACCCTATCCATCACCCTCACCACACACCCCCACCCTCATACTCACCCACACCCTCTCCCTCACCTTAACCCTAAGCCAAACTCTCACCCTCACCCTCACCCTCACCCCAACCTCCACACCCAATCCCACCCTCACCCTCACCCTCCCCTCCCCCCAACCCTACCCTCACCCTCACCCTCAGCCCAACCCCAACCACCTCCACCCTCACCCTCACCCTCACCCCGACCAACATCCCACCATCACCCTCACCCTCACCCTAATCCTAGCCCTCACCCTCACCCTGAGGCTCACCCTCACCCCAAACGTCACCACCACACCCACCCTCATCCTCACCCTCACCCCCTCCCTCAACCTCACCCTCACCCTCACCCCACACCCACCCTCACACTCACCATCACCCCCACGGTCACCCTCACCCTCACCACCACCCACACTCCCACCCCCACTCTCACCCTCACCCGCACACCCACCCTCACCCTCACCCCCACCCCCCCACCATCACCCTCACCCTCAGCCTCACCCCCACCCCATCTGCACCCTCACCCTCACCCTCACGCTCAACCTCACCCCAACCGCCACACTCACCCTCACACCATTCCCCACCCCCACCCTCACCCTCACCCCATTCCCCACCCCACCCTCACCCTCACCCTCTACCTCACCCTCAACCCCGACCCCCACCCTCACCCTCACCCTCAACCTCACACAAACCCTAACCCTAACTCTCACCCTCACCATCACCCCAACCTCCACCCCACCCTCACCCTCACCCTCCCCCCACCCCTACTGTCACCCTCTCCCCGACCCCCACCCCCACACTCACCCTCACCCTAATCCTAACCCTCACCCACACTCGCACGCCCACCGTCACCCTCACCCTAACCTCCACCCCCACGCCCACCCCCACACTCACCCTCACCAGCACCCCCACTCTCACCCTCACCCTCACCCCCACACCCACCCTCACCCTCACTATCACCCAACCGTCACCCTCACCCTCACCACAACCCACACTCCCACCCCCACCATCACCCTCACCCCCACACCCACCCTCACCCTCACCCTCAGCCCAACCCACACCCTGACCCTCACCCTCACCCTCACCCCACCCCATCCGCACCCTCCCCCTCACCCTCACACTCAACCTCACCCCCTCCCCCACCCTCACCCTCGCCCTCGTCCTCTCCCCCCACCCACAACCTCACCCTCACCCGCACCCTCGCCATCACCCCACCCACATCCTAACCCTCGCCCACAACCACACCCTCACATTCACCCGCACCCTAACCACCATCCCACAGTCACCCTTCCTCTCACCACAAGCCCCACACCCACACCCAATCCCACCCCCACCCTCACGCTTACCCCCCACCCCCTCCCCCACCCTCACTTTCACCCTCACCCTCACCCTAAACCCCACCCCCAGACCCATCCTCACCCTCACCAGCACCCTACTCCCACCCCCCACCCCAACGCTAATCCTCACCCACAACCCACCCCCACACTCTGCCACACCCTTACCCCAACCCCCACCCCCACCTCCACCCTCACCCTCACACTCACGCCCCACCCCCACCCTCACCCTCACCCGAATCCCCACCCCTCCCCCACACTCCCCCTCCCCGCAACCCTAAGCTCACCCTCACCCTCATCCTAACCCCAACCAACACTCCACCCTCACCCTCACCCTCACCCTAATCCTAAACCTCACCCTCACGTTCACCCTCACCCTCACCCCAACCTCCACCACCACCCCCACCCTCACCCTCACCCCCTCCCCCAATCTCACCCTCACCCTCACCCCCACACATCACCCCAAACCCCACCATCACCATCACCCTCACCCCATTCCCCACCCCCACCCCCAACCTCACCCTCTCCCTCACCCTCACCCTCACCCTCACCCTCTCCCTCACCCTCACCCCCCACCCCAACCGTCACCCTCATCCCAACCTCCAACCCCACCCCCACCCTCACCCTCCCCAGCCCCCCACACCTTCCCTCACCCACACCCTCAGCCCAACCCCAACCACCACCACCCTCACCCTCACCTTCACCCTCATCCTAACCTCACGCTCAGCCTCACCCTCACCCAACTTCCACCACCACCACAACACTCACCGTCACCCCCACGCCCACCCTCACCCTCACCATCACCCACACCGTCACCATAACCCTCACCACCACCCAAACTCCCACCCGCACCCTCACCCTCACCCCCACACCCACCGTTACCCTCACCCTCACCCGACCCGCACCCTCACCGTCACCCTCACCCTCAACCTCACACCCAACCCTATCCGCACCCTCACCCACACCCTCACGCTCAACCTCACCCCAACCCCCACCCTCACCCTCACCCCATTCCCCATCCCCACCCTCACCCTGTCCCTCACCCTCACCCCCCAGGCCCACCTTCACCCTCAAACTCAGCCCAACCCCAACCTCCACCACCTCCCCCACCCTCACCCTCACCCCCTCCCCTAATCTCACCCTAACCCTAACCCTAACTCTCACGCTCACCCTCACCCCAACCTCCACCCCCACCCCCACCCTCACCCTTATGCTCCCCCTCCCCCCAACCCTACCCTCACCCTCACCCCAACCCCAACCACCAACACTCTCACCCTCACTGTCACCGCGACCCCCACCCCCACCCTCACCCTCACCCTCACCCTAATCCTAACCCTCACCCTCACCCTCACTCTAATCCTCACCCTCACCTCCACCAGCACCCCCACCCTCACCCTCACCCTCAGCCCAACCCCCACCCTCAGCCTCACCCCCACCCCCATCCGTACTCTCACCCTCACCCTCATACTCAACTTCAACCCAACATCCACCCTCACCCTCACCCCATTACCCCCCTTCCCCGCCCTCACCCTCTCCCTCACCCTCAACCGCCACCCTCACCCTCGCCCTCACCCACACCCCCATACTAACCCTCACCCCACCCACACCCTCACCCTCACCCCAACAACAACACCCAACCCAATCATCACTCTCACCCTCTCCCTGATCCTAACCACCACCCCGACAGTCACGCTTCCTCTCACCATAACCCCCACCCCCACACCCAACCCCACCCCCACCCTCACTCTCACCCTTACCCATACCCTCAACCTAACCACCACCCCCACCCCAACCCTCACCCTCACCCCAACCCCAACCCCCACCCCACCGCCACCCTCACCCTCACACACAAGCCCAACCCCACCCTCACCGTCACGCTTTCCCCCCACCCTCTCCCGCACCCTCACCCTCACACTCACCTCGACCCCCATCCTCACAATCACACTTACCTTCAGCCTTACCCCCACCCCATCCACACCCTCACCCACACCCTCACTCTCAACCTAACCCCAACCCCCACCCTCACCCCATTCCCCACCCCCACCCTCACCCTGTCCCTCACCCTCACCCCCACCCCACCTTCACCCTCACCATCACCCTCACCCTAACCCCAACCCTAACTCTCACCATCACCCTCATCCCAACCTCCACCCGCACCCCCACCCTCACCCTCACCCTCGCCCCCACCACCACTATCACCCTCACCCTCACCACCACCCACACTCCCACCCCCACTCTCACCCTCACCCCTACACCAACCCTCACCCTCAGCCCAACCCCCACCCTCACCCTCACCCTCAGCCTCACCCCCCACCCAGCCTCACCCCCCACCCACATTGGGGGGAGGGATAGCTCAGTGGTTTGAGCATTGGCCTGCTAAACCCAGGGTTGTGAGTTCAATCCTTGAGGGGCAAAAATTGGGGATTGGTCCTGCTTTGAGCAGGGGGTTGGACTAGATGACCTCCTAAGGTCCCTTCCAACCCTGATATTCTATGATTCTATGATCCGTACCCTCACCCTCATGCTCAACCTCACCCCAACCGCCACCCTCACCTTCACCCTCAACCCCCAACCCCACCCTCACCCTCACCCTCGCCCTCACCCCCACCCCGATACTAACCCTCGCCCACACCCACACCCTCACCCTCACCCCAACAACCACCCCCAACCCAACCATCACCCTCACCTTCACCCTCACCCTAACCAGCACCCCCACAGTCACGCTTCCTCTCACCACAACCCCCACCCCCAACCCCAACCCCACCCTCACTCTCACACTGAAGCCCAACCCCACCCTCACCCTCACGGTTACCCCACACCCCCTCCCCCACCCCCACACTCACCCTCACCCCAAACCCAACGCCCACCCCCACCCCCACCCTCACTGTCGCCGAAGCCCCAACCCACACCCTCAACCTCACCCTCACCCCAACTCCCACCCACATCCCCACCCTCACCCTCTCCCCAACCCCCACCCCCACCGTCTCCCTCAATTTAGCCCTCACCACCACTACCCTCCCTCACCCCCCACCGCAACACCCACCCCCACCCTCACCCTCACCTTAAGCCCCACCACTTCCCTCACCTTCACCCTCACCACAACCCCCACCGCCACCCCACCATCACGATCACCCTCACCCTCACACTCACACTCACCCTCACCCTCATCCACACCGTCACACTCACCCTCAACCTACCCCCACCCCCACCCCTACCCTCAGCCTCACCCTCAATCCACTCGCACACTCACCGACACCCTCACCACAACCCCCACCCCCACCCCCACCCCCACCCCCACGCTCACCCTCGCCCTCACCCCCACCCCCACCCCCACCCTCAACCTGACCCTCACACTCACCCGAATCCGCACCCCTCCCCCACACCCATCCTCACCCTCACCATAACAATCATCCACACCCTCACCCTAACCCCCACACACACCATCACCCTCACCCTCACCTCAAGCCCAACGTCCACCCCCACCCCCACCCTCACCCTCACCGAAACCCCAACCCACAGCCACACCCTCACCTCACCCTCACCTTAACCCTCACCCTCACCCTCACCCCAACTCCCAACCACACCACCACCCTCACCCTCACCCTCACACCAACCCCCACCGCCACCCTCACCCTCACCTTAACCCTTACGCCACTACCCTCCCTCACCCCCAACCGCAACCCCCACCCCCACCCTCACCCTCAACTTAACCTCCACCCCTACCCTCACCTTCACCCTCACCCCAACCCCCACCGCCACCCCATCATCACCTTCATCCTCACCCCCACCCTCACCCTCACACACACCCTCACCCTCACCCTCACCCTCACCCTCACCTCCACTCCCACCCTCACCCTCAGCCCCATCCCCACCCCACCCTCACGTTCACCCTCACCCCAACCCCCCCACCCCCACCCTCACCAAACCCTCACACTCACCCTCACCCCGACCACCCCACACCTTCACCCTCACCCTCACCCTAATACTAACCCTCACCCTCACTCTCACGCTCACCCTCACCCTAACCCTAACCCTAACGCTCACCCTCACCCTTACCCTCACCGCAACCTCCTCCCCCACCCCTACCGTACCCTCACCCTCACCATCCCCCCACCCCTATCCTCGCCCTCACCCTCACCCCAACCCCCACCCACACCCCCACTCTCACCCTCGCCCTCACCCTCACCCCAACACCCACCCTCACCCTCACCATCACCCTCACCGTCACCCTCACCCTCACCACCACCCACCCACCCCCCCACCCTCACCCCTACTCCACCCTCACCCTCACCCCCACCCCATCCGCACCCTCACTCTCACCCTCTCGCTCAACCTCACCCCAAACCTCACCATCACCCTCACTACATTCCCCACCCCCACCCCCACCCTCACCCTCTCCCTCACCCTCACCCCCCACCCCAACCCTCACCCTCACCCTCACCCCAACCTCCAACCCCACCCCCACCCTCACCCTCCCCCTCCCCCCGCACCTTCCCTCACCCAAACCCTCAACCCAACCCCAACCACCACCATGCTCACCCTCACCTTCACACTAATCCTAACCCACACACTCAACCTCACGCTCAGCCTCAACCTCACCCCAACCTCCACCACCACCACCACGCTCACCCTCACCCTCACCCTCACCATCACCCCCACCGTCACCCTAACCCTCACCACCACCCAACTCCCACCCCCACCCTCACCCTCACCCCCACACCCACCCTCACCCTCACCCAACCCCCACCCTCACCGTCACCCTCACCCTCAGCCTCACACCCAAACCCATCCGCACCCTCATACTCACCCTAAATCTAAACCTCACCCCAACCCCCACCCTCACCCTCACCCCATTCCCCAAGCCCACCCCCACCCTCACGCTATCTCTCACCCTCACACCCCACCCCCACACTCACCCTAACCCTAACCCTAACTCTCACCCTCATTCTCACCCTCACCCTCAACCCAATCTCCACCCCCACCCTCACCTTCACCCTCACCCTCACACTCCCCCCACCCCTATCCTCACCCTCACCCTCAGACCAACCCAAACCATACCCACCCTCACCCTCACCCTCACCCTCACCCCAACCCCAACCCCACCCTCACCCTCATCCTCACCCTCACCCTAATCCTAACCCTCACCCTCACGCTCACCCTCACCCTCACCCCAACCTCCACCACGACCCCACCCTCACCCTCAACCTCACCCCCACACTCAACCTCACCCTCATCCTCTCCCTCACCCTAACCCTAACCCTAACTCTCAGCCTCACCCTCAGCCTCACCCTAACCCCCACCGCCACCCCCACCCTCACCCTCACACTCAGCCTCCCCCCACCCCTAGCCTCACCCTCACCCTCAGCCCAACCAAAAGCACCACCACCCTCACCCTCGCCCTCATCCCAACAAACACCCCATCCTCACCCTCACCCTCACCCTAATCGTCACCCTCACCCTCACCCTCATGCTCACTCTCACCCTCACCCCAACCTCCACCACCACCCCCACCATCACCCTGACACTCCCCCCCTCCCCCACTCTCACCCTCACCCTCACCCTTACATTAACCGTCACCCTCACCCCAACTCCCGACCACACCCCCACCCTCACCCTCACCCTCACACCAACCCCCACCCCCACCCTCACCCTCACCTTAACCCTCATGCCACTACCCCCCTCACCCCCCACCGCAACCCCCACCCACACCCTCACCCTCACCTTAACATCCACAGCTACCCTCAACTTCACCCTCACCCCAATCCCCACCGCCACCCCATCATCACCCTCACCCTCACCCCCACACCACCCTCACACTCACCCCACCCTCACCCTCACACACACTCTCACCCTCACCCCCACCCTCACCCTCACCCTCAACCCAACCCCCACCCCAAACCTCACTCTCACCCCAACCCCAACCCTCACCCCCACGCTCATCCATCAACCTCACCCTCACCCTCACCTCCAACCTCACCTTCACCCTCACCCTCACCCCACCCCACCCTCACGCTCACCCTCACCCCAACCCCCCCAACCCCAACCTCACCAAAACCCTCACCCTCACCCTCACCCCGACCACCCCCCACCCTCACCCTCACCCTCACCCTAATCCTAACCCTCACCCTCACCCTCACGCTCACCCTCACCCTAACCCTCACCCCCACCCTCACCCTCACCCTCAACCCAACCCCCACCCCAAACCTCACTCTCACCCCAACCCCAACCCTAACCCCCACGCTCATCCATCAACCTCACCCTCACCCTCACCTCCAACCTCACCTTCACCCTCACCCTCCCCCCACCCCTATCCTCGCCCTCACCCTCAACCCAACCACAACCACCACCACACTCACCCTCACCCCAACCCCCACCCACACCCTCACTCTCACCTTCGCCCACACCCTAACCCACGCACCCACCCTCACCCTCACCGTCACCCTCACACTCACCACCACCCACACACCTCCCCACCCTCACCCTCACCCCCAACCCATCCGCACACTCACTCTCACCCTCTAGCTCAACATCACCCCAAACCCCACCATCACCATCACCCTCACCCCATTCCCCACCCCCACCCCCAACCTCACCCTCTCCCTCACCCTCACCCCCCACCCCAACCGTCACCCTCATCCCAACCTCCAACCCCACCCCCACCCTCACCCTCCCCAGCCCCCCACACCTTCCCTCACCCACACCCTCAGCCCAACCCCAACCACCACCACCCTCACCCTCACCTTCACCCTCATCCTAACCTCACGCTCAGCCTCACCCTCACCCAACTTCCACCACCACCACAACACTCACCGTCACCCCCACGCCCACCCTCACCCTCACCATCACCCACACCGTCACCATAACCCTCACCACCACCCAAACTCCCACCCGCACCCTCACCCTCACCCCCACACCCACCGTTACCCTCACCCTCACCCGACCCGCACCCTCACCGTCACCCTCACCCTCAACCTCACACCCAACCCTATCCGCACCCTCACACTCACCCTCACGCTAAACCTAACACCAACCCCCACCCTAACCCTCACCCCATTCCCCAACCCCACCCGCACCCCCACCCTCTCTCTCACCCTCACCCCCACCCCCACCCTCACCCTCACCCTCACCCTATCCCTATCCCTAACCCTAACACTCACCCTCACTCTCAACCCAACCTCTACCCCCACCCTCACGCTCACCCTCAGCCTCACCCTCCCCCCACCCCTATCCTCACCCACACCCTCAGCCCAACCCCAACCATCCCCACCCTCAGCCTCACCCTCACCTCAACCCCCACCCCACCCTCACACTCACCCTCACCCTCACCCTCACCCTAATCCTAACCGTCACCCTCACGCTCACCCTCACCCTCACCCCAACCTCCACCACGACCCGACCCTCACCCTCACCCTCACCCCCACCCCCACTCTCACCCTCTCCCTGACCCTCAATCCCACACCCACCCTCACACTCACCATCACCCCCAACGTCACCCTCATCCTCACCACCACACACACTCCCACCCGCAACCTCAACCTCACACCCACACCCACCCTCACACTCAGCCTAACCCCGACCCCCACTCTCACCCTCTCCCTCACCCTCAGCCTCACCCCCACCCCCATGTGCACGCTCACCCACACCCTCACGCTCACCCTCACCCCAACCCCCACCCTCACGCTCACCCCATTCACAACCACCACCCCAAACCTCACCCTATCCCTCACCCTCACCCCCCACCCCCTCACTCACCCTCACCCTCATCCTCTCCCTCACCCTAACCCTAACCCTAACGCTCACCCTCACCCTAACCTCAAACCCCTCCCCCACCCTCACCCTCACACTCACCCTCCCCCCACCCCTAGCCTCACCCTCACCCTCAGCCCAACCCCAAGCACCACCACACTCACCCTCATCCCAAGAAACATCCCATCCTCACCCTCACCCTCACCCTAATACTAACCCTCACCCTCACCCTCACGCTCACCCTCACGCCAACCTCCACCACCACCCTCACACTGACCCTAACCCCCTCCCCCACTCTCACCCTCACCCTCACCCTCACCCCAACCCCCACCCTCACCTCCACCCTCACCATCTCCGTCACCCGCACCCCCACCCCCACCCTGACCCTCACCCTCACCCTCACCCTAACCCGAACCCTAACTATCACCCTCACCCTCACCCCAACCACCACCCCCACCCCCACCCTCACCATCACCCGCCCCCCCCTTCCCTCACCCTCACTCTCAGCCCAACACCAAACACCACCACCCTAACCCTCACACTCACCCCGACCCCCACCCCCACCCTCACCCTCTACCTAATCCTAAGCCTCACCCTCACGCTCACCCTCACCCCAACTTCCACCCCCACCCCCACACTCACCCTCACCCTCACCCCAACCTCCACCACCACCCTCACACTGACCCTAACCCCCTCCCCCACTCTCACCCCAACCCTCACCATCTCCGTCATCCGCACCCCCCACCCCCACCCTAACGCTCACCCTCACCCTCACCCTATCCTGAACCCTAACTATCACCCTCACCCTCACCCCAACCACCACCACCACCCCCACCCTCACCATCACCCGCCCCCCATCCCTTCCCTCACCCTCACTCTCAGCCCAACACCAAACACCAACACCCTAACCCTCACACTCACCCCGACCCCCACCCCCACCCTCACCCTCACCCTCTACCTAATCCTAAGCCTCACCCTCACGCTCACCCTCACCCCAACTTCCACCCCCACCCCCACACTCACCCTCAACCTCACCCCAACCTCCACCCCCACCCCTACCCTCATCCTCACCCTGCCCATCCCCCCAATCCTACCCTCACACTCACCCTCAACCCAACCCCAACCACCACCACCCTCACCCTCAACCTCAGACCAACCCCTACCCCTACCCTCACCCTCACCGTCACCCCCACACCCACCCTCACCCTCACGATCACCCCCACCATCACCATCACCCTCACCACCCCCCACACTACCACCCGCACCCTCACCCTCTCCCCCACCTCCACCCTCACCCTCACCCTCAGCCCAACCCCCACCCTCACCCTCACCCTCAGCCTCACCCCCATCCCCATCCGCACCCTCACCCTCATGGTCAACCTCACCCCTACCCCCACCCTCACCCTCACCTCACTCCCCACCCTCACCCCCACCCTCACCCTCACCCCATCCTCCACCCCCACCCACACCCTCACCCTCACCCTCACCCTCCCCCCACCACTACCCTCACCCTCACCCTAATCCTAACCCTAACCCTGACCCTCACCCTCACGCTCACCCTCACCCTCACCCCAACCTCCACCCCCACCCCCACCCGCACCTTCACCCTCACCCTCACCCTCACCATTACCCCCACCATCACCGTCACCATCACCACTTCCCCCACTACCACAACCACCCTCATCCTCACCCCTACACCAACCTTCACCCTCACCCCAACACCCACCCTCACCCTCAGCCTCACACCCACCCCTATCCGCACCCTCACCCACACCGTCATGCTCAACTTCACCCCAACCCCCACCCTCACCCTCACCCCTACCCCTCTCCCCCACCCTCACCCCAAACATCACCCTAACGCTCACCCTTACCCTGAGCCTCACCCCTACTCCATCCGCACTCTCAACCTCACCCTCACCCTCACGCTGAACCTCACCCAAACCCCAACCCTCACCCTCACCCCATTCCCCATCCCCACCCTCACCCTCACCCTCACCCTAACACTAACCCTAACTTTCACCCTCACCCTCACCCCAACCTCCACCCCCGGCCCCACCTTCTCCCTCAACCCCACCCCCACTCTAACCCACACCATTATCCTCACCCCCACACCCACCGTCACCCTCACCATCACCTCCACCTTCACCCTCACCCTCACCACCACAAACACTCCCACCCTCACCCTCACCCTCCCCCCACACCCACCCTCACCCTCACCCTGACCCCAAACGCCTCCCTCACACTCACACTCACACTCAACCTCACCCCAAAACCCAACCTCACCTCACCCCATTCCCCACCGCACCCCCAAACTCACCCTATCGCTCACCCTCACCCCCCGCGCCTAAACTCACCCTCACCCTAACCCTGACCCTAACTCTCACACTCACCCTCACCCTCCCCAACCTCCACCCCCACCCTCACCCTCACCCTCCCCCTCCCCCACCCCTACCCTCACCCTCACCCTCAGCCCAACCCCAACCACCACCACCCTCACCCTGACAAGCACCCCCACGTCACCCTCACCCTAATACTAACCCTCACTCTCAGCCTCACGCTCACCCTCACCCCTACTTCCACCCCCACCCTCCCCCTCACCCTCACCCTTCCCCACCCCTACCCTCACCCTCAGCCCAACCCCAACCAGCACCACCCTCACCCTGACAATCACCCCCACGTCACCCTCACCCTAATACTAACCCTCACCCTCAGCCTCACGCTCACCCTCACCCCAACCTCCACCACCACCCCCACACTCACCCTAACCCTCACCCCCACCCCCACTCTTACCCTCACCCTCACCCTCAACCCCACACCCACCCTCACCCTCTCAATCACCCCCACCGTCACCCTCACCCTCACAATCACCCACACTCCCACCCCCAAGCTCACCCTCACCCCCACACCCACCCTCACCCTCACCCCAAACACCAACCTCACCCTCACCCTCACACTCAACCTCACCCCAAAACCCAACCTCACCTCACCCTATTCCCCACCCCACCCCCAGACTCACCGTATCGCTCACCTTCACCCCCCACGCCTAAACTCACCCTCACCCTCACCCTAACCCTGACCCTAACTCTCACACTCACCCTCACCCTCCCCGACCTCCACCCCCACCCTCCCCCTCCACCTCCCCCTCCCCCACACCTACCCTCACCCTCACCCTCAGCCCAACCCCAACCACCACCACCCTCACCCTGACAAGCACCCCCACGTCACCTTCACTCTAATACTAACCCTCACCCTTAGCCTCACGCTCACCCTCACCCCAACCTGCACCACCACCCCCACCCTCACCCTCACCCTCACCCTCACCCCCACCCCCACTCTTAAACTCACCTCACCCTCACCCCCACACCCACCATCACCCTCACCATCTCCTCCACAGTCACCCTCACCCTCACCACCACAAACACTCCCACCCTCACCCTCACCCTCCCCCCACACCCACCCTCACCCTCACCCTCACCCCAAACCCCACCCTCACACTCACACTCACACTCAACCTCACCCCAAAACCCAACCTCACCTCACCCCATTCCCCACCCCACCCCCAAACTCACCCTATCGCTCACCCTCACCCCCGCGCCTAAACTCACCCTCACCCTCACCCTCACCCTCACCCCCACCCCCACTCTTAACCTCACCCTCACCCTCAACCCCACACCCACCCTCACCCTCACAATCACCCCCACCGTCACCCTCACCCTCACAACCACCCACACTCCCACCCCCAAGCTCACCCTCACCCCCACACCCACCCTCACCCTCACCCCAAACCCCACCCTCACCCTCACCCTCACCCTCACCCTAACACTAACCCTAACTCTCACCCTCACCCCAACCTCCACCCCCATCCCCACCCTCACCATCACCATCACCCTCACCCCCACCCCCACTCTAACCCTTACCCTCACCCTCACCCCCACACCCACCATCACCCTCACCATCTCCTCCACAGTCACCCTCACCCTCACCACCAGAAACACTCCCACCCACACCCTCACCCTCACCCCCACACCAACCCTCACCCTCACCCCAACCCCCACCCTCACCCTGAGCCTCACCCCAACCCCCATCAGCACCCTCACCCTCACGCTTAACCTCACCCAAAACACACCTCAGCTCATTCCCCACCCTCACCCCCACCCTCACCCCCACCCTCACCCTATCGCTCACCCTCACCCCCCAGCCACAAACTCACTCTCACCCTCACCCTAACCCTACCCAACCTCCACCCCACCCCCAAACTCACCCTCACCCTCCCCCCACCCCTACACTCCCCCACACCCTCAGCCAACTCCAACCACCATCACCCTCACCCTCACCCCGACCCTCACCCCACCCTCACCCTCACCCTAATCCTAACCCTCACCCCCACCCCCACTCTCACCCTCACCCTCAACCCCACACCCACACTCACCCTCACAATCACCCCCACCGTCACCCTCACACTCACCACCACCCACACTCCCAACCCCACCCTCACCGTCACCCCCCCACCCACCCTCACCCTCACCCTCACCCCAACCCCAACCCTCACCCTCACCCTCAGCCTTACCCCCACCCCCATCCGCACCCACTCCCCCACCCTCACCCTCTCGCTGAACCTCACCCCATCCCTACCCTCACCCTCACCCTCAGGCCAACCCCAACCACCACCACCCTGACTCTCACCCTCACCCCAAACTCCACCACACCCCCCACTCTCACCCTCCCTCTCCCCCTCCCCTCACCCCTACCCTTAACCTCACCCTCAGCTTAACCCCAACCACCACCACGCTCACTCTCACCTTCACCCTGACCCCCACCCCCACCATCATGCTCACCCTTCTCCTAACCCTCACCCTTACCCCAACCTCCACCACCACCCTCACCTTCACGCTCACGCTCACCCTCACCCCCACCCCCACTCTCATCTTCACCCTCACGCCCACACCCACAATCACCCTCACCACCACCCACACTCCCACCCCCACCCTCACCCTCACTCCCACACCCACCCTCACCCAAACCCCCACCCTCACCCTCACTCTCATCCTCAGCCTCACCCCCACCCCCATCCGCACCCTCTCCCTCACCCTCACGCTCAACCTCACCCCAACACCCACCCTCCCCCTCCCCCACCCATACCCTCACCCTCGACCTCACCCCAACCCCCACCCCCACGCTCACCCTCACCCTCACTCTAATCCTAACCCTCACCCTCACCCTCTCGCTCACCCTCACCCTCACCCCAACCTCCACCACCACCACCACCCTCACCCTCACCCCCACCCCAACCTCACCCTCTCCCTCACCCTCACTCTCACTCTCACCCTCACCATCACCCCCACCGTTACCCTCACCATCACCACCACCCCCATTCCGACAACCACCCTCAACCTCACCCCCACACCAACCCTCACCCACACACTCACCGAAACCCCCACCGTCACCCTCAGCCTCACCCCCACCTGCATCCGCACGGTAACCCTCACCCTCACGCTCAACCTCACCCCAACCCCCACCCACACCCTCACCCCATTCCCCACCCCCAACCCCACCCTCACCCTCACCCCCATCCCCCACCCTCACCCTCAGCCTAACCCTCACCCTCAACCTCACCCCAACCTCCAACCACACCCCGTCCCTCATCCTAACACTCACCCTTCCCCCACCCGTCCCCTTACCCTCAGCCCAAACCCAACCACCACCACCCTCACCCTCATCCTCACACCAAACCCCACCCCCACGCTCTCCCTCACCCCCACCATCACCCTCACCCAGACCCCCACCCTCACCCTCACCCCAACACCCACTCCCACCCCCAACTTCACCCTCACCCTCACCCTGACCCCCACCCCCACCCTAACACTTCTCTCACACCAACCCCCACCCCGACCCCCACCCCACCCCCACCCCCACCCTCACTCTCACCCTAACCCCCAGCCCACCCCCGCCCTCACCCTCACTCTCACCCCAACCCCCACCCGCACCCCAACATCACCCTCACCCTCACCCACACCCCCTCCCTCACCTTCACCCCAACATCAACCCCAACCCCCACCCTCACCCTCACCGTCACCCTAACCACCACCCCCACACTCACCCTTCCTCTCACCCCAACCCCACACCTACCACCAACCCCACCCTCACCCTCACCCTCACCCTCACCCCAGCCCCACCCCCACCCGACGCTCACATTCACCCTCACCCTCACCACAACCCCCACCACAACCCTAACACTCACCCCCAACCACACCCCCGCCCGCAATCCCACCCTCACCCTCACTCTCACACCCCACCCCCACACCCACCTTCACTCTCACACTGACCCTCACCCTCACCCCCACTCCAATTCACACCCTCACCCTCACCCTAGCCCCCACCCCCACCCAGACCCCCACCCTCACCCTCACCTTCACCCTAACCCTAACCCTATCCCTAAGCCTAACCCTAAACCCTCACCCTCACCCCACCTCCACTCCCACCCCCACGCCCACCCTCACCCTTACGCTCACCCCCACCCCCACCCTCACCCTAACCCTCACCCTCACCTCCACCCCAACCCCCACCCCCAACCGAACGCTGTTATTCACCCTCACCCTCACCCTCACCCTAGCCCCCACCCCCACCGTCACCCTCACATTTACCCTAACCCTACAACTAACCCTAACCCTAACCCTCAGCCTAACCCTAAACCCTCACCCTCAGCCCCACCTCCACCCTCACCCTCATCCAGGCCCTCACCCCCACCCCAACCCCCAAACTCACCCTCACCCTCACTCCAACCCCCACCCCACCCATCATCACCCTCACCCCCAACCCCACCCTCACCCTCACCCCCAACCTCAGCCTCAACCTAACCCCCACCACCACCCTCACGCCCACCCTCCCCCTCACCCTTACGCTCACCCCCACACCCACCCGAACACTGTCATTCACACTCACCCTCACCTACACCCCCAAACCCTCACACTCACCCTATCCTCCACCCCCACCCCCACCCCCACCATCACCCTCACATTCACCCTAACCCTAACCCTATCCCTAACCCTAAGCCTAACCCTAAACCCTTACCCTCAGCCCCACCTCCACCCCCACCCCCACGCCCATCCTCACCCTCACCCTTACGCTCACCCCCACCCCCACCTTCACCCTCACTCTCACCGACACCAAAACCCTCACCCCAACCCCAACCCCCACCGCCAACCTAACCCTAACATTCACCCTCACCCTAACCCCCATCGCTACCCTCACTCTCACCCTCACCCTCATCCTCACTCTAACCCTAACCCTAACCATGACCCTGACCCTCACCCTCACCCCAACCCCCACCCTCAACCTCACTGTCACCCCCACCCTCACCATCCCCTTCACACTCACCCTGACCCCAACCTGCACCCCCACCCACACCCACACCCTAACCCCCACCACCACCCTCACCTCCACCCCCAACGACACCCTCACCGTAACGCCGACCCCCAAACCCCAACCTCACCCTCACTCTCACCCTCACCATCACTCACACCCTCACCCCAACCCCCACCCACGCACCCAAGCTCACCCTAACATTCACTCACACCCTCACCATAACCCCTTCACCCTCATCCTCATTATAACACTAAAGCTAACCCTGCCCCTGACCCTCACCCTCACCCTCACCCCAACACCCACCCTCTCCCTCACCCTCACTCTCACCCCCACCCTAAACCTCACCCCCACCCCCAACCTCACCATCCCCTTCACCCTCACCCTAACTCAAACCCGCACCCCCACCCCCACCCTCACCCTCACCGCCCACCCCCACCCTCACCTTAACCCCCAACCCAAACCTCACCCCCACCCCCACCCCCACCCTCACCCTAATGTTGACCCCCACCCGCACTCTCACCCTCACCCTCACCCTAACCCTAACCCTAACCCTGAACCTGACAATCACCCTCACCCTCACCCTCACCCCAACCCCTCCCTCAACCTCACCCTCATCCTCACCCCCACACCCACCATCACCTTCACCCTCACCGCCACCCCCACCCTCACTCTCACCCTCACCCCCACCCCCACACTCACTCTCACCGTCACCCCAACTCCCACCCCCACCCCCACCCTCACCCTCACCCTAACCCCCACCCCACCCTCACTCTCACCCCAACCCCCACCCCCACACCCACACCCACTCCCGCCCTTCCCCTCACCCTTACGCTCACCCCCACCCCCACCCCCACCCTCACCCCCACCCGAACGCTGTCCTTCACCCTCACCCATACCCGCACCCCCACACCCTCACCCTCACCCTAGCCCCCACGCCCACCCCCAACCCCACCCTCACCCTCACCTTCACCCTAACCCTAACCCTAACCCTAAGCCTAACCCTAAACCCTCACCCTCATCCCGACCTACACCCCCACCCCCACGCCCACCCTCACCCTCACCCTTACGCTCACCCCCACCCTCACCCTAACCCTCACCCTGACCCCCACCCCACCCCCACCCGAACGCTCTCCTTCACCCTCGCCGTCATCTGCACCACCACAACCTCACCCTCACCCTAGCCCCCACCCCCACCCCCAGCCCACCCTCACCCTCACCTTCACCCTAACCCTAAAACTAACCCTAACCCTAACCCTAACCCTAGGCCTACCCCTAAACTCTCACCCTCAGCCCCACCTCCACCCTCACCCTTGTCCTCGCCCTCACCCCCACCCCAAACCCCAAACTCACCCTCACCCTCACTCCAACACCCACACCACCCATCATCACCCTCACCCCCACCCCACCCCCACCCTCACCCCCGCCCGCACCCCCACCCCCACCCCCTCCCTCACCCTCACCCTCACCCCAACCCCCACCCCCACCCTGACCCTCCCCCCAACACTTACCCTCACCCTCACCCCAACGCCCACCCCCACCCCACCCTCACCCTTACCATTACCCCCCACCCCCACCCCCACCCTCACCTCACCCTCACCGTAACCCTAACCCTATTCCAAACCCTCACCCTCACCCTCTGTCATGGAGTGTGGGGGAGTCAGGTCCTACATCCCCCTTCTCGGGATTCAATGTGACTCTCAGCCAGCCAAAAGAACTGTACATTTATTAGGGTTGCCAGGAAAGAGTCCATACAGAGCTTGTAAGTATGACCAGGACCCCTCAGCTGGGCCCTTCTGGGGGGGCAGGGTGCCTAGACCCCAGCCCTGGGGCTACCTGCGTTTCACCAGCTCCAAACTGAAAAAACAACCTGCCAAACCTCCAGCAGCCTCTTCCCCTCCCCCGGGGCCCCTCCTCTCGCCTTTGACCATTCTCCCAGCCAAAGGTGTCACCTCCCAACCCCCCTCCTGGCTCATGATACAGTGCCAGGTAAAGTCTCACACTCCCAATGTAGCCTTTCCCAATGCAGCCCGTCCCAGGGAACCTCGCCCTCACCCCATCCACACCTCCACCCTCACCCTCACGCTCACCCTCACCCCCACCCCCACCCTCACTCTCACCCCCTGTCACGGACTGTGGGGGAGTCAGACCGTGCACCCCTCTGCCTGGGATTCACTGTGAGGGTGGGGGTGGGGGTCTGTGTGGAATCTCAGGTTTATTAGAGATGCCAGGAACACAGTCCAAACAGAGCTTGTCAGTACAAACAGGACCCCTCAGTCGGGCCCTTCTGGGGGGCAGGGAGCTTAGACCCCAGCCTGGGGGCTCCCTGCATTTCACCCCACAGATCCAAAGGGGGGCAGGGAGGCTAGACCCTGTCTGCCCCTCTCCCCTCATCTCCGGCCAGCTCCAAACTGAAACTCTCCAGCCCCACCTCTCTCCTTTGTCTCCTTCCAGGGCCAGGAGGTCACCTGATCCCTTTGTTTCAACACCTTCAGCTCTCACCTTTGCAGGGAAGGGCCCGGGGCCATCAGATGCCAGGAGACAGTGTGTCTGCCAATCTCTGTGTCCAGGCCCCTGCCCACACCTGCCTTCAAGGGCTCTGTAATAATCATGCACCCTTATCCCACCAACTAGATACTCAAGCACTGCATAGGGGAAACGGAGGCACCCACACAGTACCAAGGGATAACATTAACAACAGTCCTATTTCGTCATATCTCATAACAACATTCCTATTTCGTCACAACGCCACCCCCACCCTCACCCTCAGCCCCACCCCCACTCCCACCCTCAACATCACCATCACGCTCACCCCCACCCTCACCCTCACCCTCATCCTCACTGCCAACCCCACCCCATGCTCACCCTCACCCTAAACCCCACCCCCAACCCCACCCTCAACCTCACCCTAACACTCACTGTCACCCCCACCCACACCCTCACCCTCACCCCAAGCCCACCCCCACCTCCACCCTCATGCTCCCCCTCACCCTCACCCTGACCCTCACCTCAACCCCAACCCCTACCCTCACCCTCACCCTCACCCTCACCCCCACCCACACACTCACTGTCACCCTCACCCTAACCCTACCCCTACCCCTAAACACGCACCCTCACCCCCACCCCCACCCCCACCGTCATCCTAACCCACACTCTCACCCTCACCCTCACCCCAACCCCCACATTCACCCTCACCCTAACCCTCATCCTCACCCCCACCACCACCGCCAACCTCACACTCACCCTCACCCTCACCCCCACCTCCACCCCAACCCCCACCCCCACTCTTACCCTCAAAATGACCCCAACTCCCACTCCCACCCCCACCCTCACCCTAACCCTCACCCTCACCCTCACCTCTACCCTCTCTCTAACCCTCACCCTCACCTTCACACTAACCCTAACAGTAAACACCTAACCTCACCCTCACCCTCACCCTCACCCCACACCCACCCTCACCCTCAAACTAACCCTCACCCTCACCATCACTCCAACCCCTACACCCACCCTCACCCTCACCCTCACCCTCACCTTCACCCCCACCCCCACATCCACCCCCACCCTCACCCTCACCCTAACACCCACCCCACCCTCACGCTCACTCTCACCCTCACCCTAATCCTAACCCTCACCCTCACCCTCAATCTATCCCTCACCCTCACCCCCACCCCCACCCCCACCCCACCCTAACCCTCTCAGTCACCCTCACCATCAATCCCCACCCCCACTCCCACCCTCACCCTCACCCTCATCCTCAGCCCCACCCTCACGCTCACCCTCACCCTAACCCCGACCCAAAACCCCCACCCCCACCCCCACCCGCACTCTCACCCCCACCTTAACCCTCACCTCACCCTCACCCCACCACCACCCCACCACCACCCTCACCCTCACCCTTACCCCCCAGCCTCACCCTCACCCTCAAACCCACACCCACGCCCACCCCCAACCCCACCCTCACCCTCATCCTCACCCCCACCCTCACTCTCACCCTCACCCCTACCCCCACACCCACCCTCAACCTCACCCCCATCCCCACCCTCACCTTCACCCTCACCGCCAACCTCACCCTCTCCCTCACCCTTACCCCAACCCCGACCCTCTCGCTCAACCTAACCCTCATCCACACCCCCACCTTCACCCCCACCCTCACCCTCACCCTCATCCCTACCCCCGTCCTCACCCTCACCCTCACCACCAGCCTTACCTTCACCCTCACCCTCAACCCAACCCCAACCGCACACCCACACCACCCCCCGTTCATCATCACCCTCACCCCACCCTCAAACTCACCCTAACCCTCACCCACACAGTCACCCTCACCCTCACCCTCTCCATAACGCTAAACATCACCCCCACCCCCACCCTCACCCTCACCCACATGCACACCCCCACACTCAATTTCACCCTCAACCCAACCCCCAACCGCACCCCCACCCCACCCCCCGTTCATCATCACCCTCACCCAACCCTCAAACTCACCCTCACCCTCACCCACACAGTCACCCTCACCCTCACCCTCTCCATAACGCTCAACATCACCCCAACACCCACCGTCACCCTCACCCCCACCGCCAGCCTCAGATTCACCCTCATCCTCACCCCCTCTCCCAACCTCACCCTCACCTTCAACCTAACCCTCACTCTAACCCCGATCCCCACAAAAACCCCCACCCTCACCCTGACCCTCACCCTCACCCTAATCCTAACCCTAACCCTCCCCCTCACACTCACCCCCACACCCACCCCACCCCCACCCTCACCTTAACCCTCACCATCACCCTCACTCACACCCTCACTATCACCCTCACCTGCACCCTCACCCTAACCGTAACCCTAAACCCCCACCCTCACCCTCACCCGCACCCTCACTCCACCCCCACCCCCACCCTCATCCTAACACTCACCCTCACCCTCACTCCAAACCCCACACCCACCCTCACCCTCACCCTCACCTTCACCCCCACCCTCACCCCTACCTCCACCCCAACTCTCACCTTCATCCTAAACCCCACCCCCACCCCCACATCCACCCTCACCCTAACCCTCAAACTCACCCCCACCACCACCGCCAACCTCACACTCATCCTCACCCTCACCCACACCCCCACACCCTTCTCTACCCCAACCCTCACTATCACCCTCAAAATGACCCGAACTCCCACCCTCACCCCCACCCTCACCCTAACCCTCACCCTCACCTTCACCCTAAACCTAACCCTAACCCTAAACACCTACCCTCACCCTCACCCTCACCCAACACCCACCCCCACCCTCAACCTAACCCTCACCTTCACCATCACTCCAACCCCCACACCCACCCTCACCCCCACCCCAGCCCCCACATCCACCCCCACACTCACCCTAACACCGACCACACCCTCACGCTCACTCTCACCCTCATCCTAAACCTAACCCTCACCCTCAACCTCAATCTATCCCTCACACTCACCCCCCCCACACCCTAACCCTCACCCTCAACATCACACCCAATCCCACCCTCACCATCACCCTCACCCCCACCCCCAGCCTAACCCTCACCCTCATCCTCAGTCCCACACCCACCCTCACACTCACCCTCACCCTAACCCTCACCCTAACCCCGACCCAAAACCCCCACCCCCACCCTCACTCTCACCCCACCCTAACCCTCACCCTCACCATCACCCCACCACCACCCCAAGACGACCCTCACCCTCACCCTTACCCTCAGCCTCACCCTCACCCTCAAACCCAAACCCACACCCACCCCCAACCCCACCCTCACCCTCATCCTCACCCTCACCCCCACCCTCACTCTCACCCTCACACTCACCCCTACCCCCACACCCACCCTCAACCGCACCCCCACCCCACCCCCCGCCCATCCTCACCCTCACCCCACCCTCAACCTCAACCTCACCCTCACCCCCACAGTCACCCTCACCCTCTCCATAACGCTCAACATCACCCCCACCCCCACCCTCACCCTCACCCTCACCCCCACCCCCAGCCTTAGACTCACCCTCATCCTCACCCCCACCACCAACCTCACCCTCACCCTGAACCTAACCCTCACCCTAAGCCCGATCCCCACCCACACCCACACCCTCACCCTCACCCTCACCCTCACCCTAATCCTAACCCTAACCCTCACACTCACACTCACCCCCACACCCACCCCGCACCCCCACCCTCACCTTAACTCTCACCATCACCCCCACCCTCACTCTCACCCTCACCCACACCCACACCATAACCGTATCCCTAAACCCCCACCCTCACCCTCACCCTCACCCTCATCCCACCCCCACCCCCACCCTCATTCTAACCCTCAGCATAAACCTCACTCCAACCCCCACACCCACCCTCACCCTCACCCTCACATTCATCCCACCCCCACCCTCACCCCCACCTCCACCCCACTCTCACCTTCACCCTCAACCCCACCCCCACCCCACCCTCGCCCTCACTCTCACCCCACACTCACCCTCACCCTCACCGTTAACCCAACCTCCACCCTCACTCTCACCCTCACCCCCACCACCACGCCCACCCCCACCCCCAGCCCCCACCCTCACCATCACCCCCACCACCCACCCAACACTCACCCTCAACCCAACCCCCAACCGCTCCCCCACCCCACCCCCACTCACCCTCACGCCACACTCACCCTCACCTTCACCATAACACTCAACATCTCCCCCACCCCCACCCTCAACCTCAACCTCATGCCCACCCCCACCCCCACCTTCACCCTCATCCTCACCCCCACCCACAGCCTCACACTCACCCTCATCCTCAGCCCCACCCCGACGCTCACCCTCACCCTCACCCAAATCCTAACCCTAACCCTCACCCTCACACTAACCCCCACACTCAACCTCACCCTCACACTCACCCTCACACCCACACTCACCATCACCAACACCCTCACCCTCACACTAACCCACACCTCCACCCCCACACTTACGCTCCCCTTCACCCTCATCCTCACCCTAAACCCCACCAAAACCCCCACCCTCACCCCACCCTCACACTCATCCTAAACCTCACCCTCACACTCACCCTCACCCTAACCCAAACCCTCACCCTCACCGTCACCATCACCCTACCCTCACTCCCACCCACACACTCACCTTCACCTCACACACTGACCCCAACCTTAACCCTCACCCTCACCTTCACCCTAACGCTCACCCTCACCCCAACCCCCACTCCCACCCCCATATTGACCCTCACCCTCACACCCACCCCCACCATCACCCTCATTCCCACCCCCACACTCACCCTCACACTCACACTCACCCTCACCCCCACCCCCATTCCCACCCTCACCCTCACCCTCACTCTCACCCCAACCCTCACCCTAACCCTGACACCCAACGCCACCCCACCCCCACTCCTCCCTCACCCTCACCCTAACCCCCACCGCCACCCTCCCCCTAACCTTCACCCTCAGCCTCACCCCAACCCCCACCTTCACCCTCACCCTCACCCCCCACCCCCACCCTCACACTCACCCTAACCCCAACCCCACCCCCACTCTCACACTCACACTCACCCTCACCATCACAGCCACCACCACCCCCACCGCCACCCTCACACTCACCCGCACCCACACCTTAAACCGCACCCCCACCCTCTCCCTCACCAAAAACCTCAACCTCATCCCCAACCCCCACACTCACCATCACCCTCATCATCACCCTCACCCCCACCCTCGACCTCACCCTCACCCTAAGCCCCACCCTCCCCCTCAAACGCACCCTCACCCTCACCCTAACCCACACCCTCACCCTCATCCTTACCCGTACCCCCACCCCCATCCTCACCATCACCCCCACCCCCATCCCCACCCTCATCCTCACTATCACCCTCACCCCAACCCCCACCCTCACCGTCACCCCAAACCCCCCCACCTCCACCTACACCCGCCCCGACACCCTCATCACCAACCCTACCCAACCCCTTACGCACAAACTCAACTTCGCCCCCACCCCCACACTCACACTCACCCTCACCCTCACCCTAATTCTCACCCTAACCCTCATCCTCAACTTCACCCCAACCCCCAATCCCACCCCCACACTCACCCTCACCCTAACCCACACCCCCACCTCCACACTCAACCTCACCCCCAAACTCACCCCAGCCCCAAACCCACCCACACCCACACCCTCACCCGCACTCTCACCCCCACCTCCAACCGCTCCTTCACCCTTAACCTAACCCCCACCCCCTCGCTCACCCTAATCCTCACCCTCTCCCTAACCACCACCCTCAACCTCATACTCACCCTCACCCACACACCCACACTCATGCTCTCCCGCACCCTCAACCTCAGAGTAACCCACACCCCCACCCCACCATTACCCTCCCCTTAACACTCATACTCACCCTAACCCCAACCCCAACCCCCACTCTCACCGCAACCTCACCCTCACCCTAATCCTCACCCTCACAATCACCCTCACCCTAACCCTCACCCTCACCATCACCCTCACCCTCACTCCCACCCACACACTCATCCTCACCCTGTCACCAACCCTAACCCTCACCCTCAACCTCATACTCACCCTCACCCCAACCCCTACTCCAACCCCTATATTCACCCTCACCCTCACACCACCCCCTCCCTCACCCTCATTCTCACCCACACCCCCACCCCACCCTAACTCCCAACCCCACACCCACCCCAACAATCACCCTCACCCTAATTCTCGCCCTAACCCTCATCCTCAACCTCACTACCACAAACGCAAGCTCACCCCCACCCTCACCCTCACCCTAAAACTAACGCCCACCCCCAGCCACACCCTCACACTCAGCACCACCCCCACTCTCACCCTCACTCTCACAGTCACACCCACACCTCCACTCACCCTCACCCCCAAACCCAACCCCAGCCTAACCCTCACACTCACTCCCACGCCCACCCTCACTCTCAGTCTAAACCCCACCCTCACCCTCACCCTCACCCACACGCTCACCCTCAACCTCACCCTAACTGGCACCCTCATCCCCCCATTCTGACCCCCACCCTCACCCCCACACCCAGAGACACCATCACCCTCACCCTCACCCTAAACCCCACTCCCACCCCCACCCCAACACTCACCCTCACACTCAGCATCACCCCACCCTCACACGCACCCAAACCTTCACCCACACCCCGACCCCCACCCTCACCCTAAACCCCTCCCCGCCCTCACCTTCACCCTCATGCTCACCCCCACTCCATCACACACCCTCACACCCACCCTCACCTTCACCCTAACCCCCACCCCCATCCCCACCATAACCCTCACCCTCACCCCCACTCAGATCCCCACCCTCACCCTCATCCTCACCCACACCCTCACCCCCAGCCTCACCTTCACTCTCACCCTCACCCCCACTCTCACCCTAACCATAGAATAGAATATCATAGTTGGAAGGGACCTTAAGAGGTCATCTAGTCCAACCTCCTGCTCAAAGCAGGACCAATCCCCAATTTTTTTGCCCCAGATTCCTAAATGGCCCCCTCAAGGTTTAAACTCACAACCCTGGGTTTAGCAGGCCAATGCTGAAACCACTGAGCTATCCCACACCCTCACCCTCACCCTCATCCTCAGCCCCACCCTCACGCTCACCCTCACCCTAACCCCGACCCAAAACCCCCACCCCCACCCCCACCCGCACTCTCACCCCCACCTTAACCCTCACCTCACCCTCACCCCACCACCACCCCACCACCACCCTCACCCTCACCCTTACCCCCCAGCCTCACCCTCACCCTCAAACCCACACCCACGCCCACCCCCAACCCCACCCTCACCCTCATCCTCACCCCCACCCTCACTCTCACCCTCACCCCTACCCCCACACCCACCCTCAACCTCACCCCCATCCCCACCCTCACCTTCACCCCCACAGTCACCCTCACCCTCTCCATAACGCTCAACATCACCCCCACCCCCACCCTCACCCTCACCCTCACCCCCACCCCCAGCCTTAGACTCACCCTCATCCTCACCCCCACCACCAACCTCACCCTCACCCTGAACCTAACCCTCACCCTAAGCCCGATCCCCACCCACACCCACACCCTCACCCTCACCCTCACCCTCACCCTAATCCTAACCCTAACCCTCACACTCACACTCACCCCCACACCCACCCCGCACCCCCACCCTCACCTTAACTCTCACCATCACCCCCACCCTCACTCTCACCCTCACCCACACCCACACCATAACCGTATCCCTAAACCCCCACCCTCACCCTCACCCTCACCCTCATCCCACCCCCACCCCCACCCTCATTCTAACCCTCAGCATAAACCTCACTCCAACCCCCACACCCACCCTCACCCTCACCCTCACATTCATCCCACCCCCACCCTCACCCCCACCTCCACCCCACTCTCACCTTCACCCTCAACCCCACCCCCACCCCACCCTCGCCCTCACTCTCACCCCACACTCACCCTCACCCTCACCGTTAACCCAACCTCCACCCTCACTCTCACCCTCACCCCCACCACCACGCCCACCCCCACCCCCAGCCCCCACCCTCACCATCACCCCCACCACCCACCCAACACTCACCCTCAACCCAACCCCCAACCGCTCCCCCACCCCACCCCCACTCACCCTCACGCCACACTCACCCTCACCTTCACCATAACACTCAACATCTCCCCCACCCCCACCCTCAACCTCAACCTCATGCCCACCCCCACCCCCACCTTCACCCTCATCCTCACCCCCACCCACAGCCTCACACTCACCCTCATCCTCAGCCCCACCCCGACGCTCACCCTCACCCTCACCCAAATCCTAACCCTAACCCTCACCCTCACACTAACCCCCACACTCAACCTCACCCTCACACTCACCCTCACACCCACACTCACCATCACCAACACCCTCACCCTCACACTAACCCACACCTCCACCCCCACACTTACGCTCCCCTTCACCCTCATCCTCACCCTAAACCCCACCAAAACCCCCACCCTCACCCCACCCTCACACTCATCCTAAACCTCACCCTCACACTCACCCTCACCCTAACCCAAACCCTCACCCTCACCGTCACCATCACCCTACCCTCACTCCCACCCACACACTCACCTTCACCTCACACACTGACCCCAACCTTAACCCTCACCCTCACCTTCACCCTAACGCTCACCCTCACCCCAACCCCCACTCCCACCCCCATATTGACCCTCACCCTCACACCCACCCCCACCATCACCCTCATTCCCACCCCCACACTCACCCTCACACTCACACTCACCCTCACCCCCACCCCCATTCCCACCCTCACCCTCACCCTCACTCTCACCCCAACCCTCACCCTAACCCTGACACCCAACGCCACCCCACCCCCACTCCTCCCTCACCCTCACCCTAACCCCCACCGCCACCCTCCCCCTAACCTTCACCCTCAGCCTCACCCCAACCCCCACCTTCACCCTCACCCTCACCCCCCACCCCCACCCTCACACTCACCCTAACCCCAACCCCACCCCCACTCTCACACTCACACTCACCCTCACCATCACAGCCACCACCACCCCCACCGCCACCCTCACACTCACCCGCACCCACACCTTAAACCGCACCCCCACCCTCTCCCTCACCAAAAACCTCAACCTCATCCCCAACCCCCACACTCACCATCACCCTCATCATCACCCTCACCCCCACCCTCGACCTCACCCTCACCCTAAGCCCCACCCTCCCCCTCAAACGCACCCTCACCCTCACCCTAACCCACACCCTCACCCTCATCCTTACCCGTACCCCCACCCCCATCCTCACCATCACCCCCACCCCCATCCCCACCCTCATCCTCACTATCACCCTCACCCCAACCCCCACCCTCACCGTCACCCCAAACCCCCCCACCTCCACCTACACCCGCCCCGACACCCTCATCACCAACCCTACCCAACCCCTTACGCACAAACTCAACTTCGCCCCCACCCCCACACTCACACTCACCCTCACCCTCACCCTAATTCTCACCCTAACCCTCATCCTCAACTTCACCCCAACCCCCAATCCCACCCCCACACTCACCCTCACCCTAACCCACACCCCCACCTCCACACTCAACCTCACCCCCAAACTCACCCCAGCCCCAAACCCACCCACACCCACACCCTCACCCGCACTCTCACCCCCACCTCCAACCGCTCCTTCACCCTTAACCTAACCCCCACCCCCTCGCTCACCCTAATCCTCACCCTCTCCCTAACCACCACCCTCAACCTCATACTCACCCTCACCCACACACCCACACTCATGCTCTCCCGCACCCTCAACCTCAGAGTAACCCACACCCCCACCCCACCATTACCCTCCCCTTAACACTCATACTCACCCTAACCCCAACCCCAACCCCCACTCTCACCGCAACCTCACCCTCACCCTAATCCTCACCCTCACAATCACCCTCACCCTAACCCTCACCCTCACCATCACCCTCACCCTCACTCCCACCCACACACTCATCCTCACCCTGTCACCAACCCTAACCCTCACCCTCAACCTCATACTCACCCTCACCCCAACCCCTACTCCAACCCCTATATTCACCCTCACCCTCACACCACCCCCTCCCTCACCCTCATTCTCACCCACACCCCCACCCCACCCTAACTCCCAACCCCACACCCACCCCAACAATCACCCTCACCCTAATTCTCGCCCTAACCCTCATCCTCAACCTCACTACCACAAACGCAAGCTCACCCCCACCCTCACCCTCACCCTAAAACTAACGCCCACCCCCAGCCACACCCTCACACTCAGCACCACCCCCACTCTCACCCTCACTCTCACAGTCACACCCACACCTCCACTCACCCTCACCCCCAAACCCAACCCCAGCCTAACCCTCACACTCACTCCCACGCCCACCCTCACTCTCAGTCTAAACCCCACCCTCACCCTCACCCTCACCCACACGCTCACCCTCAACCTCACCCTAACTGGCACCCTCATCCCCCCATTCTGACCCCCACCCTCACCCCCACACCCAGAGACACCATCACCCTCACCCTCACCCTAAACCCCACTCCCACCCCCACCCCAACACTCACCCTCACACTCAGCATCACCCCACCCTCACACGCACCCAAACCTTCACCCACACCCCGACCCCCACCCTCACCCTAAACCCCTCCCCGCCCTCACCTTCACCCTCA
Source organism: Macrochelys suwanniensis (assembly GCA_033296515.1). Taxonomy (NCBI): domain Eukaryota; kingdom Metazoa; phylum Chordata; order Testudines; family Chelydridae; genus Macrochelys; species Macrochelys suwanniensis. The sequence goes on along the minus strand of CM065778.1, from coordinate 71,794,703 downwards.
TGCTCACCCCCACTCCATCACACACCCTCACACCCACCCTCACCTTCACCCTAACCCCCACCCCCATCCCCACCATAACCCTCACCCTCACCCCCACTCAGATCCCCACCCTCACCCTCATCCTCACCCACACCCTCACCCCCAGCCTCACCTTCACTCTCACCCTCACCCCCACTCTCACCCTAACCATAGAATAGAATATCATAGTTGGAAGGGACCTTAAGAGGTCATCTAGTCCAACCTCCTGCTCAAAGCAGGACCAATCCCCAATTTTTTTGCCCCAGATTCCTAAATGGCCCCCTCAAGGTTTAAACTCACAACCCTGGGTTTAGCAGGCCAATGCTGAAACCACTGAGCTATCCCTCACCCTCACCCTCACCCTCACCCTAACATCTACCCCCCACCCTCACACTCCCACCAACTGTCACCCATACCCTCACGCTCACCCTCACCCTCACCCTAATTCCCAGCCCACCCTCACCCCCACCGTCACCGTCACCCTCACCCCACCCTAACCCCCACTCCCACGCCCACCCTCAACCTAACCCCCACCCCCACCCTCACACTCATCCTCACCTTCACCCCCACACAAACCCACACACTCACCCTAACCCGAAAATCACCCCTCCCCAACCCCAATCCCCACACTCAGCCTCACCCTCACCCCCACCCACACCCCCACCCTCACCCTCACCCCCACACTCACCGTCACCCCCACCCCCACCCCCACACTCACCCACACCCATACCCACAGCCTCACCCTCACCCCCACCCCCAGCCCCGCACGCAACCTCACCCTGACCCTAACCCAAAACCCCACCAACACCCTCACCCTGAACCTCACCCCGACCCCCACCCTCACACTGACCCTCACCATCACCCCAACCCCCAAACCCACCCCGACCCTCACCCTCACCCTCACAGACACCCTCACCCTCACCCCCACCCCCACCGTCAACCTCACCCTCACCCTCAGCCTCACCCTATCCCCCACCCCGACACCACAGTCACCCTCACCCTCACCCCAACTGCCACCCCACCTAACATTCACCCTCACCCTCACCCTCACCCCCAGCCCCTCCCTCACTTTCACCCTCACCCTCACCCACACCACGAACCCCACTCTCACCCTCACCCAAACCCCACCCTCACCCTCACCTTGACCCCCACCCCCACCATCACCCTCACCCTCACCCTCACCCCTACCTTCACCATCACCGTTACCCTAACAACCACCCCCACCTCCACCATCACCCTCACCCTGACCCCCAACCCCACCCTAACCCTAACCCTAACCCTCACACTAACCCCCTCCCTCCCCATCACCCTCACACTCACCGCAACCCCCACTCCCACCCCCACCCCCACCCTCACCCCCACCCACAGCCTCACCCGCACCCTCACCCCCACCCTCAACCCCACTCTCACCCTCAACCCCACCCCAACCCCACCCCACCCCCACAATCACCCACACCCTCACCCCAACCACACCAACACTCTCACCCTAACCCGCACCCTCACCCCCACCCTCAATCCCACTCTCACCCTCAACCCCACCCCAACCCCACCCCACCCCCACAATCACCCACACCCCAACCACACCAACACTCACACCCTCACCGTCACCCTCACCCCCACCCCACACTCACCCTCACGCTCACCCTCACCCACATCCCTAACCCCACACTCACACTCACCCCCACCATCACCCCCACCCCACCCCCACCCTCACCCACACCCTCACCCCAACCACACCAACACTCTCACCCTCACCCTCACCCCTACCTCCACCAACACCCTCACACTCAGCATCACCCCCACCCTCACCGTCACCCTCACTCACAACCTCACCAACACCCCGAACCCCACCCTCACCCTCACCCTAACCCCTATCCCGCCCTCACCTTCACCATCACCCTCACGCTCACCCCCACCCCATCCCACACCACGACAACCACCCTCACCCTCACCCTAACCCTCACCTTCACCCCAACACCCACCCCCAACATAACCCTCACGCTCAAAGACACCCTCACCCACACCCCCACTCCCACCCTCACCCTCACCCTCACTCTCACACTCACCCCCACCCTCACCCTCACCCTCACATCGACGCCCCTCCCTCCCCCTTCCCCCCGACTGTCACCCTCACACTCACCCTCACCCTCACCCTAATTCCTAACCCCACCCCCACCGGAACCATCACCCACACCCTCAACCTCACCCTCACCCCACCCTAACTATGACCCCCACGCCAAACCTCACCCTCACCACCGCCCCCACCCCCACCCAAACCCTGACCCTCACCCTAACCCCCAACTTCACCCCACCCCCACCCCAACCCCCACCATCACCCAAAACCCCACCAACACCCTCACGCTCACCCTCACTCCTACCCCAACCCCCACCCTCACACCTCACCCTCACCCTCAGCAACACTGCCACCCTCACCCTCACACTCTCCCCCACCCCGACCCCGACCCTCACCATGACCATCACCCTCACCCTAACCCCCACCCCCAGCCTCACACTCACGCTCATCCCCACCCCAACCCCCACCCCCATCCCGCCCTCACCCTCACACTTACCCTCACACTCGCCTCCACCCCCACCCCCACCTTCACCCTCACCATTACAGATATCCTCACCCTCACCCCCACCCCCACCGTCAAGCTCACCCTCACCCTCAGCCTCACGCTATCCCCCACCCCGACCCCCACACTCACCCTCACCCCCACTGCCACCCCCACCTCACCCTCACCCTCACCCTCACCCTCACCCCCAGCCCCACCCTCACCTTCACCCTTACCCTCACCCTCACCCTCACCCTCACCCTCAGCCAACCCCCACCCCCACCCTCACCCTCACCCCAACACTTACCCTCACCCTCACCCCAACGCCCACCCCCACCCCACCCTCACCCTTACCATTACCCCCCACCCCCACCCCCACCCTCACCTCACCCTCACCGTAACCCTAACCCTATTCCAAACCCTCACCCTCACCCTCTGTCATGGAGTGTGGGGGAGTCAGGTCCTACATCCCCCTTCTCGGGATTCAATGTGACTCTCAGCCAGCCAAAAGAACTGTACATTTATTAGGGTTGCCAGGAAAGAGTCCATACAGAGCTTGTAAGTATGACCAGGACCCCTCAGCTGGGCCCTTCTGGGGGGGCAGGGTGCCTAGACCCCAGCCCTGGGGCTACCTGCGTTTCACCAGCTCCAAACTGAAAAAACAACCTGCCAAACCTCCAGCAGCCTCTTCCCCTCCCCCGGGACCCCTCCTCTCTCCTTTGACCATTCTCCCAGCCAAAGGTGTCACCTCCCAACCCCCCTCCTGGCTCATGTTACAGTGCCAGGTAAAGTCTCACACTCCCAATGTAGCCTTTCCCAATGCAGCCTGTCCCAGGAACCTCCCCCGCAAGCCTCCCAGCTCAAATCCGTCTCGCTCCCTACTCCGTCACACCCTCACCCTCGCCCTCACCCCATCCCCACCTCCACCCTCACCCTCACCCTCACCCCCGCACCCACCCTCACACTCACCCTCACCCCAATCCCCACCCCCACCCTCACCCTCACCCTCACCCCCAGCCCCAGCCCCACCCTCACCCTCACCCGCTGTCATGGACTGTGGGGGAGTCAGACCGTGCACCCCTCTGCCTGGGATTCACTGTGACGCTCAGCCAGCCAGTAAAACAGAAGGTTTATTAGAGATGCCAGGAACACAGTCCAAACAGAGCTTGTCGGTACAAACAGGACCCCTCAGTCGGGCCCTTCTGGGGGGCAGGGAGCTTAGACCCCAGCCTGGGGGCTCCCTGCATTTCACCCCACAGATCCAAAGGGGGGCAGGGAGGCTAGACCCTGTCTGCCCCTCTCCCCTCCTCTCCGGCCAGCTCCAAACTGAAACTCTCCAGCCCCACCTCTCTCCTTTGTCTCCTTCCAGGGCCAGGAGGTCACCTGATCCCTTTGTTTCAACACCTTCAGCTCTCACCTTTGCAGGGAAGGGCCCGGGGCCATCAGATGCCAGGAGACAGTGTGTCTGCCAATCTCTGTGTCCAGGCCCCTGCCCACACCTGCCTTCAAGGGCTCTGTAATAATCATGCACCCTTATCCCACCAACTAGATACTCAAGCACTGCATAGGGGAAACGGAGGCACCCACACAGTACCAAGGGATAACATTAACAACAGTCCTATTTCGTCATATCTCATAACAACATTCCTATTTCGTCACAACGCCACCCCCACCCTCACCCTCAGCCCCACCCCCACTCCCACCCTCAACATCACCATCACGCTCACCCCCACCCTCACCCTCACCCTCATCCTCACCGCCACCCCCACCCCCACGCTCACCCTCACCCTCACCCCAAACCCCACCCCAAACCCCAACCTCAACCTCACCCTAACACTCACCGTCACCCTACCCCCACACCCACCCTCAACCTCACCCCCATCCCCACCCTCACCTTCACCCTCACCGCCAACCTCACCCTCAGCCTCACCCTTACCCCAACCCCCACACTCTCCCTCAACCTAACCCTCACCCACACCCCCACCCTCACCCCACCCTCACCCTCACCCTCATCCCTACCCCCGTCCTCACCCTCACCCTCACCACCAGCCCTTCCCTCACCCTCTCCCTCACCCTCACCCTCACCCCCACCCTCACTCTCACCCTCACCCGCACCATCACCCTAACCGTAACCCTAAACTCCCTCCCTCACCCTCACCCTCACCCCACCCCCACCCCCACACTCATCCTACCCTCAGCCTCACCCTCAACCCCACCCCCACCCTCACCCTCACTCTCACCCCACACTCACCCTCACCCTCACCGTTACCCCAACCCCCAGCCTCACACTCACCCTCACCCCCACCAACACACCCACCCCCACGCCCACCCTCACCCTCACCATCACCCCCACCCCCACCCCGACACTCACCCTCATCCCAACCCCCAACCGCTCCCCCACCCCACCCCCGCTCACCCTCACCCTCACCCCACCCTCACCATCACCCTCACGCCACACTCACCCTCACCCTCACCCTCACCATAACGCTCAACACCACCCCCACCCCCACCCTCCAAATCAACCTCACGCCCTCCCTCACCCCCACCTTCACACTCAGAGTCACCCTCACCCAACCCCAACCCTCACTCTCATCCTAACCCCCACCCACAGCCTCACGCTCACCCTCATCCTCAGCCCCACCCCGACGCTCACCCTCACCCTCACCCTCACCCAAATCCTAACCCTAACCCTCACCCTCACACTCACCCCCACCCTCACCCTCACCCTACCCCCACCCCCACAATCATCCTCACCCTCACCCTCACCCTAACCTCCACACTCACACTAACCCCCACCCCCACCCCCACCATTACGCTCCCCTTCACCCTCATCCTCACACTAACCCCCACCCCAACCCCAACCCTAAACCCACCCTCACACTCATCCTAAACCTCACCCTCACACACACCCTCAACCTAACACAAACCCTCACCCTCACCGTCACCGTCACCCTCACCCTCACTCCCACCCACACACTCACTCTCACCCCTCACCCTGACCCCAACCCTAACCCTCACCCTCACCCTGACGCTCACCCTCACCCCAACCACCACTCCCACCCTCACTCTCACCCTCAAATGACCCCAACTCCCACCCCCACCCCCACCCTCACCCTAACCCTCACCCTCACCTCCACCCTCACTCTCACCCACACCCTCACCTTCACGCTAACCCTAACCCTAAACACCTACCCTCACCCTCACCCTCACCCACACCCAACACACACCCCCACCCTCAACCTAACCCTCACCCTCACCATCAATCCAACCCCCACACCCACCCTCACCCTCACCCTCACCCTCACCCCCACCCCCACATCCGCCCCCACCCTCACCCTCACCCTAACAACCACCCCACCCTCACGCTCACTCTCACCCTCACCCTAATCCTAACCCTCACCCTCACCCTCAATCTATCCCTAACCCTCACCCCCACCCTCACCCCCACCCCCAGACTCACCCTCACCCTCATCCTCAGCCCCACCCCCACCCTCACGCTCACCCTCACCTTAACCCTCACCCTAACCCCGACCCAAAACCCCCACCCCCACCCTCACTCTCACCCCCACCCTAACCCTCACCGTCACCCTCACCCCACAACCACCACACCCCCACCCTCACCCTTACCCCCAGCCTCACCCTCACCCTCAAACCCACACCCACGTCCAACCCCAACCCCACCCTCACCCTCATCCTCACCCCCACCCTCACTCTCACCCTCACCCTCACCCCTACCCCCACACCCACCCTCAACCTCACCCCCATCCCCACCCTCACCTTCACCCTCACCGCCAACCTCACCCTCAGCCTCACCCTTACCCCAACCCCCACACTCTCGCTCAACCTAACCCTCACCCAGACCCCCACCCTCACCCCCACCCTCACCCTCATCCTCATCCCTACCCCCGTCCTCACCCTCACCCTCACCACCAGCCCTACCCTCACCCTCAGCCTCACCCTCAACCCAACCCTCAACCGAACCCCCACCCCACTCCCCGCTCATCCTCACCCTCACCCCACCCTCAAACTCACCCTCACCCTCACCCCCACAGTCACCCTCACCCTCTCCATAACGATCAACATCACCCCCACCCCCCACCCTCACCTTCACCCACACGCACACCCCCCACTCTCAATTTCACCCTCAGACTCACCCTCACCACCACCACCACCCTCACGCTCACCCTCACCCCCACCCCCAGCCTCAGACTCACCCTCATCCTCACCCCCACCCCCAACCTCACCCTCAACCTAACCCTCACCCTAACCCCGATCCCCACAAACACCCCCACCCTCACCCTCACCCTCACCCTCACCCTTATACTAACCCTAACCCTCCCGCTCACACTCACCCCCACCCCCACCCCCACCCTCACCTTAACCCTCACCATCACCCTCACCCCCACCCTCACTCTCACCCTGACCCGCACCATCACCCTAACCGTAACCCTAAACCCCCTCCCTCACCCTCAGCCTCACACCACCCCCACCCTCATCCTAATCCTCAGCCTCACCCTCACTCATAGACTCATAGACTCATAGACTTTAAGGTCAGAAGGGACCATTATGATCATCTAGTCTGACCTCCTGCACAATGCAGGCCACAGAATCTCACGCACCCACTCCTGGAATAATACTCTCACCTATGTCTCAGCTATTGAAGTCCTCAAATCATGGTTTAAAGACTTCAAGATGCAGACAATCCTCCGGTAAGTGACCCCTAACCCCCACCCCCACCCTCACCCTCACCCTCACTCTAACCCGAACCCCGAACCTCACCATCACCACCAACCCCACCCTCACCATCTCCCTCACCCCCACTCCCACCTCCACATCCCACCTCCACATCCACCCTCACCCACACCCTCACCCTCACCCCCACCCCCAGTCGTACCCCCATAATCACCCTCACCCTCACGCTTATCCTTACAACCAACCCCACCCTCAACCTCACCCTCACCATCACCCCAACCCTCACTCTCACCCTCACCCTCACACTAACCCTAACCCCGATCCCCACACCTCCCTCACTCCAACCCCCTTACCCCACCCTCACCCTTTCCTTCACTATAACCCAAACCCACACCCCCACCGTCACCCTCACCATCACCCACACCCTCACCCTAACCCCCTACCCCCACTCACACCCGCCACCCTCACCCTTACCCTAACCCCCCACTCCCACCCTCACCCTCTCCCTCACCCTCACTGACACCCTCACCCTTACTCTTACCCCCCCACCCCCACCCCACTGACAGCCCACCCTCACCCTCACCCCACCCCACCCCCACGCCACTCTCACCCTCACCCACACCCTAACACCCACCGCCATCCTCAAACTAACCTCCCTCACTCTCACCCACAATCCCACCCTCGCCCTCACCGTAACCCCCACCATAACACTCATCCTCACCCTAACCCCCACCGCCACACTCCCCCTAACCTTCACCCTCATCCTCACCACAAACCCAACCCCCACCTTCACCCCCACCCTCAACCTCACCCCCACCCCACCCCCAACCCCAACCCCACCCTGACCCTCATCCTCACCCTCACCCTAACCCCCACACCGACACACACCAACACCATCACCCTCACCCTCACCCCAACCCCAACCTCACCGTCACACTCACCCTCACCCTTACCCTACACCTAACCCCCACCCACAACCTCATCCTCACCCCACCTTCACCCCCACCCTCACACTCACCCTCACCCCCACCCCATCCCTCACCCTCACCCTCACTCTCAGCCTAAACTCCAACCTCACCCCCACCCTAACCCAAACTCAGAACCCCGCCATCACCCTCACACCGACCCTCACCATCACCCTAAGCCCCACTCTTACGCTCCCCCCCACTCACACCTCCACCCTCACCCTCACCCCCACAACCACCCACACCCCCATAATCACCTTCAACCTCACCCTCACACACAACCCCACCCTCAACCTCACCATCACCCCCACCTCCACCTCCACCCTCACCTTCACCCTCACGCTCGACCTCACCCCCACACCTACCGTCACCCTGACAAAAACCCTCGCCCCAAACCTCACTCTTACCCTCACCCTTGCCCTAACCCCCACCCCCACCACACCTTCACCCGAACCCCAAACCCACCCCAACCCCCACCCTCACCCTCACCCTCACCCTCACCCCAACCCTCACCCTCACCCGGACACGCAACCCCACCCCACCGCCAGCCAACTCTCACCCTTACCCCACCGCACCCCCAAACTTCCCTCACCCTCACCCTAACCCCCACCGCTACCCTCCCCCTAACCTTCACCCTCACCCTCACCCCCACCCCCACCCCCACCCTCACCCCCACCCCCACCGCAACCCCCACCCTCAGTCTCAAGCTCGCCCTAACCACCACCTCCACCCCCACCCTCACCCTCATCCTAACGCCAACCCCCACCCCCACCCTCACACTCACACTCACACTCACGCACACCCTCATCCGCACCCCCACCCTCAACCCAACCCCGACCCCCACCCTCAGCCTCACCCTCACCCTCACCCCCACCCCCACCCAGTTAATCACCCTCACCCTCACAGCCACCACCACCCCCACCGCCACCCTCACCTTCACCCGCACCCAAAACTCACCCGCGCCCCCACCCTCTCCCTCACTCACAACCCCAACCTTATCCCCCACCCCCACGCTCACCATTACCATCAACATCACCTCCACCCCCACCCCCACCCTCACCCTCATCCTCACCCGTACCCCCACACCCATCTTCACCCTCACCCCCACCGCCATCCTCATCCTCACCATAACACTCACCCCCACCCCCACCCTCACCGTCACCCCAACCCCCAACCCAACCCCCACCTCCACACTGACCCTAACCCTTACCCTCAGGCTCACCCCCAACCTCACCCCCACTCTCACCCTTACCCTCACACTAGCCCCCACACTCACCGTCACACTCACCGCCGCCTGCACCCCCACCCTCACTCTCAAACTCATGCTCAACCCCACCCTCCCCCAAACCCTCAATCTCACCCATACCCCAAAACCCACCCTCACCCTTACTCTCACCCCACCCCCCCCTTCCTCACCCTCACCATCACCCTCACCGCCACCCAAACACTCACTCCAATCCTCACCCTCACCCTCAGTCTCACCCTCTTCCTCACCCTCACCCCCACTCCCAACCTCAAGCTACCCCCCAACCCGAACCCCACACTCACCCTCACGCTCAACCACACACCCACCCTAATCAACACCCTCAACCTAACCCCAGCCCCCACCCCCACCCCACCCTCTCCCTCACCCTCACCCCCACCCTCACCATCACCATCACCGCAACCCCCACACCCAAGCTCACACTCACCCTCACCCTCACCCCAACCCCCACCCTCACCATCACCCTCACCCCCACCATCACCCTCACCCTCACCCCCAGCCCCAACCCCAGCTTCACCCTCACCCCCACCCTCAACCACCACCACCACACTAACACTCACCCTGACCCCTACCCCCACCCCAATTCCTCACCCTCACCCTCATCCGCACCCCAACCCCCACCCCCACCATCACCCTCACCCCCACTGCCACTATCACCCTCACCCTCACCCCCACCTTCTCCCCACCACAACCCCCACCCTCACCCTCACCCCACCCTCACCCTCAAACTGACATCCACCCCCAGCCCCACACTCACACTCACCCTCAACACCACCCCCACCCTCACCCTCACCCTCACGCTCACAGTCACCCGCACACCCCCACTCACCCTCACACCCAACCCCACCCCCAGCCTAACCCTCACGCTCACACTCACCCCCACGACCACCCCCACCCTCACACTCAGTCTAAACCCCACCCTCACCCTCACCCCCAGCCCCACCCTCACCCTCAGCATCACCCCCACCCCCAGCCTCACCCTAACTCCCGCCACCAAAACCACCATCCTCACCCTCACGCTCACCCTCAACCTCACCCTAACCTGCACCCTCACGCCCCCATTACGACCCACACCCTCACCCACACCCTCACCCTCACCCCCACACCCACAGACACCCCCACCATCACACTCACACTCACCCTAACACCCACTCCCATTCCCCACCCTCACCCCCTCCCCAAATCCCCACACCCAGCCTCACCCTCACCCTCACCATAACCCTCAACTCCACCCCACACCCACCCTCAACCTCACCCTCACCCTCACACTCAGCATCACCCCCACCCTCACCGTCACACGCACCCACACCCTCACCCACACCCCGACCCCCACCCTCACCCTCACCCTAAACCCCTACCCGCGCTCACCCTCTCCCTCACACTCACACCCACCCCCACCCCCACCCACACCCTCATCCTCACTCTCCCCCCCACACAAACACACACCCTCACCCTAACCCCCAAACTCACCCCTTGCCAACCTCAACCCCAACACTCAGCCTCACCCTTAACCCCCACCCACACCACAACCCTCACCCTCACCCCCACCTCTACACTCACCCGCACCCATACCCACAGGATCACCCTCCCCCCAACCTCCACACCCGCAACCAACCTCAACCTAACCCTAACCCAAAACCCCACCAACACCCTCACCCTAAACCTCACCCCGACCCCCACCCTCACACTGACCCTCACCATCACCCAAACCCACACCCCCACCCCACCCTCACCCTCACTGTCACCCTCACACTCGCCACCACCACAACCCTGCCCTCACCCTCACCCTCACAGACTCCCTCACCCACACGCCCAACGTCAACCTCACCCTCACTCTCAGCATCAGCCTATCCCCAATCCCGACCCCACAGTCACCCACACCCTCACCCCCACTGCCACCCCCACCTAACACTCACCCTCGCCCTCACCCACACCCCGACCCCCACCCTCATCCTCACCCTAACCCCCACCATGCCCTCACGTTCACCCTTACCCTCACGATCACCCACACCCCAACCCTCACACCCACCCTAACCCTCACCCTAACCCTCACCTTCACCCTAAACCCCACCCACACCGCCAGCCCCACCCTCACCCTCACCCTCACCCCCACTCTCACCCTCACCATCACCCTCACCCCCACCCTCACCTTCACCCTCACCCTAACATAAACCCCCGACCCTCACCCTTCTCCCCACTGTCACGCTCACCCTCACTCTCAGCCTAATTCCCACCCCACTCCCACCCCCACAGTCACGGTCACCGTCACCCTCACCCCACCCTAACCCCACCCCCACGCCCACCCTCACCGTCACCCTCATCCTCACCCTCATTCCCACACAAACCCTCAACCTCAACATAACCCCCAATCTCACCCCAACCCCACCCCAACCCCCACACTCACCCACATCCTCACCCCCACACTCAGAGTCACCCTAACCCTCACCCTAACCCCCACCCCCAACCCCACCATCACACTAACCCCACCAACACACCCACCCTCACCCTACACCTCACCCTCAACCCCACCCCCACCCTTATCCTCACACCTACCCCCACCCTCACCTTCATACCCAAACCCATCACCACCCTCTCCCTCACCCTCACCCCACTCTCACACTAACCCACACCCACACCTCCAACCCCACCCACACCCTCACCCTGACCCTCACCCCCACCATCACCCTCACCCTCACCCTCACACCTACCTTAACCGTCACCGTCACCCTAACACCCACCACCCACACCCACCATCACCCTCACCCTCACCCTCACCCCCAACCCCACCCTAACCCTAACCCTAACCCTCACACTAATCCCCTCCCTCCCCATCACCCTCACACTCACCGCAACCCCCACCCCGATCCCCGCCCCCACCCTCACCCTCATCCACAACCTCACCCCCACCCTTACTCCCACCCCCACCCCCACCCTCACCCCCACTCTCACCCTCAACCCCACCCCACCCCCACCCACACCCACACCCTCACCCCAAAAACACCAACACTCTCACCCTCACCCTCCCCCCACCCCACACTCACCCTCACCCTCACAAACACCCCTACCCCCACACTCACCCTCACCCCCACCATCACCCCCACCCCACCCCCACACTCATCCACTCCCTCACCCCAACCACACCAACACTCTCACCCTCACCCTCACCCCTACCTCCAACCCCACCCTCACCCTCAACATCACCCCCAACCTCACCATCACCCTCACTCACAACCTCACCAACACCCCGAACCAAACCCTCACCCTCACCCTAACCCCCATCCCCCCCACCTTCGCCCTCACACTCACGTTCACCCCCACCCCATCTCCCACCACGACACCAACCCTCACCCTCACCCTAACCCTCATCTTCACCCCAACACCCACCCCCACCATAACCCTCACCCTCACAGACACCCTCACCCCCCACTCCCACCCCCACCCTCTCTCATACCCTCACCCTCACCCTCACCCCCATTCCCACCCTCACTCTCACTCTCACACTCACCCTCACCCTCACCTCACCCTAATTCCTAACCCCACCCCCACCGTCACTGTCACCCACACAGTCACCCTCACCCTCACCCCACCCTAATCACCACCCCCACGCCCACCCTCACCCTCGCCACCGCCCCCACCCCCACCCAAACCCTCACCCTCACCCTAACCCCCAACTTCACCCTCACCCTCACCCTCACCCCCACCCCGACCACAACACTCACCCTGACCTCACCCCCACCCCCACCCACAGCCTCACCCTCACCATCACCATCACCCCAAACCCCACACCCACCCCCACCCTCATCCTTACCTTAACCCTCAGCGCACCCTCACCATCATCTTCATATTCACCCCCACCCCCACCCTCACCCTCACCCTCAGCATCACCCCCACCCTAACTCTCACAAATACCCTCACCCCCACACCGACCCCACCCTCAAACTCACCCTCACCCTCAAGCTAACCCCCACACCCACCCTCACCCTCATTGTCACCCTCACGCTCACCCACACCCCAACGACCACCCGCACCCCCACACTCACACTCACCCTAACCCTCAACTTCACCCCGACCCCCACACTCACACTCACACTCACAGACACCCTCACTCTCACCCACAACCCAACCCTCACCCTCACCCTCATCCCAGGCCCCACCTTCACCCTCACGCTCACCCTCAGAACCTCCCTCAACCTCACCCTCACCGTCACCCGCACCCCCACCACCACCCTCACCCTCAACACCCTTCGTCACCGTCACCTTCACCCTCACCCCTTCACCCTCACGCTCACCCTCACCCTCACCCCCACCATCACCCTCACCCTCACCCCCACCCCACAACCACCCTCACCCTCACCCTCACCCTCACCCCCACCCAAACCCTCACCTTCACCTTAACCTCCAAACTCACACCCACCCCACCCTAACGCCCTCACTCACCCTCACCATCACCCTCACACCCACCCCACCCCATCCTCACCCTCACCCTCACCCCCACCGCCATCCTCACCCCCACCCCCAGCCTCACCTTCACCCTCAGGCCCACTCCCACCCCCACCCGCACCCTAACGCTCACACTCACCCTAAACCCCACCAACACCCTAATCCTCAACGTCACCCTGAGACCTACCCCCACCCCCACCTTCACACTCACCTCACACTCACCCACATCGCCACCCCAACACCTACCCTCACCCTCACTATCAACCTAACCCCCACCCTCACCCTCACCCTCACGGTTATCCCCACCCCCACCAACACCCTCACCGTCACCCTCACCCTACTCCCCACCCCAACCGCCACACTCACCCTCACCATAACCATCAGCTCCACCGTCACCGTCACCCCACCCCCACACCCACACCAACCCGCACCCTCACACTCACAATAACTCCCAGCCCGACACCCACGCTCACACTCACCCCCACCCTAACCCTCACCCTATCCCACAACCCCACCCCCACCCGCGCTCTTACCATCACCCCCACCCCCACCCCAATCGTCACAATAACCCTAACCCCGAAATTCACCCGAACCACAACCCCAACCCCAACCTTCAACCTCACCCTTATCCTCACCCCCACCCCCACCCTCGTTTTCGACCTCACCATCACCCACCCAAACCCTCACCATCACCCCTACCCACACCGCAACATCCAAACTCACCCTCACCCTCACCCACACCCTCAACTTCACCCTCACTCTAACCCACACAACCACCCACACACACCCTCACCCTCACCCTCACCCTCACCCCACCCCCACCCCCACACTCAGTCACCCGCACCCTAACACCAACCCCTATCACCGCCCCCCACCCTCCCTCTCACCCTCACCCCCACCGTCACCCTCACCCCCACCCCCACCCCCACCAACACCCTCACCATCACCCTCACCCTCATCCTAATCCCCACCCCCACCTCCACCCTCACCCTCAGCCCCACCGTCACCGCCACGCTCACCCTAACCCGCACCCCCACTCCCACACCCACCCTCACCCTCACCCTCACACTAACCCCCAGCCCGACACCCACCCTCACCCTCACCCTCACCCCAACCTAACTCACACCCCCACCCTCACCCTCACCCTCAGACCCACCCTCACCCTCATACTCACCCTATGCCCCATCTCCACCCTCACCCTAACCCTCGCCCCTACCCCCACCCCCGCCCTAAAAATCACCCTAACCTTCAACTCACCCCAACAACCACCACCATCACCCTCACCCTCACCCTGATCCCCAGCCCCACCCCCAACCTCACCCTCACCTTATCCATCACCCAGCCAAAACCTCACCATCACCACTACCCACACAACAACCCCCAACATGACCCACAACATCACCCTCACCCTCCCCCTCACCCCCACTCCCACCCACACCCACACTTTCACCCTCACTCAAACCCCCACTACCACCCCAACCCTCACCCTCCCCCTAACCCCACCCCCACCGCCACCTTCACCCTCACCCTCATGACCACACTCATCCTCACCCTAACCACAACCCCCACCCTCACCCACACCCTCGACCTAACCCTCAACCCCACCCCCACCCTCACCCTCACATTCACCCCCACCCTCCCAATCACCCTCACCCTCACCCCACACAACCCTCACCCTGACCCTCACCCCCACCCCCATCCACACCCCAACCCTCACCCGAGGCCCTCACCCTCACCCCCACCCCCACCCCCACCCTCACCCGGACCCTCACCCAGACCCTCACCCGCAGCATCACCCTCACCTCCACCCTAACCCTCACCCTCACCCCCCACGCACACCCCCACCCTCACCATCAACTGCACCCTCACCCCCACCCCAACTCCAACCCTCACTCTCACCCGCACCCCCAGCCACACCCTCACCACAACACCCAACCCCACCCTCACCCTCACCCCCACCCTCACCGTTACCCCCACACCGACCACACCTCCACCCTCCCCCTCACCCTTACTCTCAACCCCACACCGACCCGCACCCCCACCGCCAACCCCACACCCTCACCCCCACCATCACCCTCACCCCGACCATCATCCCGACCCTCACAATCCACCTCACCCTAACCCTAACCCTAACCCTAACGCTAAGCCTAACAATAACCCAAACCCTAATCCTAACGCCTAACCATGACCCTAACCCCAACCTCCAACCCTAACACTAACCCTAACCCTAATCCCTAACAATAACCCTAACCCTAACTCAACCCTTACCCTAACCCTAACACCAACCCAAACCACAACCCCAACCCTAACACTAACCCTAACACTAATCCCTAACCCTAACCCTAACTCTAACCCTAACCTTAACCCAAACACCAACCCAAACCACAACCCCAACCCTAACAGTAAACCAAACCCTAAACTCTAACCCTAAGCCTAACACTAACCCTAACACAAAACCCTAAAACTAACCCTAAACCTAACCCTAACCCAAAACCTTGAGGCTAACCCTAACCCTAACCCAAACACTAAACAGTAACCCTAACCCAAACCCTGACCCTAAACCCTAACCCTAACCCTAACAATACCCTTAGCTAGAACCCTAACCCCTAACCCTAACCTTAACCATAACCATAAACACTAACCCTAACCCAAACCAAAACGCCTAACCCTAACCCTTACCCCAACAACAACCCCAACCCCAACCCTAACCCTAAACCGTAACACTAACCCTAACCCTAACCTAACCCTAACCCCTAACCTTAACCCTAACCCTAACCCTATCCCTAATTCTAACGCTAAACCCTGATCCAAACCCTAACCCTAACCCTCACCATCTCCCCCTACCCCACCCGCACCTTCACCCTCACCCTCACCCTTACCCCCACCCTCACCCTCAACCTCACCCCCACCTCCAACCCCACCCTAACCCTGACCCAAACCCTAACCCTCACCCTCACCCCACCCCCACCCTCACCATCACCCCCACTCCCACCCCAACCCTCACCTTAACCCTCACCCCCACACCCACCACAACACCCACCCTCACCCACGCCCTCAGCCCCACCTCCACGGACACCCTCACCTTCACCCTCAACCTCACCGGCGCACTCATTGCCACCCCCACCCTAAGCCTCACCCTAAGCCTCACCAGCACCCCCAACCCCACATCCCAAACTCACCCTCACCCTCACGCTAACCCCCACCCCCACCCCCCACTCTCACACTAACCCTCACCCTAACCCTCAGCCCCACACCCACCACCCCACAACTTCCCCCTCAACCTCACCACAACCCTCACTGTGATCCTCACCCTAATCCACACCCCCACCCTCACCGTCACTATCACCCTCATCCCCAAACCCACCCTCACCCTCACCCTCATCCCCAACCCCACGTCACCCTCACCCCCACATCCACCCTCACCCTCACCCCAACCCCCACCCCCACACGCACCCTCACCATCACCATCACACTCACCTTCACCCTAAACCTCACCGGCACCCTCACCACCACCCGCACGCTAACCCTCACACTCACCCTCATCCTCACCCTCATCCTCACACTCTACCTAACCCTAACCCTCACCTTAACCGCCAACCTCCTCCACCAACCCACCCTAACACTCACCTTCACCCTCACCCCCACCCTCACCCTTCCCCCTCACCCCCTCCCCCAGCCCCACCATCACCTTCACCCTCACCCCAACCCTCACCCTCACCCTCACCCTGACACTAACCCTAACCCTAACCCTCACCCTCACCCTAAGCACCAACCCCTCCCCCATCCCCACCCTCACCCTCACCCCTACCACCACCCCCACCCTCACTCTCACCCTCACCCCCACCCTCACCCTCATCCTCACCATCACCCTGACCCTCACCCCCACCCCCACGCCACCCCTCACCCTTACCCTCACCTCACCCTCACCCCCACCCCACCGCTCACACTTACCCTCACACTCACCCTTAACCGTACCCCCACCAACACGCCTAGCCCCCCTCTCACCCACACCCTGACCCTCACCCTGACCCTCACCCCCTACTCCACCCCAACCATCACCCCCACCCCACCCTCACCCTCACCTTCAAACTAATTCCCCCCAACCATCACCAAAACCCTCACCCGCACACTCACCCTCACCCCCTCCCTCATCCTCAGCCTACCTCTTACCCGCATCCCCAACCCCACACCCAAACCCAACCTCACATTCACCCTCACCCTCACTGTCACTCCCAACCTCACCCTCAACCTCACCCCCACCCTCCCCCTCACACTCACCCTAACCCCCAGCCCCACCCTGACACTCACCCTCAACCTCACTCTAACCCTAACTCTTACCCTCACGCTCACCCTAACCCCCACGCCCATGCCCACCCTCACCTCTCCCTCACCCTCAACCCACCCCCACCCCAACCCTCATCCTCACCCCTACCCCCACACTTACCCTCACCCTCACCCTCACCCTCACGCTCGCCCTCACCTCCACCCTCACCCTCACCATCACCCCCGCCCCCACGCTCACCCTCACTCCCACCCCCACCCTGTAACTCACCCTCACCCTAACCAAGCCCTAAACCCCAACCAAAACCAAAACCCCAACCCTAACACTAACCCTAACCCTAATCCCTAACACAAACTCTAACCCTAAACCGTAACTATAACCCTAACCGTAACCTAACCCAAACCCAAAACCCTGATGCTAACCCTAACCCTAACCGTAACACTAAACAATAACCCTAACCCAAACCCTGAACCACAACCCTAAGCCTAAAACCTAACCCTAACCCTAACAATACCCTTAACTATAACCCGAAACCCTAACCTTAACCCTAAACCTAACCGTAACCCAAAACCCAACCGCAACCCTTACCCCAACCGCAACACTAACCCTCACCCTCACCCAAATCCTAACCCTAGCCCTAATCCTAACCCTAAACCCTAACCCCTAACCCCTAACCCCTAACCCCTGAGCCTAAAACTAAACCTAACCCTAACCCTCACCCTCACGCCCAAGCCCACCCCAACACTCACCCTCACCCCAACCTTCAAACTCACCCTCACCATCACCCTCACCCCCAACCCCACCCGAACCCTCACCCTAAACCTCACCCTAACCTCCTCCATCCACGTCACCCTCACACTCACTGCAACCCCCACCCCCACCCTCTCCCTAACCCCAACCACCACCCTCTAGCTCACCCTCACCCTATCCTTAACCCTAACCATAAACCCTAACGCTAACGCCTAACCCTAACCCAAACCGTAATGCCTAACCCTAACCCTAACCCTAACCCTAACCCTAACCCTAACGTCTAAACCTAACCCTAACCCTAACCCTAACGCCAACCCCACCCTCAACCCCAAACAACAATAAACCTAACCCTAAACCCTAACCCTAACCCTAAACCTAAACACTAACCCTATCTCTACCATTAACCCTAATCCTAAACCCTATCAATAACCCTAACGCTAACCCATACCCTATCCCTATTTCTAACACTAAACCCTAACCCAAACCCTAATTCTAAACCTCTTCATCACCCCTACCCTACCAGCACCTTCACCCTCACCCACACCCTCACACCCACCCTCACCCTCACCCTCACCCCCACCCCAAACCCAGTCTCACCCTCACTCTCACCCTCACTCTAACCCTCACCCTTATGCTCACCCCCACACCGAACCCCACCCTCACCCTCACCCTCACCCTCACTCTAACTCCCCACCCCCACGCTCACCCTCACCCTCAACCCCACCCCCAACCCAACCCTCATCCTCACCCCCACCCCCACACTGACCCTCACCCTCACCCCCACCATCACCCTCACCATCACCATCACCCCCGCACCCACCATTACCCTTCCCTCTCCCTCACCCCCACCCTAACCATCACCCCCACGCTAACCCTCACCCCAGCCCTTTAGCACACCCTCACCCTCACCCTAACCCTAGCCCTAAACCCTAATCCTAACGCCTAACCATGACCCTAACCCCAACCTCCAACCCTAACACTAACCCTAACCCTAATCCCTAACAATAACCCTAACCCTAACTCAACCCTTACCCTAACCCTAACACCAACCCAAACCACAACCCCAACCCTAACACTAACCCTAACACTAATCCCTAACCCTAACCCTAACTCTAACCCTAACCTTAACCCAAACACCAACCCAAACCACAACCCCAACCCTAACAGTAAACCAAACCCAAAACTCTAACCCTAAGCCTAACACTAACCCTAACACAAAACCCTAAAACTAACCCTAAACCTAACCCTAACCCAAAACCTTGAGGCTAACCCTAACCCTAACCCAAACACTAAACAGTAACCCTAACCCAAACCCTGACCCTAAACCCTAACCCTAACCCTAACAATACCCTTAGCTAGAACCCTAACCCCTAACCCTAACCTTAACCATAACCATAAACACTAACCCTAACCCAAACCAAAACGCCTAACCCTAACCCTTACCCCAACAACAACCCCAACCCCAACCCTAACCCTAAACCCTAACCCTAACCCTAACCCTAAACCGTAACACTAACCCTAACCCTAACCTAACCCTAACCCCTAACCTTAACCCTAACCCTAACCCTATCCCTAATTCTAATGCTAAACCCTGATCCAAACCCTAACCCTAACCCTCACCATCTCCCCCTACCCCACCCGCACCTTCACCCTCACCCTCACCCTTACCCCCACCCTCACCCTCAACCTCACCCCCACCTCCAACCCCACCCTAACCCTGACCCAAACCCTAACCCTCACCCTCACCCCACCCCCACCCTCACCATCACCCCCACTCCCACCCCAACCCTCACCTTAACCCTCACCCCCACACCCACCACAACACCCACCCTCACCCACGCCCTCAGCCCCACCTCCACGGACACCCTCACCTTCACCCTCAACCTCACCGGCGCACTCATTGCCACCCCCACCCTAAGCCTCACCCTAAGCCTCACCAGCACCCCCAACCCCACATCCCAAACTCACCCTCACCCTCACGCTAACCCCCACCCCCACCCCCCACTCTCACACTAACCCTCACCCTAACCCTCAGCCCCACACCCACCACCCCACAACTTCCCCCTCAACCTCACCACAACCCTCACTGTGATCCTCACCCTAATCCACACCCCCACCCTCACCGTCACTATCACCCTCATCCCCAAACCCACCCTCACCCTCACCCTCATCCCCAACCCCACGTCACCCTCACCCCCACATCCACCCTCACCCTCACCCCAACCCCCACCCCCACACGCACCCTCACCATCACCATCACACTCACCTTCACCCTAAACCTCACCGGCACCCTCACCACCACCCGCACGCTAACCCTCACACTCACCCTCATCCTCACCCTCATCCTCACACTCTACCTAACCCTAACCCTCACCTTAACCGCCAACCTCCTCCACCAACCCACCCTAACACTCACCTTCACCCTCACCCCCACCCTCACCCTTCCCCCTCACCCCCTCCCCCAGCCCCACCATCACCTTCACCCTCACCCCAACCCTCACCCTCACCCTCACCCTGACACTAACCCTAACCCTAACCCTCACCCTCACCCTAAGCACCAACCCCTCCCCCATCCCCACCCTCACCCTCACCCCTACCACCACCCCCACCCTCACTCTCACCCTCACCCCCACCCTCACCCTCATCCTCACCATCACCCTGACCCTCACCCCCACCCCCACGCCACCCCTCACCCTTACCCTCACCTCACCCTCACCCCCACCCCACCGCTCACACTTACCCTCACACTCACCCTTAACCGTACCCCCACCAACACGCCTAGCCCCCCTCTCACCCACACCCTGACCCTCACCCTGACCCTCACCCCCTACTCCACCCCAACCATCACCCCCACCCCACCCTCACCCTCACCTTCAAACTAATTCCCCCCAACCATCACCAAAACCCTCACCCGCACACTCACCCTCACCCCTCCCTCATCCTCAGCCTACCTCTTACCCGCATCCCCAACCCCACACCCAAACCCAACCTCACATTCACCCTCACCCTCACTGTCACTCCCAACCTCACCCTCAACCTCACCCCCACCCTCCCCCTCACACTCACCCTAACCCCCAGCCCCACCCTGACACTCACCCTCAACCTCACTCTAACCCTAACTCTTACCCTCACGCTCACCCTAACCCCCACGCCCATGCCCACCCTCACCTCTCCCTCACCCTCAACCCACCCCCACCCCAACCCTCATCCTCACCCCTACCCCCACACTTACCCTCACCCTCACCCTCACCCTCACGCTCGCCCTCACCTCCACCCTCACCCTCACCATCACCCCCGCCCCCACGCTCACCCTCACTCCCACCCCCACCCTGTAACTCACCCTCACCCTAACCAAGCCCTAAACCCCAACCAAAACCAAAACCCCAACCCTAACACTAACCCTAACCCTAATCCCTAACACAAACCCTAACCCTAAACCGTAACTCTAACCCTAACCGTAACCTAACCCAAACCCAAAACCCTGATGCTAACCCTAACCCTAACCGTAACACTAAACAATAACCCTAACCCAAACCCTGAACCACAACCCTAAGCCTAAAACCTAACCCTAACCCTAACAATACCCTTAACTATAACCCGAAACCCTAACCTTAACCCTAAACCTAACCGTAACCCAAAACCCAACCGCAACCCTTACCCCAACCGCAACACTAACCCTCACCCTCACCCAAATCCTAACCCTAGCCCTAATCCTAACCCTAAACCCTAACCCCTAACCCCTAACCCCTAACCCCTAACCCCTGAGCCTAAAACTAAACCTAACCCTAACCCTCACCCTCACGCCCAAGCCCACCCCAACACTCACCCTCACCCCAACCTTCAAACTCACCCTCACCATCACCCTCACCCCCAACCCCACCCGAACCCTCACCCTAAACCTCACCCTAACCTCCTCCATCCACGTCACCCTCACACTCACTGCAACCCCCACCCCCACCCTCTCCCTAACCCCAACCACCACCCTCTAGCTCACCCTCACCCTATCCTTAACCCTAACCATAAACCCTAACGCTAACGCCTAACCCTAACCCAAACCGTAATGCCTAACCCTAACCCTAACCCTAACCCTAACGTCTAAACCTAACCCTAACCCTAACCCTAACGCCAACCCCACCCTCAACCCCAAACAACAATAAACCTAACCCTAAACCCTAACCCTAACCCTAAACCTAAACACTAACCCTATCTCTACCATTAACCCTAATCCTAAACCCTATCAATAACCCTAACGCTAACCCATACCCTATCCCTATTTCTAACACTAAACCCTAACCCAAACCCTAATTCTAAACCTCTTCATCACCCCTACCCTACCAGCACCTTCACCCTCACCCACACCCTCACACCCACCCTCACCCTCACCCTCACCCCCACCCCCAACCCCAACCTAACCCTTACCCAAACCCTAACCCTCACCCTCGCCCCCACCCTCAACCTCACCCTCACCCCAACCCCCACCCCCACCCTCAGCATCCACCGAACCCTCACCAACACCCTCTACCTCACCCCAACCCCCACCCCCAGTCTCACCCTCACTCTCACCCTCACTCTAACCCTCACCCTTATGCTCACCCCCACACCGAACCCCACCCTCACCCTCACCCTCACTCTAACTCCCCACCCCCACGCTCACCCTCACCCTCAACCCCACCCCCAACCCAACCCTCATCCTCACCCCCACCCCCACACTGACCCTCACCCTCACCCCCACCATCACCCTCACCATCACCATCACCCCCGCACCCACCATTACCCTTCCCTCTCCCTCACCCCCACCCTAACCATCACCCCCACGCTAACCCTCACCCCAGCCCTTTAGCACACCCACACCCTCACCCTAACCCTAGCCCTAAACCCTAATCCTAACGCCTAACCATGACCCTAACCCCAACCTCCAACCCTAACACTAACCCTAACCCTAATCCCTAACAATAACCCTAACCCTAACTCAACCCTTACCCTAACCCTAACACCAACCCAAACCACAACCCCAACCCTAACACTAACCCTAACACTAATCCCTAACCCTAACCCTAACTCTAACCCTAACCTTAACCCAAACACCAACCCAAACCACAACCCCAACCCTAACAGTAAACCAAACCCTAAACTCTAACCCTAAGCCTAACACTAACCCTAACACAAAACCCTAAAACTAACCCTAAACCTAACCCTAACCCAAAACCTTGAGGCTAACCCTAACCCTAACCCAAACACTAAACAGTAACCCTAACCCAAACCCTGACCCTAAACCCTAACCCTAACCCTAACAATACCCTTAGCTAGAACCCTAACCCCTAACCCTAACCTTAACCATAACCATAAACACTAACCCTAACCCAAACCAAAACGCCTAACCCTAACCCTTACCCCAACAACAACCCCAACCCCAACCCTAACCCTAAACCCTAACCCTAACCCTAACCCTAAACCGTAACACTAACCCTAACCCTAACCTAACCCTAACCCCTAACCTTAACCCTAACCCTAACCCTATCCCTAATTCTAATGCTAAACCCTGATCCAAACCCTAACCCTAACCCTCACCATCTCCCCCTACCCCACCCGCACCTTCACCCTCACCCTCACCCTTACCCCCACCCTCACCCTCAACCTCACCCCCACCTCCAACCCCACCCTAACCCTGACCCAAACCCTAACCCTCACCCTCACCCCACCCCCACCCTCACCATCACCCCCACTCCCACCCCAACCCTCACCTTAACCCTCACCCCCACACCCACCACAACACCCACCCTCACCCACGCCCTCAGCCCCACCTCCACGGACACCCTCACCTTCACCCTCAACCTCACCGGCGCACTCATTGCCACCCCCACCCTAAGCCTCACCCTAAGCCTCACCAGCACCCCCAACCCCACATCCCAAACTCACCCTCACCCTCACGCTAACCCCCACCCCCACCCCCCACTCTCACACTAACCCTCACCCTAACCCTCAGCCCCACACCCACCACCCCACAACTTCCCCCTCAACCTCACCACAACCCTCACTGTGATCCTCACCCTAATCCACACCCCCACCCTCACCGTCACTATCACCCTCATCCCCAAACCCACCCTCACCCTCACCCTCATCCCCAACCCCACGTCACCCTCACCCCCACATCCACCCTCACCCTCACCCCAACCCCCACCCCCACACGCACCCTCACCATCACCATCACACTCACCTTCACCCTAAACCTCACCGGCACCCTCACCACCACCCGCACGCTAACCCTCACACTCACCCTCATCCTCACCCTCATCCTCACACTCTACCTAACCCTAACCCTCACCTTAACCGCCAACCTCCTCCACCAACCCACCCTAACACTCACCTTCACCCTCACCCCCACCCTCACCCTTCCCCCTCACCCCCTCCCCCAGCCCCACCATCACCTTCACCCTCACCCCAACCCTCACCCTCACCCTCACCCTGACACTAACCCTAACCCTAACCCTCACCCTCACCCTAAGCACCAACCCCTCCCCCATCCCCACCCTCACCCTCACCCCTACCACCACCCCCACCCTCACTCTCACCCTCACCCCCACCCTCACCCTCATCCTCACCATCACCCTGACCCTCACCCCCACCCCCACGCCACCCCTCACCCTTACCCTCACCTCACCCTCACCCCCACCCCACCGCTCACACTTACCCTCACACTCACCCTTAACCGTACCCCCACCAACACGCCTAGCCCCCCTCTCACCCACACCCTGACCCTCACCCTGACCCTCACCCCCTACTCCACCCCAACCATCACCCCCACCCCACCCTCACCCTCACCTTCAAACTAATTCCCCCCAACCATCACCAAAACCCTCACCCGCACACTCACCCTCACCCCCTCCCTCATCCTCAGCCTACCTCTTACCCGCATCCCCAACCCCACACCCAAACCCAACCTCACATTCACCCTCACCCTCACTGTCACTCCCAACCTCACCCTCAACCTCACCCCCACCCTCCCCCTCACACTCACCCTAACCCCCAGCCCCACCCTGACACTCACCCTCAACCTCACTCTAACCCTAACTCTTACCCTCACGCTCACCCTAACCCCCACGCCCATGCCCACCCTCACCTCTCCCTCACCCTCAACCCACCCCCACCCCAACCCTCATCCTCACCCCTACCCCCACACTTACCCTCACCCTCACCCTCACCCTCACGCTCGCCCTCACCTCCACCCTCACCCTCACCATCACCCCCGCCCCCACGCTCACCCTCACTCCCACCCCCACCCTGTAACTCACCCTCACCCTAACCAAGCCCTAAACCCCAACCAAAACCAAAACCCCAACCCTAACACTAACCCTAACCCTAATCCCTAACACAAACCCTAACCCTAAACCGTAACTATAACCCTAACCGTAACCTAACCCAAACCCAAAACCCTGATGCTAACCCTAACCCTAACCGTAACACTAAACAATAACCCTAACCCAAACCCTGAACCACAACCCTAAGCCTAAAACCTAACCCTAACCCTAACAATACCCTTAACTATAACCCGAAACCCTAACCTTAACCCTAAACCTAACCGTAACCCAAAACCCAACCGCAACCCTTACCCCAACCGCAACACTAACCCTCACCCTCACCCAAATCCTAACCCTAGCCCTAATCCTAACCCTAAACCCTAACCCCTAACCCCTAACCCCTAACCCCTGAGCCTAAAACTAAACCTAACCCTAACCCTCACCCTCACGCCCAAGCCCACCCCAACACTCACCCTCACCCCAACCTTCAAACTCACCCTCACCATCACCCTCACCCCCAACCCCACCCGAACCCTCACCCTAAACCTCACCCTAACCTCCTCCATCCACGTCACCCTCACACTCACTGCAACCCCCACCCCCACCCTCTCCCTAACCCCAACCACCACCCTCTAGCTCACCCTCACCCTATCCTTAACCCTAACCATAAACCCTAACGCTAACGCCTAACCCTAACCCAAACCGTAATGCCTAACCCTAACCCTAACCCTAACCCTAACCCTAACCCTAACCCTAACCCTAACCCTAACCCTAACCCTAACCCTAAACCCTAACCCTAACCCTAAACCTAAACACTAACCCTATCTCTACCATTAACCCTAATCCTAAACCCTATCAATAACCCTAACGCTAACCCATACCCTATCCCTATTTCTAACACTAAACCCTAACCCAAACCCTAATTCTAAACCTCTTCATCACCCCTACCCTACCAGCACCTTCACCCTCACCCACACCCTCACACCCACCCTCACCCTCACCCTCACCCCCACCCCCAACCCCAACCTAACCCTTACCCAAACCCTAACCCTCACCCTCGCCCCCACCCTCAACCTCACCCTCACCCCAACCCCCACCCCCACCCTCAGCATCCACCGAACCCTCACCAACACCCTCTACCTCACCCCAACCCCCACCCCCAGTCTCACCCTCACTCTCACCCTCACTCTAACCCTCACCCTTATGCTCACCCCCACACCGAACCCCACCCTCACCCTCACCCTCACTCTAACTCCCCACCCCCACGCTCACCCTCACCCTCAACCCCACCCCCAACCCAACCCTCATCCTCACCCCCACCCCCACACTGACCCTCACCCTCACCCCCACCATCACCCTCACCATCACCATCACCCCCGCACCCACCATTACCCTTCCCTCTCCCTCACCCCCACCCTAACCATCACCCCCACGCTAACCCTCACCCCAGCCCTTTAGCACACCCACACCCTCACCCTAACCCTAGCCCTAAACCCTAATCCTAACGCCTAACCATGACCCTAACCCCAACCTCCAACCCTAACACTAACCCTAACCCTAATCCCTAACAATAACCCTAACCCTAACTCAACCCTTACCCTAACCCTAACACCAACCCAAACCACAACCCCAACCCTAACACTAACCCTAACACTAATCCCTAACCCTAACCCTAACTCTAACCCTAACCTTAACCCAAACACCAACCCAAACCACAACCCCAACCCTAACAGTAAACCAAACCCTAAACTCTAACCCTAAGCCTAACACTAACCCTAACACAAAACCCTAAAACTAACCCTAAACCTAACCCTAACCCAAAACCTTGAGGCTAACCCTAACCCTAACCCAAACACTAAACAGTAACCCTAACCCAAACCCTGACCCTAAACCCTAACCCTAACCCTAACAATACCCTTAGCTAGAACCCTAACCCCTAACCCTAACCTTAACCATAACCATAAACACTAACCCTAACCCAAACCAAAACGCCTAACCCTAACCCTTACCCCAACAACAACCCCAACCCCAACCCTAACCCTAAACCCTAACCCTAACCCTAACCCTAAACCGTAACACTAACCCTAACCCTAACCTAACCCTAACCCCTAACCTTAACCCTAACCCTAACCCTATCCCTAATTCTAATGCTAAACCCTGATCCAAACCCTAACCCTAACCCTCACCATCTCCCCCTACCCCACCCGCACCTTCACCCTCACCCTCACCCTTACCCCCACCCTCACCCTCAACCTCACCCCCACCTCCAACCCCACCCTAACCCTGACCCAAACCCTAACCCTCACCCTCACCCCACCCCCACCCTCACCATCACCCCCACTCCCACCCCAACCCTCACCTTAACCCTCACCCCCACACCCACCACAACACCCACCCTCACCCACGCCCTCAGCCCCACCTCCACGGACACCCTCACCTTCACCCTCAACCTCACCGGCGCACTCATTGCCACCCCCACCCTAAGCCTCACCCTAAGCCTCACCAGCACCCCCAACCCCACATCCCAAACTCACCCTCACCCTCACGCTAACCCCCACCCCCACCCCCCACTCTCACACTAACCCTCACCCTAACCCTCAGCCCCACACCCACCACCCCACAACTTCCCCCTCAACCTCACCACAACCCTCACTGTGATCCTCACCCTAATCCACACCCCCACCCTCACCGTCACTATCACCCTCATCCCCAAACCCACCCTCACCCTCACCCTCATCCCCAACCCCACGTCACCCTCACCCCCACATCCACCCTCACCCTCACCCCAACCCCCACCCCCACACGCACCCTCACCATCACCATCACACTCACCTTCACCCTAAACCTCACCGGCACCCTCACCACCACCCGCACGCTAACCCTCACACTCACCCTCATCCTCACCCTCATCCTCACACTCTACCTAACCCTAACCCTCACCTTAACCGCCAACCTCCTCCACCAACCCACCCTAACACTCACCTTCACCCTCACCCCCACCCTCACCCTTCCCCCTCACCCCCTCCCCCAGCCCCACCATCACCTTCACCCTCACCCCAACCCTCACCCTCACCCTCACCCTGACACTAACCCTAACCCTAACCCTCACCCTCACCCTAAGCACCAACCCCTCCCCCATCCCCACCCTCACCCTCACCCCTACCACCACCCCCACCCTCACTCTCACCCTCACCCCCACCCTCACCCTCATCCTCACCATCACCCTGACCCTCACCCCCACCCCCACGCCACCCCTCACCCTTACCCTCACCTCACCCTCACCCCCACCCCACCGCTCACACTTACCCTCACACTCACCCTTAACCGTACCCCCACCAACACGCCTAGCCCCCCTCTCACCCACACCCTGACCCTCACCCTGACCCTCACCCCCTACTCCACCCCAACCATCACCCCCACCCCACCCTCACCCTCACCTTCAAACTAATTCCCCCCAACCATCACCAAAACCCTCACCCGCACACTCACCCTCACCCCCTCCCTCATCCTCAGCCTACCTCTTACCCGCATCCCCAACCCCACACCCAAACCCAACCTCACATTCACCCTCACCCTCACTGTCACTCCCAACCTCACCCTCAACCTCACCCCCACCCTCCCCCTCACACTCACCCTAACCCCCAGCCCCACCCTGACACTCACCCTCAACCTCACTCTAACCCTAACTCTTACCCTCACGCTCACCCTAACCCCCACGCCCATGCCCACCCTCACCTCTCCCTCACCCTCAACCCACCCCCACCCCAACCCTCATCCTCACCCCTACCCCCACACTTACCCTCACCCTCACCCTCACCCTCACGCTCGCCCTCACCTCCACCCTCACCCTCACCATCACCCCCGCCCCCACGCTCACCCTCACTCCCACCCCCACCCTGTAACTCACCCTCACCCTAACCAAGCCCTAAACCCCAACCAAAACCAAAACCCCAACCCTAACACTAACCCTAACCCTAATCCCTAACACAAACCCTAACCCTAAACCGTAACTATAACCCTAACCGTAACCTAACCCAAACCCAAAACCCTGATGCTAACCCTAACCCTAACCGTAACACTAAACAATAACCCTAACCCAAACCCTGAACCACAACCCTAAGCCTAAAACCTAACCCTAACCCTAACAATACCCTTAACTATAACCCGAAACCCTAACCTTAACCCTAAACCTAACCGTAACCCAAAACCCAACCGCAACCCTTACCCCAACCGCAACACTAACCCTCACCCTCACCCAAATCCTAACCCTAGCCCTAATCCTAACCCTAAACCCTAACCCCTAACCCCTAACCCCTAACCCCTGAGCCTAAAACTAAACCTAACCCTAACCCTCACCCTCACGCCCAAGCCCACCCCAACACTCACCCTCACCCCAACCTTCAAACTCACCCTCACCATCACCCTCACCCCCAACCCCACCCGAACCCTCACCCTAAACCTCACCCTAACCTCCTCCATCCACGTCACCCTCACACTCACTGCAACCCCCACCCCCACCCTCTCCCTAACCCCAACCACCACCCTCTAGCTCACCCTCACCCTATCCTTAACCCTAACCATAAACCCTAACGCTAACGCCTAACCCTAACCCAAACCGTAATGCCTAACCCTAACCCTAACCCTAACCCTAACGTCTAAACCTAACCCTAACCCTAACCCTAACGCCAACCCCACCCTCAACCCCAAACAACAATAAACCTAACCCTAAACCCTAACCCTAACCCTAAACCTAAACACTAACCCTATCTCTACCATTAACCCTAATCCTAAACCCTATCAATAACCCTAACGCTAACCCATACCCTATCCCTATTTCTAACACTAAACCCTAACCCAAACCCTAATTCTAAACCTCTTCATCACCCCTACCCTACCAGCACCTTCACCCTCACCCACACCCTCACACCCACCCTCACCCTCACCCTCACCCCCACCCCAAACCCAGTCTCACCCTCACTCTCACCCTCACTCTAACCCTCACCCTTATGCTCACCCCCACACCGAACCCCACCCTCACCCTCACCCTCACCCTCACTCTAACTCCCCACCCCCACGCTCACCCTCACCCTCAACCCCACCCCCAACCCAACCCTCATCCTCACCCCCACCCCCACACTGACCCTCACCCTCACCCCCACCATCACCCTCACCATCACCATCACCCCCGCACCCACCATTACCCTTCCCTCTCCCTCACCCCCACCCTAACCATCACCCCCACGCTAACCCTCACCCCAGCCCTTTAGCACACCCTCACCCTCACCCTAACCCTAGCCCTAAACCCTAATCCTAACGCCTAACCATGACCCTAACCCCAACCTCCAACCCTAACACTAACCCTAACCCTAATCCCTAACAATAACCCTAACCCTAACTCAACCCTTACCCTAACCCTAACACCAACCCAAACCACAACCCCAACCCTAACACTAACCCTAACACTAATCCCTAACCCTAACCCTAACTCTAACCCTAACCTTAACCCAAACACCAACCCAAACCACAACCCCAACCCTAACAGTAAACCAAACCCAAAACTCTAACCCTAAGCCTAACACTAACCCTAACACAAAACCCTAAAACTAACCCTAAACCTAACCCTAACCCAAAACCTTGAGGCTAACCCTAACCCTAACCCAAACACTAAACAGTAACCCTAACCCAAACCCTGACCCTAAACCCTAACCCTAACCCTAACAATACCCTTAGCTAGAACCCTAACCCTAACCTTAACCATAACCATAAACACTAACCCTAACCCAAACCAAAACGCCTAACCCTAACCCTTACCCCAACAACAACCCCAACCCCAACCCTAACCCTAAACCCTAACCCTAACCCTAACCCTAAACCGTAACACTAACCCTAACCCTAACCTAACCCTAACCCCTAACCTTAACCCTAACCCTAACCCTATCCCTAATTCTAACGCTAAACCCTGATCCAAACCCTAACCCTAACCCTCACCATCTCCCCCTACCCCACCCGCACCTTCACCCTCACCCTCACCCTTACCCCCACCCTCACCCTCAACCTCACCCCCACCTCTAACCCCACCCTAACCCTGACCCAAACCCTAACCCTCACCCTCACCCCACCCCCACCCTCACCATCACCCCCACTCCCACCCCAACCCTCACCTTAACCCTCACCCCCACACCCACCACAACACCCACCCTCACCCACGCCCTCAGCCCCACCTCCACGGACACCCTCACCTTCACCCTCAACCTCACCGGCGCACTCAATGCCACCCCCACCCTAAGCCTCACCCTAAGCCTCACCAGCACCCCCAACCCCACATCCCAAACTCACCCTCACCCTCACGCTAACCCCCACCCCCACCCCCACCCCCCACTCTCACACTAACCCTCACCCTAACCCTCAGCCCCACACCCACCACCCCACAACTTCCCCCTCAACCTCACCACAACCCTCACTGTGATCCTCACCCTAATCCACACCCCCACCCTCACCGTCACTATCACCCTCATCCCCAAACCCACCCTCACCCTCACCCTCATCCCCAACCCCACGTCACCCTCACCCCCACATCCACCCTCACCCTCAACCCAACCCCCACCCCCACACACACCCTCACCATCACCATCACACTCACCTTCACTCTAAACCTCACCGGCACCCTCACCACCACCCGCACGCTAACCCTCACACTCACCCTCATCCTCACCCTCATCCTCACACTCTACCTAACCCTAACCCTCACCTTAACCGCCAACCTCCTCCACCCCACCATCTCTCATTCTCACCCTCATCCCCAACCCCAAACCCCACCTGCACAACCACACTCACCATCACACCCACACACACCAGCACCCTCACCCTCACCCTTACCCCCACACCCACCCTCACCCTCACCCTTACCCTCACCTTCACCCTAACACCTCCCACACCCCTACACTCACGCTCACCCCCACCCTCACCCTCACGCCCACCCTCACCCTTGGCCTCACCCCCCACCCTCACCCTCACACTCACCATCACCCTCACCGTAACCCCCACCCTCACCCTCACCAACCCCCCAACCCCTACCCCAACTCTCACCCACGCCCCCACCCTCACCCTCACCCTCACCCCCACCCTCACCCTCACTCATCCTCAGCCTCACCCCCACCCTCACACTCACACTCACCATCACCCTCACCTAACCCTAGTACTAAGCTTCACCCTCACCCTTACGTGGATCCCCACCCCCACCCTCTCCCTAACCCCCACCCTCAACCTCACCCTCACCCTCACTCTCTCTCTAACCCTAACCCTAACCCTCACCCTCACCCTACCACTACCCCCACCCGACCCTCATCCTCACCCTCACCCTCACCCTCACCCCCAACCCAACCCTCAACCTCACCCCCACCCCCACACTCATCCTCACCCTCACCCCCTCCCTCATCCTCAACCTCACCACCTCCACCACCCCCCACCCCCACCATTACCCTACCCTCACCCTCACCCTAACCCTGACCCTAAACCCTAACGCTTAACCCTAACCCTAACCCTAACACCAACCTCAAACCCAACCCCAACCCTAACACTAACCCTAACTTTTAACCCTAACCCTAACCCTAACACTAACCCTAACCCTAAACCCTAACCCTAATCTAACCCTAACCCATAACCCTGACGATAAACCTAACCCTAACACTAAACAGTAACCCTAACCCAAACCCTGAACCCTAACCATAAGCCTAAACCCTAACCCTAACAATACCCTTAACTATAACCCTAAACCCTAATCTTAACCCTAACCCCAACCGTAACCCCAGAACCAACCACAAACCTTACCCCAACCGCAACACTAATCAAAAGCCTAACCCCAACTCTAAACCCCACCCTCACCCTCACCCGAACCCTCACCCTCACCCTCACCCGCACCCTCACCCACACCATCTCTCTCACCCCAACCGCCACCCTCAACCTCACTTTCACACTCACTCTAACCCTCACCATTATGCTTACCCCCAGCCCAACCTCCAACCCCACAACCTCATCCTCACCCCCACCCCAAACATCACCCTCACCCTCACCATCACCCCCACTCCCACCCCAACCCTCACTCTAACCCTCACCCCCACACCCACCACAACACCCACCCTCACCCACGCCCTCAGCCCCACCTCCACGGACACCCTCACCTTCACCCTCAACCTCACCGGCACCCTCATTTCCACCCCCACCCTAACCCGCACCCTAAGCCTCACCCGCACCCCCACCCCCACCTCACAAACTCGCCCTCACCCTCACGCTAACCCCCACCCCCACCCCCCACTCTCAGACTAACCCTCACCCTAACCCTCACCCCCACACCCACCACCCCACAACTTCACCCTCACCCTCACCACAACCCTCACTGTCACCCTCACCCTAATCCACACCCCCACCCTCACCGTCACCCCCAAACCCACCCTCACCCTCACCCTCACCCTCATCCCCAACCCCACGTCACCCTCACCCCCACATCCACCCTCACCCCAACCCCCACCCCCACACGCACCCTCACCATCACCATCACACTCACCTTCACCCTCAACCTCACCGGCACCCTCACCGCCACCCGCACGCTAACCCTCACCCTCACCCTTATCCAAACCCTCATCCTCACACTCTCCCTAACCCTATCACTCACCCTAACCGCCAACCTCCTCCACCCAACCATCTCTCATTCTCACCCTCATCCCCAACCCCAAACCCACCCTCACCCTAACCCTCACCCCCAATCTCACCCTCACCCTCACCCTCACCTTCAACCCGACCCCCACCCTCACAGTCACCCTCACGCCCACCCTCACCTGCACACTCACCCTCACCCTCACCCTCACCCCAAACCCCACCCGCACAACCACACTCACCATCACACCCACACCCACCATCACCCTCACCCTTACCGTCACCCTCACCCTAACACCTCCCCCACCCCTACACTCACCCTCACTCCCACCCTCACACTCACACTCACCCGCAACCCAACTCACACCCCCACCCTCACCATCACCCCCATCCTCACCCTGACCCCCACCCCCACCACCACCCTCACCCTCACCCTCATCCCCACCCTCACCGTCACCCTCACCCTAACAACCACCCCCACCCCCACCATCCCCCTCAACCCTACCACCACCATGACTCTCTCCACCACCCTCACTCTCACGCTCACCCCCGACTCACCCTCACCCTCATCCTCACCCCCACCCCAAACCTATCCTCACCCTCACCCCCCACCCTCACCCCAACCCCTACCCCCACCTCATCCTCACCCTCGCCCTGACCCCGACCCTCACCCTCACCCCCACGCTCACCATCACACTCACCCTCGGCCTCACCCCCACACTCACCCTCACACTCACCATCACCCTAACTCTCACCGTAACCCCCACCCTCACCAACCCCCCCAACCCCTACCCCAACCCTTACTCTCACCCTCATCCTCACCCTCACCATAACCCCCACCCTCACCCTCACCCTCACCCCCACCCTCACCCTCACACTCATCCTCAGCCTCACCCCCACCCTAACCCTCAAACTCACCATCACCCTCACCTAAGTGTAATCCTAACCTTCACCCTCACCCTTACGCGGATCCCCACCCTCACCCCACCCTCTCCCTAACCCCCACCCCCACCCTCAACCTCACCCTCACTCTCTCTCTAGCCCTAACCCTAACCCTCACCCTAACCCCTACCCCCACCCCACCCTCATCCTCACCCTCACCCTCATCCTCACCCCCAAACCAACCCTCAACCTCACCCCCACCCCCACACTCGTCCTCACCCTCACACTCACCCCCACCCTCACCCTCAACCTCACCACCTCCCCCACCCCCCACCCCCACCATTACCCTACCCTCACCCTCACCCTAACCCTGACCCTAAACCCTAACGCCTAACCCTAACCCTAACACCAACCCCAACCCTAACACTAACCCTAACCCTTAACCCTAAAACTAACCCTAACACTAATCCTAACCCTAAACCCTAACCCTAACCCCTAACCCTAACTCTAACCCCAACCCCAACCAAAACCCATACCATAACAGTAACCCTAACCCTGAACCCTAACCCTAACCCTTCCACTAACCCTAACCCTAAACCCTAACCTTAACCCTAACCCTAACCCTAACCCTATCCCTAATTCTAACCCTAAACCCTAACCCAAACCCTAACCCCCACCCCCACCCCCCCACAATCACCCTCACCCTCACCCTAACACTCACCATCACCCCATCCCCCATCCGCACCTTCACCCTCAACCTCACCCTCACCCCCACCCTCACCCTCACCCCCACCCCCAACCCCACCCTTACACTTAACCAAACCCTAACCCTCAACCTAACCCCCACGCTCGCCCTCACCCTCACCCCAACCGCCACCATCACCCCCACCTTCACCCTCACCCTCAGCCTCACCCGCACCCTCACCCACACCCTCTCCCTGACGCCAACCCCCAGCACCACCCTCAAACTCACTCTCACCCTCAGCTTAACCCTCACCCTTATGCCCACCCCCTCCCCAACCCCCACCCCCACCCTCACCCTCACCTCCACCCCAAATCCCACCCTCACCCTAACACTCACCCACACCCTCAACCTCACCCCAACCCCCACCCTCACCCTCACCCTCACCCTCAGCCTCACCCTAACCCCTGCCCCACTGCCACCCTCGCCCTGACCCCGACCCACACCCCCAACCTCACCCTCACCCTAAGCCTAACCTTAACCCTCACCCTCACCCTAACCCCGACGCCCACCCCCAGTCTCACACTCACCCTCACCCCCACCCTCAGCCCCACCGTCACCCTCACACCTACCTCAACGCCCACACTCACCCTCACCCTCACCAACATCCTCACCATAACCCCTACCCCACCAACACCCCTACCCCCACGCTCACCCTCACACTCACCCGCACCCCCACCCCCACTCTCACACTCATCCTCTCCCTCACACTCACCTCAACCCTCACCCTCACCCTCACCCTCACCCACACCCTCATCCTCAACCTCTCCCCCAGCCCCAGCCTCACCCTCAACCCCACCCCCACCCTCACCCTCACCCCCACCCCACTCACACCCTCACCCTCACCAACACCTCCAACCCCACCCCCCACCCTCACCCTCACCCTTCCGCACACTTATCCTCACCCTCATCATCATCCTCTCCCGCAACCCCACCCGCACCCTCACCATGACCCCCACCCTCACCCTCACCCTGACCACCACCCCCACCATCACCCTCACCCCCACCCCCACACCGACCCTTTCCCTACTCCTCACCCTCACACCTGCCCTCACCTTCACACTCATCCTCAGCCTAACTTCCACCCTCACCCTCACGCTCACCCTCACCCTCACATTCATTCTCTTCCTCACCCCCACCCTCACCCTCACACTAACCCTCACACTTACACAAACACACACCCCACCCTCACCATCAACTTCGCCCTCACCCTCACCCCCACATTCACCCTTACCCTCACACTCACCCTCACTCTCACCCCACCTCACCCTCTCAATCACCCCAACCCCGACCCTCACCCTCACCCTAAAATCCACTCCCACCACCACCCTCACCCTCACCATCACGCCCACCCCCACACCCACCCTCAATCTCACCCCCACCACAATCCCCTCCCCCAACCGCAACCTCACCCTCACCTCACACCCTGCCTGTAACTCACCCTTACCCTCAACCTAACCCTAACCCTCACCCACACGACCAACCCCACCCCCACACCCACCCTAACCCTCACCCTCACCCTCACCCTAACTCTAACCTTCACCCTCACCCTTACCCCAACCACCACCCCCACCCCCACTCTCGCCCTAACCCAATCCCCACCCTCTAGCTGACCCTAACCAACACGCCCACCCCCACCCCGACCCTACCCTCACCATCACCCTCTTTCTCCCCCTCACCCTAACCCCCACACTCTTCTCACCCTCACCCCCACCCTCACCCTCACCCCCACCCCCCAACCTCACCCTCACCCTACCCCTCAACCCCACACCCACACCCCCAACCTCACAGTCACACTCACACTAACCCAGATCCTCAAAATCACACTAAACCATCACCCCCAACCCACACTCACCCTTACCCTCACCCTCATCCTCACCCCCACCCCCACCCTCACTCTCACCCCCACCCCCACACT
This sequence comes from Macrochelys suwanniensis, assembly GCA_033296515.1. Lineage (NCBI taxonomy): Eukaryota > Metazoa > Chordata > Testudines > Chelydridae > Macrochelys > Macrochelys suwanniensis. The sequence goes on along the minus strand of CM065778.1, from coordinate 71,756,251 downwards.
CACACTCACCCTCACCCTCAACCTCACTGGCACCCTCACCGCGACCCCCACGCTAACCCTCACCCTCACCCTAACCCCCACCGTCACCCTCACCCTAACCCTAACCCTCACCCTAACCCCCAACCCCCCCCACCCCCACCGTCGCCCACACCCTTATACCCAAATCCACCCTCACCCTCACCACCACTCTCACCCTCACCCTCACCCTAACCCAGACCCTCACCCCCACAAAAACCCCGAACCCCACCCTCACCCTCACACGAACCCTGAAACACACCATCACCCTCATCCTAAACAAGTCCCTAAATCGCACCCTCATCTTCACCATAACCCCCACCCCAATTCCTACACGCACCCTCACCGTCACCCTCACCCTCATCCCCACCCCTACACAAACCTCACCCTCACCCCAGCCACACCCTCACCCTCACCCTCACCCTCATCCCCACCCTCATCTTCACCCTCACCCCCACCCTCACTCTCACCCTCATCCAAACCTCCATCCCCACCCCAAACCACACCCTCACACTCACCCCCACCCCAACTCTCACCCTCATTCCCACCCCCACCCTCACCCTCAAACTCACCCTCACCCTAATCCTAACCCTAACCCTCACGCTCACCCTTACCCCACCCACACTCTCACCCTCACCCAGACGTCCATCCTCACGCTCACGCTCACACCCACCCCAAACCCCCACCCTTACCCTCATCCTCACCTTCACCCCGACCCTCACCCTCACCTTCACCCCCACCCTCACACTCACTCTCACCCTCATCCTCACTCCCAGCCCCACCCCCACCCCAACCCTCACCTTCACCCTCACCCTCAACCCCACCCTCACCCCATCCTCACCCTCACCCCCCACCCTCACCTTCACACCCTAACACACACCTCCAACCCCACCGCCACCATCACTTTCACCCTCAAACTCACTCCCACCCCTACCCTCACCCTCTCCTTAAGCCCCACCCTATCCCCCAGAACACTCACCCTCACCCTCATCCTCACCCTAACCCCCAACATAATTCCCACCCCCCACCCTCACCCTGAACCCCAACCCCACCCTCTACCTCACACTCACCCTCACTCCCACCTCTCACTACCCCCCATGTCAACCGCCATCCTACCCTCACCCTCACTCCCAGCCCAACACTCAACCTCATCTTCACCCTCACACTCACCCCCACCCCAACCCTCACGCTAATACCCAGCCTACCCCACCCCCACCCTCAACCTCACCCAAACCCCCACCGCCACCCTCACTCTCACCCCCACCCCCACACTCACCCCCACACTTACCGTCACCGTCATCCCCACCCCCCCCGCCGTCCCTCACCCCCACCCTAAGCCTCACTCCCACCCACACCCTCACCCCTATTCCAACCCTCACCCTCATCCAAAACTCACAGCCACCACCCACCTCATTCTCCCCCTCGCACCCACACTCACCCTGATACTAATCCCCACCCTTAGCCTAATCCCGACTCGCCACCCTCACTCTCTCCCACACGCCACCAATGCTGTTCACTGAAAGTTCAAAATTTCAACTGAAATACTATTCCAAAGCCATATGCTGCACTGATGGGCTTCGACAGTTATGGATAGTAAGTAATCCTTAGAGTGAGCATTTCAATACTGTCCGCTCGAATGCCAAATTTTCAGGTAATCCTTCTCCACAAGCCATTATGATGCACTGGCTGATTTTTGGTACAAATCCGTTAGTGAGAAAAGATGACAATGAACAATTGAATCCTATTCACTGCAAATTCAAAATTTCACCTGGAACCCTATTCCAAAGTCATTTTGATGTCATGCAGAGTTTTTGGTAGCAATCGATTAGTGACAATTCCTTACAATGAACATTTGCGTCCTCTTCACAGCAAGTGACAAATCTCGCCTGGAATCCGCCTCCAAAGGCTCTTCAGTTATACTGTCGGTCTTTTGGTAGCGATCAGTGAGTGGAAATACCTCCCAACAACCAATTGAATCTTTTCAATCGTCATAACGTCATAACGTCATGACGCCAAACGTCATAACGATGCACTGATGGCCTTTCGTACAGAAGGATTAGTGAAAACTCATAAAGAGCATTTAAATCCTGTTAACTGTTAGTTCGAAATTTTTCTGGAATCCTCTTTCAAAAGCCAGTTGGATGTGCGGCTGAGCTTCTTGTACACATTGAGGCATGAAAATTCCTCCCAATGAGCATTTCAATTTTGTTCGCTGCTACAACCAAACTTCACCTGACATCCTATTGTAAAGGCCATTATGATGCCATGCTGGGCTTTAAGTAATGCTGGATTCATGAAAAGTCCTTACACTGAGCCTTTCAATTCTATCACGGCTAGTGCCAAATTTCTCCTGCAATCCTCCTCCAGAAGCTATTTAGATGTACTACAGCGCTTTTTTTTTCAGTTCCGTAAGTGAGAAAACCTGACAATGAACAATTCAATCCTGTTAACAGCAAATTCCAAATTCTTCCTGGAATCCTACTCCAAAAGTCATTGCGATGTAAAGCACGGTTTTTGGTAGAGCGCGATTATTGAAAATTCCTTACAATAAACATTTGACTACTGTTCAGAGCGATTGCCAAAGTTATCCTGTAATCCACCTCTTAAAGAATTTAGATGTAATGTTTGTCTTTTGGTAGAGATCTGTTAGTGAAAATGCCTCTCAATGAGCATTGCAATCCTGTTCAACCAGCTCCAAATTTTTCATGGGATACTCCTCCAGAAGCCATTATGATGCACTGGTGGGCTTTTGGAACAGAGCCGTTCGTGAGAGTACCTCACAATCAACAATAAAATGCTGTTCACGGCTAGTGCCAATTTTCGCTTGGAATCCTCTTCAAAAAGTCATGATGATGCACTGCTGGGCTTTAGGTAATGCTGGGTTCCTAAAAATTCCTTACAATGAGCCATTCAAGTCTATCACGGCTCGTGCCATATTTCATGGCATCCTCCTGAAAAATGCCATAATGAAGCACTGCTGGCCTTTTGGGAGAGAGCAATTAGTGACAGAACATTTGAGTCCTCTTCACAGCAAGTGACAACTCTCTCCTGGAATCCGCCTCCAAAAGCTATTCAGATATACTGTCGGTCTTTTGGTAGCGATCAGTTAGAAAAAATACCCCACAAGGATCAATTGAATCTTTTCATCGCAAGTTCCAAATACCTCCTAGAAATCTCTTTGACACGCCAGTTAGACGTGCTGCTGCGCTTTTTGAACACTTCGGTTACTGACAAGTCCTCACAATGAACAATTCAATCCTGTTTACTGCTACTTCCAAATCTCTTTGGAATTATCTACCAATAAATTTCCGATGCACTGCTGTGCCTTAGTAGTGCTCCGTTAGTGAAAATTCCTTACAAACAGCCTTTCAATTCTATCACGGCTAGTGCCATATTTTGCCTGCAATCCTCCTCCAAAAGCTCTCTAGCTGTACTGCTGGCCTTTTGGTAGAGAACAATTAGTGAAAATTCTTCACAATGAGCATTTCCGTCCAATTCACTGGAAATGCCAACTCGCTACTGGAATCCTCCTCCATAAGCCATTTAAATGTACTGCTACGATTTTGGTACAGATCCTTTATTGGGAATAACTGACTACGATCAATTGATTATTCTTCATCGCAAGTTCAAATTTTCTCCTGGAATCCTCTTTGAAAGGCCACTTAGACGTGCTGCTGCGCTTTTTCGAAGCGTCGGGTCACGAAAATTCCTTCCAATGAAAAATTCAATCCTGTTCAGTGCTTCTGCCAAATCTCGCCCGGAATCATCTTCCAAACGTCATAACGATGCGGCTGAGCTTCTTGTACACATTGGTGCATGAAAATTCCTCACAATGAGCATTTCAATTTTGTTCGCCGCTACAACCAAATTTCACCTGAAATCCTATTGCAAAGGCCATTATGATGACCAGTTGGGCTTTAAGTAATGCTGGATTCGTGATAATTCCTTACACTGAGCCTTTCAAGTCTATCACGGCTAGTGCCAAATTTCTCCTGCAATCCTCCTCAAAAAGCTATTTAGATGTACTACAGCGCTTTTGTTTTCGTTCCGTAAGTGAGAAAACCTGAAAATGAACAATTCAATCCTGTTAACAGCAAATTCCAAATTGTTCCTGGAATCCTACTCCAAAAGTCATTGCGATGTAAAGCAGGGTTTTTGGTAGAGAGCGATTAGTGAAAATTCCTTACATAGAACATTTGACTCCTGTTCAGAGCGCTTGCCAAAGTTATCCTGTAATCCACCTCTTAAAGAATTTAGATGTAATGTTTGTCTTTTGGTAGAGATCTGTTAGTGAAAATGCCTCTCAATGAGCATTGCAATCCTGTTCAACCAGCTCCAAATTTTTCATGGGATCCTCCTCCAGAAGCCATTATGATGCACTTTTGGAACAGAGCCGTTCGTGAGAGTACCTCACAATCAACAATAAAGTGCTGTTCACGGCTAGTGCCAATTTTCGCTTGGAATCCTCTTCAAAAAGCCATGATGATGCACTGCTGGGCTTTAGGTAATGCTGGGTTCCTAAAAATTCCTTACAATGAGCCTTTCAAGTCTATCACGGCTCGTGCCATATTTCATGGCATCCTCCTGAAAAATGCCATAATGAAGCACTGCTGGCCTTTTGGGAGAGAGCGATTAGTGACAATTCCTTACAATGAATATTTGAGTCCTCTTCACAGCAAGTGACAACTCTCTCCTGGAATCCGCCTTCAAAAGCTCTTCAGATATACTGTCGGTCTTTTGGTAGCGATCAATTAGAGAAAATACCCCACCACGATCAATTGAATCTTTTCATCGCAAGTTCCAAATACCTCCTAGAAATCTCTTTGACACGCCAGTTAGACGTGCTGCTGCGCTTATTGAACACTTCGGTTACTGACAAGCCCTCACAATGAACAATACAATCATGTTCACTGCTACTTCCAAATCTCTCCTGGAATTTTCTTCCAAAAACATTTCTGATGGACTGCTGGGCCTTAGGTAAGGCTCCGTTAGTGAAAATTCCTTACAAAAAGCCTTTCAATTCTGTTACGGCTAGTGCCATATTTCTCATGGAATCCTCCTCCAAAAGCTCTCTAGATGTACTGCCGGTCTTTTGGTAGAGGGTAGTGAAAATTTTTCCCAATGAGGATTTTAATTCTGGTCACTGCAAGTGACAATTGTCTCCTGGACTCTTCCTCCAAAATCTGTTTAGATGTACTACAGTGCTAATGGTACTATTCCGTTATTGAGAAACCTGACAATGAATAATTCAATCCTGTTCCTGGCAAATTCCAATTTTCTCCTGGAATCGTCTCCCAAAAGTCATTTCGATGTAATGCAGGGATTTGTAGAGATCGATTAGTGAAAATGCCTCTCAATGAGCATTGCAATCCTGTTCAAGCAGTGTCAAATTATTCATGGCATCCTCCTGAAAAATGCCCTAATGAAGCACTGCTGGCCTTTTGGGAGAGAGCGATTAGAGACAATTCCTTACAATGAACTCTTGAGTCCTCTTCACAGCAAGTGACAACTCCCTCCTGGAATCCAACCTCTAAAAGCTCTTCAGATATACTGTCGGTCTTTTGGTAGCGCTGTTTGTGAAAATACCCCACAACGATCAATTTAATCTCTTCATCGCAAGTTCCAAATTTCTCTAGAATCCTCTTTGACACGCCAGTTGGACGTGTTGCTGCGCTTTTTGAACACTTCGGTTACTGACAAGTCTCACAATGAACAATTCAATCCTGTTTACTGCTACTTCCAAATCTCTTTGGAATTATCTACCAATAAATTTCTGATGCACTGCTGGGCCTTAGGTAATGCTCCGTTAGTTGAAATTCCTTACAATCATCCTATCAATTATGTCACGGCTAGTGCCATATTTCTCATGGAATACTCCTCCAAAAGCTCTCTAGAAGTACTGGCGTTCTTTTGGTAGTTGTTAATTAGTGAAAATTTCACAAGGACCATTTCAATTCTGGTCACTGCAAGTGACAACTGTCTCCTGGAATCCACCTCCAAAAGCAGTTTAGATGTACTGCAGTGCTATTGGTACTATTCCGTTATTGAGAAACCTGACAATGAACAAATCAAGCCTGTTCCTGGCAAATTCCAATTTTCTCCTGGAATCGTCTCCCAAAAGTCATTTCGATGTAATGCAGGGATTTGTAGAGATCGATTAGTGAAAATGCCTCTCAATGAGCATTGCAATCCTGTTCAAGCAGTGTCAAATTATTCATGGCATCCTCCTGAAAAATGCCCTAATGAAGCACTGCTGGCCTTTTGGGAGAGAGCAATTAGAGACAATTCCTTACAATGAACTCTTGAGTCCTCTTCACAGCAAGTGACAACTCCCTCCTGGAATCCAACCTCCAAAAAAAAGCTCTTCAGATATTCTGTCGGTCTTTTGGTAGCGCGGTTAGTGACAATACCTCACAACGATCAATTGAATCTGTTCATCGCAAGTTCCAAATTTCTCCTATAATCCTCTTTGAAACGCCAGTTAGACGTGCTGCTGCGCTTTTTGAACACTTCGATTACTGACAAGTCCTCACAATGAACAATTCAATCCTCTTCACTGCTACTTCCAAATCTCTCCTGGAATTCTCTTCCAAAAACCTTTCTGATGCACTGCTGGGCCTTAGTAATGCTCCGTTAGTGAAAATTCCTTACAATCAGCCTTTCAATTCTATCACGGCTAGTGCCATATTTCGCCTGCAATCCTCCTCCAAAAGCTCTCTAGATGTACTGCCGGCCTTTTGGTAGCGATCAATTAGTGAAAATACTTCAGAATGAGCATTTCCGTCTAATTCACTGGAAATGCCAACTCGCTGCTGGAATCCTCCTCCATAAGCCATTTAAATGTACTGCTACGATTTTGGTACAGATCCTTTATTGGGAATAACTGACTACGATCAATTGAATCTTCTTCATCGCAAGTTCCAATTTTCTCCTGGAATCCTCTTTGAAAGGCCATTTAGACGTGCTGCTGCGCTTTTTCGAAGTATCGGGTCACGAAAATTCCTTCCAATGAACAATTCAATCCTGTTCACTGCTTCTGCCAAATCTCTCCTGGAATCATCTTCCAAACGTCATAACGATGCACTGATGGTCTTTTCGTACAGAAGGATTAGTGAATACTCGTAACAAAGAGCATTTAAATCCTGTTAACTGTTAGTTCGAAATTGTGCCTGGAATCCTCTTTCAAATGCCAGCTGGATGCGCGGCTGAGATTCTTGTACACATTGGTGCATGAAAATTCCTCACAATGAGCATTTCAATTTTGTTCGCTGCTACAACCAAATTTCACCTGAAATCCTATTGCAGAGGCCATTATGATGACCTGTTGGGCTTTAAGTAATGCTGGATTCGTGATAATTCCTTACACTGAGCCTTTCAATTCTATCACGGCTAGTGCCAAATTTCTCCTGCAATCCTCCTCTAAAAGTTATTTAGATGTACTACAGCGCTTTTGTTTTCGTTCCGTAAGTGAAAAAACCTGAAAATGAACAATTCAATCCTGTTAACAGCAAATTCAAAATTGTTCCTGGAATCCTACTCCAAAAGTCATTGCGATGTAAAGCAGGGTTTTTGGTAGAGAGCGATTAGTGAAAATTCCTTACATAGAACATTTGACTCCTGTTCAGAGCGAGTGCCAAAGTTATCCTGTAATCCACCTCTTAAAGAATTTAGATGTAATGTTTGTCTTTTGGTAGAGATCTGTTAGTGAAAATGCCTCTCAATGAGCATTGCAATCCTGTTCAACCAGCTCCAAATTTTTCATGGGATCCTCCTCCAGAAGCCATTATGATGCACTGGTGGGCTTTTGGAACAGAGCCGTTCGTGAGAGTACCTCACAATCAACAATAAAATGCTGTTCACGGCTAGTGCCAATTTTCGCTTGGAATCCTCTTCAAAAAGCCATGATGATGCACTGCTGGGCTTTAGGTAGTGCTGGATTCCTAAAAATTCCTTACAATGAGCCTTTCAAATCTATCACGGCTCGTGCCATATTACATGGCATCCTCCTGAAAAATGCCCTAATGAAGCACTGCTGGCCTTTTGGGAGAGAGCGATTAGAGACAATTCCTTACAATGAACTCTTGAGTCCTCTTCACAGCAAGTGACAACTCCCTCCTGGAATCCAACCTCCAAAAGCTCTTCAGATATACTGTCGGTCTTTTGGTAGCGCTGTTTGTGAAAATACCCCACAACGATCAATTTAATCTGTTCATCGCAAGTTCCAAATTTCTCTAGAATCCTCTTTGACACGCCAGTTAGACGTGTTGCTGCGCTTTTTGAACACTTCGGTTACTGACAAGTCTCACAATGAACAATTCAATCCTGTTTACTGCTACTTCCAAATCTCTTTGGAATTATCTACCAATAAATTTCTGATGCACTGCTGGGCCTTAGGTAATGCTCCGTTAGTTGAAATTCCTTACAATCAGCCTATCAATTATAAAACGGCTAGTGCCATATTTCTCATGGAATCCTCCTCCAAAAGCTCTCTAGATGTACTGCCGGTCTTTTGGTAGAGGTTAATTAGTGAAAATTTCACAAGGACCATTTCAATTCTGGTCACTGCAAGTGACAACTGTCTCCTGGAATCCTCCTCCAAAAGCCGTTTAGATGTACTGCAGTGCTCTTGGTACTATTCCATTATTGAGAAACCTGACAATGAACCTGACAATGAACAAATCAAGCCTGTTCCTGGCAAATTCCAATTTTCTCCTGGAATCGTCTCCCAAAAGTCATTTCGATGGAATGCAGGGATTTGTAGAGATCGATTAGTGAAAATGCCTCTCAATGAGCTTTGCAATCCTGTTCAAGCAGTGTCAAATTATTCATGGCATCAACCTGAAAAATGCCCTAATGAAGCACTGCTGGCCTTTTGGGAGAGAGCGATTAGAGACAATTCCTTACAATGAACATTTGAGTCCTCTTCATAGCAAGTGACAACGCTCTCCTTGAATCCGCCTCCAAAAGCTCTTCAGATATACTGTCGGTCTTTTGGTAGCGATCAGTTAGAAAAAATACCCCACAACGATCAATTGAATCTTTTCATCGCAAGTTCCAAATACCTCCTAGAAATCTCTTTGACACGCCAGTTAGACGTGCTGCTGCGCTTTTTGTACACTTCGGTTACTGACAAGCCCACACAATGAACAATACAATCATGTTCACTGCTACTTCGAAATCTCTCCTGGAATTTTCTTCCAAAAACATTTCTGATGCACTGCTGGGCCTTAGGTAAGGCTCCGTTAGTGAAAATTCCTTACAAAAAGCCTTTCTATTCTATCACGGCTAGTGCCATATTTCTCATGGAATCCTCCTCCAAAAGCTCTCTAGATGTACTGCCGGTCTTTTAGTAGAGGTTAATTAGTGAAAATTTTTCACAATGAGGATTTCAATTCTGGTCACTGCAAGTGACAACTGTCTCCTGGAATCCACCTCCAAAAGCAGTTTAGATGTACTGCAGTGCTATTGGTACTATTCCGTTATTGAGAAACCTGACAATGAACAAATCAAGCCTGTTCCTGGCAAATTCCAATTTTCTCCTGGAATCGTCTCCCAAAAGTCATTTCGATGGAATGCAGGGATTTGTAGAGATCGATTAGTGAAAATGCCTCTCAATGAGCATTGCAATTCTGTTCAAGCAGTGTCAAATTATTCATGGCATCCTCCTGAAAAATGCCATAATGAAGCACTGCTGGCCTTTTGGGAGAGAGCGATTAGAGACATTTCCTTACAAAGAACTCTTGAGTCCTCTTCACAGCAAGTGACAACTCCCTTCTGGAATCCAACCTCCAAAAAAAAGCTCTTCAGATATTCTGTCGGTCTTTTGGTAGCGCGGTTAGTGACAATACCTCACAACGATCAATTGAATCTGTTCATCGCAAGTTCCAAATTTCTCCTATAATCCTCTTTGAAACGCCAGTTAGACGTGCTGCTGCGCTTTTTGAACACTTCGATTACTGACAAGTCCTCACAATGAACAATTCAATCCTCTTCACTGCTACTTCCAAATCTCTCCTGGAATTCTCTTCCAAAAACCTTTCTGATGCACTGCTGGGCCTTAGTAATGCTCCGTTAGTGAAAATTCCTTACAGTCAGCCTTTCAATTCTATCACGGCTAGTGCCATATTTCGCCTGCAATCCTCCTCCAAAAGCTCTCTAGATGTACTGCCGGCCTTTTGGTAGCGATCAATTAGTGAAAATACTTCAGAATGAGCATTTCCGTCTAATTCACTGGAAATGCCAACTCGCTGCTGGAATCCTCCTCCATAAGCCATTTAAATGTACTGCTACGATTTTGGTACAGATCCTTTATTGGGAATAACTGACTACGATCAATTGAATCTTCTTCATCGCAAGTTCCAATTTTCTCCTGGAATCCTCTTTGAAAGGCCATTTAGACGTGCTGCTGCGCTTTTTCGAAGCATCGGGTCACGAAAATTCCTTCCAATGAACAATTCAATCCTGTTCACTGCTTCTGCCAAATCTCTCCTGGAATCATCTTCCAAACGTCATAACGATGCACTGATGGTCTTTTCGTACAGAAGGATTAGTTAATACTCGTAACAAAGAGCATTTAAATCCTGTTAACTGTTAGTTCGAAATTGTGCCTGGAATCCTCTTTCAAATGCCAGCTGGATGCGCAAATGAGATTCTTGTACACATTGGTGCATGAAAATTCCTCACAATGAGCATTTCAATTTTGTTCGCTGCTACAACCAAATTGCACCTGAAATCCTATTGCAGAGGCCATTATGATGACCTGTTGGGCTTTAAGTAATGCTGGATTCGTGATAATTCCTTACACTGAGCCTTTCAATTCTATCACGGCTAGTGCCAAATTTCTCCTGCAATCCTCCTCTAAAAGTTATTTAGATGTACTACAGCGCTTTTGTTTTCGTTCCGTAAGTGAAAAAACCTGACAATGAACAATTCAATCCTGTTAACAGCAAATTCCAAATTGTTCCTGGAATCCTACTCCAAAAGTCATTGCGATGTAAAGCAGGGTTTTTGGTAGAGAGCGATTAGTGAAAATTCCTTACATAGAACATTTGACTCCTGTTCAGAGCGAGTGCCAAAGTTATCCTGTAATCCACCTCTTAAAGAATTTAGATGTAATGTTTGTCTTTTGGTAGAGATCTGTTAGTGAAAATGCCTCTCAATGAGCATTGCAATCCTGTTCAACCAGCTCCAAATGTTTCATGGGATCCTCCTCCAGAAGCCATTATGATGCACTGGTGGGCTTTTGGAACAGAGCCGTTCGTGAGAGTACCTCACAAGCAACAATAAAATGCTGTTCACGGCTAGTGCCAATTTTCGCTTGGAATCCTCTTCAAAAAGCCATGATGATGCACTGCTGGGCTTTAGGTAGTGCTGGATTCCTAAAAATTCCTTACAATGAGCCATTCAAATCTATCACGGCTCGTGCCATATTTCATGGCATCCTCCTGAAAAATGCCATAATGAAGCACTGCTGGCCTTTTGGGAGAGAGCGATTAGTGACAATTCCTTACAATGAACATTTGAGTCCTCTTCATAGCAAGTGACAACGCTCTCCTTGAATCCGCCTCCAAAAGCTCTTCAGATATACTGTCGGTCTTTTGGTAGCGATCAGTTAGAAAAAATACCCCACAACGATCAATTGAATCTTTTCATCGCAAGTTCCAAATACCTCCTAGAAATCTCTTTGACACGCCAGTTAGACGTGCTGCTGCGCTTTTTGAACACTTCGGTTACTGACAAGCCCACACAATGAACAATACAATCATGTTCACTGCTACTTCCAAATCTCTCCTGGAATTTTCTTCCAAAAACATTTCTGATGCACTGCTGGGCCTTAGGTAAGGCTCCGTTAGTGAAAATTCTTTACAAAAAGCCTTTCTATTCTATCACGGCTAGTGCCATATTTCTCATGGAATCCTCCTCCAAAAGCTCGCTAGATGTACTGGCGGTCTTTTAGTAGAGGTTAATTAGTGAAAATTTTTCACAATGAGGATTTTAATTCTGGTCACTGAAAGTGACAATTGTCTCCTGGAATCTTCCTCCAAAATCTGTTTAGATGTACTACAGTGCTATTGGTACTATTCCGTTATTGAGAAACCTGACAATGAATAATTCAATCCTGTTCCTGGCAAATTCCAATTTTCTCCTGGAATCGTCTTCCAAAAGTCATTTCGATGTAATGCAGGGATTTGTAGAGATCGATTAGTGAAAATTGCTCTCAATGAGCATTTCAATCCTGTTCAAGCAGTGTCAAATTATTCATGGCATCCTCCTGAAAAATGCCCTAATGAAGCACTGCTGGCCTTTTGGGAAAGAGCGATTAGAGACAATTCCTTACAATAAACTCTTGAGTCCTCTTCACAGCAAGTGACAACTCCCTCCTGGAATCCAACCTCCAAAAGCTCTTCAGATATACTGTCGGTCTTTTGGTAGCGATCAGTTAGAAAAAATACCCCACAACGATCAATTGAATCTTTTCATCGCAAGTTCCAAATACCTCCTAGAAATCTCTTTGACACGCCAGTTAGACGTACTGCTGCGCTTTTTGAACACTTCGGTTACTGACAAGTCCTCACAATGAACAATTCAATCCTCTTCACTGCTACTTTCAAATCTATCCTGGAATTCTATTCCAAAAACCTTTCTGATGCACTGCTGGGCCTTAGTAATGCTCCGTTAGTGAAAATTCCTTACAATCAGCCTTTCAATTCTATCACGGCTAGTGCCATATTTCGCCTGCAATCCTCCTCCAAAAGCTCTCTAGATGTACTGCCGGCCTTTTGGTAGCGATCAATTAGTGAAAATACTTCAGAATGAGCATTTCCGTCTAATTCACTGGAAATGCCAACTCGCTGCTGGAATCCTCCTCCATAAGCCATTTAAATGTACTGCTACGATTTTGGTACAGATCCTTTATTGGGAATAACTGACTACGATCAATTGAATCTTCTTCATCGCAAGTTCCAATTTTCTCCTGGAATCCTCTTTGAAAGGCCATTTAGACGTGCTGCTGCGCTTTTTCGAAGCATCGGGTCACGAAAATTCCTTCCATGGAACAATTCAATCCTGTTCACTGCTTCTGCCAAATCTCTCCTGGAATCATCTTCCAAACGTCATAACGATGCACTGATGGTCTTTTCGTACAGAAGGATTAGTGAATACTCGTAACAAAGAGCATTTAAATCCTGTTAACTGTTAGTTCGAAATTGTGCCTGGAATCCTCTTTCAAATGCCAGCTGGATGCGCGTCTGAGATTCTTGTACACATTGGTGCATGAAAATTCCTCACAATGAGCATTTCAATTTTGTTCGCTGCTACAACCAAATTTCACCTGAAATCCTATTGCAGAGGCCATTATGATGACCATTTGGGCTTTAAGTAATGCTGGATTCGTGATAATTCCTTACACTGAGCCTTTCAATTCTATCACGGCTAGTGCCAAATTTCTCCTGCAATCCTCCTCTAAATTTTATTTAGATGTACTACAGCGCTTTTGTTTTCGTTCCGTAAGTGAAAAAACCTGAAAATGAACAATTCAATCCTGTTAACAGCAAATTCAAAATTGTTCCTGGAATCCTACTCCAAAAGTCATTGCGATGTAAAGCAGGGTTTTTGGTAGAGAGCGATTAGTGAAAATTCCTTACAATGAACATTTGACTCCTGTTCAGAGCGCTTGCCAAAGTTATCCTGTAAGCCACCTCTTAAAGAATTTAGATGTAATGTTTGTCTTTTGGTAGAGATCTGTTAGTGAAAATGCCTCTCAATGAGCATTGCAATCCTGTTCAACCAGCTCCAAATTTTTCATGGGATCCTCCTCCAGAAGCCATTATGATGCACTGGTGGGCTTTTGGAACAGAGCCGTTCGTGAGAGTACCTCACAATCAACAATAAAATGCTGTTCACGGCTAGTGCCAATTTTCGCTTGGAATCCTCTTCAAAAAGCCATGATGATGCACTGCTGGGCTTTAGGTAGTGCTGGATTCCTAAAAATTCCTTACAATGAGCCTTTCAAATCTATCACGGCTCGTGCCATATTTCATGGCATCCTCCTGAAAAATGCCCTAATGAAGCACTGCTGGCCTTTTGGGAGAGAGCGATTAGAGACAATTCCTTACAATGAACTCTTGAGTCCTCTTCACAGCAAGTGACAACTCCCTCCTGGAATCCAACCTCCAAAAGCTCTTCAGATATACTGTCGGTCTTTTGGTAGCGCTGTTTGTGAAAATACCCCACAACGATCAATTTAATCTGTTCATCGCAAGTTCCAAATTTCTCTAGAATCCTCTTTGACACGCCAGTTAGACGTGTTGCTGCGCTTTTTGAACACTTCGGTTACTGACAAGTCTCACAATGAACAATTCAATCCTGTTTACTGCTACTTCCAAATCTCTTTGGAATTATCTACCAATAAATTTCTGATGCACTGCTGGGCCTTAGGTAATGCTCCGTTACTTGAAATTCCTTACAATCAGCCTATCAATTATATCACGGCTAGTGCCATATTTCTCATGGAATCCTCCTCCAAAAGCTCGCTAGATGTACTGGCGGTCTTTTGGTAGAGGTTAATTAGTGAAAATTTCACAAGGACCATTTCAATTCTGGTCACTGCAAGTGACAACTGTCTCCTGGAATCCTCCTCCAAAAGCCGTTTAGATGTACTGCAGTGCTCTTGGTACTATTCCATTATTGAGAAACCTGACAATGAACAAATCAAGCCTGTTCCTGGCAAATTCCAATTTTCTCCTGGAATCGTCTCCCAAAAGTCATTTCGATGGAATGCAGGGATTTGTAGAGATCGATTAGTGAAAATGCCTCTCAATGAGCATTGCAATCCTGTTCAAGCAGTGTCAAATTATTCATGGCATCCTCCTGAAAAATGCCCTAATGAAGCACTGCTGGCCTTTTGGGAGAGAGCGATTAGAGACAATTCCCTCCTGGAATTGTCCAGCAAGTGACAACTCCCTCCTGGAATCCAACCTCCAAAAAAAAGCTCTTCAGATATTCTGTCGGTCTTTTGGTAGCGCGGTTAGTGACAATACCTCACAACGATCAATTGAATCTGTTCATCGCAAGTTCCAAATTTCTCCTATAATCCTCCTTGAAACGCCAGTTAGACGTGCTGCTGCGCTTTTTGAACACTTCGATTACTGACAAGTCCTCACAATGAACAATTCAATCCTGTTTACTGCTACTTCCAAATCTCTTTGGAATTATCTACCAATAAATTTCCGATGCACTGCTGTGCCTTAGTAGTGCTCCGTTAGTGAAAATTCCTTACAATCAGCCTTTCAATTCTACCACGGCTAGTGCCATATTTCTCCTGCAATCCTCCCCCAAAAGCTCTCTAGCTGTACTGCTGGCCTTTTGGTAGAGAACAATTAGTGAAAATTCTTCACAATGAGCATTTCCGTCCAATTCACTGGAAATGCCAACTCGCTACTGGAATCCTCCTCCATAAGCCATTTAAAAGTACTGCTACGATTTTGGTACAGATCCTTTATTGGGAATAACTGACTACGATCAATTGAATCTTCTTCATCGCAAGTTCCAATTTTCTCCTGGAATCCTCTTTGAAAGGCCACTTAGACGTGCTGCTGCGCTTTTTCGAAGCGTCGAGTCACGAAAATTCCTTCCAATGAACAATTCAATCCTGTTCACTGCTTCTGCCAAATCTCACCCGGAATCATCTTCCAAACGTCATAACGATGCGGCTGAGCTTCTTGTACACATTGGTGCATGAAAATTCCTCACAATGAGCATTTCAATTTTGTTCGCCGCTACAACCAAATTTCACCTGGAATCCAATTGCAAAGGCCATTATGATGACCTGTTGGGATTTAACTAATGCTGGATTCGTGATAATTCCTTACACTGAGCCTTTCAAGTCTATCACGGCTAGTGCCAAATTTCTCCTGCAATCCTCCTCTAAAAGCTATTTAGATGTACTACAGCGCTTTTGTTTTCGTTCCGTAAGTGAGAAAACCTGAAAATGAACAATTCAATCCTGTTAACAGCAAATTCCAAATTGTTCCTGGAATCCTACTCCAAAAGTCATTGCGATGTAAAGCAGGGTTTTTGGTAGAGAGCGATTAGTGAAAATTCCTTACAATGAACATTTGACTCCTGTTCAGAGCGCTTGCCAAAGTTATCCTGTAATCCACCTCTTAAAAAATTTAGATGTAATGTTTGTCTTTTGGTAGAGATCTGTTAGTGAAAATGCCTCTCAATGAGCATTGCAATCCTGTTCAACCAGCTCCAAATTTTTCATGGGATCCTCCTCCAGAAGCCATTATGATGCACTTTTGGAACAGAGCCGTTCGTGAGAGTACCTCACAATCAACAATAAAGTGCTGTTCACGGCTAGTGCCAATTTTCGCTTGGAATCCTCTTCAAAAAGCCATGCTGAGGAACTGCTGGGCTTTAGGTAATGCTGGATTCCTAAAAATTCCTTACAATGAGCCTTTCAAGTCTATCACGGCTCGTGCCATATTTCATGGCATCCTCCTGAAAAATGCCATAATGAAGCACTGCTGGCCTTTTGGGAGAGAGCGATTAGTGACAATTCCTTACAATGAACATTTGAGTCCTCTTCACAGCAAGTGACAACTCTCTCCTGGAATCCGCCTCCAAAAGCTCTTCAGATATACTGTCGGTCTTTTGGTAGCGATCAATTAGAGAAAATACCCCACAACGATCAATTGAATCTTTTCATCGCAAGTTCCAAATACCTCCAAGAAATCTCTTTGACACGCCAGTTAGAGGTGCTGCTGCGCTTTTTGAACACTTCGGTTACTGACAAGCCCTCACAATGAACAATACAATCATGTTCACTGCTACTTCCAAATCTCTCCTGGAATTTTCTTCCAAAAACATTTCTGATGCACTGCTGGGCCTTAGGTAAGGCTCCCTTAGTGAAAATTCCTTACAAAAAGCCTTTCAATTCTGTTACGGCTAGTGCCATATTTCTCATGGAATCCTCCTCCAAAAGCTCTCTAGATGTACTGCCGGTCTTTTGGTAGAGGGTTTTGAAAATTTTTCCCAATGAGGATTTTAATTCTGGTCACTGCAAGTGACAATTGTCTCCTGGAATCTTCCTCCAAAATCTGTTTAGATGTACTACAGTGCTATTGGTACTATTCCGTTATTGAGAAACCTGACAATGAATAATTCAATCCTGTTCCTGGCAAATTCCAATTTTCTCCTGGAATCGTCTCCCAAAAGTCATTTCGATGTAATGCAGGGATTTGTAGAGATCGATTAGTGAAAATGCCTCTCAATGAGCATTGCAATCCTGTTCAAGCAGTGTCAAATTATTCATGGCATCCTCCTGAAAAATGCCATAATGAAGCACTGCTGGCCTTTTCGGAGAGAGCGATTAGAGACAATTCCTTACAATGAACTCTTGAGTCCTCTTCACAGCAAGTGACAACTCCCTCCTGGAATCCAACCTCCAAAAAAAAGCTCTTCAGATATTCTGTCGGTCTTTTGGTAGCGCGGTAAGTGACAATACCTCACAACGATCAATTGAATCTGTTCATCGCAAGTTCCAAATTTCTCCTATAATCCTCTTTGAAACGCCAGTTAGACGTGCTGCTGCGCTTTTTGAACACTTCGATTACTGACAAGTCCTCACAATGAACAATTCAATCCTCTTCACTGCTACTTCCAAATCTCTCCTGGAATTCTCTTCCAAAAACCTTTCTGATGCACTGCTGGGCCTTAGTAATGCTCCGTTAGTGAAAATTTCTTACAATCAGCCTTTCAATTCTATCACGGCTAGTGCCATATTTCGCCTGCAATCCTCCTCCAAAAGCTCTCTAGATGTACTGCCGGCCTTTTGGTAGCGATCAATTAGTGAAAATACTTCAGAATGAGCATATCCGTCTAATTCACTGGAAATGCCAACTCGCTGCTGGAATCCTCCTCCATAAGCCATTTAAATGTACTGCTACGATTTTGGTACAGATCCTTTATTGGGAATAACTGACTACGATCAATTGAATCTTCTTCATCGCAAGTTCCAATTTCTCCTGGAATCCTCTTTGAAAGGGCATTTAGACGTGCTGCTGCGCTTTTTCGAAGCATCGGGTCACGAAAATTCCTTCCAATGAACAATTCAATCCTGTTCACTGCTTCTGCCAAATCTCTCCTGGAATCATCTTCCAAACGTCATAACGATGCACTGATGGTCTTTTCGTACAGAAGGATTAGTTAATACTCGTAACAAAGAGCATTTAAATCCTGTTAACTGTTAGTTCGAAATTGTGCCTGGAATCCTCTTTCAAATGCCAGCTGGATGCGCGGCTGAGATTCTTGTACACATTGGTGCATGAAAATTCCTCACAATGAGCATTTCAATTTTGTTCGCTGCTACAACCAAATTTCACCTGAAATCCTATTGCAGAGGCCATTATGATGACCTGTTGGGCTTTAAGTAATGCTGGATTCGTGATAATTCCTTACACTGAGCCTTTCAATTCTATCACGGCTAGTGCCAAATTTCTCCTGCAATCCTCCTCTAAAAGTTATTTAGATGTACTACAGCGCTTTTGTTTTCGTTCCGTAAGTGAAAAAACCTGAAAATGAACAATTCAATCCTGTTAACAGCAAATTCAAAATTGTTCCTGGAATCCTACTCCAAAAGTCATTGCGATGTAAAGCAGGGTTTTTGGTAGAGAGCTATTAGTGAAAATTCCTTACAATGAACATTTGACTCCTGTTCAGAGCGCTTGCCAAAGTTATCCTGTAAGCCACCTCTTAAAGAATTTAGATGTAATGTTTGTCTTTTGGTAGAGATCTGTTAGTGAAAATGCCTCTCAATGAGCATTGCAATCCTGTTCAACCAGCTCCAAATTTTTCATGGGATCCTCCTCCAGAAGCCATTATGATGCACTGGTGGGCTTTTGGAACAGAGCCGTTCGTGAGAGTACCTCACAATCAACAATAAAATGCTGTTCACGGCTAGTGCCAATTTTCGCTTGGAATCCTCTTCAAAAAGCCATGATGATGCACTGCTGGGCTTTAGGTAGTGCTGGATTCCTAAAAATTCCTTACAATGAGCCTTTCAAATCTATCACGGCTCGTGCCATATTTCATGGCATCCTCCTGAAAAATGCCCTAATGAAGCACTGCTGGCCTTTTGGGAGAGAGCGATTAGAGACAATTCCTTACAATGAACTCTTGAGTCCTCTTCACAGCAAGTGACAACTCCCTCCTGGAATCCAACCTCCAATAGCTCTTCAGATATACTGTCGGTCTTTTGGTAGCGATCAGTGAGAAAAAATACCCCACAATGATCAATTGAATCTTTTCATCGCAAGATCCAAATACCTCCTAGAAATCTCTTTGACACGCCAGTTAGACGTGCTGCTGCGCTTTTTGAACACTTCGATTACTGACAAGTCCTCACAATGAACAATACAATCATGTTCACTGCTACTTCCAAATCTCTCCTGGAATTTTCTTCCAAAAACATTTCTGATGCACTGCTGGGCCTTAGGTAAGGCTCCGTTAGTGAAAATTCCTTACAAAAAGCCTTTCTATTCTATCACGGCTAGTGCCATATTTCTCATGGAATCCTCCTCCAAAAGCTCTCTAGATGTACTGCCGGTCTTTTAGTAGAGGTTAATTAGTGAAAATTTTTCACAATGAGGATTTTAATTCTGGTCACTGCAAGTGACAATTGTCTCCTGGAATCTTCCTCCAAAATCTGTTTAGATGTACTACAGTGCTATTGGTACTATTCCGTTATTGAGAAACCTGACAATGAATAATTCAATCCTGTTCCTGGCAAATTCCAATTTTCTCCTGGAATCGTCTCCCAAAAGTCATTTCGATGTAATGCAGGGATTTGTAGAGATCGATTAGTGAAAATGCCTCTCAATGAGCATTGCAATCCTGTTCAAGCAGTGTCAAATTATTCATGGCATCCTCCTGAAAAATGCCCTAATGAAGCACTGCTGGCCTTTTGGGAGAGAGCGATTAGAGACAATTCCTTACAATGAACTCTTGAGTCCTCTTCACAGCAAGTGACAACTCCCTCCTGG
The DNA here is from genome assembly GCA_033296515.1 of Macrochelys suwanniensis. Lineage (NCBI taxonomy): Eukaryota > Metazoa > Chordata > Testudines > Chelydridae > Macrochelys > Macrochelys suwanniensis. The sequence continues at coordinate 71,736,191 of CM065778.1, read as the reverse complement.
AATCCAACCTCCAAAAGCTCTTCAGATATACTGTCGGTCTTTTGGTAGCGCTGTTTGTGAAAATACCCCACAACGATCAATTTAATCTGTTCATCGCAAGTTCCAAATTTCTCTAGAATCCTCTTTGACACGCCAGTTAGACGTGTTGCTGCGCTTTTTGAACACTTCGGTTACTGACAAGTCTCACAATGAACAATTCAATCCTGTTTACTGCTACTTCCAAATCTCTTTGGAATTATCTACCAATAAATTTCTGATGCACTGCTGGGCCTTAGGTAATGCTCCGTTAGTTGAAATTCCTTACAATCAGCCTATCAATTATAAAACGGCTAGTGCCATATTTCTCATGGAATCCTCCTCCAAAAGCTCTCTAGATGTACTGCCGGTCTTTTGGTAGAGGTTAATTAGTGAAAATTTCACAAGGACCATTTCAATTCTGGTCACTGCAAGTGACAACTGTCTCCTGGAATCCTCCTCCAAAAGCCGTTTAGATGTACTGCAGTGCTCTTGGTACTATTCCATTATTGAGAAACCTGACAATGAACCTGACAATGAACAAATCAAGCCTGTTCCTGGCAAATTCCAATTTTCTCCTGGAATCGTCTCCCAAAAGTCATTTCGATGGAATGCAGGGATTTGTAGAGATCGATTAGTGAAAATGCCTCTCAATGAGCTTTGCAATCCTGTTCAAGCAGTGTCAAATTATTCATGGCATCAACCTGAAAAATGCCCTAATGAAGCACTGCTGGCCTTTTGGGAGAGAGCGATTAGAGACAATTCCTTACAATGAACATTTGAGTCCTCTTCATAGCAAGTGACAACGCTCTCCTTGAATCCGCCTCCAAAAGCTCTTCAGATATACTGTCGGTCTTTTGGTAGCGATCAGTTAGAAAAAATACCCCACAACGATCAATTGAATCTTTTCATCGCAAGTTCCAAATACCTCCTAGAAATCTCTTTGACACGCCAGTTAGACGTGCTGCTGCGCTTTTTGTACACTTCGGTTACTGACAAGCCCACACAATGAACAATACAATCATGTTCACTGCTACTTCGAAATCTCTCCTGGAATTTTCTTCCAAAAACATTTCTGATGCACTGCTGGGCCTTAGGTAAGGCTCCGTTAGTGAAAATTCCTTACAAAAAGCCTTTCTATTCTATCACGGCTAGTGCCATATTTCTCATGGAATCCTCCTCCAAAAGCTCTCTAGATGTACTGCCGGTCTTTTAGTAGAGGTTAATTAGTGAAAATTTTTCACAATGAGGATTTTAATTCTGGTCACTGCAAGTGACAATTGTCTCCTGGAATCTTCCTCCAAAATCTGTTTAGATGTACTACAGTGCTATTGGTACTATTCCGTTATTGAGAAACCTGACAATGAATAATTCAATCCTGTTCCTGGCAAATTCCAATTTTCTCCTGGAATCGTCTCCCAAAAGTCATTTCGATGTAATGCAGGGATTTGTAGAGATCGATTAGTGAAAATGCCTCTCAATGAGCATTGCAATCCTGTTCAAGCAGTGTCAAATTATTCATGGCATCCTCCTGAAAAATGCCCTAATGAAGCACTGCTGGCCTTTTGGGAGAGAGCGATTAGAGACAATTCCTTACAATGAACTCTTGAGTCCTCTTCACAGCAAGTGACAACTCCCTCCTGGAATCCAACCTCCAAAAGCTCTTCAGATATACTGTCGGTCTTTTGGTAGCGCTGTTTGTGAAAATACCCCACAACGATCAATTTAATCTGTTCATCGCAAGTTCCAAATTTCTCTAGAATCCTCTTTGACACGCCAGTTAGACGTGTTGCTGCGCTTTTTGAACACTTCGGTTACTGACAAGTCTCACAATGAACAATTCAATCCTGTTTACTGCTACTTCCAAATCTCTTTGGAATTATCTACCAATAAATTTCTGATGCACTGCTGGGCCTTAGGTAATGCTCCGTTAGTTGAAATTCCTTACAATCAGCCTATCAATTATAAAACGGCTAGTGCCATATTTCTCATGGAATCCTCCTCCAAAAGCTCTCTAGATGTACTGCCGGTCTTTTGGTAGAGGTTAATTAGTGAAAATTTCACAAGGACCATTTCAATTCTGGTCACTGCAAGTGACAACTGTCTCCTGGAATCCTCCTCCAAAAGCCGTTTAGATGTACTGCAGTGCTCTTGGTACTATTCCATTATTGAGAAACCTGACAATGAACCTGACAATGAACAAATCAAGCCTGTTCCTGGCAAATTCCAATTTTCTCCTGGAATCGTCTCCCAAAAGTCATTTCGATGGAATGCAGGGATTTGTAGAGATCGATTAGTGAAAATGCCTCTCAATGAGCTTTGCAATCCTGTTCAAGCAGTGTCAAATTATTCATGGCATCAACCTGAAAAATGCCCTAATGAAGCACTGCTGGCCTTTTGGGAGAGAGCGATTAGAGACAATTCCTTACAATGAACATTTGAGTCCTCTTCATAGCAAGTGACAACGCTCTCCTTGAATCCGCCTCCAAAAGCTCTTCAGATATACTGTCGGTCTTTTGGTAGCGATCAGTTAGAAAAAATACCCCACAACGATCAATTGAATCTTTTCATCGCAAGTTCCAAATACCTCCTAGAAATCTCTTTGACACGCCAGTTAGACGTGCTGCTGCGCTTTTTGTACACTTCGGTTACTGACAAGCCCACACAATGAACAATACAATCATGTTCACTGCTACTTCGAAATCTCTCCTGGAATTTTCTTCCAAAAACATTTCTGATGCACTGCTGGGCCTTAGGTAAGGCTCCGTTAGTGAAAATTCCTTACAAAAAGCCTTTCTATTCTATCACGGCTAGTGCCATATTTCTCATGGAATCCTCCTCCAAAAGCTCTCTAGATGTACTGCCGGTCTTTTAGTAGAGGTTAATTAGTGAAAATTTTTCACAATGAGGATTTTAATTCTGGTCACTGCAAGTGACAATTGTCTCCTGGAATCTTCCTCCAAAATCTGTTTAGATGTACTACAGTGCTATTGGTACTATTCCGTTATTGAGAAACCTGACAATGAATAATTCAATCCTGTTCCTGGCAAATTCCAATTTTCTCCTGGAATCGTCTCCCAAAAGTCATTTCGATGGAATGCAGGGATTTGTAGAGATCGATTAGTGAAAATGCCTCTCAATGAGCATTGCAATCCTGTTCAAGCAGTGTCAAATTATTCATGGCATCCTCCTGAAAAATGCCCTAATGAAGCACTGCTGGCCTTTTGGGAGAGAGCGATTAGAGACAATTCCTTACAATGAACTCTTGAGTCCTCTTCACAGCAAGTGACAACTCCCTCCTGGAATCCAACCTCCAAAAGCTCTTCAGATATACTGTCGGTCTTTTGGTAGCGCTGTTTGTGACAATACCCCACAACGATCAATTTAATCTGTTCATCGCAAGTTCCAAATTTCTCTAGAATCCTCTTTGACACGCCAGTTAGACGTGTTGCTGCGCTTTTTGAACACTTCGGTTACTGACAAGTCTGACAATGAACAATTCAATCCTGTTTACTGCTACTTCCAAATCTCTTTGGAATTATCTACCAATAAATTTCTGATGCACTGCTGGGCCTTAGGTAATGCTCCGTTACTTGAAATTCCTTACAATCAGCCTATCAATTATATCACGGCTAGTGCCATATTTCTCATGGAATCCTCCTCCAAAAGCTCGCTAGATGTACTGGCGGTCTTTTGGTAGAGGTTAATTAGTGAAAATTTCACAAGGACCATTTCAATTCTGGTCACTGCAAGTGACAACTGTCTCCTGGAATCCTCCTCCAAAAGCCGTTTAGATGTACTGCAGTGCTCTTGGTACTATTCCATTATTGAGAAACCTGACAATGAACAAATCAAGCCTGTTCCTGGCAAATTCCAATTTTCTCCTGGAATCGTCTCCCAAAAGTCATTTCGATGGAATGCAGGGATTTGTAGAGATCGATTAGTGAAAATGCCTCTCAATGAGCATTGCAATCCTGTTCAAGCAGTGTCAAATTATTCATGGCATCCTCCTGAAAAATGCCCTAATGAAGCACTGCTGGCCTTTTGGGAGAGAGCGATTAGAGACAATTCCCTCCTGGAATTGTCCAGCAAGTGACAACTCCCTCCTGGAATCCAACCTCCAAAAAAAAGCTCTTCAGATATTCTGTCGGTCTTTTGGTAGCGCTGTTAGTGAAAATACCTCACAACGATCAATTGAATCAGTTCATCGCAAGTTCCAAATTTCTCCTATAATCCTCTTTGAAACGCCAGTTAGACGTGCTGCTGCGCTTTTTGAACACTTCGATTACTGACAAGTCCTCACAATGAACAATTCAATCCTGTTTACTGCTACTTCCAAATCTCTTTGGAATTATCTACCAATAAATTTCCGATGCACTGCTGTGCCTTAGTAGTGCTCCGTTAGTGAAAATTCCTTACAATCAGCCTTTCAATTCTACCACGGCTAGTGCCATATTTCTCCTGCAATCCTCCCCCAAAAGCTCTCTAGCTGTACTGCTGGCCTTTTGGTAGAGAACAATTAGTGAAAATTCTTCACAATGAGCATTTCCGTCCAATTCACTGGAAATGCCAACTCGCTACTGGAATCCTCCTCCATAAGCCATTTAAAAGTACTGCTACGATTTTGGTACAGATCCTTTATTGGGAATAACTGACTACGATCAATTGAATCTTCTTCATCGCAAGTTCCAATTTTCTCCTGGAATCCTCTTTGAAAGGCCACTTAGACGTGCTGCTGCGCTTTTTCGAAGCGTCGAGTCACGAAAATTCCTTCCAATGAACAATTCAATCCTGTTCACTGCTTCTGCCAAATCTCACCCGGAATCATCTTCCAAACGTCATAACGATGCGGCTGAGCTTCTTGTACACATTGGTGCATGAAAATTCCTCACAATGAGCATTTCAATTTTGTTCGCCGCTACAACCAAATTTCACCTGGAATCCAATTGCAAAGGCCATTATGATGACCTGTTGGGATTTAACTAATGCTGGATTCGTGATAATTCCTTACACTGAGCCTTTCAAGTCTATCACGGCTAGTGCCAAATTTCTCCTGCAATCCTCCTCTAAAAGCTATTTAGATGTACTACAGCGCTTTTGTTTTCGTTCCGTAAGTGAGAAAACCTGAAAATGAACAATTCAATCCTGTTAACAGCAAATTCCAAATTGTTCCTGGAATCCTACTCCAAAAGTCATTGCGATGTAAAGCAGGGTTTTTGGTAGAGAGCGATTAGTGAAAATTCCTTACAATGAACATTTGACTCCTGTTCAGAGCGCTTGCCAAAGTTATCCTGTAATCCACCTCTTAAAAAATTTAGATGTAATGTTTGTCTTTTGGTAGAGATCTGTTAGTGAAAATGCCTCTCAATGAGCATTGCAATCCTGTTCAACCAGCTCCAAATTTTTCATGGGATCCTCCTCCAGAAGCCATTATGATGCACTTTTGGAACAGAGCCGTTCGTGAGAGTACCTCACAATCAACAATAAAGTGCTGTTCACGGCTAGTGCCAATTTTCGCTTGGAATCCTCTTCAAAAAGCCATGCTGAGGAACTGCTGGGCTTTAGGTAATGCTGGATTCCTAAAAATTCCTTACAATGAGCCTTTCAAGTCTATCACGGCTCGTGCCATATTTCATGGCATCCTCCTGAAAAATGCCATAATGAAGCACTGCTGGCCTTTTGGGAGAGAGCGATTAGTGACAATTCCTTACAATGAACATTTGAGTCCTCTTCACAGCAAGTGACAACTCTCTCCTGGAATCCGCCTCCAAAAGCTCTTCAGATATACTGTCGGTCTTTTGGTAGCGATCAATTAGAGAAAATACCCCACAACGATCAATTGAATCTTTTCATCGCAAGTTCCAAATACCTCCAAGAAATCTCTTTGACACGCCAGTTAGAGGTGCTGCTGCGCTTTTTGAACACTTCGGTTACTGACAAGCCCTCACAATGAACAATACAATCATGTTCACTGCTACTTCCAAATCTCTCCTGGAATTTTCTTCCAAAAACATTTCTGATGCACTGCTGGGCCTTAGGTAAGGCTCCCTTAGTGAAAATTCCTTACAAAAAGCCTTTCAATTCTGTTACGGCTAGTGCCATATTTCTCATGGAATCCTCCTCCAAAAGCTCTCTAGATGTACTGCCGGTCTTTTGGTAGAGGGTTTTGAAAATTTTTCCCAATGAGGATTTTAATTCTGGTCACTGCAAGTGACAATTGTCTCCTGGAATCTTCCTCCAAAATCTGTTTAGATGTACTACAGTGCTATTGGTACTATTCCGTTATTGAGAAACCTGACAATGAATAATTCAATCCTGTTCCTGGCAAATTCCAATTTTCTCCTGGAATCGTCTCCCAAAAGTCATTTCGATGTAATGCAGGGATTTGTAGAGATCGATTAGTGAAAATGCCTCTCAATGAGCATTGCAATCCTGTTCAAGCAGTGTCAAATTATTCATGGCATCCTCCTGAAAAATGCCATAATGAAGCACTGCTGGCCTTTTGGGAGAGAGCAATTAGAGACAATTCCTTACAATGAACTCTTGAGTCCTCTTCACAGCAAGTGACAACTCCCTCCTGGAATCCAACCTCCAAAAAAAAGCTCTTCAGATATTCTGTCGGTCTTTTGGTAGCGCGGTTAGTGACAATACCTCACAACGATCAATTGAATCTGTTCATCGCAAGTTCCAAATTTCTCCTATAATCCTCTTTGAAACGCCAGTTAGACGTGCTGCTGCGCTTTTTGAACACTTCGATTACTGACAAGTCCTCACAATGAACAATTCAATCCTCTTCACTGCTACTTCCAAATCTCTCCTGGAATTCTCTTCCAAAAACCTTTCTGATGCACTGCTGGGCCTTAGGTAAGGCTCCCTTAGTGAAAATTTCTTACAATCAGCCTTTCAATTCTATCACGGCTAGTGCCATATTTCGCCTGCAATCCTCCTCCAAAAGCTCTCTAGATGTACTGCCGGCCTTTTGGTAGCGATCAATTAGTGAAAATACTTCAGAATGAGCATTTCCGTCTAATTCACTGGAAATGCCAACTCGCTGCTGGAATCCTCCTCCATAAGCCATTTAAATGTACTGCTACGATTTTGGTACAGATCCTTTATTGGGAATAACTGACTACGATCAATTGAATCTTCTTCATCGCAAGTTCCAATTTTCTCCTGGAATCCTCTTTGAAAGGCCATTTAGACGTGCTGCTGCGCTTTTTCGAAGCATCGGGTCACGAAAATTCCTTCCAATGAACAATTCAATCCTGTTCACTGCTTCTGCCAAATCTCTCCTGGAATCATCTTCCAAACGTCATAACGATGCACTGATGGTCTTTTCGTACAGAAGGATTAGTTAATACTCGTAACAAAGAGCATTTAAATCCTGTTAACTGTTAGTTCGAAATTGTGCCTGGAATCCTCTTTCAAATGCCAGCTGGATGCGCGGCTGAGATTCTTGTACACATTGGTGCATGAAAATTCCTCACAATGAGCATTTCAATTTTGTTCGCTGCTACAACCAAATTTCACCTGAAATCCTATTGCAGAGGCCATTATGATGACCTGTTGGGCTTTAAGTAATGCTGGATTCGTGATAATTCCTTACACTGAGCCTTTCAATTCTATCACGGCTAGTGCCAAATTTCTCCTGCAATCCTCCTCTAAAAGGTATTTAGATGTACTACAGCGCTTTTGTTTTCGTTCCGTAAGTGAAAAAACCTGACAATGAACAATTCAATCCTGTTAACAGCAAATTCCAAATTGTTCCTGGAATCCTACTCCAAAAGTCATTGCGATGTAAAGCAGGGTTTTTGGTAGAGAGCGATTAGTGAAAATTTCTTACATAGAACATTTGACTCCTGTTCAGAGCGAGTGCCAAAGTTATCCTGTAATCCACCTCTTAAAGAATTTAGATGTAATGTTTGTCTTTTGGTAGAGATCTGTTAGTGAAAATGCCTCCCAATGAGTATTGCAATCCTGTTCAACCAGCTCCAAATGTTTCATGGGATCCTCCTCCAGAAGCCATTATGATGCACTGGTGGGCTTTTGGAACGGAGCCGTTCGTGAGAGTACCTCACAAGCAACAATAAAATGCTGTTCACGGCTAGTGCCAATTTTCGCTTGGAATCCTCTTCAAAAAGCCATGATGATGCACTGCTGGGCTTTAGGTAGTGCTGGATTCCTAAAAATTCCTTACAATGAGCCTTTCAAATCTATCACGGCTCGTGCCATATTAAATGGCATCCTCCTGAAAAATGCCATAATGAAGCACTGCTGGCCTTTTGGGAGAGAGCGATTAGTGACAATTCCTTACAATGAACATTTGAGTCCTCTTCAGAGCAAGTGACAACGCTCTCCTTGAATCCGCCTCCAAAAGCTCTTCAGATATACTGTCGGTCTTTTGGTTGCGATCAGTTAGAAAAAATACCCCACAACGATCAATTGAATCTTTTCATCGCAAGTTCCAAATACCTCCTAGAAATCTCTTTGACACGCCAGTTAGACGTGCTGCTGCGCTTTTTGAACACTTCGGTTACTGACAAGCCCACACAATGAACAATACAATCATGTTCACTGCTACTTCCAAAACTCTCCTGGAATTTTCTTCCAAAAACATTTCTGATGCACTGCTGGGCCTTAGGTAAGGCTCCGTTAGTGAAAATTCCTTACAAAAAGCCTTTCTATTCTATCACGGCTAGTGCCATATTTCTCATGGAATCCTCCTCCAAAAGCTCTCTAGATGTACTGCCGGTCTTTTAATAGAGGTTAATTAGTGAAAATTTTTCACAATGAGGATTTTAATTCTGGTCACTGCAAGTGACAATTGTCTCCTGGAATCTTCCTCCAAAATCTGTTTAGATGTACTACAGTGCTATTGGTACTATTCCGTTATTGAGAAACCTGACAATGAATAATTCAATCCTGTTCCTGGCAAATTCCAATTTTCTCCTGGAATCGTCTCCCAAAAGTCATTTCGATGTAATGCAGGGATTTGTAGAGATCGATTAGTGAAAATGCCTCTCAATGAGCATTGCAATCCTGTTCAAGCAGTGTCAAATTATTCATGGCATCCTCCTGAAAAATGCCCTAATGAAGCACTGCTGGCCTTTTGGGAGAGAGCGATTAGAGACAATTCCTTACAAAACTCTTGAGTCCTCTTCACAGCAAGTGACAACTCCCTCCTGGAATCCAACCTCCAAAAGCTCTTCAGATATACTGTCGGTCTTTTGGTAGCGCTGTTTGTGAAAATACCCCACAACGATCAATTTAATCTGTTCATCGCAAATTCCAAATTTCTCTAGAATCCTCTTTGACACTCCACTTAGACGTGCTGCTGCGCTTTTTGAACACTTCGGTTACTGACAAGTCTCACAATGAACAATTCAATCCTGTTTACTGCTACTTCCAAATCTCTTTGGAATTATCTACCAATAAATTTCTGATGCACTGCTGGGCCTTAGGTAATGTTCCGTTAGTTGAAATTCCTTACAATCAGCCTATCAATTATATCACGGCTAGTGCCATATTTCTCATGGAATACTCTTCCAAAAGCTCTCTAGAAGTACTGGCGTTCTTTTGGTAGTTGTTAATTAGTGAAAATTTCACAAGGACCATTTCAATTCTGGTCACTGCAAGTGACAACTGTCTCCTGGAATCCACCTCCAAAAGCAGTTTAGATGTACTGCAGTGCTATTGGTACTATTCCGTTATTGAGAAACCTGACAATGAACAAATCAAGCCTGTTCCTGGCAAATTCCAATTTTCTCCTGGAATCGTCTCCCAAAAGTCATTTCGATGGAATGCAGGGATTTGTAGAGATCGATTAGTGAAAATGCCTCTCAATGAGCATTGCAATCCTGTTCAAGCAGTGTCAAATTATTCATGGCATCCTCCTGAAAAATGCCCTAATGAAGCACTGCTGGCCTTTTGGGAGAGAGCGATTAGAGACAATTCCTTACAATGAACTCTTGAGTCCTCTTCACAGCAAGTGACAACTCCCTCCTGGAATCCAACCTCCAAAAAAAAGCTCTTCAGATATTCTGTCGGTCTTTTGGTAGCGCGGTTAGTGACAATACCTCACAACGATCAATTGAATCTGTTCATCGCAAGTTCCAAATTTCTCCTATAATCCTCTTTGAAACGCCAGTTAGACGTGCTGCTGCGCTTTTTGAACACTTCGATTACTGACAAGTCCTCACAATGAACAATTCAATCCTCTTCACTGCTACTTCCAAATCTCTCCTGGAATTCTCTTCCAAAAACCTTTCTGATGCACTGCTGGGCCTTAGTAATGCTCCGTTAGTGAAAATTCCTTACAATCAGCCTTTCAATTCTATCACGGCTAGTGCCATATTTCGCCTGCAATCCTCCTCCAAAAGCTCTCTAGATGTACTGCCGGCCTTTTGGTAGCGATCAATTAGTGAAAATACTTCAGAATGAGCATTTCCGTCTAATTCACTGGAAATGCCAACTCGCTGCTGGAATCCTCCTCCATAAGCCATTTAAATGTTTTGCTACGATTTTGGTACAGATCCTTTATTGGGAATAACTGACTACGATCAATTGAATCTTCTTCATCGCAAGTTCCAATTTTCTCCTGGAATCCTCTTTGAAAGGCCATTTAGACGTGTTGCTGCGCTTTTTCGAAGTATCGGGTCACGAAAATTCCTTTCAATGAACAATTCAATCCTGTTCACTGCTTCTGCCATATCTCTCCTGGAATCATCTTCCAAACGTCATAACGATGCACTGATGGTCTTTTCGTACAGAAGGATTAGTGAATAGTCGTAACAAAGAGCATTTAAATCCTGTTAACTGTTAGTTCGAAATTGTGCCTGGAATCCTCTTTCAAATGCCAGCTGGATGCGCGGCTGAGATTCTTGTACACATTGGTGCATGAAAATTCCTCACAATGAGCATTTCAATTTTGTTCGCTGCTACAACCAATTTTCACCTGAAATCCTATTGCAGAGGCCATTATGATGACCTGTTGGGCTTTAAGTAATGCTGGATTCGTGATAATTCCTTACACTGAGCCTTTCAATTCTATCACGGCTAGTGCCAAATTTCTCCTGCAATCCTCCTCTAAAAGGTATTTAGATGTACTACAGCGCTTTTGTTTTCGTTCCGTAAGTGAAAAAACCTGACAATGAACAATTCAATCCTGTTAACAGCAAATTCCAAATTGTTCCTGGAATCCTACTCCAAAAGACATTGCGATGTAAAGCAGGGTTTTTGGTAGAGAGCGATTAGTGAAAATTCCTTACATAGAACATTTGACTCCTGTTCAGAGCGCTTGCCAAAGTTATCCTGTAATCCACCTCTTAAAGAATTTAGATGTAATGTTTGTCTTTTGGTAGAGATCTGTTAGTGAAAATGCCTCTCAATGAGCATTGCAATCCTGTTCAACCAGCTCCAAATTTTTCATGGGATCCTCCTCCAGAAGCCATTATGATGCACTTTTGGAACAGAGCCGTTCGTGAGAGTACCTCACAATCAACAATAAAGTGCTGTTCACGGCTAGTGCCAATTTTCGCTTGGAATCCTCTTCAAAAAGCCATGATGATGCACTGCTGGGCTTTAGGTAGTGCTGGATTCCTAAAAATTCCTTACAATGAGCCTTTCAAATCTATCATGGCTCGTGCCATATTTCATGGCATCCTCCTGAAAAATGCAATAATGAGGCACTGCTGGCCTTTTGGGAGAGAGCGATTAGTGACAATTCCTTACAAAAAGCCTTTCTATTCTATCACGGCTAGTGCCATATTTCTCATGGAATCCTCCTCCAAAAGCTCTCTAGATGTACTGCCGGTCTTTTAGTAGAGGTTAATTAGTGAAAATTTTTCACAATGAGGATTTTAATTCTGGTCACTGCAAGTGACAATTGTCTCCTGGAATCTTCCTCCAAAATCTGTTTAGATGTACTACAGTGCTATTGGTACTATTCCGTTATTGAGAAACCTGACAATGAATAATTCAATCCTGTTCCTGGCAAATTCCAATTTTCTCCTGGAATCGTCTCCCAAAAGTCATTTCGATGTAATGCAGGGATTTGTAGAGATCGATTAGTGAAAATGCCTCTCAATGAGCATTGCAATCCTGTTCAAGCAGTGTCAAATTATTCATGGCATCCTCCTGAAAAATGCCCTAATGAAGCACTGCTGGCCTTTTGGGAGAGAGCGATTAGAGACAATTCCTTACAATGAACTCTTGAGTCCTCTTCACAGCAAGTGACCACTCCCTCCTGGAATCCAACCTCCAAAAGCTCTTCAGATATACTGTCGGTCTTTTGGTAGCGCTGTTTGTGAAAATACCCCACAACGATCAATTTAATCTGTTCATCGCAAGTTCCAAATTTCTCTAGAATCCTCTTTGACACTCCAGTTAGACGTGTTGCTGCGCTTTTTGAACACTTCGGTTACTGACAAGTCTCACAATGAACAATTCAATCCTGTTTACTGCTACTTCCAAATCTCTTTGGAATTATCTACCAATAAATTTCTGATGCACCGCTGGGCCTTAGGTAATGCTCCGTTAGTTGAAATTCCTTACAATCAGCCTATCAATTATAAAACGGCTAGTGCCATATTTCTCATGGAATCCTCCTCCAAAAGCTCGCTAGATGTACTGGCGGTCTTTTGGTAGAGGTTAATTAGTGAAAATTTCACAAGGACCATTTCAATTCTGGTCACTGCAAGTGACAACTGTCTCCTGGAATCCTCCTCCAAAAGCCGTTTAGATGTACTGCAGTGCTCTTGGTACTATTCCATTATTGAGAAACCTGACAATGAACAAATCAAGCCTGTTCCTGGCAAATTCCAATTTTCTCCTGGAATCGTCTCCCAAAAGTCATTTCGATGTAATGCAGGGATTTGTAGAGATCGATTAGTGAAAATGCCTCTCAATGAGCTTTGCAATCCTGTTCAAGCAGTGTCAAATTATTCATGGCATCCTCCTGAAAAATGCCCTAATGAAGCACTGCTGGCCTTTTGGGAGAGAGCGATTAGAGACAATTCCTTACAATGAACATTTGAGTCCTCTTCATAGCAAGTGACAACGCTCTCCTTGAATCCGCCTCCAAAAGCTCTTCAGATATACTGTCGGTCTTTTGGTAGCGATCAGTTAGAAAAAATACCCCACAACGATCAATTGAATCTTTTCATCGCAAGTTCCAAATACCTCCTAGAAATCTCTTTGACACGCCAGTTAGACGTGCTGCTGCGCTTTTTGAACACTTCGGTTACTGACAAGCCCACACAATGAACAATACAATCATGTTCACTGCTACTTCCAAATCTCTCCTGGAATTTTCTTCCAAAAACATTTCTGATGCACTGCTGGGCCTTAGGTAAGGCTCCGTTAGTGAAAATTCCTTACAAAAAGCCTTTCTATTCTATCACGGCTAGTGCCATATTTCTCATGGAATCCTCCTCCAAAAGCTCTCTAGATGTACTGCTGGTCTTTTAGTAGAGGTTAATTAGTGAAAATGTTTCACAATGAGGATTTTAATTCTGGTCACGGCAAGTGACAATTGTCTCCTGGAATCTTACTCCAAAATCTGTTTAGATGTACTACAGTGCTATTGGTACTATTCCGTTATTGAGAAACCTGACAATGAATAATTCAATCCTGTTCCTGGCAAATTCCAATTTTCTCCTGGAATCGTCTCCCAAAAGTCATTTCGATGTAATGCAGGGATTTGTAGAGATCGATTAGTGAAAATGCCTCTCAATGAGCATTGCAATCCTGTTCAAGCAGTGTCAAATTATTCATACTTCCAAATCTCTTTGGAATTATCTACCAATAAATTTCTGATGCACTGCTGGGCCTTAGGTAATGCTCCGTTAGTTGAAATTCCTTACAATCAGCCTATCAATTATGTCACGGCTAGTGCCATATTTCTCATGGAATACTCCTCCAAAAGCTCTCTAGAAGTACTGGCGTTCTTTTGGTAGTTGTTAATTAGTGAAAATTTCACAAGGACCATTTCAATTCTGGTCACTGCAAGTGACAACTGTCTCCTGGAATCCACCTCCAAAAGCAGTTTAGATGTACTGCAGTGCTATTGGTACTATTCCGTTATTGAGAAACCTGACAATGAACAAATCAAGCCTGTTCCTGGCAAATTCCAATTTTCTCCTGGAATCGTCTCCCAAAAGTCATTTCGATGTAATGCAGGGATTTGTAGAGATCGATTAGTGAAAATGCCTCTCAATGAGCATTGCAATCCTGTTCAAGCAGTGTCAAATTATTCATGGCATCCTCCTGAAAAATGCCCTAATGAAGCACTGCTGGCCTTTTGGGAGAGAGCAATTAGAGACAATTCCTTACAATGAACTCTTGAGTCCTCTTCACAGCAAGTGACAACTCCCTCCTGGAATCCAACCTCCAAAAAAAAGCTCTTCAGATATTCTGTCGGTCTTTTGGTAGCGCGGTTAGTGACAATACCTCACAACGATCAATTGAATCTGTTCATCGCAAGTTCCAAATTTCTCCTATAATCCTCTTTGAAACGCCAGTTAGACGTGCTGCTGCGCTTTTTGAACACTTCGATTACTGACAAGTCCTCACAATGAACAATTCAATCCTCTTCACTGCTACTTCCAAATCTCTCCTGGAATTCTCTTCCAAAAACCTTTCTGATGCACTGCTGGGCCTTAGTAATGCTCCGTTAGTGAAAATTCCTTACAATCAGCCTTTCAATTCTATCACGGCTAGTGCCATATTTCGCCTGCAATCCTCCTCCAAAAGCTCTCTAGATGTACTGCCGGCCTTTTGGTAGCGATCAATTAGTGAAAATACTTCAGAATGAGCATTTCCGTCTAATTCACTGGAAATGCCAACTCGCTGCTGGAATCCTCCTCCATAAGCCATTTAAATGTACTGCTACGATTTTGGTACAGATCCTTTATTGGGAATAACTGACTACGATCAATTGAATCTTCTTCATCGCAAGTTCCAATTTTCTCCTGGAATCCTCTTTGAAAGGCCATTTAGACGTGCTGCTGCGCTTTTTCGAAGCATCGGGTCACGAAAATTCCTTCCAATGAACAATTCAATCCTGTTCACTGCTTCTGCCAAATCTCTCCTGGAATCATCTTCCAAACGTCATAACGATGCACTGATGGTCTTTTCGTACAGAAGGATTAGTGAATACTCGTAACAAAGAGCATTTAAATCCTGTTAACTGTTAGTTCGAAATTGTGCCTGGAATCCTCTTTCAAATGCCAGCTGGATGCGCGTCTGAGATTCTTGTACACATTGGTGCATGAAAATTCCTCACAATGAGCATTTCAATTTTGTTCGCTGCTACAACCAAATTTCACCTGAAATCCTATTGCAGAGGCCATTATGATGACCTGTTGGGCTTTAAGTAATGCTGGATTCGTGATAATTCCTTACACTGAGCCTTTCAATTCTATCACGGCTAGTGCCAAATTTCTCCTGCAATCCTCCTCTAAAAGTTATTTAGATGTACGACAGCGCTTTTCTTTTCGTTCCGTAAGTGAAAAAACCTGACAATGAACAATTCAATCCTGTTAACAGCAAATTCCAAATTGTTCCTGGACTCCTACTCCAAAAGTCATTGCGATGTAAAGCAGGGTTTTTGGTAGAGAGCGATTAGTGAAAATTCCTTACATAGAACATTTGACTCCTGTTCAGAGCGAGTGCCAAAGTTATCCTGTAATCCACCTCTTAAAGAATTTAGATGTAATGTTTGTCTTTTGGTAGAGATCTGTTAGTGAAAATGCCTCTCAATGAGCATTGCAATCCTGTTCAACCAGCTCCAAATGTTTCATGGGATACTCCTCCAGAAGCCATTATGATGCACTGGTGGGCTTTTGGAACAGAGCCGTTCGTGAGAGTACCTCACAATCAACAATAAAATGCTGTTCACGGCTAGTGCCAATTTTCGCTTGCAATCCTCTTCAAAAAGCCATGATGATGCACTGCTGGGCTTTAGGTAGTGCTGGATTCCTAAAAATTCCTTACAATGAGCCTTTCAAATCTATCACGGCTCGTGCCATATTAAATGGCATCCTCCTGAAAAATGCCATAATGAGGCACTGCTGGCCTTTTGGTAGAGAGCGATTAGAGACATTTCCTTACAATGAACTCTTGAGTCCTCTTCACAGCAAGTGACAACTCCCTCCTGGAATCCAACCTCCAAAAAAAAGCTCTTCAGATATTCTGTCGGTCTTTTGGCAGCGCGGTTAGTGACAATACCTCACAACGATCAATTGAATCTGTTCATCGCAAGTTCCAAATTTCTCCTATAATCCTCTTTGAAACGCCAGTTAGACGTGCTGCTGCGCTTTTTGAACACTTCGATTACTGACAAGTCCTCACAATGAACAATTCAATCCTCTTCACTGCTACTTCCAAATCTCTCCTGGAATTCTCTTGGAAAATACCCCACAACGATCAATTTAATCTGTTCATCGCAAGTTCCAAATTTCTCTAGAATCCTCTTTGACACGCCAGTTAGACGTGCTGCTGCGCTTTTTGAACACTTCGGTTACTGACAAGTCTCACAATGAACAATTCAATCCTGTTTACTGCTACTTCCAAATCTCTCCTGGAATTCTCTTCCAAAAACCTTTCTGATGCACTGCTGGGCCTTAGTAATGCTCCGTTAGTGAAAATTCCTTACAATCAGCCTTTCAATTCTATCACGGCTAGTGCCATATTTCGCCTGCAATCCTCCTCCAAAAGCTCTCTAGATGTACTGCCGGCCTTTTGGTAGCGATCAATTAGTGAAAATACTTCAGAATGAGCATTTCCGTCTAATTCACTGGAAATGCCAACTCGCTGCTGGAATCCTCCTCCATAAGCCATTTAAATGTTTTGCTACGATTTTGGTACAGATCCTTTATTGGGAATAACTGACTACGATCAATTGAATCTTCTTCATCGCAAGTTCCAATTTTCTCCTGGAATCCTCTTTGAAAGGCCATTTAGACGTGCTGCTGCGCTTTTTCGAAGCATCGGGTCACGAAAATTCCTTCCAATGAACAATTCAATCCTGTTCACTGCTTCTGCCAAATCTCTCCTGGAATCATCTTCCAAACGTCATAACGATGCACTGATGGTCTTTTCGTACAGAAGGATTAGTGAATACTCGTAACAAAGAGCATTTAAATCCTGTTAACTGTTAGTTCGAAATTGTGCCTGGAATCCTCTTTCAAATGCCAGCTGGATGCGCGTCTGAGATTCTTGTACACATTGGTGCATGAAAATTCCTCACAATGAGCATTTCAATTTTGTTCGCTGCTACAACCAAATTTCACCTGAAATCCTATTGCAGAGGCCATTATGATGACCTGTTGGGCTTTAAGTAATGCTGGATTCGTGATAATTCCTTACACTGAGCCTTTCAATTCTATCACGGCTAGTGCCAAATTTCTCCTGCAATCCTCCTCTAAAAGTTATTTAGATGTACGACAGCGCTTTTCTTTTCGTTCCGTAAGTGAAAAAACCTGACAATGAACAATTCAATCCTGTTAACAGCAAATTCCAAATTGTTCCTGGACTCCTACTCCAAAAGTCATTGCGCTGTAAAGCAGGGTTTTTGGTAGAGAGCGATTAGTGAAAATTCCTTACATAGAACATTTGACTCCTGTTCAGAGCGAGTGCCAAAGTTATCCTGTAATCCACCTCTTAAAGAATTTAGATGTAATGTTTGTCTTTTGGTAGAGATCTGTTAGTGAAAATGCCTCTCAATGAGCATTGCAATCCTGTTCAACCAGCTCCAAATGTTTCATGGGATACTCCTCCAGAAGCCATTATGATGCACTGGTGGGCTTTTGGAACAGAGCCGTTCGTGAGAGTACCTCACAATCAACAATAAAATGCTGTTCACGGCTAGTGCCAATTTTCGCTTGCAATCCTCTTCAAAAAGCCATGATGATGCACTGCTGGGCTTTAGGTAGTGCTGGATTCCTAAAAATTCCTTACAATGAGCCTTTCAAATCTATCACGGCTCGTGCCATATTAAATGGCATCCTCCTGAAAAATGCCATAATGAGGCACTGCTGGCCTTTTGGGAGAGAGCGATTAGTGACAATTCCTTACAATGAACATTTGAGTCCTCTTCATAGCAAGTGACAACGCTCTCCTTGAATCCGCCTCCAAAAGCTCTTCAGATATACTGTCGGTCTTTTGGTAGCGATCAGTTAGAAAAAATACCCCACAACGATCAATTGAATCTTTTCATCGCAAGTTCCAAATACCTCCTAGAAATCTCTTTGACACGCCAGTTAGACGTGCTGCTGCGCTTTTTGAACACTTCGGTTACTGACAAGCCCACACAATGAACAATACAATCATGTTCACTGCTACTTCCAAATCTCTCCTGGAATTTTCTTCCAAAAACATTTCTGATGCACTGCTGGGCCTTAGGTAAGGCTCCGTTAGTGAAAATTCCTTACAAAAAGCCTTTCTATTCTATCACGGCTAGTGCCATATTTCTCATGGAATCCTCCTCCAAAAGCTCTCTAGATGTACTGCCGGTCTTTTAGTAGAGGTTAATTAGTGAAAATTTTTCACAATGAGGATTTTAATTCTGGTCACTGCAAGTGACAATTGTCTCCTGGAATCTTCCTCCAAAATCTGTTTAGATGTACTACAGTGCTAATGGTACTATTCCGTTATTGAGAAACCTGACAATGAATAATTCAATCCTGTTCCTGGCAAATTCCAATTTTCTCCTGGAATCGTCTTCCAAAAGTCATTTCGATGTAATGCAGGGATTTGTAGAGATCGATTAGTGAAAATGCCTCTCAATGAGCATTGCAATCCTGTTCAAGCAGTGTCAAATTATTCATGGCATCCTCCTGAAAAATGCCCTAATGAAGCACTGCTGGCCTTTTGGGAGAGAGCGATTAGAGACAATTCCTTACAATGAACTCTTGAGTCCTCTTCACAGCAAGTGACAACTCCCTCCTGGAATCCAACCTCCAAAAGCTCTTCAGATATACTGTCGGTCTTTTGGTAGCGCTGTTTGTGAAAATACCCCACAACGATCAATTTAATCTGTTCATCGCAAGTTCCAAATTTCTCTAGAATCCTCTTTGACACGCCAGTTAGACGTGTTGCTGCGCTTTTTGAACACTTCGGTTACTGACAAGTCTCACAATGAACAATTCAATCCTGTTTACTGCTACTTCCAAATCTCTCCTGGAATTCTCTTCCAAAAACCTTTCTGATGCACTGCTGGGCCTTAGTAATGCTCCGTTAGTGAAAATTCCTTACAATCAGCCTTTCAATTCTATCACGGCTAGTGCCATATTTCGCCTGCAATCCTCCTCCAAAAGCTCTCTAGATGTACTGCCGGCCTTTTGGTAGCGATCAATTAGTGAAAATACTTCAGAATGAGCATTTCCGTCTAATTCACTGGAAATGCCAACTCGCTGCTGGAATCCTCCTCCATAAGCCATTTAAATGTACTGCTACGATTTTGGTACAGATCCTTTATTGGGAATAACTGACTACGATCAATTAAATCTTCTTCATCGCAAGTTCCAATTTTCTCCTGGAATCCTCTTTGAAAGGCCATTTAGACGTGCTGCTGCGCTTTTTCGAAGTATCGGGTCACGAAAATTCCTTCCAATGAACAATTCAATCCTGTTCACTGCTTCTGCCAAATCTCTCCTGGAATCATCTTCCAAACGTCATAACGATGCACTGATGGTCTTTTCGTACAGAAGGATTAGTGAATACTCGTAACAAAGAGCATTTAAATCCTGTTAACTGTTAGTTCGAAATTGTGCCTGGAATCCTCTTTCAATGCCAGCTGGATGCGCGGCTGAGTTTCTTGTACACATTGGTGCATGAAAATTCCTCACAATGAGCATTTCAATTTTGTTCGCTGCTACAACCAAATTTCACCTGAAATCCTATTGCAGAGGCCATTATGATGACCTGTTGGGCTTTAAGTAATGCTGGATTCGTGATAATTCCTTACACTGAGCCTTTCAATTCTATCACGGCTAGTGCCAAATTTCTCCTGCAATCCTCCTCTAAAAGTTATTTAGATGTACGACAGCGCTTTTGTTTTCGTTCCGTAAGTGAAAAAACCTGACAATGAACAATTCAATCCTGTTAACAGCAAATTCCAAATTGTTCCTGGACTCCTACTCCAAAAGTCATTGCGCTGTAAAGCAGGGTTTTTGGTAGAGAGCGATTAGTGAAAATTCCTTACATAGAACATTTGACTCCTGTTCAGAGCGAGTGCCAAAGTTATCCTGTAATCCACCTCTTAAAGAATTTAGATGTAATGTTTGTCTTTTGGTAGAGATCTGTTAGTGAAAATGCCTCTCAATGAGCATTGCAATCCTGTTCAACCAGCTCCAAATGTTTCATGGGATACTCCTCCAGAAGCCATTATGATGCACTGGTGGGCTTTTGGAACAGAGCCGTTCGTGAGAGTACCTCACAATCAACAATAAAATGCTGTTCACGGCTAGTGCCAATTTTCGCTTGCAATCCTCTTCAAAAAGCCATGATGATGCACTGCTGGGCTTTAGGTAGTGCTGGATTCCTAAAAATTCCTTACAATGAGCCTTTCAAATCTATCACGGCTCGTGCCATATTAAATGGCATCCTCCTGATAAATGCCATAATGAGGCACTGCTGGCCTTTTGGGAGAGAGCGATTAGTGACAATTCCTTACAATGAACATTTGAGTCCTCTTCATAGCAAGTGACAACGCTCTCCTTGAATCCGCCTCCAAAAGCTCTTCAGATATACTGTCGGTCTTTTGGTAGCGATCAGTTAGAAAAAATACCCCACAACGATCAATTGAATCTTTTCATCGCAAGTTCCAAATACCTCCTAGAAATCTCTTTGACACGCCAGTTAGACGTGCTGCTGCGCTTTTTGAACACTTCGGTTACTGACAAGCCCACACAATGAACAATACAATCATGTTCACTGCTACTTCCAAATCTCTCCTGGAATTTTCTTCCAAAAACATTTCTGATGCACTGCTGGGCCTTAGGTAAGGCTCCGTTAGTGAAAATTCCTTACAAAAAGCCTTTCTATTCTATCACGGCTAGTGCCATATTTCTCATGGAATCCTCCTCCAAAAGCTCTCTAGATGTACTGCCGGTCTTTTAGTAGAGGTTAATTAGTGAAAATTTTTCACAATGAGGATTTTAATTCTGGTCACTGCAAGTGACAATTGTCTCCTGGAATCTTCCTCCAAAATCTGTTTAGATGTACTACAGTGCTAATGGTACTATTCCGTTATTGAGAAACCTGACAATGAATAATTCAATCCTGTTCCTGGCAAATTCCAATTTTCTCCTGGAATCGTCTTCCAAAAGTCATTTCGATGTAATGCAGGGATTTGTAGAGATCGATTAGTGAAAATGCCTCTCAATGAGCATTGCAATCCTGTTCAAGCAGTGTCAAATTATTCATGGCATCCTCCTGAAAAATGCCCTAATGAAGCACTGCTGGCCTTTTGGGAGAGAGCGATTAGAGACAATTCCTTACAATGAACTCTTGAGTCCTCTTCACAGCAAGTGACAACTCCCTCCTGGAATCCAACCTCCAAAAGCTCTTCAGATATACTGTCGGTCTTTTGGTAGCGCTGTTTGTGAAAATACCCCACAACGATCAATTTAATCTGTTCATCGCAAGTTCCAAATTTCTCTAGAATCCTCTTTGACACGCCAGTTAGACGTGTTGCTGCGCTTTTTGAACACTTCGGTTACTGACAAGTCTCACAATGAACAATTCAATCCTGTTTACTGCTACTTCCAAATCTCTTTGGAATTATCTACCAATAAATTTCTGATGCACTGCTGGGCCTTAGGTAATGCTCCGTTAGTTGAAATTCCTTACAATCAGCCTATCAATTATGTCACGGCTAGTGCCATATTTCTCATGGAATACTCCTCCAAAAGCTCTCTAGAAGTACTGGCGTTCTTTTGGTAGTTGTTAATTAGTGAAAATTTCACAAGGACCATTTCAATTCTGGTCACTGCAAGTGACAACTGTCTCCTGGAATCCACCTCCAAAAGCAGTTTAGATGTACTGCAGTGCTATTGGTACTATTCCGTTATTGAGAAACCTGACAATGAACAAATCAAGCCTGTTCCTGGCAAATTCCAATTTTCTCCTGGAATCGTCTCCCAAAAGTCATTTCGATGTAATGCAGGGATTTGTAGAGATCGATTAGTGAAAATGCCTCTCAAGGAGCATTGCAATCCTGTTCAAGCAGTGTCAAATTATTCATGGCATCCTCCTGAAAAATGCCCTAATGAAGCACTGCTGGCCTTTTGGGAGAGAGCAATTAGAGACAATTCCTTACAATGAACTCTTGAGTCCTCTTCACAGCAAGTGACAACTCCCTCCTGGAATCCAACCTCCAAAAAAAAGCTCTTCAGATATTCTGTCGGTCTTTTGGTAGCGCGGTTAGTGACAATACCTCACAACGATCAATTGAATCTGTTCATCGCAAGTTCCAAATTTCTCCTATAATCCTCTTTGAAACGCCAGTTAGACGTGCTGCTGCGCTTTTTGAACACTTCGATTACTGACAAGTCCTCACAATGAACAATTCAATCCTCTTCACTGCTACTTCCAAATCTCTCCTGGAATTCTCTTCCAAAAACCTTTCTGATGCACTGCTGGGCCTTAGTAATGCTCCGTTAGTGAAAATTCCTTACAATCAGCCTTTCAATTCTATCACGGCTAGTGCCATATTTCGCCTGCAATCCTCCTCCAAAAGCTCTCTAGATGTACTGCCGGCCTTTTGGTAGCGATCAATTAGTGAAAATACTTCAGAATGATCATTTCCGTCTAATTCACTGGAAATGCCAACTCGCTGCTGGAATCCTCCTCCATAAGCCATTTAAATGTACTGCTACGATTTTGGTACAGATCCTTTATTGGGAATAACTGACTACGATCAATTGAATCTTCTTCATCGCAAGTTCCAATTTTCTCCTGGAATCCTCTTTGAAAGGCCATTTAGACGTGCTGCTGCGCTTTTTCGAAGTATCGGGTCACGAAAATTCCTTCCAATGAACAATTCAATCCTGTTCACTGCTTCTGCCAAATCTCTCCTGGAATCATCTTCCAAACGTCATAACGATGCACTGATGGTCTTTTCGTACAGAAGGATTAGTGAATACTCGTAACAAAGAGCATTTAAATCCTGTTAACTGTTAGTTCGAAATTGTGCCTGGAATCCTCTTTCAAATGCCAGCTGGATGCGCGGCTTAGATTCTTGTACACATTGGTGCATGAAAATTCCTCACAATGAGCATTTCAATTTTGTTCGCTGCTACAACCAAATTTCACCTGAAATCCTATTGCAGAGGCCATTATGATGACCTGTTGGGCTTTAAGTAATGCTGGATTCGTGATAATTCCTTACACTGAGCCTTTCAATTCTATCACGGCTAGTGCCAAATTTCTCCTGCAATCCTCCTCTAAAAGTTATTTAGATGTACTACAGCGCTTTTGTTTTCGTTCCGTAAGTGAAAAAACCTGACAATGAACAATTCAATCCTGTTAACAGCAAATTCCAAATTGTTCCTGGAATCCTACTCCAAAAGTCATTGCGATGTAAAGCAGGGTTTTTGGTAGAGAGCGATTAGTGAAAATTCCTTACATAGAACATTTGACTCCTGTTCAGAGCGAGTGCCAAAGTTATCCTGTAATCCACCTCTTAAAGAATTTAGATGTAATGTTTGTCTTTTGGTAGAGATCTGTTAGTGAAAATGCCTCTCAATGAGCATTGCAATCCTGTTCAACCAGCTCCAAATTTTTCATGGGATACTCCTCCAGAAGCCATTATGATGCACTGGTGGGCTTTTGGAACAGAGCCGTTCGTGAGAGTACCTCACAATCAACAATAAAATGCTGTTCACGGCTAGTGCCAATTTTCGCTTGGAATCCTCTTCAAAAAGCCATGATGATGCACTGCTGGGCTTTAGGTAGTGCTGGATTCCTAAAAATTCCTTACAATGAGCCTTTCAAATCTATCACGGCTCGTGCCATATTTCATGGCATCCTCCTGAAAAATGCCATAATGAAGCACTGCTGGCCTTTTGGGAGAGAGCGATTAGTGACAATTCCTTACAATGAACATTTGAGTCCTCTTCATAGCAAGTGACAACGCTCTCCTTGAATCCGCCTCCAAAAGCTCTTCAGCTATACTGTCGGTCTTTTGGTAGCGATCAGTTAGAAAAAATACCCCACAACGATCAATTGAATCTTTTCATCGCAAGTTCCAAATACCTCCTAGAAATCTCTTTGACACGCCAGTTAGACGTGCTGCTGCGCTTTTTGAACACTTCGGTTACTGACAAGCCCACACAATGAACAATACAATCATGTTCACTGCTACTTCGAAATCTCTCCTGGAATTTTCTTCCAAAAACATTTCTGATGCACTGCTGGGCCTTAGGTAAGGCTCCGTTAGTGAAAATTCCTTACAAAAAGCCTTTCTATTCTATCACGGCTAGTGCCATATTTCTCATGGAATCCTCCTCCAAAAGCTCTCTAGATGTACTGCTGGTCTTTTAGTAGAGGTTAATTAGTGAAAATTTTTCACAATGAGGATTTTAATTCTGGTCACTGCAAGTGACAATTGTCTCCTGGAATCTTCCTCCAAAATCTGTTTAGATGTACTACAGTGCTATTGGTACTATTCCGTTATTGAGAAACCTGACAATGAATAATTCAATCCTGTTCCTGGCAAATTCCAATTTTCTCCTGGAATCGTCTCCCAAAAGTCATTTCGATGTAATGCAGGGATTTGTAGAGATCGATTAGTGAAAATGCCTCTCAATGAGCATTGCAATCCTGTTCAAGCAGTGTCAAATTATTCATGGCATCCTCCTGAAAAATGCCCTAATGAAGCACTGCTGGCCTTTTGGGAGAGAGCGATTAGAGACAATTCCTTACAATGAACTCTTGAGTCCTCTTCACAGCAAGTGACAACTCCCTCCTGGAATCCAACCTCCAAAAAAAAGCTCTTCAGATATTCTGTCGGTCTTTTGGTAGCGCGGTTAGTGACAATACCTCACAACGATCAATTGAATCTGTTCATCGCAAGTTCCAAATTTCTCCTATAATCCTCTTTGAAACGCCAGTTAGACGTGCTGCTGCGCTTTTTGAACACTTCGATTACTGACAAGTCCTCACAATGAACAATTCAATCCTCTTCACTGCTACTTCCAAATCTCTCCTGGAATTCTCTTCCAAAAACCTTTCTGATGCACTGCTGGGCCTTAGTAATGCTCCGTTAGTGAAAATTCCTTACAATCAGCCTTTCAATTCTATCACGGCTAGTGCCATATTTCGCCTGCAATCCTCCTCCAAAAGCTCTCTAGATGTACTGCCGGCCTTTTGGTAGCGATCAATTAGTGAAAATACTTCAGAATGAGCATTTCCGTCTAATTCACTGGAAATGCCAACTCGCTGCTGGAATCCTCCTCCATAAGCCATTTAAATGTACTGCTACGATTTTGGTACAGATCCTTTATTGGGAATAACTGACTACGATCAATTGAATCTTCTTCATCGCAAGTTCCAATTTCTCCTGGAATCCTCTTTGAAAGGGCATTTAGACGTGCTGCTGCGCTTTTTCGAAGTATCGGGTCACGAAAATTCCTTCCAATGAACAATTCAATCCTGTTCACTGCTTCTGCCAAATCTCTCCTGGAATCATCTTCCAAACGTCATAACGATGCACTGATGGTCTTTTCGTACAGAAGGATTAGTGAATACTCGTAACAAAGAGCATTTAAATCCTGTTAACTGTTAGTTCGAAATTGTGCCCGGAATCCTCTTTCAATGCCAGCTGGATGCGCGGCTGAGATTCTTGTACACATTGGTGCATGAAAATTCCTCACAATGAGCATTTCAATTTTGTTCGCTGCTACAACCAAATTTCACCTGAAATCCTATTGCAGAGGCCATTATGATGACCTGTTGGGCTTTAAGTAATGCTGGATTCGTGATAATTCCTTACACTGAGCCTTTCAATTCTATCACGGCTAGTGCCAAATTTCTCCTGCAATCCTCCTCTAAAAGTTATTTAGATGTACGACAGCGCTTTTCTTTTCGTTCCGTAAGTGAAAAAACCTGACAATGAACAATTCAATCCTGTTAACAGCAAATTCCAAATTGTTCCTGGACTCCTACTCCAAAAGTCATTGCGATGTAAAGCAGGGTTTTTGGTAGAGAGCGATTAGTGAAAATTCCTTACATAGAACATTTGACTCCTGTTCAGAGCGAGTGCCAAAGTTATCCTGTAATCCACCTCTTAAAGAATTTAGATGTAATGTTTGTCTTTTGGTAGAGATCTGTTAGTGAAAATGCCTCTCAATGAGCATTGCAATCCTGTTCAACCAGCTCCAAATGTTTCATGGGATACTCCTCCAGAAGCCATTATGATGCACTGGTGGGCTTTTGGAACAGAGCCGTTCGTGAGAGTACCTCACAATCAACAATAAAATGCTGTTCACGGCTAGTGCCAATTTTCGCTTGGAATCCTCTTCAAAAAGCCATGATGATGCACTGCTGGGCTTTAGGTAGTGCTGGATTCCTAAAAATTCCTTACAATGAGCCTTTCAAATCTATCACGGCTCGTGCCATATTTCATGGCATCCTCCTGATAAATGCCATAATGAGGCACTGCTGGCCTTTTGGGAGAGAGCAATTAGAGACATTTCCTTACAATGAACTCTTGAGTCCTCTTCACAGCAAGTGACAACTCCCTCCTGGAATCCAACCTCCAAAAAAAAGCTCTTCAGATATTCTGTCGGTCTTTTGGTAGCGCGGTTAGTGACAATACCTCACAACGATCAATTGAATCTGTTCATCGCAAGTTCCAAATTTCTCCTATAATCCTCTTTGAAACGCCAGTTAGACGTGCTGCTGCGCTTTTTGAACACTTCGATTACTGACAAGTCCTCACAATGAACAATTCAATCCTCTTCACTGCTACTTCCAAATCTCTCCTGGAATTCTCTTCCAAAAACCTTTCTGATGCACTGCTGGGCCTTAGTAATGCTCCGTTAGTGAAAATTCCTTACAATCAGCCTTTCAATTCTATCACGGCTAGTGCCATATTTCGCCTGCAATCCTCCTCCAAAAGCGCTCTAGATGTACTGCCGGCCTTTTGGTAGCGATCAATTAGTGAAAATACTTCAGAATGAGCATTTCCGTCTAATTCACTGGAAATGCCAACTCGCTGCTGGAATCCTCCTCCATAAGCCATTTAAATGTACTGCTACGATTTTGGTACAGATCCTTTATTGGGAATAACTGACTACGATCAATTGAATCTTCTTCATCGCAAGTTCCAATTTCTCCTGGAATCCTCTTTGAAAGGGCATTTAGACGTGCTGCTGCGCTTTTTCGAAGCATCGGGTCACGAAAATTCCTTCCAATGAACAATTCAATCCTGTTCACTGCTTCTGCCAAATCTCTCCTGGAATCATCTTCCAAACGTCATAACGATGCACTGATGGTCTTTTCGTACAGAAGGATTAGTGAATACTCGTAACAAAGAGCATTTAAATCCTGTTAACTGTTAGTTCGAAATTGTGCCTGGAATCCTCTTTCAAATGCCAGCTGGATGCGCGGCTGAGATTCTTGTACACATTGGTGCATGAAAATTCCTCACAATGAGCATTTCAATTTTGTTCGCTGCTACAACCAAATTTCACCTGAAATCCTATTGCAGAGGCCATTATGATGACCTGTTGGGCTTTAAGTAATGCTGGATTCGTGATAATTCCTTACACTGAGCCTTTCAATTCTATCACGGCAGGTGCCAAATTTCTCCTGCAATCCTCCTCTAAAAGTTATTTAGATGTACGACAGCGCTTTTCTTTTCGTTCCGTAAGTGAAAAAACCTGACAATGAACAATTCAATCCTGTTAACAGCAAATTCCAAATTGTTCCTGGACTCCTACTCCAAAAGTCATTGCGATGTAAAGCAGGGTTTTTGGTAGAGAGCGATTAGTGAAAATTCCTTACATAGAACATTTGACTCCTGTTCAGAGCGCTTGCCAAAGTTATCCTGTAATCCACCTCTTAAAGAATTTAGATGTAATGTTTGTCTTTTGGTAGAGATCTGTTAGTGAAAATGCCTCTCAATGAGCATTGCAATCCTGTTCAACCAGCTCCAAATTTTTCATGGGATCCTCCTCCAGAAGCCATTATGATGCACTTTTGGAACAGAGCCGTTCGTGAGAGTACCTCACAATCAACAATAAAGTGCTGTTCACGGCTAGTGCCAATTTTCGCTTGGAATCCTCTTCAAAAAGCCATGATGATGCACTGCTGGGCTTTAGGTAGTGCTGGATTCCTAAAAATTCCTTACAATGAGCCTTTCAAATCTATCATGGCTCGTGCCATATTTCATGGCATCCTCCTGAAAAATGCAATAATGAGGCACTGCTGGCCTTTTGGGAGAGAGCGATTAATGACAATTCCTTACAAAAAGCCTTTCTATTCTATCACGGCTAGTGCCATATTTCTCATGGAATCCTCCTCCAAAAGCTCTCCAGATGTACTGCCGGTCTTTTAGTAGAGGTTAATTAGTGAAAATTTTTCACAATGAGGATTTTAATTCTGGTCACTGCAAGTGACAATTGTCTCCTGGAATCTTCCTCCAAAATCTGTTTAGATGTACTACAGTGCTATTGGTACTATTCCGTTATTGAGAAACCTGACAATGAATAATTCAATCCTGTTCCTGGCAAATTCCAATTTTCTCCTGGAATCGTCTCCCAAAAGTCATTTCGATGTAATGCAGGGATTTGTAGAGATCGATTAGTGAAAATGCCTCTCAATGAGCATTGCAATCCTGTTCAAGCAGTGTCAAATTATTCATGGCATCCTCCTGAAAAATGCCCTAATGAAGCACTGCTGGCCTTTTGGGAGAGAGCGATTAGAGACAATTCCTTACAATGAACATTTGAGTCCTCTTCATAGCAAGTGACAACGCTCTCCTTGAATCCGCCTCCAAAAGCTCTTCAGATATACTGTCGGTCTTTTGGTAGCGATCAGTTAGAAAAAATACCCCACAACGATCAATTGAATCTTTTCATCGCAAGTTCCAAATACCTCCTAGAAATCTCTTTGACACGCCAGTTAGACGTGCTGCTGCGCTTTTTGAACACTTCGGTTACTGACAAGCCCACACAATGAACAATACAATCATGTTCACTGCTACTTCCAAATCTCTCCTGGAATTTTCTTCCAAAAACATTTCTGATGCACTGCTGGGCCTTAGGTAAGGCTCCGTTAGTGAAAATTCCTTACAAAAAGCCTTTCTATTCTATCACGGCTAGTGCCATATTTCTCATGGAATCCTCCTCCAAAAGCTCTCTAGATGTACTGCTGGTCTTTTAGTAGAGGTTAATTAGTGAAAATTTTTCACAATGAGGATTTTAATTCTGGTCACTGCAAGTGACAATTGTCTCCTGGAATCTTCCTCCAAAATCTGTTTAGATGTACTACAGTGCTATTGGTACTATTCCGTTATTGAGAAACCTGACAATGAATAATTCAATCCTGTTCCTGGCATTTCCAATTTTCTCCTGGAATCGTCTCCCAAAAGTCATTTCGATGTAATGCAGGGATTTGTAGAGATCGATTAGTGAAAATGCCTCTCAATGAGCATTGCAATCCTGTTCAAGCAGTGTCAAATTATTCATGGCATCCTCCTGAAAAATGCCCTAATGAAGCACTGCTGGCCTTTTGGGAGAGAGCGATTAGAGGCAATT
The DNA here is from genome assembly GCA_033296515.1 of Macrochelys suwanniensis. NCBI lineage: Eukaryota > Metazoa > Chordata > Testudines > Chelydridae > Macrochelys > Macrochelys suwanniensis. The sequence continues at coordinate 71,706,411 of CM065778.1, read as the reverse complement.
CCTTACAATGAACTCTTGAGTCCTCTTCACAGCAAGTGACAACTCCCTCCTGGAATCCAACCTCCAAAAAAAAGCTCTTCAGATATTCTGTCGGTCTTTTGGTAGCGCGGTTAGTGACAATACCTCACAACGATCAATTGAATCTGTTCATCGCAAGTTCCAAATTTCTCCTATAATCCTCTTTGAAACGCCAGTTAGACGTGCTGCTGCGCTTTTTGAACACTTCGATTACTGACAAGTCCTCACAATGAACAATTCAATCCTCTTCACTGCTACTTCCAAATCTCTCCTGGAATTCTCTTCCAAAAACCTTTCTGATGCACTGCTGGGCCTTAGTAATGCTCCGTTAGTGAAAATTCCTTACAATCAGCCTTTCAATTCTATCACGGCTAGTGCCATATTTCGCCTGCAATCCTCCTCCAAAAGCTCTCTAGATGTACTGCCGGCCTTTTGGTAGCGATCAATTAGTGAAAATACTTCAGAATGAGCATTTCCGTCTAATTCACTGGAAATGCCAACTCGCTGCTGGAATCCTCCTCCATAAGCCATTTAAATGTACTGCTACGATTTTGGTACAGATCCTTTATTGGGAATAACTGACTACGATCAATTGAATCTTCTTCATCGCAAGTTCCAATTTTCTCCTGGAATCCTCTTTGAAAGGCCATTTAGACGTGCTGCTGCGCTTTTTCGAAGTATCGGGTCACGAAAATTCCTTCCAATGAACAATTCAATCCTGTTCACTGCTTCTGCCAAATCTCTCCTGGAATCATCTTCCAAACGTCATAACGATGCACTGATGGTCTTTTCGTACAGAAGGATTAGTGAATACTCGTAACAAAGAGCATTTAAATCCTGTTAACTGTTAGTTCGAAATTGTGCCTGGAATCCTCTTTCAAATGCCAGCTGGATGCGCGGCTGAGATTCTTGTACACATTGGTGCATGAAAATTCCTCACAATGAGCATTTCAATTTTGTTCGCTGCTACAACCAAATTTCACCTGAAATCCTATTGCAGAGGCCATTATGATGACCTGTTGGGCTTTAAGTAATGCTGGATTCGTGATAATTCCTTACACTGAGCCTTTCAATTCTATCACGGCTAGTGCCAAATTTCTCCTGCAATCCTCCTCTAAAAGTTATTTAGATGTACTACAGCGCTTTTGTTTTCGTTCCGTAAGTGAAAAAACCTGACAATGAACAATTCAATCCTGTTAACAGCAAATTCCAAATTGTTCCTGGAATCCTACTCCAAAAGTCATTGCGATGTAAAGCAGGGTTTTTGGTAGAGAGCGATTAGTGAAAATTCCTTACATAGAACATTTGACTCCTGTTCAGAGCGAGTGCCAAAGTTATCCTGTAATCCACCTCTTAAAGAATTTAGATGTAATGTTTGTCTTTTGGTAGAGATCTGTTAGTGAAAATGCCTCTCAATGAGCATTGCAATCCTGTTCAACCAGCTCCAAATTTTTCATGGGATACTCCTCCAGAAGCCATTATGATGCACTGGTGGGCTTTTGGAACAGAGCCGTTCGTGAGAGTACCTCACAATCAACAATAAAATGCTGTTCACGGCTAGTGCCAATTTTCGCTTGGAATCCTCTTCAAAAAGCCATGATGATGCACTGCTGGGCTTTAGGTAGTGCTGGATTCCTAAAAATTCCTTACAATGAGCCTTTCAAATCTATCACGGCTCGTGCCATATTTCATGGCATCCTCCTGAAAAATGCCATAATGAAGCACTGCTGGCCTTTTGGTAGAGAGCGATTAGAGACATTTCCTTACAATGAACTCTTGAGTCCTCTTCACAGCAAGTGACAACTCCCTCCTGGAATCCAACCTCCAAAAAAAAGCTCTTCAGATATTCTGTCGGTCTTTTGGCAGCGCGGTTAGTGACAATACCTCACAACGATCAATTGAATCTGTTCATCGCAAGTTCCAAATTTCTCCTATAATCCTCTTTGAAACGCCAGTTAGACGTGCTGCTGCGCTTTTTGAACACTTCGATTACTGACAAGTCCTCACAATGAACAATTCAATCCTCTTCACTGCTACTTCCAAATCTCTCCTGGAATTCTCTTCCAAAAACCTTTCTGATGCACTGCTGGGCCTTAGTAATGCTCCGTTAGTGAAAATTCCTTACAATCAGCCTTTCAATTCTATCACGGCTAGTGCCATATTTCGCCTGCAATCCTCCTCCAAAAGCGCTCTAGATGTACTGCCGGCCTTTTGGTAGCGATCAATTAGTGAAAATACTTCAGAATGAGCATTTCCGTCTAATTCACTGGAAATGCCAACTCGCTGCTGGAATCCTCCTCCATAAGCCATTTAAATGTACTGCTACGATTTTGGTACAGATCCTTTATTGGGAATAACTGACTACGATCAATTGAATCTTCTTCATCGCAAGTTCCAATTTCTCCTGGAATCCTCTTTGAAAGGCCATTTAGACGTGCTGCTGCGCTTTTTCAAAGCATCGGGTCACGAAAATTCCTGCCAATGAACAATTCAATCCTGTTCACTGCTTCTGCCAAATCTCTCCTGGAATCATCTTCCAAACGTCATAACGATGCACTGATGGTCTTTTCGTACAGAAGGATTAGTGAATACTCGTAACAAAGAGCATTTAAATCCTGTTAACTGTTAGTTCGAAATTGTGCCTGGAATCCTCTTTCAAATGCCAGCTGGATGCGCGGCTGAGATTCTTGTACACATTGGTGCATGAAAATTCCTCACAATGAGCATTTCAATTTTGTTCGCTGCTACAACCAAATTTCACCTGAAATCCTATTGCAGAGGCCATTATGATGACCTGTTGGGCTTTAAGTAATGCTGGATTCGTGATAATTCCTTACACTGAGCCTTTCAATTCTATCACGGCTAGTGCCAAATTTCTCCTGCAATCCTCCTCTAAAAGTTATTTAGATGTACGACAGCGCTTTTCTTTTCGTTCCGTAAGTGAAAAAACCTGACAATGAACAATTCAATCCTGTTAACAGCAAATTCCAAATTGTTCCTGGACTCCTACTCCAAAAGTCATTGCGATGTAAAGCAGGGTTTTTGGTAGAGAGCGATTAGTGAAAATTCCTTACATAGAACATTTGACTCCTGTTCAGAGCGAGTGCCAAAGTTATCCTGTAATCCACCTCTTAAAGAATTTAGATGTAATGTTTGTCTTTTGGTAGAGATCTGTTAGTGAAAATGCCTCTCAATGAGCATTGCAATCCTGTTCAACCAGCTCCAAATGTTTCATGGGATACTCCTCCAGAAGCCATTATGATGCACTGGTGGGCTTTTGGAACAGAGCCGTTCGTGAGAGTACCTCACAATCAACAATAAAATGCTGTTCACGGCTAGTGCCAATTTTCGCTTGCAATCCTCTTCAAAAAGCCATGATGATGCACTGCTGGGCTTTAGGTAGTGCTGGATTCCTAAAAATTCCTTACAATGAGCCTTTCAAATCTATCACGGCTCGTGCCATATTAAATGGCATCCTCCTGATAAATGCCATAATGAGGCACTGCTGGCCTTTTGGGAGAGAGCGATTAGTGACAATTCCTTACAATGAACATTTGAGTCCTCTTCATAGCAAGTGACAACGCTCTCCTTGAATCCGCCTCCAAAAGCTCTTCAGATATACTGTCGGTCTTTTGGTAGCGATCAGTTAGAAAAAATACCCCACAACGATCAATTGAATCTTTTCATCGCAAGTTCCAAATACCTCCTAGAAATCTCTTTGACACGCCAGTTAGACGTGCTGCTGCGCTTTTTGAACACTTCGGTTACTGACAAGCCCACACAATGAACAATACAATCATGTTCACTGCTACTTCCAAATCTCTCCTGGAATTTTCTTCCAAAAACATTTCTGATGCACTGCTGGGCCTTAGGTAAGGCTCCGTTAGTGAAAATTCCTTACAAAAAGCCTTTTTATTCTATCACGGCTAGTGCCATATTTCTCATGGAATCCTCCTCCAAAAGCTCTCTAGATGTACTGCCGGTCTTTTAGTAGAGGTTAATTAGTGAAAATTTTTCACAATGAGGATTTTAATTCTGGTCACTGCAAGTGACAATTGTCTCCTGGAATCTTCCTCCAAAATCTGTTTAGATGTACTACAGTGCTAATGGTACTATTCCGTTATTGAGAAACCTGACAATGAATAATTCAATCCTGTTCCTGGCAAATTCCAATTTTCTCCTGGAATCGTCTTCCAAAAGTCATTTCGATGTAATGCAGGGATTTGTAGAGATCGATTAGTGAAAATGCCTCTCAATGAGCATTGCAATCCTGTTCAAGCAGTGTCAAATTATTCATGGCATCCTCCTGAAAAATGCCCTAATGAAGCACTGCTGGCCTTTTGGGAGAGAGCGATTAGAGACAATTCCTTACAATGAACTCTTGAGTCCTCTTCACAGCAAGTGACAACTCCCTCCTGGAATCCAACCTCCAAAAGCTCTTCAGATATACTGTCGGTCTTTTGGTAGCGCTGTTTGTGAAAATACCCCACAACGATCAATTTAATCTGTTCATCGCAAGTTCCAAATTTCTCTAGAATCCTCTTTGACACGCCAGTTAGACGTGTTGCTGCGCTTTTTGAACACTTCGGTTACTGACAAGTCTCACAATGAACAATTCAATCCTGTTTACTGCTACTTCCAAATCTCTTTGGAATTATCTACCAATAAATTTCTGATGCACTGCTGGGCCTTAGGTAATGCTCCGTTAGTTGAAATTCCTTACAATCAGCCTATCAATTATGTCACGGCTAGTGCCATATTTCTCATGGAATACTCCTCCAAAAGCTCTCTAGAAGTACTGGCGTTCTTTTGGTAGTTGTTAATTAGTGAAAATTTCACAAGGACCATTTCAATTCTGGTCACTGCAAGTGACAACTGTCTCCTGGAATCCACCTCCAAAAGCAGTTTAGATGTACTGCAGTGCTATTGGTACTATTCCGTTATTGAGAAACCTGACAATGAACAAATCAAGCCTGTTCCTGGCAAATTCCAATTTTCTCCTGGAATCGTCTCCCAAAAGTCATTTCGATGTAATGCAGGGATTTGTAGAGATCGATTAGTGAAAATGCCTCTCAATGAGCATTGCAATCCTGTTCAAGCAGTGTCAAATTATTCATGGCATCCTCCTGAAAAATGCCCTAATGAAGCACTGCTGGCCTTTTGGGAGAGAGCAATTAGAGACAATTCCTTACAATGAACTCTTGAGTCCTCTTCACAGCAAGTGACAACTCCCTCCTGGAATCCAACCTCCAAAAAAAAGCTCTTCAGATATTCTGTCGGTCTTTTGGTAGCGCGGTTAGTGACAATACCTCACAACGATCAATTGAATCTGTTCATCGCAAGTTCCAAATTTCTCCTATAATCCGCTTTGAAACGCCAGTTAGACGTGCTGCTGCGCTTTTTGAACACTTCGATTACTGACAAGTCCTCACAATGAACAATTCAATCCTCTTCACTGCTACTTCCAAATCTCTCCTGGAATTCTCTTCCAAAAACCTTTCTGATGCACTGCTGGGCCTTAGTAATGCTCCGTTAGTGAAAATTCCTTACAATCAGCCTTTCAATTCTATCACGGCTAGTGCCATATTTCGCCTGCAATCCTCCTCCAAAAGCTCTCTAGATGTACTGCCGGCCTTTTGGTAGCGATCAATTAGTGAAAATACTTCAGAATGAGCATTTCCGTCTAATTCACTGGAAATGCCAACTCGCTGCTGGAATCCTCCTCCATAAGCCATTTAAATGTACTGCTACGATTTTGGTACAGATCCTTTATTGGGAATAACTGACTACGATCAATTGAATCTTCTTCATCGCAAGTTCCAATTTTCTCCTGGAATCCTCTTTGAAAGGCCATTTAGACGTGCTGCTGCGCTTTTTCGAAGTATCGGGTCACGAAAATTCCTTCCAATGAACAATTCAATCCTGTTCACTGCTTCTGCCAAATCTCTCCTGGAATCATCTTCCAAACGTCATAACGATGCACTGATGGTCTTTTCGTACAGAAGGATTAGTGAATACTCGTAACAAAGAGCATTTAAATCCTGTTAACTGTTAGTTCGAAATTGTGCCTGGAATCCTCTTTCAAATGCCAGCTGGATGCGCGGCTGAGATTCTTGTACACATTGGTGCATGAAAATTCCTCACAATGAGCATTTCAATTTTGTTCGCTGCTACAACCAAATTTCACCTGAAATCCTATTGCAGAGGCCATTATGATGACCTGTTGGGCTTTAAGTAATGCTGGATTCGTGATAATTCCTTACACTGAGCCTTTCAATTCTATCACGGCTAGTGCCAAATTTCTCCTGCAATCCTCCTCTAAAAGTTATTTAGATGTACTACAGCGCTTTTGTTTTCGTTCCGTAAGTGAAAAAACCTGACAATGAACAATTCAATCCTGTTAACAGCAAATTCCAAATTGTTCCTGGAATCCTACTCCAAAAGTCATTGCGATGTAAAGCAGGGTTTTTGGTAGAGAGCGATTAGTGAAAATTCCTTACATAGAACATTTGACTCCTGTTCAGAGCGAGTGCCAAAGTTATCCTGTAATCCACCTCTTAAAGAATTTAGATGTAATGTTTGTCTTTTGGTAGAGATCTGTTAGTGAAAATGCCTCTCAATGAGCATTGCAATCCTGTTCAACCAGCTCCAAATTTTTCATGGGATACTCCTCCAGAAGCCATTATGATGCACTGGTGGGCTTTTGGAACAGAGCCGTTCGTGAGAGTACCTCACAATCAACAATAAAATGCTGTTCACGGCTAGTGCCAATTTTCGCTTGGAATCCTCTTCAAAAAGCCATGATGATGCACTGCTGGGCTTTAGGTAGTGCTGGATTCCTAAAAATTCCTTACAATGAGCCTTTCAAATCTATCACGGCTCGTGCCATATTTCATGGCATCCTCCTGAAAAATGCCATAATGAAGCACTGCTGGCCTTTTGGTAGAGAGCGATTAGAGACAATTCCTTACAATGAACTCTTGAGTCCTCTTCACAGCAAGTGACAACTCCCTCCTGGAATCCAACCTCCAAAAAAAAGCTCTTCAGATATTCTGTCGGTCTTTTGGCAGCGCGGTTAGTGACAATACCTCACAACGATCAATTGAATCTGTTCATCGCAAGTTCCAAATTTCTCCTATAATCCTCTTTGAAACGCCAGTTAGACGTGCTGCTGCGCTTTTTGAACACTTCGATTACTGACAAGTCCTCACAATGAACAATTCAATCCTCTTCACTGCTACTTCCAAATCTCTCCTGGAATTCTCTTCCAAAAACCTTTCTGATGCACTGCTGGGCCTTAGTAATGCTCCGTTAGTGAAAATTCCTTACAATCAGCCTTTCAATTCTATCACGGCTAGTGCCATATTTCGCCTGCAATCCTCCTCCAAAAGCGCTCTAGATGTACTGCCGGCCTTTTGGTAGCGATCAATTAGTGAAAATACTTCAGAATGAGCATTTCCGTCTAATTCACTGGAAATGCCAACTCGCTGCTGGAATCCTCCTCCATAAGCCATTTAAATGTACTGCTACGATTTTGGTACAGATCCTTTATTGGGAATAACTGACTACGATCAATTGAATCTTCTTCATCGCAAGTTCCAATTTCTCCTGGAATCCTCTTTGAAAGGGCATTTAGACGTGCTGCTGCGCTTTTTCGAAGCATCGGGTCACGAAAATTCCTTCCAATGAACAATTCAATCCTGTTCACTGCTTCTGCCAAATCTCTCCTGGAATCATCTTCCAAACGTCATAACGATGCACTGATGGTCTTTTCGTACAGAAGGATTAGTGAATACTCGTAACAAAGAGCATTTAAATCCTGTTAACTGTTAGTTCGAAATTGTGGCTGGAATCCTCTTTCAAATGCCAGCTGGATGCGCGGCTGAGATTCTTGTACACATTGGTGCATGAAAATTCCTCACAATGAGCATTTCAATTTTGTTCGCTGCTACAACCAAATTTCACCTGAAATCCTATTGCAGAGGCCATTATGATGACCTGTTGGGCTTTAAGTAATGCTGGATTCGTGATAATTCCTTACACTGAGCCTTTCAATTCTATCACGGCTAGTGCCAAATTTCTCCTGCAATCCTCCTCTAAAAGTTATTTAGATGTACGACAGCGCTTTTCTTTTCGTTCCGTAAGTGAAAAAACCTGACAATGAACAATTCAATCCTGTTAACAGCAAATTCCAAATTGTTCCTGGACTCCTACTCCAAAAGTCATTGCGATGTAAAGCAGGGTTTTTGGTAGAGAGCGATTAGTGAAAATTCCTTACATAGAACATTTGACTCCTGTTCAGAGCGAGTGCCAAAGTTATCCTGTAATCCACCTCTTAAAGAATTTAGATGTAATGTTTGTCTTTTGGTAGAGATCTGTTAGTGAAAATGCCTCTCAATGAGCATTGCAATCCTGTTCAACCAGCTCCAAATGTTTCATGGGATACTCCTCCAGAAGCCATTATGATGCACTGGTGGGCTTTTGGAACAGAGCCGTTCGTGAGAGTACCTCACAATCAACAATAAAATGCTGTTCACGGCTAGTGCCAATTTTCGCTTGCAATCCTCTTCAAAAAGCCATGATGATGCACTGCTGGGCTTTAGGTAGTGCTGGATTCCTAAAAATTCCTTACAATGAGCCTTTCAAATCTATCACGGCTCGTGCCATATTAAATGGCATCCTCCTGATAAATGCCATAATGAGGCACTGCTGGCCTTTTGGGAGAGAGCGATTAGTGACAATTCCTTACAATGAACATTTGAGTCCTCTTCATAGCAAGTGACAACGCTCTCCTTGAATCCGCCTCCAAAAGCTCTTCAGATATACTGTCGGTCTTTTGGTAGCGATCAGTTAGAAAAAATACCCCACAACGATCAATTGAATCTTTTCATCGCAAGTTCCAAATACCTCCTAGAAATCTCTTTGACACGCCAGTTAGACGTGCTGCTGCGCTTTTTGAACACTTCGGTTACTGACAAGCCCACACAATGAACAATACAATCATGTTCACTGCTACTTCCAAATCTCTCCTGGAATTTTCTTCCAAAAACATTTCTGATGCACTGCTGGGCCTTAGGTAAGGCTCCGTTAGTGAAAATTCCTTACAAAAAGCCTTTCTATTCTATCACGGCTAGTGCCATATTTCTCATGGAATCCTCCTCCAAAAGCTCTCTAGATGTACTGCCGGTCTTTTAGTAGAGGTTAATTAGTGAAAATTTTTCACAATGAGGATTTTAATTCTGGTCACTGCAAGTGACAATTGTCTCCTGGAATCTTCCTCCAAAATCTGTTTAGATGTACTACAGTGCTAATGGTACTATTCCGTTATTGAGAAACCTGACAATGAATAATTCAATCCTGTTCCTGGCAAATTCCAATTTTCTCCTGGAATCGTCTTCCAAAAGTCATTTCGATGTAATGCAGGGATTTGTAGAGATCGATTAGTGAAAATGCCTCTCAATGAGCATTGCAATCCTGTTCAAGCAGTGTCAAATTATTCATGGCATCCTCCTGAAAAATGCCCTAATGAAGCACTGCTGGCCTTTTGGGAGAGAGCGATTAGAGACAATTCCTTACAATGAACTCTTGAGTCCTCTTCACAGCAAGTGACAACTCCCTCCTGGAATCCAACCTCCAAAAGCTCTTCAGATATACTGTCGGTCTTTTGGTAGCGCTGTTTGTGAAAATACCCCACAACGATCAATTTAATCTGTTCATCGCAAGTTCCAAATTTCTCTAGAATCCTCTTTGACACGCCAGTTAGACGTGTTGCTGCGCTTTTTGAACACTTCGGTTACTGACAAGTCTCACAATGAACAATTCAATCCTGTTTACTGCTACTTCCAAATCTCTTTGGAATTATCTACCAATAAATTTCTGATGCACTGCTGGGCTTTAGGTAATGCTCCGTTAGTTGAAATTCCTTACAATCAGCCTATCAATTATGTCACGGCTAGTGCCATATTTCTCATGGAATACTCCTCCAAAAGCTCTCTAGAAGTACTGGCGTTCTTTTGGTAGTTGTTAATTAGTGAAAATTTCACAAGGACCATTTCAATTCTGGTCACTGCAAGTGACAACTGTCTCCTGGAATCCACCTCCAAAAGCAGTTTAGATGTACTGCAGTGCTATTGGTACTATTCCGTTATTGAGAAACCTGACAATGAACAAATCAAGCCTGTTCCTGGCAAATTCCAATTTTCTCCTGGAATCGTCTCCCAAAAGTCATTTCGATGTAATGCAGGGATTTGTAGAGATCGATTAGTGAAAATGCCTCTCAATGAGAATTGCAATCCTGTTCAAGCAGTGTCAAATTATTCATGGCATCCTCCTGAAAAATGCCCTAATGAAGCACTGCTGGCCTTTTGGGAGAGAGCGATTAGAGGCAATTCCTTACAATGAACTCTTGAGTCCTCTTCACAGCAAGTGACAACTCCCTCCTGGAATCCAACCTCCAAAAAAAAGCTCTTCAGATATTCTGTCGGTCTTTTGGTAGCGCGGTTAGTGACAATACCTCACAACGATCAATTGAATCTGTTCATCGCAAGTTCCAAATTACTCCTATAATCCTCTTTGAAACGCCAGTTAGACGTGCTGCTGCGCTTTTTGAACACTTCGATTACTGACAAGTCCTCACAATGAACAATTCAATCCTCTTCACTGCTACTTCCAAATCTCTCCTGGAATTCTCTTCCAAAAACCTTTCTGATGCACTGCTGGGCCTTAGTAATGCTCCGTTAGTGAAAATTCCTTACAATCAGCCTTTCAATTCTATCACGGCTAGTGCCATATTTCGCCTGCAATCCTCCTCCAAAAGCTCTCTAGATGTACTGCCGGCCTTTTGGTAGCGATCAATTAGTGAAAATACTTCAGAATGAGCATTTCCGTCTAATTCACTGGAAATGCCAACTCGCTGCTGGAATCCTCCTCCATAAGCCATTTAAATGTACTGCTACGATTTTGGTACAGATCCTTTATTGGGAATAACTGACTACGATCAATTGAATCTTCTTCATCGCAAGTTCCAATTTCTCCTGGAATCCTCTTTGAAAGGCCATTTAGACGTGCTGCTGCGCTTTTTCAAAGCATCGGGTCACGAAAATTCCTGCCAATGAACAATTCAATCCTGTTCACTGCTTCTGCCAAATCTCTCCTGGAATCATCTTCCAAACGTCATAACGATGCACTGATGGTCTTTTCGTACAGAAGGATTAGTGAATACTCGTAACAAAGAGCATTTAAATCCTGTTAACTGTTAGTTCGAAATTGTGCCTGGAATCCTCTTTCAAATGCCAGCTGGATGCGCGGCTGAGATTCTTGTACACATTGGTGCATGAAAATTCCTCACAATGAGCATTTCAATTTTGTTCGCTGCTACAACCAAATTTCACCTGAAATCCTATTGCAGAGGCCATTATGATGACCTGTTGGGCTTTAAGTAATGCTGGATTCGTGATAATTCCTTACACTGAGCCTTTCAATTCTATCACGGCTAGTGCCAAATTTCTCCTGCAATCCTCCTCTAAAAGTTATTTAGATGTACGACAGCGCTTTTCTTTTCGTTCCGTAAGTGAAAAAACCTGACAATGAACAATTCAATCCTGTTAACAGCAAATTCCAAATTGTTCCTGGACTCCTACTCCAAAAGTCATTGCGATGTAAAGCAGGGTTTTTGGTAGAGAGCGATTAGTGAAAATTCCTTACATAGAACATTTGACTCCTGTTCAGAGCGAGTGCCAAAGTTATCCTGTAATCCACCTCTTAAAGAATTTAGATGTAATGTTTGTCTTTTGGTAGAGATCTGTTAGTGAAAATGCCTCTCAATGAGCATTGCAATCCTGTTCAACCAGCTCCAAATGTTTCATGGGATACTCCTCCAGAAGCCATTATGATGCACTGGTGGGCTTTTGGAACAGAGCCGTTCGTGAGAGTACCTCACAATCAACAATAAAATGCTGTTCACGGCTAGTGCCAATTTTCGCTTGCAATCCTCTTCAAAAAGCCATGATGATGCACTGCTGGGCTTTAGGTAGTGCTGGATTCCTAAAAATTCCTTACAATGAGCCTTTCAAATCTATCACGGCTCGTGCCATATTAAATGGCATCCTCCTGATAAATGCCATAATGAGGCACTGCTGGCCTTTTGGGAGAGAGCGATTAGTGACAATTCCTTACAATGAACATTTGAGTCCTCTTCATAGCAAGTGACAACGCTCTCCTTGAATCCGCCTCCAAAAGCTCTTCAGATATACTGTCGGTCTTTTGGTAGCGATCAGTTAGAAAAAATACCCCACAACGATCAATTGAATCTTTTCATCGCAAGTTCCAAATACCTCCTAGAAATCTCTTTGACACGCCAGTTAGACGTGCTGCTGCGCTTTTTGAACACTTCGGTTACTGACAAGCCCACACAATGAACAATACAATCATGTTCACTGCTACTTCCAAATCTCTCCTGGAATTTTCTTCCAAAAACATTTCTGATGCACTGCTGGGCCTTAGGTAAGGCTCCGTTAGTGAAAATTCCTTACAAAAAGCCTTTCTATTCTATCACGGCTAGTGCCATATTTCTCATGGAATCCTCCTCCAAAAGCTCTCTAGATGTACTGCCGGTCTTTTAGTAGAGGTTAATTAGTGAAAATTTTTCACAATGAGGATTTTAATTCTGGTCACTGCAAGTGACAATTGTCTCCTGGAATCTTCCTCCAAAATCTGTTTAGATGTACTACAGTGCTAATGGTACTATTCCGTTATTGAGAAACCTGACAATGAATAATTCAATCCTGTTCCTGGCAAATTCCAATTTTCTCCTGGAATCGTCTTCCAAAAGTCATTTCGATGTAATGCAGGGATTTGTAGAGATCGATTAGTGAAAATGCCTCTCAATGAGCATTGCAATCCTGTTCAAGCAGTGTCAAATTATTCATGGCATCCTCCTGAAAAATGCCCTAATGAAGCACTGCTGGCCTTTTGGGAGAGAGCGATTAGAGACAATTCCTTACAATGAACTCTTGAGTCCTCTTCACAGCAAGTGACAACTCCCTCCTGGAATCCAACCTCCAAAAGCTCTTCAGATATACTGTCGGTCTTTTGGTAGCGCTGTTTGTGAAAATACCCCACAACGATCAATTTAATCTGTTCATCGCAAGTTCCAAATTTCTCTAGAATCCTCTTTGACACGCCAGTTAGACGTGTTGCTGCGCTTTTTGAACACTTCGGTTACTGACAAGTCTCACAATGAACAATTCAATCCTGTTTACTGCTACTTCCAAATCTCTTTGGAATTATCTACCAATAAATTTCTGATGCACTGCTGGGCCTTAGGTAATGCTCCGTTAGTTGAAATTCCTTACAATCAGCCTATCAATTATGTCACGGCTAGTGCCATATTTCTCATGGAATACTCCTCCAAAAGCTCTCTAGAAGTACTGGCGTTCTTTTGGTAGTTGTTAATTAGTGAAAATTTCACAAGGACCATTTCAATTCTGGTCACTGCAAGTGACAACTGTCTCCTGGAATCCACCTCCAAAAGCAGTTTAGATGTACTGCAGTGCTATTGGTACTATTCCGTTATTGAGAAACCTGACAATGAACAAATCAAGCCTGTTCCTGGCAAATTCCAATTTTCTCCTGGAATCGTCTCCCAAAAGTCATTTCGATGTAATGCAGGGATTTGTAGAGATCGATTAGTGAAAATGCCTCTCAATGAGCATTGCAATCCTGTTCAAGCAGTGTCAAATTATTCATGGCATCCTCCTGAAAAATGCCCTAATGAAGCACTGCTGGCCTTTTGGGAGAGAGCAATTAGAGACAATTCCTTACAATGAACTCTTGAGTCCTCTTCACAGCAAGTGACAACTCCCTCCTGGAATCCAACCTCCAAAAAAAAGCTCTTCAGATATTCTGTCGGTCTTTTGGTAGCGCGGTTAGTGACAATACCTCACAACGATCAATTGAATCTGTTCATCGCAAGTTCCAAATTTCTCCTATAATCCGCTTTGAAACGCCAGTTAGACGTGCTGCTGCGCTTTTTGAACACTTCGATTACTGACAAGTCCTCACAATGAACAATTCAATCCTCTTCACTGCTACTTCCAAATCTCTCCTGGAATTCTCTTCCAAAAACCTTTCTGATGCACTGCTGGGCCTTAGTAATGCTCCGTTAGTGAAAATTCCTTACAATCAGCCTTTCAATTCTATCACGGCTAGTGCCATATTTCGCCTGCAATCCTCCTCCAAAAGCTCTCTAGATGTACTGCCGGCCTTTTGGTAGCGATCAATTAGTGAAAATACTTCAGAATGAGCATTTCCGTCTAATTCACTGGAAATGCCAACTCGCTGCTGGAATCCTCCTCCATAAGCCATTTAAATGTACTGCTACGATTTTGGTACAGATCCTTTATTGGGAATAACTGACTACGATCAATTGAATCTTCTTCATCGCAAGTTCCAATTTTCTCCTGGAATCCTCTTTGAAAGGCCATTTAGACGTGCTGCTGCGCTTTTTCGAAGTATCGGGTCACGAAAATTCCTTCCAATGAACAATTCAATCCTGTTCACTGCTTCTGCCAAATCTCTCCTGGAATCATCTTCCAAACGTCATAACGATGCACTGATGGTCTTTTCGTACAGAAGGATTAGTGAATACTCGTAACAAAGAGCATTTAAATCCTGTTAACTGTTAGTTCGAAATTGTGCCTGGAATCCTCTTTCAAATGCCAGCTGGATGCGCGGCTGAGATTCTTGTACACATTGGTGCATGAAAATTCCTCACAATGAGCATTTCAATTTTGTTCGCTGCTACAACCAAATTTCACCTGAAATCCTATTGCAGAGGCCATTATGATGACCTGTTGGGCTTTAAGTAATGCTGGATTCGTGATAATTCCTTACACTGAGCCTTTCAATTCTATCACGGCTAGTGCCAAATTTCTCCTGCAATCCTCCTCTAAAAGTTATTTAGATGTACTACAGCGCTTTTGTTTTCGTTCCGTAAGTGAAAAAACCTGACAATGAACAATTCAATCCTGTTAACAGCAAATTCCAAATTGTTCCTGGACTCCTACTCCAAAAGTCATTGCGATGTAAAGCAGGGTTTTTGGTAGAGAGCGATTAGTGAAAATTCCTTACATAGAACATTTGACTCCTGTTCAGAGCGAGTGCCAAAGTTATCCTGTAATCCACCTCTTAAAGAATTTAGATGTAATGTTTGTCTTTTGGTAGAGATCTGTTAGTGAAAATGCCTCTCAATGAGCATTGCAATCCTGTTCAACCAGCTCCAAATGTTTCATGGGATACTCCTCCAGAAGCCATTATGATGCACTGGTGGGCTTTTGGAACAGAGCCGTTCGTGAGAGTACCTCACAATCAACAATAAAATGCTGTTCACGGCTAGTGCCAATTTTCGCTTGGAATCCTCTTCAAAAAGCCATGATGATGCACTGCTGGGCTTTAGGTAGTGCTGGATTCCTAAAAATTCCTTACAATGAGCCTTTCAAATCTATCACGGCTCGTGCCATATTTCATGGCATCCTCCTGAAAAATGCCATAATGAAGCACTGCTGGCCTTTTGGTAGAGAGCGATTAGAGACATTTCCTTACAATGAACTCTTGAGTCCTCTTCACAGCAAGTGACAACTCCCTCCTGGAATCCAACCTCCAAAAAAAAGCTCTTCAGATATTCTGTCGGTCTTTTGGCAGCGCGGTTAGTGACAATACCTCACAACGATCAATTGAATCTGTTCATCGCAAGTTCCAAATTTCTCCTATAATCCTCTTTGAAACGCCAGTTAGACGTGCTGCTGCGCTTTTTGAACACTTCGATTACTGACAAGTCCTCACAATGAACAATTCAATCCTCTTCACTGCTACTTCCAAATCTCTCCTGGAATTCTCTTCCAAAAACCTTTCTGATGCACTGCTGGGCCTTAGTAATGCTCCGTTAGTGAAAATTCCTTACAATCAGCCTTTCAATTCTATCACGGCTAGTGCCATATTTCGCCTGCAATCCTCCTCCAAAAGCGCTCTAGATGTACTGCCGGCCTTTTGGTAGCGATCAATTAGTGAAAATACTTCAGAATGAGCATTTCCGTCTAATTCACTGGAAATGCCAACTCGCTGCTGGAATCCTCCTCCATAAGCCATTTAAATGTACTGCTACGATTTTGGTACAGATCCTTTATTGGGAATAACTGACTACGATCAATTGAATCTTCTTCATCGCAAGTTCCAATTTCTCCTGTAATCCTCTTTGAAAGGGCATTTAGACGTGCTGCTGCGCTTTTTCGAAGCATCGGGTCACGAAAATTCCTTCCAATGAACAATTCAATCCTGTTCACTGCTTCTGCCAAATCTCTCCTGGAATCATCTTCCAAACGTCATAACGATGCACTGATGGTCTTTTCGTACAGAAGGATTAGTGAATACTCGTAACAAAGAGCATTTAAATCCTGTTAACTGTTAGTTCGAAATTGTGCCTGGAATCCTCTTTCAAATGCCAGCTGGATGCGCGGCTGAGATTCTTGTACACATTGGTGCATGAAAATTCCTCACAATGAGCATTTCAATTTTGTTCGCTGCTACAACCAAATTTCACCTGAAATCCTATTGCAGAGGCCATTATGATGACCTGTTGGGCTTTAAGTAATGCTGGATTCGTGATAATTCCTTACACTGAGCCTTTCAATTCTATCACGGCTAGTGCCAAATTTCTCCTGCAATCCTCCTCTAAAAGTTATTTAGATGTACGACAGCGCTTTTCTTTTCGTTCCGTAAGTGAAAAAACCTGACAATGAACAATTCAATCCTGTTAACAGCAAATTCCAAATTGTTCCTGGACTCCTACTCCAAAAGTCATTGCGATGTAAAGCAGGGTTTTTGGTAGAGAGCGATTAGTGAAAATTCCTTACATAGAACATTTGACTCCTGTTCAGAGCGAGTGCCAAAGTTATCCTGTAATCCACCTCTTAAAGAATTTAGATGTAATGTTTGTCTTTTGGTAGAGATCTGTTAGTGAAAATGCCTCTCAATGAGCATTGCAATCCTGTTCAACCAGCTCCAAATGTTTCATGGGATACTCCTCCAGAAGCCATTATGATGCACTGGTGGGCTTTTGGAACAGAGCCGTTCGTGAGAGTACCTCACAATCAACAATAAAATGCTGTTCACGGCTAGTGCCAATTTTCGCTTGCAATCCTCTTCAAAAAGCCATGATGATGCACTGCTGGGCTTTAGGTAGTGCTGGATTCCTAAAAATTCCTTACAATGAGCCTTTCAAATCTATCACGGCTCGTGCCATATTAAATGGCATCCTCCTGATAAATGCCATAATGAGGCACTGCTGGCCTTTTGGGAGAGAGCGATTAGTGACAATTCCTTACAATGAACATTTGAGTCCTCTTCATAGCAAGTGACAACGCTCTCCTTGAATCCGCCTCCAAAAGCTCTTCAGATATACTGTCGGTCTTTTGGTAGCGATCAGTTAGAAAAAATACCCCACAACGATCAATTGAATCTTTTCATCGCAAGTTCCAAATACCTCCTAGAAATCTCTTTGACACGCCAGTTAGACGTGCTGCTGCGCTTTTTGAACACTTCGGTTACTGACAAGCCCACACAATGAACAATACAATCATGTTCACTGCTACTTCCAAATCTCTCCTGGAATTTTCTTCCAAAAACATTTCTGATGCACTGCTGGGCCTTAGGTAAGGCTCCGTTAGTGAAAATTCCTTACAAAAAGCCTTTCTATTCTATCACGGCTAGTGCCATATTTCTCATGGAATCCTCCTCCAAAAGCTCTCTAGATGTACTGCCGGTCTTTTAGTAGAGGTTAATTAGTGAAAATTTTTCACAATGAGGATTTTAATTCTGGTCACTGCAAGTGACAATTGTCTCCTGGAATCTTCCTCCAAAATCTGTTTAGATGTACTACAGTGCTAATGGTACTATTCCGTTATTGAGAAACCTGACAATGAATAATTCAATCCTGTTCCTGGCAAATTCCAATTTTCTCCTGGAATCGTCTTCCAAAAGTCATTTCGATGTAATGCAGGGATTTGTAGAGATCGATTAGTGAAAATGCCTCTCAATGAGCATTGCAATCCTGTTCAAGCAGTGTCAAATTATTCATGGCATCCTCCTGAAAAATGCCCTAATGAAGCACTGCTGGCCTTTTGGGAGAGAGCGATTAGAGACAATTCCTTACAATGAACTCTTGAGTCCTCTTCACAGCAAGTGACAACTCCCTCCTGGAATCCAACCTCCAAAAGCTCTTCAGATATACTGTCGGTCTTTTGGTAGCGCTGTTTGTGAAAATACCCCACAACGATCAATTTAATCTGTTCATCGGAAGTTCCAAATTTCTCTAGAATCCTCTTTGACACGCCAGTTAGACGTGTTGCTGCGCTTTTTGAACACTTCGGTTACTGACAAGTCTCACAATGAACAATTCAATCCTGTTTACTGCTACTTCCAAATCTCTTTGGAATTATCTACCAATAAATTTCTGATGCACTGCTGGGCTTTAGGTAATGCTCCGTTAGTTGAAATTCCTTACAATCAGCCTATCAATTATGTCACGGCTAGTGCCATATTTCTCATGGAATACTCCTCCAAAAGCTCTCTAGAAGTACTGGCGTTCTTTTGGTAGTTGTTAATTAGTGAAAATTTCACAAGGACCATTTCAATTCTGGTCACTGCAAGTGACAACTGTCTCCTGGAATCCACCTCCAAAAGCAGTTTAGATGTACTGCAGTGCTATTGGTACTATTCCGTTATTGAGAAACCTGACAATGAACAAATCAAGCCTGTTCCTGGCAAATTCCAATTTTCTCCTGGAATCGTCTCCCAAAAGTCATTTCGATGTAATGCAGGGATTTGTAGAGATCGATTAGTGAAAATGCCTCTCAATGAGCATTGCAATCCTGTTCAAGCAGTGTCAAATTATTCATGGCATCCTCCTGAAAAATGCCCTAATGAAGCACTGCTGGCCTTTTGGGAGAGAGCAATTAGAGACAATTCCTTACAATGAACTCTTGAGTCCTCTTCACAGCAAGTGACAACTCCCTCCTGGAATCCAACCTCCAAAAAAAAGCTCTTCAGATATTCTGTCGGTCTTTTGGTAGCGCGGTTAGTGACAATACCTCACAACGATCAATTGAATCTGTTCATCGCAAGTTCCAAATTTCTCCTATAATCCGCTTTGAAACGCCAGTTAGACGTGCTGCTGCGCTTTTTGAACACTTCGATTACTGACAAGTCCTCACAATGAACAATTCAATCCTCTTCACTGCTACTTCCAAATCTCTCCTGGAATTCTCTTCCAAAAACCTTTCTGATGCACTGCTGGGCCTTAGTAATGCTCCGTTAGTGAAAATTCCTTACAATCAGCCTTTCAATTCTATCACGGCTAGTGCCATATTTCGCCTGCAATCCTCCTCCAAAAGCTCTCTAGATGTACTGCCGGCCTTTTGGTAGCGATCAATTAGTGAAAATACTTCAGAATGAGCATTTCCGTCTAATTCACTGGAAATGCCAACTCGCTGCTGGAATCCTCCTCCATAAGCCATTTAAATGTACTGCTACGATTTTGGTACAGATCCTTTATTGGGAATAACTGACTACGATCAATTGAATCTTCTTCATCGCAAGTTCCAATTTTCTCCTGGAATCCTCTTTGAAAGGCCATTTAGACGTGCTGCTGCGCTTTTTCGAAGTATCGGGTCACGAAAATTCCTTCCAATGAACAATTCAATCCTGTTCACTGCTTCTGCCAAATCTCTCCTGGAATCATCTTCCAAACGTCATAACGATGCACTGATGGTCTTTTCGTACAGAAGGATTAGTGAATACTCGTAACAAAGAGCATTTAAATCCTGTTAACTGTTAGTTCGAAATTGTGCCTGGAATCCTCTTTCAAATGCCAGCTGGATGCGCGGCTGAGATTCTTGTACACATTGGTGCATGAAAATTCCTCACAATGAGCATTTCAATTTTGTTCGCTGCTACAACCAAATTTCACCTGAAATCCTATTGCAGAGGCCATTATGATGACCTGTTGGGCTTTAAGTAATGCTGGATTCGTGATAATTCCTTACACTGAGCCTTTCAATTCTATCACGGCTAGTGCCAAATTTCTCCTGCAATCCTCCTCTAAAAGTTATTTAGATGTACTACAGCGCTTTTGTTTTCGTTCCGTAAGTGAAAAAACCTGACAATGAACAATTCAATCCTGTTAACAGCAAATTCCAAATTGTTCCTGGACTCCTACTCCAAAAGTCATTGCGATGTAAAGCAGGGTTTTTGGTAGAGAGCGATTAGTGAAAATTCCTTACATAGAACATTTGACTCCTGTTCAGAGCGAGTGCCAAAGTTATCCTGTAATCCACCTCTTAAAGAATTTAGATGTAATGTTTGTCTTTTGGTAGAGATCTGTTAGTGAAAATGCCTCTCAATGAGCATTGCAATCCTGTTCAACCAGCTCCAAATTTTTCATGGGATACTCCTCCAGAAGCCATTATGATGCACTGGTGGGCTTTTGGAACAGAGCCGTTCGTGAGAGTACCTCACAATCAACAATAAAATGCTGTTCACGGCTAGTGCCAATTTTCTCTTGGAATCCTCTTCAAAAAGCCATGATGATGCACTGCTGGGCTTTAGGTAGTGCTGGATTCCTAAAAATTCCTTACAATGAGCCTTTCAAATCTATCACGGCTCGTGCCATATTTCATGGCATCCTCCTGAAAAATGCCATAATGAAGCACTGCTGGCCTTTTGGGAGAGAGCGATTAGAGACATTTCCTTACAATGAACTCTTGAGTCCTCTTCACAGCAAGTGACAACTCCCTCCTGGAATCCAACCTCCAAAAAAAAGCTCTTCAGATATTCTGTCGGTCTTTTGGCAGCGCGGTTAGTGACAATACCTCACAACGATCAATTGAATCTGTTCATCGCAAGTTCCAAATTTCTCCTATAATCCTCTTTGAAACGCCAGTTAGACGTGCTGCTGCGCTTTTTGAACACTTCGATTACTGACAAGTCCTCACAATGAACAATTCAATCCTCTTCACTGCTACTTCCAAATCTCTCCTGGAATTCTCTTCCAAAAACCTTTCTGATGCACTGCTGGGCCTTAGTAATGCTCCGTTAGTGAAAATTCCTTACAATCAGCCTTTCAATTCTATCACGGCTAGTGCCATATTTCGCCTGCAATCCTCCTCCAAAAGCGCTCTAGATGTACTGCCGGCCTTTTGGTAGCGATCAATTAGTGAAAATACTTCAGAATGAGCATTTCCGTCTAATTCACTGGAAATGCCAACTCGCTGCTGGAATCCTCCTCCATAAGCCATTTAAATGTACTGCTACGATTTTGGTACAGATCCTTTATTGGGAATAACTGACTACGATCAATTGAATCTTCTTCATCGCAAGTTCCAATTTCTCCTGGAATCCTCTTTGAAAGGGCATTTAGACGTGCTGCTGCGCTTTTTCGAAGCATCGGGTCACGAAAATTCCTTCCAATGAACAATTCAATCCTGTTCACTGCTTCTGCCAAAACTCTCCTGGAATCATCTTCCAAACGTCATAACGATGCACTGATGGTCTTTTCGTACAGAAGGATTAGTGAATACTCGTAACAAAGAGCATTTAAATCCTGTTAACTGTTAGTTCGAAATTGTGCCTGGAATCCTCTTTCAAATGCCAGCTGGATGCGCGGCTGAGATTCTTGTACACATTGGTGCATGAAAATTCCTCACAATGAGCATTTCAATTTTGTTCGCTGCTACAACCAAATTTCACCTGAAATCCTATTGCAGAGGCCATTATGATGACCTGTTGGGCTTTAAGTAATGCTGGATTCGTGATAATTCCTTACACTGAGCCTTTCAATTCTATCACGGCTAGTGCCAAATTTCTCCTGCAATCCTCCTCTAAAAGTTATTTAGATGTACGACAGCGCTTTTCTTTTCGTTCCGTAAGTGAAAAAACCTGACAATGAACAATTCAATCCTGTTAACAGCAAATTCCAAATTGTTCCTGGACTCCTACTCCAAAAGTCATTGCGCTGTAAAGCAGGGTTTTTGGTAGAGAGCGATTAGTGAAAATTTCTTACATAGAACATTTGACTCCTGTTCAGAGCGAGTGCCAAAGTTATCCTGTAATCCACCTCTTAAAGAATTTAGATGTAATGTTTGTCTTTTGGTAGAGATCTGTTAGTGAAAATGCCTCTCAATGAGCATTGCAATCCTGTTCAACCAGCTCCAAATGTTTCATGGGATACTCCTCCAGAAGCCATTATGATGCACTGGTGGGCTTTTGGAACAGAGCCGTTAGTGAGAGTACCTCACAATCAACAATAAAATGCTGTTCACGGCTAGTGCCAATTTTCGCTTGCAATCCTCTTCAAAAAGCCATGATGATGCACTGCTGGGCTTTAGGTAGTGCTGGATTCCTAAAAATTCCTTACAATGAGCCTTTCAAATCTATCACGGCTCGTGCCATATTAAATGGCATCCTCCTGAAAAATGCCATAATGAGGCACTGCTGGCCTTTTGGGAGAGAGCGATTAGTGACAATTCCTTACAATGAACATTTGAGTCCTCTTCATAGCAAGTGACAACGCTCTCCTTGAATCCGCCTCCAAAAGCTCTTCAGCTATACTGTCGGTCTTTTGGTAGCGATCAGTTAGAAAAAATACCCCACAACGATCAATTGAATCTTTTCATCGCAAGTTCCAAATACCTCCTAGAAATCTCTTTGACACGCCAGTTAGACGTGCTGCTGCGCTTTTTGAACACTTCGGTTACTGACAAGCCCACACAATGAACAATACAATCATGTTCACTGCTACTTCCAAATCTCTCCTGGAATTTTCTTCCAAAAACATTTCTGATGCACTGCTGGGCCTTAGGTAAGGCTCCGTTAGTGAAAATTCCTTACAAAAAGCCTTTCTATTCTATCACGGCTAGTGCCATATTTCTCATGGAATCCTCCTCCAAAAGCTCTCTAGATGTACTGCCGGTCTTTTAGTAGAGGTTAATTAGTGAAAATTTTTCACACTGAGGATTTTAATTCTGGTCACTGCAAGTGACAATTGTCTCCTGGAATCTTCCTCCAAAATCTGTTTAGATGTACTACAGTGCTAATGGTACTATTCCGTTATTGAGAAACCTGACAATGAATAATTCAATCCTGTTCCTGGCAAATTCCAATTTTCTCCTGGAATCGTCTTCCAAAAGTCATTTCGATGTAATGCAGGGATTTGTAGAGATCGATTAGTGAAAATGCCTCTCAATGAGCATTGCAATCCTGTTCAAGCAGTGTCAAATTATTCATGGCATCCTCCTGAAAAATGCCCTAATGAAGCACTGCTGGCCTTTTGGGAGAGAGCGATTAGAGACAATTCCTTACAATGAACTCTTGAGTCCTCTTCACAGCAAGTGACCACTCCCTCCTGGAATCCAACCTCCAAAAGCTCTTCAGATATACTGTCGGTCTTTTGGTAGCGCTGTTTGTGAAAATACCCCACAACGATCAATTTAATCTGTTCATCGCAAGTTCCAAATTTCTCTAGAATCCTCTTTGACACTCCAGTTAGACGTGTTGCTGCGCTTTTTGAACACTTCGGTTACTGACAAGTCTCACAATGAACAATTCAATCCTGTTTACTGCTACTTCCAAATCTCTTTGGAATTATCTACCAATAAATTTCTGATGCACCGCTGGGCCTTAGGTAATGCTCCGTTAGTTGAAATTCCTTACAATCAGCCTATCAATTATAAAACGGCTAGTGCCATATTTCTCATGGAATCCTCCTCCAAAAGCTCGCTAGATGTACTGGCGGTCTTTTGGTAGAGGTTAATTAGTGAAAATTTCACAAGGACCATTTCAATTCTGGTCACTGCAAGTGACAACTGTCTCCTGGAATCCTCCTCCAAAAGCCGTTTAGATGTACTGCAGTGCTCTTGGTACTATTCCATTATTGAGAAACCTGACAATGAACAAATCAAGCCTGTTCCTGGCAAATTCCAATTTTCTCCTGGAATCGTCTCCCAAAAGTCATTTCGATGTAATGCAGGGATTTGTAGAGATCGATTAGTGAAAATGCCTCTCAATGAGCTTTGCAATCCTGTTCAAGCAGTGTCAAATTATTCATGGCATCCTCCTGAAAAATGCCCTAATGAAGCACTGCTGGCCTTTTGGGAGAGAGCGATTAGAGACAATTCCTTACAATGAACATTTGAGTCCTCTTCATAGCAAGTGACAACGCTCTCCTTGAATCCGCCTCCAAAAGCTCTTCAGATATACTGTCGGTCTTTTGGTAGCGATCAGTTAGAAAAAATACCCCACAACGATCAATTGAATCTTTTCATCGCAAGTTCCAAATACCTCCTAGAAATCTCTTTGACACGCCAGTTAGACGTGCTGCTGCGCTTTTTGAACACTTCGGTTACTGACAAGCCCACACAATGAACAATACAATCATGTTCACTGCTACTTCCAAATCTCTCCTGGAATTTTCTTCCAAAAACATTTCTGATGCACTGCTGGGCCTTAGGTAAGGCTCCGTTAGTGAAAATTCCTTACAAAAAGCCTTTCTATTCTATCACGGCTAGTGCCATATTTCTCATGGAATCCTCCTCCAAAAGCTCTCTAGATGTACTGCTGGTCTTTTAGTAGAGGTTAATTAGTGAAAATTTTTCACAATGAGGATTTTAATTCTGGTCACGGCAAGTGACAATTGTCTCCTGGAATCTTCCTCCAAAATCTGTTTAGATGTACTACAGTGCTATTGGTACTATTCCGTTATTGAGAAACCTGACAATGAATAATTCAATCCTGTTCCTGGCAAATTCCAATTTTCTCCTGGAATCGTCTCCCAAAAGTCATTTCGATGTAATGCAGGGATTTGTAGAGATCGATTAGTGAAAATGCCTCTCAATGAGCATTGCAATCCTGTTCAAGCAGTGTCAAATTATTCATGGCATCCTCCTGAAAAATGCCCTAATGAAGCACTGCTGGCCTTTTGGGAGAGAGCGATTAGAGACAATTCCTTACAATGAACTCTTGAGTCCTCTTCACAGCAAGTGACAACTCCCTCCTGGAATCCAACCTCCAAAAAAAAGCTCTTCAGATATTCTGTCGGTCTTTTGGTAGCGCGGTTAGTGACAATACCTCACAACGATCAATTGAATCTGTTCATCGCAAGTTCCAAATTTCTCCTATAATCCTCTTTGAAACGCCAGTTAGACGTGCTGCTGCGCTTTTTGAACACTTCGATTACTGACAAGTCCTCACAATGAACAATTCAATCCTCTTCACTGCTACTTCCAAATCTCTCCTGGAATTCTCTTCCAAAAACCTTTCTGATGCACTGCTGGGCCTTAGTAATGCTCCGTTAGTGAAAATTCCTTACAATCAGCCTTTCAATTCTATCACGGCTAGTGCCATATTTCGCCTGCAATCCTCCTCCAAAAGCTCTCTAGATGTACTGCCGGCCTTTTGGTAGCGAGCAATTAGTGAAAATACTTCAGAATGAGCATTTCCGTCTAATTCACTGGAAATGCCAACTCGCTGCTGGAATCCTCCTCCATAAGCCATTTAAATGTACTGCTACGATTTTGGTACAGATCCTTTATTGGGAATAACTGACTACGATCAATTGAATCTTCTTCATCGCAAGTTCCAATTTCTCCTGGAATCCTCTTTGAAAGGCCATTTAGACGTGCTGCTGCGCTTTTTCAAAGCATCGGGTCACGAAAATTCCTGCCAATGAACAATTCAATCCTGTTCACTGCTTCTGCCAAATCTCTCCTGGAATCATCTTCCAAACGTCATAACGATGCACTGATGGTCTTTTCGTACAGAAGGATTAGTGAATACTCGTAACAAAGAGCATTTAAATCCTGTTAACTGTTAGTTCGAAATTGTGCCTGGAATCCTCTTTCAAATGCCAGCTGGATGCGCGGCTGAGATTCTTGTACACATTGGTGCATGAAAATTCCTCACAATGAGCATTTCAATTTTGTTCGCTGCTACAACCAAATTTCACCTGAAATCCTATTGCAGAGGCCATTATGATGACCTGTTGGGCTTTAAGTAATGCTGGATTCGTGATAATTCCTTACACTGAGCCTTTCAATTCTATCACGGCTAGTGCCAAATTTCTCCTGCAATCCTCCTCTAAAAGTTATTTAGATGTACGACAGCGCTTTTCTTTTCGTTCCGTAAGTGAAAAAACCTGACAATGAACAATTCAATCCTGTTAACAGCAAATTCCAAATTGTTCCTGGACTCCTACTCCAAAAGTCATTGCGATGTAAAGCAGGGTTTTTGGTAGAGAGCGATTAGTGAAAATTCCTTACATAGAACATTTGACTCCTGTTCAGAGCGAGTGCCAAAGTTATCCTGTAATCCACCTCTTAAAGAATTTAGATGTAATGTTTGTCTTTTGGTAGAGATCTGTTAGTGAAAATGCCTCTCAATGAGCATTGCAATCCTGTTCAACCAGCTCCAAATGTTTCATGGGATACTCCTCCAGAAGCCATTATGATGCACTGGTGGGCTTTTGGAACAGAGCCGTTCGTGAGAGTACCTCACAATCAACAATAAAATGCTGTTCACGGCTAGTGCCAATTTTCGCTTGCAATCCTCTTCAAAAAGCCATGATGATGCACTGCTGGGCTTTAGGTAGTGCTGGAGTCCTAAAAATTCCTTACAATGAGCCTTTCAAATCTATCACGGCTCGTGCCATGTTTCATGGCATCCTCCTGAAAAATGCCATAATGAGGCACTGCTGGCCTTTTGGGAGAGAGCGATTAATGACAATTCCTTACAATGAACATTTGAGTCCTCTTCATAGCAAGTGACAACGCTCTCCTTGAATCCGCCTCCAAAAGCTCTTCAGATATACTGTCGGTCTTTTGGTAGCGATCAGTTAGAAAAAATACCCCACAACGATCAATTGAATCTTTTCATCGCAAGTTCCAAATACCTCCTAGAAATCTCTTTGACACGCCAGTTAGACGTGCTGCTGCGCTTTTTGAACACTTCGGTTACTGACAAGCCCACACAATGAACAATACAATCATGTTCACTGCTACTTCCAAATCTCTCCTGGAATTTTCTTCCAAAAACATTTCTGATGCACTGCTGGGCCTTAGGTAAGGCTCCGTTAGTGAAAATTCCTTACAAAAAGCCTTTCTATTCTATCACGGCTAGTGCCATATTTCTCATGGAATCCTCCTCCAAAAGCTCTCTAGATGTACTGCCGGTCTTTTAGTAGAGGTTAATTAGTGAAAATTTTTCACAATGAGGATTTTAATTCTGGTCACTGCAAGTGACAATTGTCTCCTGGAATCTTCCTCCAAAATCTGTTTAGATGTACTACAGTGCTAATGGTACTATTCCGTTATTGAGAAACCTGACAATGAATAATTCAATCCTGTTCCTGGCAAATTCCAATTTTCTCCTGGAATCGTCTTCCAAAAGTCATTTCGATGTAATGCAGGGATTTGTAGAGATCGATTAGTGAAAATGCCTCTCAATGAGCATTGCAATCCTGTTCAAGCAGTGTCAAATTATTCATGGCATCCTCCTGAAAAATGCCCTAATGAAGCACTGCTGGCCTTTTGGGAGAGAGCGATTAGAGACAATTCCTTACAATGAACTCTTGAGTCCTCTTCACAGCAAGTGACAACTCCCTCCTGGAATCCAACCTCCAAAAGCTCTTCAGATATACTGTCGGTCTTTTGGTAGCGCTGTTTGTGAAAATACCCCACAACGATCAATTTAATCTGTTCATCGCAAGTTCCAAATTTCTCTAGAATCCTCTTTGACACGCCAGTTAGACGTGTTGCTGCGCTTTTTGAACACTTCGGTTACTGACAAGTCTCACAATGAACAATTCAATCCTGTTTACTGCTACTTCCAAATCTCTTTGGAATTATCTACCAATAAATTTCTGATGCACTGCTGGGCCTTAGGTAATGCTCCGTTAGTTGAAATTCCTTACAATCAGCCTATCAATTATGTCACGGCTAGTGCCATATTTCTCATGGAATACTCCTCCAAAAGCTCTCTAGAAGTACTGGCGTTCTTTTGGTAGTTGTTAATTAGTGAAAATTTCACAAGGACCATTTCAATTCTGGTCACTGCAAGTGACAACTGTCTCCTGGAATCCACCTCCAAAAGCAGTTTAGATGTACTGCAGTGCTATTGGTACTATTCCGTTATTGAGAAACCTGACAATGAACAAATCAAGCCTGTTCCTGGCAAATTCCAATTTTCTCCTGGAATCGTCTCCCAAAAGTCATTTCGATGTAATGCAGGGATTTGTAGAGATCGATTAGTGAAAATGCCTCTCAATGAGCATTGCAATCCTGTTCAAGCAGTGTCAAATTATTCATGGCATCCTCCTGAAAAATGCCCTAATGAAGCACTGCTGGCCTTTTGGGAGAGAGCAATTAGAGACAATTCCTTACAATGAACTCTTGAGTCCTCTTCACAGCAAGTGACAACTCCCTCCTGGAATCCAACCTCCAAAAAAAAGCTCTTCAGGTATTCTGTCGGTCTTTTGGTAGCGCGGTTAGTGACAATACCTCACAACGATCAATTGAATCTGTTCATCGCAAGTTCCAAATTACTCCTATAATCCTCTTTGAAACGCCAGTTAGACGTGCTGCTGCGCTTTTTGAACACTTCGATTACTGACAAGTCCTCACAATGAACAATTCAATCCTCTTCACTGCTACTTCCAAATCTCTCCTGGAATTCTCTTCCAAAAACCTTTCTGATGCACTGCTGGGCCTTAGTAATGCTCCGTTAGTGAAAATTCCTTACAATCAGCCTTTCAATTCTATCACGGCTAGTGCCATATTTCGCCTGCAATCCTCCTCCAAAAGCTCTCTAGATGTACTGCCGGCCTTTTGGTAGCGATCAATTAGTGAAAATACTTCAGAATGAGCATTTCCGTCTAATTCACTGGAAATGCCAACTCGCTGCTGGAATCCTCCTCCATAAGCCATTTAAATGTACTGCTACGATTTTGGTACAGATCCTTTATTGGGAATAACTGACTACGATCAATTGAATCTTCTTCATCGCAAGTTCCAATTTTCTCCTGGAATCCTCTTTGAAAGGCCATTTAGACGTGCTGCTGCGCTTTTTCGAAGTATCGGGTCACGAAAATTCCTTCCAATGAACAATTCAATCCTGTTCACTGCTTCTGCCAAATCTCTCCTGGAATCATCTTCCAAACGTCATAACGATGCACTGATGGTCTTTTCGTACAGAAGGATTAGTGAATACTCGTAACAAAGAGCATTTAAATCCTGTTAACTGTTAGTTCGAAATTGTGCCTGGAATCCTCTTTCAAATGCCAGCTGGATGCGCGGCTGAGATTCTTGTACACATTGGTGCATGAAAATTCCTCACAATGAGCATTTCAATTTTGTTCGCTGCTACAACCAAATTTCACCTGAAATCCTATTGCAGAGGCCATTATGATGACCTGTTGGGCTTTAAGTAATGCTGGATTCGTGATAATTCCTTACACTGAGCCTTTCAATTCTATCACGGCTAGTGCCAAATTTCTCCTGCAATCCTCCTCTAAAAGTTATTTAGATGTACTACAGCGCTTTTGTTTTCGTTCCGTAAGTGAAAAAACCTGACAATGAACAATTCAATCCTGTTAACAGCAAATTCCAAATTGTTCCTGGAATCCTACTCCAAAAGTCATTGCGATGTAAAGCAGGGTTTTTGGTAGAGAGCGATTAGTGAAAATTCCTTACATAGAACATTTGACTCCTGTTCAGAGCGAGTGCCAAAGTTATCCTGTAATCCACCTCTTAAAGAATTTAGATGTAATGTTTGTCTTTTGGTAGAGATCTGTTAGTGAAAATGCCTCTCAATGAGCATTGCAATCCTGTTCAACCAGCTCCAAATTTTTCATGGGATACTCCTCCAGAAGCCATTATGATGCACTGGTGGGCTTTTGGAACAGAGCCGTTCGTGAGAGTACCTCACAATCAACAATAAAATGCTGTTCACGGCTAGTGCCAATTTTCGCTTGGAATCCTCTTCAAAAAGCCATGATGATGCACTGCTGGGCTTTAGGTAGTGCTGGATTCCTAAAAATTCCTTACAATGAGCCTTTCAAATCTATCACGGCTCGTGCCATATTTCATGGCATCCTCCTGAAAAATGCCATAATGAAGCACTGCTGGCCTTTTGGGAGAGAGCGATTAGTGACAATTCCTTACAATGAACATTTGAGTCCTCTTCATAGCAAGTGACAACGCTCTCCTTGAATCCGCCTCCAAAAGCTCTTCAGCTATACTGTCGGTCTTTTGGTAGCGATCAGTTAGAAAAAATACCCCACAACGATCAATTGAATCTTTTCATCGCAAGTTCCAAATACCTCCTAGAAATCTCTTTGACACGCCAGTTAGACGTGCTGCTGCGCTTTTTGAACACTTCGGTTACTGACAAGCCCACACAATGAACAATACAATCATGTTCACTGCTACTTCGAAATCTCTCCTGGAATTTTCTTCCAAAAACATTTCTGATGCACTGCTGGGCCTTAGGTAAGGCTCCGTTAGTGAAAATTCCTTACAAAAAGCCTTTCTATTCTATCACGGCTAGTGCCATATTTCTCATGGAATCCTCCTCCAAAAGCTCTCTAGATGTACTGCTGGTCTTTTAGTAGAGGTTAATTAGTGAAAATTTTTCACAATGAGGATTTTAATTCTGGTCACTGCAAGTGACAATTGTCTCCTGGAATCTTCCTCCAAAATCTGTTTAGATGTACTACAGTGCTATTGGTACTATTCCGTTATTGAGAAACCTGACAATGAATAATTCAATCCTGTTCCTGGCAAATTCCAATTTTCTCCTGGAATCGTCTCCCAAAAGTCATTTCGATGTAATGCAGGGATTTGTAGAGATCGATTAGTGAAAATGCCTCTCAATGAGCATTGCAATCCTGTTCAAGCAGTGTCAAATTATTCATGGCATCCTCCTGAAAAATGCCCTAATGAAGCACTGCTGGCCTTTTGGGAGAGAGCAATTAGAGACAATTCCACACAATGAACTCTTGAGTCCTCTTCACAGCAAGTGACAACTCCCTCCTGGAATCCAACCTCCAAAAAAAAGCTCTTCAGATATTCTGTCGGTCTTTTGGTAGCGCGGTTAGTGACAATACCTCACAACGATCAATTGAATCTGTTCATCGCAAGTTCCAAATTTCTCCTATAATCCTCTTTGAAACGCCAGTTAGACGTGCTGCTGCGCTTTTTGAACACTTCGATTACTGACAAGTCCTCACAATGAACAATTCAATCCTCTTCACTGCTACTTCCAAATCTCTCCTGGAATTCTCTTCCAAAAACCTTTCTGATGCACTGCTGGGCCTTAGTAATGCTCCGTTAGTGAAAATTCCTTACAATCAGCCTTTCAATTCTATCACGGCTAGTGCCATATTTCGCCTGCATCCTCCTCCAAAAGCGCTCTAGATGTACTGCCGGCCTTTTGGTAGCGATCAATTAGTGAAAATACTTCAGAATGAGCATTTCCGTCTAATTCACTGGAAATGCCAACTCGCTGCTGGAATCCTCCTCCATAAGCCATTTAAATGTACTGCTACGATTTTGGTACAGATCCTTTATTGGGAATAACTGACTACGATCAATTGAATCTTCTTCATCGCAAGTTCCAATTTCTCCTGGAATCCTCTTTGAAAGGGCATTTAGACGTGCTGCTGCGCTTTTTCGAAGCATCGGGTCACGAAAATTCCTTCCAATGAACAATTCAATCCTGTTCACTGCTTCTGCCAAATCTCTCCTGGAATCATCTTCCAAACGTCATAACGATGCACTGATGGTCTTTTCGTACAGAAGGATTAGTGAATACTCGTAACAAAGAGCATTTAAATCCTGTTAACTGTTAGTTCGAAATTGTGCCTGGAATCCTCTTTCAAATGCCAGCTGGATGCGCGGCTGAGATTCTTGTACACATTGGTGCATGAAAATTCCTCACAATGAGCATTTCAATTTTGTTCGCTGCTACAAATAAAAATTTCACCTGAAATCCTATTGCAGAGGCCATTATGATGACCTGTTGGGCTTTAAGTAATGCTGGATTCGTGATAATTCCTTACACTGAGCCTTTCAATTCTATCACGGCTAGTGCCAAATTTCTCCTGCAATCCTCCTCTAAAAGTTATTTAGATGTACGACAGCGCTTTTCTTTTCGTTCCGTAAGTGAAAAAACCTGACAATGAACAATTCAATCCTGTTAACAGCAAATTCCAAATTGTTCCTGGACTCCTACTCCAAAAGTCATTGCGCTGTAAAGCAGGGTTTTTGGTAGAGAGCGATTAGTGAAAATTCCTTACATAGAACATTTGACTCCTGTTCAGAGCGAGTGCCAAAGTTATCCTGTAATCCACCTCTTAAAGAATTTAGATGTAATGTTTGTCTTTTGGTAGAGATCTGTTAGTGAAAATGCCTCTCAATGAGCATTGCATTCCTGTTCAACCAGCTCCAAATGTTTCATGGGATACTCCTCCAGAAGCCATTATGATGCACTGGTGGGCTTTTGGAACAGAGCCGTTAGTGAGAGTACCTCACAATCAACAATAAAATGCTGTTCACGGCTAGTGCCAATTTTCGCTTGCAATCCTCTTCAAAAAGCCATGATGATGCACTGCTGGGCTTTAGGTAGTGCTGGATTCCTAAAAATTCCTTACAATGAGCCTTTCAAATCTATCACGGCTCGTGCCATATTAAATGGCATCCTCCTGAAAAATGCCATAATGAGGCACTGCTGGCCTTTTGGGAGAGAGCGATTAGTGACAATTCCTTACAATGAACATTTGAGTCCTCTTCATAGCAAGTGACAACGCTCTCCTTGAATCCGCCTCCAAAAGCTCTTCAGATATACTGTCGGTCTTTTGGTAGCGATCAGTTAGAAAAAATACCCCACAACGATCAATTGAATCTTTTCATCGCAAGTTCCAAATACCTCCTAGAAATCTCTTTGACACGCCAGTTAGACGTGCTGCTGCGCTTTTTGAACACTTCGGTTACTGACAAGCCCACACAATGAACAATACAATCATGTTCACTGCTACTTCCAAATCTCTCCTGGAATTTTCTTCCAAAAACATTTCTGATGCACTGCTGGGCCTTAGGTAAGGCTCCGTTAGTGAAAATTCCTTACAAAAAGCCTTTCTATTCTATCACGGCTAGTGCCATATTTCTCATGGAATCCTCCTCCAAAAGCTCTCTAGATGTACTGCCGGTCTTTTAGTAGAGGTTAATTAGTGAAAATTTTTCACACTGAGGATTTTAATTCTGGTCACTGCAAGTGACAATTGTCTCCTGGAATCTTCCTCCAAAATCTGTTTAGATGTACTACAGTGCTAATGGTACTATTCCGTTATTGAGAAACCTGACAATGAATAATTCAATCCTGTTCCTGGCAAATTCCAATTTTCTCCTGGAATCGTCTTCCAAAAGTCATTTCGATGTAATGCAGGGATTTGTAGAGATCGATTAGTGAAAATGCCTCTCAATGAGCATTGCAATCCTGTTCAAGCAGTGTCAAATTATTCATGGCATCCTCCTGAAAAATGCCCTAATGAAGCACTGCTGGCCTTTTGGGAGAGAGCGATTAGAGACAATTCCTTACAATGAACTCTTGAGTCCTCTTCACAGCAAGTGACAACTCCCTCCTGGAATCCAACCTCCAAAAGCTCTTCAGATATACTGTCGGTCTTTTGGTAGCGCTGTTTGTAAAAATACCCCACAACGATCAATTTAATCTGTTCATCGCAAGTTCCAAATTTCTCTAGAATCCTCTTTGACACGCCAGTTAGACGTGTTGCTGCGCTTTTTGAACACTTCGGTTACTGACAAGTCTCACAATGAACAATTCAATCCTGTTTACTGCTACTTCCAAATCTCTCCTGGAATTCTCTTCCAAAAACCTTTCTGATGCACTGCTGGGCCTTAGTAATGCTCCGTTAGTGAAAATTCCTTACAATCAGCCTTTCAATTCTATCACGGCTAGTGCCATATTTCGCCTGCAATCCTCCTCCAAAAGCTCTCTAGATGTACTGTCGGCCTTTTGGTAGCGATCAATTAGTGAAAATACTTCAGAATGAGCATTTCCGTCTAATTCACTGGAAATGCCAACTCGCTGCTGGAATCCTCCTCCATAAGCCATTTAAATGTACTGCTACGATTTTGGTACAGATCCTTTATTGGGAATAACTGACTACGATCAATTGAATCTTCTTCATCGCAAGTTCCAATTTTCTCCTGGAATCCTCTTTGAAAGGCCATTTAGACGTGCTGCTGCGCTTTTTCGAAGTATCGGGTCACGAAAATTCCTTCCAATGAACAATTCAATCCTGTTCACTGCTTCTGCCAAATCTCTCCTGGAATCATCTTCCAAACGTCATAACGATGCACTGATGGTCTTTTCGTACAGAAGGATTAGTGAATACTCGTAACAAAGAGCATTTAAATCCTGTTAACTGTTAGTTCGAAATTGTGCCTGGAATCCTCTTTCAATGCCAGCTGGATGCGCGGCTGAGATTCTTGTACACATTGGTGCATGAAAATTCCTCACAATGAGCATTTCAATTTTGTTCGCTGCTACAACCAAATTTCACCTGAAATCCTATTGCAGAGGCCATTATGATGACCTGTTGGGCTTTAAGTAATGCTGGATTCGTGATAATTCCTTACACTGAGCCTTTCAATTCTATCACGGCTAGTGCCAAATTTCTCCTGCAATCCTCCTCTAAAAGTTATTTAGATGTACGACAGCGCTTTTCTTTTCGTTCCGTAAGTGAAAAAACCTGACAATGAACAATTCAATCCTGTTAACAGCAAATTCCAAATTGTTCCTGGACTCCTACTCCAAAAGTCATTGCGCTGTAAAGCAGGGTTTTTGGTAGAGAGCGATTAGTGAAAATTCCTTACATAGAACATTTGACTCCTGTTCAGAGCGAGTGCCAAAGTTATCCTGTAATCCACCTCTTAAAGAATTTAGATGTAATGTTTGTCTTTTGGTAGAGATCTGTTAGTGAAAATGCCTCTCAATGAGCATTGCAATCCTGTTCAACCAGCTCCAAATGTTTCATGGGATACTCCTCCAGAAGCCATTATGATGCACTGGTGGGCTTTTGGAAAAGAGCCGTTCGTGAGAGTACCTCACAATCAACAATAAAATGCTGTTCACGGCTAGTGCCAATTTTCGCTTGCAATCCTCTTCAAAAAGCCATGATGATGCACTGCTGGGCTTTAGGTAGTGCTGGATTCCTAAAAATTCCTTACAATGAGCCTTTCAAATCTATCACGGTTCGTGCCATATTAAATGGCATCCTCCTGATAAATGCCATAATGAGGCACTGCTGGCCTTTTGGGAGAGAGCGATTAGTGACAATTCCTTACAATGAACATTTGAGTCCTCTTCATAGCAAGTGACAACGCTCTCCTTGAATCCGCCTCCAAAAGCTCTTCAGATATACTGTCGGTCTTTTGGTAGCGATCAGTTAGAAAAAATACCCCACAACGATCAATTGAATCTTTTCATCGCAAGTTCCAAATACCTCCTAGAAATCTCTTTGACACGCCAGTTAGACGTGCTGCTGCGCTTTTTGAACACTTCGGTTACTGACAAGCCCACACAATGAACAATACAATCATGTTCACTGCTACTTCCAAATCTCTCCTGGAATTTTCTTCCAAAAACATTTCTGATGCACTGCTGGGCCTTAGGTAAGGCTCCGTTAGTGAAAATTCCTTACAAAAAGCCTTTCTATTCTATCACGGCTAGTGCCATATTTCTCATGGAATCCTCCTCCAAAAGCTCTCTAGATGTACTGCCGGTCTTTTAGTAGAGGTTAATTAGTGAAAATTTTTCACAATGAGGATTTTAATTCTGGTCACTGCAAGTGACAATTGTCTCCTGGAATCTTCCTCCAAAATCTGTTTAGATGTACTACAGTGCTAATGGTACTATTCCGTTATTGAGAAACCTGACAATGAATAATTCAATCCTGTTCCTGGCAAATTCCAATTTTCTCCTGGAATCGTCTTCCAAAAGTCATTTCGATGTAATGCAGGGATTTGTAGAGATCGATTAGTGAAAATGCCTCTCAATGAGCATTGCAATCCTGTTCAAGCAGTGTCAAATTATTCATGGCATCCTCCTGAAAAATGCCCTAATGAAGCACTGCTGGCCTTTTGGGAGAGAGCGATTAGAGACAATTCCTTACAATGAACTCTTGAGTCCTCTTCACAGCAAGTGACAACTCCCTCCTGGAATCCAACCTCCAAAAGCTCTTCAGATATACTGTCGGTCTTTTGGTAGCGCTGTTTGTGAAAATACCCCACAACGATCAATTTAATCTGTTCATCGCAAGTTCCAAATTTCTCTAGAATCCTCTTTGACACGCCAGTTAGACGTGTTGCTGCGCTTTTTGAACACTTCGGTTACTGACAAGTCTCACAATGAACAATTCAATCCTGTTTACTGCTACTTCCAAATCTCTTTGGAATTATCTACCAATAAATTTCTGATGCACTGCTGGGCCTTAGGTAATGCTCCGTTAGTTGAAATTCCTTACAATCAGCCTATCAATTATGTCACGGCTAGTGCCATATTTCTCATGGAATACTCCTCCAAAAGCTCTCTAGAAGTACTGGCGTTCTTTTGGTAGTTGTTAATTAGTGAAAATTTCACAAGGACCATTTCAATTCTGGTCACTGCAAGTGACAACTGTCTCCTGGAATCCACCTCCAAAAGCAGTTTAGATGTACTGCAGTGCTATTGGTACTATTCCGTTATTGAGAAACCTGACAATGAACAAATCAAGCCTGTTCCTGGCAAATTCCAATTTTCTCCTGGAATCGTCTCCCAAAAGTCATTTCGATGTAATGCAGGGATTTGTAGAGATCGATTAGTGAAAATGCCTCTCAAGGAGCATTGCAATCCTGTTCAAGCAGTGTCAAATTATTCATGGCATCCTCCTGAAAAATGCCCTAATGAAGCACTGCTGGCCTTTTGGGAGAGAGCAATTAGAGACAATTCCTTACAATGAACTCTTGAGTCCTCTTCACAGCAAGTGACAACTCCCTCCTGGAATCCAACCTCCAAAAAAAAGCTCTTCAGATATTCTGTCGGTCTTTTGGTAGCGCGGTTAGTGACAATACCTCACAACGATCAATTGAATCTGTTCATCGCAAGTTCCAAATTTCTCCTATAATCCTCTTTGAAACGCCAGTTAGACGTGCTGCTGCGCTTTTTGAACACTTCGATTACTGACAAGTCCTCACAATGAACAATTCAATCCTCTTCACTGCTACTTCCAAATCTCTCCTGGAATTCTCTTCCAAAAACCTTTCTGATGCACTGCTGGGCCTTAGTAATGCTCCGTTAGTGAAAATTCCTTACAATCAGCCTTTCAATTCTATCACGGCTAGTGCCATATTTCGCCCGCAATCCTCCCCCAAAAGCTCTCTAGATGTACTGCCGGCCTTTTGGTAGCGATCAATTAGTGAAAATACTTCAGAATGAGCATTTCCGTCTAATTCACTGGAAATGCCAACTCGCTGCTGGAATCCTCCTCCATAAGCCATTTAAATGTACTGCTACGATTTTGGTACAGATCCTTTATTGGGAATAACTGACTACGATCAATTGAATCTTCTTCATCGCAAGTTCCAATTTTCTCCTGGAATCCTCTTTGAAAGGCCATTTAGACGTGCTGCTGCGCTTTTTCGAAGTATCGGGTCACGAAAATTCCTTCCAATGAACAATTCAATCCTGTTCACTGCTTCTGCCAAATCTCTCCTGGAATCATCTTCCAAACGTCATAACGATGCACTGATGGTCTTTTCGTACAGAAGGATTAGTGAATACTCGTAACAAAGAGCATTTAAATCCTGTTAACTGTTAGTTCGAAATTGTGCCTGGAATCCTCTTTCAAATGCCAGCTGGATGCGCGGCTGAGATTCTTGTACACATTGGTGCATGAAAATTCCTCACAATGAGCATTTCAATTTTGTTCGCTGCTACAACCAAATTTCACCTGAAATCCTATTGCAGAGGCCATTATGATGACCTGTTGGGCTTTAAGTAATGCTGGATTCGTGATAATTCCTTACACTGAGCCTTTCAATTCTATCACGGCTAGTGCCAAATTTCTCCTGCAATCCTCCTCTAAAAGTTATTTAGATGTACTACAGCGCTTTTGTTTTCGTTCCGTAAGTGAAAAAACCTGACAATGAACAATTCAATCCTGTTAACAGCAAATTCCAAATTGTTCCTGGAATCCTACTCCAAAAGTCATTGCGATGTAAAGCAGGGTTTTTGGTAGAGAGCGATTAGTGAAAATTCCTTACATAGAACATTTGACTCCTGTTCAGAGCGAGTGCCAAAGTTATCCTGTAATCCACCTCTTAAAGAATTTAGATGTAATGTTTGTCTTTTGGTAGAGATCTGTTAGTGAAAATGCCTCTCAATGAGCATTGCAATCCTGTTCAACCAGCTCCAAATTTTTCATGGGATACTCCTCCAGAAGCCATTATGATGCACTGGTGGGCTTTTGGAACAGAGCCGTTCGTGAGAGTACCTCACAATCAACAATAAAATGCTGTTCACGGCTAGTGCCAATTTTCTCTTGGAATCCTCTTCAAAAAGCCATGATGATGCACTGCTGGGCTTTAGGTAGTGCTGGATTCCTAAAAATTCCTTACAATGAGCCTTTCAAATCTATCACGGCTCGTGCCATATTTCATGGCATCCTCCTGAAAAATGCCATAATGAAGCACTGCTGGCCTTTTGGGAGAGAGCGATTAGAGACATTTCCTTACAATGAACTCTTGAGTCCTCTTCACAGCAAGTGACAACTCCCTCCTGGAATCCAACCTCCAAAAAAAAGCTCTTCAGATATTCTGTCGGTCTTTTGGTAGCGCGGTTAGTGACAATACCTCACAACGATCAATTGAATCTGTTCATCGCAAGTTCCAAATTTCTCCTATAATCCTCTTTGAAACGCCAGTTAGACGTGCTGCTGCGCTTTTTGAACACTTCGATTACTGACAAGTCCTCACAATGAACAATTCAATCCTCTTCACTGCTACTTCCAAATCTCTCCTGGAATTCTCTTCCAAAAACCTTTCTGATGCACTGCTGGGCCTTAGTAATGCTCCGTTAGTGAAAATTCCTTACAATCAGCCTTTCAATTCTATCACGGCTAGTGCCATATTTCGCCTGCAATCCTCCTCCAAAAGCGCTCTAGATGTACTGCCGGCCTTTTGGTAGCGATCAATTAGTGAAAATACTTCAGAATGAGCATTTCCGTCTAATTCACTGGAAATGCCAACTCGCTGCTGGAATCCTCCTCCATAAGCCATTTAAATGTACTGCTACGATTTTGGTACAGATCCTTTATTGGGAATAACTGACTACGATCAATTGAATCTTCTTCATCGCAAGTTCCAATTTCTCCTGGAATCCTCTTTGAAAGGGCATTTAGACGTGCTGCTGCGCTTTTTCGAAGCATCGGGTCACGAAAATTCCTTCCAATGAACAATTCAATCCTGTTCACTGCTTCTGCCAAATCTCTCCTGGAATCATCTTCCAAACGTCATAACGATGCACTGATGGTCTTTTCGTACAGAAGGATTAGTGAATACTCGTAACAAAGAGCATTTAAATCCTGTTAACTGTTAGTTCGAAATTGTGGCTGGAATCCTCTTTCAAATGCCAGCTGGATGCGCGGCTGAGATTCTTGTACACATTGGTGCATGAAAATTCCTCACAATGAGCATTTCAATTTTGTTCGCTGCTACAACCAAATTTCACCTGAAATCCTATTGCAGAGGCCATTATGATGACCTGTTGGGCTTTAAGTAATGCTGGATTCGTGATAATTCCTTACACTGAGCCTTTCAATTCTATCACGGCTAGTGCCAAATTTCTCCTGCAATCCTCCTCTAAAAGTTATTTAGATGTACGACAGCGCTTTTCTTTTCGTTCCGTAAGTGAAAAAACCTGACAATGAACAATTCAATCCTGTTAACAGCAAATTCCAAATTGTTCCTGGACTCCTACTCCAAAAGTCATTGCGATGTAAAGCAGGGTTTTTGGTAGAGAGCGATTAGTGAAAATTCCTTACATAGAACATTTGACTCCTGTTCAGAGCGAGTGCCAAAGTTATCCTGTAATCCACCTCTTAAAGAATTTAGATGTAATGTTTGTCTTTTGGTAGAGATCTGTTAGTGAAAATGCCTCTCAATGAGCATTGCAATCCTGTTCAACCAGCTCCAAATGTTTCATGGGATACTCCTCCAGAAGCCATTATGATGCACTGGTGGGCTTTTGGAACAGAGCCGTTCGTGAGAGTACCTCACAATCAACAATAAAATGCTGTTCACGGCTAGTGCCAATTTTCGCTTGCAATCCTCTTCAAAAAGCCATGATGATGCACTGCTGGGCTTTAGGTAGTGCTGGATTCCTAAAAATTCCTTACAATGAGCCTTTCAAATCTATCACGGCTCGTGCCATATTAAATGGCATCCTCCTGATAAATGCCATAATGAGGCACTGCTGGCCTTTTGGGAGAGAGCGATTAGTGACAATTCCTTACAATGAACATTTGAGTCCTCTTCATAGCAAGTGACAACGCTCTCCTTGAATCCGCCTCCAAAAGCTCTTCAGATATACTGTCGGTCTTTTGGTAGCGATCAGTTAGAAAAAATACCCCACAACGATCAATTGAATCTTTTCATCGCAAGTTCCAAATACCTCCTAGAAATCTCTTTGACACGCCAGTTAGACGTGCTGCTGCGCTTTTTGAACACTTCGGTTACTGACAAGCCCACACAATGAACAATACAATCATGTTCACTGCTACTTCCAAATCTCTCCTGGAATTTTCTTCCAAAAACATTTCTGATGCACTGCTGGGCCTTAGGTAAGGCTCCGTTAGTGAAAATTCCTTACAAAAAGCCTTTCTATTCTATCACGGCTAGTGCCATATTTCTCATGGAATCCTCCTCCAAAAGCTCTCTAGATGTACTGCCGGTCTTTTAGTAGAGGTTAATTAGTGAAAATTTTTCACAATGAGGATTTTAATTCTGGTCACTGCAAGTGACAATTGTCTCCTGGAATCTTCCTCCAAAATCTGTTTAGATGTACTACAGTGCTAATGGTACTATTCCGTTATTGAGAAACCTGACAATGAATAATTCAATCCTGTTCCTGGCAAATTCCAATTTTCTCCTGGAATCGTCTTCCAAAAGTCATTTCGATGTAATGCAGGGATTTGTAGAGATCGATTAGTGAAAATGCCTCTCAATGAGCATTGCAATCCTGTTCAAGCAGTGTCAAATTATTCATGGCATCCTCCTGAAAAATGCCCTAATGAAGCACTGCTGGCCTTTTGGGAGAGAGCGATTAGAGACAATTCCTTACAATGAACTCTTGAGTCCTCTTCACAGCAAGTGACAACTCCCTCCTGGAATCCAACCTCCAAAAGCTCTTCAGATATACTGTCGGTCTTTTGGTAGCGCTGTTTGTGAAAATACCCCACAACGATCAATTTAATCTGTTCATCGCAAGTTCCAAATTTCTCTAGAATCCTCTTTGACACGCCAGTTAGACGTGTTGCTGCGCTTTTTGAACACTTCGGTTACTGACAAGTCTCACAATGAACAATTCAATCCTGTTTACTGCTACTTCCAAATCTCTTTGGAATTATCTACCAATAAATTTCTGATGCACTGCTGGGCCTTAGGTAATGCTCCGTTAGTTGAAATTCCTTACAATCAGCCTATCAATTATGTCACGGCTAGTGCCATATTTCTCATGGAATACTCCTCCAAAAGCTCTCTAGAAGTACTGGCGTTCTTTTGGTAGTTGTTAATTAGTGAAAATTTCACAAGGACCATTTCAATTCTGGTCACTGCAAGTGACAACTGTCTCCTGGAATCCACCTCCAAAAGCAGTTTAGATGTACTGCAGTGCTATTGGTACTATTCCGTTATTGAGAAACCTGACAATGAACAAATCAAGCCTGTTCCTGGCAAATTCCAATTTTCTCCTGGAATCGTCTCCCAAAAGTCATTTCGATGTAATGCAGGGATTTGTAGAGATCGATTAGTGAAAATGCCTCTCAATGAGCATTGCAATCCTGTTCAAGCAGTGTCAAATTATTCATGGCATCCTCCTGAAAAATGCCATAATGAAGCACTGCTGGCCTTTTGGGAGAGAGCAATTAGAGACAATTCCTTACAATGAACTCTTGAGTCCTCTTCACAGCAAGTGACAACTCCCTCCTGGAATCCAACCTCCAAAAAAAAGCTCTTCAGATATTCTGTCGGTCTTTTGGTAGCGCGGTTAGTGACAATACCTCACAACGATCAATTGAATCTGTTCATCGCAAGTTCCAAATTTCTCCTATAATCCTCTTTGAAACGCCAGTTAGACGTGCTGCTGCGCTTTTTGAACACTTCGATTACTGACAAGTCCTCACAATGAACAATTCAATCCTCTTCACTGCTACTTCCAAATCTCTCCTGGAATTCTCTTCCAAAAACCTTTCTGATGCACTGC
The DNA here is from genome assembly GCA_033296515.1 of Macrochelys suwanniensis. Classification (NCBI taxonomy): domain Eukaryota; kingdom Metazoa; phylum Chordata; order Testudines; family Chelydridae; genus Macrochelys; species Macrochelys suwanniensis. The sequence continues at coordinate 71,663,757 of CM065778.1, read as the reverse complement.
TGGGCCTTAGTAATGCTCCGTTAGTGAAAATTCCTTACAATCAGCCTTTCAATTCTATCACGGCTAGTGCCATATTTCGCCTGCAATCCTCCTCCAAAAGCTCTCTAGATGTACTGCCGGCCTTTTGGTAGCGATCAATTAGTGAAAATACTTCAGAATGAGCATTTCCGTCTAATTCACTGGAAATGCCAACTCGCTGCTGGAATCCTCCTCCATAAGCCATTTAAATGTACTGCTACGATTTTGGTACAGATCCTTTATTGGGAATAACTGACTACGATCAATTGAATCTTCTTCATCGCAAGTTCCAATTTTCTCCTGGAATCCTCTTTGAAAGGCCATTTAGACGTGCTGCTGCGCTTTTTCGAAGTATCGGGTCACGAAAATTCCTTCCAATGAACAATTCAATCCTGTTCACTGCTTCTGCCAAATCTCTCCTGGAATCATCTTCCAAACGTCATAACGATGCACTGATGGTCTTTTCGTACAGAAGGATTAGTGAATACTCGTAACAAAGAGCATTTAAATCCTGTTAACTGTTAGTTCGAAATAGTGCCTGGAATCCTCTTTCAAATGCCAGCTGGATGCGCGGCTGAGATTCTTGTACACATTGGTGCATGAAAATTCCTCACAATGAGCATTTCAATTTTGTTCGCTGCTACAACCAAATTTCACCTGAAATCCTATTGCAGAGGCCATTATGATGACCTGTTGGGCTTTAAGTAATGCTGGATTCGTGATAATTCCTTACACTGAGCATTTCAATTCTATCACGGCTAGTGCCAAATTTCTCCTGCAATCCTCCTCTAAAAGTTATTTAGATGTACTACAGCGCTTTTGTTTTCGTTCCGTAAGTGAAAAAACCTGACAATGAACAATTCAATCCTGTTAACAGCAAATTCCAAATTGTTCCTGGACTCCTACTCCAAAAGTCATTGCGATGTAAAGCAGGGTTTTTGGTAGAGAGCGATTAGTGAAAATTCCTTACATAGAACATTTGACTCCTGTTCAGAGCGAGTGCCAAAGTTATCCTGTAATCCACCTCTTAAAGAATTTAGATGTAATGTTTGTCTTTTGGTAGAGATCTGTTAGTGAAAATGCCTCTCAATGAGCATTGCAATCCTGTTCAACCAGCTCCAAATTTTTCATGGGATACTCCTCCAGAAGCCATTATGATGCACTGGTGGGCTTTTGGAACAGAGCCGTTCGTGAGAGTACCTCACAATCAACAATAAAATGCTGTTCACGGCTAGTGCCAATTTTCTCTTGGAATCCTCTTCAAAAAGCCATGATGATGCACTGCTGGGCTTTAGGTAGTGCTGGATTCCTAAAAATTCCTTACAATGAGCCTTTCAAATCTATCACGGCTCGTGCCATATTTCATGGCATCCTCCTGAAAAATGCCATAATGAAGCACTGCTGGCCTTTTGGGAGAGAGCGATTAGAGACATTTCCTTACAATGAACTCTTGAGTCCTCTTCACAGCAAGTGACAACTCCCTCCTGGAATCCAACCTCCAAAAAAAAGCTCTTCAGATATTCTGTCGGTCTTTTGGTAGCGCGGTTAGTGACAATACCTCACAACGATCAATTGAATCTGTTCATCGCAAGTTCCAAATTTCTCCTATAATCCTCTTTGAAACGCCAGTTAGACGTGCTGCTGCGCTTTTTGAACACTTCGATTACTGACAAGTCCTCACAATGAACAATTCAATCCTCTTCACTGCTACTTCCAAATCTCTCCTGGAATTCTCTTCCAAAAACCTTTCTGATGCACTGCTGGGCCTTAGTAATGCTCCGTTAGTGAAAATTCCTTACAATCAGCCTTTCAATTCTATCACGGCTAGTGCCATATTTCGCCTGCAATCCTCCTCCAAAAGCTCTCTAGATGTACTGCCGGCCTTTTGGTAGCGATCAATTAGTGAAAATACTTCAGAATGAGCATTTCGTCTAATTCACTGGAAATGCCAACTCGCTGCTGGAATCCTCCTCCATAAGCCATTTAAATGTACTGCTACGATTTTGGTACAGATCCTTTATTGGGAATAACTGACTACGATCAATTGAATCTTCTTCATCGCAAGTTCCAATTTCTCCTGGAATCCTCTTTGAAAGGCCATTTAGACGTGCTGCTGCGCTTTTTCAAAGCATCGGGTCACGAAAATTCCTGCCAATGAACAATTCAATCCTGTTCACTGCTTCTGCCAAATCTCTCCTGGAATCATCTTCCAAACGTCATAACGATGCACTGATGGTCTTTTCGTACAGAAGGATTAGTGAATACTCGTAACAAAGAGCATTTAAATCCTGTTAACTGTTAGTTCGAAATTGTGCCTGGAATCCTCTTTCAAATGCCAGCTGGATGCGCGGCTGAGATTCTTGTACACATTGGTGCATGAAAATTCCTCACAATGAGCATTTCAATTTTGTTCGCTGCTACAACCAAATTTCACCTGAAATCCTATTGCAGAGGCCATTATGATGACCTGTTGGGCTTTAAGTAATGCTGGATTCGTGATAATTCCTTACACTGAGCCTTTCAATTCTATCACGGCTAGTGCCAAATTTCTCCTGCAATCCTCCTCTAAAAGTTATTTAGATGTACGACAGCGCTTTTCTTTTCGTTCCGTAAGTGAAAAAACCTGACAATGAACAATTCAATCCTGTTAACAGCAAATTCCAAATTGTTCCTGGACTCCTACTCCAAAAGTCATTGCGCTGTAAAGCAGGGTTTTTGGTAGAGAGCGATTAGTGAAAATTCCTTACATAGAACATTTGACTCCTGTTCAGAGCGAGTGCCAAAGTTATCCTGTAATCCACCTCTTAAAGAATTTAGATGTAATGTTTGTCTTTTGGTAGAGATCTGTTAGTGAAAATGCCTCTCAATGAGCATTGCAATCCTGTTCAACCAGCTCCAAATTTTTCATGGGATACTCCTCCAGAAGCCATTATGATGCACTGGTGGGCTTTTGGAACAGAGCCGTTCGTGAGAGTACCTCACAATCAACAATAAAATGCTGTTCACGGCTAGTGCCAATTTTCGCTTGCAATCCTCTTCAAAAAGCCATGATGATGCACTGCTGGGCTTTAGGTAGTGCTGGAGTCCTAAAAATTCCTTACAATGAGCCTTTCAAATCTATCACGGCTCGTGCCATGTTTCATGGCATCCTCCTGAAAAATGCCATAATGAGGCACTGCTGGCCTTTTGGGAGAGAGCGATTAGTGACAATTCCTTACAATGAACATTTGAGTCCTCTTCATAGCAAGTGACAACGCTCTCCTTGAATCCGCCTCCAAAAGCTCTTCAGATATACTGTCGGTCTTTTGGTAGCGATCAGTTAGAAAAAATACCCCACAACGATCAATTGAATCTTTTCATCGCAAGTTCCAAATACCTCCTAGAAATCTCTTTGACACGCCAGTTAGACGTGCTGCTGCGCTTTTTGAACACTTCGGTTACTGACAAGCCCACACAATGAACAATACAATCATGTTCACTGCTACTTCCAAATCTCTCCTGGAATTTTCTTCCAAAAACATTTCTGATGCACTGCTGGGCCTTAGGTAAGGCTCCGTTAGTGAAAATTCCTTACAAAAAGCCTTTCTATTCTATCACGGCTAGTGCCATATTTCTCATGGAATCCTCCTCCAAAAGCTCTCTAGATGTACTGCCGGTCTTTTAGTAGAGGTTAATTAGTGAAAATTTTTCACAATGAGGATTTTAATTCTGGTCACTGCAAGTGACAATTGTCTCCTGGAATCTTCCTCCAAAATCTGTTTAGATGTACTACAGTGCTAATGGTACTATTCCGTTATTGAGAAACCTGACAATGAATAATTCAATCCTGTTCCTGGCAAATTCCAATTTTCTCCTGGAATCGTCTTCCAAAAGTCATTTCGATGTAATGCAGGGATTTGTAGAGATCGATTAGTGAAAATGCCTCTCAATGAGCATTGCAATCCTGTTCAAGCAGTGTCAAATTATTCATGGCATCCTCCTGAAAAATGCCCTAATGAAGCACTGCCGGCCTTTTGGGAGAGAGCGATTAGAGACAATTCCTTACAATGAACTCTTGAGTCCTCTTCACAGCAAGTGACCACTCCCTCCTGGAATCCAACCTCCAAAAGCTCTTCAGATATACTGTCGGTCTTTTGGTAGCGCTGTTTGTGAAAATACCCCACAACGATCAATTTAATCTGTTCATCGCAAGTTCCAAATTTCTCTAGAATCCTCTTTGACACGCCAGTTAGACGTGTTGCTGCGCTTTTTGAACACTTCGGTTACTGACAAGTCTCACAATGAACAATTCAATCCTGTTTACTGCTACTTCCAAATCTCTTTGGAATTATCTACCAATAAATTTCTGATGCACTGCTGGGCCTTAGGTAATGCTCCGTTAGTTGAAATTCCTTACAATCAGCCTATCAATTATGTCACGGCTAGTGCCATATTTCTCATGGAATACTCCTCCAAAAGCTCTCTAGAAGTACTGGCGTTCTTTTGGTAGTTGTTAATTAGTGAAAATTTCACAAGGACCATTTCAATTCTGGTCACTGCAAGTGACAACTGTCTCCTGGAATCCACCTCCAAAAGCAGTTTAGATGTACTGCAGTGCTATTGGTACTATTCCGTTATTGAGAAACCTGACAATGAACAAATCAAGCCTGTTCCTGGCAAATTCCAATTTTCTCCTGGAATCGTCTCCCAAAAGTCATTTCGATGTAATGCAGGGATTTGTAGAGATCGATTAGTGAAAATGCCTCTCAATGAGCATTGCAATCCTGTTCAAGCAGTGTCAAATTATTCATGGCATCCTCCTGAAAAATGCCCTAATGAAGCACTGCTGGCCTTTTGGGAGAGAGCAATTAGAGACAATTCCTTACAATGAACTCTTGAGTCCTCTTCACAGCAAGTGACAACTCCCTCCTGGAATCCAACCTCCAAAAAAAAGCTCTTCAGATATTCTGTCGGTCTTTTGGTAGCGCGGTTAGTGACAATACCTCACAACGATCAATTGAATCTGTTCATCGCAAGTTCCAAATTTCTCCTATAATCCTCTTTGAAACGCCAGTTAGACGTGCTGCTGCGCTTTTTGAACACTTCGATTACTGACAAGTCCTCACAATGAACAATTCAATCCTCTTCACTGCTACTTCCAAATCTCTCCTGGAATTCTCTTCCAAAAACCTTTCTGATGCACTGCTGGGCCTTAGTAATGCTCCGTTAGTGAAAATTCCTTACAATCAGCCTTTCAATTCTATCACGGCTAGTGCCATATTTCGCCTGCAATCCTCCTCCAAAAGCGCTCTAGATGTACTGCCGGCCTTTTGGTAGCGATCAATTAGTGAAAATACTTCAGAATGAGCATTTCCGTCTAATTCACTGGAAATGCCAACTCGCTGCTGGAATCCTCCTCCATAAGCCATTTAAATGTACTGCTACGATTTTGGTACAGATCCTTTATTGGGAATAACTGACTACGATCAATTGAATCTTCTTCATCGCAAGTTCCAATTTCTCCTGGAATCCTCTTTGAAAGGGCATTTAGACGTGCTGCTGCGCTTTTTCGAAGCATCGGGTCACGAAAATTCCTTCCAATGAACAATTCAATCCTGTTCACTGCTTCTGCCAAATCTCTCCTGGAATCATCTTCCAAACGTCATAACGATGCACTGATGGTCTTTTCGTACAGAAGGATTAGTGAATACTCGTAACAAAGAGCATTTAAATCCTGTTAACTGTTAGTTCGAAATTGTGCCTGGAATCCTCTTTCAAATGCCAGCTGGATGCGCGGCTGAGATTCTTGTACACATTGGTGCATGAAAATTCCTCACAATGAGCATTTCAATTTTGTTCGCTGCTACAACCAAATTTCACCTGAAATCCTATTGCAGAGGCCATTATGATGACCTGTTGGGCTTTAAGTAATGCTGGATTCGTGATAATTCCTTACACTGAGCCTTTCAATTCTATCACGGCTAGTGCCAAATTTCTCCTGCAATCCTCCTCTAAAAGTTATTTAGATGTACGACAGCGCTTTTCTTTTCGTTCCGTAAGTGAAAAAACCTGACAATGAACAATTCAATCCTGTTAACAGCAAATTCCAAATTGTTCCTGGACTCCTACTCCAAAAGTCATTGCGATGTAAAGCAGGGTTTTTGGTAGAGAGCGATTAGTGAAAATTCCTTACATAGAACATTTGACTCCTGTTCAGAGCGAGTGCCAAAGTTATCCTGTAATCCACCTCTTAAAGAATTTAGATGTAATGTTTGTCTTTTGGTAGAGATCTGTTAGTGAAAATGCCTCTCAATGAGCATTGCAATCCTGTTCAACCAGCTCCAAATGTTTCATGGGATACTCCTCCAGAAGCCATTATGATGCACTGGTGGGCTTTTGGAACAGAGCCGTTCGTGAGAGTACCTCACAATCAACAATAAAATGCTGTTCACGGCTAGTGCCAATTTTCGCTTGCAATCCTCTTCAAAAAGCCATGATGATGCACTGCTGGGCTTTAGGTAGTGCTGGAGTCCTAAAAATTCCTTACAATGAGCCTTTCAAATCTATCACGGCTCGTGCCATGTTTCATGGCATCCTCCTGAAAAATGCCATAATGAGGCACTGCTGGCCTTTTGGGAGAGAGCGATTAGTGACAATTCCTTACAATGAACATTTGAGTCCTCTTCATAGCAAGTGACAACGCTCTCCTTGAATCCGCCTCCAAAAGCTCTTCAGATATACTGTCGGTCTTTTGGTAGCGATCAGTTAGAAAAAATACCCCACAACGATCAATTGAATCTTTTCATCGCAAGTTCCAAATACCTCCTAGAAATCTCTTTGACACGCCAGTTAGACGTGCTGCTGCGCTTTTTGAACACTTCGGTTACTGACAAGCCCACACAATGAACAATACAATCATGTTCACTGCTACTTCCAAATCTCTCCTGGAATTTTCTTCCAAAAACATTTCTGATGCACTGCTGGGCCTTAGGTAAGGCTCCGTTAGTGAAAATTCCTTACAAAAAGCCTTTCTATTCTATCACGGCTAGTGCCATATTTCTCATGGAATCCTCCTCCAAAAGCTCTCTAGATGTACTGCCGGTCTTTTAGTAGAGGTTAATTAGTGAAAATTTTTCACAATGAGGATTTTAATTCTGGTCACTGCAAGTGACAATTGTCTCCTGGAATCTTCCTCCAAAATCTGTTTAGATGTACTACAGTGCTAATGGTACTATTCCGTTATTGAGAAACCTGACAATGAATAATTCAATCCTGTTCCTGGCAAATTCCAATTTTCTCCTGGAATCGTCTTCCAAAAGTCATTTCGATGTAATGCAGGGATTTGTAGAGATCGATTAGTGAAAATGCCTCTCAATGAGCATTGCAATCCTGTTCAAGCAGTGTCAAATTATTCATGGCATCCTCCTGAAAAATGCCCTAATGAAGCACTGCCGGCCTTTTGGGAGAGAGCGATTAGAGACAATTCCTTACAATGAACTCTTGAGTCCTCTTCACAGCAAGTGACCACTCCCTCCTGGAATCCAACCTCCAAAAGCTCTTCAGATATACTGTCGGTCTTTTGGTAGCGCTGTTTGTGAAAATACCCCACAACGATCAATTTAATCTGTTCATCGCAAGTTCCAAATTTCTCTAGAATCCTCTTTGACACGCCAGTTAGACGTGTTGCTGCGCTTTTTGAACACTTCGGTTACTGACAAGTCTCACAATGAACAATTCAATCCTGTTTACTGCTACTTCCAAATCTCTTTGGAATTATCTACCAATAAATTTCTGATGCACTGCTGGGCCTTAGGTAATGCTCCGTTAGTTGAAATTCCTTACAATCAGCCTATCAATTATGTCACGGCTAGTGCCATATTTCTCATGGAATACTCCTCCAAAAGCTCTCTAGAAGTACTGGCGTTCTTTTGGTAGTTGTTAATTAGTGAAAATTTCACAAGGACCATTTCAATTCTGGTCACTGCAAGTGACAACTGTCTCCTGGAATCCACCTCCAAAAGCAGTTTAGATGTACTGCAGTGCTATTGGTACTATTCCGTTATTGAGAAACCTGACAATGAACAAATCAAGCCTGTTCCTGGCAAATTCCAATTTTCTCCTGCAATCGTCTCCCAAAAGTCATTTCGATGTAATGCAGGGATTTGTAGAGATCGATTAGTGAAAATGCCTCTCAATGAGCATTGCAATCCTGTTCAAGCAGTGTCAAATTATTCATGGCATCCTCCTGAAAAATGCCCTAATGAAGCACTGCTGGCCTTTTGGGAGAGAGCAATTAGAGACAATTCCTTACAATGAACTCTTGAGTCCTCTTCACAGCAAGTGACAACTCCCTCCTGGAATCCAACCTCCAAAAAAAAGCTCTTCAGATATTCTGTCGGTCTTTTGGTAGCGCGGTTAGTGACAATACCTCACAACGATCAATTGAATCTGTTCATCGCAAGTTCCAAATTTCTCCTATAATCCTCTTTGAAACGCCAGTTAGACGTGCTGCTGCGCTTTTTGAACACTTCGATTACTGACAAGTCCTCACAATGAACAATTCAATCCTCTTCACTGCTACTTCCAAATCTCTCCTGGAATTCTCTTCCAAAAACCTTTCTGATGCACTGCTGGGCCTTAGTAATGCTCCGTTAGTGAAAATTCCTTACAATCAGCCTTTCAATTCTATCACGGCTAGTGCCATATTTCGCCTGCAATCCTCCTCCAAAAGCGCTCTAGATGTACTGCCGGCCTTTTGGTAGCGATCAATTAGTGAAAATACTTCAGAATGAGCATTTCCGTCTAATTCACTGGAAATGCCAACTCGCTGCTGGAATCCTCCTCCATAAGCCATTTAAATGTACTGCTACGATTTTGGTACAGATCCTTTATTGGGAATAACTGACTACGATCAATTGAATCTTCTTCATCGCAAGTTCCAATTTCTCCTGGAATCCTCTTTGAAAGGGCATTTAGACGTGCTGCTGCGCTTTTTCGAAGCATCGGGTCACGAAAATTCCTTCCAATGAACAATTCAATCCTGTTCACTGCTTCTGCCAAATCTCTCCTGGAATCATCTTCCAAACGTCATAACGATGCACTGATGGTCTTTTCGTACAGAAGGATTAGTGAATACTCGTAACAAAGAGCATTTAAATCCTGTTAACTGTTAGTTCGAAATTGTGCCTGGAATCCTCTTTCAAATGCCAGCTGGATGCGCGGCTGAGATTCTTGTACACATTGGTGCATGAAAATTCCTCACAATGAGCATTTCAATTTTGTTCGCTGCTACAACCAAATTTCACCTGAAATCCTATTGCAGAGGCCATTATGATGACCTGTTGGGCTTTAAGTAATGCTGGATTCGTGATAATTCCTTACACTGAGCCTTTCAATTCTATCACGGCTAGTGCCAAATTTCTCCTGCAATCCTCCTCTAAAAGCTATTTAGATGTAGTACAGCGCTTTTGTTTTCGTTCCGTAAGTGAAAAAACCTGACAATGAACAATTCAATCCTGTTAACAGCAAATTCCAAATTGTTCCTGGAATCCTACTCCAAAAGTCATTGCGATGGAAAGCAGGGTTTTTGGTAGAGAGCGATTAGTGAAAATTCCTTACATAGAACATTTGACTCCTGTTCAGAGCGAGTGCCAAAGTTATCCTGTAATCCACCTCTTAAAGAATTTAGATGTAATGTTTGTCTTTTGGTAGAGATCTGTTAGTGAAAATGCCTCTCAATGAGCATTGCAATCCTGTTCAACCAGCTCCAAATTTTTCATGGGATACTCCTCCAGAAGCCATTATGATGCACTGGTGGGCTTTTGGAACAGAGCCGTTCGTGAGAGTACCTCACAATCAACAATAAAATGCTGTTCACGGCTAGTGCCAATTTTCGCTTGGAATCCTCTTCAAAAAGCCATGATGATGCACTGCTGGGCTTTAGGGAGTGCTGGATTCCTAAAAATTCCTTACAATGAGCCTTTCAAATCTATCACGGCTCGTGCCATATTTCATGGCATCGTCCTGAAAAATGCCATAATGAAGCACTGCTGGCCTTTTGGGAGAGAGCGATTAGAGACATTTCCTTACAATGAACTCTTGAGTCCTCTTCACAGCAAGTGACAACTCCCTCCTGGAATCCAACCTCCAAAAAAAAGCTCTTCAGATATTCTGTCGGTCTTTTGGTAGCGCGGTTAGTGACAATACCTCATAACGATCAATTGAATCTGTTCATCGCAAGTTCCAAATTTCTCCTATAATCCTCTTTGAAACGCCAGTTAGACGTGCTGCTGCGCTTTTTGAACACTTCGATTACTGACAAGTCCTCACAATGAACAATTCAATCCTCTTCACTGCTACTTCCAAATCTCTCCTGGAATTCTCTTCCAAAAACCTTTCTGATGCACTGCTGGGCCTTAGTAATGCTCCGTTAGTGAAAATTCCTTACAATCAGCCTTTCAATTCTATCACGGCTAGTGCCATATTTCGCCTGCAATCCTCCTCCAAAAGCGCTCTAGATGTACTGCCGGCCTTTTGGTAGCGATCAATTAGTGAAAATACTTCAGAATGAGCATTTCCGTCTAATTCACTGGAAATGCCAACTCGCTGCTGGAATCCTCCTCCATAAGCCATTTAAATGTACTGCTACGATTTTGGTACAGATCCTTTATTGGGAATAACTGACTACGATCAATTGAATCTTCTTCATCGCAAGTTCCAATTTCTCCTGGAATCCTCTTTGAAAGGGCATTTAGACGTGCTGCTGCGCTTTTTCGAAGCATCGGGTCACGAAAATTCCTTCCAATGAACAATTCAATCCTGTTCACTGCTTCTGCCAAATCTCTCCTGGAATCATCTTCCAAACGTCATAACGATGCACTGATGGTCTTTTCGTACAGAAGGATTAGTGAATACTCGTAACAAAGAGCATTTAAATCCTGTTAACTGTTAGTTCGAAATTGTGCCTGGAATCCTCTTTCAAATGCCAGCTGGATGCGCGGCTGAGATTCTTGTACACATTGGTGCATGAAAATTCCTCACAATGAGCATTTCAATTTTGTTCGCTGCTACAACCAAATTTCACCTGAAATCCTATTGCAGAGGCCATTATGATGACCTGTTGGGCTTTAAGTAATGCTGGATTCGTGATAATTCCTTACACTGAGCCTTTCAATTCTATCACGGCTAGTGCCAAATTTCTCCTGCAATCCTCCTCTAAAAGTTATTTAGATGTACGACAGCGCTTTTCTTTTCGTTCCGTAAGTGAAAAAACCTGACAATGAACAATTCAATCCTGTTAACAGCAAATTCCAAATTGTTCCTGGAATCCTACTCCAAAAGTCATTGCGATGTAAAGCAGGGTTTTTGGTAGAGAGCGATTAGTGAAAATTCCTTACATAGAACATTTGACTCCTGTTCAGAGCGAGTGCCAAAGTTATCCTGTAATCCACCTCTTAAAGAATTTAGATGTAATGTTTGTCTTTTGGTAGAGATCTGTTAGTGAAAATGCCTCTCAATGAGCATTGCAATCCTGTTCAACCAGCTCCAAATTTTTCATGGGATACTCCTCCAGAAGCCATTATGATGCACTGGTGGGCTTTTGGAACAGAGCCGTTCGTGAGAGTACCTCACAATCAACAATAAAATGCTGTTCACGGCTAGTGCCAATTTTCGCTTGGAATCCTCTTCAAAAAGCCATGATGATGCACTGCTGGGCTTTAGGTAGTGCTGGATTCCTAAAAATTCCTTACAATGAGCCTTTCAAATCTATCACGGCTCGTGCCATATTTCATGGCATCCTCCTGAAAAATGCCATAATGAAGCACTGCTGGCCTTTTGGGAGAGAGCGATTAGTGACAATTCCTTACAATGAACATTTGAGTCCTCTTCATAGCAAGTGACAACGCTCTCCTTGAATCCGCCTCCAAAAGCTCTTCAGCTATACTGTCGGTCTTTTGGTAGCGATCAGTTAGAAAAAATACCCCACAACGATCAATTGAATCTTTTCATCGCAAGTTCCAAATACCTCCTAGAAATCTCTTTGACACGCCAGTTAGACGTGCTGCTGCGCTTTTTGAACACTTCGGTTACTGACAAGCCCACACAATGAACAATACAATCATGTTCACTGCTACTTCGAAATCTCTCCTGGAATTTTCTTCCAAAAACATTTCTGATGCACTGCTGGGCCTTAGGTAAGGCTCCGTTAGTGAAAATTCCTTACAAAAAGCCTTTCTATTCTATCACGGCTAGTGCCATATTTCTCATGGAATCCTCCTCCAAAAGCTCTCTAGATGTACTGCTGGTCTTTTAGTAGAGGTTAATTAGTGAAAATTTTTCACAATGAGGATTTTAATTCTGGTCACTGCAAGTGACAATTGTCTCCTGGAATCTTCCTCCAAAATCTGTTTAGATGTACTACAGTGCTATTGGTACTATTCCGTTATTGAGAAACCTGACAATGAATAATTCAATCCTGTTCCTGGCAAATTCCAATTTTCTCCTGGAATCGTCTCCCAAAAGTCATTTCGATGTAATGCAGGGATTTGTAGAGATCGATTAGTGAAAATGCCTCTCAATGAGCATTGCAATCCTGTTCAAGCAGTGTCAAATTATTCATGGCATCCTCCTGAAAAATGCCCTAATGAAGCACTGCTGGCCTTTTGGGAGAGCGCGATTAGAGACAATTCCTTACAATGAACTCTTGAGTCCTCTTCACAGCAAGTGACAACTCCCTCCTGGAATCCAACCTCCAAAAAAAAGCTCTTCAGATATTCTGTCGGTCTTTTGGTAGCGCGGTTAGTGACAATACCTCACAACGATCAATTGAATCTGTTCATCGCAAGTTCCAAATTACTTCTATAATCCTCTTTGAAACGCCAGTTAGACGTGCTGCTGCGCTTTTTGAACACTTCGATTACTGACAAGTCCTCACAATGAACAATTCAATCCTCTTCACTGCTACTTCCAAATCTCTCCTGGAATTCTCTTCCAAAAACCTTTCTGATGCACTGCTGGGCCTTAGTAATGCTCCGTTAGTGAAAATTCCTTACAATCAGCCTTTCAATTCTATCACGGCTAGTGCCATATTTCGCCTGCAATCCTCCTCCAAAAGCGCTCTAGATGTACTGCCGGCCTTTTGGTAGCGATCAATTAGTGAAAATACTTCAGAATGAGCATTTCCGTCTAATTCACTGGAAATGCCAACTCGCTGCTGGAATCCTCCTCCATAAGCCATTTAAATGTACTGCTACGATTTTGGTACAGATCCTTTATTGGGAATAACTGACTACGATCAATTGAATCTTCTTCATCGCAAGTTCCAATTTCTCCTGGAATCCTCTTTGAAAGGGCATTTAGACGTGCTGCTGCGCTTTTTCGAAGTATCGGGTCACGAAAATTCCTTCCAATGAACAATTCAATCCTGTTCACTGCTTCTGCCAAATCTCTCCTGGAATCATCTTCCAAACGTCATAACGATGCACTGATGGTCTTTTCGTACAGAAGGATTAGTGAATACTCGTAACAAAGAGCATTTAAATCCTGTTAACTGTTAGTTCGAAATTGTGCCTGGAATCCTCTTTCAATGCCAGCTGGATGCGCGGCTGAGATTCTTGTACACATTGGTGCATGAAAATTCCTCACAATGAGCATTTCAATTTTGTTCGCTGCTACAACCAAATTTCACCTGAAATCCTATTGCAGAGGCCATTATGATGACCTGTTGGGCTTTAAGTAATGCTGGATTCGTGATAATTCCTTACACTGAGCCTTTCAATTCTATCACGGCTAGTGCCAAATTTCTCCTGCAATCCTCCTCTAAAAGTTATTTAGATGTACGACAGCGCTTTTGTTTTCGTTCCGTAAGTGAAAAAACCTGACAATGAACAATTCAATCCTGTTAACAGCAAATTCCAAATTGTTCCTGGACTCCTACTCCAAAAGTCATTGCGATGTAAAGCAGGGTTTTTGGTAGAGAGCGATTAGTGAAAATTCCTTACATAGAACATTTGACTCCTGTTCAGAGCGAGTGCCAAAGTTATCCTGTAATCCACCTCTTAAAGAATTTAGATGTAATGTTTGTCTTTTGGTAGAGATCTGTTAGTGAAAATGCCTCTCAATGAGCATTGCAATCCTGTTCAACCAGCTCCAAATGTTTCATGGGATACTCCTCCAGAAGCCATTATGATGCACTGGTGGGCTTTTGGAACAGAGCCGTTCGTGAGAGTACCTCACAATCAACAATAAAATGCTGTTCACGGCTAGTGCCAATTTTCGCTTGCAATCCTCTTCAAAAAGCCATGGTGATGCACTGCTGGGCTTTAGGTAGTGCTGGATTCCTAAAAATTCCTTACAATGAGCCTTTCAAATCTATCACGGCTCGTGCCATATTAAATGGCATCCTCCTGATAAATGCCATAATGAGGCACTGCTGGCCTTTTGGGAGAGAGCGATTAGTGACAATTCCTTACAATGAACATTTGAGTCCTCTTCATAGCAAGTGACAACGCTCTCCTTGAATCCGCCTCCAAAAGCTCTTCAGATATACTGTCGGTCTTTTGGTAGCGATCAGTTAGAAAAAATACCCCACAACGATCAATTGAATCTTTTCATCGCAAGTTCCAAATACCTCCTAGAAATCTCTTTGACACGCCAGTTAGACGTGCTGCTGCGCTTTTTGAACACTTCGGTTACTGACAAGCCCACACAATGAACAATACAATCATGTTCACTGCTACTTCCAAATCTCTCCTGGAATTTTCTTCCAAAAACATTTCTGATGCACTGCTGGGCCTTAGGTAAGGCTCCGTTAGTGAAAATTCCTTACAAAAAGCCTTTCTATTCTATCACGGCTAGTGCCATATTTCTCATGGAATCCTCCTCCAAAAGCTCTCTAGATGTACTGCCGGTCTTTTAGTAGAGGTTAATTAGTGAAAATTTTTCACAATGAGGATTTTAATTCTGGTCACTGCAAGTGACAATTGTCTCCTGGAATCTTCCTCCAAAATCTGTTTAGATGTACTACAGTGCTAATGGTACTATTCCGTTATTGAGAAACCTGACAATGAATAATTCAATCCTGTTCCTGGCAAATTCCAATTTTCTCCTGGAATCGTCTTCCAAAAGTCATTTCGATGTAATGCAGGGATTTGTAGAGATCGATTAGTGAAAATGCCTCTCAATGAGCATTGCAATCCTGTTCAAGCAGTGTCAAATTATTCATGGCATCCTCCTGAAAAATGCCCTAATGAAGCACTGCTGGCCTTTTGGGAGAGAGCGATTAGAGACAATTCCTTACAATGAACTCTTGAGTCCTCTTCACAGCAAGTGACAACTCCCTCCTGGAATCCAACCTCCAAAAGCTCTTCAGATATACTGTCGGTCTTTTGGTAGCGCTGTTTGTGAAAATACCCCACAACGATCAATTTAATCTGTTCATCGCAAGTTCCAAATTTCTCTAGAATCCTCTTTGACACGCCAGTTAGACGTGTTGCTGCGCTTTTTGAACACTTCGGTTACTGACAAGTCTCACAATGAACAATTCAATCCTGTTTACTGCTACTTCCAAATCTCTTTGGAATTATCTACCAATAAATTTCTGATGCACTGCTGGGCCTTAGGTAATGCTCCGTTAGTTGAAATTCCTTACAATCAGCCTATCAATTATGTCACGGCTAGTGCCATATTTCTCATGGAATACTCCTCCAAAAGCTCTCTAGAAGTACTGGCGTTCTTTTGGTAGTTGTTAATTAGTGAAAATTTCACAAGGACCATTTCAATTCTGGTCACTGCAAGTGACAACTGTCTCCTGGAATCCACCTCCAAAAGCAGTTTAGATGTACTGCAGTGCTATTGGTACTATTCCGTTATTGAGAAACCTGACAATGAACAAATCAAGCCTGTTCCTGGCAAATTCCAATTTTCTCCTGGAATCGTCTCCCAAAAGTCATTTCGATGTAATGCAGGGATTTGTAGAGATCGATTAGTGAAAATGCCTCTCAATGAGCATTGCAATCCTGTTCAAGCAGTGTCAAATTATTCATGGCATCCTCCTGAAAAATGCCCTAATGAAGCACTGCTGGCCTTTTGGGAGAGAGCAATTAGAGACAATTCCTTACAATGAACTCTTGAGTCCTCTTCACAGCAAGTGACAACTCCCTCCTGGAATCCAACCTCCAAAAAAAAGCTCTTCAGATATTCTGTCGGTCTTTTGGTAGCGCGGTTAGTGACAATACCTCACAACGATCAATTGAATCTGTTCATCGCAAGTTCCAAATTTCTCCTATAATCCTCTTTGAAACGCCAGTTAGACGTGCTGCTGCGCTTTTTGAACACTTCGATTACTGACAAGTCCTCACAATGAACAATTCAATCCTCTTCACTGCTACTTCCAAATCTCTCCTGGAATTCTCTTCCAAAAACCTTTCTGATGCACTGCTGGGCCTTAGTAATGCTCCGTTAGTGAAAATTCCTTACAATCAGCCTTTCAATTCTATCACGGCTAGTGCCATATTTCGCCTGCAATCCTCCTCCAAAAGCTCTCTAGATGTACTGCCGGCCTTTTGGTAGCGATCAATTAGTGAAAATACTTCAGAATGAGCATTTCCGTCTAATTCACTGGAAATGCCAACTCGCTGCTGGAATCCTCCTCCATAAGCCATTTAAATGTACTGCTACGATTTTGGTACAGATCTTTTATTGGGAATAACTGACTACGATCAATTGAATCTTCTTCATCGCAAGTTCCAATTTTCTCCTGGAATCCTCTTTGAAAGGCCATTTAGACGTGCTGCTGCGCTTTTTCGAAGTATCGGGTCACGAAAATTCCTTCCAATGAACAATTCAATCCTGTTCACTGCTTCTGCCAAATCTCTCCTGGAATCATCTTCCAAACGTCATAACGATGCACTGATGGTCTTTTCGTACAGAAGGATTAGTGAATACTCGTAACAAAGAGCATTTAAATCCTGTTAACTGTTAGTTCGAAATTGTGCCTGGAATCCTCTTTCAAATGCCAGCTGGATGCGCGGCTGAGATTCTTGTACACATTGGTGCATGAAAATTCCTCACAATGAGCATTTCAATTTTGTTCGCTGCTACAACCAAATTTCACCTGAAATCCTATTGCAGAGGCCATTATGATGACCTGTTGGGCTTTAAGTAATGCTGGATTCGTGATAATTCCTTACACTGAGCCTTTCAATTCTATCACGGCTAGTGCCAAATTTCTCCTGCAATCCTCCTCTAAAAGTTATTTAGATGTACTACAGCGCTTTTGTTTTCGTTCCGTAAGTGAAAAAACCTGACAATGAACAATTCAATCCTGTTAACAGCAAATTCCAAATTGTTCCTGGAATCCTACTCCAAAAGTCATTGCGATGTAAAGCAGGGTTTTTGGTAGAGAGCGATTAGTGAAAATTCCTTACATAGAACATTTGACTCCTGTTCAGAGCGAGTGCCAAAGTTATCCTGTAATCCACCTCTTAAAGAATTTAGATGTAATGTTTGTCTTTTGGTAGAGATCTGTTAGTGAAAATGCCTCTCAATGAGCATTGCAATCCTGTTCAACCAGCTCCAAATTTTTCATGGGATACTCCTCCAGAAGCCATTATGATGCACTGGTGGGCTTTTGGAACAGAGCCGTTCGTGAGAGTACCTCACAATCAACAATAAAATGCTGTTCACGGCTAGTGCCAATTTTCGCTTGGAATCCTCTTCAAAAAGCCATGATGATGCACTGCTGGGCTTTAGGTAGTGCTGGATTCCTAAAAATTCCTTACAATGAGCCTTTCAAATCTATCACGGCTCGTGCCATATTTCATGGCATCCTCCTGAAAAATGCCATAATGAAGCACTGCTGGCCTTTTGGGAGAGAGCGATTAGTGACAATTCCTTACAATGAACATTTGAGTCCTCTTCATAGCAAGTGACAACGCTCTCCTTGAATCCGCCTCCAAAAGCTCTTCAGCTATACTGTCGGTCTTTTGGTAGCGATCAGTTAGAAAAAATACCCCACAACGATCAATTGAATCTTTTCATCGCAAGTTCCAAATACCTCCTAGAAATCTCTTTGACACGCCAGTTAGACGTGCTGCTGCGCTTTTTGAACACTTCGGTTACTGACAAGCCCACACAATGAACAATACAATCATGTTCACTGCTACTTCGAAATCTCTCCTGGAATTTTCTTCCAAAAACATTTCTGATGCACTGCTGGGCCTTAGGTAAGGCTCCGTTAGTGAAAATTCCTTACAAAAAGCCTTTCTATTCTATCACGGCTAGTGCCATATATCTCATGGAATCCTCCTCCAAAAGCTCTCTAGATGTACTGCTGGTCTTTTAGTAGAGGTTAATTAGTGAAAATTTTTCACAATGAGGATTTTAATTCTGGTCACTGCAAGTGACAATTGTCTCCTGGAATCTTCCTCCAAAATCTGTTTAGATGTACTACAGTGCTATTGGTACTATTCCGTTATTGAGAAACCTGACAATGAATAATTCAATCCTGTTCCTGGCAAATTCCAATTTTCTCCTGGAATCGTCTCCCAAAAGTCATTTCGATGTAATGCAGGGATTTGTAGAGATCGATTAGTGAAAATGCCTCTCAATGAGCATTGCAATCCTGTTCAAGCAGTGTCAAATTATTCATGGCATCCTCCTGAAAAATGCCCTAATGAAGCACTGCTGGCCTTTTGGGAGAGCGCGATTAGAGACAATTCCTTACAATGAACTCTTGAGTCCTCTTCACAGCAAGTGACAACTCCCTCCTGGAATCCAACCTCCAAAAAAAAGCTCTTCAGATATTCTGTCGGTCTTTTGGTAGCGCGGTTAGTGACAATACCTCACAACGATCAATTGAATCTGTTCATCGCAAGTTCCAAATTTCTCCTATAATCCTCTTTGAAACGCCAGTTAGACGTGCTGCTGCGCTTTTTGAACACTTCGATTACTGACAAGTCCTCACAATGAACAATTCAATCCTCTTCACTGCTACTTCCAAATCTCTCCTGGAATTCTCTTCCAAAAACCTTTCTGATGCACTGCTGGGCCTTAGTAATGCTCCGTTAGTGAAAATTCCTTACAATCAGCCTTTCAATTCTATCACGGCTAGTGCCATATTTCGCCTGCAATCCTCCTCCAAAAGCGCTCTAGATGTACTGCCGGCCTTTTGGTAGCGATCAATTAGTGAAAATACTTCAGAATGAGCATTTCCGTCTAATTCACTGGAAATGCCAACTCGCTGCTGGAATCCTCCTCCATAAGCCATTTAAATGTACTGCTACGATTTTGGTACAGATCCTTTATTGGGAATAACTGACTACGATCAATTGAATCTTCTTCATCGCAAGTTCCAATTTCTCCTGGAATCCTCTTTGAAAGGGCATTTAGACGTGCTGCTGCGCTTTTTCGAAGCATCGGGTCACGAAAATTCCTTCCAATGAACAATTCAATCCTGTTCACTGCTTCTGCCAAATCTCTCCTGGAATCATCTTCCAAACGTCATAACGATGCACTGATGGTCTTTTCGTACAGAAGGATTAGTGAATACTCGTAACAAAGAGCATTTAAATCCTGTTAACTGTTAGTTCGAAATTGTGCCTGGAATCCTCTTTCAAATGCCAGCTGGATGCGCGGCTGAGATTCTTGTACACATTGGTGCATGAAAATTCCTCACAATGAGCATTTCAATTTTGTTCGCTGCTACAACCAAATTTCACCTGAAATCCTATTGCAGAGGCCATTATGATGACCTGTTGGGCTTTAAGTAATGCTGGATTCGTGATAATTCCTTACACTGAGCCTTTCAATTCTATCACGGCTAGTGCCAAATTTCTCCTGCAATCCTCCTCTAAAAGTTATTTAGATGTACTACAGCGCTTTTCTTTTCGTTCCGTAAGTGAAAAAACCTGACAATGAACAATTCAATCCTGTTAACAGCAAATTCCAAATTGTTCCTGGACTCCTACTCCAAAAGTCATTGCGATGTAAAGCAGGGTTTTTGGTAGAGAGCGATTAGTGAAAATTCCTTACATAGAACATTTGACTCCTGTTCAGAGCGAGTGCCAAAGTTATCCTGTAATCCACCTCTTAAAGAATTTAGATGTAATGTTTGTCTTTTGGTAGAGATCTGTTAGTGAAAATGCCTCTCAATGAGCATTGCAATCCTGTTCAACCAGCTCCAAATGTTTCATGGGATACTCCTCCAGAAGCCATTATGATGCACTGGTGGGCTTTTGGAACAGAGCCGTTCGTGAGAGTACCTCACAATCAACAATAAAATGCTGTTCACGGCTAGTGCCAATTTTCGCTTGGAATCCTCTTCAAAAAGCCATGATGATGCACTGCTGGGCTTTAGGTAGTGCTGGATTCCTAAAAATTCCTTACAATGAGCCTTTCAAATCTATCACGGCTCGTGCCATATTAAATGGCATCCTCCTGAAAAATGCCATAATGAGGCACTGCTGGCCTTTTGGGAGAGAGCGATTAGTGACAATTCCTTACAATGAACATTTGAGTCCTTTCATAGCAAGTGACAACGCTCTCCTTGAATCCGCCTCCAAAAGCTCTTCAGATATACTGTCGGTCTTTTGGTAGCGATCAGTTAGAAAAAATACCCCACAACGATCAATTGAATCTTTTCATCGCAAGTTCCAAATACCTCCTAGAAATCTCTTTGACACGCCAGTTAGACGTGCTGCTGCGCTTTTTGAACACTTCGGTTACTGACAAGCCCACACAATGAACAATACAATCATGTTCACTGCTACTTCCAAATCTCTCCTGGAATTTTCTTCCAAAAACATTTCTGATGCACTGCTGGGCCTTAGGTAAGGCTCCGTTAGTGAAAATTCCTTACAAAAAGCCTTTCTATTCTATCACGGCTAGTGCCATATTTCTCATGGAATCCTCCTCCAAAAGCTCTCTAGATGTACTGCCGGTCTTTTAGTAGAGGTTAATTAGTGAAAATTTTTCACAATGAGGATTTTAATTCTGGTCACTGCAAGTGACAATTGTCTCCTGGAATCTTCCTCCAAAATCTGTTTAGATGTACTACAGTGCTAATGGTACTATTCCGTTATTGAGAAACCTGACAATGAATAATTCAATCCTGTTCCTGGCAAATTCCAATTTTCTCCTGGAATCGTCTTCCAAAAGTCATTTCGATGTAATGCAGGGATTTGTAGAGATCGATTAGTGAAAATGCCTCTCAATGAGCATTGCAATCCTGTTCAAGCAGTGTCAAATTATTCATGGCATCCTCCTGAAAAATGCCCTAATGAAGCACTGCTGGCCTTTTGGGAGAGAGCGATTAGAGACAATTCCTTACAATGAACTCTTGAGTCCTCTTCACAGCAAGTGACAACTCCCTCCTGGAATCCAACCTCCAAAAGCTCTTCAGATATACTGTCGGTCTTTTGGTAGCGCTGTTTGTGAAAATACCCCACAACGATCAATTTAATCTGTTCATCGCAAGTTCCAAATTTCTCTAGAATCCTCTTTGACATGCCAGTTAGACGTGTTGCTGCGCTTTTTGAACACTTCGGTTACTGACAAGTCTCACAATGAACAATTCAATCCTGTTTACTGCTACTTCCAAATCTCTTTGGAATTATCTACCAATAAATTTCTGATGCACTGCTGGGCCTTAGGTAATGCTCCGTTAGTTGAAATTCCTTACAATCAGCCTATCAATTATGTCACGGCTAGTGCCATATTTCTCATGGAATACTCCTCCAAAAGCTCTCTAGAAGTACTGGCGTTCTTTTGGTAGTTGTTAATTAGTGAAAATTTCACAAGGACCATTTCAATTCTGGTCACTGCAAGTGACAACTGTCTCCTGGAATCCACCTCCAAAAGCAGTTTAGATGTACTGCAGTGCTATTGGTACTATTCCGTTATTGAGAAACCTGACAATGAACAAATCAAGCCTGTTCCTGGCAAATTCCAATTTTCTCCTGGAATCGTCTCCCAAAAGTCATTTCGATGTATGCAGGGATTTGTAGAGATCGATTAGTGAAAATGCCTCTCAATGAGCATTGCAATCCTGTTCAAGCAGTGTCAAATTATTCATGGCATCCTCCTGAAAAATGCCCTAATGAAGCACTGCTGGCCTTTTGGGAGAGAGCAATTAGAGACAATTCCTTACAATGAACTCTTGAGTCCTCTTCACAGCAAGTGACAACTCCCTCCTGGAATCCAACCTCCAAAAAAAAGCTCTTCAGATATTCTGTCGGTCTTTTGGTAGCGCGGTTAGTGACAATACCTCACAACGATCAATTGAATCTGTTCATCGCAAGTTCCAAATTTCTCCTATAATCCTCTTTGAAACGCCAGTTAGACGTGCTGCTGCGCTTTTTGAACACTTCGATTACTGACAAGTCCTCACAATGAACAATTCAATCCTCTTCACTGCTACTTCCAAATCTCTCCTGGAATTCTCTTCCAAAAACCTTTCTGATGCACTGCTGGGCCTTAGTAATGCTCCGTTAGTGAAAATTCCTTACAATCAGCCTTTCAATTCTATCACGGCTAGTGCCATATTTCGCCTGCAATCCTCCTCCAAAAGCTCTCTAGATGTACTGCCGGCCTTTTGGTAGCGATCAATTAGTGAAAATACTTCAGAATGAGCATTTCCGTCTAATTCACTGGAAATGCCAACTCGCTGCTGGAATCCTCCTCCATAAGCCATTTAAATGTACTGCTACGATTTTGGTACAGATCCTTTATTGGGAATAACTGACTACGATCAATTGAATCTTCTTCATCGCAAGTTCCAATTTTCTCCTGGAATCCTCTTTGAAAGGCCATTTAGACGTGCTGCTGCGCTTTTTCGAAGTATCGGGTCACGAAAATTCCTTCCAATGAACAATTCAATCCTGTTCACTGCTTCTGCCAAATCTCTCCTGGAATCATCTTCCAAACGTCATAACGATGCACTGATGGTCTTTTCGTACAGAAGGATTAGTGAATACTCGTAACAAAGAGCATTTAAATCCTGTTAACTGTTAGTTCGAAATTGTGCCTGGAATCCTCTTTCAATGCCAGCTGGATGCGCGGCTGAGATTCTTGTACACATTGGTGCATGAAAATTCCTCACAATGAGCATTTCAATTTTGTTCGCTGCTACAACCAAATTTCACCTGAAATCCTATTGCAGAAGCCATTATGATGACCTGTTGGGCTTTAAGTAATGCTGGATTCGTGATAATTCCTTACACTGAGCCTTTCAATTCTATCACGGCTAGTGCCAAATTTCTCCTGCAATCCTCCTCTAAAAGTTATTTAGATGTACGACAGCGCTTTTCTTTTCGTTCCGTAAGTGAAAAAACCTGACAATGAACAATTCAATCCTGTTAACAGCAAATTCCAAATTGTTCCTGGACTCCTACTCCAAAAGTCATTGCGATGTAAAGCAGGGTTTTTGGTAGAGAGCGATTAGTGAAAATTCCTTACATAGAACATTTGACTCCTGTTCAGAGCGAGTGCCAAAGTTATCCTGTAATCCACCTCTTAAAGAATTTAGATGTAATGTTTGTCTTTTGGTAGAGATCTGTTAGTGAAAATGCCTCTCAATGAGCATTGCAATCCTGTTCAACCAGCTCCAAATTTTTCATGGGATACTCCTCCAGAAGCCATTATGATGCACTGGTGGGCTTTTGGAACAGAGCCGTTCGTGAGAGTACCTCACAATCAACAATAAAATGCTGTTCACGGCTAGTGCCAATTTTCGCTTGGAATCCTCTTCAAAAAGCCATGATGATGCACTGCTGGGCTTTAGGTAGTGCTGGATTCCTAAAAATTCCTTACAATGAGCCTTTCAAATCTATCACGGCTCGTGCCATATTAAATGGCATCCTCCTGAAAAATGCCATAATGAGGCACTGCTGGCCTTTTGGGAGAGAGCGATTAGTGACAATTCCTTACAATGAACATTTGAGTCCTCTTCATAGCAAGTGACAACGCTCTCCTTGAATCCGCCTCCAAAAGCTCTTCAGATATACTGTCGGTCTTTTGGTAGCGATCAGTTAGAAAAAATACCCCACAACGATCAATTGAATCTTTTCATCGCAAGTTCCAAATACCTCCTAGAAATCTCTTTGACACGCCAGTTAGACGTGCTGCTGCGCTTTTTGAACACTTCGGTTACTGACAAGCCCACACAATGAACAATACAATCATGTTCACTGCTACTTCCAAATCTCTCCTGGAATTTTCTTCCAAAAACATTTCTGATGCACTGCTGGGCCTTAGGTAAGGCTCCGTTAGTGAAAATTCCTTACAAAAAGCCTTTCTATTCTATCACGGCTAGTGCCATATTTCTCATGGAATCCTCCTCCAAAAGCTCTCTAGATGTACTGCCGGTCTTTTAGTAGAGGTTAATTAGTGAAAATTTTTCACAATGAGGATTTTAATTCTGGTCACTGCAAGTGACAATTGTCTCCTGGAATCTTCCTCCAAAATCTGTTTAGATGTACTACAGTGCTAATGGTACTATTCCGTTATTGAGAAACCTGACAATGAATAATTCAATCCTGTTCCTGGCAAATTCCAATTTTCTCCTGGAATCGTCTTCCAAAAGTCATTTCGATGTAATGCAGGGATTTGTAGAGATCGATTAGTGAAAATGCCTCTCAATGAGCATTGCAATCCTGTTCAAGCAGTGTCAAATTATTCATGGCATCCTCCTGAAAAATGCCCTAATGAAGCACTGCTGGCCTTTTGGGAGAGAGCGATTAGAGACAATTCCTTACAATGAACTCTTGAGTCCTCTTCACAGCAAGTGACAACTCCCTCCTGGAATCCAACCTCCAAAAGCTCTTCAGATATACTGTCGGTCTTTTGGTAGCGCTGTTTGTGAAAATACCCCACAACGATCAATTTAATCTGTTCATCGCAAGTTCCAAATTTCTCTAGAATCCTCTTTGACACGCCAGTTAGACGTGTTGCTGCGCTTTTTGAACACTACGGTTACTGACAAGTCTCACAATGAACAATTCAATCCTGTTTACTGCTACTTCCAAATCTCTTTGGAATTATCTACCAATAAATTTCTGATGCACTGCTGGGCCTTAGGTAATGCTCCGTTAGTTGAAATTCCTTACAATCAGCCTATCAATTATGTCACGGCTAGTGCCATATTTCTCATGGAATACTCCTCCAAAAGCTCTCTAGAAGTACTGGCGTTCTTTTGGTAGTTTTTAATTAGTGAAAATTTCACAAGGACCATTTCAATTCTGGTCACTGCAAGTGACAACTGTCTCCTGGAATCCACCTCCAAAAGCAGTTTAGATGTACTGCAGTGCTATTGGTACTATTCCGTTATTGAGAAACCTGACAATGAACAAATCAAGCCTGTTCCTGGCAAATTCCAATTTTCTCCTGGAATCGTCTCCCAAAAGTCATTTCGATGTAATGCAGGGATTTGTAGAGATCGATTAGTGAAAATGCCTCTCAATGAGCATTGCAATCCTGTTCAAGCAGTGTCAAATTATTCATGGCATCCTCCTGAAAAATGCCCTAATGAAGCACTGCTGGCCTTTTGGGAGAGAGCAATTAGAGACAATTCCTTACAATGAACTCTTGAGTCCTCTTCACAGCAAGTGACAACTCCCTCCTGGAATCCAACCTCCAAAAAAAAGCTCTTCAGATATTCTGTCGGTCTTTTGGTAGCGCGGTTAGTGACAATACCTCACAACGATCAATTGAATCTGTTCATCGCAAGTTCCAAATTTCTCCTATAATCCTCTTTGAAACGCCAGTTAGACGTGCTGCTGCGCTTTTTGAACACTTCGATTACTGACAAGTCCTCACAATGAACAATTCAATCCTCTTCACTGCTACTTCCAAATCTCTCCTGGAATTCTCTTCCAAAAACCTTTCTGATGCACTGCTGGGCCTTAGTAATGCTCCGTTAGTGAAAATTCCTTACAATCAGCCTTTCAATTCTATCACGGCTAGTGCCATATTTCGCCTGCAATCCTCCTCCAAAAGCTCTCTAGATGTACTGCCGGCCTTTTGGTAGCGATCAATTAGTGAAAATACTTCAGAATGAGCATTTCCGTCTAATTCACTGGAAATGCCAACTCGCTGCTGGAATCCTCCTCCATAAGCCATTTAAATGTACTGCTACGATTTTGGTACAGATCCTTTATTGGGAATAACTGACTACGATCAATTGAATCTTCTTCATCGCAAGTTCCAATTTTCTCCTGGAATCCTCTTTGAAAGGCCATTTAGACGTGCTGCTGCGCTTTTTCGAAGTATCGGGTCACGAAAATTCCTTCCAATGAACAATTCAATCCTGTTCACTGCTTCTGCCAAATCTCTCCTGGAATCATCTTCCAAACGTCATAACGATGCACTGATGGTCTTTTCGTACAGAAGGATTAGTGAATACTCGTAACAAAGAGCATTTAAATCCTGTTAACTGTTAGTTCGAAATTGTGCCTGGAATCCTCTTTCAAATGCCAGCTGGATGCGCGGCTGAGATTCTTGTACACATTGGTGCATGAAAATTCCTCACAATGAGCATTTCAATTTTGTTCGCTGCTACAACCAAATTTCACCTGAAATCCTATTGCAGAGGCCATTATGATGACCTGTTGGGCTTTAAGTAATGCTGGATTCGTGATAATTCCTTACACTGAGCCTTTCAATTCTATCACGGCTAGTGCCAAATTTCTCCTGCAATCCTCCTCTAAAAGTTATTTAGATGTACGACAGCGCTTTTCTTTTCGTTCCGTAAGTGAAAAAACCTGACAATGAACAATTCAATCCTGTTAACAGCAAATTCCAAATTGTTCCTGGAATCCTACTCCAAAAGTCATTGCGATGTAAAGCAGGGTTTTTGGTAGAGAGCGATTAGTGAAAATTCCTTACATAGAACATTTGACTCCTGTTCAGAGCGAGTGCCAAAGTTATCCTGTAATCCACCTCTTAAAGAATTTAGATGTAATGTTTGTCTTTTGGTAGAGATCTGTTAGTGAAAATGCCTCTCAATGAGCATTGCAATCCTGTTCAACCAGCTCCAAATTTTTCATGGGATACTCCTCCAGAAGCCATTATGATGCACTGGTGGGCTTTTGGAACAGAGCCGTTCGTGAGAGTACCTCACAATCAACAATAAAATGCTGTTCACGGCTAGTGCCAATTTTCGCTTGGAATCCTCTTCAAAAAGCCATGATGATGCACTGCTGGGCTTTAGGTAGTGCTGGATTCCTAAAAATTCCTTACAATGAGCCTTTCAAATCTATCACGGCTCGTGCCATATTTCATGGCATCCTCCTGAAAAATGCCATAATGAAGCACTGCTGGCCTTTTGGGAGAGAGCGATTAGTGACAATTCCTTACAATGAACATTTGAGTCCTCTTCATAGCAAGTGACAACGCTCTCCTTGAATCCGCCTCCAAAAGCTCTTCAGCTATACTGTCGGTCTTTTGGTAGCGATCAGTTAGAAAAAATACCCCACAACGATCAATTGAATCTTTTCATCGCAAGTTCCAAATACCTCCTAGAAATCTCTTTGACACGCCAGTTAGACGTGCTGCTGCGCTTTTGGAACACTTCGGTTACTGACAAGCCCACACAATGAACAATACAATCATGTTCACTGCTACTTCGAAATCTCTCCTGGAATTTTCTTCCAAAAACATTTCTGATGCACTGCTGGGCCTTAGGTAAGGCTCCGTTAGTGAAAATTCCTTACAAAAAGCCTTTCTATTCTATCACGGCTAGTGCCATATTTCTCATGGAATCCTCCTCCAAAAGCTCTCTAGATGTACTGCTGGTCTTTTAGTAGAGGTTAATTAGTGAAAATTTTTCACAATGAGGATTTTAATTCTGGTCACGGCAAGTGACAATTGTCTCCTGGAATCTTCCTCCAAAATCTGTTTAGATGTACTACAGTGCTATTGGTACTATTCCGTTATTGAGAAACCTGACAATGAATAATTCAATCCTGTTCCTGGCAAATTCCAATTTTCTCCTGGAATCGTCTCCCAAAAGTCATTTCGATGTAATGCAGGGATTTGTAGAGATCGATTAGTGAAAATGCCTCTCAATGAGCATTGCAATCCTGTTCAAGCAGTGTCAAATTATTCATGGCATCCTCCTGAAAAATGCCATAATGAAGCACTGCTGGCCTTTTGGGAGAGAGCAATTAGAGACAATTCCTTACAATGAACTCTTGAGTCCTCTTCACAGCAAGTGACAACTCCCTCCTGGAATCCAACCTCCAAAAAAAAGCTCTTCAGATATTCTGTCGTTCTTTTGGTAGCGCGGTTAGTGACAATACCTCACAACGATCAATTGAATCTGTTCATCGCAAGTTCCAAATTTCTCCTATAATCCTCTTTGAAACGCCAGTTAGACGTGCTGCTGCGCTTTTTGAACACTTCGATTACTGACAAGTCCTCACAATGAACAATTCAATCCTCTTCACTGCTACTTCCAAATCTCTCCTGGAATTCTCTTCCAAAAACCTTTCTGATGCACTGCTGGGCCTTAGTAATGCTCCGTTAGTGAAAATTCCTTACAATCAGCCTTTCAATTCTATCACGGCTAGTGCCATATTTCGCCTGCAATCCTCCTCCAAAAGCTCTCTAGATGTACTGCCGGCCTTTTGGTAGCGATCAATTAGTGAAAATACTTCAGAAAGAGCATTTCCGTCTAATTCACTGGAAATGCCAACTCGCTGCTGGAATCCTCCTCCATAAGCCATTTAAATGTACTGCTACGATTTTGGTACAGATCCTTTATTGGGAATAACTGACTACGATCAATTGAATCTTCTTCATCGCAAGTTCCAATTTTCTCCTGGAATCCTCTTTGAAAGGCCATTTAGACGTGCTGCTGCGCTTTTTGAACACTTCGATTACTGACAAGTCTCACAATGAACAATTCAATCCTGTTTACTGCTACTTCTAAATCTCTTTGGAATTATCTACCAATAAATTTCTGATGCACTGCTGGGCCTTAGGTAATGCTCCGTTAGTTGAAATGCCTTACAATCAGCCTATCAATTATATCACGGCTAGTGCCATATTTCTCATGGAATACTCCTCCAAAAGCTCTCTAGAAGTACTGGCGTTCTTTTGGTAGTTGTTAATTAGTGAAAATTTCACAAGGACCATTTCAATTCTGGTCACTGCAAGTGACAACTGTCTCCTGGAATCCACCTCCAAAAGCAGTTTAGATGTACTGCAGTGCTATTGGTACTATTCCGTTATTGAGAAACCTGACAATGAACAAATCAAGCCTGTTCCTGGCAAATTCCAATTTTCTCCTGGAATCGTCTCCCAAAAGTCATTTCGATGTAATGCAGGGATTTGTAGAGATCGATTAGTGAAAATGCCTCTCAATGAGCATTGCAATCCTGTTCAAGCAGTGTCAAATTATTCATGGCATCCTCCTGAAAAATGCCCTAATGAAGCACTGCTGGCCTTTTGGGAGAGAGCGATTAGAGACAATTCCTTACAATGAACATTTGAGTCCTCTTCATAGCAAGTGACAACGCTCTCCTTGAATCCGCCTCCAAAAGCTCTTCAGATATACTGTCGGTCTTTTGGTAGCGATCAGTTAGAAAAAATACCCCACAACGATCAATTGAATCTTTTCATCGCAAGTTCCAAATACCTCCTAGAAATCTCTTTGACACGCCAGTTAGACGTGCTGCTGCGCTTTTTGAACACTTCGGTTACTGACAAGCCCACACAATGAACAATACAATCATGTTCACTGCTACTTCCAAATCTCTCCTGGAATTTTCTTCCAAAAACATTTCTGATGCACTGCTGGGCCTTAGGTAAGGCTCCGTTAGTGAAAATTCCTTACAAAAAGCCTTTCTATTCTATCACGGCTAGTGCCATATTTCTCATGGAATCCTCCTCCAAAAGCTCTCTAGATGTACTGCCGGTCTTTTAGTAGAGGTTAATTAGTGAGAATTTTTCACAATGAGGATTTTAATTCTGGTCACTGCAAGTGACAATTGTCTCCTGGAATCTTCCTCCAAAATCTGTTTAGATGTACTACAGTGCTATTGGTACTATTCCGTTATTGAGAAACCTGACAATGAATAATTCAATCCTGTTCCTGGCAAATTCCAATTTTCTCCTGGAATCGTCTTCCAAAAGTCATTTCGATGTAATGCAGGGATTTGTAGAGATCGATTAGTGATTATTCCTCTCAATGAGCATTTCATTCCTGTTCAAGCAGTGTCAAATTATTCATGGCATCCTCCTGAAAAATGCCCTAATGAAGCACTGCTGGCCTTTTGGGAGAGAGCGATTAGAGACAATTCCTTACAATGAACTCTTGAGTCCTCTTCACAGCAAGTGACAACTCCCTCTTGGAATCCAACCTCCAAAAGCTCTTCAGATATACTGTCGTTCTTTTGGTAGCGCTGTTTGTGAAAATACCCCACAACGATCAATTTAATCTGTTCATCGCATATTCCAAATTTCTCTAGAATCCTCTTTGACACGCCAGTTAGACGTGTTGCTGCGCTTTTTGAACACTTCGGTTACTGACAAGTCTCACAATGAACAATTCAATCCTGTTTACTGCTACTTCCAAATCTCTTTGGAATTATCTACCAATAAATTTCTGATGCACTGCTGGGCCTTAGGTAATGCTCCGTTAGTTGAAATTCCTTACAATCAGCCTATCAATTATATCACGGCTAGTGCCATATTTCTCATGGAATACTCCTCCAAAAGCTCTCTAGAAGTACTGGCGTTCTTTTGGTAGTTGTTAATTAGTGAAAATTTCACAAGGACCATTTCAATTCTGGTCACTGCAAGTGACAACTGTCTCCTGGAATCCACCTCCAAAAGCAGTTTAGATGTACTGCAGTGCTATTGGTACTATTCCGTTATTGAGAAACCTGACAATGAACAAATCAAGCCTGTTCCTGGCAAATTCCAATTTTCTCCTGGAATCGTCTCCCAAAAGTCATTTCGATGTAATGCAGGGATTTGTAGAGATCGATTAGTGAAAATGCCTCTCAATGAGCATTGCAATCCTGTTCAAGCAGTGTCAAATTATTCATGGCATCCTCCTGAAAAATGCCATAATGAAGCACTGCTGGCCTTTTGGGAGAGAGCAATTAGAGACAATTCCTTACAATGAACTCTTGAGTCCTCTTCACAGCAAGTGACAACTCCCTCCTGGAATCCAACCTCCAAAAAAAAGCTCTTCAGATATTCTGTCGGTCTTTTGGTAGCGCGGTTAGTGACAATACCTCACAACGATCAATTGAATCTGTTCATCGCAAGTTCCAAATTTCTCCTATAATCCTCTTTGAAACGCCAGTTAGACGTGCTGCTGCGCTTTTTGAACACTTCGATTACTGACAAGTCCTCACAATGAACAATTCAATCCTCTTCACTGCTACTTCCAAATCTCTCCTGGAATTCTCTTCCAAAAACCTTTCTGATGCACTGCTGGGCCTTAGTAATGCTCCGTTAGTGAAAATTCCTTACAATCAGCCTTTCAATTCTATCACGGCTAGTGCCATATTTCGCCTGCAATCCTCCTCCAAAAGCTCTCTAGATGTACTGCCGGCCTTTTGGTAGCGATCAATTAGTGAAAATACTTCAGAATGAGCATTTCCGTCTAATTCACTGGAAATGCCAACTCGCTGCTGGAATCCTCCTCCATAAGCCATTTAAATGTACTGCTACGATTTTGGTACAGATCCTTTATTGGGAATAACTGACTACGATCAATTGAATCTTCTTCATCGCAAGTTCCAATTTTCTCCTGGAATCCTCTTTGAAAGGCCATTTAGACGTGCTGCTGCGCTTTTTCGAAGTATCGGGTCACGAAAATTCCTTCCAATGAACAATTCAATCCTGTTCACTGCTTCTGCCAAATCTCTCCTGGAATCATCTTCCAAACGTCATAACGATGCACTGATGGTCTTTTCGTACAGAAGGATTAGTGAATACTCGTAACAAAGAGCATTTAAATCCTGTTAACTGTTAGTTCGAAATTGTGCCTGGAATCCTCTTTCAAATGCCAGCTGGATGCGCGGCTGAGATTCTTGTACACATTGGTGCATGAAAATTCCTCACAATGAGCATTTCAATTTTGTTCGCTGCTACAACCAAATTTCACCTGAAATCCTATTGCAGAGGCCATTATGATGACCTGTTGGGCTTTAAGTAATGCTGGATTCGTGATAATTCCTTACACTGAGCCTTTCAATTCTATCACGGCTAGTGCCAAATTTCTCCTGCAATCCTCCTCTAAAAGTTATTTAGATGTACTACAGCGCTTTTGTTTTCGTTCCGTAAGTGAAAAAACCTGACAATGAACAATTCAATCCTGTTAACAGCAAATTCCAAATTGTTCCTGGAATCCTACTCCAAAAGTCATTGCGATGTAAAGCAGGGTTTTTGGTAGAGAGCGATTAGTGAAAATTCCTTACATAGAACATTTGACTCCTGTTCAGAGCGAGTGCCAAAGTTATCCTGTAATCCACCTCTTAAAGAATTTAGATGTAATGTTTGTCTTTTGGTAGAGATCTGTTAGTGAAAATGCCTCTCAATGAGCATTGCAATCCTGTTCAACCAGCTCCAAATTTTTCATGGGATACTCCTCCAGAAGCCATTATGATGCACTGGTGGGCTTTTGGAACAGAGCCGTTCGTGAGAGTACCTCACAATCAACAATAAAATGCTGTTCACGGCTAGTGCCAATTTTCGCTTGGAATCCTCTTCAAAAAGCCATGATGATGCACTGCTGGGCTTTAGGTAGTGCTGGATTCCTAAAAATTCCTTACAATGAGCCTTTCAAATCTATCACGGCTCGTGCCATATTATATGGCATCCTCCTGAAAAATGCCATAATGAAGCACTGCTGGCCTTTTGGGAGAGAGCGAATAGTGACAATTCCTTACAATGAACATTTGAGTCCTCTTCATAGCAAGTGACAACGCTCTCCTTGAATCCGCCTCCAAAAGCTCTTCAGCTATACTGTCGGTCTTTTGGTAGCGATCAGTTAGAAAAAATACCCCACAACGATCAATTGAATCTTTTCATCGCAAGTTCCAAATACCTCCTAGAAATCTCTTTGACACGCCAGTTAGACGTGCTGCTGCGCTTTTTGAACACTTCGGTTACTGACAAGCCCACACAATGAACAATACAATCATGTTCACTGCTACTTCGAAATCTCTCCTGGAATTTTCTTCCAAAAACATTTCTGATGCACTGCTGGGCCTTAGGTAAGGCTCCGTTAGTGAAAATTCCTTACAAAAAGCCTTTCTATTCTATCACGGCTAGTGCCATATTTCTCATGGAATCCTCCTCCAAAAGCTCTCTAGATGTACTGCCGGTCTTTTAGTAGAGGTTAATTAGTGAACTTTTTTCACAATGAGGATTTTAATTCTGGTCACTGCAAGTGACAATTGTCTCCTGGAATCTTCCTCCAAAATCTGTTTAGATGTACTACAGTGCTATTGGTACTATTCCGTTATTGAGAAACCTGACAATGAATAATTCAATCCTGTTCCTGGCAAATTCCAATTTTCTCCTGGAATCGTCTCCCAAAAGTCATTTCGATGTAATGCAGGGATTTGTAGAGATCGATTAGTGAAAATGCCTCTCAATGAGCATTGCAATCCTGTTCAAGCAGTGTCAAATTATTCATGGCATCCTTCTGAAAAATGCCCTAATGAAGCACTGCTGGCCTTTAGGGAGAGAGCGATTAGAGACAATTCCTTACAATGAACTCTTGAGTCCTCTTCACAGCAAGTGACCACTCCCTCCTGGAATCCAACCTCCAAAAGCTCTTCAGATATACTGTCGGTCTTTTGGTAGCGCTGTTTGTGAAAATACCCCACAACGATCAATTTAATCTGTTCATCGCAAATTCCAAATTTCTCTAGAATCCTCTTTGACACGCCAGTTAGACGTGTTGCTGCGCTTTTTGAACACTTCGGTTACTGACAAGTCTCACAATGAACAATTCAATCCTGTTTACTGCTACTTCCAAATCTCTTTGGAATTATCTACCAATAAATTTCTGATGCACTGCTGGGCCTTAGGTAATGCTCCGTTAGTTGAAATTCCTTACAATCAGCCTATCAATTATAAAACGGCTAGTGCCATATTTCTCATGGAATCCTCCTCCAAAAGCTCGCTAGATGTACTGGCGGTCTTTTGGTAGAGGTTAATTAGTGAAAATTTCACAAGGACCATTTCAATTCTGGTCACTGCAAGTGACAACTGTCTCCTGGAATCCTCCTCCAAAAGCCGTTTAGATGTACTGCAGTGCTCTTGGTACTATTCCATTATTGAGAAACCTGACTATGAACAAATCAAGCCTGTTCCTGGCAAATTCCAATTTTCTCCTGGAATCGTCTCCCAAAAGTCATTTCGATGTAATGCAGGGATTTGTAGAGATCGATTAGTGAAAATGCCTCTCAATGAGCTTTGCAATCCTGTTCAAGCAGTGTCAAATTATTCATGGCATCCTCCTGAAAAATGCCCTAATGAAGCACTGCTGGCCTTTTGGGAGAGAGCGATTAGAGACAATTCCTTACAATGAACATTTGAGTCCTCTTCATAGCAAGTGACAACGCTCTCCTTGAATCCGCCTCCAAAAGCTCTTCAGATATACTGTCGGTCTTTTGGTAGCGATCAGTTAGAAAAAATACCCCACAACGATCAATTGAATCTTTTCATCGCAAGTTCCAAATACCTCCTAGAAATCTCTTTGACACGCCAGTTAGACGTGCTGCTGCGCTTTTTGAACACTTCGGTTACTGACAAGCCCACACAATGAACAATACAATCATGTTCACTGCTACTTCCAAATCTCTCCTGGAATTTTCTTCCAAAAACATTTCTGATGCACTGCTGGGCCTTAGGTAAGGCTCCGTTAGTGAAAATTCCTTACAAAAAGCCTTTCTATTCTATCACGGCTAGTGCCATATTTCTCATGGAATCCTCCTCCAAAAGCTCTCTAGATGTACTGCCGGTCTTTTAGTAGAGGTTAATTAGTGAGAATTTTTCACAATGAGGATTTTAATTCTGGTCACTGCAAGTGACAATTGTCTCCTGGAATCTTCCTCCAAAATCTGTTTAGATGTACTACAGTGCTATTGGTACTATTCCGTTATTGAGAAACCTGACAATGAATAATTCAATCCTGTTCCTGGCAAATTCCAATTTTCTCCTGGAATCGTCTCCCAAAAGTCATTTCGATGTAATGCAGGGATTTGTAGAGATCGATTAGTGATTATTCCTCTCAATGAGCATTTCATTCCTGTTCAAGCAGTGTCAAATTATACATGGCATCCTCCTGAAAAATGCCCTAATGAAGCACTGCTGGCCTTTTGGGAGAGAGCGATTAGAGACAATTCCTTACAATGAACTCTTGAGTCCTCTTCACAGCAAGTGACAACTCCCTCTTGGAATCCAACCTCCAAAAGCTCTTCAGATATACTGTCGTTCTTTTGGTAGCGCTGTTTGTGAAAATACCCCACAACGATCAATTTAATCTGTTCATCGCATATTCCAAATTTCTCTAGAATCCTCTTTGACACGCCAGTTAGACGTGTTGCTGCGCTTTTTGAACACTTCGGTTACTGACAAGTCTCACAATGAACAATTCAATCCTGTTTACTGCTACTTCCAAATCTCTTTGGAATTATCTACCAATAAATTTCTGATGCACTGCTGGGCTTTAGGTAATGCTCCGTTAGTTGAAATTCCTTACAATCAGCCTATCAATTATATCACGGCTAGTGCCATATTTCTCATGGAATACTCCTCCAAAAGCTCTCTAGAAGTACTGGCGTTCTTTTGGTAGTTGTTAATTAGTGAAAATTTCACAAGGACCATTTCAATTCTGGTCACTGCAAGTGACAACTGTCTCCTGGAATCCACCTCCAAAAGCAGTTTAGATGTACTGCAGTGCTATTGGTACTATTCCGTTATTGAGAAACCTGACAATGAACAAATCAAGCCTGTTCCTGGCAAATTCCAATTTTCTCCTGGAATCGTCTCCCAAAAGTCATTTCGATGTAATGCAGGGATTTGTAGAGATCGATTAGTGAAAATGCCTCTCAATGAGCATTGCAATCCTGTTCAAGCAGTGTCAAATTATTCATGGCATCCTCCTGAAAAATGCCCTAATGAAGCACTGCTGGCCTTTTGGGAGAGAGCAATTAGAGACAATTCCACACAATGAACTCTTGAGTCCTCTTCACAGCAAGTGACAACTCCCTCCTGGAATCCAACCTCCAAAAAAAAGCTCTTCAGATATTCTGTCGGTCTTTTGGTAGCGCGGTTAGTGACAATACCTCACAACGATCAATTGAATCTGTTCATCGCAAGTTCCAAATTTCTCCTATAATCCTCTTTGAAACGCCAGTTAGACGTGCTGCTGCGCTTTTTGAACACTTCGATTACTGACAAGTCCTCACAATGAACAATTCAATCCTCTTCACTGCTACTTCCAAATCTCTCCTGGAATTCTCTTCCAAAAACCTTTCTGATGCACTGCTGGGCCTTAGTAATGCTCCGTTAGTGAAAATTCCTTACAATCAGCCTTTCAATTCTATCACGGCTAGTGCCATATTTCGCCTGCAATCCTCCTCCAAAAGCTCTCTAGATGTACTGCCGGCCTTTTGGTAGCGATCAATTAGTGAAAATACTTCAGAATGAGCATTTCCGTCTAATTCACTGGAAATGCCAACTCGCTGCTGGAATCCTCCTCCATAAGCCATTTAAATGTACTGCTACGATTTTGGTACAGATCCTTTATTGGGAATAACTGACTACGATCAATTGAATCTTCTTCATCGCAAGTTCCAATTTTCTCCTGGAATCCTCTTTGAAAGGCCATTTAGACGTGCTGCTGCGCTTTTTCGAAGTATCGGGTCACGAAAATTCCTTCCAATGAACAATTCAATCCTGTTCACTGCTTCTGCCAAATCTCTCCTGGAATCATCTTCCAAACGTCATAACGATGCACTGATGGTCTTTTCGTACAGAAGGATTAGTGAATACTCGTAACAAAGAGCATTTAAATCCTGTTAACTGTTAGTTCGAAATTGTGCCTGGAATCCTCTTTCAAATGCCAGCTGGATGCGCGGCTGAGATTCTTGTACACATTGGTGCATGAAAATTCCTCACAATGAGCATTTCAATTTTGTTCGCTGCTACAACCAAATTTCACCTGAAATCCTATTGCAGAGGCCATTATGATGACCTGTTGGGCTTTAAGTAATGCTGGATTCGTGATAATTCCTTACACTGAGCCTTTCAATTCTATCACGGCTAGTGCCAAATTTCTCCTGCAATCCTCCTCTAAAAGTTATTTAGATGTACTACAGCGCTTTTGTTTTCGTTCCGTAAGTGAAAAAACCTGACAATGAACAATTCAATCCTGTTAACAGCAAATTCCAAATTGTTCCTGGAATCCTACTCCAAAAGTCATTGCGATGTAAAGCAGGGTTTTTGGTAGAGAGCGATTAGTGAAAATTCCTTACATAGAACATTTGACTCCTGTTCAGAGCGAGTGCCAAAGTTATCCTGTAATCCACCTCTTAAAGAATTTAGATGTAATGTTTGTCTTTTGGTAGAGATCTGTTAGTGAAAATGCCTCTCAATGAGCATTGCAATCCTGTTCAACCAGCTCCAAATTTTTCATGGGATACTCCTCCAGAAGCCATTATGATGCACTGGTGGGCTTTTGGAACAGAGCCGTTCGTGAGAGTACCTCACAATCAACAATAAAATGCTGTTCACGGCTAGTGCCAATTTTCGCTTGGAATCCTCTTCAAAAAGCCATGATGATGCACTGCTGGGCTTTAGGTAGTGCTGGATTCCTAAAAATTCCTTACAATGAGCCTTTCAAATCTATCACGGCTCGTGCCATATTTCATGGCATCCTCCTGAAAAATGCCATAATGAAGCACTGCTGGCCTTTTGGGAGAGAGCGATTAGTGACAATTCCTTACAATGAACATTTGAGTCCTCTTCATAGCAAGTGACAACGCTCTCCTTGAATCCGCCTCCAAAAGCTCTTCAGATATACTGTCGGTCTTTTGGTAGCGATCAGTTAGAAAAAATACCCCACAACGATCAATTGAATCTTTTCATCGCAAGTTCCAAATACCTCCTAGAAATCTCTTTGACACGCCAGTTAGACGTGCTGCTGCGCTTTTTGAACACTTCGGTTACTGACAAGCCCACACAATGAACAATACAATCATGTTCACTGCTACTTCCAAATCTCTCCTGGAATTTTCTTCCAAAAACATTTCTGATGCACTGCTGGGCCTTAGGTAAGGCTCCGTTAGTGAAAATTCCTTACAAAAAGCCTTTCTATTCTATCACGGCTAGTGCCATATTTCTCATGGAATCCTCCTCCAAAAGCTCTCTAGATGTACTGCCGGTCTTTTAGTAGAGGTTAATTAGTGAGAATTTTTCACAATGAGGATTTTAATTCTGGTCACTGCAAGTGACAATTGTCTCCTGGAATCTTCCTCCAAAATCTGTTTAGATGTACTACAGTGCTATTGGTACTATTCCGTTATTGAGAAACCTGACAATGAATAATTCAATCCTGTTCCTGGCAAATTCCAATTTTCTCCTGGAATCGTCTCCCAAAAGTCATTTCGATGTAATGCAGGGATTTGTAGAGATCGATTAGTGAAAATGCCTCTCAATGAGCATTGCAATCCTGTTCAAGCAGTGTCAAATTATTCATGGCATCCTCCAGAAAAATGCCCTAATGAAGCACTGCTGGCCTTTTGGGAGAGAGCGATTAGAGACAATTCCTTACAATGAACTCTTGAGTCCTCTTCACAGCAAGTGACCACTCCCTCCTGGAATCCAACCTCCAAAAGCTCTTCAGATATACTGTCGGTCTTTTGGTAGCGCTGTTTGTGAAAATACCCCACAACGATCAATTTAATCTGTTCATCGCAAGTTCCAAATTTCTCTAGAATCCTCTTTGACACGCCAGTTAGACGTGTTGCTGCGCTTTTTGAACACTTCGGTTACTGACAAGTCTCACAATGAACAATTCAATCCTGTTTACTGCTACTTCCAAATCTCTTTGGAATTATCTACCAATAAATTTCTGATGCACTGCTGGGCCTTAGGTAATGCTCCGTTAGTTGAAATTCCTTACAATCAGCCTATCAATTATAAAACGGCTAGTGCCATATTTCTCATGGAATCCTCCTCCAAAAGCTCGCTAGATGTACTTTCGGTCTTTTGGTAGAGGTTAATTAGTGAAAATTTCACAAGGACCATTTCAATTCTGGTCACTGCAAGTGACAACTGTCTCCTGGAATCCTCCTCCAAAAGCCGTTTAGATGTACTGCAGTGCTCTTGGTACTATTCCATTATTGAGAAACCTGACAATGAACAAATCAAGCCTGTTCCTGGCAAATTCCAATTTTCTCCTGGAATCGTCTCCCAAAAGTCATTTCGATGTAATGCAGGGATTTGTAGAGATCGATTAGTGAAAATGCCTCTCAATGAGCTTTGCAATCCTGTTCAAGCAGTGTCAAATTATTCATGGCATCCTCCTGAAAAATGCCCTAATGAAGCACTGCTGGCCTTTTGGGAGAGAGCGATTAGAGACAATTCCTTACAATGAACATTTGAGTCCTCTTCATAGCAAGTGACAACGCTCTCCTTGAATCCGCCTCCAAAAGCTCTTCAGATATACTGTCGGTCTTTTGGTAGCGATCAGTTAGAAAAAATACCCCACAACGATCAATTGAATCTTTTCATCGCAAGTTCCAAATACCTCCTAGAAATCTCTTTGACACGCCAGTTAGACGTGCTGCTGCGCTTTTTGAACACTTCGGTTACTGACAAGCCCACACAATGAACAATACAATCATGTTCACTGCTACTTCCAAATCTCTCCTGGAATTTTCTTCCAAAAACATTTCTGATGCACTGCTGGGCCTTAGGTAAGGCTCCGTTAGTGAAAATTCCTTACAAAAAGCCTTTCTATTCTATCACGGCTAGTGCCATATTTCTCATGGAATCCTCCTCCAAAAGCTCTCTAGATGTACTGCCGGTCTTTTAGTAGAGGTTAATTAGTGAGAATTTTTCACAATGAGGATTTTAATTCTGGTCACTGCAAGTGACAATTGTCTCCTGGAATCTTCCTCCAAAATCTGTTTAGATGTACTACAGTGCTATTGGTACTATTCCGTTATTGAGAAACCTGACAATGAATAATTCAATCCTGTTCCTGGCAAATTCCAATTTTCTCCTGGAATCGTCTCCCAAAAGTCATTTCGATGTAATGCAGGGATTTGTAGAGATCGATTAGTGAAAATGCCTCTCAATGAGCATTGCAATCCTGTTCAAGCAGTGTCAAATTATTCATGGCATCCTCCTGAAAAATGCCCTAATGAAGCACTGCTGGCCTTTTGGGAGAGAGCGATTAGAGACAATTCCTTACAATGAACTCTTGAGTCCTCTTCACAGCAAGTGACCACTCCCTCCTGGAATCCAACCTCCAAAAGCTCTTCAGATATACTGTCGGTCTTTTGGTAGCGCTGTTTGTGAAAATACCCCACAACGATCAATTTAATCTGTTCATCGCAAGTTCCAAATTTCTCTAGAATCCTCTTTGACACGCCAGTTAGACGTGTTGCTGCGCTTTTTGAACACTTCGGTTACTGACAAGTCTCACAATGAACAATTCAATCCTGTTTACTGCTACTTCCAAATCTCTTTGGAATTATCTACCAATAAATTTCTGATGCACTGCTGGGCCTTAGGTAATGCTCCGTTAGTTGAAATTCCTTACAATCAGCCTATCAATTATAAAACGGCTAGTGCCATATTTCTCATGGAATCCTCCTCCAAAAGCTCGCTAGATGTACTTTCGGTCTTTTGGTAGAGGTTAATTAGTGAAAATTTCACAAGGACCATTTCAATTCTGGTCACTGCAAGTGACAACTGTCTCCTGGAATCCTCCTCCAAAAGCCGTTTAGATGTACTGCAGTGCTCTTGGTACTATTCCATTATTGAGAAACCTGACAATGAACAAATCAAGCCTGTTCCTGGCAAATTCCAATTTTCTCCTGGAATCGTCTCCCAAAAGTCATTTCGATGTAATGCAGGGATTTGTAGAGATCGATTAGTGAAAATGCCTCTCAATGAGCTTTGCAATCCTGTTCAAGCAGTGTCAAATTATTCATGGCATCCTCCTGAAAAATGCCCTAATGAAGCACTGCTGGCCTTTTGGGAGAGAGCGATTAGAGACAATTCCTTACAATGAACATTTGAGTCCTCTTCATAGCAAGTGACAACGCTCTCCTTGAATCCGCCTCCAAAAGCTCTTCAGATATACTGTCGGTCTTTTGGTAGCGATCAGTTAGAAAAAATACCCCACAACGATCAATTGAATCTTTTCATCGCAAGTTCCAAATACCTCCTAGAAATCTCTTTGACACGCCAGTTAGACGTGCTGCTGCGCTTTTTGAACACTTCGGTTACTGACAAGCCCACACAATGAACAATACAATCATGTTCACTGCTACTTCCAAATCTCTCCTGGAATTTTCTTCCAAAAACATTTCTGATGCACTGCTGGGCCTTAGGTAAGGCTCCGTTAGTGAAAATTCCTTACAAAAAGCCTTTCTATTCTATCACGGCTAGTGCCATATTTCTCATGGAATCCTCCTCCAAAAGCTCTCTAGATGTACTGCCGGTCTTTTAGTAGAGGTTAATTAGTGAAAATTTTTCACAATGAGGATTTTAATTCTGGTCACTGCAAGTGACAATTGTCTCCTGGAATCTTCCTCCAAAATCTGTTTAGATGTACTACAGTGCTATTGGTACTATTCCGTTATTGAGAAACCTGACAATGAATAATTCA
This sequence comes from Macrochelys suwanniensis, assembly GCA_033296515.1. NCBI lineage: Eukaryota > Metazoa > Chordata > Testudines > Chelydridae > Macrochelys > Macrochelys suwanniensis. Next base: position 71,621,885 of record CM065778.1, on the reverse strand, counting down.
ATCCTGTTCCTGGCAAATTCCAATTTTCTCCTGGAATCGTCTCCCAAAAGTCATTTCGATGTAATGCAGGGATTTGTAGAGATCGATTAGTGATTATTCCTCTCAATGAGCATTTCAATCCTGTTCAAGCAGTGTCAAATTATTCATGGCATCCTCCTGAAAAATGCCCTAATGAAGCACTGCTGGCCTTTTGGGAGAGAGCGATTAGAGACAATTCCTTACAATGAACTCTTGAGTCCTCTTCACAGCAAGTGACAACTCCCTCCTGGAATCCAACCTCCAAAAGCTCTTCAGATATACTGTCGTTCTTTTGGTAGCGCTGTTTGTGAAAATACCCCACAACGATCAATTTAATCTGTTCATCGCATATTCCAAATTTCTCTAGAATCCTCTTTGACACGCCAGTTAGACGTGTTGCTGCGCTTTTTGAACACTTCGGTTACTGACAAGTCTCACAATGAACAATTCAATCCTGTTTACTGCTACTTCCAAATCTCTTTGGAATTATCTACCAATAAATTTCTGATGCACTGCTGGGCCTTAGGTAATGCTCCGTTAGTTGAAATTCCTTACAATCAGCCTATCAATTATATCACGGCTAGTGCCATATTTCTCATGGAATACTCCTCCAAAAGCTCTCTAGAAGTACTGGCGTTCTTTTGGTAGTTGTTAATTAGTGAAAATTTCACAAGGACCATTTCAATTCTGGTCACTGCAAGTGACAACTGTCTCCTGGAATCCACCTCCAAAAGCAGTTTAGATGTACTGCAGTGCTATTGGTACTATTCCGTTATTGAGAAACCTGACAATGAACAAATCAAGCCTGTTCCTGGCAAATTCCAATTTTCTCCTGGAATCGTCTCCCAAAAGTCATTTCGATGTAATGCAGGGATTTGTAGAGATCGATTAGTGAAAATGCCTCTCAATGAGCATTGCAATCCTGTTCAAGCAGTGTCAAATTATTCATGGCATCCTCCTGAAAAATGCCCTAATGAAGCACTGCTGGCCTTTTGGGAGAGAGCAATTAGAGACAATTCCTTACAATGAACTCTTGAGTCCTCTTCACAGCAAGTGACAACTCCCTCCTGGAATCCAACCTCCAAAAAAAAGCTCTTCAGATATTCTGTCGGTCTTTTGGTAGCGCGGTTAGTGACAATACCTCACAACGATCAATTGAATCTGTTCATCGCAAGTTCCAAATTTCTCCTATAATCCTCTTTGAAACGCCAGTTAGACGTGCTGCTGCGCTTTTTGAACACTTCGATTACTGACAAGTCCTCACAATGAACAATTCAATCCTCTTCACTGCTACTTCCAAATCTCTCCTGGAATTCTCTTCCAAAAACCTTTCTGATGCACTGCTGGGCCTTAGTAATGCTCCGTTAGTGAAAATTCCTTACAATCAGCCTTTCAATTCTATCACGGCTAGTGCCATATTTCACCTGCAATCCTCCTCCAAAAGCTCTCTAGATGTACTGCCGGCCTTTTGGTAGCGATCAATTAGTGAAAATACTTCAGAATGAGCATTTCCGTCTAATTCACTGGAAATGCCAACTCGCTGCTGGAATCCTCCTCCATAAGCCATTTAAATGTACTGCTACGATTTTGGTACATATCCTTTATTGGGAATAACTGACTACGATCAATTGAATCTTCTCCATCGCAAGTTCCAATTTTCTCCTGGAATCCTCTTTGAAAGGCCATTTAGACGTGCTGCTGCGCTTTTTCGAAGTATCGGGTCACGAAAATTCCTTCCAATGAACAATTCAATCCTGTTCACTGCTTCTGCCAAATCTCTCCTGGAATCATCTTCCAAACGTCATAACGATGCACTGATGGTCTTTTCGTACAGAAGGATTAGTGAATACTCGTAACAAAGAGCATTTAAATCCTGTTAACTGTTAGTTCGAAATTGTGCCTGGAATCCTCTTTCAAATGCCAGCTGGATGCGCGGCTGAGATTCTTGTACACATTGGTGCATGAAAATTCCTCACAATGAGCATTTCAATTTTGTTCGCTGCTACAACCAAATTTCACCTGAAATCCTATTGCAGAGGCCATTATGATGACCTGTTGGGCTTTAAGTAATGCTGGATTCGTGATAATTCCTTACACTGAGCCTTTCAATTCTATCACGGCTAGTGCCAAATTTCTCCTGCAATCCTCCTCTAAAAGTTATTTAGATGTACTACAGCGCTTTTGTTTTCGTTCCGTAAGTGAAAAAACCTGACAATGAACAATTCAATCCTGTTAACAGCAAATTCCAAATTGTTCCTGGAATCCTACTCCAAAAGTCATTGCGATGTAAAGCAGGGTTTTTGGTAGAGAGCGATTAGTGAAAATTCCTTACATAGAACATTTGACTCCTGTTCAGAGCGAGTGCCAAAGTTATCCTGTAATCCACCTCTTAAAGAATTTAGATGTAATGTTTGTCTTTTGGTAGAGATCTGTTAGTGAAAATGCCTCTCAATGAGCATTGCAATCCTGTTCAACCAGCTCCAAATTTTTCATGGGATACTCCTCCAGAAGCCATTATGATGCACTGGTGGGCTTTTGGAACAGAGCCGTTCGTGAGAGTACCTCACAATCAACAATAAAATGCTGTTCACGGCTAGTGCCAATTTTCGCTTGGAATCCTCTTCAAAAAGCCATGATGATGCACTGCTGGGCTTTAGGTAGTGCTGGATTCCTAAAAATTCCTTACAATGAGCCTTTCAAATCTATCACGGCTCGTGCCATATTTCATGGCATCCTCCTGAAAAATGCCATAATGAAGCACTGCTGGCCTTTTGGGAGAGAGCGATTAGTGACTATTCCTTACAATGAACATTTGAGTCCTCTTCATAGCAAGTGACAACGCTCTCCTTGAATCCGCCTCCAAAAGCTCTTCAGATATACTGTCGATCTTTTGGTAGCGATCAGTTAGAAAAAATACCCCACAACGATCAATTGAATCTTTTCATCGCAAGTTCCAAATACCTCCTAGAAATCTCTTTGACACGCCAGTTAGACGTGCTGCTGCGCTTTTTGAACACTTCGGTTACTGACAAGCCCACACAATGAACAATACAATCATGTTCACTGCTACTTCCAAATCTCTCCTGGAATTTTCTTCCAAAAACATTTCTGATGCACTGCTGGGCCTTAGGTAAGGCTCCGTTAGTGAAAATACCTTACAAAAAGCCTTTCTATTCTATCACGGCTAGTGCCATATTTCTCATGGAATCCTCCTCCAAAAGCTCTCTAGATGTACTGCCGGTCTTTTAGTAGAGGTTAATTAGTGAACATTTTTCACAATGAGGATTTTAATTCTGGTCACTGCAAGTGACAATTGTCTCCTGGAATCTTCCTCCAAAATCTGTTTAGATGTACTACAGTGCTATTGGTACTATTCCGTTATTGAGAAACCTGACAATGAATAATTCAATCCTGTTCCTGGCAAATTCCAATTTTCTCCTGGAATCGTCTCCCAAAAGTCATTTCGATGTAATGCAGGGATTTGTAGAGATCGATTAGTGAAAATGCCTCTCAATGAGCATTGCAATCCTGTTCAAGCAGTGTCAAATTATTCATGGCATCCTCCTGAAAAATGCCCTAATGAAGCACTGCTGGCCTTTTGGGAGAGAGCGATTAGAGACAATTCCTTACAATGAACTCTTGAGTCCTCTTCACAGCAAGTGACCACTCCCTCCTGGAATCCAACCTCCAAAAGCTCTTCAGATATACTGTCGGTCTTTTGGTAGCGCTGTTTGTGAAAATACCCCACAACGATCAATTTAATCTGTTCATCGCAAATTCCAAATTTCTCTAGAATCCTCTTTGACACGCCAGTTAGACGTGTTGCTGCGCTTTTTGAACACTTCGGTTACTGACAAGTCTCACAATGAACAATTCAATCCTGTTTACTGCTACTTCCAAATCTCTTTGGAATTATCTACCAATAAATTTCTGATGCACTGCTGGGCCTTAGGTAATGCTCCGTTAGTTGAAATTCCTTACAATCAGCCTATCAATTATAGAACGGCTAGTGCCATATTTCTCATGGAATCCTCCTCCAAAAGCTCGCTAGATGTACTGGCGGTCTTTTGGTAGAGGTTAATTAGTGAAAATTTCACAAGGACCATTTCAATTCTGGTCACTGCAAGTGACAACTGTCTCCTGGAATCCTCCTCCAAAAGCCGTTTAGATGTACTGCAGTGCTCTTGGTACTATTCCATTATTGAGAAACCTGACTATGAACAAATCAAGCCTGTTCCTGGCAAATTCCAATTTTCTCCTGGAATCGTCTCCCAAAAGTCATTTCGATGTAATGCAGGGATTTGTAGAGATCGATTAGTGAAAATGCCTCTCAATGAGCTTTGCAATCCTGTTCAAGCAGTGTCAAATTATTCATGGCATCCTCCTGAAAAATGCCCTAATGAAGCACTGCTGGCCTTTTGGGAGAGAGCGATTAGAGACAATTCCTTACAATGAACATTTGAGTCCTCTTCATAGCAAGTGACAACGCTCTCCTTGAATCCGCCTCCAAAAGCTCTTCAGATATACTGTCGGTCTTTTGGTAGCGATCAGTTAGAAAAAATACCCCACAACGATCAATTGAATCTTTTCATCGCAAGTTCCAAATACCTCCTAGAAATCTCTTTGACACGCCAGTTAGACGTGCTGCTGCGCTTTTTGAACACTTCGGTTACTGACAAGCCCACACAATGAACAATACAATCATGTTCACTGCTACTTCCAAATCTCTCCTGGAATTTTCTTCCAAAAACATTTCTGATGCACTGCTGGGCCTTAGGTAAGGCTCCGTTAGTGAAAATTCCTTACAAAAAGCCTTTCTATTCTATCACGGCTAGTGCCATATTTCTCATGGAATCCTCCTCCAAAAGCTCTCTAGATGTACTGCCGGTCTTTTAGTAGAGGTTAATTAGTGAGAATTTTTCACAATGAGGATTTTAATTCTGGTCACTGCAAGTGACAATTGTCTCCTGGAATCTTCCTCCAAAATCTGTTTAGATGTACTACAGTGCTATTGGTACTATTCCGTTATTGAGAAACCTGACAATGAATAATTCAATCCTGTTCCTGGCAAATTCCAATTTTCTCCTGGAATCGTCTTCCAAAAGTCATTTCGATGTAATGCAGGGATTTGTAGAGATCGATTAGTGATTATTCCTCTCAATGAGCATTTCATTCCTGTTCAAGCAGTGTCAAATTATTCATGGCATCCTCCTGAAAAATGCCCTAATGAAGCACTGCTGGCCTTTTGGGAGAGAGCGATTAGAGACAATTCCTTACAATGAACTCTTGAGTCCTCTTCACAGCAAGTGACAACTCCCTCTTGGAATCCAACCTCCAAAAGCTCTTCAGATATACTGTCGTTCTTTTGGTAGCGCTGTTTGTGAAAATACCCGACAACGATCAATATAATCTGTTCATCGCATATTCCAAATTTCTCTAGAATCCTCTTTGACACGCCAGTTAGACGTGTTGCTGCGCTTTTTGAACACTTCGGTTACTGACAAGTCTCACAATGAACAATTCAATCCTGTTTACTGCTACTTCCAAATCTCTTTGGAATTATCTACCAATAAATTTCTGATGCACTGCTGGGCCTTAGGTAATGCTCCGTTAGTTGAAATTCCTTACAATCAGCCTATCAATTATATCACGGCTAGTGCCATATTTCTCATGGAATACTCCTCCAAAAGCTCTCTAGAAGTACTGGCGTTCTTTTGGTAGTTGTTAATTAGTGAAAATTTCACAAGGACCATTTCAATTCTGGTCACTGCAAGTGACAACTGTCTCCTGGAATCCACCTCCAAAAGCAGTTTAGATGTACTGCAGTGCTATTGGTACTATTCCGTTATTGAGAAACCTGACAATGAACAAATCAAGCCTGTTCCTGGCAAATTCCAATTTTCTCCTGGAATCGTCTCCCAAAAGTCATTTCGATGTAATGCAGGGATTTGTAGAGATCGATTAGTGAAAATGCCTCTCAATGAGCATTGCAATCCTGTTCAAGCAGTGTCAAATTATTCATGGCATCCTCCTGAAAAATGCCCTAATGAAGCACTGCTGGCCTTTTGGGAGAGAGCAATTAGAGACAATTCCTTACAATGAACTCTTGAGTCCTCTTCACAGCAAGTGACCACTCCCTCCTGGAATCCAACCTCCAAAAGCTCTTCAGATATACTGTCGGTCTTTTGGTAGCGCTGTTTGTGAAAATACCCCACAACGATCAATTTAATCTGTTCATCGCAAATTCCAAATTTCTCTAGAATCCTCTTTGACACGCCAGTTAGACGTGTTGCTGCGCTTTTTGAACACTTCGGTTACTGACAAGTCTCACAATGAACAATTCAATCCTGTTTACTGCTACTTCCAAATCTCTTTGGAATTATCTACCAATAAATTTCTGATGCACTGCTGGGCCTTAGGTAATGCTCCGTTAGTTGAAATTCCTTACAATCAGCCTATCAATTATAAAACGGCTAGTGCCATATTTCTCATGGAATCCTCCTCCAAAAGCTCGCTAGATGTACTGGCGGTCTTTTGGTAGAGGTTAATTAGTGAAAATTTCACAAGGACCATTTCAATTCTGGTCACTGCAAGTGACAACTGTCTCCTGGAATCCTCCTCCAAAAGCCGTTTAGATGTACTGCAGTGCTCTTGGTACTATTCCATTATTGAGAAACCTGACTATGAACAAATCAAGCCTGTTCCTGGCAAATTCCAATTTTCTCCTGGAATCGTCTCCCAAAAGTCATTTCGATGTAATGCAGGGATTTGTAGAGATCGATTAGTGAAAATGCCTCTCAATGAGCTTTGCAATCCTGTTCAAGCAGTGTCAAATTATTCATGGCATCCTCCTGAAAAATGCCCTAATGAAGCACTGCTGGCCTTTTGGGAGAGAGCGATTAGAGACAATTCCTTACAATGAACATTTGAGTCCTCTTCATAGCAAGTGACAACGCTCTCCTTGAATCCGCCTCCAAAAGCTCTTCAGATATACTGTCGGTCTTTTGGTAGCGATCAGTTAGAAAAAATACCCCACAACGATCAATTGAATCTTTTCATCGCAAGTTCCAAATACCTCCTAGAAATCTCTTTGACACGCCAGTTAGACGTGCTGCTGCGCTTTTTGAACACTTCGGTTACTGACAAGCCCACACAATGAACAATACAATCATGTTCACTGCTACTTCCAAATCTCTCCTGGAATTTTCTTCCAAAAACATTTCTGATGCACTGCTGGGCCTTAGGTAAGGCTCCGTTAGTGAAAATTCCTTACAAAAAGCCTTTCTATTCTATCACGGCTAGTGCCATATTTCTCATGGAATCCTCCTCCAAAAGCTCTCTAGATGTACTGCCGGTCTTTTAGTAGAGGTTAATTAGTGAGAATTTTTCACAATGAGGATTTTAATTCTGGTCACTGCAAGTGACAATTGTCTCCTGGAATCTTCCTCCAAAATCTGTTTAGATGTACTACAGTGCTATTGGTACTATTCCGTTATTGAGAAACCTGACAATGAATAATTCAATCCTGTTCCTGGCAAATTCCAATTTTCTCCTGGAATCGTCTTCCAAAAGTCATTTCGATGTAATGCAGGGATTTGTAGAGATCGATTAGTGATTATTCCTCTCAATGAGCATTTCATTCCTGTTCAAGCAGTGTCAAATTATTCATGGCATCCTCCTGAAAAATGCCCTAATGAAGCACTGCTGGCCTTTTGGGAGAGAGCGATTAGAGACAATTCCTTACAATGAACTCTTGAGTCCTCTTCACAGCAAGTGACAACTCCCTCTTGGAATCCAACCTCCAAAAGCTCTTCAGATATACTGTCGTTCTTTTGGTAGCGCTGTTTGTGAAAATACCCCACAACGATCAATTTAATCTGTTCATCGCATATTCCAAATTTCTCTAGAATCCTCTTTGACACGCCAGTTAGACGTGTTGCTGCGCTTTTTGAACACTTCGGTTACTGACAAGTCTCACAATCAACAATTCAATCCTGTTTACTGCTACTTCCAAATCTCTTTGGAATTATCTACCAATAAATTTCTGATGCACTGCTGGGCCTTAGGTAATGCTCCGTTAGTTGAAATTCCTTACAATCAGCCTATCAATTATATCACGGCTAGTGCCATATTTCTCATGGAATACTCCTCCAAAAGCTCTCTAGAAGTACTGGCGTTCTTTTGGTAGTTGTTAATTAGTGAAAATTTCACAAGGACCATTTCAATTCTGGTCACTGCAAGTGACAACTGTCTCCTGGAATCCACCTCCAAAAGCAGTTTAGATGTACTGCAGTGCTATTGGTACTATTCCGTTATTGAGAAACCTGACAATGAACAAATCAAGCCTGTTCCTGGCAAATTCCAATTTTCTCCTGGAATCGTCTCCCAAAAGTCATTTCGATGTAATGCAGGGATTTGTAGAGATCGATTAGTGAAAATGCCTCTCAATGAGCATTGCAATCCTGTTCAAGCAGTGTCAAATTATTCATGGCATCCTCCTGTAAAATGCCCTAATGAAGCACTGCTGGCCTTTTGGGAGAGAGCAATTAGAGACAATTCCTTACAATGAACTCTTGAGTCCTCTTCACAGCAAGTGACAACTCCCTCCTGGAATCCAACCTCCAAAAAAAAGCTCTTCAGATATTCTGTCGGTCTTTTGGTAGCGCGGTTAGTGACAATACCTCACAACGATCAATTGAATCTGTTCATCGCAAGTTCCAAATTTCTCCTATAATCCTCTTTGAAACGCCAGTTAGACGTGCTGCTGCGCTTTTTGAACACTTCGATTACTGACAAGTCCTCACAATGAACAATTCAATCCTCTTCACTGCTACTTCCAAATCTCTCCTGGAATTCTCTTCCAAAAACCTTTCTGATGCACTGCTGGGCCTTAGTAATGCTCCGTTAGTGAAAATTCCTTACAATCAGCCTTTCAATTCTATCACGGCTAGTGCCATATTTCGCCTGCAATCCTCCTCCAAAAGCTCTCTAGATGTACTGCCGGCCTTTTGGTAGCGATCAATTAGTGAAAATACTTCAGAATGAGCATTTCCGTCTAATTCACTGGAAATGCCAACTCGCTGCTGGAATCCTCCTCCATAAGCCATTTAAATGTACTGCTACGATTTTGGTACAGATCCTTTATTGGGAATAACTGACTACGATCAATTGAATCTTCTTCATCGCAAGTTCCAATTTTCTCCTGGAATCCTCTTTGAAAGGCCATTTAGACGTGCTGCTGCGCTTTTTCGAAGTATCGGGTCACGAAAATTCCTTCCAATGAACAATTCAATCCTGTTCACTGCTTCTGCCAAATCTCTCCTGGAATCATCTTCCAAACGTCATAACGATGCACTGATGGTCTTTTCGTACAGAAGGATTAGTGAATACTCGTAACAAAGAGCATTTAAATCCTGTTAACTGTTAGTTCGAAATTGTGCCTGGAATCCTCTTTCAAATGCCAGCTGGATGCGCGGCTGAGATTCTTGTACACATTGGTGCATGAAAATTCCTCACAATGAGCATTTCAATTTTGTTCGCTGCTACAACCAAATTTCACCTGAAATCCTATTGCAGAGGCCATTATGATGACCTGTTGGGCTTTAAGTAATGCTGGATTCGTGATAATTCCTTACACTGAGCCTTTCAATTCTATCACGGCTAGTGCCAAATTTCTCCTGCAATCCTCCTCTAAAAGTTATTTAGATGTACTACAGCGCTTTTGTTTTCGTTCCGTAAGTGAAAAAACCTGACAATGAACAATTCAATCCTGTTAACAGCAAATTCCAAATTGTTCCTGGAATCCTACTCCAAAAGTCATTGCGATGTAAAGCAGGGTTTTTGGTAGAGAGCGATTAGTGAAAATTCCTTACATAGAACATTTGACTCCTGTTCAGAGCGAGTGCCAAAGTTATCCTGTAATCCACCTCTTAAAGAATTTAGATGTAATGTTTGTCTTTTGGTAGAGATCTGTTAGTGAAAATGCCTCTCAATGAGCATTGCAATCCTGTTCAACCAGCTCCAAATTTTTCATGGGATACTCCTCCAGAAGCCATTATGATGCACTGGTGGGCTTTTGGAACAGAGCCGTTCGTGAGAGTACCTCACAATCAACAATAAAATGCTGTTCACGGCTAGTGCCAATTTTCGCTTGGAATCCTCTTCAAAAAGCCATGATGATGCACTGCTGGGCTTTAGGTAGTGCTGGATTCCTAAAAATTCCTTACAATGAGCCTTTCAAATCTATCACGGCTCGTGCCATATTTCATGGCATCCTCCTGAAAAATGCCATAATGAAGCACTGCTGGCCTTTTGGGAGAGAGCGATTAGTGACAATTCCTTACAATGAACATTTGAGTCCTCTTCATAGCAAGTGACAACGCTCTCCTTGAATCCGCCTCCAAAAGCTCTTCAGATATACTGTCGGTCTTTTGGTAGCGATCAGTTAGAAAAAATACCCCACAACGATCAATTGAATCTTTTCATCGCAAGTTCCAAATACCTCCTAGAAATCTCTTTGACACGCCAGTTAGACGTGCTGCTGCGCTTTTTGAACACTTCGGTTACTGACAAGCCCACACAATGAACAATACAATCATGTTCACTGCTACTTCCAAATCTCTCCTGGAATTTTCTTCCAAAAACATTTCTGATGCACTGCTGGGCCTTAGGTAAGGCTCCGTTAGTGAAAATTCCTTACAAAAAGCCTTTCTATTCTATCACGGCTAGTGCCATATTTCTCATGGAATCCTCCTCCAAAAGCTCTCTAGATGTACTGCCGGTCTTTTAGTAGAGGTTAATTAGTGAACTTTTTTCACAATGAGGATTTTAATTCTGGTCACTGCAAGTGACAATTGTCTCCTGGAATCTTCCTCCAAAATCTGTTTAGATGTACTACAGTGCTATTGGTACTATTCCGTTATTGAGAAACCTGACAATGAATAATTCAATCCTGTTCCTGGCAAATTCCAATTTTCTCCTGGAATCGTCTCCCAAAAGTCATTTCGATGTAATGCAGGGATTTGTAGAGATCGATTAGTGAAAATGCCTCTCAATGAGCATTGCAATCCTGTTCAAGCAGTGTCAAATTATTCATGGCATCCTTCTGAAAAATGCCCTAATGAAGCACTGCTGGCCTTTTGGGAGAGAGCGATTAGAGACAATTCCTTACAATGAACTCTTGAGTCCTCTTCACAGCAAGTGACCACTCCCTCCTGGAATCCAACCTCCAAAAGCTCTTCAGATATACTGTCGGTCTTTTGGTAGCGCTGTTTGTGAAAATACCCCACAACGATCAATTTAATCTGTTCATCGCAAATTCCAAATTTCTCTAGAATCCTCTTTGACACGCCAGTTAGACGTGTTGCTGCGCTTTTTGAACACTTCGGTTACTGACAAGTCTCACAATGAACAATTCAATCCTGTTTACTGCTACTTCCAAATCTCTTTGGAATTATCTACCAATAAATTTCTGATGCACTGCTGGGCCTTAGGTAATGCTCCGTTAGTTGAAATTCCTTACAATCAGCCTATCAATTATAAAACGGCTAGTGCCATATTTCTCATGGAATCCTCCTCCAAAAGCTCGCTAGATGTACTGGCGGTCTTTTGGTAGAGGTTAATTAGTGAAAATTTCACAAGGACCATTTCAATTCTGGTCACTGCAAGTGACAACTGTCTCCTGGAATCCTCCTCCAAAAGCCGTTTAGATGTACTGCAGTGCTCTTGGTACTATTCCATTATTGAGAAACCTGACTATGAACAAATCAAGCCTGTTCCTGGCAAATTCCAATTTTCTCCTGGAATCGTCTCCCAAAAGTCATTTCGATGTAATGCAGGGATTTGTAGAGATCGATTAGTGAAAATGCCTCTCAATGAGCTTTGCAATCCTGTTCAAGCAGTGTCAAATTATTCATGGCATCCTCCTGAAAAATGCCCTAATGAAGCACTGCTGGCCTTTTGGGAGAGAGCGATTAGAGACAATTCCTTACAATGAACATTTGAGTCCTCTTCATAGCAAGTGACAACGCTCTCCTTGAATCCGCCTCCAAAAGCTCTTCAGATATACTGTCGGTCTTTTGGTAGCGATCAGTTAGAAAAAATACCCCACAACGATCAATTGAATCTTTTCATCGCAAGTTCCAAATACCTCCTAGAAATCTCTTTGACACGCCAGTTAGACGTGCTGCTGCGCTTTTTGAACACTTCGGTTACTGACAAGCCCACACAATGAACAATACAATCATGTTCACTGCTACTTCCAAATCTCTCCTGGAATTTTCTTCCAAAAACATTTCTGATGCACTGCTGGGCCTTAGGTAAGGCTCCGTTAGTGAAAATTCCTTACAAAAAGCCTTTCTATTCTATCACGGCTAGTGCCATATTTCTCATGGAATCCTCCTCCAAAAGCTCTCTAGATGTACTGCCGGTCTTTTAGTAGAGGTTAATTAGTGAGAATTTTTCACAATGAGGATTTTAATTCTGGTCACTGCAAGTGACAATTGTCTCCTGGAATCTTCCTCCAAAATCTGTTTAGATGTACTACAGTGCTATTGGTACTATTCCGTTATTGAGAAACCTGACAATGAATAATTCAATCCTGTTCCTGGCAAATTCCAATTTTCTCCTGGAATCGTCTTCCAAAAGTCATTTCGATGTAATGCAGGGATTTGTAGAGATCGATTAGTGATTATTCCTCTCAATGAGCATTTCATTCCTGTTCAAGCAGTGTCAAATTATTCATGGCATCCTCCTGAAAAATGCCCTAATGAAGCACTGCTGGCCTTTTGGGAGAGAGCGATTAGAGACAATTCCTTACAATGAACTCTTGAGTCCTCTTCACAGCAAGTGAGAACTCCCTCTTGGAATCCAACCTCCAAAAGCTCTTCAGATATACTGTCGTTCTTTTGGTAGCGCTGTTTGTGAAAATACCCCACAACGATCAATTTAATCTGTTCATCGCATATTCCAAATTTCTCTAGAATCCTCTTTGACACGCCAGTTAGACGTGTTGCTGCGCTTTTTGAACACTTCGGTTACTGACAAGTCTCACAATGAACAATTCAATCCTGTTTACTGCTACTTCCAAATCTCTTTGGAATTATCTACCAATAAATTTCTGATGCACTGCTGGGCCTTAGGTAATGCTCCGTTAGTTGAAATTCCTTACAATCAGCCTATCAATTATATCACGGCTAGTGCCATATTTCTCATGGAATACTCCTCCAAAAGCTCTCTAGAAGTACTGGCGTTCTTTTGGTAGTTGTTAATTAGTGAAAATTTCACAAGGACCATTTCAATTCTGGTCACTGCAAGTGACAACTGTCTCCTGGAATCCACCTCCAAAAGCAGTTTAGATGTACTGCAGTGCTATTGGTACTATTCCGTTATTGAGAAACCTGACAATGAACAAATCAAGCCTGTTCCTGGCAAATTCCAATTTTCTCCTGGAATCGTCTCCCAAAAGTCATTTCGATGTAATGCAGGGATTTGTAGAGATCGATTAGTGAAAATGCCTCTCAATGAGCATTGCAATCCTGTTCAAGCAGTGTCAAATTATTCATGGCATCCTCCTGAAAAATGCCCTAATGAAGCACTGCTGGCCTTTTGGGAGAGAGCAATTAGAGACAATTCCACACAATGAACTCTTGAGTCCTCTTCACAGCAAGTGACAACTCCCTCCTGGAATCCAACCTCCAAAAAAAAGCTCTTCAGATATTCTGTCGGTCTTTTGGTAGCGCGGTTAGTGACAATACCTCACAACGATCAATTGAATCTGTTCATCGCAAGTTCCAAATTTCTCCTATAATCCTCTTTGAAACGCCAGTTAGACGTGCTGCTGCGCTTTTTGAACACTTCGATTACTGACAAGTCCTCACAATGAACAATTCAATCCTCTTCACTGCTACTTCCAAATCTCTCCTGGAATTCTCTTCCAAAAACCTTTCTGATGCACTGCTGGGCCTTAGTAATGCTCCGTTAGTGAAAATTCCTTACAATCAGCCTTTCAATTCTATCACGGCTAGTGCCATATTTCGCCTGCAATCCTCCTCCAAAAGCTCTCTAGATGTACTGCCGGCCTTTTGGTAGCGATCAATTAGTGAAAATACTTCAGAATGAGCATTTCCGTCTAATTCACTGGAAATGCCAACTCGCTGCTGGAATCCTCCTCCATAAGCCATTTAAATGTACTGCTACGATTTTGGTACAGATCCTTTATTGGGAATAACTGACTACGATCAATTGAATCTTCTTCATCGCAAGTTCCAATTTTCTCCTGGAATCCTCTTTGAAAGGCCATTTAGACGTGCTGCTGCGCTTTTTCGAAGTATCGGGTCACGAAAATTCCTTCCAATGAACAATTCAATCCTGTTCACTGCTTCTGCCAAATCTCTCCTGGAATCATCTTCCAAACGTCATAACGATGCACTGATGGTCTTTTCGTACAGAAGGATTAGTGAATACTCGTAACAAAGAGCATTTAAATCCTGTTAACTGTTAGTTCGAAATTGTGCCTGGAATCCTCTTTCAAATGCCAGCTGGATGCGCGGCTGAGATTCTTGTACACATTGGTGCATGAAAATTCCTCACAATGAGCATTTCAATTTTGTTCGCTGCTACAACCAAATTTCACCTGAAATCCTATTGCAGAGGCCATTATGATGACCTGTTGGGCTTTAAGTAATGCTGGATTCGTGATAATTCCTTACACTGAGCCTTTCAATTCTATCACGGCTAGTGCCAAATTTCTCCTGCAATCCTCCTCTAAAAGTTATTTAGATGTACTACAGCGCTTTTGTTTTCGTTCCGTAAGTGAAAAAACCTGACAATGAACAATTCAATCCTGTTAACAGCAAATTCCAAATTGTTCCTGGAATCCTACTCCAAAAGTCATTGCGATGTAAAGCAGGGTTTTTGGTAGAGAGCGATTAGTGAAAATTCCTTACATAGAACATTTGACTCCTGTTCAGAGCGAGTGCCAAAGTTATCCTGTAATCCACCTCTTAAAGAATTTAGATGTAATGTTTGTCTTTTGGTAGAGATCTGTTAGTGAAAATGCCTCTCAATGAGCATTGCAATCCTGTTCAACCAGCTCCAAATTTTTCATGGGATACTCCTCCAGAAGCCATTATGATGCACTGGTGGGCTTTTGGAACAGAGCCGTTCGTGAGAGTACCTCACAATCAACAATAAAATGCTGTTCACGGCTAGTGCCAATTTTCGCTTGGAATCCTCTTCAAAAAGCCATGATGATGCACTGCTGGGCTTTAGGTAGTGCTGGATTCCTAAAAATTCCTTACAATGAGCCTTTCAAATCTATCACGGCTCGTGCCATATTTCATGGCATCCTCCTGAAAAATGCCATAATGAAGCACTGCTGGCCTTTTGGGAGAGAGCGATTAGTGACAATTCCTTACAATGAACATTTGAGTCCTCTTCATAGCAAGTGACAACGCTCTCCTTGAATCCGCCTCCAAAAGCTCTTCAGATATACTGTCGGTCTTTTGGTAGCGATCAGTTAGAAAAAATACCCCACAACGATCAATTGAATCTTTTCATCGCAAGTTCCAAATACCTCCTAGAAATCTCTTTGACACGCCAGTTAGACGTGCTGCTGCGCTTTTTGAACACTTCGGTTACTGACAAGCCCACACAATGAACAATACAATCATGTTCACTGCTACTTCCAAATCTCTCCTGGAATTTTCTTCCAAAAACATTTCTGATGCACTGCTGGGCCTTAGGTAAGGCTCCGTTAGTGAAAATTCCTTACAAAAAGCCTTTCTATTCTATCACGGCTAGTGCCATATTTCTCATGGAATCCTCCTCCAAAAGCTCTCTAGATGTACTGCCGGTCTTTTAGTAGAGGTTAATTAGTGAAAATTTTTCACAATGAGGATTTTAATTCTGGTCACTGCAAGTGACAATTGTCTCCTGGAATCTTCCTCCAAAATCTGTTTAGATGTACTACAGTGCTATTGGTACTATTCCGTTATTGAGAAACCTGACAATGAATAATTCAATCCTGTTCCTGGCAAATTCCAATTTTCTCCTGGAATCGTCTCCCAAAAGTCATTTCGATGTAATGCAGGGATTTGTAGAGATCGATTAGTGAAAATGCCTCTCAATGAGCATTGCAATCCTGTTCAAGCAGTGTCAAATTATTCATGGCATCCTCCTGAAAAATGCCCTAATGAAGCACTGCTGGCCTTTTGGGAGAGAGCGATTAGAGACAATTCCTTACAATGAACTCTTGAGTCCTCTTCACAGCAAGTGACCACTCCCTCCTGGAATCCAACCTCCAAAAGCTCTTCAGATATACTGTCGGTCTTTTGGTAGCGCTGTTTGTGAAAATACCCCACAACGATCAATTTAATCTGTTCATCGCAAGTTCCAAATTTCTCTAGAATCCTCTTTGACACGCCAGTTAGACGTGTTGCTGCGCTTTTTGAACACTTCGGTTACTGACAAGTCTCACAATGAACAATTCAATCCTGTTTACTGCTACTTCCAAATCTCTTTGGAATTATCTACCAATAAATTTCTGATGCACTGCTGGGCCTTAGGTAATGCTCCGTTAGTTGAAATTCCTTACAATCAGCCTATCAATTATAAAACGGCTAGTGCCATATTTCTCATGGAATCCTCCTCCAAAAGCTCGCTAGATGTACTTTCGGTCTTTTGGTAGAGGTTAATTAGTGAAAATTTCACAAGGACCATTTCAATTCTGGTCACTGCAAGTGACAACTTTCTCCTGGAATCCTCCTCCAAAAGCCGTTTAGATGTACTGCAGTGCTCTTGGTACTATTCCATTATTGAGAAACCTGACAATGAACAAATCAAGCCTGTTCCTGGCAAATTCCAATTTTCTCCTGGAATCGTCTCCCAAAAGTCATTTCGATGTAATGCAGGGATTTGTAGAGATCGATTAGTGAAAATGCCTCTCAATGAGCTTTGCAATCCTGTTCAAGCAGTGTCAAATTATTCATGGCATCCTCCTGAAAAATGCCCTAATGAAGCACTGCTGGCCTTTTGGGAGAGAGCGATTAGAGACAATTCCTTACAATGAACATTTGAGTCCTCTTCATAGCAAGTGACAACGCTCTCCTTGAATCCGCCTCCAAAAGCTCTTCAGATATACTGTCGGTCTTTTGGTAGCGATCAGTTAGAAAAAATACCCCACAACGATCAATTGAATCTTTTCATCGCAAGTTCCAAATACCTCCTAGAAATCTCTTTGACACGCCAGTTAGACGTGCTGCTGCGCTTTTTGAACACTTCGGTTACTGACAAGCCCACACAATGAACAATACAATCATGTTCACTGCTACTTCCAAATCTCTCCTGGAATTTTCTTCCAAAAACATTTCTGATGCACTGCTGGGCCTTAGGTAAGGCTCCGTTAGTGAAAATTCCTTACAAAAAGCCTTTCTATTCTATCACGGCTAGTGCCATATTTCTCATGGAATCCTCCTCCAAAAGCTCTCTAGATGTACTGCCGGTCTTTTAGTAGAGGTTAATTAGTGAAAATTTTTCACAATGAGGATTTTAATTCTGGTCACTGCAAGTGACAATTGTCTCCTGGAATCTTCCTCCAAAATCTGTTTAGATGTACTACAGTGCTATTGGTACTATTCCGTTATTGAGAAACCTGACAATGAATAATTCAATCCTGTTCCTGGCAAATTCCAATTTTCTCCTGGAATCGTCTTCCAAAAGTCATTTCGATGTAATGCAGGGATTTGTAGAGATCGATTAGTGATTATTCCTCTCAATGAGCATTTCAATCCTGTTCAAGCAGTGTCAAATTATTCATGGCATCCTCCTGAAAAATGCCCTAATGAAGCACTGCTGGCCTTTTGGGAGAGAGCGATTAGAGACAATTCCTTACAATGAACTCTTGAGTCCTCTTCACAGCAAGTGACAACTCCCTCCTGGAATCCAACCTCCAAAAGCTCTTCAGATATACTGTCGTTCTTTTGGTAGCGCTGTTTGTGAAAATACCCCACAACGATCAATTTAATCTGTTCATCGCATATTCCAAATTTCTCTAGAATCCTCTTTGACACGCCAGTTAGACGTGTTGCTGCGCTTTTTGAACACTTCGGTTACTGACAAGTCTCACAATGAACAATTCAATCCTGTTTACTGCTACTTCCAAATCTCTTTGGAATTATCTACCAATAAATTTCTGATGCACTGCTGGGCCTTAGGTAATGCTCCGTTAGTTGAAATTCCTTACAATCAGCCTATCAATTATATCACGGCTAGTGCCATATTTCTCATGGAATACTCCTCCAAAAGCTCTCTAGAAGTACTGGCGTTCTTTTGGTAGTTGTTAATTAGTGAAAATTTCACAAGGACCATTTCAATTCTGGTCACTGCAAGTGACAACTGTCTCCTGGAATCCACCTCCAAAAGCAGTTTAGATGTACTGCAGTGCTATTGGTACTATTCCGTTATTGAGAAACCTGACAATGAACAAATCAAGCCTGTTCCTGGCAAATTCCAATTTTCTCCTGGAATCGTCTCCCAAAAGTCATTTCGATGTAATGCAGGGATTTGTAGAGATCGATTAGTGAAAATGCCTCTCAATGAGCATTGCAATCCTGTTCAAGCAGTGTCAAATTATTCATGGCATCCTCCTGAAAAATGCCCTAATGAAGCACTGCTGGCCTTTTGGGAGAGAGCAATTAGAGACAATTCCTTACAATGAACTCTTGAGTCCTCTTCACAGCAAGTGACAACTCCCTCCTGGAATCCAACCTCCAAAAAAAAGCTCTTCAGATATTCTGTCAGTCTTTTGGTAGCGCGGTTAGTGACAATACCTCACAACGATCAATTGAATCTGTTCATCGCAAGTTCCAAATTTCTCCTATAATCCTCTTTGAAACGCCAGTTAGACGTGCTGCTGCGCTTTTTGAACACTTCGATTACTGACAAGTCCTCACAATGAACAATTCAATCCTCTTCACTGCTACTTCCAAATCTCTCCTGGAATTCTCTTCCAAAAACCTTTCTGATGCACTGCTGGGCCTTAGTAATGCTCCGTTAGTGAAAATTCCTTACAATCAGCCTTTCAATTCTATCACGGCTAGTGCCATATTTCGCCTGCAATCCTCCTCCAAAAGCTCTCTAGATGTACTGCCGGCCTTTTGGTAGCGATCAATTAGTGAAAATACTTCAGAATGAGCATTTCCGTCTAATTCACTGGAAATGCCAACTCGCTGCTGGAATCCTCCTCCATAAGCCATTTAAATGTACTGCTACGATTTTGGTACATATCCTTTATTGGGAATAACTGACTACGATCAATTGAATCTTCTCCATCGCAAGTTCCAATTTTCTCCTGGAATCCTCTTTGAAAGGCCATTTAGACGTGCTGCTGCGCTTTTTCGAAGTATCGGGTCACGAAAATTCCTTCCAATGAACAATTCAATCCTGTTCACTGCTTCTGCCAAATCTCTCCTGGAATCATCTTCCAAACGTCATAACGATGCACTGATGGTCTTTTCGTACAGAAGGATTAGTGAATACTCGTAACAAAGAGCATTTAAATCCTGTTAACTGTTAGTTCGAAATTGTGCCTGGAATCCTCTTTCAAATGCCAGCTGGATGCGCGGCTGAGATTCTTGTACACATTGGTGCATGAAAATTCCTCACAATGAGCATTTCAATTTTGTTCGCTGCTACAACCAAATTTCACCTGAAATCCTATTGCAGAGGCCATTATGATGACCTGTTGGGCTTTAAGTAATGCTGGATTCGTGATAATTCCTTACACTGAGCCTTTCAATTCTATCACGGCTAGTGCCAAATTTCTCCTGCAATCCTCCTCTAAAAGTTATTTAGATGTACTACAGCGCTTTTGTTTTCGTTCCGTAAGTGAAAAAACCTGACAATGAACAATTCAATCCTGTTAACAGCAAATTCCAAATTGTTCCTGGAATCCTACTCCAAAAGTCATTGCGATGGAAAGCAGGGTTTTTGGTAGAGAGCGATTAGTGAAAATTCCTTACATAGAACATTTGACTCCTGTTCAGAGCGAGTGCCAAAGTTATCCTGTAATCCACCTCTTAAAGAATTTAGATGTAATGTTTGTCTTTTGGTAGAGATCTGTTAGTGAAAATGCCTCTCAATGAGCATTGCAATCCTGTTCAACCAGCTCCAAATTTTTCATGGGATACTCCTCCAGAAGCCATTATGATGCACTGGTGGGCTTTTGGAACAGAGCCGTTCGTGAGAGTACCTCACAATCAACAATAAAATGCTGTTCACGGCTAGTGCCAATTTTCGCTTGGAATCCTCTTCAAAAAGCCATGATGATGCACTGCTGGGCTTTAGGTAGTGCTGGATTCCTAAAAATTCCTTACAATGAGCCTTTCAAATCTATCACGGCTCGTGCCATATTTCATGGCATCCTCCTGAAAAATGCCATAATGAAGCACTGCTGGCCTTTTGGGAGAGAGCGATTAGTGACAATTCCTTACAATGAACATTTGAGTCCTCTTCATAGCAAGTGACAACGCTCTCCTTGAATCCGCCTCCAAAAGCTCTTCAGATATACTGTCGGTCTTTTGGTAGCGATCAGTTAGAAAAAATACCCCACAACGATCAATTGAATCTTTTCATCGCAAGTTCCAAATACCTCCTAGAAATCTCTTTGACACGCCAGTTAGACGTGCTGCTGCGCTTTTTGAACACTTCGGTTACTGACAAGCCCACACAATGAACAATACAATCATGTTCACTGCTACTTCCAAATCTCTCCTGGAATTTTCTTCCAAAAACATTTCTGATGCACTGCTGGGCCTTAGGTAAGGCTCCGTTAGTGAAAATTCCTTACAAAAAGCCTTTCTATTCTATCACGGCTAGTGCCATATTTCTCATGGAATCCTCCTCCAAAAGCTCTCTAGATGTACTGCCGGTCTTTTAGTAGAGGTTAATTAGTGAAAATTTTTCACAATGAGGATTTTAATTCTGGTCACTGCAAGTGACAATTGTCGCCTGGAATCTTCCTCCAAAATCTGTTTAGATGTACTACAGTGCTATTGGTACTATTCCGTTATTGAGAAACCAGACAATGAATATTTCAATCCTGTTCCTGGCAAATTCCAATTTTCTCCTGGAATCGTCTCCCAAAAGTCATTTCGATGTAATGCAGGGATTTGTAGAGATCGATTAGTGATTATTCCTCTCAATGAGCATTTCATTCCTGTTCAAGCAGTGTCAAATTATTCATGGCATCCTCCTGAAAAATGCCCTAATGAAGCACTGCTGGCCTTTTGGGAGAGAGCGATTAGAGACAATTCCTTACAATGAACTCTTGAGTCCTCTTCACAGCAAGTGACCACTCCCTCCTGGAATCCAACCTCCAAAAGCTCTTCAGATATACTGTCGGTCTTTTGGTAGCGCTGTTTGTGAAAATACCCCACAACGATCAATTTAATCTGTTCATCGCAAGTTCCAAATTTCTCTAGTATCCTCTTTGACACGCCAGTTAGACGTGTTGCTGCGCTTTTTGAACACTTCGGTTACTGACAAGTCTCACAATGAACAATTCAATCCTGTTTACTGCTACTTCCAAATCTCTTTGGAATTATCTACCAATAAATTTCTGATGCACTGCTGGGCCTTAGGTAATGCTCCGTTAGTTGAAATTCCTTACAATCAGCCTATCAATTATAAAACGGCTAGTGCCATATTTCTCATGGAATCCTCCTCCAAAAGCTCGCTAGATGTACTGGCGGTCTTTTGGTAGAGGTTAATTAGTGAAAATTTCACAAGGACCATTTCAATTCTGGTCACTGCAAGTGACAACTGTCTCCTGGAATCCTCCTCCAAAAGCCGTTTAGATGTACTGCAGTGCTCTTGGTACTATTCCATTATTGAGAAACCTGACAATGAACAAATCAAGCCTGTTCCTGGCAAATTCCAATTTTCTCCTGGAATCGTCTCCCAAAAGTCATTTCGATGTAATGCAGGGATTTGTAGAGATCGATTAGTGAAAATGCCTCTCAATGAGCTTTGCAATCCTGTTCAAGCAGTGTCAAATTATTCATGGCATCCTCCTGAAAAATGCCCTAATGAAGCACTGCTGGCCTTTTGGGAGAGAGCGATTAGAGACAATTCCTTACAATGAACATTTGAGTCCTCTTCATAGCAAGTGACAACGCTCTCCTTGAATCCGCCTCCAAAAGCTCTTCAGATATACTGTCGGTCTTTTGGTAGCGATCAGTTAGAAAAAATACCCCACAACGATCAATTGAATCTTTTCATCGCAAGTTCCAAATACCTCCTAGAAATCTCTTTGACACGCCAGTTAGACGTGCTGCTGCGCTTTTTGAACACTTCGGTTACTGACAAGCCCACACAATGAACAATACAATCATGTTCACTGCTACTTCCAAATCTCTCCTGGAATTTTCTTCCAAAAACATTTCTGATGCACTGCTGGGCCTTAGGTAAGGCTCCGTTAGTGAAAATTCCTTACAAAAAGCCTTTCTATTCTATCACGGCTAGTGCCATATTTCTCATGGAATCCTCCTCCAAAAGCTCTCTAGATGTACTGCCGGTCTTTTAGTAGAGGTTAATTAGTGAAAATTTTTCACAATGAGGATTTTAATTCTGGTCACTGCAAGTGACAATTGTCTCCTGGAATCTTCCTCCAAAATCTGTTTAGATGTACTACAGTGCTATTGGTACTATTCCGTTATTGAGAAACCTGACAATGAATAATTCAATCCTGTTCCTGGCAAATTCCAATTTTCTCCTGGAATCGTCTTCCAAAAGTCATTTCGATGTAATGCAGGGATTTGTAGAGATCGATTAGTGATTATTCCTCTCAATGAGCATTTCAATCCTGTTCAAGCAGTGTCAAATTATTCATGGCATCCTCCTGAAAAATGCCCTAATGAAGCACTGCTGGCCTTTTGGGAGAGAGCGATTAGAGACAATTCCTTACAATGAACTCTTGAGTCCTCTTCACAGCAAGTGACAACTCCCTCCTGGAATCCAACCTCCAAAAGCTCTTCAGATATACTGTCGTTCTTTTGGTAGCGCTGTTTGTGAAAATACCCCACAACGATCAATTTAATCTGTTCATCGCATATTCCAAATTTCTCTAGAATCCTCTTTGACACGCCAGTTGGACGTGTTGCTGCGCTTTTTGAACACTTCGGTTACTGACAAGTCTCACAATGAACAATTCAATCCTGTTTACTGCTACTTCCAAATCTCTTTGGAATTATCTACCAATAAATTTCTGATGCACTGCTGGGCCTTAGGTAATGCTCCGTTAGTTGAAATTCCTTATAATCAGCCTATCAATTATATCACTGCTAGTGCCATATTTCTCATGGAATACTCCTCCAAAAGCTCTCTAGAAGTACTGGCGTTCTTTTGGTAGTTGTTAATTAGTGAAAATTTCACAAGGACCATTTCAATTCTGGTCACTGCAAGTGACAACTGTCTCCTGGAATCCACCTCCAAAAGCAGTTTAGATGTACTGCAGTGCTATTGGTACTATTCCGTTATTGAGAAACCTGACAATGAACAAATCAAGCCTGTTCCTGGCAAATTCCAATTTTCTCCTGGAATCGTCTCCCAAAAGTCATTTCGATGTAATGCAGGGATTTGTAGAGATCGATTAGTGAAAATGCCTCTCAATGAGCATTGCAATCCTGTTCAAGCAGTGTCAAATTATTCATGGCATCCTCCTGAAAAATGCCCTAATGAAGCACTGCTGGCCTTTTGGGAGAGAGCGATTAGAGACAATTCCTTACAATGAACTCTTGAGTCCTCTTCACAGCAAGTGACAACTCCCTCCTGGAATCCAACCTCCAAAAGCTCTTCAGATATACTGTCGGTCTTTTGGTAGCGCTGTTTGTGAAAATACCCCACAACGATCAATTTAATCTGTTCATCGCAAATTCCAAATTTCTCTAGAATCCTCTTTGATTCTACAGTTAGACAGTGTTAGACACAGTTAGACGTGTTGCTGCGCTTTTTGAACACTTCGGTTACTGACAAGTCTCACAATGAACAATTCAATCCTGTTTACTGCTACTTCCAAATCTCTTTGGAATTATCTACCAATACATTTCTGATGCACTGCTGGGCCTTAGGTAATGCTCCATTAGTTGAAACTCCTTACAATCAGCCTATCAATTATATCACGGCTAGTGCCATATTTCTCATGGAATCCTCCTCCAAAAGCTCTCTAGAAGTACTGGCGTTCTTTTGGTAGTTGTTAATTAGTGAAAATTTCACAAGGACCATTTCAATTCTGGTCACTGCAAGTGACAACTGTCTCCTGGAATCCACCTCCAAAAGCAGTTTAGTTGTACTGCAGTGCTATTGGTACTATTCCGTTATTGAGAAACCTGACAATGAACAAATCAAGCCTGTTCCTGGCAAATTCCAATTTTCTCCTGGAATCGTCTCCCAAAAGTCATTTCGATGTAATGCAGGGATTTGTAGAGATCGATTAGTGAAAATGCCTCTCAATGAGCATTGCAATCCTGTTCAAGCAGTGTCAAATTTTTCATGGCATCCTCCTGAAAAATGCCCTAATGAAGCACTGCTGGCCTTTTGGGAGAGAGCGATTAGAGACAATTCCTTACAATGAACTCTTGAGTCCTCTTCACAGCAAGTGACAACTCCCTCCTGGAATCCAACCTCCAAAAAAAAGCTCTTCAGATATTCTGTCGGTCTTTTGGTAGCGCGGTTAGTGACAATACCTCACAACGATCAATTGAATCTGTTCATCGCAAGTTCCAAATTTCTCCTATAATCCTCTTTGAAACGCCAGTTAGACGTGCTGCTGCGCTTTTTGAACACTTCGATTACTGACAAGTCCTCACAATGAACAATTCAATCCTCTTCACTGCTACTTCCAAATCTCTCCTGGAATTCTCTTCCAAAAACCTTTCTGATGCACTGCTGGGCCTTAGTAATGCTCCGTTAGTGAAAATTCCTTACAATCAGCCTTTCAATTCTATCACGGCTAGTGCCATATTTCGCCTGCAATCCTCCTCCAAAAGCTCTCTAGATGTACTGCCGGCCTTTTGGTAGCGATCAATTAGTGAAAATACTTCAGAATGAGCATTTCCGTCTAATTCACTGGAAATGCCAACTCGCTGCTGGAATCCTCCTCCATAAGCCATTTAAATGTACTGCTACGATTTTGGTACAGATCCTTTATTGGGAATAACTGACTACGATCAATTGAATCTTCTTCATCGCAAGTTCCAATTTTCTCCTGGAATCCTCTTTGAAAGGCCATTTAGACGTGCTGCTGCGCTTTTTCGAAGCATCGGGTCACGAAAATTCCTTCCAATGAACAATTCAATCCTGTTCACTGCTTCTGCCAAATCTCTCCTGGAATCATCTTCCAAACGTCATAACGATGCACTGATGGTCTTTTCGTACAGAAGGATTAGTGAATACTCGTAACAAAGAGCATTTAAATCCTGTTAACTGTTAGTTCGAAATTGTGCCTGGAATCCTCTTTCAAATGCCAGCTGGATGCGCGGCTGAGATTCTTGTACACATTGGTGCATGAAAATTCCTCACAATGAGCATTTCAATTTTGTTCGCTGCTACAACCAAATTTCACCTGAAATCCTATTGCAGAGGCCATTATGATGACCTGTTGGGCTTTAAGTAATGCTGGATTCGTGATAATTCCTTACACTGAGCCTTTCAATTCTATCACGGCTAGTGCCAAATTTCTCCTGCAATCCTCCTCTAAAAGTTATTTAGATGTACTACAGCGCTTTTGTTTTCGTTCCGTAAGTGAAAAAACCTGACAATGAACAATTCAATCCTGTTAACAGCAAATTCCAAATTGTTCCTGGAATCCTACTCCAAAAGTCATTGCGATGGAAAGCAGGGTTTTTGGTAGAGAGCGATTAGTGAAAATTCCTTACATAGAACATTTGACTCCTGTTCAGAGCGAGTGCCAAAGTTATCCTGTAATCCACCTCTTAAAGAATTTAGATGTAATGTTTGTCTTTTGGTAGAGATCTGTTAGTGAAAATGCCTCTCAATGAGCATTGCAATCCTGTTCAACCAGCTCCAAATTTTTCATGGGATACTCCTCCAGAAGCCATTATGATGCACTGGTGGGCTTTTGGAACAGAGCCGTTCGTGAGAGTACCTCACAATCAACAATAAAATGCTGTTCACGGCTAGTGCCAATTTTCGCTTGGAATCCTCTTCAAAAAGCCATGATGATGCACTGCTGGGCTTTAGGTAGTGCTGGAGTCCTAAAAATTCCTTACAATGAGCCTTTCAAATCTATCACGGCTCGTGCCATATTTCATGGCATCCTCCTGAAAAATGCCATAATGAAGCACTGCTGGCCTTTTGGGAGAGAGCGATTAGAGACAATTCCTTACAATGAACATTTGAGTCCTCTTCATAGCAAGTGACAACGCTCTCCTTGAATCCGCCTCCAAAAGCTCTTCAGATATACTGTCGGTCTTTTGGTGGCGATCAATTAGAAAAAATACCCCACAACGATCAATTGAATCTTTTCATCGCAAGTTCCAAATACCTCCTAGAAATCTCTTTGACACGCCAGTTAGACGTGCTGCTGCGCTTTTTGAACACTTCGGTTACTGACAAGCCCACACAATGAACAATACAATCATGTTCACTGCTACTTCCAAATCTCTCCTGGAATTTTCTTCCAAAAACATTTCTGATGCACTGCTGGGCCTTAGGTAAGGCTCCGTTAGTGAAAATTCCTTACAAAAAGCCTTTCTATTCTATCACGGCTAGTGCCATATTTCTCATGGAATCCTCCTCCAAAAGCTCTCTAGATGTACTGCCGGTCTTTTAGTAGAGGTTAATTAGTGAAAATTTTTCACAATGAGGATTTTAATTCTGGTCACTGCAAGTGACAATTGTCTCCTGGAATCTTCCTCCAAAATCTGTTTAGATGTACTACAGTGCTATTGGTACTATTCCGTTACTGAGAAACCTGACAATGAATAATTCAATCCTGTTCCTGGCAAATTCCAATTTTCTCCTGGAATCGTCTCCCAAAAGTCATTTCGATGTAATGCAGGGATTTGTAGAGATCGATTAGTGAAAATGCCTCTCAATGAGCATTTCAATCCTGTTCAAGCAGTGTCAAATTATTCATGGCATCCTCCTGAAAAATGCCCTAATGAAGCACTGCTGGCCTTTTGGGAGAGAGCGATTAGAGACAATTCCTTACAATGAACTCTTGAGTCCTCTTCACAGCAAGTGACAACTCCCTCCTGGAATCCAACCTCCAAAAGCTCTTCAGATATACTGTCGGTCTTTTGGTAGCGCTGTTTGTGAAAATACCCCACAACGATCAATTTAATCTGTTCATCGCAAGTTCCAAATTTCTCTAGAATCCTCTTTGACACGCCAGTTAGACGTGTTGCTGCGCTTTTTGAACACTTCGGTTACTGACAAGTCTCACAATGAACAATTCAATCCTGTTTACTGCTACTTCCAAATCTCTTTGGAATTATCTACCAATAAATTTCTGATGCACTGCTGGGCCTTAGGTAATGCTCCGTTAGTTGAAATTCCTTACAATCAGCCTATCAATTATATCACGGCTAGTGCCATATTTCTCATGGAATACTCCTCCAAAAGCTCTCTAGAAGTACTGGCGTTCTTTTGGTAGTTGTTAATTAGTGAAAATTTCACAAGGACCATTTCAATACTGGTCACTGCAAGTGACAACTGTCTCCTGGAATCCACCTCCAAAAGTAGTTTAGATGTACTGCAGTGCTATTGGTACTATTCCGTTATTGAGAAACCTGACAATGAACAAATCAAGCCTGTTCCTGGCAAATTCCAATTTTCTCCTGGAATCGTCTCCCAAAAGTCATTTCGATGTAATGCAGGGATTTGTAGAGATCGATTAGTGAAAATGCCTCTCAATGAGCATTGCAATCCTGTTCAAGCAGTGTCAAATTATTCATGGCATCCTCCTGAAAAATGCCATAATGAAGCACTGCTGGCCTTTTGGGAGAGAGCAATTAGAGACAATTCCTTACAATGAACTCTTGAGTCCTCTTCACAGCAAGTGACAACTCCCTCCTGGAATCCAACCTCCAAAAAAAAGCTCTTCAGATATTCTGTCGGTCTTTTGGTAGCGCGGTTAGTGACAATACCTCACAACGATCAATTGAATCTGTTCATCGCAAGTTCCAAATTTCTCCTATAATCCTCTTTGAAACGCCAGTTAGACGTGCTGCTGCGCTTTTTGAACACTTCGATTACTGACAAGTCCTCACAATGAACAATTCAATCCTCTTCACTGCTACTTCCAAATCTCTCCTGGAATTCTCTTCCAAAAACCTTTCTGATGCACTGCTGGGCCTTAGTAATGCTCCGTTAGTGAAAATTCCTTACAATCAGCCTTTCAATTCTATCACGGCTAGTGCCATATTTCGCCTGCAATCCTCCTCCAAAAGCTCTCTAGATGTACTGCCGGCCTTTTGGTAGCGATCAATTAGTGAAAATACTTCAGAATGAGCATTTCCGTCTAATTCACTGGAAATGCCAACTCGCTGCTGGAATCCTCCTCCATAAGCCATTTAAATGTACTGCTACGATTTTGGTACAGATCCTTTATTGGGAATAACTGACTACGATCAATTGAATCTTCTTCATCGCAAGTTCCAATTTTCTCCTGGAATCCTCTTTGAAAGGCCATTTAGACGTGCTGCTGCGCTTTTTCGAAGCATCGGGTCACGAAAATTCCTTCCAATGAACAATTCAATCCTGTTCACTGCTTCTGCCAAATCTCTCCTGGAATCATCTTCCAAACGTCATAACGATGCACTGATGGTCTTTTCGTACAGAAGGATTAGTGAATACTCGTAACAAAGAGCATTTAAATCCTGTTAACTGTTAGTTCGAAATTGTGCCTGGAATCCTCTTTCAAATGCCAGCTGGATGCGCGGCTGAGATTCTTGTACACATTGGTGCATGAAAATTCCTCACAATGAGCATTTCAATTTTGTTCGCTGCTACAACCAAATTTCACCTGAAATCCTATTGCAGAGGCCATTATGATGACCTGTTGGGCTTTAAGTAATGCTGGATTCGTGATAATTCCTTACACTGAGCCTTTCAATTCTATCACGGCTAGTGCCAAATTTCTCCTGCAATCCTTCTCTAAAAGTTATTTAGATGTACTACAGCGCTTTTGTTTTCGTTCCGTAAGTGAAAAAACCTGACAATGAACAATTCAATCCTGTTAACAGCAAATTCCAAATTGTTCCTGGAATCCTACTCTAAAAGTCATTGCGATGTAAAGCAGGGTTTTTGGTAGAGAGCGATTAGTGAAAATTCCTTACATAGAACATTTGACTCCTGTTCAGAGCGAGTGCCAAAGGTATCCTGTAATCCACCTCTTAAAGAATTTAGATGTAATGTTTGTCTTTTGGTAGAGATCTGTTAGTGAAAATGCCTCTCAATGAGCATTGCAATCCTGTTCAACCAGCTCCAAATTTTTCATGGGATACTCCTCCAGAAGCCATTATGATGCACTGGTGGGCTTTTGGAACAGAGCCGTTCGTGAGAGTACCTCACAATCAACAATAAAATGCTGTTCACGGCTAGTGCCAATTTTCGCTTGGAATCCTCTTCAAAAAGCCATGATGATGCACTGCTGGGCTTTAGGTAGTGCTGGAGTCCTAAAAATTCCTTACAATGAGCCTTTCAAATCTATCACGGCTCGTGCCATATTTCATGGCATCCTCCTGAAAAATGCCATAATGAAGCACTGCTGGCCTTTTGGGAGAGAGCGATTAGTGACAATTCCTTACAATGAACATTTGAGTCCTCTTCATAGCAAGTGACAACGCTCTCCTTGAATCCGCCTCCAAAAGCTCTTCAGCTATACTGTCGGTCTTTTGGTAGCGATCAGTTAGAAAAAATACCCCACAACGATCAATTGAATCTTTTCATCGCAAGTTCCAAATACCTCCTAGAAATCTCTTTGACACGCCAGTTAGACGTGCTGCTGCGCTTTTTGAACACTTCGGTTACTGACAAGCCCACACAATGAACAATACAATCATGTTCACTGCTACTTCCAAATCTCTCCTGGAATTTTCTTCCAAAAACATTTCTGATGCACTGCTGGGCCTTAGGTAAGGCTCCGTTAGTGAAAATTCCTTACAAAAAGCCTTTCTATTCTATCACGGCTAGTGCCATATTTCTCATGGAATCCTCCTCCAAAAGCTCTCTAGATGTACTGCTGGTCTTTTAGTAGAGGTTAATTAGTGAACTTTTTTCACAATGAGGATTTTAATACTGGTCACTGCAAGTGACAATTGTCTCCTGGAATCTTCCTCCAAAATCTGTTTAGATGTACTACAGTGCTATTGGTACTATTCCGTTATTGAGAAACCTGACAATGAATAATTCAATCCTGTTCCTGGCAAATTCCAATTTTCTCCTGGAATCGTCTCCCAAAAGTCATTTCGATGTAATGCAGGGATTTGTAGAGATCGATTAGTGAAAATGCCTCTCAATGAGCATTGCAATCCTGTTCAAGCAGTGTCAAATTATTCATGGCATCCTCCTGAAAAATGCCCTAATGAAGCACTGCTGGCCTTTTGGGAGAGAGCGATTAGAGACAATTCCTTACAATGAACTCTTGAGTCCTCTTCACAGCAAGTGACAACTCCCTCCTGGAATCCAACCTCCAAAAGCTCTTCAGATATACTGTCGGTCTTTTGGTAGCGCTGTTTGTGAAAATACCCCACAACGATCAATTTAATCTGTTCATCGCAAGTTCCATATTTCTCTATAATCCTCTTTGACACGCCAGTTAGACGTGTTGCTGCGCTTTTTGAACACTTCGGTTACTGACAAGTCTCACAATGAACAATTCAATCCTGTTTACTGCTACTTCCAAATCTCTTTGGAATTATCTACCAATAAATTTCTGATGCACTGCTGGGCCTTAGGTAATGCTCCGTTAGTTGAAATTCCTTACAACCAGCCTATCAATTATAAAACGGCAAGTGCCATATTTCTCATGGAATCCTCCTCCAAAAGCTCGCTAGATGTACTGGCGGTCTTTTGGTAGAGGTTAATTAGTGAAAATTTCACAAGGACCATTTCAATTCTGGTCACTGCAAGTGACAACTGTCTCCTGGAATCCTCCTCCAAAAGCCGTTTAGATGTACTGCAGTGCTCTTGGTACTATTCCGTTATTGAGAAACCTGACAATGAACAAATCAAGCCTGTTCCTGGCAAATTCCAATTTTCTCCTGGAATCGTCTCCCAAAAGTCATTTCGATGTAATGCAGGGATTTGTAGAGATCGATTAGTGAAAATGCCTCTCAATGAGCTTTGCAATCCTGTTCAAGCAGTGTCAAATTGTTCATGGCATCCTCCTGAAAAATGCCCTAATGAAGCACTGCTGGCCTTTTGGGAGAGAGCGATTAGAGACAATTCCTTACAATGAACATTTGAGTCCTCTTCATAGCAAGTGACAACGCTCTCCTTGAATCCGCCTCCAAAAGCTCTTCAGATATACTGTCGGTCTTTTGGTAGCGATCAGTTAGAAAAAATACCCCACAACGATCAATTGAATCTTTTCATCGCAAGTTCCAAATACCTCCTAGAAATCTCTTTGACACGCCAGTTAGACGTGCTGCTGCGCTTTTTGAACACTTCGGTTACTGACAAGCCCACACAATGAACAATACAATCATGTTCACTGCTACTTCCAAATCTCTCCTGGAATTTTCTTCCAAAAACATTTCTGATGCACTGCTGGGCCTTAGGTAAGGCTCCGTTAGTGAAAATTCCTTACAAAAAGCCTTTCTATTCTATCACGGCTAGTGCCATATTTCTCATGGAATCCTCCTCCAAAAGCTCTCTAGATGTACTGCCGGTCTTTTAGTAGAGGTTAATTAGTGAAAATTTTTCACAATGAGGATTTTAATTCTGGTCACTGCAAGTGACAATTGTCTCCTGGAATCTTCCTCCAAAATCTGTTTAGATGTACTATAGTGCTATTGGTACTATTCCGTTACTGAGAAACCTGACAATGAATAATTCAATCCTGTTCCTGGCAAATTCCAATTTTCTCCTGGAATCGTCTCCCAAAAGTCATTTCGATGTAATGCAGGGATTTGTAGAGATCGATTAGTGAAAATGCCTCTCAATGAGCATTTCAATCCTGTTCAAGCAGTGTCAAATTATTCATGGCATCCTCCTGAAAAATGCCCTAATGAAGCACTGCTGGCCTTTTGGGAGAGAGCGATTAGAGACAATTCCTTACAATGAACTCTTGAGTCCTCTTCACAGCAAGTGACAACTCCCTCCTGGAATCCAACCTCCAAAAGCTCTTCAGATATACTGTCGGTCTTTTGGTAGCGCTGTTTGTGAAAATACCCCACAACGATCAATTTAATCTGTTCATCGCAAGTTCCAAATTTCTCTAGAATCCTCTTTGACACGCCAGTTAGACGTGTTGCTGCGCTTTTTGAACACTTCGGTTACTGACAAGTCTCACAATGAACAATTCAATCCTGTTTACTGCTACTTCCAAATCTCTTTGGAATTATCTACCAATAAATTTCTGATGCACTGCTGGGCCTTAGGTAATGCTCCGTTAGTTGAAATTCCTTACAATCAGCCTATCAATTATATCACGGCTAGTGCCATATTTCTCATGGAATACTCCTCCAAAAGCTCTCTAGAAGTACTGGCGTTCTTTTGGTAGTTGTTAATTAGTGAAAATTTCACAAGGACCATTTCAATTCTGGTCACTGCAAGTGACAACTGTCTCCTGGAATCCACCTCCAAAAGCAG
Source organism: Macrochelys suwanniensis (assembly GCA_033296515.1). Classification (NCBI taxonomy): domain Eukaryota; kingdom Metazoa; phylum Chordata; order Testudines; family Chelydridae; genus Macrochelys; species Macrochelys suwanniensis. The sequence continues at coordinate 71,589,032 of CM065778.1, read as the reverse complement.
TTTAGATGTACTGCAGTGCTATTGGTACTATTCCGTTATTGAGAAACCTGACAATGAACAAATCAAGCCTGTTCCTGGCAAATTCCAATTTTCTCCTGGAATCGTCTCCCAAAAGTCATTTCGATGTAATGCAGGGATTTGTAGAGATCGATTAGTGAAAATGCCTCTCAATGAGCATTGCAATCCTGTTCAAGCAGTGTCAAATTATTCATGGCATCCTCCTGAAAAATGCCATAATGAAGCACTGCTGGCCTTTTGGGAGAGAGCAATTAGAGACAATTCCTTACAATGAACTCTTGAGTCCTCTTCACAGCAAGTGACAACTCCCTCCTGGAATCCAACCTCCAAAAAAAAGCTCTTCAGATATTCTGTCGGTCTTTTGGTAGCGCGGTTAGTGACAATACCTCACAACGATCAATTGAATCTGTTCATCGCAAGTTCCAAATTTCTCCTATAATCCTCTTTGAAACGCCAGTTAGACGTGCTGCTGCGCTTTTTGAACACTTCGATTACTGACAAGTCCTCACAATGAACAATTCAATCCTCTTCACTGCTACTTCCAAATCTCTCCTGGAATTCTCTTCCAAAAACCTTTCTGATGCACTGCTGGGCCTTAGTAATGCTCCGTTAGTGAAAATTCCTTACAATCAGCCTTTCAATTCTATCACGGCTAGTGCCATATTTCGCCTGCAATCCTCCTCCAAAAGCTCTCTAGATGTACTGCCGGCCTTTTGGTAGCGATCAATTAGTGAAAATACTTCAGAATGAGCATTTCCGTCTAATTCACTGGAAATGCCAACTCGCTGCTGGAATCCTCCTCCATAAGCCATTTAAATGTACTGCTACGATTTTGGTACATATCCTTTATTGGGAATAACTGACTACGATCAATTGAATCTTCTTCATCGCAAGTTCCAATTTTCTCCTGGAATCCTCTTTGAAAGGCCATTTAGACGTGCTGCTGCGCTTTTTCGAAGCATCGGGTCACGAAAATTCCTTCCAATGAACAATTCAATCCTGTTCACTGCTTCTGCCAAATCTCTCCTGGAATCATCTTCCAAACGTCATAACGATGCACTGATGGTCTTTTCGTACAGAAGGATTAGTGAATACTCGTAACAAAGAGCATTTAAATCCTGTTAACTGTTAGTTCGAAATTGTGCCTGGAATCCTCTTTCAAATGCCAGCTGGATGCGCGGCTGAGATTCTTGTACACATTGGTGCATGAAAATTCCTCACAATGAGCATTTCAATTTTGTTCGCTGCTACAACCAAATTTCACCTGAAATCCTATTGCAGAGGCCATTATGATGACCTGTTGGGCTTTAAGTAATGCTGGATTCGTGATAATTCCTTACACTGAGCCTTTCAATTCTATCACGGCTAGTGCCAAATTTCTCCTGCAATCCTCCTCTAAAAGTTATTTAGATGTACTACAGCGCTTTTGTTTTCGTTCCGTAAGTGAAAAAACCTGACAATGAACAATTCAATCCTGTTAACAGCAAATTCCAAATTGTTCCTGGACTCCTACTCCAAAAGTCATTGCGCTGTAAAGCAGGGTTTTTGGTAGAGAGCGATTAGTGAAAATTCCTTACATAGAACATTTGACTCCTGTTCAGAGCGAGTGCCAAAGTTATCCTGTAATCCACCTCTTAAAGAATTTAGATGTAATGTTTGTCTTTTGGTAGAGATCTGTTAGTGAAAATGCCTCTCAATGAGCATTGCAATCCTGTTCAACCAGCTCCAAATTTTTCATGGGATACTCCTCCAGAAGCCATTATGATGCACTGGTGGGCTTTTGGAACAGAGCCGTTCGTGAGAGTACCTCACAATCAACAATAAAATGCTGTTCACGGCTAGTGCCAATTTTCGCTTGCAATCCTCTTCAAAAAGCCATGATGATGCACTGCTGGGCTTTAGGTAGTGCTGGAGTCCTAAAAATTCCTTACAATGAGCCTTTCAAATCTATCACGGCTCGTGCCATGTTTCATGGCATCCTCCTGAAAAATGCCATAATGAGGCACTGCTGGCCTTTTGGGAGAGAGCGATTAGTGACAATTCCTTACAATGAACATTTGAGTCCTCTTCATAGCAAGTGACAACGCTCTCCTTGAATCCGCCTCCAAAAGCTCTTCAGCTATACTGTCGGTCTTTTGGTAGCGATCAGTTAGAAAAAATACCCCACAACGATCAATTGAATCTTTTCATCGCAAGTTCCAAATACCTCCTAGAAATCTCTTTGACACGCCAGTTAGACGTGCTGCTGCGCTTTTTGAACACTTCGGTTACTGACAAGCCCACACAATGAACAATACAATCATGTTCACTGCTACTTCCAAATCTCTCCTGGAATTTTCTTCCAAAAACATTTCTGATGCACTGCTGGGCCTTAGGTAAGGCTCCGTTAGTGAAAATTCCTTACAAAAAGCCTTTCTATTCTATCACGGCTAGTGCCATATTTCTCATGGAATCCTCCTCCAAAAGCTCTCTAGATGTACTGCCGGTCTTTTAGTAGAGGTTAATTAGTGAAAATTTTTCACAATGAGGATTTTAATTCTGGTCACTGCAAGTGACAATTGTCTCCTGGAATCTTCCTCCAAAATCTGTTTAGATGTACTACAGTGCTAATGGTACTATTCCGTTATTGAGAAACCTGACAATGAATAATTCAATCCTGTTCCTGGCAAATTCCAATTTTCTCCTGGAATCGTCTTCCAAAAGTCATTTCGATGTAATGCAGGGATTTGTAGAGATCGATTAGTGAAAATGCCTCTCAATGAGCATTGCAATCCTGTTCAAGCAGTGTCAAATTATTCATGGCATCCTCCTGAAAAATGCCCTAATGAAGCACTGCCGGCCTTTTGGGAGAGAGCGATTAGAGACAATTCCTTACAATGAACTCTTGAGTCCTCTTCACAGCAAGTGACCACTCCCTCCTGGAATCCAACCTCCAAAAGCTCTTCAGATATACTGTCGGTCTTTTGGTAGCGCTGTTTGTGAAAATACCCCACAACGATCAATTTAATCTGTTCATCGCAAGTTCCAAATTTCTCTAGAATCCTCTTTGACACGCCAGTTAGACGTGTTGCTGCGCTTTTTGAACACTTCGGTTACTGACAAGTCTCACAATGAACAATTCAATCCTGTTTACTGCTACTTCCAAATCTCTTTGGAATTATCTACCAATAAATTTCTGATGCACTGCTGGGCCTTAGGTAATGCTCCGTTAGTTGAAATTCCTTACAATCAGCCTATCAATTATGTCACGGCTAGTGCCATATTTCTCATGGAATACTCCTCCAAAAGCTCTCTAGAAGTACTGGCGTTCTTTTGGTAGTTGTTAATTAGTGAAAATTTCACAAGGACCATTTCAATTCTGGTCACTGCAAGTGACAACTGTCTCCTGGAATCCACCTCCAAAAGCAGTTTAGATGTACTGCAGTGCTATTGGTACTATTCCGTTATTGAGAAACCTGACAATGAACAAATCAAGCCTGTTCCTGGCAAATTCCAATTTTCTCCTGGAATCGTCTCCCAAAAGTCATTTCGATGTAATGCAGGGATTTGTAGAGATCGATTAGTGAAAATGCCTCTCAATGAGCATTGCAATCCTGTTCAAGCAGTGTCAAATTATTCATGGCATCCTCCTGAAAAATGCCCTAATGAAGCACTGCTGGCCTTTTGGGAGAGAGCAATTAGAGACAATTCCTTACAATGAACTCTTGAGTCCTCTTCACAGCAAGTGACAACTCCCTCCTGGAATCCAACCTCCAAAAAAAAGCTCTTCAGATATTCTGTCGGTCTTTTGGTAGCGCGGTTAGTGACAATACCTCACAACGATCAATTGAATCTGTTCATCGCAAGTTCCAAATTTCTCCTATAATCCTCTTTGAAACGCCAGTTAGACGTGCTGCTGCGCTTTTTGAACACTTCGATTACTGACAAGTCCTCACAATGAACAATTCAATCCTCTTCACTGCTACTTCCAAATCTCTCCTGGAATTCTCTTCCAAAAACCTTTCTGATGCACTGCTGGGCCTTAGTAATGCTCCGTTAGTGAAAATTCCTTACAATCAGCCTTTCAATTCTATCACGGCTAGTGCCATATTTCGCCTGCAATCCTCCTCCAAAAGCGCTCTAGATGTACTGCCGGCCTTTTGGTAGCGATCAATTAGTGAAAATACTTCAGAATGAGCATTTCCGTCTAATTCACTGGAAATGCCAACTCGCTGCTGGAATCCTCCTCCATAAGCCATTTAAATGTACTGCTACGATTTTGGTACAGATCCTTTATTGGGAATAACTGACTACGATCAATTGAATCTTCTTCATCGCAAGTTCCAATTTCTCCTGGAATCCTCTTTGAAAGGGCATTTAGACGTGCTGCTGCGCTTTTTCGAAGCATCGGGTCACGAAAATTCCTTCCAATGAACAATTCAATCCTGTTCACTGCTTCTGCCAAATCTCTCCTGGAATCATCTTCCAAACGTCATAACGATGCACTGATGGTCTTTTCGTACAGAAGGATTAGTGAATACTCGTAACAAAGAGCATTTAAATCCTGTTAACTGTTAGTTCGAAATTGTGCCTGGAATCCTCTTTCAAATGCCAGCTGGATGCGCGGCTGAGATTCTTGTACACATTGGTGCATGAAAATTCCTCACAATGAGCATTTCAATTTTGTTCGCTGCTACAACCAAATTTCACCTGAAATCCTATTGCAGAGGCCATTATGATGACCTGTTGGGCTTTAAGTAATGCTGGATTCGTGATAATTCCTTACACTGAGCCTTTCAATTCTATCACGGCTAGTGCCAAATTTCTCCTGCAATCCTCCTCTAAAAGCTATTTAGATGTAGTACAGCGCTTTTGTTTTCGTTCCGTAAGTGAAAAAACCTGACAATGAACAATTCAATCCTGTTAACAGCAAATTCCAAATTGTTCCTGGAATCCTACTCCAAAAGTCATTGCGATGGAAAGCAGGGTTTTTGGTAGAGAGCGATTAGTGAAAATTCCTTACATAGAACATTTGACTCCTGTTCAGAGCGAGTGCCAAAGTTATCCTGTAATCCACCTCTTAAAGAATTTAGATGTAATGTTTGTCTTTTGGTAGAGATCTGTTAGTGAAAATGCCTCTCAATGAGCATTGCAATCCTGTTCAACCAGCTCCAAATTTTTCATGGGATACTCCTCCAGAAGCCATTATGATGCACTGGTGGGCTTTTGGAACAGAGCCGTTCGTGAGAGTACCTCACAATCAACAATAAAATGCTGTTCACGGCTAGTGCCAATTTTCGCTTGGAATCCTCTTCAAAAAGCCATGATGATGCACTGCTGGGCTTTAGGTAGTGCTGGATTCCTAAAAATTCCTTACAATGAGCCTTTCAAATCTATCACGGCTCGTGCCATATTTCATGGCATCGTCCTGAAAAATGCCATAATGAAGCACTGCTGGCCTTTTGGGAGAGAGCGATTAGAGACATTTCCTTACAATGAACTCTTGAGTCCTCTTCACAGCAAGTGACAACTCCCTCCTGGAATCCAACCTCCAAAAAAAAGCTCTTCAGATATTCTGTCGGTCTTTTGGTAGCGCGGTTAGTGACAATACCTCATAACGATCAATTGAATCTGTTCATCGCAAGTTCCAAATTTCTCCTATAATCCTCTTTGAAACGCCAGTTAGACGTGCTGCTGCGCTTTTTGAACACTTCGATTACTGACAAGTCCTCACAATGTACAATTCAATCCTCTTCACTGCTACTTCCAAATCTCTCCTGGAATTCTCTTCCAAAAACCTTTCTGATGCACTGCTGGGCCTTAGTAATGCTCCGTTAGTGAAAATTCCTTACAATCAGCCTTTCAATTCTATCACGGCTAGTGCCATATTTCGCCTGCAATCCTCCTCCAAAAGCGCTCTAGATGTACTGCCGGCCTTTTGGTAGCGATCAATTAGTGAAAATACTTCAGAATGAGCATTTCCGTCTAATTCACTGGAAATGCCAACTCGCTGCTGGAATCCTCCTCCATAAGCCATTTAAATGTACTGCTACGATTTTGGTACAGATCCTTTATTGGGAATAACTGACTACGATCAATTGAATCTTCTTCATCGCAAGTTCCAATTTCTCCTGGAATCCTCTTTGAAAGGGCATTTAGACGTGCTGCTGCGCTTTTTCGAAGCATCGGGTCACGAAAATTCCTTCCAATGAACAATTCAATCCTGTTCACTGCTTCTGCCAAATCTCTCCTGGAATCATCTTCCAAACGTCATAACGATGCACTGATGGTCTTTTCGTACAGAAGGATTAGTGAATACTCGTAACAAAGAGCATTTAAATCCTGTTAACTGTTAGTTCGAAATTGTGCCTGGAATCCTCTTTCAAATGCCAGCTGGATGCGCGGCTGAGATTCTTGTACACATTGGTGCATGAAAATTCCTCACAATGAGCATTTCAATTTTGTTCGCTGCTACAACCAAATTTCACCTGAAATCCTATTGCAGAGGCCATTATGATGACCTGTTGGGCTTTAAGTAATGCTGGATTCGTGATAATTCCTTACACTGAGCCTTTCAATTCTATCACGGCTAGTGCCAAATTTCTCCTGCAATCCTCCTCTAAAAGTTATTTAGATGTACGACAGCGCTTTTCTTTTCGTTCCGTAAGTGAAAAAACCTGACAATGAACAATTCAATCCTGTTAACAGCAAATTCCAAATTGTTCCTGGAATCCTACTCCAAAAGTCATTGCGATGTAAAGCAGGGTTTTTGGTAGAGAGCGATTAGTGAAAATTCCTTACATAGAACATTTGACTCCTGTTCAGAGCGAGTGCCAAAGTTATCCTGTAATCCACCTCTTAAAGAATTTAGATGTAATGTTTGTCTTTTGGTAGAGATCTGTTAGTGAAAATGCCTCTCAATGAGCATTGCAATCCTGTTCAACCAGCTCCAAATTTTTCATGGGATACTCCTCCAGAAGCCATTATGATGCACTGGTGGGCTTTTGGAACAGAGCCGTTCGTGAGAGTACCTCACAATCAACAATAAAATGCTGTTCACGGCTAGTGCCAATTTTCGCTTGGAATCCTCTTCAAAAAGCCATGATGATGCACTGCTGGGCTTTAGGTAGTGCTGGATTCCTAAAAATTCCTTACAATGAGCCTTTCAAATCTATCACGGCTCGTGCCATATTTCATGGCATCCTCCTGAAAAATGCCATAATGAAGCACTGCTGGCCTTTTGGGAGAGAGCGATTAGTGACAATTCCTTACAATGAACATTTGAGTCCTCTTCATAGCAAGTGACAACGCTCTCCTTGAATCCGCCTCCAAAAGCTCTTCAGCTATACTGTCGGTCTTTTGGTAGCGATCAGTTAGAAAAAATACCCCACAACGATCAATTGAATCTTTTCATCGCAAGTTCCAAATACCTCCTAGAAATCTCTTTGACACGCCAGTTAGACGTGCTGCTGCGCTTTTTGAACACTTCGGTTACTGACAAGCCCACACAATGAACAATACAATCATGTTCACTGCTACTTCGAAATCTCTCCTGGAATTTTCTTCCAAAAACATTTCTGATGCACTGCTGGGCCTTAGGTAATGCTCCGTTAGTGAAAATTCCTTACAAAAAGCCTTTCTATTCTATCACGGCTAGTGCCATATTTCTCATGGAATCCTCCTCCAAAAGCTCTCTAGATGTACTGCTGGTCTTTTAGTAGAGGTTAATTAGTGAAAATTTTTCACAATGAGGATTTTAATTCTGGTCACTGCAAGTGACAATTGTCTCCTGGAATCTTCCTCCAAAATCTGTTTAGATGTACTACAGTGCTATTGGTACTATTCCGTTATTGAGAAACCTGACAATGAATAATTCAATCCTGTTCCTGGCAAATTCCAATTTTCTCCTGGAATCGTCTCCCAAAAGTCATTTCGATGTAATGCAGGGATTTGTAGAGATCGATTAGTGAAAATGCCTCTCAATGAGCATTGCAATCCTGTTCAAGCAGTGTCAAATTATTCATGGCATCCTCCTGAAAAATGCCCTAATGAAGCACTGCTGGCCTTTTGGGAGAGCGCGATTAGAGACAATTCCTTACAATGAACTCTTGAGTCCTCTTCACAGCAAGTGACAACTCCCTCCTGGAATCCAACCTCCAAAAAAAAGCTCTTCAGATATTCTGTCGGTCTTTTGGTAGCGCGGTTAGTGACAATACCTCACAACGATCAATTGAATCTGTTCATCGCAAGTTCCAAATTACTTCTATAATCCTCTTTGAAACGCCAGTTAGACGTGCTGCTGCGCTTTTTGAACACTTCGATTACTGACAAGTCCTCACAATGAACAATTCAATCCTCTTCACTGCTACTTCCAAATCTCTCCTGGAATTCTCTTCCAAAAACCTTTCTGATGCACTGCTGGGCCTTAGTAATGCTCCGTTAGTGAAAATTCCTTACAATCAGCCTTTCAATTCTATCACGGCTAGTGCCATATTTCGCCTGCAATCCTCCTCCAAAAGCGCTCTAGATGTACTGCCGGCCTTTTGGTAGCGATCAATTAGTGAAAATACTTCAGAATGAGCATTTCCGTCTAATTCACTGGAAATGCCAACTCGCTGCTGGAATCCTCCTCCATAAGCCATTTAAATGTACTGCTACGATTTTGGTACAGATCTTTTATTGGGAATAACTGACTACGATCAATTGAATCTTCTTCATCGCAAGTTCCAATTTTCTCCTGGAATCCTCTTTGAAAGGCCATTTAGACGTGCTGCTGCGCTTTTTCGAAGTATCGGGTCACGAAAATTCCTTCCAATGAACAATTCAATCCTGTTCACTGCTTCTGCCAAATCTCTCCTGGAATCATCTTCCAAACGTCATAACGATGCACTGATGGTCTTTTCGTACAGAAGGATTAGTGAATACTCGTAACAAAGAGCATTTAAATCCTGTTAACTGTTAGTTCGAAATTGTGCCTGGAATCCTCTTTCAAATGCCAGCTGGATGCGCGGCTGAGATTCTTGTACACATTGGTGCATGAAAATTCCTCACAATGAGCATTTCAATTTTGTTCGCTGCTACAACCAAATTTCACCTGAAATCCTATTGCAGAGGCCATTATGATGACCTGTTGGGCTTTAAGTAATGCTGGATTCGTGATAATTCCTTACACTGAGCCTTTCAATTCTATCACGGCTAGTGCCAAATTTCTCCTGCAATCCTCCTCTAAAAGTTATTTAGATGTACTACAGCGCTTTTGTTTTCGTTCCGTAAGTGAAAAAACCTGACAATGAACAATTCAATCCTGTTAACAGCAAATTCCAAATTGTTCCTGGAATCCTACTCCAAAAGTCATTGCGATGTAAAGCAGGGTTTTTGGTAGAGAGCGATTAGTGAAAATTCCTTACATAGAACATTTGACTCCTGTTCAGAGCGAGTGCCAAAGTTATCCTGTAATCCACCTCTTAAAGAATTTAGATGTAATGTTTGTCTTTTGGTAGAGATCTGTTAGTGAAAATGCCTCTCAATGAGCATTGCAATCCTGTTCAACCAGCTCCAAATTTTTCATGGGATACTCCTCCAGAAGCCATTATGATGCACTGGTGGGCTTTTGGAACAGAGCCGTTCGTGAGAGTACCTCACAATCAACAATAAAATGCTGTTCACGGCTAGTGCCAATTTTCGCTTGGAATCCTCTTCAAAAAGCCATGATGATGCACTGCTGGGCTTTAGGTAGTGCTGGATTCCTAAAAATTCCTTACAATGAGCCTTTCAAATCTATCACGGCTCGTGCCATATTTCATGGCATCCTCCTGAAAAATGCCATAATGAAGCACTGCTGGCCTTTTGGGAGAGAGCGATTAGTGACAATTCCTTACAATGAACATTTGAGTCCTCTTCATAGCAAGTGACAACGCTCTCCTTGAATCCGCCTCCAAAAGCTCTTCAGCTATACTGTCGGTCTTTTGGTAGCGATCAGTTAGAAAAAATACCCCACAACGATCAATTGAATCTTTTCATCGCAAGTTCCAAATACCTCCTAGAAATCTCTTTGACACGCCAGTTAGACGTGCTGCTGCGCTTTTTGAACACTTCGGTTACTGACAAGCCCACACAATGAACAATACAATCATGTTCACTGCTACTTCGAAATCTCTCCTGGAATTTTCTTCCAAAAACATTTCTGATGCACTGCTGGGCCTTAGGTAAGGCTCCGTTAGTGAAAATTCCTTACAAAAAGCCTTTCTATTCTATCACGGCTAGTGCCATATATCTCATGGAATCCTCCTCCAAAAGCTCTCTAGATGTACTGCTGGTCTTTTAGTAGAGGTTAATTAGTGAAAATTTTTCACAATGAGGATTTTAATTCTGGTCACTGCAAGTGACAATTGTCTCCTGGAATCTTCCTCCAAAATCTGTTTAGATGTACTACAGTGCTATTGGTACTATTCCGTTATTGAGAAACCTGACAATGAATAATTCAATCCTGTTCCTGGCAAATTCCAATTTTCTCCTGGAATCGTCTCCCAAAAGTCATTTCGATGTAATGCAGGGATTTGTAGAGATCGATTAGTGAAAATGCCTCTCAATGAGCATTGCAATCCTGTTCAAGCAGTGTCAAATTATTCATGGCATCCTCCTGAAAAATGCCCTAATGAAGCACTGCTGGCCTTTTGGGAGAGCGCGATTAGAGACAATTCCTTACAATGAACTCTTGAGTCCTCTTCACAGCAAGTGACAACTCCCTCCTGGAATCCAACCTCCAAAAAAAAGCTCTTCAGATATTCTGTCGGTCTTTTGGTAGCGCGGTTAGTGACAATACCTCACAACGATCAATTGAATCTGTTCATCGCAAGTTCCAAATTTCTCCTATAATCCTCTTTGAAACGCCAGTTAGACGTGCTGCTGCGCTTTTTGAACACTTCGATTACTGACAAGTCCTCACAATGAACAATTCAATCCTCTTCACTGCTACTTCCAAATCTCTCCTGGAATTCTCTTCCAAAAACCTTTCTGATGCACTGCTGGGCCTTAGTAATGCTCCGTTAGTGAAAATTCCTTACAATCAGCCTTTCAATTCTATCACGGCTAGTGCCATATTTCGCCTGCAATCCTCCTCCAAAAGCGCTCTAGATGTACTGCCGGCCTTTTGGTAGCGATCAATTAGTGAAAATACTTCAGAATGAGCATTTCCGTCTAATTCACTGGAAATGCCAACTCGCTGCTGGAATCCTCCTCCATAAGCCATTTAAATGTACTGCTACGATTTTGGTACAGATCCTTTATTGGGAATAACTGACTACGATCAATTGAATCTTCTTCATCGCAAGTTCCAATTTCTCCTGGAATCCTCTTTGAAAGGGCATTTAGACGTGCTGCTGCGCTTTTTCGAAGCATCGGGTCACGAAAATTCCTTCCAATGAACAATTCAATCCTGTTCACTGCTTCTGCCAAATCTCTCCTGGAATCATCTTCCAAACGTCATAACGATGCACTGATGGTCTTTTCGTACAGAAGGATTAGTGAATACTCGTAACAAAGAGCATTTAAATCCTGTTAACTGTTAGTTCGAAATTGTGCCTGGAATCCTCTTTCAAATGCCAGCTGGATGCGCGGCTGAGATTCTTGTACACATTGGTGCATGAAAATTCCTCACAATGAGCATTTCAATTTTGTTCGCTGCTACAACCAAATTTCACCTGAAATCCTATTGCAGAGGCCATTATGATGACCTGTTGGGCTTTAAGTAATGCTGGATTCGTGATAATTCCTTACACTGAGCCTTTCAATTCTATCACGGCTAGTGCCAAATTTCTCCTGCAATCCTCCTCTAAAAGTTATTTAGATGTACGACAGCGCTTTTCTTTTCGTTCCGTAAGTGAAAAATCCTGACAATGAACAATTCAATCCTGTTAACAGCAAATTCCAAATTGTTCCTGGACTCCTACTCCAAAAGTCATTGCGATGTAAAGCAGGGTTTTTGGTAGAGAGCGATTAGTGAAAATTCCTTACATAGAACATTTGACTCCTGTTCAGAGCGAGTGCCAAAGTTATCCTGTAATCCACCTCTTAAAGAATTTAGATGTAATGTTTGTCTTTTGGTAGAGATCTGTTAGTGAAAATGCCTCTCAATGAGCATTGCAATCCTGTTCAACCAGCTCCAAATGTTTCATGGGATACTCCTCCAGAAGCCATTATGATGCACTGGTGGGCTTTTGGAACAGAGCCGTTCGTGAGAGTACCTCACAATCAACAATAAAATGCTGTTCACGGCTAGTGCCAATTTTCGCTTGCAATCCTCTTCAAAAAGCCATGATGATGCACTGCTGGGCTTTAGGTAGTGCTGGATTCCTAAAAATTCCTTACAATGAGCCTTTCAAATCTATCACGGCTCGTGCCATATTAAATGGCATCCTCCTGAAAAATGCCATAATGAAGCACTGCTGGCCTTTTGGGAGAGAGCGATTAGTGACAATTCCTTACAATGAACATTTGAGTCCTTTCATAGCAAGTGACAACGCTCTCCTTGAATCCGCCTCCAAAAGCTCTTCAGATATACTGTCGGTCTTTTGGTAGCGATCAGTTAGAAAAAATACCCCACAACGATCAATTGAATCTTTTCATCGCAAGTTCCAAATACCTCCTAGAAATCTCTTTGACACGCCAGTTAGACGTGCTGCTGCGCTTTTTGAACACTTCGGTTACTGACAAGCCCACACAATGAACAATACAATCATGTTCACTGCTACTTCCAAATCTCTCCTGGAATTTTCTTCCAAAAACATTTCTGATGCACTGCTGGGCCTTAGGTAAGGCTCCGTTAGTGAAAATTCCTTACAAAAAGCCTTTCTATTCTATCACGGCTAGTGCCATATTTCTCATGGAATCCTCCTCCAAAAGCTCTCTAGATGTACTGCCGGTCTTTTAGTAGAGGTTAATTAGTGAACATTTTTCACAATGAGGATTTTAATTCTGGTCACTGCAAGTGACAATTGTCTCCTGGAATCTTCCTCCAAAATCTGTTTAGATGTACTACAGTGCTATTGGTACTATTCCGTTATTGAGAAACCTGACAATGAATAATTCAATCCTGTTCCTGGCAAATTCCAATTTTCTCCTGGAATCGTCTCCCAAAAGTCATTTCGATGTAATGCAGGGATTTGTAGAGATCGATTAGTGAAAATGCCTCTCAATGAGCATTGCAATCCTGTTCAAGCAGTGTCAAATTATTCATGGCATCCTCCTGAAAAATGCCCTAATGAAGCACTGCTGGCCTTTTGGGAGAGAGCGATTAGAGACAATTCCTTACAATGAACTCTTGAGTCCTCTTCACAGCAAGTGACAACTCCCTCCTGGAATCCAACCTCCAAAAGCTCTTCAGATATACTGTCGGTCTTTTGGTAGCGCTGTTTGTGAAAATACCCCACAACGATCAATTTAATCTGTTCATCGCAAGTTCCAAATTTCTCTAGAATCCTCTTTGACATGCCAGTTAGACGTGTTGCTGCGCTTTTTGAACACTTCGGTTACTGACAAGTCTCACAATGAACAATTCAATCCTGTTTACTGCTACTTCCAAATCTCTTTGGAATTATCTACCAATAAATTTCTGATGCACTGCTGGGCCTTAGGTAATGCTCCGTTAGTTGAAATTCCTTACAATCAGCCTATCAATTATGTCACGGCTAGTGCCATATTTCTCATGGAATACTCCTCCAAAAGCTCTCTAGAAGTACTGGCGTTCTTTTGGTAGTTGTTAATTAGTGAAAATTTCACAAGGACCATTTCAATTCTGGTCACTGCAAGTGACAACTGTCTCCTGGAATCCACCTCCAAAAGCAGTTTAGATGTACTGCAGTGCTATTGGTACTATTCCGTTATTGAGAAACCTGACAATGAACAAATCAAGCCTGTTCCTGGCAAATTCCAATTTTCTCCTGGAATCGTCTCCCAAAAGTCATTTCGATGTATGCAGGGATTTGTAGAGATCGATTAGTGAAAATGCCTCTCAATGAGCATTGCAATCCTGTTCAAGCAGTGTCAAATTATTCATGGCATCCTCCTGAAAAATGCCCTAATGAAGCACTGCTGGCCTTTTGGGAGAGAGCAATTAGAGACAATTCCTTACAATGAACTCTTGAGTCCTCTTCACAGCAAGTGACAACTCCCTCCTGGAATCCAACCTCCAAAAAAAAGCTCTTCAGATATTCTGTCGGTCTTTTGGTAGCGCGGTTAGTGACAATACCTCACAACGATCAATTGAATCTGTTCATCGCAAGTTCCAAATTTCTCCTATAATCCTCTTTGAAACGCCAGTTAGACGTGCTGCTGCGCTTTTTGAACACTTCGATTACTGACAAGTCCTCACAATGAACAATTCAATCCTCTTCACTGCTACTTCCAAATCTCTCCTGGAATTCTCTTCCAAAAACCTTTCTGATGCACTGCTGGGCCTTAGTAATGCTCCGTTAGTGAAAATTCCTTACAATCAGCCTTTCAATTCTATCACGGCTAGTGCCATATTTCGCCTGCAATCCTCCTCCAAAAGCTCTCTAGATGTACTGCCGGCCTTTTGGTAGCGATCAATTAGTGAAAATACTTCAGAATGAGCATTTCCGTCTAATTCACTGGAAATGCCAACTCGCTGCTGGAATCCTCCTCCATAAGCCATTTAAATGTACTGCTACGATTTTGGTACAGATCCTTTATTGGGAATAACTGACTACGATCAATTGAATCTTCTTCATCGCAAGTTCCAATTTTCTCCTGGAATCCTCTTTGAAAGGCCATTTAGACGTGCTGCTGCGCTTTTTCGAAGTATCGGGTCACGAAAATTCCTTCCAATGAACAATTCAATCCTGTTCACTGCTTCTGCCAAATCTCTCCTGGAATCATCTTCCAAACGTCATAACGATGCACTGATGGTCTTTTCGTACAGAAGGATTAGTGAATACTCGTAACAAAGAGCATTTAAATCCTGTTAACTGTTAGTTCGAAATTGTGCCTGGAATCCTCTTTCAATGCCAGCTGGATGCGCGGCTGAGATTCTTGTACACATTGGTGCATGAAAATTCCTCACAATGAGCATTTCAATTTTGTTCGCTGCTACAACCAAATTTCACCTGAAATCCTATTGCAGAAGCCATTATGATGACCTGTTGGGCTTTAAGTAATGCTGGATTCGTGATAATTCCTTACACTGAGCCTTTCAATTCTATCACGGCTAGTGCCAAATTTCTCCTGCAATCCTCCTCTAAAAGTTATTTAGATGTACGACAGCGCTTTTCTTTTCGTTCCGTAAGTGAAAAAACCTGACAATGAACAATTCAATCCTGTTAACAGCAAATTCCAAATTGTTCCTGGACTCCTACTCCAAAAGTCATTGCGATGTAAAGCAGGGTTTTTGGTAGAGAGCGATTAGTGAAAATTCCTTACATAGAACATTTGACTCCTGTTCAGAGCGAGTGCCAAAGTTATCCTGTAATCCACCTCTTAAAGAATTTAGATGTAATGTTTGTCTTTTGGTAGAGATCTGTTAGTGAAAATGCCTCTCAATGAGCATTGCAATCCTGTTCAACCAGCTCCAAATTTTTCATGGGATACTCCTCCAGAAGCCATTATGATGCACTGGTGGGCTTTTGGAACAGAGCCGTTCGTGAGAGTACCTCACAATCAACAATAAAATGCTGTTCACGGCTAGTGCCAATTTTCGCTTGGAATCCTCTTCAAAAAGCCATGATGATGCACTGCTGGGCTTTAGGTAGTGCTGGATTCCTAAAAATTCCTTACAATGAGCCTTTCAAATCTATCACGGCTCGTGCCATATTAAATGGCATCCTCCTGAAAAATGCCATAATGAGGCACTGCTGGCCTTTTGGGAGAGAGCGATTAGTGACAATTCCTTACAATGAACATTTGAGTCCTCTTCATAGCAAGTGACAACGCTCTCCTTGAATCCGCCTCCAAAAGCTCTTCAGATATACTGTCGGTCTTTTGGTAGCGATCAGTTAGAAAAAATACCCCACAACGATCAATTGAATCTTTTCATCGCAAGTTCCAAATACCTCCTAGAAATCTCTTTGACACGCCAGTTAGACGTGCTGCTGCGCTTTTTGAACACTTCGGTTACTGACAAGCCCACACAATGAACAATACAATCATGTTCACTGCTACTTCCAAATCTCTCCTGGAATTTTCTTCCAAAAACATTTCTGATGCACTGCTGGGCCTTAGGTAAGGCTCCGTTAGTGAAAATTCCTTACAAAAAGCCTTTCTATTCTATCACGGCTAGTGCCATATTTCTCATGGAATCCTCCTCCAAAAGCTCTCTAGATGTACTGCCGGTCTTTTAGTAGAGGTTAATTAGTGAAAATTTTTCACAATGAGGATTTTAATTCTGGTCACTGCAAGTGACAATTGTCTCCTGGAATCTTCCTCCAAAATCTGTTTAGATGTACTACAGTGCTAATGGTACTATTCCGTTATTGAGAAACCTGACAATGAATAATTCAATCCTGTTCCTGGCAAATTCCAATTTTCTCCTGGAATCGTCTTCCAAAAGTCATTTCGATGTAATGCAGGGATTTGTAGAGATCGATTAGTGAAAATGCCTCTCAATGAGCATTGCAATCCTGTTCAAGCAGTGTCAAATTATTCATGGCATCCTCCTGAAAAATGCCCTAATGAAGCACTGCTGGCCTTTTGGGAGAGAGCGATTAGAGACAATTCCTTACAATGAACTCTTGAGTCCTCTTCACAGCAAGTGACAACTCCCTCCTGGAATCCAACCTCCAAAAGCTCTTCAGATATACTGTCGGTCTTTTGGTAGCGCTGTTTGTGAAAATACCCCACAACGATCAATTTAATCTGTTCATCGCAAGTTCCAAATTTCTCTAGAATCCTCTTTGACACGCCAGTTAGACGTGTTGCTGCGCTTTTTGAACACTACGGTTACTGACAAGTCTCACAATGAACAATTCAATCCTGTTTACTGCTACTTCCAAATCTCTTTGGAATTATCTACCAATAAATTTCTGATGCACTGCTGGGCCTTAGGTAATGCTCCGTTAGTTGAAATTCCTTACAATCAGCCTATCAATTATGTCACGGCTAGTGCCATATTTCTCATGGAATACTCCTCCAAAAGCTCTCTAGAAGTACTGGCGTTCTTTTGGTAGTTTTTAATTAGTGAAAATTTCACAAGGACCATTTCAATTCTGGTCACTGCAAGTGACAACTGTCTCCTGGAATCCACCTCCAAAAGCAGTTTAGATGTACTGCAGTGCTATTGGTACTATTCCGTTATTGAGAAACCTGACAATGAACAAATCAAGCCTGTTCCTGGCAAATTCCAATTTTCTCCTGGAATCGTCTCCCAAAAGTCATTTCGATGTAATGCAGGGATTTGTAGAGATCGATTAGTGAAAATGCCTCTCAATGAGCATTGCAATCCTGTTCAAGCAGTGTCAAATTATTCATGGCATCCTCCTGAAAAATGCCCTAATGAAGCACTGCTGGCCTTTTGGGAGAGAGCAATTAGAGACAATTCCTTACAATGAACTCTTGAGTCCTCTTCACAGCAAGTGACAACTCCCTCCTGGAATCCAACCTCCAAAAAAAAGCTCTTCAGATATTCTGTCGGTCTTTTGGTAGCGCGGTTAGTGACAATACCTCACAACGATCAATTGAATCTGTTCATCGCAAGTTCCAAATTTCTCCTATAATCCTCTTTGAAACGCCAGTTAGACGTGCTGCTGCGCTTTTTGAACACTTCGATTACTGACAAGTCCTCACAATGAACAATTCAATCCTCTTCACTGCTACTTCCAAATCTCTCCTGGAATTCTCTTCCAAAAACCTTTCTGATGCACTGCTGGGCCTTAGTAATGCTCCGTTAGTGAAAATTCCTTACAATCAGCCTTTCAATTCTATCACGGCTAGTGCCATATTTCGCCTGCAATCCTCCTCCAAAAGCTCTCTAGATGTACTGCCGGCCTTTTGGTAGCGATCAATTAGTGAAAATACTTCAGAATGAGCATTTCCGTCTAATTCACTGGAAATGCCAACTCGCTGCTGGAATCCTCCTCCATAAGCCATTTAAATGTACTGCTACGATTTTGGTACAGATCCTTTATTGGGAATAACTGACTACGATCAATTGAATCTTCTTCATCGCAAGTTCCAATTTTCTCCTGGAATCCTCTTTGAAAGGCCATTTAGACGTGCTGCTGCGCTTTTTCGAAGTATCGGGTCACGAAAATTCCTTCCAATGAACAATTCAATCCTGTTCACTGCTTCTGCCAAATCTCTCCTGGAATCATCTTCCAAACGTCATAACGATGCACTGATGGTCTTTTCGTACAGAAGGATTAGTGAATACTCGTAACAAAGAGCATTTAAATACTGTTAACTGTTAGTTCGAAATTGTGCCTGGAATCCTCTTTCAAATGCCAGCTGGATGCGCGGCTGAGATTCTTGTACACATTGGTGCATGAAAATTCCTCACAATGAGCATTTCAATTTTGTTCGCTGCTACAACCAAATTTCACCTGAAATCCTATTGCAGAGGCCATTATGATGACCTGTTGGGCTTTAAGTAATGCTCGATTCGTGATAATTCCTTACACTGAGCCTTTCAATTCTATCACGGCTAGTGCCAAATTTCTCCTGCAATCCTCCTCTAAAAGTTATTTAGATGTACTACAGCGCTTTTGTTTTCGTTCCGTAAGTGAAAAAACCTGACAATGAACAATTCAATCCTGTTAACAGCAAATTCCAAATTGTTCCTGGAATCCTACTCCAAAAGTCATTGCGATGTAAAGCAGGGTTTTTGGTAGAGAGCGATTAGTGAAAATTCCTTACATAGAACATTTGACTCCTGTTCAGAGCGAGTGCCAAAGTTATCCTGTAATCCACCTCTTAAAGAATTTAGATGTAATGTTTGTCTTTTGGTAGAGATCTGTTAGTGAAAATGCCTCTCAATGAGCATTGCAATCCTGTTCAACCAGCTCCAAATTTTTCATGGGA
The DNA here is from genome assembly GCA_033296515.1 of Macrochelys suwanniensis. NCBI lineage: Eukaryota > Metazoa > Chordata > Testudines > Chelydridae > Macrochelys > Macrochelys suwanniensis. Next base: position 71,570,009 of record CM065778.1, on the reverse strand, counting down.
TACTCCTCCAGAAGCCATTATGATGCACTGGTGGGCTTTTGGAACAGAGCCGTTCGTGAGAGTACCTCACAATCAACAATAAAATGCTGTTCACGGCTAGTGCCAATTTTCGCTTGGAATCCTCTTCAAAAAGCCATGATGATGCACTGCTGGGCTTTAGGTAGTGCTGGATTCCTAAAAATTCCTTACAATGAGCCTTTCAAATCTATCACGGCTCGTGCCATATTTCATGGCATCCTCCTGAAAAATGCCATAATGAAGCACTGCTGGCCTTTTGGGAGAGAGCGATTAGTGACAATTCCTTACAATGAACATTTGAGTCCTCTTCATAGCAAGTGACAACGCTCTCCTTGAATCCGCCTCCAAAAGCTCTTCAGCTATACTGTCGGTCTTTTGGTAGCGATCAGTTAGAAAAAATACCCCACAACGATCAATTGAATCTTTTCATCGCAAGTTCCAAATACCTCCTAGAAATCTCTTTGACACGCCAGTTAGACGTGCTGCTGCGCTTTTTGAACACTTCGGTTACTGACAAGCCCACACAATGAACAATACAATCATGTTCACTGCTACTTCGAAATCTCTCCTGGAATTTTCTTCCAAAAACATTTCTGATGCACTGCTGGGCCTTAGGTAAGGCTCCGTTAGTGAAAATTCCTTACAAAAAGCCTTTCTATTCTATCACGGCTAGTGCCATATTTCTCATGGAATCCTCCTCCAAAAGCTCTCTAGATGTACTGCTGGTCTTTTAGTAGAGGTTAATTAGTGAAAATTTTTCACAATGAGGATTTTAATTCTGGTCACGGCAAGTGACAATTGTCTCCTGGAATCTTCCTCCAAAATCTGTTTAGATGTACTACAGTGCTATTGGTACTATTCCGTTATTGAGAAACCTGACAATGAATAATTCAATCCTGTTCCTGGCAAATTCCAATTTTCTCCTGGAATCGTCTCCCAAAAGTCATTTCGATGTAATGCAGGGATTTGTAGAGATCGATTAGTGAAAATGCCTCTCAATGAGCATTGCAATCCTGTTCAAGCAGTGTCAAATTATTCATGGCATCCTCCTGAAAAATGCCATAATGAAGCACTGCTGGCCTTTTGGGAGAGAGCAATTAGAGACAATTCCTTACAATGAACTCTTGAGTCCTCTTCACAGCAAGTGACAACTCCCTCCTGGAATCCAACCTCCAAAAAAAAGCTCTTCAGATATTCTGTCGTTCTTTTGGTAGCGCGGTTAGTGACAATACCTCACAACGATCAATTGAATCTGTTCATCGCAAGTTCCAAATTTCTCCTATAATCCTCTTTGAAACGCCAGTTAGACGTGCTGCTGCGCTTTTTGAACACTTCGATTACTGACAAGTCCTCACAATGAACAATTCAATCCTCTTCACTGCTACTTCCAAATCTCTCCTGGAATTCTCTTCCAAAAACCTTTCTGATGCACTGCTGGGCCTTAGTAATGCTCCGTTAGTGAAAATTCCTTACAATCAGCCTTTCAATTCTATCACGGCTAGTGCCATATTTCGCCTGCAATCCTCCTCCAAAAGCTCTCTAGATGTACTGCCGGCCTTTTGGTAGCGATCAATTAGTGAAAATACTTCAGAAAGAGCATTTCCGTCTAATTCACTGGAAATGCCAACTCGCTGCTGGAATCCTCCTCCATAAGCCATTTAAATGTACTGCTACGATTTTGGTACAGATCCTTTATTGGGAATAACTGACTACGATCAATTGAATCTTCTTCATCGCAAGTTCCAATTTTCTCCTGGAATCCTCTTTGAAAGGCCATTTAGACGTGCTGCTGCGCTTTTTGAACACTTCGATTACTGACAAGTCTCACAATGAACAATTCAATCCTGTTTACTGCTACTTCTAAATCTCTTTGGAATTATCTACCAATAAATTTCTGATGCACTGCTGGGCCTTAGGTAATGCTCCGTTAGTTGAAATGCCTTACAATCAGCCTATCAATTATATCACGGCTAGTGCCATATTTCTCATGGAATACTCCTCCAAAAGCTCTCTAGAAGTACTGGCGTTCTTTTGGTAGTTGTTAATTAGTGAAAATTTCACAAGGACCATTTCAATTCTGGTCACTGCAAGTGACAACTGTCTCCTGGAATCCACCTCCAAAAGCAGTTTAGATGTACTGCAGTGCTATTGGTACTATTCCGTTATTGAGAAACCTGACAATGAACAAATCAAGCCTGTTCCTGGCAAATTCCAATTTTCTCCTGGAATCGTCTCCCAAAAGTCATTTCGATGTAATGCAGGGATTTGTAGAGATCGATTAGTGAAAATGCCTCTCAATGAGCATTGCAATCCTGTTCAAGCAGTGTCAAATTATTCATGGCATCCTCCTGAAAAATGCCCTAATGAAGCACTGCTGGCCTTTTGGGAGAGAGCGATTAGAGACAATTCCTTACAATGAACATTTGAGTCCTCTTCATAGCAAGTGACAACGCTCTCCTTGAATCCGCCTCCAAAAGCTCTTCAGATATACTGTCGGTCTTTTGGTAGCGATCAGTTAGAAAAAATACCCCACAACGATCAATTGAATCTTTTCATCGCAAGTTCCAAATACCTCCTAGAAATCTCTTTGACACGCCAGTTAGACGTGCTGCTGCGCTTTTTGAACACTTCGGTTACTGACAAGCCCACACAATGAACAATACAATCATGTTCACTGCTACTTCCAAATCTCTCCTGGAATTTTCTTCCAAAAACATTTCTGATGCACTGCTGGGCCTTAGGTAAGGCTCCGTTAGTGAAAATTCCTTACAAAAAGCCTTTCTATTCTATCACGGCTAGTGCCATATTTCTCATGGAATCCTCCTCCAAAAGCTCTCTAGATGTACTGCCGGTCTTTTAGTAGAGGTTAATTAGTGAGAATTTTTCACAATGAGGATTTTAATTCTGGTCACTGCAAGTGACAATTGTCTCCTGGAATCTTCCTCCAAAATCTGTTTAGATGTACTACAGTGCTATTGGTACTATTCCGTTATTGAGAAACCTGACAATGAATAATTCAATCCTGTTCCTGGCAAATTCCAATTTTCTCCTGGAATCGTCTTCCAAAAGTCATTTCGATGTAATGCAGGGATTTGTAGAGATCGATTAGTGATTATTCCTCTCAATGAGCATTTCATTCCTGTTCAAGCAGTGTCAAATTATTCATGGCATCCTCCTGAAAAATGCCCTAATGAAGCACTGCTGGCCTTTTGGGAGAGAGCGATTAGAGACAATTCCTTACAATGAACTCTTGAGTCCTCTTCACAGCAAGTGACAACTCCCTCTTGGAATCCAACCTCCAAAAGCTCTTCAGATATACTGTCGTTCTTTTGGTAGCGCTGTTTGTGAAAATACCCCACAACGATCAATTTAATCTGTTCATCGCATATTCCAAATTTCTCTAGAATCCTCTTTGACACGCCAGTTAGACGTGTTGCTGCGCTTTTTGAACACTTCGGTTACTGACAAGTCTCACAATCAACAATTCAATCCTGTTTACTGCTACTTCCAAATCTCTTTGGAATTATCTACCAATAAATTTCTGATGCACTGCTGGGCCTTAGGTAATGCTCCGTTAGTTGAAATTCCTTACAATCAGCCTATCAATTATATCACGGCTAGTGCCATATTTCTCATGGAATACTCCTCCAAAAGCTCTCTAGAAGTACTGGCGTTCTTTTGGTAGTTGTTAATTAGTGAAAATTTCACAAGGACCATTTCAATTCTGGTCACTGCAAGTGACAACTGTCTCCTGGAATCCACCTCCAAAAGCAGTTTAGATGTACTGCAGTGCTATTGGTACTATTCCGTTATTGAGAAACCTGACAATGAACAAATCAAGCCTGTTCCTGGCAAATTCCAATTTTCTCCTGGAATCGTCTCCCAAAAGTCATTTCGATGTAATGCAGGGATTTGTAGAGATCGATTAGTGAAAATGCCTCTCAATGAGCATTGCAATCCTGTTCAAGCAGTGTCAAATTATTCATGGCATCCTCCTGAAAAATGCCATAATGAAGCACTGCTGGCCTTTTGGGAGAGAGCAATTAGAGACAATTCCTTACAATGAACTCTTGAGTCCTCTTCACAGCAAGTGACAACTCCCTCCTGGAATCCAACCTCCAAAAAAAAGCTCTTCAGATATTCTGTCGGTCTTTTGGTAGCGCGGTTAGTGACAATACCTCACAACGATCAATTGAATCTGTTCATCGCAAGTTCCAAATTTCTCCTATAATCCTCTTTGAAACGCCAGTTAGACGTGCTGCTGCGCTTTTTGAACACTTCGATTACTGACAAGTCCTCACAATGAACAATTCAATCCTCTTCACTGCTACTTCCAAATCTCTCCTGGAATTCTCTTCCAAAAACCTTTCTGATGCACTGCTGGGCCTTAGTAATGCTCCGTTAGTGAAAATTCCTTACAATCAGCCTTTCAATTCTATCACGGCTAGTGCCATATTTCGCCTGCAATCCTCCTCCAAAAGCTCTCTAGATGTACTGCCGGCCTTTTGGTAGCGATCAATTAGTGAAAATACTTCAGAATGAGCATTTCCGTCTAATTCACTGGAAATGCCAACTCGCTGCTGGAATCCTCCTCCATAAGCCATTTAAATGTACTGCTACGATTTTGGTACAGATCCTTTATTGGGAATAACTGACTACGATCAATTGAATCTTCTTCATCGCAAGTTCCAATTTTCTCCTGGAATCCTCTTTGAAAGGCCATTTAGACGTGCTGCTGCGCTTTTTCGAAGTATCGGGTCACGAAAATTCCTTCCAATGAACAATTCAATCCTGTTCACTGCTTCTGCCAAATCTCTCCTGGAATCATCTTCCAAACGTCATAACGATGCACTGATGGTCTTTTCGTACAGAAGGATTAGTGAATACTCGTAACAAAGAGCATTTAAATCCTGTTAACTGTTAGTTCGAAATTGTGCCTGGAATCCTCTTTCAAATGCCAGCTGGATGCGCGGCTGAGATTCTTGTACACATTGGTGCATGAAAATTCCTCACAATGAGCATTTCAATTTTGTTCGCTGCTACAACCAAATTTCACCTGAAATCCTATTGCAGAGGCCATTATGATGACCTGTTGGGCTTTAAGTAATGCTGGATTCGTGATAATTCCTTACACTGAGCCTTTCAATTCTATCACGGCTAGTGCCAAATTTCTCCTGCAATCCTCCTCTAAAAGTTATTTAGATGTACTACAGCGCTTTTGTTTTCGTTCCGTAAGTGAAAAAACCTGACAATGAACAATTCAATCCTGTTAACAGCAAATTCCAAATTGTTCCTGGAATCCTACTCCAAAAGTCATTGCGATGTAAAGCAGGGTTTTTGGTAGAGAGCGATTAGTGAAAATTCCTTACATAGAACATTTGACTCCTGTTCAGAGCGAGTGCCAAAGTTATCCTGTAATCCACCTCTTAAAGAATTTAGATGTAATGTTTGTCTTTTGGTAGAGATCTGTTAGTGAAAATGCCTCTCAATGAGCATTGCAATCCTGTTCAACCAGCTCCAAATTTTTCATGGGATACTCCTCCAGAAGCCATTATGATGCACTGGTGGGCTTTTGGAACAGAGCCGTTCGTGAGAGTACCTCACAATCAACAATAAAATGCTGTTCACGGCTAGTGCCAATTTTCGCTTGGAATCCTCTTCAAAAAGCCATGATGATGCACTGCTGGGCTTTAGGTAGTGCTGGATTCCTAAAAATTCCTTACAATGAGCCTTTCAAATCTATCACGGCTCGTGCCATATTATATGGCATCCTCCTGAAAAATGCCATAATGAAGCACTGCTGGCCTTTTGGGAGAGAGCGAATAGTGACAATTCCTTACAATGAACATTTGAGTCCTCTTCATAGCAAGTGACAACGCTCTCCTTGAATCCGCCTCCAAAAGCTCTTCAGCTATACTGTCGGTCTTTTGGTAGCGATCAGTTAGAAAAAATACCCCACAACGATCAATTGAATCTTTTCATCGCAAGTTCCAAATACCTCCTAGAAATCTCTTTGACACGCCAGTTAGACGTGCTGCTGCGCTTTTTGAACACTTCGGTTACTGACAAGCCCACACAATGAACAATACAATCATGTTCACTGCTACTTCGAAATCTCTCCTGGAATTTTCTTCCAAAAACATTTCTGATGCACTGCTGGGCCTTAGGTAAGGCTCCGTTAGTGAAAATTCCTTACAAAAAGCCTTTCTATTCTATCACGGCTAGTGCCATATTTCTCATGGAATCCTCCTCCAAAAGCTCTCTAGATGTACTGCCGGTCTTTTAGTAGAGGTTAATTAGTGAGAATTTTTCACAATGAGGATTTTAATTCTGGTCACTGCAAGTGACAATTGTCTCCTGGAATCTTCCTCCAAAATCTGTTTAGATGTACTACAGTGCTATTGGTACTATTCCGTTATTGAGAAACCTGACAATGAATAATTCAATCCTGTTCCTGGCAAATTCCAATTTTCTCCTGGAATCGTCTCCCAAAAGTCATTTCGATGTAATGCAGGGATTTGTAGAGATCGATTAGTGAAAATGCCTCTCAATGAGCATTGCAATCCTGTTCAAGCAGTGTCAAATTATTCATGGCATCCTTCTGAAAAATGCCCTAATGAAGCACTGCTGGCCTTTAGGGAGAGAGCGATTAGAGACAATTCCTTACAATGAACTCTTGAGTCCTCTTCACAGCAAGTGACCACTCCCTCCTGGAATCCAACCTCCAAAAGCTCTTCAGATATACTGTCGGTCTTTTGGTAGCGCTGTTTGTGAAAATACCCCACAACGATCAATTTAATCTGTTCATCGCAAATTCCAAATTTCTCTAGAATCCTCTTTGACACGCCAGTTAGACGTGTTGCTGCGCTTTTTGAACACTTCGGTTACTGACAAGTCTCACAATGAACAATTCAATCCTGTTTACTGCTACTTCCAAATCTCTTTGGAATTATCTACCAATAAATTTCTGATGCACTGCTGGGCCTTAGGTAATGCTCCGTTAGTTGAAATTCCTTACAATCAGCCTATCAATTATAAAACGGCTAGTGCCATATTTCTCATGGAATCCTCCTCCAAAAGCTCGCTAGATGTACTGGCGGTCTTTTGGTAGAGGTTAATTAGTGAAAATTTCACAAGGACCATTTCAATTCTGGTCACTGCAAGTGACAACTGTCTCCTGGAATCCTCCTCCAAAAGCCGTTTAGATGTACTGCAGTGCTCTTGGTACTATTCCATTATTGAGAAACCTGACTATGAACAAATCAAGCCTGTTCCTGGCAAATTCCAATTTTCTCCTGGAATCGTCTCCCAAAAGTCATTTCGATGTAATGCAGGGATTTGTAGAGATCGATTAGTGAAAATGCCTCTCAATGAGCTTTGCAATCCTGTTCAAGCAGTGTCAAATTATTCATGGCATCCTCCTGAAAAATGCCCTAATGAAGCACTGCTGGCCTTTTGGGAGAGAGCGATTAGAGACAATTCCTTACCATGAACATTTGAGTCCTCTTCATAGCAAGTGACAACGCTCTCCTTGAATCCGCCTCCAAAAGCTCTTCAGATATACTGTCGGTCTTTTGGTAGCGATCAGTTAGAAAAAATACCCCACAACGATCAATTGAATCTTTTCATCGCAAGTTCCAAATACCTCCTAGAAATCTCTTTGACACGCCAGTTAGACGTGCTGCTGCGCTTTTTGAACACTTCGGTTACTGACAAGCCCACACAATGAACAATACAATCATGTTCACTGCTACTTCCAAATCTCTCCTGGAATTTTCTTCCAAAAACATTTCTGATGCACTGCTGGGCCTTAGGTAAGGCTCCGTTAGTGAAAATTCCTTACAAAAAGCCTTTCTATTCTATCACGGCTAGTGCCATATTTCTCATGGAATCCTCCTCCAAAAGCTCTCTAGATGTACTGCCGGTCTTTTAGTAGAGGTTAATTAGTGAGAATTTTTCACAATGAGGATTTTAATTCTGGTCACTGCAAGTGACAATTGTCTCCTGGAATCTTCCTCCAAAATCTGTTTAGATGTACTACAGTGCTATTGGTACTATTCCGTTATTGAGAAACCTGACAATGAATAATTCAATCCTGTTCCTGGCAAATTCCAATTTTCTCCTGGAATCGTCTCCCAAAAGTCATTTCGATGTAATGCAGGGATTTGTAGAGATCGATTAGTGATTATTCCTCTCAATGAGCATTTCATTCCTGTTCAAGCAGTGTCAAATTATACATGGCATCCTCCTGAAAAATGCCCTAATGAAGCACTGCTGGCCTTTTGGGAGAGAGCGATTAGAGACAATTCCTTACAATGAACTCTTGAGTCCTCTTCACAGCAAGTGACAACTCCCTCTTGGAATCCAACCTCCAAAAGCTCTTCAGATATACTGTCGTTCTTTTGGTAGCGCTGTTTGTGAAAATACCCCACAACGATCAATTTAATCTGTTCATCGCATATTCCAAATTTCTCTAGAATCCTCTTTGACACGCCAGTTAGACGTGTTGCTGCGCTTTTTGAACACTTCGGTTACTGACAAGTCTCACAATGAACAATTCAATCCTGTTTACTGCTACTTCCAAATCTCTTTGGAATTATCTACCAATAAATTTCTGATGCACTGCTGGGCTTTAGGTAATGCTCCGTTAGTTGAAATTCCTTACAATCAGCCTATCAATTATATCACGGCTAGTGCCATATTTCTCATGGAATACTCCTCCAAAAGCTCTCTAGAAGTACTGGCGTTCTTTTGGTAGTTGTTAATTAGTGAAAATTTCACAAGGACCATTTCAATTCTGGTCACTGCAAGTGACAACTGTCTCCTGGAATCCACCTCCAAAAGCAGTTTAGATGTACTGCAGTGCTATTGGTACTATTCCGTTATTGAGAAACCTGACAATGAACAAATCAAGCCTGTTCCTGGCAAATTCCAATTTTCTCCTGGAATCGTCTCCCAAAAGTCATTTCGATGTAATGCAGGGATTTGTAGAGATCGATTAGTGAAAATGCCTCTCAATGAGCATTGCAATCCTGTTCAAGCAGTGTCAAATTTTTCATGGCATCCTCCTGAAAAATGCCCTAATGAAGCACTGCTGGCCTTTTGGGAGAGAGCAATTAGAGACAATTCCACACAATGAACTCTTGAGTCCTCTTCACAGCAAGTGACAACTCCCTCCTGGAATCCAACCTCCAAAAAAAAGCTCTTCAGATATTCTGTCGGTCTTTTGGTAGCGCGGTTAGTGACAATACCTCACAACGATCAATTGAATCTGTTCATCGCAAGTTCCAAATTTCTCCTATAATCCTCTTTGAAACGCCAGTTAGACGTGCTGCTGCGCTTTTTGAACACTTCGATTACTGACAAGTCCTCACAATGAACAATTCAATCCTCTTCACTGCTACTTCCAAATCTCTCCTGGAATTCTCTTCCAAAAACCTTTCTGATGCACTGCTGGGCCTTAGTAATGCTCCGTTAGTGAAAATTCCTTACAATCAGCCTTTCAATTCTATCACGGCTAGTGCCATATTTCGCCTGCAATCCTCCTCCAAAAGCTCTCTAGATGTACTGCCGGCCTTTTGGTAGCGATCAATTAGTGAAAATACTTCAGAATGAGCATTTCCGTCTAATTCACTGGAAATGCCAACTCGCTGCTGGAATCCTCCTCCATAAGCCATTTAAATGTACTGCTACGATTTTGGTACAGATCCTTTATTGGGAATAACTGACTACGATCAATTGAATCTTCTTCATCGCAAGTTCCAATTTTCTCCTGGAATCCTCTTTGAAAGGCCATTTAGACGTGCTGCTGCGCTTTTTCGAAGTATCGGGTCACGAAAATTCCTTCCAATGAACAATTCAATCCTGTTCACTGCTTCTGCCAAATCTCTCCTGGAATCATCTTCCAAACGTCATAACGATGCACTGATGGTCTTTTCGTACAGAAGGATTAGTGAATACTCGTAACAAAGAGCATTTAAATCCTGTTAACTGTTAGTTCGAAATTGTGCCTGGAATCCTCTTTCAAATGCCAGCTGGATGCGCGGCTGAGATTCTTGTACACATTGGTGCATGAAAATTCCTCACAATGAGCATTTCAATTTTGTTCGCTGCTACAACCAAATTTCACCTGAAATCCTATTGCAGAGGCCATTATGATGACCTGTTGGGCTTTAAGTAATGCTGGATTCGTGATAATTCCTTACACTGAGCCTTTCAATTCTATCACGGCTAGTGCCAAATTTCTCCTGCAATCCTCCTCTAAAAGTTATTTAGATGTACTACAGCGCTTTTGTTTTCGTTCCGTAAGTGAAAAAACCTGACAATGAACAATTCAATCCTGTTAACAGCAAATTCCAAATTGTTCCTGGAATCCTACTCCAAAAGTCATTGCGATGTAAAGCAGGGTTTTTGGTAGAGAGCGATTAGTGAAAATTCCTTACATAGAACATTTGACTCCTGTTCAGAGCGAGTGCCAAAGTTATCCTGTAATCCACCTCTTAAAGAATTTAGATGTAATGTTTGTCTTTTGGTAGAGATCTGTTAGTGAAAATGCCTCTCAATGAGCATTGCAATCCTGTTCAACCAGCTCCAAATTTTTCATGGGATACTCCTCCAGAAGCCATTATGATGCACTGGTGGGCTTTTGGAACAGAGCCGTTCGTGAGAGTACCTCACAATCAACAATAAAATGCTGTTCACGGCTAGTGCCAATTTTCGCTTGGAATCCTCTTCAAAAAGCCATGATGATGCACTGCTGGGCTTTAGGTAGTGCTGGATTCCTAAAAATTCCTTACAATGAGCCTTTCAAATCTATCACGGCTCGTGCCATATTTCATGGCATCCTCCTGAAAAATGCCATAATGAAGCACTGCTGGCCTTTTGGGAGAGAGCGATTAGTGACAATTCCTTACAATGAACATTTGAGTCCTCTTCATAGCAAGTGACAACGCTCTCCTTGAATCCGCCTCCAAAAGCTCTTCAGATATACTGTCGGTCTTTTGGTAGCGATCAGTTAGAAAAAATACCCCACAACGATCAATTGAATCTTTTCATCGCAAGTTCCAAATACCTCCTAGAAATCTCTTTGACACGCCAGTTAGACGTGCTGCTGCGCTTTTTGAACACTTCGGTTACTGACAAGCCCACACAATGAACAATACAATCATGTTCACTGCTACTTCCAAATCTCTCCTGGAATTTTCTTCCAAAAACATTTCTGATGCACTGCTGGGCCTTAGGTAAGGCTCCGTTAGTGAAAATTCCTTACAAAAAGCCTTTCTATTCTATCACGGCTAGTGCCATATTTCTCATGGAATCCTCCTCCAAAAGCTCTCTAGATGTACTGCCGGTCTTTTAGTAGAGGTTAATTAGTGAGAATTTTTCACAATGAGGATTTTAATTCTGGTCACTGCAAGTGACAATTGTCTCCTGGAATCTTCCTCCAAAATCTGTTTAGATGTACTACAGTGCTATTGGTACTATTCCGTTATTGAGAAACCTGACAATGAATAATTCAATCCTGTTCCTGGCAAATTCCAATTTTCTCCTGGAATCGTCTCCCAAAAGTCATTTCGATGTAATGCAGGGATTTGTAGAGATCGATTAGTGAAAATGCCTCTCAATGAGCATTGCAATCCTGTTCAAGCAGTGTCAAATTATTCATGGCATCCTCCTGAAAAATGCCCTAATGAAGCACTGCTGGCCTTTTGGGAGAGAGCGATTAGAGACAATTCCTTACAATGAACTCTTGAGTCCTCTTCACAGCAAGTGACCACTCCCTCCTGGAATCCAACCTCCAAAAGCTCTTCAGATATACTGTCGGTCTTTTGGTAGCGCTGTTTGTGAAAATACCCCACAACGATCAATTTAATCTGTTCATCGCAAGTTCCAAATTTCTCTAGAATCCTCTTTGACACGCCAGTTAGACGTGTTGCTGCGCTTTTTGAACACTTCGGTTACTGACAAGTCTCACAATGAACAATTCAATCCTGTTTACTGCTACTTCCAAATCTCTTTGGAATTATCTACCAATAAATTTCTGATGCACTGCTGGGCCTTAGGTAATGCTCCGTTAGTTGAAATTCCTTACAATCAGCCTATCAATTATAAAACGGCTAGTGCCATATTTCTCATGGAATCCTCCTCCAAAAGCTCGCTAGATGTACTTTCGGTCTTTTGGTAGAGGTTAATTAGTGAAAATTTCACAAGGACCATTTCAATTCTGGTCACTGCAAGTGACAACTGTCTCCTGGAATCCTCCTCCAAAAGCCGTTTAGATGTACTGCAGTGCTCTTGGTACTATTCCATTATTGAGAAACCTGACAATGAACAAATCAAGCCTGTTCCTGGCAAATTCCAATTTTCTCCTGGAATCGTCTCCCAAAAGTCATTTCGATGTAATGCAGGGATTTGTAGAGATCGATTAGTGAAAATGCCTCTCAATGAGCTTTGCAATCCTGTTCAAGCAGTGTCAAATTATTCATGGCATCCTCCTGAAAAATGCCCTAATGAAGCACTGCTGGCCTTTTGGGAGAGAGCGATTAGAGACAATTCCTTACAATGAACATTTGAGTCCTCTTCATAGCAAGTGACAACGCTCTCCTTGAATCCGCCTCCAAAAGCTCTTCAGATATACTGTCGGTCTTTTGGTAGCGATCAGTTAGAAAAAATACCCCACAACGATCAATTGAATCTTTTCATCGCAAGTTCCAAATACCTCCTAGAAATCTCTTTGACACGCCAGTTAGACGTGCTGCTGCGCTTTTTGAACACTTCGGTTACTGACAAGCCCACACAATGAACAATACAATCATGTTCACTGCTACTTCCAAATCTCTCCTGGAATTTTCTTCCAAAAACATTTCTGATGCACTGCTGGGCCTTAGGTAAGGCTCCGTTAGTGAAAATTCCTTACAAAAAGCCTTTCTATTCTATCACGGCTAGTGCCATATTTCTCATGGAATCCTCCTCCAAAAGCTCTCTAGATGTACTGCCGGTCTTTTAGTAGAGGTTAATTAGTGAGAATTTTTCACAATGAGGATTTTAATTCTGGTCACTGCAAGTGACAATTGTCTCCTGGAATCTTCCTCCAAAATCTGTTTAGATGTACTACAGTGCTATTGGTACTATTCCGTTATTGAGAAACCTGACAATGAATAATTCAATCCTGTTCCTGGCAAATTCCAATTTTCTCCTGGAATCGTCTCCCAAAAGTCATTTCGATGTAATGCAGGGATTTGTAGAGATCGATTAGTGAAAATGCCTCTCAATGAGCATTGCAATCCTGTTCAAGCAGTGTCAAATTATTCATGGCATCCTCCTGAAAAATGCCCTAATGAAGCACTGCTGGCCTTTTGGGAGAGAGCGATTAGAGACAATTCCTTACAATGAACTCTTGAGTCCTCTTCACAGCAAGTGACCACTCCCTCCTGGAATCCAACCTCCAAAAGCTCTTCAGATATACTGTCGGTCTTTTGGTAGCGCTGTTTGTGAAAATACCCCACAACGATCAATTTAATCTGTTCATCGCAAGTTCCAAATTTCTCTAGAATCCTCTTTGACACGCCAGTTAGACGTGTTGCTGCGCTTTTTGAACACTTCGGTTACTGACAAGTCTCACAATGAACAATTCAATCCTGTTTACTGCTACTTCCAAATCTCTTTGGAATTATCTACCAATAAATTTCTGATGCACTGCTGGGCCTTAGGTAATGCTCCGTTAGTTGAAATTCCTTACAATCAGCCTATCAATTATAAAACGGCTAGTGCCATATTTCTCATGGAATCCTCCTCCAAAAGCTCGCTAGATGTACTTTCGGTCTTTTGGTAGAGGTTAATTAGTGAAAATTTCACAAGGACCATTTCAATTCTGGTCACTGCAAGTGACAACTGTCTCCTGGAATCCTCCTCCAAAAGCCGTTTAGATGTACTGCAGTGCTCTTGGTACTATTCCATTATTGAGAAACCTGACAATGAACAAATCAAGCCTGTTCCTGGCAAATTCCAATTTTCTCCTGGAATCGTCTCCCAAAAGTCATTTCGATGTAATGCAGGGATTTGTAGAGATCGATTAGTGAAAATGCCTCTCAATGAGCTTTGCAATCCTGTTCAAGCAGTGTCAAATTATTCATGGCATCCTCCTGAAAAATGCCCTAATGAAGCACTGCTGGCCTTTTGGGAGAGAGCGATTAGAGACAATTCCTTACAATGAACATTTGAGTCCTCTTCATAGCAAGTGACAACGCTCTCCTTGAATCCGCCTCCAAAAGCTCTTCAGATATACTGTCGGTCTTTTGGTAGCGATCAGTTAGAAAAAATACCCCACAACGATCAATTGAATCTTTTCATCGCAAGTTCCAAATACCTCCTAGAAATCTCTTTGACACGCCAGTTAGACGTGCTGCTGCGCTTTTTGAACACTTCGGTTACTGACAAGCCCACACAATGAACAATACAATCATGTTCACTGCTACTTCCAAATCTCTCCTGGAATTTTCTTCCAAAAACATTTCTGATGCACTGCTGGGCCTTAGGTAAGGCTCCGTTAGTGAAAATTCCTTACAAAAAGCCTTTCTATTCTATCACGGCTAGTGCCATATTTCTCATGGAATCCTCCTCCAAAAGCTCTCTAGATGTACTGCCGGTCTTTTAGTAGAGGTTAATTAGTGAAAATTTTTCACAATGAGGATTTTAATTCTGGTCACTGCAAGTGACAATTGTCTCCTGGAATCTTCCTCCAAAATCTGTTTAGATGTACTACAGTGCTATTGGTACTATTCCGTTATTGAGAAACCTGACAATGAATAATTCAATCCTGTTCCTGGCAAATTCCAATTTTCTCCTGGAATCGTCTCCCAAAAGTCATTTCGATGTAATGCAGGGATTTGTAGAGATCGATTAGTGATTATTCCTCTCAATGAGCATTTCAATCCTGTTCAAGCAGTGTCAAATTATTCATGGCATCCTCCTGAAAAATGCCCTAATGAAGCACTGCTGGCCTTTTGGGAGAGAGCGATTAGAGACAATTCCTTACAATGAACTCTTGAGTCCTCTTCACAGCAAGTGACAACTCCCTCCTGGAATCCAACCTCCAAAAGCTCTTCAGATATACTGTCGTTCTTTTGGTAGCGCTGTTTGTGAAAATACCCCACAACGATCAATTTAATCTGTTCATCGCATATTCCAAATTTCTCTAGAATCCTCTTTGACACGCCAGTTAGACGTGTTGCTGCGCTTTTTGAACACTTCGGTTACTGACAAGTCTCACAATGAACAATTCAATCCTGTTTACTGCTACTTCCAAATCTCTTTGGAATTATCTACCAATAAATTTCTGATGCACTGCTGGGCCTTAGGTAATGCTCCGTTAGTTGAAATTCCTTACAATCAGCCTATCAATTATATCACGGCTAGTGCCATATTTCTCATGGAATACTCCTCCAAAAGCTCTCTAGAAGTACTGGCGTTCTTTTGGTAGTTGTTAATTAGTGAAAATTTCACAAGGACCATTTCAATTCTGGTCACTGCAAGTGACAACTGTCTCCTGGAATCCACCTCCAAAAGCAGTTTAGATGTACTGCAGTGCTATTGGTACTATTCCGTTATTGAGAAACCTGACAATGAACAAATCAAGCCTGTTCCTGGCAAATTCCAATTTTCTCCTGGAATCGTCTCCCAAAAGTCATTTCGATGTAATGCAGGGATTTGTAGAGATCGATTAGTGAAAATGCCTCTCAATGAGCATTGCAATCCTGTTCAAGCAGTGTCAAATTATTCATGGCATCCTCCTGAAAAATGCCCTAATGAAGCACTGCTGGCCTTTTGGGAGAGAGCAATTAGAGACAATTCCTTACAATGAACTCTTGAGTCCTCTTCACAGCAAGTGACAACTCCCTCCTGGAATCCAACCTCCAAAAAAAAGCTCTTCAGATATTCTGTCGGTCTTTTGGTAGCGCGGTTAGTGACAATACCTCACAACGATCAATTGAATCTGTTCATCGCAAGTTCCAAATTTCTCCTATAATCCTCTTTGAAACGCCAGTTAGACGTGCTGCTGCGCTTTTTGAACACTTCGATTACTGACAAGTCCTCACAATGAACAATTCAATCCTCTTCACTGCTACTTCCAAATCTCTCCTGGAATTCTCTTCCAAAAACCTTTCTGATGCACTGCTGGGCCTTAGTAATGCTCCGTTAGTGAAAATTCCTTACAATCAGCCTTTCAATTCTATCACGGCTAGTGCCATATTTCACCTGCAATCCTCCTCCAAAAGCTCTCTAGATGTACTGCCGGCCTTTTGGTAGCGATCAATTAGTGAAAATACTTCAGAATGAGCATTTCCGTCTAATTCACTGGAAATGCCAACTCGCTGCTGGAATCCTCCTCCATAAGCCATTTAAATGTACTGCTACGATTTTGGTACATATCCTTTATTGGGAATAACTGACTACGATCAATTGAATCTTCTCCATCGCAAGTTCCAATTTTCTCCTGGAATCCTCTTTGAAAGGCCATTTAGACGTGCTGCTGCGCTTTTTCGAAGTATCGGGTCACGAAAATTCCTTCCAATGAACAATTCAATCCTGTTCACTGCTTCTGCCAAATCTCTCCTGGAATCATCTTCCAAACGTCATAACGATGCACTGATGGTCTTTTCGTACAGAAGGATTAGTGAATACTCGTAACAAAGAGCATTTAAATCCTGTTAACTGTTAGTTCGAAATTGTGCCTGGAATCCTCTTTCAAATGCCAGCTGGATGCGCGGCTGAGATTCTTGTACACATTGGTGCATGAAAATTCCTCACAATGAGCATTTCAATTTTGTTCGCTGCTACAACCAAATTTCACCTGAAATCCTATTGCAGAGGCCATTATGATGACCTGTTGGGCTTTAAGTAATGCTGGATTCGTGATAATTCCTTACACTGAGCCTTTCAATTCTATCACGGCTAGTGCCAAATTTCTCCTGCAATCCTCCTCTAAAAGTTATTTAGATGTACTACAGCGCTTTTGTTTTCGTTCCGTAAGTGAAAAAACCTGACAATGAACAATTCAATCCTGTTAACAGCAAATTCCAAATTGTTCCTGGAATCCTACTCCAAAAGTCATTGCGATGGAAAGCAGGGTTTTTGGTAGAGAGCGATTAGTGAAAATTCCTTACATAGAACATTTGACTCCTGTTCAGAGCGAGTGCCAAAGTTATCCTGTAATCCACCTCTTAAAGAATTTAGATGTAATGTTTGTCTTTTGGTAGAGATCTGTTAGTGAAAATGCCTCTCAATGAGCATTGCAATCCTGTTCAACCAGCTCCAAATTTTTCATGGGATACTCCTCCAGAAGCCATTATGATGCACTGGTGGGCTTTTGGAACAGAGCCGTTCGTGAGAGTACCTCACAATCAACAATAAAATGCTGTTCACGGCTAGTGCCAATTTTCGCTTGGAATCCTCTTCAAAAAGCCATGATGATGCACTGCTGGGCTTTAGGTAGTGCTGGATTCCTAAAAATTCCTTACAATGAGCCTTTCAAATCTATCACGGCTCGTGCCATATTTCATGGCATCCTCCTGAAAAATGCCATAATGAAGCACTGCTGGCCTTTTGGGAGAGAGCGATTAGTGACTATTCCTTACAATGAACATTTGAGTCCTCTTCATAGCAAGTGACAACGCTCTCCTTGAATCCGCCTCCAAAAGCTCTTCAGATATACTGTCGATCTTTTGGTAGCGATCAGTTAGAAAAAATACCCCACAACGATCAATTGAATCTTTTCATCGCAAGTTCCAAATACCTCCTAGAAATCTCTTTGACACGCCAGTTAGACGTGCTGCTGCGCTTTTTGAACACTTCGGTTACTGACAAGCCCACACAATGAACAATACAATCATGTTCACTGCTACTTCCAAATCTCTCCTGGAATTTTCTTCCAAAAACATTTCTGATGCACTGCTGGGCCTTAGGTAAGGCTCCGTTAGTGAAAATACCTTACAAAAAGCCTTTCTATTCTATCACGGCTAGTGCCATATTTCTCATGGAATCCTCCTCCAAAAGCTCTCTAGATGTACTGCCGGTCTTTTAGTAGAGGTTAATTAGTGAACATTTTTCACAATGAGGATTTTAATTCTGGTCACTGCAAGTGACAATTGTCTCCTGGAATCTTCCTCCAAAATCTGTTTAGATGTACTACAGTGCTATTGGTACTATTCCGTTATTGAGAAACCTGACAATGAATAATTCAATCCTGTTCCTGGCAAATTCCAATTTTCTCCTGGAATCGTCTCCCAAAAGTCATTTCGATGTAATGCAGGGATTTGTAGAGATCGATTAGTGAAAATGCCTCTCAATGAGCATTGCAATCCTGTTCAAGCAGTGTCAAATTATTCATGGCATCCTCCTGAAAAATGCCCTAATGAAGCACTGCTGGCCTTTTGGGAGAGAGCAATTAGAGACAATTCCTTACAATGAACTCTTGAGTCCTCTTCACAGCAAGTGACCACTCCCTCCTGGAATCCAACCTCCAAAAGCTCTTCAGATATACTGTCGGTCTTTTGGTAGCGCTGTTTGTGAAAATACCCCACAACGATCAATTTAATCTGTTCATCGCAAATTCCAAATTTCTCTAGAATCCTCTTTGACACGCCAGTTAGACGTGTTGCTGCGCTTTTTGAACACTTCGGTTACTGACAAGTCTCACAATGAACAATTCAATCCTGTTTACTGCTACTTCCAAATCTCTTTGGAATTATCTACCAATAAATTTCTGATGCACTGCTGGGCCTTAGGTAATGCTCCGTTAGTTGAAATTCCTTACAATCAGCCTATCAATTATAGAACGGCTAGTGCCATATTTCTCATGGAATCCTCCTCCAAAAGCTCGCTAGATGTACTGGCGGTCTTTTGGTAGAGGTTAATTAGTGAAAATTTCACAAGGACCATTTCAATTCTGGTCACTGCAAGTGACAACTGTCTCCTGGAATCCTCCTCCAAAAGCCGTTTAGATGTACTGCAGTGCTCTTGGTACTATTCCATTATTGAGAAACCTGACTATGAACAAATCAAGCCTGTTCCTGGCAAATTCCAATTTTCTCCTGGAATCGTCTCCCAAAAGTCATTTCGATGTAATGCAGGGATTTGTAGAGATCGATTAGTGAAAATGCCTCTCAATGAGCTTTGCAATCCTGTTCAAGCAGTGTCAAATTATTCATGGCATCCTCCTGAAAAATGCCCTAATGAAGCACTGCTGGCCTTTTGGGAGAGAGCGATTAGAGACAATTCCTTACAATGAACATTTGAGTCCTCTTCATAGCAAGTGACAACGCTCTCCTTGAATCCGCCTCCAAAAGCTCTTCAGATATACTGTCGGTCTTTTGGTAGCGATCAGTTAGAAAAAATACCCCACAACGATCAATTGAATCTTTTCATCGCAAGTTCCAAATACCTCCTAGAAATCTCTTTGACACGCCAGTTAGACGTGCTGCTGCGCTTTTTGAACACTTCGGTTACTGACAAGCCCACACAATGAACAATACAATCATGTTCACTGCTACTTCCAAATCTCTCCTGGAATTTTCTTCCAAAAACATTTCTGATGCACTGCTGGGCCTTAGGTAAGGCTCCGTTAGTGAAAATTCCTTACAAAAAGCCTTTCTATTCTATCACGGCTAGTGCCATATTTCTCATGGAATCCTCCTCCAAAAGCTCTCTAGATGTACTGCCGGTCTTTTAGTAGAGGTTAATTAGTGAGAATTTTTCACAATGAGGATTTTAATTCTGGTCACTGCAAGTGACAATTGTCTCCTGGAATCTTCCTCCAAAATCTGTTTAGATGTACTACAGTGCTATTGGTACTATTCCGTTATTGAGAAACCTGACAATGAATAATTCAATCCTGTTCCTGGCAAATTCCAATTTTCTCCTGGAATCGTCTTCCAAAAGTCATTTCGATGTAATGCAGGGATTTGTAGAGATCGATTAGTGATTATTCCTCTCAATGAGCATTTCATTCCTGTTCAAGCAGTGTCAAATTATTCATGGCATCCTCCTGAAAAATGCCCTAATGAAGCACTGCTGGCCTTTTGGGAGAGAGCGATTAGAGACAATTCCTTACAATGAACTCTTGAGTCCTCTTCACAGCAAGTGACAACTCCCTCTTGGAATCCAACCTCCAAAAGCTCTTCAGATATACTGTCGTTCTTTTGGTAGCGCTGTTTGTGAAAATACCCGACAACGATCAATATAATCTGTTCATCGCATATTCCAAATTTCTCTAGAATCCTCTTTGACACGCCAGTTAGACGTGTTGCTGCGCTTTTTGAACACTTCGGTTACTGACAAGTCTCACAATGAACAATTCAATCCTGTTTACTGCTACTTCCAAATCTCTTTGGAATTATCTACCAATAAATTTCTGATGCACTGCTGGGCCTTAGGTAATGCTCCGTTAGTTGAAATTCCTTACAATCAGCCTATCAATTATATCACGGCTAGTGCCATATTTCTCATGGAATACTCCTCCAAAAGCTCTCTAGAAGTACTGGCGTTCTTTTGGTAGTTGTTAATTAGTGAAAATTTCACAAGGACCATTTCAATTCTGGTCACTGCAAGTGACAACTGTCTCCTGGAATCCACCTCCAAAAGCAGTTTAGATGTACTGCAGTGCTATTGGTACTATTCCGTTATTGAGAAACCTGACAATGAACAAATCAAGCCTGTTCCTGGCAAATTCCAATTTTCTCCTGGAATCGTCTCCCAAAAGTCATTTCGATGTAATGCAGGGATTTGTAGAGATCGATTAGTGAAAATGCCTCTCAATGAGCATTGCAATCCTGTTCAAGCAGTGTCAAATTATTCATGGCATCCTCCTGAAAAATGCCCTAATGAAGCACTGCTGGCCTTTTGGGAGAGAGCAATTAGAGACAATTCCTTACAATGAACTCTTGAGTCCTCTTCACAGCAAGTGACCACTCCCTCCTGGAATCCAACCTCCAAAAGCTCTTCAGATATACTGTCGGTCTTTTGGTAGCGCTGTTTGTGAAAATACCCCACAACGATCAATTTAATCTGTTCATCGCAAATTCCAAATTTCTCTAGAATCCTCTTTGACACGCCAGTTAGACGTGTTGCTGCGCTTTTTGAACACTTCGGTTACTGACAAGTCTCACAATGAACAATTCAATCCTGTTTACTGCTACTTCCAAATCTCTTTGGAATTATCTACCAATAAATTTCTGATGCACTGCTGGGCCTTAGGTAATGCTCCGTTAGTTGAAATTCCTTACAATCAGCCTATCAATTATAAAACGGCTAGTGCCATATTTCTCATGGAATCCTCCTCCAAAAGCTCGCTAGATGTACTGGCGGTCTTTTGGTAGAGGTTAATTAGTGAAAATTTCACAAGGACCATTTCAATTCTGGTCACTGCAAGTGACAACTGTCTCCTGGAATCCTCCTCCAAAAGCCGTTTAGATGTACTGCAGTGCTCTTGGTACTATTCCATTATTGAGAAACCTGACTATGAACAAATCAAGCCTGTTCCTGGCAAATTCCAATTTTCTCCTGGAATCGTCTCCCAAAAGTCATTTCGATGTAATGCAGGGATTTGTAGAGATCGATTAGTGAAAATGCCTCTCAATGAGCTTTGCAATCCTGTTCAAGCAGTGTCAAATTATTCATGGCATCCTCCTGAAAAATGCCCTAATGAAGCACTGCTGGCCTTTTGGGAGAGAGCGATTAGAGACAATTCCTTACAATGAACATTTGAGTCCTCTTCATAGCAAGTGACAACGCTCTCCTTGAATCCGCCTCCAAAAGCTCTTCAGATATACTGTCGGTCTTTTGGTAGCGATCAGTTAGAAAAAATACCCCACAACGATCAATTGAATCTTTTCATCGCAAGTTCCAAATACCTCCTAGAAATCTCTTTGACACGCCAGTTAGACGTGCTGCTGCGCTTTTTGAACACTTCGGTTACTGACAAGCCCACACAATGAACAATACAATCATGTTCACTGCTACTTCCAAATCTCTCCTGGAATTTTCTTCCAAAAACATTTCTGATGCACTGCTGGGCCTTAGGTAAGGCTCCGTTAGTGAAAATTCCTTACAAAAAGCCTTTCTATTCTATCACGGCTAGTGCCATATTTCTCATGGAATCCTCCTCCAAAAGCTCTCTAGATGTACTGCCGGTCTTTTAGTAGAGGTTAATTAGTGAGAATTTTTCACAATGAGGATTTTAATTCTGGTCACTGCAAGTGACAATTGTCTCCTGGAATCTTCCTCCAAAATCTGTTTAGATGTACTACAGTGCTATTGGTACTATTCCGTTATTGAGAAACCTGACAATGAATAATTCAATCCTGTTCCTGGCAAATTCCAATTTTCTCCTGGAATCGTCTTCCAAAAGTCATTTCGATGTAATGCAGGGATTTGTAGAGATCGATTAGTGATTATTCCTCTCAATGAGCATTTCATTCCTGTTCAAGCAGTGTCAAATTATTCATGGCATCCTCCTGAAAAATGCCCTAATGAAGCACTGCTGGCCTTTTGGGAGAGAGCGATTAGAGACAATTCCTTACAATGAACTCTTGAGTCCTCTTCACAGCAAGTGACAACTCCCTCTTGGAATCCAACCTCCAAAAGCTCTTCAGATATACTGTCGTTCTTTTGGTAGCGCTGTTTGTGAAAATACCCCACAACGATCAATTTAATCTGTTCATCGCATATTCCAAATTTCTCTAGAATCCTCTTTGACACGCCAGTTAGACGTGTTGCTGCGCTTTTTGAACACTTCGGTTACTGACAAGTCTCACAATGAACAATTCAATCCTGTTTACTGCTACTTCCAAATCTCTTTGGAATTATCTACCAATAAATTTCTGATGCACTGCTGGGCCTTAGGTAATGCTCCGTTAGTTGAAATTCCTTACAATCAGCCTATCAATTATATCACGGCTAGTGCCATATTTCTCATGGAATACTCCTCCAAAAGCTCTCTAGAAGTACTGGCGTTCTTTTGGTAGTTGTTAATTAGTGAAAATTTCACAAGGACCATTTCAATTCTGGTCACTGCAAGTGACAACTGTCTCCTGGAATCCACCTCCAAAAGCAGTTTAGATGTACTGCAGTGCTATTGGTACTATTCCGTTATTGAGAAACCTGACAATGAACAAATCAAGCCTGTTCCTGGCAAATTCCAATTTTCTCCTGGAATCGTCTCCCAAAAGTCATTTCGATGTAATGCAGGGATTTGTAGAGATCGATTAGTGAAAATGCCTCTCAATGAGCATTGCAATCCTGTTCAAGCAGTGTCAAATTATTCATGGCATCCTCCTGTAAAATGCCCTAATGAAGCACTGCTGGCCTTTTGGGAGAGAGCAATTAGAGACAATTCCTTACAATGAACTCTTGAGTCCTCTTCACAGCAAGTGACAACTCCCTCCTGGAATCCAACCTCCAAAAAAAAGCTCTTCAGATATTCTGTCGGTCTTTTGGTAGCGCGGTTAGTGACAATACCTCACAACGATCAATTGAATCTGTTCATCGCAAGTTCCAAATTTCTCCTATAATCCTCTTTGAAACGCCAGTTAGACGTGCTGCTGCGCTTTTTGAACACTTCGATTACTGACAAGTCCTCACAATGAACAATTCAATCCTCTTCACTGCTACTTCCAAATCTCTCCTGGAATTCTCTTCCAAAAACCTTTCTGATGCACTGCTGGGCCTTAGTAATGCTCCGTTAGTGAAAATTCCTTACAATCAGCCTTTCAATTCTATCACGGCTAGTGCCATATTTCGCCTGCAATCCTCCTCCAAAAGCTCTCTAGATGTACTGCCGGCCTTTTGGTAGCGATCAATTAGTGAAAATACTTCAGAATGAGCATTTCCGTCTAATTCACTGGAAATGCCAACTCGCTGCTGGAATCCTCCTCCATAAGCCATTTAAATGTACTGCTACGATTTTGGTACAGATCCTTTATTGGGAATAACTGACTACGATCAATTGAATCTTCTTCATCGCAAGTTCCAATTTTCTCCTGGAATCCTCTTTGAAAGGCCATTTAGACGTGCTGCTGCGCTTTTTCGAAGTATCGGGTCACGAAAATTCCTTCCAATGAACAATTCAATCCTGTTCACTGCTTCTGCCAAATCTCTCCTGGAATCATCTTCCAAACGTCATAACGATGCACTGATGGTCTTTTCGTACAGAAGGATTAGTGAATACTCGTAACAAAGAGCATTTAAATCCTGTTAACTGTTAGTTCGAAATTGTGCCTGGAATCCTCTTTCAAATGCCAGCTGGATGCGCGGCTGAGATTCTTGTACACATTGGTGCATGAAAATTCCTCACAATGAGCATTTCAATTTTGTTCGCTGCTACAACCAAATTTCACCTGAAATCCTATTGCAGAGGCCATTATGATGACCTGTTGGGCTTTAAGTAATGCTGGATTCGTGATAATTCCTTACACTGAGCCTTTCAATTCTATCACGGCTAGTGCCAAATTTCTCCTGCAATCCTCCTCTAAAAGTTATTTAGATGTACTACAGCGCTTTTGTTTTCGTTCCGTAAGTGAAAAAACCTGACAATGAACAATTCAATCCTGTTAACAGCAAATTCCAAATTGTTCCTGGACTCCTACTCCAAAAGTCATTGCGATGTAAAGCAGGGTTTTTGGTAGAGAGCGATTAGTGAAAATTCCTTACATAGAACATTTGACTCCTGTTCAGAGCGAGTGCCAAAGTTATCCTGTAATCCACCTCTTAAAGAATTTAGATGTAATGTTTGTCTTTTGGTAGAGATCTGTTAGTGAAAATGCCTCTCAATGAGCATTGCAATCCTGTTCAACCAGCTCCAAATTTTTCATGGGATACTCCTCCAGAAGCCATTATGATGCACTGGTGGGCTTTTGGAACAGAGCCGTTCGTGAGAGTACCTCACAATCAACAATAAAATGCTGTTCACGGCTAGTGCCAATTTTCTCTTGGAATCCTCTTCAAAAAGCCATGATGATGCACTGCTGGGCTTTAGGTAGTGCTGGATTCCTAAAAATTCCTTACAATGAGCCTTTCAAATCTATCACGGCTCGTGCCATATTTCATGGCATCCTCCTGAAAAATGCCATAATGAAGCACTGCTGGCCTTTTGGGAGAGAGCGATTAGTGACAATTCCTTACAATGAACATTTGAGTCCTCTTCATAGCAAGTGACAACGCTCTCCTTGAATCCGCCTCCAAAAGCTCTTCAGATATACTGTCGGTCTTTTGGTAGCGATCAGTTAGAAAAAATACCCCACAACGATCAATTGAATCTTTTCATCGCAAGTTCCAAATACCTCCTAGAAATCTCTTTGACACGCCAGTTAGACGTGCTGCTGCGCTTTTTGAACACTTCGGTTACTGACAAGCCCACACAATGAACAATACAATCATGTTCACTGCTACTTCCAAATCTCTCCTGGAATTTTCTTCCAAAAACATTTCTGATGCACTGCTGGGCCTTAGGTAAGGCTCCGTTAGTGAAAATTCCTTACAAAAAGCCTTTCTATTCTATCACGGCTAGTGCCATATTTCTCATGGAATCCTCCTCCAAAAGCTCTCTAGATGTACTGCCGGTCTTTTAGTAGAGGTTAATTAGTGAACTTTTTTCACAATGAGGATTTTAATTCTGGTCACTGCAAGTGACAATTGTCTCCTGGAATCTTCCTCCAAAATCTGTTTAGATGTACTACAGTGCTATTGGTACTATTCCGTTATTGAGAAACCTGACAATGAATAATTCAATCCTGTTCCTGGCAAATTCCAATTTTCTCCTGGAATCGTCTCCCAAAAGTCATTTCGATGTAATGCAGGGATTTGTAGAGATCGATTAGTGAAAATGCCTCTCAATGAGCATTGCAATCCTGTTCAAGCAGTGTCAAATTATTCATGGCATCCTTCTGAAAAATGCCCTAATGAAGCACTGCTGGCCTTTTGGGAGAGAGCGATTAGAGACAATTCCTTACAATGAACTCTTGAGTCCTCTTCACAGCAAGTGACCACTCCCTCCTGGAATCCAACCTCCAAAAGCTCTTCAGATATACTGTCGGTCTTTTGGTAGCGCTGTTTGTGAAAATACCCCACAACGATCAATTTAATCTGTTCATCGCAAATTCCAAATTTCTCTAGAATCCTCTTTGACACGCCAGTTAGACGTGTTGCTGCGCTTTTTGAACACTTCGGTTACTGACAAGTCTCACAATGAACAATTCAATCCTGTTTACTGCTACTTCCAAATCTCTTTGGAATTATCTACCAATAAATTTCTGATGCACTGCTGGGCCTTAGGTAATGCTCCGTTAGTTGAAATTCCTTACAATCAGCCTATCAATTATAAAACGGCTAGTGCCATATTTCTCATGGAATCCTCCTCCAAAAGCTCGCTAGATGTACTGGCGGTCTTTTGGTAGAGGTTAATTAGTGAAAATTTCACAAGGACCATTTCAATTCTGGTCACTGCAAGTGACAACTGTCTCCTGGAATCCTCCTCCAAAAGCCGTTTAGATGTACTGCAGTGCTCTTGGTACTATTCCATTATTGAGAAACCTGACTATGAACAAATCAAGCCTGTTCCTGGCAAATTCCAATTTTCTCCTGGAATCGTCTCCCAAAAGTCATTTCGATGTAATGCAGGGATTTGTAGAGATCGATTAGTGAAAATGCCTCTCAATGAGCTTTGCAATCCTGTTCAAGCAGTGTCAAATTATTCATGGCATCCTCCTGAAAAATGCCCTAATGAAGCACTGCTGGCCTTTTGGGAGAGAGCGATTAGAGACAATTCCTTACAATGAACATTTGAGTCCTCTTCATAGCAAGTGACAACGCTCTCCTTGAATCCGCCTCCAAAAGCTCTTCAGATATACTGTCGGTCTTTTGGTAGCGATCAGTTAGAAAAAATACCCCACAACGATCAATTGAATCTTTTCATCGCAAGTTCCAAATACCTCCTAGAAATCTCTTTGACACGCCAGTTAGACGTGCTGCTGCGCTTTTTGAACACTTCGGTTACTGACAAGCCCACACAATGAACAATACAATCATGTTCACTGCTACTTCCAAATCTCTCCTGGAATTTTCTTCCAAAAACATTTCTGATGCACTGCTGGGCCTTAGGTAAGGCTCCGTTAGTGAAAATTCCTTACAAAAAGCCTTTCTATTCTATCACGGCTAGTGCCATATTTCTCATGGAATCCTCCTCCAAAAGCTCTCTAGATGTACTGCCGGTCTTTTAGTAGAGGTTAATTAGTGAGAATTTTTCACAATGAGGATTTTAATTCTGGTCACTGCAAGTGACAATTGTCTCCTGGAATCTTCCTCCAAAATCTGTTTAGATGTACTACAGTGCTATTGGTACTATTCCGTTATTGAGAAACCTGACAATGAATAATTCAATCCTGTTCCTGGCAAATTCCAATTTTCTCCTGGAATCGTCTTCCAAAAGTCATTTCGATGTAATGCAGGGATTTGTAGAGATCGATTAGTGATTATTCCTCTCAATGAGCATTTCATTCCTGTTCAAGCAGTGTCAAATTATTCATGGCATCCTCCTGAAAAATGCCCTAATGAAGCACTGCTGGCCTTTTGGGAGAGAGCGATTAGAGACAATTCCTTACAATGAACTCTTGAGTCCTCTTCACAGCAAGTGAGAACTCCCTCTTGGAATCCAACCTCCAAAAGCTCTTCAGATATACTGTCGTTCTTTTGGTAGCGCTGTTTGTGAAAATACCCCACAACGATCAATTTAATCTGTTCATCGCATATTCCAAATTTCTCTAGAATCCTCTTTGACACGCCAGTTAGACGTGTTGCTGCGCTTTTTGAACACTTCGGTTACTGACAAGTCTCACAATGAACAATTCAATCCTGTTTACTGCTACTTCCAAATCTCTTTGGAATTATCTACCAATAAATTTCTGATGCACTGCTGGGCCTTAGGTAATGCTCCGTTAGTTGAAATTCCTTACAATCAGCCTATCAATTATATCACGGCTAGTGCCATATTTCTCATGGAATACTCCTCCAAAAGCTCTCTAGAAGTACTGGCGTTCTTTTGGTAGTTGTTAATTAGTGAAAATTTCACAAGGACCATTTCAATTCTGGTCACTGCAAGTGACAACTGTCTCCTGGAATCCACCTCCAAAAGCAGTTTAGATGTACTGCAGTGCTATTGGTACTATTCCGTTATTGAGAAACCTGACAATGAACAAATCAAGCCTGTTCCTGGCAAATTCCAATTTTCTCCTGGAATCGTCTCCCAAAAGTCATTTCGATGTAATGCAGGGATTTGTAGAGATCGATTAGTGAAAATGCCTCTCAATGAGCATTGCAATCCTGTTCAAGCAGTGTCAAATTATTCATGGCATCCTCCTGAAAAATGCCCTAATGAAGCACTGCTGGCCTTTTGGGAGAGAGCAATTAGAGACAATTCCACACAATGAACTCTTGAGTCCTCTTCACAGCAAGTGACAACTCCCTCCTGGAATCCAACCTCCAAAAAAAAGCTCTTCAGATATTCTGTCGGTCTTTTGGTAGCGCGGTTAGTGACAATACCTCACAACGATCAATTGAATCTGTTCATCGCAAGTTCCAAATTTCTCCTATAATCCTCTTTGAAACGCCAGTTAGACGTGCTGCTGCGCTTTTTGAACACTTCGATTACTGACAAGTCCTCACAATGAACAATTCAATCCTCTTCACTGCTACTTCCAAATCTCTCCTGGAATTCTCTTCCAAAAACCTTTCTGATGCACTGCTGGGCCTTAGTAATGCTCCGTTAGTGAAAATTCCTTACAATCAGCCTTTCAATTCTATCACGGCTAGTGCCATATTTCGCCTGCAATCCTCCTCCAAAAGCTCTCTAGATGTACTGCCGGCCTTTTGGTAGCGATCAATTAGTGAAAATACTTCAGAATGAGCATTTCCGTCTAATTCACTGGAAATGCCAACTCGCTGCTGGAATCCTCCTCCATAAGCCATTTAAATGTACTGCTACGATTTTGGTACATATCCTTTATTGGGAATAACTGACTACGATCAATTGAATCTTCTCCATCGCAAGTTCCAATTTTCTCCTGGAATCCTCTTTGAAAGGCCATTTAGACGTGCTGCTGCGCTTTTTCGAAGTATCGGGTCACGAAAATTCCTTCCAATGAACAATTCAATCCTGTTCACTGCTTCTACCAAATCTCTCCTGGAATCATCTTCCAAACGTCATAACGATGCACTGATGGTCTTTTCGTACAGAAGGATTAGTGAATACTCGTAACAAAGAGCATTTAAATCCTGTTAACTGTTAGTTCGAAATTGTGCCTGGAATCCTCTTTCAAATGCCAGCTGGATGCGCGGCTGAGATTCTTGTACACATTGGTGCATGAAAATTCCTCACAATGAGCATTTCAATTTTGTTCGCTGCTACAACCAAATTTCACCTGAAATCCTATTGCAGAGGCCATTATGATGACCTGTTGGGCTTTAAGTAATGCTGGATTCGTGATAATTCCTTACACTGAGCCTTTCAATTCTATCACGGCTAGTGCCAAATTTCTCCTGCAATCCTCCTCTAAAAGTTATTTAGATGTACTACAGCGCTTTTGTTTTCGTTCCGTAAGTGAAAAAACCTGACAATGAACAATTCAATCCTGTTAACAGCAAATTCCAAATTGTTCCTGGAATCCTACTCCAAAAGTCATTGCGATGTAAAGCAGGGTTTTTGGTAGAGAGCGATTAGTGAAAATTCCTTACATAGAACATTTGACTCCTGTTCAGAGCGAGTGCCAAAGTTATCCTGTAATCCACCTCTTAAAGAATTTAGATGTAATGTTTGTCTTTTGGTAGAGATCTGTTAGTGAAAATGCCTCTCAATGAGCATTGCAATCCTGTTCAACCAGCTCCAAATTTTTCATGGGATACTCCTCCAGAAGCCATTATGATGCACTGGTGGGCTTTTGGAACAGAGCCGTTCGTGAGAGTACCTCACAATCAACAATAAAATGCTGTTCACGGCTAGTGCCAATTTTCGCTTGGAATCCTCTTCAAAAAGCCATGATGATGCACTGCTGGGCTTTAGGTAGTGCTGGATTCCTAAAAATTCCTTACAATGAGCCTTTCAAATCTATCACGGCTCGTGCCATATTTCATGGCATCCTCCTGAAAAATGCCATAATGAAGCACTGCTGGCCTTTTGGGAGAGAGCGATTAGTGACAATTCCTTACAATGAACATTTGAGTCCTCTTCATAGCAAGTGACAACGCTCTCCTTGAATCCGCCTCCAAAAGCTCTTCAGATATACTGTCGGTCTTTTGGTAGCGATCAGTTAGAAAAAATACCCCACAACGATCAATTGAATCTTTTCATCGCAAGTTCCAAATACCTCCTAGAAATCTCTTTGACACGCCAGTTAGACGTGCTGCTGCGCTTTTTGAACACTTCGGTTACTGACAAGCCCACACAATGAACAATACAATCATGTTCACTGCTACTTCCAAATCTCTCCTGGAATTTTCTTCCAAAAACATTTCTGATGCACTGCTGGGCCTTAGGTAAGGCTCCGTTAGTGAAAATTCCTTACAAAAAGCCTTTCTATTCTATCACGGCTAGTGCCATATTTCTCATGGAATCCTCCTCCAAAAGCTCTCTAGATGTACTGCCGGTCTTTTAGTAGAGGTTAATTAGTGAAAATTTTTCACAATGAATATTTTAATTCTGGTCACTGCAAGTGACAATTGTCTCCTGGAATCTTCCTCCAAAATCTGTTTAGATGTACTACAGTGCTATTGGTACTATTCCGTTATTGAGAAACCTGACAATGAATAATTCAATCCTGTTCCTGGCAAATTCCAATTTTCTCCTGGAATCGTCTCCCAAAAGTCATTTCGATGTAATGCAGGGATTTGTAGAGATCGATTAGTGAAAATGCCTCTCAATGAGCATTGCAATCCTGTTCAAGCAGTGTCAAATTATTCATGGCATCCTCCTGAAAAATGCCCTAATGAAGCACTGCTGGCCTTTTGGGAGAGAGCGATTAGAGACAATTCCTTACAATGAACTCTTGAGTCCT
This sequence comes from Macrochelys suwanniensis, assembly GCA_033296515.1. Classification (NCBI taxonomy): domain Eukaryota; kingdom Metazoa; phylum Chordata; order Testudines; family Chelydridae; genus Macrochelys; species Macrochelys suwanniensis. The sequence continues at coordinate 71,538,900 of CM065778.1, read as the reverse complement.
CTTCACAGCAAGTGACCACTCCCTCCTGGAATCCAACCTCCAAAAGCTCTTCAGATATACTGTCGGTCTTTTGGTAGCGCTGTTTGTGAAAATACCCCACAACGATCAATTTAATCTGTTCATCGCAAGTTCCAAATTTCTCTAGTATCCTCTTTGACACGCCAGTTAGACGTGTTGCTGCGCTTTTTGAACACTTCGGTTACTGACAAGTCACAATGAACAATTCAATCCTGTTTACTGCTACTTCCAAATCTCTTTGGAATTATCTACCAATAAATTTCTTATGCACTGCTGGGCCTTAGGTAATGCTCCGTTAGTTGAAATTCCTTACAATCAGCCTATCAATTATAAAACGGCTAGTGCCATATTTCTCATGGAATCCTCCTCCAAAAGCTCGCTAGATGTACTGGCGGTCTTTTGGTAGAGGTTAATTAGTGAAAATTTCACAAGGACCATTTCAATTCTGGTCACTGCAAGTGACAACTGTCTCCTGGAATCCTCCTCCAAAAGCCGTTTAGATGTACTGCAGTGCTCTTGGTAATATTCCATTATTGAGAAACCTGACAATGAACAAATCAAGCCTGTTCCTGGCAAATTCCAATTTTCTCCTGGAATCGTCTCCCAAAAGTCATTTCGATGTAATGCAGGGATTTGTAGAGATCGATTAGTGAAAATGCCTCTCAATGAGCTTTGCAATCCTGTTCAAGCAGTGTCAAATTATTCATGGCATCCTCCTGAAAAATGCCCTAATGAAGCACTGCTGGCCTTTTGGGAGAGAGCGATTAGAGACAATTCCTTACAATGAACATTTGAGTCCTCTTCATAGCAAGTGACAACGCTCTCCTTGAATCCGCCTCCAAAAGCTCTTCAGATATACTGTCGGTCTTTTGGTAGCGATCAGTTAGAAAAAATACCCCACAACGATCAATTGAATCTTTTCATCGCAAGTTCCAAATACCTCCTAGAAATCTCTTTGACACGCCAGTTAGACGTGCTGCTGCGCTTTTTGAACACTTCGGTTACTGACAAGCCCACACAATGAACAATACAATCATGTTCACTGCTACTTCCAAATCTCTCCTGGAATTTTCTTCCAAAAACATTTCTGATGCAATGCTGGGCCTTAGGTAAGGCTCCGTTAGTGAAAATTCCTTACAAAAAGCCTTTCTATTCTATCACGGCTAGTGCCATATTTCTCATGGAATCCTCCTCCAAAAGCTCTCTAGATGTACTGCCGGTCTTTTAGTAGAGGTTAATTAGTGAACATTTTTCACAATGAGGATTTTAATTCTGGTCACTGCAAGTGACAATTGTCTCCTGGAATCTTCCTCCAAAATCTGTTTAGATGTACTACAGTGCTATTGGTACTATTCCGTTATTGAGAAACCTGACAATGAATAATTCAATCCTGTTCCTGGCAAATTCCAATTTTCTCCTGGAATCGTCTCCCAAAAGTCATTTCGATGTAATGCAGGGATTTGTAGAGATCGATTAGTGAAAATGCCTCTCAATGAGCATTGCAATCCTGTTCAAGCCGTGTCAAATTATTCATGGCATCCTCCTGAAAAATGCCCTAATGAAGCACTGCTGGCCTTTTGGGAGAGAGCAATTAGAGACAATTCCTTACAATGAACTCTTGAGTCCTCTTCACAGCAAGTGACAACTCCCTCCTGGAATCCAACCTCCAAAAAAAAGCTCTTCAGATATTCTGTCGGTCTTTTGGTAGCGCGGTTAGTGACAATACCTCACAACGATCAATTGAATCTGTTCATCGCAAGTTCCAAATTTCTCCTATAATCCTCCTTGAAACGCCAGTTAGACGTGCTGCTGCGCTTTTTGAACACTTCGATTACTGACAAGTCCTCACAATGAACAATTCAATCCTCTTCACTGCTACTTCCAAATCTCTCCTGGAATTCTCTTCCAAAAACCTTTCTGATGCACTGCTGGGCCTTAGTAATGCTCCGTTAGTGAAAATTCCTTACAATCAGCCTTTCAATTCTATCACGGCTAGTGCCATATTTCGCCTGCAATCCTCCTCCAAAAGCTCTCTAGATGTACTGCCGGCCTTTTGGTAGCGATCAATTAGTGAAAATACTTCAGAATGAGCATTTCCGTCTAATTCACTGGAAATGCCAACTCGCTGCTGGAATCCTCCTCCATAAGCCATTTAAATGTACTGCTACGATTTTGGTACAGATCCTTTATTGGGAATAACTGACTACGATCAATTGAATCTTCTTCATCGCAAGTTCCAATTTTCTCCTGGAATCCTCTTTGAAAGGCCATTTAGACGTGCTGCTGCGCTTTTTCGAAGTATCGGGTCACGAAAATTCCTTCCAATGAACAATTCAATCCTGTTCACTGCTTCTGCCAAATCTCTCCTGGAATCATCTTCCAAACGTCATAACGATGCACTGATGGTCTTTTCGTACAGAAGGATTAGTGAATACTCGTAACAAAGAGCATTTAAATCCTGTTAACTGTTAGTTCGAAATTGTGCCTGGAATCCTCTTTCAAATGCCAGCTGGATGCGCGGCTGAGATTCTTGTACACATTGGTGCATGAAAATTCCTCACAATGAGCATTTCAATTTTGTTCGCTGCTACAACCAAATTTCACCTGAAATCCTATTGCAGAGGCCATTATGATGACCTGTTGGGCTTTAAGTAATGCTGGATTCGTGATAATTCCTTACACTGAGCCTTTCAATTCTATCACGGCTAGTGCCAATTTCTCCTGCAATCCTCCTCTAAAAGTTATTTAGATGTACTACAGCGCTTTTGTTTTCGTTCCGTAAGTGAAAAAACCTGACAATGAACAATTCAATCCTGTTAACAGCAAATTCCAAATTGTTCCTGGAATCCTACTCCAAAAGTCATTGCGATGTAAAGCAGGGTTTTTGGTAGAGAGCGATTAGTGAAAATTCCTTACATAGAACATTTGACTCCTGTTCAGAGCGAGTGCCAAAGTTATCCTGTAATCCACCTCTTAAAGAATTTAGATGTAATGTTTGTCTTTTGGTAGAGATCTGTTAGTGAAAATGCCTCTCAATGAGCATTGCAATCCTGTTCAACCAGCTCCAAATTTTTCATGGGATACTCCTCCAGAAGCCATTATGATGCACTGGTGGGCTTTTGGAACAGAGCCGTTCGTGAGAGTACCTCACAATCAACAATAAAATGCTGTTCACGGCTAGTGCCAATTTTCGCTTGGAATCCTCTTCAAAAAGCCATGATGATGCACTGCTGGGCTTTAGGTAGTGCTGGATTCCTAAAAATTCCTTACAATGAGCCTTTCAAATCTATCACGGCTCGTGCCATATTTCATGGCATCCTCCTGAAAAATGCCATAATGAAGCACTGCTGGCCTTTTGGGAGAGAGCGATTAGTGACAATTCCTTACAATGAACATTTGAGTCCTCTTCATAGCAAGTGACAACGCTCTCCTTGAATCCGCCTCCAAAAGCTCTTCAGATATACTGTCGGTCTTTTGGTAGCGATCAGTTAGAAAAAATACCCCACAACGATCAATTGAATCTTTTCATCGCAAGTTCCAAATACCTCCTAGAAATCTCTTTGACACGCCAGTTAGACGTGCTGCTGCGCTTTTTGAACACTTCGGTTACTGACAAGCCCACACAATGAACAATACAATCATGTTCACTGCTACTTCCAAATCTCTCCTGGAATTTTCTTCCAAAAACATTTCTGATGCACTGCTGGGCCTTAGGTAAGGCTCCGTTAGTGAAAATTCCTTACAAAAAGCCTTTCTATTCTATCACGGCTAGTGCCATATTTCTCATGGAATCCTCCTCCAAAAGCTCTCTAGATGTACTGCCGGTCTTTTAGTAGAGGTTAATTAGTGAAAATTTTTCACAATGAGGATTTTAATTCTGGTCACTGCAAGTGACAATTGTCTCCTGGAATCTTCCTCCAAAATCTGTTTAGATGTACTACAGTGCTATTGGTACTATTCCGTTATTGAGAAACCTGACAATGAATAATTCAATCCTGTTCCTGGCAAATTCCAATTTTCTCCTGGAATCGTCTCCCAAAAGTCATTTCGATGTAATGCAGGGATTTGTAGAGATCGATTAGTGAAAATGCCTCTCAATGAGCATTGCAATCCTGTTCAAGCAGTGTCAAATTATTCATGGCATCCTCCTGAAAAATGCCCTAATGAAGCACTGCTGGCCTTTTGGGAGAGAGCGATTAGAGACAATTCCTTACAATGAACTCTTGAGTCCTCTTCACAGCAAGTGACCACTCCCTCCTGGAATCCAACCTCCAAAAGCTCTTCAGATATACTGTCGGTCTTTTGGTAGCGCTGTTTGTGAAAATACCCCACAACGATCAATTTAATCTGTTCATCGCAAGTTCCAAATTTCTCTAGAATCCTCTTTGACACGCCAGTTAGACGTGTTGCTGCGCTTTTTGAACACTTCGGTTACTGACAAGTCTCACAATGAACAATTCAATCCTGTTTACTGCTACTTCCAAATCTCTTTGGAATTATCTACCAATAAATTTCTGATGCACTGCTGGGCCTTAGGTAATGCTCCGTTAGTTGAAATTCCTTACAATCAGCCTATCAATTATAAAACGGCTAGTGCCATATTTCTCATGGAATCCTCCTCCAAAAGCTCGCTAGATGTACTTTCGGTCTTTTGGTAGAGGTTAATTAGTGAAAATTTCACAAGGACCATTTCAATTCTGGTCACTGCAAGTGACAACTTTCTCCTGGAATCCTCCTCCAAAAGCCGTTTAGATGTACTGCAGTGCTCTTGGTACTATTCCATTATTGAGAAACCTGACAATGAACAAATCAAGCCTGTTCCTGGCAAATTCCAATTTTCTCCTGGAATCGTCTCCCAAAAGTCATTTCGATGTAATGCAGGGATTTGTAGAGATCGATTAGTGAAAATGCCTCTCAATGAGCTTTGCAATCCTGTTCAAGCAGTGTCAAATTATTCATGGCATCCTCCTGAAAAATGCCCTAATGAAGCACTGCTGGCCTTTTGGGAGAGAGCGATTAGAGACAATTCCTTACAATGAACATTTGAGTCCTCTTCATAGCAAGTGACAACGCTCTCCTTGAATCCGCCTCCAAAAGCTCTTCAGATATACTGTCGGTCTTTTGGTAGCGATCAGTTAGAAAAAATACCCCACAACGATCAATTGAATCTTTTCATCGCAAGTTCCAAATACCTCCTAGAAATCTCTTTGACACGCCAGTTAGACGTGCTGCTGCGCTTTTTGAACACTTCGGTTACTGACAAGCCCACACAATGAACAATACAATCATGTTCACTGCTACTTCCAAATCTCTCCTGGAATTTTCTTCCAAAAACATTTCTGATGCACTGCTGGGCCTTAGGTAAGGCTCCGTTAGTGAAAATTCCTTACAAAAAGCCTTTCTATTCTATCACGGCTAGTGCCATATTTCTCATGGAATCCTCCTCCAAAAGCTCTCTAGATGTACTGCCGGTCTTTTAGTAGAGGTTAATTAGTGAAAATTTTTCACAATGAGGATTTTAATTCTGGTCACTGCAAGTGACAATTGTCTCCTGGAATCTTCCTCCAAAATCTGTTTAGATGTACTACAGTGCTATTGGTACTATTCCGTTATTGAGAAACCTGACAATGAATAATTCAATCCTGTTCCTGGCAAATTCCAATTTTCTCCTGGAATCGTCTTCCAAAAGTCATTTCGATGTAATGCAGGGATTTGTAGAGATCGATTAGTGATTATTGCTCTCAATGAGCATTTCAATCCTGTTCAAGCAGTGTCAAATTATTCATGGCATCCTCCTGAAAAATGCCCTAATGAAGCACTGCTGGCCTTTTGGGAGAGAGCGATTAGAGACAATTCCTTACAATGAACTCTTGAGTCCTCTTCACAGCAAGTGACAACTCCCTCCTGGAATCCAACCTCCAAAAGCTCTTCAGATATACTGTCGTTCTTTTGGTAGCGCTGTTTGTGAAAATACCCCACAACGATCAATTTAATCTGTTCATCGCATATTCCAAATTTCTCTAGAATCCTCTTTGACACGCCAGTTAGACGTGTTGCTGCGCTTTTTGAACACTTCGGTTACTGACAAGTCTCACAATGAACAATTCAATCCTGTTTACTGCTACTTCCAAATCTCTTTGGAATTATCTACCAATAAATTTCTGATGCACTGCTGGGCCTTAGGTAATGCTCCGTTAGTTGAAATTCCTTACAATCAGCCTATCAATTATATCACGGCTAGTGCCATATTTCTCATGGAATACTCCTCCAAAAGCTCTCTAGAAGTACTGGCGTTCTTTTGGTAGTTGTTAATTAGTGAAAATTTCACAAGGACCATTTCAATTCTGGTCACTGCAAGTGACAACTGTCTCCTGGAATCCACCTCCAAAAGCAGTTTAGATGTACTGCAGTGCTATTGGTACTATTCCGTTATTGAGAAACCTGACAATGAACAAATCAAGCCTGTTCCTGGCAAATTCCAATTTTCTCCTGGAATCGTCTCCCAAAAGTCATTTCGATGTAATGCAGGGATTTGTAGAGATCGATTAGTGAAAATGCCTCTCAATGAGCATTGCAATCCTGTTCAAGCAGTGTCAAATTATTCATGGCATCCTCCTGAAAAATGCCCTAATGAAGCACTGCTGGCCTTTTGGGAGAGAGCAATTAGAGACAATTCCTTACAATGAACTCTTGAGTCCTCTTCACAGCAAGTGACAACTCCCTCCTGGAATCCAACCTCCAAAAAAAAGCTCTTCAGATATTCTGTCAGTCTTTTGGTAGCGCGGTTAGTGACAATACCTCACAACGATCAATTGAATCTGTTCATCGCAAGTTCCAAATTTCTCCTATAATCCTCTTTGAAACGCCAGTTAGACGTGCTGCTGCGCTTTTTGAACACTTCGATTACTGACAAGTCCTCACAATGAACAATTCAATCCTCTTCACTGCTACTTCCAAATCTCTCCTGGAATTCTCTTCCAAAAACCTTTCTGATGCACTGCTGGGCCTTAGTAATGCTCCGTTAGTGAAAATTCCTTACAATCAGCCTTTCAATTCTATCACGGCTAGTGCCATATTTCGCCTGCAATCCTCCTCCAAAAGCTCTCTAGATGTACTGCCGGCCTTTTGGTAGCGATCAATTAGTGAAAATACTTCAGAATGAGCATTTCCGTCTAATTCACTGGAAATGCCAACTCGCTGCTGGAATCCTCCTCCATAAGCCATTTAAATGTACTGCTACGATTTTGGTACATATCCTTTATTGGGAATAACTGACTACGATCAATTGAATCTTCTCCATCGCAAGTTCCAATTTTCTCCTGGAATCCTCTTTGAAAGGCCATTTAGACGTGCTGCTGCGCTTTTTCGAAGTATCGGGTCACGAAAATTCCTTCCAATGAACAATTCAATCCTGTTCACTGCTTCTGCCAAATCTCTCCTGGAATCATCTTCCAAACGTCATAACGATGCACTGATGGTCTTTTCGTACAGAAGGATTAGTGAATACTCGTAACAAAGAGCATTTAAATCCTGTTAACTGTTAGTTCGAAATTGTGCCTGGAATCCTCTTTCAAATGCCAGCTGGATGCGCGGCTGAGATTCTTGTACACATTGGTGCATGAAAATTCCTCACAATGAGCATTTCAATTTTGTTCGCTGCTACAACCAAATTTCACCTGAAATCCTATTGCAGAGGCCATTATGATGACCTGTTGGGCTTTAAGTAATGCTGGATTCGTGATAATTCCTTACACTGAGCCTTTCAATTCTATCACGGCTAGTGCCAAATTTCTCCTGCAATCCTCCTCTAAAAGTTATTTAGATGTACTACAGCGCTTTTGTTTTCGTTCCGTAAGTGAAAAAACCTGACAATGAACAATTCAATCCTGTTAACAGCAAATTCCAAATTGTTCCTGGAATCCTACTCCAAAAGTCATTGCGATGGAAAGCAGGGTTTTTGGTAGAGAGCGATTAGTGAAAATTCCTTACATAGAACATTTGACTCCTGTTCAGAGCGAGTGCCAAAGTTATCCTGTAATCCACCTCTTAAAGAATTTAGATGTAATGTTTGTCTTTTGGTAGAGATCTGTTAGTGAAAATGCCTCTCAATGAGCATTGCAATCCTGTTCAACCAGCTCCAAATTTTTCATGGGATACTCCTCCAGAAGCCATTATGATGCACTGGTGGGCTTTTGGAACAGAGCCGTTCGTGAGAGTACCTCACAATCAACAATAAAATGCTGTTCACGGCTAGTGCCAATTTTCGCTTGGAATCCTCTTCAAAAAGCCATGATGATGCACTGCTGGGCTTTAGGTAGTGCTGGATTCCTAAAAATTCCTTACAATGAGCCTTTCAAATCTATCACGGCTCGTGCCATATTTCATGGCATCCTCCTGAAAAATGCCATAATGAAGCACTGCTGGCCTTTTGGGAGAGAGCGATTAGTGACAATTCCTTACAATGAACATTTGAGTCCTCTTCATAGCAAGTGACAACGCTCTCCTTGAATCCGCCTCCAAAAGCTCTTCAGATATACTGTCGGTCTTTTGGTAGCGATCAGTTAGAAAAAATACCCCACAACGATCAATTGAATCTTTTCATCGCAAGTTCCAAATACCTCCTAGAAATCTCTTTGACACGCCAGTTAGACGTGCTGCTGCGCTTTTTGAACACTTCGGTTACTGACAAGCCCACACAATGAACAATACAATCATGTTCACTGCTACTTCCAAATCTCTCCTGGAATTTTCTTCCAAAAACATTTCTGATGCACTGCTGGGCCTTAGGTAAGGCTCCGTTAGTGAAAATTCCTTACAAAAAGCCTTTCTATTCTATCACGGCTAGTGCCATATTTCTCATGGAATCCTCCTCCAAAAGCTCTCTAGATGTACTGCCGGTCTTTTAGTAGAGGTTAATTAGTGAAAATTTTTCACAATGAGGATTTTAATTCTGGTCACTGCAAGTGACAATTGTCGCCTGGAATCTTCCTCCAAAATCTGTTTAGATGTACTACAGTGCTATTGGTACTATTCCGTTATTGAGAAACCAGACAATGAATATTTCAATCCTGTTCCTGGCAAATTCCAATTTTCTCCTGGAATCGTCTCCCAAAAGTCATTTCGATGTAATGCAGGGATTTGTAGAGATCGATTAGTGATTATTCCTCTCAATGAGCATTTCATTCCTGTTCAAGCAGTGTCAAATTATTCATGGCATCCTCCTGAAAAATGCCCTAATGAAGCACTGCTGGCCTTTTGGGAGAGAGCGATTAGAGACAATTCCTTACAATGAACTCTTGAGTCCTCTTCACAGCAAGTGACCACTCCCTCCTGGAATCCAACCTCCAAAAGCTCTTCAGATATACTGTCGGTCTTTTGGTAGCGCTGTTTGTGAAAATACCCCACAACGATCAATTTAATCTGTTCATCGCAAGTTCCAAATTTCTCTAGTATCCTCTTTGACACGCCAGTTAGACGTGTTGCTGCGCTTTTTGAACACTTCGGTTACTGACAAGTCTCACAATGAACAATTCAATCCTGTTTACTGCTACTTCCAAATCTCTTTGGAATTATCTACCAATAAATTTCTGATGCACTGCTGGGCCTTAGGTAATGCTCCGTTAGTTGAAATTCCTTACAATCAGCCTATCAATTATAAAACGGCTAGTGCCATATTTCTCATGGAATCCTCCTCCAAAAGCTCGCTAGATGTACTGGCGGTCTTTTGGTAGAGGTTAATTAGTGAAAATTTCACAAGGACCATTTCAATTCTGGTCACTGCAAGTGACAACTGTCTCCTGGAATCCTCCTCCAAAAGCCGTTTAGATGTACTGCAGTGCTCTTGGTACTATTCCATTATTGAGAAACCTGACAATGAACAAATCAAGCCTGTTCCTGGCAAATTCCAATTTTCTCCTGGAATCGTCTCCCAAAAGTCATTTCGATGTAATGCAGGGATTTGTAGAGATCGATTAGTGAAAATGCCTCTCAATGAGCTTTGCAATCCTGTTCAAGCAGTGTCAAATTATTCATGGCATCCTCCTGAAAAATGCCCTAATGAAGCACTGCTGGCCTTTTGGGAGAGAGCGATTAGAGACAATTCCTTACAATGAACATTTGAGTCCTCTTCATAGCAAGTGACAACGCTCTCCTTGAATCCGCCTCCAAAAGCTCTTCAGATATACTGTCGGTCTTTTGGTAGCGATCAGTTAGAAAAAATACCCCACAACGATCAATTGAATCTTTTCATCGCAAGTTCCAAATACCTCCTAGAAATCTCTTTGACACGCCAGTTAGACGTGCTGCTGCGCTTTTTGAACACTTCGGTTACTGACAAGCCCACACAATGAACAATACAATCATGTTCACTGCTACTTCCAAATCTCTCCTGGAATTTTCTTCCAAAAACATTTCTGATGCACTGCTGGGCCTTAGGTAAGGCTCCGTTAGTGAAAATTCCTTACAAAAAGCCTTTCTATTCTATCACGGCTAGTGCCATATTTCTCATGGAATCCTCCTCCAAAAGCTCTCTAGATGTACTGCCGGTCTTTTAGTAGAGGTTAATTAGTGAAAATTTTTCACAATGAGGATTTTAATTCTGGTCACTGCAAGTGACAATTGTCTCCTGGAATCTTCCTCCAAAATCTGTTTAGATGTACTACAGTGCTATTGGTACTATTCCGTTATTGAGAAACCTGACAATGAATAATTCAATCCTGTTCCTGGCAAATTCCAATTTTCTCCTGGAATCGTCTTCCAAAAGTCATTTCGATGTAATGCAGGGATTTGTAGAGATCGATTAGTGATTATTCCTCTCAATGAGCATTTCAATCCTGTTCAAGCAGTGTCAAATTATTCATGGCATCCTCCTGAAAAATGCCCTAATGAAGCACTGCTGGCCTTTTGGGAGAGAGCGATTAGAGACAATTCCTTACAATGAACTCTTGAGTCCTCTTCACAGCAAGTGACAACTCCCTCCTGGAATCCAACCTCCAAAAGCTCTTCAGATATACTGTCGTTCTTTTGGTAGCGCTGTTTGTGAAAATACCCCACAACGATCAATTTAATCTGTTCATCGCATATTCCAAATTTCTCTAGAATCCTCTTTGACACGCCAGTTGGACGTGTTGCTGCGCTTTTTGAACACTTCGGTTACTGACAAGTCTCACAATGAACAATTCAATCCTGTTTACTGCTACTTCCAAATCTCTTTGGAATTATCTACCAATAAATTTCTGATGCACTGCTGGGCCTTAGGTAATGCTCCGTTAGTTGAAATTCCTTATAATCAGCCTATCAATTATATCACTGCTAGTGCCATATTTCTCATGGAATACTCCTCCAAAAGCTCTCTAGAAGTACTGGCGTTCTTTTGGTAGTTGTTAATTAGTGAAAATTTCACAAGGACCATTTCAATTCTGGTCACTGCAAGTGACAACTGTCTCCTGGAATCCACCTCCAAAAGCAGTTTAGATGTACTGCAGTGCTATTGGTACTATTCCGTTATTGAGAAACCTGACAATGAACAAATCAAGCCTGTTCCTGGCAAATTCCAATTTTCTCCTGGAATCGTCTCCCAAAAGTCATTTCGATGTAATGCAGGGATTTGTAGAGATCGATTAGTGAAAATGCCTCTCAATGAGCATTGCAATCCTGTTCAAGCAGTGTCAAATTATTCATGGCATCCTCCTGAAAAATGCCCTAATGAAGCACTGCTGGCCTTTTGGGAGAGAGCGATTAGAGACAATTCCTTACAATGAACTCTTGAGTCCTCTTCACAGCAAGTGACAACTCCCTCCTGGAATCCAACCTCCAAAAGCTCTTCAGATATACTGTCGGTCTTTTGGTAGCGCTGTTTGTGAAAATACCCCACAACGATCAATTTAATCTGTTCATCGCAAATTCCAAATTTCTCTAGAATCCTCTTTGATTCTACAGTTAGACAGTGTTAGACACAGTTAGACGTGTTGCTGCGCTTTTTGAACACTTCGGTTACTGACAAGTCTCACAATGAACAATTCAATCCTGTTTACTGCTACTTCCAAATCTCTTTGGAATTATCTACCAATACATTTCTGATGCACTGCTGGGCCTTAGGTAATGCTCCATTAGTTGAAACTCCTTACAATCAGCCTATCAATTATATCACGGCTAGTGCCATATTTCTCATGGAATCCTCCTCCAAAAGCTCTCTAGAAGTACTGGCGTTCTTTTGGTAGTTGTTAATTAGTGAAAATTTCACAAGGACCATTTCAATTCTGGTCACTGCAAGTGACAACTGTCTCCTGGAATCCACCTCCAAAAGCAGTTTAGTTGTACTGCAGTGCTATTGGTACTATTCCGTTATTGAGAAACCTGACAATGAACAAATCAAGCCTGTTCCTGGCAAATTCCAATTTTCTCCTGGAATCGTCTCCCAAAAGTCATTTCGATGTAATGCAGGGATTTGTAGAGATCGATTAGTGAAAATGCCTCTCAATGAGCATTGCAATCCTGTTCAAGCAGTGTCAAATTTTTCATGGCATCCTCCTGAAAAATGCCCTAATGAAGCACTGCTGGCCTTTTGGGAGAGAGCGATTAGAGACAATTCCTTACAATGAACTCTTGAGTCCTCTTCACAGCAAGTGACAACTCCCTCCTGGAATCCAACCTCCAAAAAAAAGCTCTTCAGATATTCTGTCGGTCTTTTGGTAGCGCGGTTAGTGACAATACCTCACAACGATCAATTGAATCTGTTCATCGCAAGTTCCAAATTTCTCCTATAATCCTCTTTGAAACGCCAGTTAGACGTGCTGCTGCGCTTTTTGAACACTTCGATTACTGACAAGTCCTCACAATGAACAATTCAATCCTCTTCACTGCTACTTCCAAATCTCTCCTGGAATTCTCTTCCAAAAACCTTTCTGATGCACTGCTGGGCCTTAGTAATGCTCCGTTAGTGAAAATTCCTTACAATCAGCCTTTCAATTCTATCACGGCTAGTGCCATATTTCGCCTGCAATCCTCCTCCAAAAGCTCTCTAGATGTACTGCCGGCCTTTTGGTAGCGATCAATTAGTGAAAATACTTCAGAATGAGCATTTCCGTCTAATTCACTGGAAATGCCAACTCGCTGCTGGAATCCTCCTCCATAAGCCATTTAAATGTACTGCTACGATTTTGGTACAGATCCTTTATTGGGAATAACTGACTACGATCAATTGAATCTTCTTCATCGCAAGTTCCAATTTTCTCCTGGAATCCTCTTTGAAAGGCCATTTAGACGTGCTGCTGCGCTTTTTCGAAGCATCGGGTCACGAAAATTCCTTCCAATGAACAATTCAATCCTGTTCACTGCTTCTGCCAAATCTCTAATGGAATCATCTTCCAAACGTCAGAACGATGCACTGATGGTCTTTTCGTACAGAAGGATTAGTGAATACTCGTAACAAAGAGCATTTAAATCCTGTTAACTGTTAGTTCGAAATTGTGCCTGGAATCCTCTTTCAAATGCCAGCTGGATGCGCGGCTGAGATTCTTGTACACATTGGTGCATGAAAATTCCTCACAATGAGCATTTCAATTTTGTTCGCTGCTACAACCAAATTTCACCTGAAATCCTATTGCAGAGGCCATTATGATGACCTGTTGGGCTTTAAGTAATGCTGGATTCGTGATAATTCCTTACACTGAGCCTTTCAATTCTATCACGGCTAGTGCCAAATTTCTCCTGCAATCCTCCTCTAAAAGTTATTTAGATGTACTACAGCGCTTTTGTTTTCGTTCCGTAAGTGAAAAAACCTGACAATGAACAATTCAATCCTGTTAACAGCAAATTCCAAATTGTTCCTGGAATCCTACTCCAAAAGTCATTGCGATGGAAAGCAGGGTTTTTGGTAGAGAGCGATTAGTGAAAATTCCTTACATAGAACATTTGACTCCTGTTCAGAGCGAGTGCCAAAGTTATCCTGTAATCCACCTCTTAAAGAATTTAGATGTAATGTTTGTCTTTTGGTAGAGATCTGTTAGTGAAAATGCCTCTCAATGAGCATTGCAATCCTGTTCAACCAGCTCCAAATTTTTCATGGGATACTCCTCCAGAAGCCATTATGATGCACTGGTGGGCTTTTGGAACAGAGCCGTTCGTGAGAGTACCTCACAATCAACAATAAAATGCTGTTCACGGCTAGTGCCAATTTTCGCTTGGAATCCTCTTCAAAAAGCCATGATGATGCACTGCTGGGCTTTAGGTAGTGCTGGAGTCCTAAAAATTCCTTACAATGAGCCTTTCAAATCTATCACGGCTCGTGCCATATTTCATGGCATCCTCCTGAAAAATGCCATAATGAAGCACTGCTGGCCTTTTGGGAGAGAGCGATTAGAGACAATTCCTTACAATGAACATTTGAGTCCTCTTCATAGCAAGTGACAACGCTCTCCTTGAATCCGCCTCCAAAAGCTCTTCAGATATACTGTCGGTCTTTTGGTGGCGATCAATTAGAAAAAATACCCCACAACGATCAATTGAATCTTTTCATCGCAAGTTCCAAATACCTCCTAGAAATCTCTTTGACACGCCAGTTAGACGTGCTGCTGCGCTTTTTGAACACTTCGGTTACTGACAAGCCCACACAATGAACAATACAATCATGTTCACTGCTACTTCCAAATCTCTCCTGGAATTTTCTTCCAAAAACATTTCTGATGCACTGCTGGGCCTTAGGTAAGGCTCCGTTAGTGAAAATTCCTTACAAAAAGCCTTTCTATTCTATCACGGCTAGTGCCATATTTCTCATGGAATCCTCCTCCAAAAGCTCTCTAGATGTACTGCCGGTCTTTTAGTAGAGGTTAATTAGTGAAAATTTTTCACAATGAGGATTTTAATTCTGGTCACTGCAAGTGACAATTGTCTCCTGGAATCTTCCTCCAAAATCTGTTTAGATGTACTACAGTGCTATTGGTACTATTCCGTTACTGAGAAACCTGACAATGAATAATTCAATCCTGTTCCTGGCAAATTCCAATTTTCTCCTGGAATCGTCTCCCAAAAGTCATTTCGATGTAATGCAGGGATTTGTAGAGATCGATTAGTGAAAATGCCTCTCAATGAGCATTTCAATCCTGTTCAAGCAGTGTCAAATTATTCATGGCATCCTCCTGAAAAATGCCCTAATGAAGCACTGCTGGCCTTTTGGGAGAGAGCGATTAGAGACAATTCCTTACAATGAACTCTTGAGTCCTCTTCACAGCAAGTGACAACTCCCTCCTGGAATCCAACCTCCAAAAGCTCTTCAGATATACTGTCGGTCTTTTGGTAGCGCTGTTTGTGAAAATACCCCACAACGATCAATTTAATCTGTTCATCGCAAGTTCCAAATTTCTCTAGAATCCTCTTTGACACGCCAGTTAGACGTGTTGCTGCGCTTTTTGAACACTTCGGTTACTGACAAGTCTCACAATGAACAATTCAATCCTGTTTACTGCTACTTCCAAATCTCTTTGGAATTATCTACCAATAAATTTCTGATGCACTGCTGGGCCTTAGGTAATGCTCCGTTAGTTGAAATTCCTTACAATCAGCCTATCAATTATATCACGGCTAGTGCCATATTTCTCATGGAATACTCCTCCAAAAGCTCTCTAGAAGTACTGGCGTTCTTTTGGTAGTTGTTAATTAGTGAAAATTTCACAAGGACCATTTCAATACTGGTCACTGCAAGTGACAACTGTCTCCTGGAATCCACCTCCAAAAGTAGTTTAGATGTACTGCAGTGCTATTGGTACTATTCCGTTATTGAGAAACCTGACAATGAACAAATCAAGCCTGTTCCTGGCAAATTCCAATTTTCTCCTGGAATCGTCTCCCAAAAGTCATTTCGATGTAATGCAGGGATTTGTAGAGATCGATTAGTGAAAATGCCTCTCAATGAGCATTGCAATCCTGTTCAAGCAGTGTCAAATTATTCATGGCATCCTCCTGAAAAATGCCATAATGAAGCACTGCTGGCCTTTTGGGAGAGAGCAATTAGAGACAATTCCTTACAATGAACTCTTGAGTCCTCTTCACAGCAAGTGACAACTCCCTCCTGGAATCCAACCTCCAAAAAAAAGCTCTTCAGATATTCTGTCGGTCTTTTGGTAGCGCGGTTAGTGACAATACCTCACAACGATCAATTGAATCTGTTCATCGCAAGTTCCAAATTTCTCCTATAATCCTCTTTGAAACGCCAGTTAGACGTGCTGCTGCGCTTTTTGAACACTTCGATTACTGACAAGTCCTCACAATGAACAATTCAATCCTCTTCACTGCTACTTCCAAATCTCTCCTGGAATTCTCTTCCAAAAACCTTTCTGATGCACTGCTGGGCCTTAGTAATGCTCCGTTAGTGAAAATTCCTTACAATCAGCCTTTCAATTCTATCACGGCTAGTGCCATATTTCGCCTGCAATCCTCCTCCAAAAGCTCTCTAGATGTACTGCCGGCCTTTTGGTAGCGATCAATTAGTGAAAATACTTCAGAATGAGCATTTCCGTCTAATTCACTGGAAATGCCAACTCGCTGCTGGAATCCTCCTCCATAAGCCATTTAAATGTACTGCTACGATTTTGGTACAGATCCTTTATTGGGAATAACTGACTACGATCAATTGAATCTTCTTCATCGCAAGTTCCAATTTTCTCCTGGAATCCTCTTTGAAAGGCCATTTAGACGTGCTGCTGCGCTTTTTCGAAGCATCGGGTCACGAAAATTCCTTCCAATGAACAATTCAATCCTGTTCACTGCTTCTGCCAAATCTCTCCTGGAATCATCTTCCAAACGTCATAACGATGCACTGATGGTCTTTTCGTACAGAAGGATTAGTGAATACTCGTAACAAAGAGCATTTAAATCCTGTTAACTGTTAGTTCGAAATTGTGCCTGGAATCCTCTTTCAAATGCCAGCTGGATGCGCGGCTGAGATTCTTGTACACATTGGTGCATGAAAATTCCTCACAATGAGCATTTCAATTTTGTTCGCTGCTACAACCAAATTTCACCTGAAATCCTATTGCAGAGGCCATTATGATGACCTGTTGGGCTTTAAGTAATGCTGGATTCGTGATAATTCCTTACACTGAGCCTTTCAATTCTATCACGGCTAGTGCCAAATTTCTCCTGCAATCCTTCTCTAAAAGTTATTTAGATGTACTACAGCGCTTTTGTTTTCGTTCCGTAAGTGAAAAAACCTGACAATGAACAATTCAATCCTGTTAACAGCAAATTCCAAATTGTTCCTGGAATCCTACTCTAAAAGTCATTGCGATGTAAAGCAGGGTTTTTGGTAGAGAGCGATTAGTGAAAATTCCTTACATAGAACATTTGACTCCTGTTCAGAGCGAGTGCCAAAGGTATCCTGTAATCCACCTCTTAAAGAATTTAGATGTAATGTTTGTCTTTTGGTAGAGATCTGTTAGTGAAAATGCCTCTCAATGAGCATTGCAATCCTGTTCAACCAGCTCCAAATTTTTCATGGGATACTCCTCCAGAAGCCATTATGATGCACTGGTGGGCTTTTGGAACAGAGCCGTTCGTGAGAGTACCTCACAATCAACAATAAAATGCTGTTCACGGCTAGTGCCAATTTTCGCTTGGAATCCTCTTCAAAAAGCCATGATGATGCACTGCTGGGCTTTAGGTAGTGCTGGAGTCCTAAAAATTCCTTACAATGAGCCTTTCAAATCTATCACGGCTCGTGCCATATTTCATGGCATCCTCCTGAAAAATGCCATAATGAAGCACTGCTGGCCTTTTGGGAGAGAGCGATTAGTGACAATTCCTTACAATGAACATTTGAGTCCTCTTCATAGCAAGTGACAACGCTCTCCTTGAATCCGCCTCCAAAAGCTCTTCAGCTATACTGTCGGTCTTTTGGTAGCGATCAGTTAGAAAAAATACCCCACAACGATCAATTGAATCTTTTCATCGCAAGTTCCAAATACCTCCTAGAAATCTCTTTGACACGCCAGTTAGACGTGCTGCTGCGCTTTTTGAACACTTCGGTTACTGACAAGCCCACACAATGAACAATACAATCATGTTCACTGCTACTTCCAAATCTCTCCTGGAATTTTCTTCCAAAAACATTTCTGATGCACTGCTGGGCCTTAGGTAAGGCTCCGTTAGTGAAAATTCCTTACAAAAAGCCTTTCTATTCTATCACGGCTAGTGCCATATTTCTCATGGAATCCTCCTCCAAAAGCTCTCTAGATGTACTGCTGGTCTTTTAGTAGAGGTTAATTAGTGAACTTTTTTCACAATGAGGATTTTAATACTGGTCACTGCAAGTGACAATTGTCTCCTGGAATCTTCCTCCAAAATCTGTTTAGATGTACTACAGTGCTATTGGTACTATTCCGTTATTGAGAAACCTGACAATGAATAATTCAATCCTGTTCCTGGCAAATTCCAATTTTCTCCTGGAATCGTCTCCCAAAAGTCATTTCGATGTAATGCAGGGATTTGTAGAGATCGATTAGTGAAAATGCCTCTCAATGAGCATTGCAATCCTGTTCAAGCAGTGTCAAATTATTCATGGCATCCTCCTGAAAAATGCCCTAATGAAGCACTGCTGGCCTTTTGGGAGAGAGCGATTAGAGACAATTCCTTACAATGAACTCTTGAGTCCTCTTCACAGCAAGTGACAACTCCCTCCTGGAATCCAACCTCCAAAAGCTCTTCAGATATACTGTCGGTCTTTTGGTAGCGCTGTTTGTGAAAATACCCCACAACGATCAATTTAATCTGTTCATCGCAAGTTCCATATTTCTCTAGAATCCTCTTTGACACGCCAGTTAGACGTGTTGCTGCGCTTTTTGAACACTTCGGTTACTGACAAGTCTCACAATGAACAATTCAATCCTGTTTACTGCTACTTCCAAATCTCTTTGGAATTATCTACCAATAAATTTCTGATGCACTGCTGGGCCTTAGGTAATGCTCCGTTAGTTGAAATTCCTTACAACCAGCCTATCAATTATAAAACGGCAAGTGCCATATTTCTCATGGAATCCTCCTCCAAAAGCTCGCTAGATGTACTGGCGGTCTTTTGGTAGAGGTTAATTAGTGAAAATTTCACAAGGACCATTTCAATTCTGGTCACTGCAAGTGACAACTGTCTCCTGGAATCCTCCTCCAAAAGCCGTTTAGATGTACTGCAGTGCTCTTGGTACTATTCCGTTATTGAGAAACCTGACAATGAACAAATCAAGCCTGTTCCTGGCAAATTCCAATTTTCTCCTGGAATCGTCTCCCAAAAGTCATTTCGATGTAATGCAGGGATTTGTAGAGATCGATTAGTGAAAATGCCTCTCAATGAGCTTTGCAATCCTGTTCAAGCAGTGTCAAATTGTTCATGGCATCCTCCTGAAAAATGCCCTAATGAAGCACTGCTGGCCTTTTGGGAGAGAGCGATTAGAGACAATTCCTTACAATGAACATTTGAGTCCTCTTCATAGCAAGTGACAACGCTCTCCTTGAATCCGCCTCCAAAAGCTCTTCAGATATACTGTCGGTCTTTTGGTAGCGATCAGTTAGAAAAAATACCCCACAACGATCAATTGAATCTTTTCATCGCAAGTTCCAAATACCTCCTAGAAATCTCTTTGACACGCCAGTTAGACGTGCTGCTGCGCTTTTTGAACACTTCGGTTACTGACAAGCCCACACAATGAACAATACAATCATGTTCACTGCTACTTCCAAATCTCTCCTGGAATTTTCTTCCAAAAACATTTCTGATGCACTGCTGGGCCTTAGGTAAGGCTCCGTTAGTGAAAATTCCTTACAAAAAGCCTTTCTATTCTATCACGGCTAGTGCCATATTTCTCATGGAATCCTCCTCCAAAAGCTCTCTAGATGTACTGCCGGTCTTTTAGTAGAGGTTAATTAGTGAAAATTTTTCACAATGAGGATTTTAATTCTGGTCACTGCAAGTGACAATTGTCTCCTGGAATCTTCCTCCAAAATCTGTTTAGATGTACTATAGTGCTATTGGTACTATTCCGTTACTGAGAAACCTGACAATGAATAATTCAATCCTGTTCCTGGCAAATTCCAATTTTCTCCTGGAATCGTCTCCCAAAAGTCATTTCGATGTAATGCAGGGATTTGTAGAGATCGATTAGTGAAAATGCCTCTCAATGAGCATTTCAATCCTGTTCAAGCAGTGTCAAATTATTCATGGCATCCTCCTGAAAAATGCCCTAATGAAGCACTGCTGGCCTTTTGGGAGAGAGCGATTAGAGACAATTCCTTACAATGAACTCTTGAGTCCTCTTCACAGCAAGTGACAACTCCCTCCTGGAATCCAACCTCCAAAAGCTCTTCAGATATACTGTCGGTCTTTTGGTAGCGCTGTTTGTGAAAATACCCCACAACGATCAATTTAATCTGTTCATCGCAAGTTCCAAATTTCTCTAGAATCCTCTTTGACACGCCAGTTAGACGTGTTGCTGCGCTTTTTGAACACTTCGGTTACTGACAAGTCTCACAATGAACAATTCAATCCTGTTTACTGCTACTTCCAAATCTCTTTGGAATTATCTACCAATAAATTTCTGATGCACTGCTGGGCCTTAGGTAATGCTCCGTTAGTTGAAATTCCTTACAATCAGCCTATCAATTATATCACGGCTAGTGCCATATTTCTCATGGAATACTCCTCCAAAAGCTCTCTAGAAGTACTGGCGTTCTTTTGGTAGTTGTTAATTAGTGAAAATTTCACAAGGACCATTTCAATTCTGGTCACTGCAAGTGACAACTGTCTCCTGGAATCCACCTCCAAAAGCAGTTTAGATGTACTGCAGTGCTATTGGTACTATTCCGTTATTGAGAAACCTGACAATGAACAAATCAAGCCTGTTCCTGGCAAATTCCAATTTTCTCCTGGAATCGTCTCCCAAAAGTCATTTCGATGTAATGCAGGGATTTGTAGAGATCGATTAGTGAAAATGCCTCTCAATGAGCATTGCAATCCTGTTCAAGCAGTGTCAAATTATTCATGGCATCCTCCTGAAAAATGCCATAATGAAGCACTGCTGGCCTTTTGGGAGAGAGCAATTAGAGACAATTCCTTACAATGAACTCTTGAGTCCTCTTCACAGCAAGTGACAACTCCCTCCTGGAATCCAACCTCCAAAAAAAAGCTCTTCAGATATTCTGTCGGTCTTTTGGTAGCGCGGTTAGTGACAATACCTCACAACGATCAATTGAATCTGTTCATCGCAAGTTCCAAATTTCTCCTATAATCCTCTTTGAAACGCCAGTTAGACGTGCTGCTGCGCTTTTTGAACACTTCGATTACTGACAAGTCCTCACAATGAACAATTCAATCCTCTTCACTGCTACTTCCAAATCTCTCCTGGAATTCTCTTCCAAAAACCTTTCTGATGCACTGCTGGGCCTTAGTAATGCTCCGTTAGTGAAAATTCCTTACAATCAGCCTTTCAATTCTATCACGGCTAGTGCCATATTTCGCCTGCAATCCTCCTCCAAAAGCTCTCTAGATGTACTGCCGGCCTTTTGGTAGCGATCAATTAGTGAAAATACTTCAGAATGAGCATTTCCGTCTAATTCACTGGAAATGCCAACTCGCTGCTGGAATCCTCCTCCATAAGCCATTTAAATGTACTGCTACGATTTTGGTACAGATCCTTTATTGGGAATAACTGACTACGATCAATTGAATCTTCTTCATCGCAAGTTCCAATTTTCTCCTGGAATCCTCTTTGAAAGGCCATTTAGACGTGCTGCTGCGCTTTTTCGAAGCATCGGGTCACGAAAATTCCTTCCAATGAACAATTCAATCCTGTTCACTGCTTCTGCCAAATCTCTCCTGGAATCATCTTCCAAACGTCATAACGATGCACTGATGGTCTTTTCGTACAGAAGGATTAGTGAATACTCGTAACAAAGAGCATTTAAATCCTGTTAACTGTTAGTTCGAAATTGTGCCTGGAATCCTCTTTCAAATGCCAGCTGGATGCGCGGCTGAGATTCTTGTACACATTGGTGCATGAAAATTCCTCACAATGAGCATTTCAATTTTGTTCGCTGCTACAACCAAATTTCACCTGAAATCCTATTGCAGAGGCCATTATGATGACCTGTTGGGCTTTAAGTAATGCTGGATTCGTGATAATTCCTTACACTGAGCCTTTCAATTCTATCACGGCTAGTGCCAAATTTCTCCTGCAATCCTCCTCTAAAAGTTATTTAGATGTACTACAGCGCTTTTGTTTTCGTTCCGTAAGTGAAAAAACCTGACAATGAACAATTCAATCCTGTTAACAGCAAATTCCAAATTGTTCCTGGAATCCTACTCCAAAAGTCATTGCGATGTAAAGCAGGGTTTTTGGTAGAGAGCGATTAGTGAAAATTCCTTACATAGAACATTTGACTCCTGTTCAGAGCGAGTGCCAAAGTTATCCTGTAATCCACCTCTTAAAGAATTTAGATGTAATGTTTGTCTTTTGGTAGAGATCTGTTAGTGAAAATGCCTCTCAATGAGCATTGCAATCCTGTTCAACCAGCTCCAAATTTTTCATGGGATACTCCTCCAGAAGCCATTATGATGCACTGGTGGGCTTTTGGAACAGAGCAGTTCGTGAGAGTACCTCACAATCAACAATAAAATGCTGTTCACGGCTAGTGCCAATTTTCGCTTGGAATCCTCTTCAAAAAGCCATGATGATGCACTGCTGGGCTTTAGGTAGTGCTGGATTCCTAAAAATTCCTTACAATGAGCCTTTCAAATCTATCACGGCTTGTGCCATATTTCATGGCATCCTCCTGAAAAATGCCATAATGAAGCACTGCTGGCCTTTTGGGAGAGAGCGATTAGTGACAATTCCTTACAATGAACATTTGAGTCCTCTTCATAGCAAGTGACAACGCTCTCCTTGAATCCGCCTCCAAAAGCTCTTCAGCTATACTGTCGGTCTTTTGGTAGCGATCAGTTAGAAAAAATACCCCACAACGATCAATTGAATCTTTTCATCGCAAGTTCCAAATACCTCCTAGAAATCTCTTTGACACGCCAGTTAGACGTGCTGCTGCGCTTTTTGAACACTTCGGTTACTGACAAGCCCACACAATGAACAATACAATCATGTTCACTGCTACTTCCAAATCTCTCCTGGAATTTTCTTCCAAAAACATTTCTGATGCACTGCTGGGCCTTAGGTAAGGCTCCGTTAGTGAAAATTCCTTACAAAAAGCCTTTCTATTCTATCACGGCTAGTGCCATATTTCTCATGGAATCCTCCTCCAAAAGCTCTCTAGATGTACTGCCGGTCTTTTAGTAGAGGTTAATTAGTGAAAATTTTTCACAATGAGGATTTTAATTCTGGTCACTGCAAGTGACAATTGTCTCCTGGAATCTTCCTCCAAAATCTGTTTAGATGTACTACAGTGCTATTGGTACTATTCCGTTATTGAGAAACCTGACAATGAATAATTCAATCCTGTTCCTGGCAAATTCCAATTTTCTCCTGGAATCGTCTCCCAAAAGTCATTTCGATGTAATGCAGGGATTTGTAGAGATCGATTAGTGAAAATGCCTCTCAATGAGCATTGCAATCCTGTTCAAGCAGTGTCAAATTATTCATGGCATCCTCCTGAAAAATGCCCTAATGAAGCACTGCTGGCCTTTTGGGAGAGAGCGATTAGAGACAATTCCTTACAATGAACTCTTGAGTCCTCTTCACAGCAAGTGACAACTCCCTCCTGGAATCCAACCTCCAAAAGCTCTTCAGATATACTGTCGGTCTTTTGGTAGCGCTGTTTGTGAAAATACCCCACAACGATCAATTTAATCTGTTCATCGCAAGTTCCAAATTTCTCTAGAATCCTCTTTGACACGCCAGTTGGACGTGTTGCTGCGCTTTTTGAACACTTCGGTTACTGACAAGTCTCACAATGAACAATTCAATCCTGTTTACTGCTACTTCCAAATCTCTTTGGAATTATCTACCAATAAATTTCTGATGCACTGCTGGGCCTTAGGTAATGCTCCGTTAGTTGAAATTCCTTACAACCAGCCTATCAATTATAAAACGGCAAGTGCCATATTTCTCATGGAATCCTCCTCCAAAAGCTCGCTAGATGTACTGGCGGTCTTTTGGTAGAGGTTAATTAGTGAAAATTTCACAAGGACCATTTCAATTCTGGTCACTGCAAGTGACAACTGTCTCCTGGAATCCTCCTCCAAAAGCCGTTTAGATGTACTGCAGTGCTCTTGGTACTATTCCGTTATTGAGAAACCTGACAATGAACAAATCAAGCCTGTTCCTGGCAAATTCCAATTTTCTCCTGGAATCGTCTCCCAAAAGTCATTTCGATGTAATGCAGGGATTTGTAGAGATCGATTAGTGAAAATGCCTCTCAATGAGCTTTGCAATCCTGTTCAAGCAGTGTCAAATTATTCATGGCATCCTCCTGAAAAATGCCCTAATGAAGCACTGCTGGCCTTTTGGGAGAGAGCGATTAGAGACAATTCCTTACAATGAACATTTGAGTCCTCTTCATAGCAAGTGACAACGCTCTCCTTGAATCCGCCTCCAAAAGCTCTTCAGATATACTGTCGGTCTTTTGGTAGCGATCAGTTAGAAAAAATACCCCACAACGATCAATTGAATCTTTTCATCGCAAGTTCCAAATACCTCCTAGAAATCTCTTTGACACGCCAGTTAGACGTGCTGCTGCGCTTTTTGAACACTTCGGTTACTGACAAGCCCACACAATGAACAATACAATCATGTTCACTGCTACTTCCAAATCTCTCCTGGAATTTTCTTCCAAAAACATTTCTGATGCACTGCTGGGCCTTAGGTAAGGCTCCGTTAGTGAAAATTCCTTACAAAAAGCCTTTCTATTCTATCACGGCTAGTGCCATATTTCTCATGGAATCCTCCTCCAAAAGCTCTCTAGATGTACTGCCGGTCTTTTAGTAGAGGTTAATTAGTGAAAATTTTTCACAATGAGGATTTTAATTCTGGTCACTGCAAGTGACAATTGTCTCCTGGAATCTTCCTCCAAAATCTGTTTAGATGTACTACAGTGCTATTGGTACTATTCCGTTATTGAGAAACCTGACAATGAATAATTCAATCCTGTTCCTGGCAAATTCCAATTTTCTCCTGGAATCGTCTCCCATAAGTCATTTCGATGTAATGCAGGGATTTGTAGAGATCGATTAGTGAAAATGCCTCTCAATGAGCATTTCAATCCTGTTCAAGCAGTGTCAAATTATTCATGGCATCCTCCTGAAAAATGCCCTAATGAAGCACTGCTGGCCTTTTGGGAGAGAGCGATTAGAGACAATTCCTTACAATGAACTCTTGAGTCCTCTTCACAGCAAGTGGCAACTCCCTCCTGGAATCCAACCTCCAAAAGCTCTTCAGATATACTGTCGGTCTTTTGGTAGCGCTGTTTGTGAAAATACCCCACAACGATCAATTTAATCTGTTCATCGCAAGTTCCAAATTTCTCTAGAATCCTCTTTGACACGCCAGTTAGACGTGTTGCTGCGCTTTTTGAACACTTCGGTTACTGACAAGTCTCACAATGAACAATTCAATCCTGTTTACTGCTACTTCCAAATCTCTTTGGAATTATCTACCAATAAATTTCTGATGCACTGCTGGGCCTTAGGTAATGCTCCGTTAGTTGAAATTCCTTACAATCAGCCTATCAATTATATCACGGCTAGTGCCATATTTCTCATGGAATACTCCTCCAAAAGCTCTCTAGAAGTACTGGCGTTCTTTTGGTAGTTGTTAATTAGTGAAAATTTCACAAGGACCATTTCAATTCTGGTCACTGCAAGTGACAACTGTCTCCTGGAATCCACCTCCAAAAGCAGTTTAGATGTACTGCAGTGCTATTGGTACTATTCCGTTATTGAGAAACCTGACAATGAACAAATCAAGCCTGTTCCTGGCAAATTCCAATTTTCTCCTGGAATCGTCTCCCAAAAGTCATTTCGATGTAATGCAGGGATTTGTAGAGATCGATTAGTGAAAATGCCTCTCAATGAGCATTGCAATCCTGTTCAAGCAGTGTCAAATTATTCATGGCATCCTCCTGAAAAATGCCATAATGAAGCACTGCTGGCCTTTTGGGAGAGAGCAATTAGAGACAATTCCTTACAATGAACTCTTGAGTCCTCTTCACAGCAAGTGACAACTCCCTCCTGGAATCCAACCTCCAAAAAAAAGCTCTTCAGATATTCTGTCGGTCTTTTGGTAGCGCGGTTAGTGACAATACCTCACAACGATCAATTGAATCTGTTCATCGCAAGTTCCAAATTTCTCCTATAATCCTCTTTGAAACGCCAGTTAGACGTGCTGCTGCGCTTTTTGAACACTTCGATTACTGACAAGTCCTCACAATGAACAATTCAATCCTCTTCACTGCTACTTCCAAATCTCTCCTGGAATTCTCTTCCAAAAACCTTTCTGATGCACTGCGGGGCCTTAGTAATGCTCCGTTAGTGAAAATTCCTTACAATCAGCCTTTCAATTCTATCACGGCTAGTGCCATATTTCGCCTGCAATCCTCCTCCAAAAGCTCTCTAGATGTACTGCCGGCCTTTTGGTAGCGATCAATTAGTGAAAATACTTCAGAATGAGCATTTCCGTCTAATTCACTGGAAATGCCAACTCGCTGCTGGAATCCTCCTCCATAAGCCATTTAAATGTACTGCTACGATTTTGGTACAGATCCTTTATTGGGAATAACTGACTACGATCAATTGAATCTTCTTCATCGCAAGTTCCAATTTTCTCCTGGAATCCTCTTTGAAAGGCCATTTAGACGTGCTGCTGCGCTTTTTCGAAGCATCGGGTCACGAAAATTCCTTCCAATGAACAATTCAATCCTGTTCACTGCTTCTGCCAAATCTCTCCTGGAATCATCTTCCAAACGTCATAACGATGCACTGATGGTCTTTTCGTACAGAAGGATTAGTGAATACTCGTAACAAAGAGCATTTAAATCCTGTTAACTGTTAGTTCGAAATTGTGCCTGGAATCCTCTTTCAAATGCCAGCTGGATGCGCGGCTGAGATTCTTGTACACATTGGTGCATGAAAATTCCTCACAATGAGCATTTCAATTTTGTTCGCTGCTACAACCAAATTTCACCTGAAATCCTATTGCAGAGGCCATTATGATGACCTGTTGGGCTTTAAGTAATGCTCGATTCGTGATAATTCCTTACACTGAGCCTTTCAATTCTATCACGGCTAGTGCCAAATTTCTCCTGCAATCCTCCTCTAAAAGTTATTTAGATGTACTACAGCGCTTTTGTTTTCGTTCCGTAAGTGAAAAAACCTGACAATGAACAATTCAATCCTGTTAACAGCAAATTCCAAATTGTTCCTGGAATCCTACTCCAAAAGTCATTGCGATGGAAAGCAGGGTTTTTGGTAGAGAGCGATTAGTGAAAATTCCTTACATAGAACATTTGACTCCTGTTCAGAGCGAGTGCCAAAGTTATCCTGTAATCCACCTCTTAAAGAATTTAGATGTAATGTTTGTCTTTTGGTAGAGATCTGTTAGTGAAAATGCCTCTCAATGAGCATTGCAATCCTGTTCAACCAGCTCCAAATTTTTCATGGGATACTCCTCCAGAAGCCATTATGATGCACTGGTGGGCTTTTGGAACAGAGCCGTTCGTGAGAGTACCTCACAATCAACAATAAAATGCTGTTCACGGCTAGTGCCAATTTTCGCTTGGAATCCTCTTCAAAAAGCCATAATGATGCACTGCTGGGCTTTAGGTAGTGCTGGATTCCTAAAAATTCCTTACAATGAGCCTTTCAAATCTATCACGGCTCGTGCCATATTTCATGGCATCCTCCTGAAAAATGCCATAATGAAGCACTGCTGGCCTTTTGGGAGAGAGCGATTAGTGACAATTCCTTACAATGAACATTTGAGTCCTCTTCATAGCAAGTGACAACGCTCTCCTTGAATCCGCCTCCAAAAGCTCTTCAGCTATACTGTCAGTCTTTTGGTAGCGATCAGTTAGAAAAAATACCCCACAACGATCAATTGAATCTTTTCATCGCAAGTTCCAAATACCTCCTAGAAATCTCTTTGACACGCCAGTTAGACGTGCTGCTGCGCTTTTTGAACACTTCGGTTACTGACAAGCCCACACAATGAACAATACAATCATGTTCACTGCTACTTCCAAATCTCTCCTGGAATTTTCTTCCAAAAACATTTCTGATGCACTGCTGGGCCTTAGGTAAGGCTCCGTTAGTGAAAATTCCTTACAAAAAGCCTTTCTATTCTATCACGGCTAGTGCCATATTTCTCATGGAATCCTCCTCCAAAAGCTCTCTAGCTGTACTGCCGGTCTTTTAGTAGAGGTTAATTAGTGAAAATTTTTCACAATGAGGATTTTAATTCTGGTCACTGCAAGTGACAATTGTCTCCTGGAATCTTCCTCCAAAATCTGTTTAGATGTACTACAGTGCTATTGGTACTATTCCGTTATTGAGAAACCTGACAATGAATAATTCAATCCTGTTCCTGGCAAATTCCAATTTTCTCCTGGAATCGTCTCCCAAAAGTCATTTCGATGTAATGCAGGGATTTGTAGAGATCGATTAGTGAAAATGCCTCTCAATGAGCATTGCAATCCTGTTCAAGCAGTGTCAAATTATTCATGGCATCCTCCTGAAAAATGCCCTAATGAAGCACTGCTGGCCTTTTGGGAGAGAGCGATTAGAGACAATTCCTTACAATGAACTCTTGAGTCCTCTTCACAGCAAGTGACCACTCCCTCCTGGAATCCAACCTCCAAAAGCTCTTCAGATATACTGTCGGTCTTTTGGTAGCGCTGTTTGTGAAAATACCCCACAACGATCAATTTAATCTGTTCATCGCAAGTTCCAAATTTCTCTAGAATCCTCTTTGACACGCCAGTTAGACGTGTTGCTGCGCTTTTTGAACACTTCGGTTACTGACAAGTCTCACAATGAACAATTCAATCCTGTTTACTGCTACTTCCAAATCTCTTTGGAATTATCTACCAATAAATTTCTGATGCACTGCTGGGCCTTAGGTAATGCTCCGTTAGTTGAAATTCCTTACAACCAGCCTATCAATTATAAAACGGCTAGTGCCATATTTCTCATGGAATCCTCCTCCAAAAGCTCGCTAGATGTACTGGCGGTCTTTTGGTAGAGGTTAATTAGTGAAAATTTCACAAGGACCATTTCAATTCTGGTCACTGCAAGTGACAACTGTCTCCTGGAATCCTCCTCCAAAAGCAGTTTAGATGTACTGCAGTGCTCTTGGTACTATTCCGTTATTGAGAAACCTGACAATGAACAAATCAAGCCTGTTCCTGGCAAATTCCAATTTTCTCCTGGAATCGTCTCCCAAAAGTCATTTCGATGTAATGCAGGGATTTGTAGAGATCGATTAGTGAAAATGCCTCTCAATGAGCTTTGCAATCCTGTTCAAGCAGTGTCAAATTATTCATGGCATCCTCCTGAAAAATGCCCTAATGAAGCACTGCTGGCCTTTTGGGAGAGAGCGATTAGAGACAATTCCTTACAATGAACATTTGAGTCCTCTTCATAGCAAGTGACAACGCTCTCCTTGAATCCGCCTCCAAAAGCTCTTCAGCTATACTGTCGGTCTTTTGGTAGCGATCAGTTAGAAAAAATACCCCACAACGATCAATTGAATCTTTTCATCGCAAGTTCCAAATACCTCCTAGAAATCTCTTTGACACGCCAGTTAGACGTGCTGCTGCGCTTTTTGAACACTTCGGTTACTGACAAGCCCACACAATGAACAATACAATCATGTTCACTGCTACTTCCAAATCTCTCCTGGAATTTTCTTCCAAAAACATTTCTGATGCACTGCTGGGCCTTAGGTAAGGCTCCGTTAGTGAAAATTCCTTACAAAAAGCCTTTCTATTCTATCACGGCTAGTGCCATATTTCTCATGGAATCCTCCTCCAAAAGCTCTCTAGCTGTACTGCCGGTCTTTTAGTAGAGGTTAATTAGTGAACATTTTTCACAATGAGGATTTTAATTCTGGTCACTGCAAGTGACAATTGTCTCCTGGAATCTTCCTCCAAAATCTGTTTAGATGTACTACAGTGCTATTGGTACTATTCCGTTATTGAGAAACCTGACAATGAATAATTCAATCCTGTTCCTGGCAAATTCCAATTTTCTCCTGGAATCGTCTCCCAAAAGTCATTTCGATGTAATGCAGGGATTTGTAGAGATCGATTAGTGAAAATGCCTCTCAATGAGCATTGCAATCCTGTTCAAGCAGTGTCAAATTATTCATGGCATCCTCCTGAAAAATGCCGTAATGAAGCACTGCTGGCCTTTTGGGAGAGAGCGATTAGAGACTATTCCTTACAATGAACTCTTGAGTCCTCTTCACAGCAAGTGACAACTCCCTCCTGGAATCCAACCTCCAAAAGCTCTTCAGATATACTGTCGGTCTTTTGGTAGCGCTGTTTGTGAAAATACCCCACAACGATCAATTTAATCTGTTCATCGCAAGTTCCAAATTACTCTAGAATCCTCTTTGACACGCCAGTTAGACGTGTTGCTGCGCTTTTTGAACACTTCGGTTACTGACAAGTCTCACAATGAACAATTCAATCCTGTTTACTGCTACTTCCAAATCTCTTTGGAATTATCTACCAATAAATTTCTGATGCACTGCTGGGCCTTAGGTAATGCTCCGTTAGTTGAATTCCTTACAACCAGCCTATCAATTATAAAACGGCTAGTGCCATATTTCTCATGGAATCCTCCTCCAAAAGCTCGCTAGATGTACTGGCGGTCTTTTGGTAGAGGTTAATTAGTGAAAATTTCACAAGGACCATTTCAATTCTGGTCACTGCAAGTGACAACTGTCTCCTGGAATCCTCCTCCAAAAGCAGTTTAGACGTACTGCAGTGCTCTTGGTACTATTCCGTTATTGAGAAACCTGACAATGAACAAATCAAGCCTGTTCCTGGCAAATTCCAATTTTCTCCTGGAATCGTCTCCCAAAAGTCATTTCGATGTAATGCAGGGATTTGTAGAGATCGATTAGTGAAAATGCCTCTCAATGAGCTTTGCAATCCTGTTCAAGCAGTGTCAAATTATTCATGGCATCCTCCTGAAAAATGCCCTAATGAAGCACTGCTGGCCTTTTGGGAGAGAGCGATTAGAGACAATTCCTTACAATGAACATTTGAGTCCTCTTCATAGCAAGTGACAACGCTCTCCTTGAATCCGCCTCCAAAAGCTCTTCAGCTATACTGTCGGTCTTTTGGTAGCGATCAGTTAGAAAAAATACCCCACAACGATCAATTGAATCTTTTCATCGCAAGTTCCAAATACCTCCTAGAAATCTCTTTGACACGCCAGTTAGACGTGCTGCTGCGCTTTTTGAACACTTCGGTTACTGACAAGCCCACACAATGAACAATACAATCATGTTCACTGCTACTTCCAAATCTCTCCTGGAATTTTCTTCCAAAAACATTTCTGATGCACTGCTGGGCCTTAGGTAAGGCTCCGTTAGTGAAAATTCCTTACAAAAAGCCTTTCTATTCTATCACGGCTAGTGCCATATTTCTCATGGAATCCTCCTCCAAAAGCTCTCTAGATGTACTGCCGGTCTTTTAGTAGAGGTTAATTAGTGAAAATTTTTCACAATGAGGATTTTAATTCTGGTCACTGCAAGTGACAATTGTCTCCTGGAATCTTCCTCCAAAATCTGTTTAGATGTACTACAGTGCTATTGGTACTATTCCGTTATTGAGAAACCTGACAATGAATAATTCAATCCTGTTCCTGGCAAATTCCAATTTTCTCCTGGAATCGTCTCCCAAAAGTCATTTCGATGTAATGCAGGGATTTGTAGAGATCGATTAGTGAAAATGCCTCTCAATGAGCATTGCAATCCTGTTCAAGCAGTGTCAAATTATTCATGGCATCCTCCTGAAAAATGCCCTAATGAAGCACTGCTGGCCTTTTGGGAGAGAGCGATTAGAGACAATTCCTTACAATGAACTCTTGAGTCCTCTTCACAGCAAGTGACCACTCCCTCCTGGAATCCAACCTCCAAAAGCTCTTCAGATATACTGTCGGTCTTTTGGTAGCGCTGTTTGTGAAAATACCCCACAACGATCAATTTAATCTGTTCATCGCAAGTTCCAAATTTCTCTAGAATCCTCTTTGACACGCCAGTTAGACGTGTTGCTGCGCTTTTTGAACACTTCGGTTACTGACAAGTCTCACAATGAACAATTCAATCCTGTTTACTGCTACTTCCAAATCTCTTTGGAATTATCTACCAATAAATTTCTGATGCACTGCTGGGCCTTAGGTAATGCTCCGTTAGTTGAAATTCCTTACAAACAGCCTATCAATTATAAAACGGCTAGTGCCATATTTCTCATGGAATCCTCCTCCAAAAGCTCGCTAGATGTACTGGCGGTCTTTTGGTAGAGGTTAATTAGTGAAAATTTCACAAGGACCATTTCAATTCTGGTCACTGCAAGTGACAACTGTCTCCTGGAATCCTCCTCCAAAAGCCGTTTAGATGTACTGCAGTGCTCTTGGTACTATTCCGTTATTGAGAAACCTGACAATGAACAAATCAAGCCTGTTCCTGGCAAATTCCAATTTTCTCCTGGAATCGTCTCCCAAAAGTCATTTCGATGTAATGCAGGGATTTGTAGAGATCGATTAGTGAAAATGCCTCTCAATGAGCTTTCCAATCCTGTTCAAGCAGTGTCAAATTATTCATGGCATCCTCCTGAAAAATGCCCTAATGAAGCACTGCTGGCCTTTTGGGAGAGAGCGATTAGAGACAATTCCTTACAATGAACATTTGAGTCCTCTTCATAGCAAGTGACAACGCTCTCCTTGAATCCGCCTCCAAAAGCTCTTCAGATATACTGTCGGTCTTTTGGTAGCGATCAGTTAGAAAAAATACCCCACAACGATCAATTGAATCTTTTCATCGCAAGTTCCAAATACCTCCTAGAAATCTCTTTGACACGCCAGTTAGACGTGCTGCTGCGCTTTTTGAACACTTCGGTTACTGACAAGCCCACACAATGAACAATACAATCATGTTCACTGCTACTTCCAAATCTCTCCTGGAATTTTCTTCCAAAAACATTTCTGATGCACTGCTGGGCCTTAGGTAAGGCTCCGTTAGTGAAAATTCCTTACAAAAAGCCTTTCTATTCTATCACGGCTAGTGCCATATTTCTCATGGAATCCTCCTCCAAAAGCTCTCTAGATGTACTGCCGGTCTTTTAGTAGAGGTTAATTAGTGAAAATTTTTCACAATGAGGATTTTAATTCTGGTCACTGCAAGTGACAATTGTCTCCTGGAATCTTCCTCCAAAATCTGTTTAGATGTACTACAGTGCTATTGGTACTATTCCGTTACTGAGAAACCTGACAATGAATAATTCAATCCTGTTCCTGGCAAATTCCAATTTTCTCCTGGAATCGTCTCCCAAAAGTCATTTCGATGTAATGCAGGGATTTGTAGAGATCGATTAGTGAAAATGCCTCTCAATGAGCATTGCAATCCTGTTCAAGCAGTGTCAAATTATTCATGGCATCCTCCTGAAAAATGCCCTAATGAAGCACTGCTGGCCTTTTGGGAGAGAGCGATTAGAGACAATTCCTTACAATGAACTCTTGAGTCCTCTTCACAGCAAGTGACAACTCCCTCCTGGAATCCAACCTCCAAAAGCTCTTCAGATATACTGTCGGTCTTTTGGTAGCGCTGTTTGTGAAAATACCCCACAACGATCAATTTAATCTGTTCATCGCAAGTTCCAAATTTCTCTAGAATCCTCTTTGACACGCCAGTTAGACGTGTTGCTGCGCTTTTTGAACACTTCGGTTACTGACAAGTCTCACAATGAACAATTCAATCCTGTTTACTGCTACTTCCAAATCTCTTTGGAATTATCTACCAATAAATTTCTGATGCACTGCTGGGCCTTAGGTAATGCTCCGTTAGTTGAAATTCCTTACAATCAGCCTATCAATTATATCACGGCTAGTGCCATATTTCTCATGGAATACTCCTCCAAAAGCTCTCTAGAAGTACTGGCGTTCTTTTGGTAGTTGTTAATTAGTGAAAATTTCACAAGGACCATTTCAATTCTGGTCACTGCAAGTGACAACTGTCTCCTGGAATCCACCTCCAAAAGCAGTTTAGATGTACTGCAGTGCTATTGGTACTATTCCGTTATTGAGAAACCTGACAATGAACAAATCAAGCCTGTTCCTGGCAAATTCCAATTTTCTCCTGGAATCGTCTCCCAAAAGTCATTTCGATGTAATGCAGGGATTTGTGGAGATCGATTAGTGAAAATGCCTCTCAATGAGCATTGCAATCCTGTTCAAGCAGTGTCAAATTATTCATGGCATCCTCCTGAAAAATGCCATAATGAAGCACTGCTGGCCTTTTGGGAGAGAGCAATTAGAGACAATTCCTTACAATGAACTCTTGAGTCCTCTTCACAGCAAGTGACAACTCCCTCCTGGAATCCAACCTCCAAAAAAAAGCTCTTCAGATATTCTGTCGGTCTTTTGGTAGCGCGGTTAGTGACAATACCTCACAACGATCAATTGATTCTGTTCATCGCAAGTTCCAAATTTCTCCTATAATCCTCTTTGAAACGCCAGTTAGACGTGCTGCTGCGCTTTTTGAACACTTCGATTACTGACAAGTCCTCACAATGAACAATTCAATCCTCTTCACTGCTACTTCCAAATCTCTCCTGGAATTCTCTTCCAAAAACCTTTCTGATGCACTGCTGGGCCTTAGTAATGCTCCGTTAGTGAAAATAACTTACAATCAGCCTTTCAATTCTATCACGGCTAGTGCCATATTTCGCCTGCAATCCTCCTCCAAAAGCTCTCTAGATGTACTGCCGGCCTTTTGGTAGCGATCAATTAGTGAAAATACTTCAGAATGAGCATTTCCGTCTAATTCACTGGAAATGCCAACTCGCTGCTGGAATCCTCCTCCATAAGCCATTTAAATGTACTGCTACGATTTTGGTACAGATCCTTTATTGGGAATAACTGACTACGATCAATTGAATCTTCTTCATCGCAAGTTCCAATTTTCTCCTGGAATCCTCTTTGAAAGGCCATTTAGACGTGCTGCTGCGCTTTTTCGAAGTATCGGGTCACGAAAATTCCTTCCAATGAACAATTCAATCCTGTTCACTGCTTCTGCCAAATCTCTCCTGGAATCATCTTCCAAACGTCATAACGATGCACTGATGGTCTTTTCGTACAGAAGGATTCGTGAATACTCGTAACAAAGAGCATTTAAATCCTGTTAACTAGTTCGAAATTGTGCCTGGAATCCTCTTTCAAATGCCAGCTGGATGCGCGGCTGAGATTCTTGTACACATTGGTGCATGAAAATTCCTCACAATGAGCATTTCAATTTTGTTCGCTGCTACAACCAAATTTCACCTGAAATCCTATTGCAGAGGCCATTATGATGACCTGTTGGGCTTTAAGTAATGCTGGATTCGTGATAATTCCTTACACTGAGCCTTTCAATTCTATCACGGCTAGTGCCAAATTTCTCCTGCAATCCTCCTCTAAAAGTTATTTAGATGTACTACAGCGCTTTTGTTTTCGTTCCGTAAGTGAAAAAACCTGACAATGAACAATTCAATCCTGTTAACAGCAAATTCCAAATTGTTCCTGGAATCCTACTCCAAAAGTCATTGCGATGGAAAGCAGGGTTTTTGGTAGAGAGCGATTAGTGAAAATTCCTTACATAGAACATTTGACTCCTGTTCAGAGCGAGTGCCAAAGTTATCCTGTAATCCACCTCTTAAAGAATTTAGATGTAATGTTTGTCTTTTGGTAGAGATCTGTTAGTGAAAATGCCTCTCAATGAGCATTGCAATCCTGTTCAACCAGCTCCAAATTTTTCATGGGATACTCCTCCAGAAGCCATTATGATGCACTGGTGGGCTTTTGGAACAGAGCCGTTCGTGAGAGTACCTCACAATCAACAATAAAATGCTGTTCACGGCTAGTGCCAATTTTCGCTTGGAATCCTCTTCAAAAAGCCATGATGATGCACTGCTGGGCTTTAGGTAGTGCTGGATTCCTAAAAATTCCTTACAATGAGCCTTTCAAATCTATCACGGCTCGTGCCATATTTCATGGCATCCTCCTGAAAAATGCCATAATGAAGCACTGCTGGCCTTTTGGGAGAGAGCGATTAGTGACAATTCCTTACAATGAACATTTGAGTCCTCTTCATAGCAAGTGACAACGCTCTCCTTGAATCCGCCTCCAAAAGCTCTTCAGCTATACTGTCGGTCTTTTGGTAGCGATCAGTTAGAAAAAATACCCCACAACGATCAGTTGAATCTTTTCATCGCAAGTTCCAAATACCTCCTAGAAATCTCTTTGACACGCCAGTTAGACGTGCTGCTGCGCTTTTTGAACACTTCGGTTACTGACAAGCCCACACAATGAACAATACAATCATGTTCACTGCTACTTCCAAATCTCTCCTGGAATTTTCTTCCAAAAACATTTCTGATGCACTGCTGGGCCTTAGGTAAGGCTCCGTTAGTGAAAATTCCTTACAAAAAGCCTTTCTATTCTATCACGGCTAGTGCCATATTTCTCATGGAATCCTCCTCCAAAAGCTCTCTAGATGTACTGCCGGTCTTTTAGTAGAGGTTAATTAGTGAACATTTTTCACAATGAGGATTTTAATTCTGGTCACTGCAAGTGACAATTGTCTCCTGGAATCTTCCTCCAAAATCTGTTTAGATGTACTACAGTGCTATTGGTACTATTCCGTTATTGAGAAACCTGACAATGAATAATTCAATCCTGTTCCTGGCAAATTCCAATTTTCTCCTGGAATCGTCTCCCAAAAGTCATTTCGATGTAATGCAGGGATTTGTAGAGATCGATTAGTGAAAATGCCTCTCAATGAGCATTGCAATCCTGTTCAAGCAGTGTCAAATTATTCATGGCATCCTCCTGAAAAATGCCCTAATGAAGCACTGCTGGCCTTTTGGGAGAGAGCGATTAGAGACAATTCCTTACAATGAACTCTTGAGTCCTCTTCACAGCAAGTGACAACTCCCTCCTGGAATCCAACCTCCAAAAGCTCTTCAGATATACTGTCGGTCTTTTGGTAGCGCTGTTTGTGAAAATACCCCACAACGATCAATTTAATCTGTTCATCGCAAGTTCCAAATTTCTCTAGAATCCTCTTTGACACGCCAATTAGACGTGTTGCTGCGCTTTTTGAACACTTCGGTTACTGACAAGTCTCACAATGAACAATTCAATCCTGTTTACGGCTACTTCCAAATCTCTTTGGAATTATCTACCAATAAATTTCTGATGCACTGCTGGGCCTTAGGTAATGCTCCGTTAGTTGAAATTCCTTACAATCAGCCTATCAATTATATCACGGCTAGAGCCATATTTCTCATGGAAT
The DNA here is from genome assembly GCA_033296515.1 of Macrochelys suwanniensis. NCBI lineage: Eukaryota > Metazoa > Chordata > Testudines > Chelydridae > Macrochelys > Macrochelys suwanniensis. The sequence continues at coordinate 71,501,347 of CM065778.1, read as the reverse complement.
ACTCCTCCAAAAGCTCTCTAGAAGTACTGGCGTTCTTTTGGTAGTTGTTAATTAGTGAAAATTTCACAAGGACCATTTCAATTCTGGTCACTGCAAGTGACAACTGTCTCCTGGAATCCACCTCCAAAAGCAGTTTAGATGTACTGCAGTGCTATTGGTACTCTTCCGTTATTGAGAAACCTGACAATGAACAAATCAAGCCTGTTCCTGGCAAATTCCAATTTTCTCCTGGAATCGTCTCCCAAAAGTCATTTCGATGTAATGCAGGGATTTGTAGAGATCGATTAGTGAAAATGCCTCTCAATGAGCATTGCAATCCTGTTCAAGCAGTGTCAAATTATTCATGGCATCCTCCTGAAAAATGCCATAATGAAGCACTGCTGGCCTTTTGGGAGAGAGCAATTAGAGACAATTCCTTACAATGAACTCTTGAGTCCTCTTCACAGCAAGTGACAACTCCCTCCTGGAATCCAACCTCCAAAAAAAAGCTCTTCAGATATTCTGTCGGTCTTTTGGTAGCGCGGTTAGTGACAATACCTCACAACGATCAATTGAATCTGTTCATCGCAAGTTCCAAATTTCTCCTATAATCCTCTTTGAAACGCCAGTTAGACGTGCTGCTGCGCTTTTTGAACACTTCGATTACTGACAAGTCCTCACAATGAACAATTCAATCCTCTTCACTGCTACTTCCAAATCTCTCCTGGAATTCTCTTCCAAAAACCTTTCTGATGCACTGCTGGGCCTTAGTAATGCTCCGTTAGTGAAAATTCCTTACAATCATCCTTTCAATTCTATCACGGCTAGTGCCATATTTCGCCTGCAATCCTCCTCCAAAAGCTCTCTAGATGTACTGCCGGCCTTTTGGTAGAGATCAATTAGTGAAAATACTTCAGAATGAGCATTTCCGTCTAATTCACTGGAAATGCCAACTCGCTGCTGGAATCCTCCTCCATAAGCCATTTAAATGTACTGCTACGATTTTGGTACAGATCCTTTATTGGGAATAACTGACTACGATCAATTGAATCTTCTTCATCGCAAGTTCCAATTTTCTCCTGGAATCCTCTTTGAAAGGCCATTTAGACGTGCTGCTGCGCTTTTTCGAAGTATCGGGTCACGAAAATTCCTTCCAATGAACAATTCAATCCTGTTCACTGCTTCTGCCAAATCTCTCCTGGAATCATCTTCCAAACGTCATAACGATGCACTGATGGTCTTTTCGTACAGAAGGATTAGTGAATACTCGTAACAAAGAGCATTTAAATCCTGTTAACTGTTAGTTCGAAATTGTGCCTGGAATCCTCTTTGAAATGCCAGCTGGATGCGCGGCTGAGATTCTTGTACACATTGGTGCATGAAAATTCCTCACAATGAGCATTTCAATTTTGTTCGCTGCTACAACCAAATTTCACCTGAAATCCTATTGCAGAGGCCATTATGATGACCTGTTGGGCTTTAAGCAATGCTGGATTCGTGATAATTCCTTACACTGAGCCTTTCAATTCTATCACGGCTAGTGCCAAATTTCTCCTGCAATCCTCCTCTAAAAGTTATTTAGATGTACTACAGCGCTTTTGTTTTCGTTCCGTAAGTGAAAAAACCTGACAATGAACAATTCAATCCTGTTAACAGCAAATTCCAAATTGTTCCTGGAATCCTACTCCAAAAGTCATTGCGATGTAAAGCAGGGTTTTTGGTAGAGAGCGATTAGTGAAAATTCCTTACATAGAACATTTGACTCCTGTTCAGAGCGAGTGCCAAAGTTATCCTGTAATCCACCTCTTAAAGAATTTAGATGTAATGTTTGTCTTTTGGTAGAGATCTGTTAGTGAAAATGCCTCTCAATGAGCATTGCAATCCTGTTCAAGCAGTGTCAAATTATTCATGGCATCCTCCTGAAAAATGCCATAATGAAGCACTGCTGGCCTTTTGGGAGAGAGCAATTAGAGACAATTCCTTACAATGAACTCTTGAGTCCTCTTCACAGCAAGTGACAACTCCCTCCTGGAATCCAACCTCCAAAAAAAAGGTCTTCAGGTATTCTGTCGGTCTTTTGGTAGCGCGGTTAGTGACAATACCTCACAACGATCAATTGAATCTGTTCATCGCAAGTTCCAAATTTCTCCTATAATCCTCTTTGAAACGCCAGTTAGACGTGCTGCTGCGCTTTTTGAACACTTCGATTACTGACAAATCCTCACAATGAACAATTCAATCCTCTTCACTGCTACTTCCAAATCTCTCCTGGAATTCTCTTCCAAAAACCTTTCTGATGCACTGCTGGGCCTTAGTAATGCTCCGTTAGTGAAAATTCCTTACAATCAGCCTTTCAATTCTATCACGGCTAGTGCCATATTTCGCCTGCAATCCTCCTCCAAAAGCTCTCTAGATGTACTGCCGGCCTTTTGGTAGCGATCAATTAGTGAAAATACTTCAGAATGAGCATTTCCGTCTAATTCACTGGAAATGCCAACTCGCTGCTGGAATCCTCCTCCATAAGCCATTTAAATGTACTGCTACGATTTTGGTACAGATCCTTTATTGGGAATAACTGACTACGATCAATTGAATCTTCTTCATCGCAAGTTCCAATTTTCTCCTGGAATCCTCTTTGAAAGGCCATTTAGACGTGCTGCTGCGCTTTTTCGAAGTATCGGGTCACGAAAATTCCTTCCAATGAACAATTCAATCCTGTTCACTGCTTCTGCCAAATCTCTCCTGGAATCATCTTCCAAACGTCATAACGATGCACTGATGGTCTTTTCATACAGAAGGATTAGTGAATACTCGTAACAAAGAGCATTTAAATCCTGTTAACTGTTAGTTCGAAATTGTGCCTGGAATCCTCTTTCAAATGCCAGCTGGATGCGCGGCTGAGATTCTTGTACACATTGGTGCATGAAAATTCCTCACAATGAGCATTTCAATTTTGTTCGCTGCTACAACCAAATTTCACCTGAAATCCTATTGCAGAGGCCATTATGATGACCTGTTGGGCTTTAAGTAATGCTCGATTCGTGATAATTCCTTACACTGAGCCTTTCAATTCTATCACGGCTAGTGCCAAATTTCTCCTGCAATCCTCCTCTAAAAGTTATTTAGATGTACTACAGCGCTTTTGTTTTCGTTCCGTAAGTGAAAAAACCTGACAATGAACAATTCAATCCTGTTAACAGCAAATTCCAAATTGTTCCTGGAATCCTACTCCAAAAGTCATTGCGATGTAAAGCAGGGTTTTTGGTAGAGAGCGATTAGTGAAAATTCCTTACATAGAACATTTGACTCCTGTTCAGAGCGAGTGCCAAAGTTATCCTGTAATCCACCTCTTAAAGAATTTAGATGTAATGTTTGTCTTTTGGTAGAGATCTGTTAGTGAAAATGCCTCTCAATGAGCATTGCAATCCTGTTCAACCAGCTCCAAATTTTTCATGGGATACTCCTCCAGAAGCCATTATGATGCACTGGTGGGCTTTTGGAACAGAGCCGTTCGTGAGAGTACCTCACAATCAACAATAAAATGCTGTTCACGGCTAGTGCCAATTTTCGCTTGCAATCCTCTTCAAAAAGCCATGATGATGCACTGCTGGGCTTTAGGTAGTGCTGGATTCCTAAAAATTCCTTACAATGAGCCTTTCAAATCTATCACGGCTCGTGCCATATTTCATGGCATCCTCCTGAAAAATGCCCTAATGAAGCACTGCTGGCCTTTTGGGAGAGAGCGATTAGTGACAATTCCTTACAATGAACATTTGAGTCCTCTTCATAGCAAGTGACAACGCTCTCCTTGAATCCGCCTCCAAAAGCTCTTCAGATATACTGTCGGTCTTTTGGTAGCGATCAGTTAGAAAAAATACCCCACAACGATCAATTGAATCTTTTCATCGCAAGTTCCAAATACCTCCTAGAAATCTCTTTGACACGCCAGTTAGACGTGCTGCTGCGCTTTTTGAACACTTCGGTTACTGACAAGCCCACACAATGAACAATACAATCATGTTCACTGCTACTTCCAAATCTCTCCTGGAATTTTCTTCCAAAGGTAAGGCTCCGTTAGTGAAAATTCCTTACAAAAAGCCTTTCTATTCTATCACGGCTAGTGCCATATTTCTCATGGAATCCTCCTCCAAAAGCTCTCTAGATGTACTGCCGGTCTTTTAGTAGAGGTTAATTAGTGAAAATTTTTCACAATGAGGATTTTAATTCTGGTCACTGCAAGTGACAATTGTCTCCTGGAATCTTCCTCCAAAATCTGTTTAGATGTACTACAGTGCTATTGGTACTATTCCGTTATTGAGAAACCTGACAATGAATAATTCAATCCTGTTCCTGGCAAATTCCAATTTTCTCCTGGAATCGTCTCCCAAAAGTCATTTCGATGTAATGCAGGGATTTGTAGAGATCGATTAGTGAAAATGCCTCTCAATGAGCATTGCAATCCTGTTCAAGCAGTGTCAAATTATTCATGGCATCCTCCTGAAAAATGCCCTAATGAAGCACTGCTGGCCTTTTGGGAGAGAGCGATTAGAGACAATTCCTTACAATGAACTCTTGAGTCCTCTTCACAGCAAGTGACCACTCCCTCCTGGAATCCAACCTCCAAAAGCTCTTCAGATATACTGTCGGTCTTTTGGTAGCGCTGTTTGTGAAAATACCCCACAACGATCAATTTAATCTGTTCATCGCAAGTTCCAAATTTCTCTAGAATCCTCTTTGACACGCCAGTTAGACGTGTTGCTGCGCTTTTTGAACACTTCGGTTACTGACAAGTCTCACAATGAACAATTCAATCCTGTTTACTGCTACTTCCAAATCTCTTTGGAATTATCTACCAATAAATTTCTGATGCACTGCTGGGCCTTAGGTAATGCTCCGTTAGTTGAAATTCCTTACAAACAGCCTATCAATTATAAAACGGCTAGTGCCATATTTCTCATGGAATCCTCCTCCAAAAGCTCGCTAGATGTACTGGCGGTCTTTTGGTAGAGGTTAATTAGTGAAAATTTCACAAGGACCATTTCAATTCTGGTCACTGCAAGTGACAACTGTCTCCTGGAATCCTCCTCCAAAAGCCGTTTAGATGTACTGCAGTGCTCTTGGTACTATTCCGTTATTGAGAAACCTGACAATGAACAAATCAAGCCTGTTCCTGGCAAATTCCAATTTTCTCCTGGAATCGTCTCCCAAAAGTCATTTCGATGTAATGCAGGGATTTGTAGAGATCGATTAGTGAAAATGCCTCTCAATGAGCTTTGCAATCCTGTTCAAGCAGTGTCAAATTATTCATGGCATCCTCCTGAAAAATGCCCTAATGAAGCACTGCTGGCCTTTTGGGAGAGAGCGATTAGAGACAATTCCTTACAATGAACATTTGAGTCCTCTTCATAGCAAGTGACAACGCTCTCCTTGAATCCGCCTCCAAAAGCTCTTCAGCTATACTGTCGGTCTTTTGGTAGCGATCAGTTAGAAAAAATACCCCACAACGATCAATTGAATCTTTTCATCGCAAGTTCCAAATACCTCCTAGAAATCTCTTTGACACGCCAGTTAGACGTGCTGCTGCGCTTTTTGAACACTTCGGTTACTGACAAGCCCACACAATGAACAATACAATCATGTTCACTGCTACTTCCAAATCTCTCCTGGAATTTTCTTCCAAAAACATTTCTGATGCACTGCTGGGCCTTAGGTAAGGCTCCGTTAGTGAAAATTCCTTACAAAAAGCCTTTCTATTCTATCACGGCTAGTGCCATATTTCTCATGGAATCCTCCTCCAAAAGCTCTCTAGATGTACTGCCGGTCTTTTAGTAGAGGTTAATTAGTGAAAATTTTTCACAATGAGGATTTTAATTCTGGTCACTGCAAGTGACAATTGTCTCCTGGAATCTTCCTCCAAAATCTGTTTAGATGTACTACAGTGCTATTGGTACTATTCCGTTACTGAGAAACCTGACAATGAATAATTCAATCCTGTTCCTGGCAAATTCCAATTTTCTCCTGGAATCGTCTCCCAAAAGTCATTTCGATGTAATGCAGGGATTTGTAGAGATCGATTAGTGAAAATGCCTCTCAATGAGCATTGCAATCCTGTTCAAGCAGTGTCAAATTATTCCTGGCATCCTCCTGAAAAATGCCCTAATGAAGCACTGCTGGCCTTTTGGGAGAGAGCGATTAGAGACAATTCCTTACAATGAACTCTTGAGTCCTCTTCACAGCAAGTGACAACTCCCTCCTGGAATCCAACCTCCAAAAGCTCTTCAGATATACTGTCGGTCTTTTGGTAGCGCTGTTTGTGAAAATACCCCACAACGATCAATTTAATCTGTTCATCGCAAGTTCCAAATTTCTCTAGAATCCTCTTTGACACGCCAGTTAGACGTGTTGCTGCGCTTTTTGAACACTTCGGTTACTGACAAGTCTCACAATGAACAATTCAATCCTGTTTACTGCTACTTCCAAATCTCTTTGGAATTATCTACCAATAAATTTCTGATGCACTGCTGGGCCTTAGGTAATGCTCCGTTAGTTGAAATTCCTTACAATCAGCCTATCAATTATGTCACGGCTAGAGCCATATTTCTCATGGAATACTCCTCCAAAAGCTCTCTAGAAGTACTGGCGTTCTTTTGGTAGTTGTTAATTAGTGAAAATTTCACAAGGACCATTTCAATTCTGGTCACTGCAAGTGACAACTGTCTCCTGGAATCCACCTCCAAAAGCAGTTTAGATGTACTGCAGTGCTATTGGTACTATTCCGTTATTGAGAAACCTGACAATGAACAAATCAAGCCTGTTCCTGGCAAATTCCAATTTTCTCCTGGAATCGTCTCCCAAAAGTCATTTCGATGTAATGCAGGGATTTGTAGAGATCGATTAGTGAAAATGCCTCTCAATGAGCATTGCAATCCTGTTCAAGCAGTGTCAAATTATTCATGGCATCCTCCTGAAAAATGCCATAATGAAGCACTGCTGGCCTTTTGGGAGAGAGCAATTAGAGACAATTCCTTACAATGAACTCTTGAGTCCTCTTCACAGCAAGTGACAACTCCCTCCTGGACTCCAACCTCCAAAAAAAAGCTCTTCAGATATTCTGTCGGTCTTTTGGTAGCGCTGTTAGTGACAATACCTCACAACGATCAATTGAATCTGTTCATCGCAAGTTCCAAATTTCTCCTATAATCCTCTTTGAAACGCCAGTTAGACGTGCTGCTGCGCTTTTTGAACACTTCGATTACTGACAAGTCCTCACAATGAACAATTCAATCCTCTTCACTGCTACTTCCAAATCTCTCCTGGAATTCTCTTCCAAAAACCTTTCTGATGCACTGCTGGGCCTTAGTAATGCTCCGTTAGTGAAAATTCCTTACAATCAGCCTTTCAATTCTATCACGGCTAGTGCCATATTTCGCCTGCAATCCTCCTCCAAAAGCTCTCTAGATGTACTGCCGGCCTTTTGGTAGCGATCAATTAGTGAAAATACTTCAGAATGAGCATTTCCGTCTAATTCACTGGAAATGCCAACTCGCTGCTGGAATCCTCCTCCATAAGCCATTTAAATGTACTGCTACGATTTTGGTACAGATCCTTTATTGGGAATAACTGACTACGATCAATTGAATCTTCTTCATCGCAAGTTCCAATTTTCTCCTGGAATCCTCTTTGAAAGGCCATTTAGACGTGCTGCTGCGCTTTTTCGAAGCATCGGGTCACGAAAATTCCTTCCAATGAACAATTCAATCCTGTTCACTGCTTCTGCCAAATCTCTCCTGGAATCATCTTCCAAACGTCATAACGATGCACTGATGGTCTTTTCGTACAGAAGGATTAGTGAATACTCGTAACAAAGAGCATTTAAATCCTGTTAACTGTTAGTTCGAAATTGTGCCTGGAATCCTCTTTCAAATGCCAGCTGGATGCGCGGCTGAGATTCTTATACACATTGGTGCATGAAAATTCCTCACAATGAGCATTTCAATTTTGTTCGCTGCTACAACCAAATTTCACCTGAAATCCTATTGCAGAGGCCATTATGATGACCTGTTGGGCTTTAAGTAATGCTGGATTCGTGATAATTCCTTACACTGAGCCTTTCAATTCTATCACGGCTAGTGCCAAATTTCTCCTGCAATCCTCCTCTAAAAGTTATTTAGATGTACTACAGCGCTTTTGTTTTCGTTCCGTAAGTGAAAAAACCTGACAATGAACAATTCAATCCTGTTAACAGCAAATTCCAAATTGTTCCTGGAATCCTACTCCAAAAGTCATTGCGATGTAAAGCAGGGTTTTTGGTAGAGAGCGATTAGTGAAAATTCCTTACATAGAACATTTGACTCCTGTTCAGAGCGAGTGCCAAAGTTATCCTGTAATCCACCTCTTAAAGAATTTAGATGTAATGTTTGTCTTTTGGTAGAGATCTGTTAGTGAAAATGCCTCTCAATGAGCATTGCAATCCTGTTCAACCAGCTCCAAATGTTTCATGGGATACTCCTCCAGAAGCCATTATGATGCACTGGTGGGCTTTTGGAACAGAGCCGTTCGTGAGAGTACCTCACAATCAACAATAAAATGCTGTTCACGGCTAGTGCCAATTTTCGCTTGCAATCCTCTTCAAAAAGCCATGATGATGCACTGCTGGGCTTTAGGTAGTGCTGGAGTCCTAAAAATTCCTTACAATGAGCCTTTCAAATCTATCACGGCTCGTGCCATATTTCATGGCATCCTCCTGAAAAATGCCATAATGAAGCACTGCTGGCCTTTTGGAAGAGAGCGATTAGTGACAATTCCTTACAATGAACATTTGAGTCCTCTTCATAGCAAGTGACAACGCTCTCCTTGAATCCGCCTCCAAAAGCTCTTCAGCTATACTGTCGGTCTTTTGGTAGCGATCAGTTAGAAAAAATACCCCACAACGATCAATTGAATCTTTTCATCGCAAGTTCCAAATACCTCCTAGAAATCTCTTTGACACGCCAGTTAGACGTGCTGCTGCGCTTTTTGAACACTTCGGTTACTGACAAGCCCACACAATGAACAATACAATCATGTTCACTGCTACTTCCAAATCTCTCCTGGAATTTTCTTCCAAAAACATTTCTGATGCACTGCTGGGCCTTAGGTAAGGCTCCGTTAGTGAAAATTCCTTACAAAAAGCCTTTCTATTCTATCACGGCTAGTGCCATATTTCTCATGGAATCCTCCTCCAAAAGCTCTCTAGCTGTACTGCCGGTCTTTTAGTAGAGGTTAATTAGTGAAAATTTTTCACAATGAGGATTTTAATTCTGGTCACTGCAAGTGACAATTGTCTCCTGGAATCTTCCTCCAAAATCTGTTTAGATGTACTACAGTGCTATTGGTACTATTCCGTTATTGAGAAACCTGACAATGAATAATTCAATCCTGTTCCTGGCAAATTCCAATTTTCTCCTGGAATCGTCTCCCAAAAGTCATTTCGATGTAATGCAGGGATTTGTAGAGATCGATTAGTGAAAATGCCTCTCAATGAGCATTGCAATCCTGTTCAAGCAGTGTCAAATTATTCCTGGCATCCTCCTGAAAAATGCCCTAATGAAGCACTGCTGGCCTTTTGGGAGAGAGCGATTAGAGACAATTCCTTACAATGAACTCTTGAGTCCTCTTCACAGCAAGTGACAACTCCCTCCTGGAATCCAACCTCCAAAAGCTCTTCAGATATACTGTCGGTCTTTTGGTAGCGCTGTTTGTGAAAATACCCCACAACGATCAATTTAATCTGTTCATCGCAAGTTCCAAATTTCTCTAGAATCCTCTTTGACACGCCAGTTAGACGTGTTGCTGCGCTTTTTGAACACTTCGGTTACTGACAAGTCTCACAATGAACAATTCAATCCTGTTTACTGCTACTTCCAAATCTCTTTGGAATTATCTACCAATAAATTTCTGATGCACTGCTGGGCCTTAGGTAATGCTCCGTTAGTTGAAATTCCTTACAACCAGCCTATCAATTATAAAACGGCTAGTGCCATATTTCTCATGGAATCCTCCTCCAAAAGCTCGCTAGATGTACTGGCGGTCTTTTGGTAGAGGTTAATTAGTGAAAATTTCACAAGGACCATTTCAATTCTGGTCACTGCAAGTGACAACTGTCTCCTGGAATCCTCCTCCAAAAGCCGTTTAGATGTACTGCAGTGCTCTTGGTACTATTCCGTTATTGAGAAACCTGACAATGAACAAATCAAGCCTGTTCCTGGCAAATTCCAATTTTCTCCTGGAATCGTCTCCCAAAAGTCATTTCGATGTAATGCAGGGATTTGTAGAGATCGATTAGTGAAAATGCCTCTCAATGAGCTTTGCAATCCTGTTCAAGCAGTGTCAAATTATTCATGGCATCCTCCTGAAAAATGCCCTAATGAAGCACTGCTGGCCTTTTGGGAGAGAGCGATTAGAGACAATTCCTTACAATGAACATTTGAGTCCTCTTCATAGCAAGTGACAACGCTCTCCTTGAATCCGCCTCCAAAAGCTCTTCAGATATACTGTCGGTCTTTTGGTAGCGATCAGTTAGAAAAAATACCCCACAACGATCAATTGAATCTTTTCATCGCAAGTTCCAAATACCTCCTAGAAATCTCTTTGACACGCCAGTTAGACGTGCTGCTGCGCTTTTTGAACACTTCGGTTACTGACAAGCCCACACAATGAACAATACAATCATGTTCACTGCTACTTCCAAATCTCTCCTGGAATTTTCTTCCAAAAACATTTCTGATGCACTGCTGGGCCTTAGGTAAGGCTCCGTTAGTGAAAATTCCTTACAAAAAGCCTTTCTATTCTATCACGGCTAGTGCCATATTTCTCATGGAATCCTCCTCCAAAAGCTCTCTAGATGTACTGCCGGTCTTTTAGTAGAGGTTAATTAGTGAAAATTTTTCACAATGAGGATTTTAATTCTGGTCACTGCAAGTGACAATTGTCTCCTGGAATCTTCCTCCAAAATCTGTTTAGATGTACTACAGTGCTATTGGTACTATTCCGTTACTGAGAAACCTGACAATGAATAATTCAATCCTGTTCCTGGCAAATTCCAATTTTCTCCTGGAATCGTCTCCCAAAAGTCATTTCGATGTAATGCAGGGATTTGTAGAGATCGATTAGTGAAAATGCCTCTCAATGAGCATTGCAATCCTGTTCAAGCAGTGTCAAATTATTCCTGGCATCCTCCTGAAAAATGCCCTAATGAAGCACTGCTGGCCTTTTGGGAGAGAGCGATTAGAGACAATTCCTTACAATGAACTCTTGAGTCCTCTTCACAGCAAGTGACAACTCCCTCCTGGAATCCAACCTCCAAAAGCTCTTCAGATATACTGTCGGTCTTTTGGTAGCGCTGTTTGTGAAAATACCCCACAACGATCAATTTAATCTGTTCATCGCAAGTTCCAAATTTCTCTAGAATCCTCTTTGACACGCCAGTTAGACGTGTTGCTGCGCTTTTTGAACACTTCGGTTACTGACAAGTCTCACAATGAACAATTCAATCCTGTTTACTGCTACTTCCAAATCTCTTTGGAATTATCTACCAATAAATTTCTGATGCACTGCTGGGCCTTAGGTAATGCTCCGTTAGTTGAAATTCCTTACAACCAGCCTATCAATTATAAAACGGCTAGTGCCATATTTCTCATGGAATCCTCCTCCAAAAGCTCGCTAGATGTACTGGCGGTCTTTTGGTAGAGGTTAATTAGTGAAAATTTCACAAGGACCATTTCAATTCTGGTCACTGCAAGTGACAACTGTCTCCTGGAATCCTCCTCCAAAAGCCGTTTAGATGTACTGCAGTGCTCTTGGTACTATTCCGTTATTGAGAAACCTGACAATGAACAAATCAAGCCTGTTCCTGGCAAATTCCAATTTTCTCCTGGAATCGTCTCCCAAAAGTCATTTCGATGTAATGCAGGGATTTGTAGAGATCGATTAGTGAAAATGCCTCTCAATGAGCTTTGCAATCCTGTTCAAGCAGTGTCAAATTATTCATGGCATCCTCCTGAAAAATGCCCTAATGAAGCACTGCTGGCCTTTTGGGAGAGAGCGATTAGAGACAATTCCTTACAATGAACATTTGAGTCCTCTTCATAGCAAGTGACAACGCTCTCCTTGAATCCGCCTCCAAAAGCTCTTCAGATATACTGTCGGTCTTTTGGTAGCGATCAGTTAGAAAAAATACCCCACAACGATCAATTGAATCTTTTCATCGCAAGTTCCAAATACCTCCTAGAAATCTCTTTGACACGCCAGTTAGACGTGCTGCTGCGCTTTTTGAACACTTCGGTTACTGACAAGCCCACACAATGAACAATACAATCATGTTCACTGCTACTTCCAAATCTCTCCTGGAATTTTCTTCCAAAAACATTTCTGATGCACTGCTGGGCCTTAGGTAAGGCTCCGTTAGTGAAAATTCCTTACAAAAAGCCTTTCTATTCTATCACGGCTAGTGCCATATTTCTCATGGAATCCTCCTCCAAAAGCTCTCTAGATGTACTGCCGGTCTTTTAGTAGAGGTTAATTAGTGAAAATTTTTCACAATGAGGATTTTAATTCTGGTCACTGCAAGTGACAATTGTCTCCTGGAATCTTCCTCCAAAATCTGTTTAGATGTACTACAGTGCTATTGGTACTATTCCGTTACTGAGAAACCTGACAATGAATAATTCAATCCTGTTCCTGGCAAATTCCAATTTTCTCCTGGAATCGTCTCCCAAAAGTCATTTCGATGTAATGCAGGGATTTGTAGAGATCGATTAGTGAAAATGCCTCTCAATGAGCATTGCAATCCTGTTCAAGCAGTGTCAAATTATTCATGGCATCCTCCTGAAAAATGCCCTAATGAAGCACTGCTGGCCTTTTGGGAGAGAGCGATTAGAGACAATTCCTTACAATGAACTCTTGAGTCCTCTTCACAGCAAGTGACAACTCCCTCCTGGAATCCAACCTCCAAAAGCTCTTCAGATATACTGTCGGTCTTTTGGTAGCGCTGTTTGTGAAAATACCCCACAACGATCAATTTAATCTGTTCATCGCAAGTTCCAAATTACTCTAGAATCCTCTTTGACACGCCAGTTAGACGTGTTGCTGCGCTTTTTGAACACTTCGGTTACTGACAAGTCTCACAATGAACAATTCAATCCTGTTTACTGCTACTTCCAAATCTCTTTGGAATTATCTACCAATAAATTTCTGATGCACTGCTGGGCCTTAGGTAATGCTCCGTTAGTTGAAATTCCTTACAATCAGCCTATCAATTATATCACGGCTAGTGCCATATTTCTCATGGAATACTCCTCCAAAAGCTCTCTAGAAGTACTGGCGTTCTTTTGGTAGTTGTTAATTAGTGAAAATTTCACAAGGACCATTTCAATTCTGGTCACTGCAAGTGACAACTGTCTCCTGGAATCCACCTCCAAAAGCAGTTTAGATGTACTGCAGTGCTATTGGTACTATTCCGTTATTGAGAAACCTGACAATGAACAAATCAAGCCTGTTCCTGGCAAATTCCAATTTTCTCCTGGAATCGTCTCCCAAAAGTCATTTCGATGTAATGCAGGGATTTGTAGAGATCGATTAGTGAAAATGCCTCTCAATGAGCATTGCAATCCTGTTCAACCAGCTCCAAATTTTTCATGGGATACTCCTCCAGAAGCCATTATGATGCACTGGTGGGCTTTTGGAACAGAGCCGTTCGTGAGAGTACCTCACAATCAACAATAAAATGCTGTTCACGGCTAGTGCCAATTTTCGCTTGCAATCCTCTTCAAAAAGCCATGATGATGCACTGCTGGGCTTTAGGTAGTGCTGGATTCCTAAAAATTCCTTACAATGAGCCTTTCAAATCTATCACGGCTCGTGCCATATTTCATGGCATCCTCCTGAAAAATGCCATAATGAGGCACTGCTGGCCTTTTGGGAGAGAGCGATTAGTGACAATTCCTTACAATGAACATTTGAGTCCTCTTCATAGCAAGTGACAACGCTCTCCTTGAATCCGCCTCCAAAAGCTCTTCAGCTATACTGTCGGTCTTTTGGTAGCGATCAGTTAGAAAAAATACCCCACAACGATCAATTGAATCTTTTCATCGCAAGTTCCAAATACCTCCTAGAAATCTCTTTGACACGCCAGTTAGACGTGCTGCTGCGCTTTTTGAACACTTCGGTTACTGACAAGCCCACACAATGAACAATACAATCATGTTCACTGCTACTTCCAAATCTCTCCTGGAATTTTCTTCCAAAAACATTTCTGATGCACTGCTGGGCCTTAGGTAAGGCTCCGTTAGTGAAAATTCCTTACAAAAAGCCTTTCTATTCTATCACGGCTAGTGCCATATTTCTCATGGAATCCTCCTCCAAAAGCTCTCTAGATGTACTGCCGGTCTTTTAGTAGAGGTTAATTAGTGAACTTTTTTCACAATGAGGATTTTAATTCTGGTCACTGCAAGTGACAATTGTCTCCTGGAATCTTCCTCCAAAATCTGTTTAGATGTACTACAGTGCTATTGGTACTATTCCGTTATTGAGAAACCTGACAATGAATAATTCAATCCTGTTCCTGGCAAATTCCAATTTTCTCCTGGAATCGTCTCCCAAAAGTCATTTCGATGTAATGCAGGGATTTGTAGAGATCGATTAGTGAAAATGCCTCTCAATGAGCATTGCAATCCTGTTCAAGCAGTGTCAAATTATTCATGGCATCCTCCTGAAAAATGCCCTAATGAAGCACTGCTGGCCTTTTGGGAGAGAGCGATTAGAGACAATTCCTTACAATGAACTCTTGAGTCCTCTTCACAGCAAGTGACAACTCCCTCCTGGAATCCAACCTCCAAAAGCTCTTCAGATATACTGTCGGTCTTTTGGTAGCGCTGTTTGTGAAAATACCCCACAACGATCAATTTAATCTGTTCATCGCAAGTTCCAAATTACTCTAGAATCCTCTTTGACACGCCAGTTAGACGTGTTGCTGCGCTTTTTGAACACTTCGGTTACTGACAAGTCTCACAATGAACAATTCAATCCTGTTTACTGCTACTTCCAAATCTCTTTGGAATTATCTACCAATAAATTTCTGATGCACTGCTGGGCCTTAGTAATGCTCCGTTAGTGAAAATTCCTTACAATCAGCCTTTCAATTCTATCACGGCTAGTGCCATATTTCGCCTGCAATCCTCCTCCAAAAGCTCTCTAGATGTACTACCGGCCTTTTGGTAGAGATCAATTAGTGAAAATACTTCAGAATGAGCATTTCCGTCTAATTCACTGGAAATGCCAACTCGCTGCTGGAATCCTCCTCCATAAGCCATTTAAATGTACTGCTACGATTTTGGTACAGATCCTTTATTGGGAATAACTGACTACGATCAATTGAATCTTCTTCATCGCAAGTTCCAATTTTCTCCTGGAATCCTCTTTGAAAGGCCATTTAGACGTGCTGCTGCGCTTTTTCGAAGCATCGGGTCACGAAAATTCCTTCCAATGAACAATTCAATCCTGTTCACTGCTTCTGCCAAATCTCTCCTGGAATCATCTTCCAAACGTCATAACGATGCACTGATGGTCTTTTCGTACAGAAGGATTAGTGAATACTCGTAACAAAGAGCATTTAAATCCTGTTAACTGTTAGTTCGAAATTGTGCCTGGAATCCTCTTTCAAATGCCAGCTGGATGCGCGGCTGAGATTCTTGTACACATTGGTGCATGAAAATTCCTCACAATGAGCATTTCAATTTTGTTCGCTGCTACAACCAAATTTCACCTGAAATCCTATTGCAGAGGCCATTATGATGACCTGTTGGGCTTTAAGTAATGCTGGATTCGTGATAATTCCTTACACTGAGCCTTTCAATTCTATCACGGCTAGTGCCAAATTTCTCCTGCAATCCTCCTCTAAAAGTTATTTAGATGTACTACAGCGCTTTTGTTTTCGTTCCGTAAGTGAAAAAACCTGACAATGAACAATTCAATCCTGTTAACAGCAAATTCCAAATTGTTCCTGGAATCCTACTCCAAAAGTCATTGCGATGTAAAGCAGGGTTTTTGGTAGAGAGCGATTAGTGAAAATTCCTTACATAGAACATTTGACTCCTGTTCAGAGCGAGTGCCAAAGTTATCCTGTAATCCACCTCTTAAAGAATTTAGATGTAATGTTTGTCTTATGGTAGAGATCTGTTAGTGAAAATGCCTCTCAATGAGCATTGCAATCCTGTTCAACCAGCTCCAAATTTTTCATGGGATACTCCTCCAGAAGCCATTATGATGCACTGGTGGGCTTTTGGAACAGAGCCGTTCGTGAGAGTACCTCACAATCAACAATAAAATGCTGTTCACGGCTAGTGCCAATTTTCGCTTGGAATCCTCTTCAAAAAGCCATGATGATGCACTGCTGGGCTTTAGGTAGTGCTGGATTCCTAAAAATTCCTTACAATGAGCCTTTCAAATCTATCACGGCTCGTGCCATATTTCATGGCATCCTCCTGAAAAATGCCATAATGAGGCACTGCTGGCCTTTTGGGAGAGAGCGATTAGTGACAATTCCTTACAATGAACATTGAGTTCTCTTCATAGCAAGTGACAACGCTCTCCTTGAATCCGCCTCCAAAAGCTCTTCAGATATACTGTCGGTCTTTTGGTAGCGATCAGTTAGAAAAAATACCCCACAACGATCAATTGAATCTTTTCATCGCAAGTTCCAAATACCTCCTAGAAATCTCTTTGACACGCCAGTTAGACGTGCTGCTGCGCTTTTTGAACACTTCGGTTACTGACAAGCCCACACAATGAACAATACAATCATGTTCACTGCTACTTCCAAATCTCTCCTGGAATTTTCTTCCAAAAACATTTCTGATGCACTGCTGGGCCTTAGGTAAGGCTCCGTTAGTGAAAATTCCTTACAAAAAGCCTTTCTATTCTATCACGGCTAGTGCCATATTTCTCATGGAATCCTCCTCCAAAAGCTCTCTAGATGTACTGCCGGTCTTTTAGTAGAGGTTAATTAGTGAAAATTTTTCACAATGAGGATTTTAATTCTGGTCACTGCAAGTGACAATTGTCTCCTGGAATCTTCCTCCAAAATCTGTTTAGATGTACTACAGTGCTATTGGTACTATTCCGTTATTGAGAAACCTGACAATGAATAATTCAATCCTGTTCCTGGCAAATTCCAATTTTCTCCTGGAATCGTCTCCCAAAAGTCATTTCGATGTAATGCAGGGATTTGTAGAGATCGATTAGTGAAAATGCCTCTCAATGAGCATTGCAATCCTGTTCAAGCAGTGTCAAATTATTCATGGCATCCTCCTGAAAAATGCCCTAATGAAGCACTGCTGGCCTTTTGGGAGAGAGCGATTAGAGACAATTCCTTACAATGAACTCTTGAGTCCTCTTCACAGCAAGTGACAACTCCCTCCTGGAATCCAACCTCCAAAAGCTCTTCAGATATACTGTCGGTCTTTTGGTAGCGCTGTTTGTGAAAATATCCCACAACGATCAATTTAATCTGTTCATCGCAAGTTCCAAATTTCTCTAGAATCCTCTTTGACACGCCAGTTAGACGTGTTGCTGCGCTTTTTGAACACTTCGGTTACTGACAAGTCTCACAATGAACAATTCAATCCTGTTTACTGCTACTTCCAAATCTCTTTGGAATTATCTACCAATAAATTTCTGATGCACTGCTGGGCCTTAGTAATGCTCCGTTAGTGAAAATTCCTTACAATCAGCGTTTCAATTCTATCACGGCTAGTGCCATATTTCGCCTGCAATCCTCCTCCAAAAGCTCTCTAGATGTACTGCCGGCCTTTTGGTAGCGATCAATTAGTGAAAATACTTCAGAATGAGCATTTCCGTCTAATTCACTGGAAATGCCAACTCGCTTCTGGAATCCTCCTCCATAAGCCATTTAAATGTACTGCTACGATTTTGGTACAGATCCTTTATTGGGAATAACTGACTACGATCAATTGAATCTTCTTCATCGCAAGTTCCAATTTTCTCCTGGAATCCTCTTTGAAAGGCCATTTAGACGTGCTGCTGCGCTTTTTCGAAGCATCGGGTCACGAAAATTCCTTCCAATGAACAATTCAATCCTGTTCACTGCTTCTGCCAAATCTCTCCTGGAATCATCTTCCAAACGTCATAACGATGCACTGATGGTCTTTTCGTTCAGAAGGATTAGTGAATACTCGTAACAAAGAGCATTTAAATCCTGTTAACTGTTAGTTCGAAATTGTGCCTGGAATCCTCTTTCAAATGCCAGCTGGATGCGCGGCTGAGATTCTTGTACACATTGGTGCATGAAAATTCCTCACAATGAGCATTTCAATTTTGTTCGCTGCTACAACCAAATTTCACCTGAAATCCTATTGCAGAGGCCATTATGATGACCTGTTGGGCTTTAAGTAATGCTGGATTCGTGATAATTCCTTACACTGAGCCTTTCAATTCTATCACGGCTAGTGCCAAATTTCTCCTGCAATCCTCCTCTAAAAGTTATTTAGATGTACTACAGCGCTTTTGTTTTCGTTCCGTAAGTGAAAAAACCTGACAATGAACAATTCAATCCTGTTAACAGCAAATTCCAAATTGTTCCTGGAATCCTACTCCAAAAGTCATTGCGATGTAAAGCAGGGTTTTTGGTAGAGAGCGATTAGTGAAAATTCCTTACATAGAACATTTGACTCCTGTTCAGAGCGAGTGCCAAAGTTATCCTGTAATCCACCTCTTAAAGAATTTAGATGTAATGTTTGTCTTTTGGTAGAGATCTGTTAGTGAAAATGCCTCTCAATGAGCATTGCAATCCTGTTCAACCAGCTCCAAATTTTTCATGGGATACTCCTCCAGAAGCCATTATGATGCACTGGTGGACTTTTGGAACAGAGCCGTTCGTGAGAGTACCTCACAATCAACAATAAAATGCTGTTCACGGCTAGTGCCAATTTTCGCTTGGAATCCTCTTCAAAAAGCCATGATGATGCACTGCTGGGCTTTAGGTAGTGCTGGATTCCTAAAAATTCCTTACAATGAGCCTTTCAAATCTATCACGGCTCGTGCCATATTTCATGGCATCCTCCTGAAAAATGCCCTAATGAAGCACTGCTGGCCTTTTGGGAGAGAGCGATTAGTGACAATTCCTTACAATGAACATTTGAGTCCTCTTCATAGCAAGTGACAACGCTCTCCTTGAATCCGCCTCCAAAAGCTCTTCAGCTATACTGTCGGTCTTTTGGTAGCGATCAGTTAGAAAAAATACCCCACAACGATCAATTGAATCTTTTCATCGCAAGTTCCAAATACCTCCTAGAAATCTCTTTGACACGCCAGTTAGACGTGCTGCTGCGCTTTTTGAACACTTCGGTTACTGACAAGCCCACACAATGAACAATACAATCATGTTCACTGCTACTTCCAAATCTCTCCTGGAATTTTCTTCCAAAAACATTTCTGATGCACTGCTGGGCCTTAGGTAAGGCTCCGTTAGTGAAAATTCCTTACAAAAAGCCTTTCTATTCTATCACGGCTAGTGCCATATTTCTCATGGAATCCTCCTCCAAAAGCTCTCTAGATGTACTGCCGGTCTTTTAGTAGAGGTTAATTAGTGAACATTTTTCACAATGAGGATTTTAATTCTGGTCACTGCAAGTGACAATTGTCTCCTGGAATCTTCCTCCAAAATCTGTTTAGATGTACTACAGTGCTATTGGTACTATTCCGTTATTGAGAAACCTGACAATGAATAATTCAATCCTGTTCCTGGCAAATTCCAATTTTCTCCTGGAATCGTCTTCCAAAAGTCATTTCGATGTAATGCAGGGATTTGTAGAGATCGATTAGTGAAAATGCCTCTCAATGAGCATTGCAATCCTGTTCAAGCAGTGTCAAATTATTCATGGCATCCTCCTGAAAAATGCCCTAATGAAGCACTGCTGGCCTTTTGGGAGAGAGCAATTAGAGACAATTCCTTACAATGAACTCTTGAGTCCTCTTCACAGCAAGTGACAACTCCCTCCTGGAATCCAACCTCCAAAAAAAAGCTCTTCAGATATTCTGTCGGTCTTTTGGTAGCGCGGTTAGTGACAATACCTCACAACGATCAATTGAATCTGTTCATCGCAAGTTCCAAATTTCTCCTATAATCCTCTTTGAAACGCCAGTTAGACGTGCTGCTGCGCTTTTTGAACACTTCGATTACTGACAAGTCCTCACAATGAACAATTCAATCCTCTTCACTGCTACTTCCAAATCTCTCCTGGAATTCTCTTCCAAAAACCTTTCTGATGCACTGCTGGGCCTTAGTAATGCTCCGTTAGTGAAAATTCCTTACAATCAGCCTTTCAATTCTATCACGGCTAGTGCCATATTTAGCCTGCAATCCTCCTCCAAAAGCTCTCTAGATGTACTGCCGGCCTTTTGGTAGCGATCAATTAGTGAAAATACTTCAGAATGAGCATTTCCGTCTAATTCACTGGAAATGCCAACTCGCTGCTGGAATCCTCCTCCATAAGCCATTTAAATGTACTGCTACGATTTTGGTACAGATCCTTTATTGGGAATAACTGACTACGATCAATTGAATCTTCTTCATCGCAAGTTCCAATTTTCTCCTGGAATCCTCTTTGAAAGGCCATTTAGACGTGCTGCTGCGCTTTTTCGAAGCATCGGGTCACGAAAATTCCTTCCAATGAACAATTCAATCCTGTTCACTGCTTCTGCCAAATCTCTCCTGGAATCATCTTCCAAACGTCATAACGATGCACTGATGGTCTTTTCGTACAGAAGGATTAGTGAATACTCGTAACAAAGAGCATTTAAATCCTGTTAACTGTTAGTTCGAAATTGTGCCTGGAATCCTCTTTCAAATGCCAGCTGGATGCGCGGCTGAGATTCTTGTACACATTGGTGCATGAAAATTCCTCACAATGAGCATTTCAATTTTGTTCGCTGCTACAACCAAATTTCACCTGAAATCCTATTGCAGAGGCCATTATGATGACCTGTTGGGCTTTAAGTAATGCTGGATTCGTGATAATTCCTTACACTGAGCCTTTCAATTCTATCACGGCTAGTGCCAAATTTCTCCTGCAATCCTCCTCTAAAAGTTATTTAGATGTACTACAGCGCTTTTGTTTTCGTTCCGTAAGTGAAAAAACCTGACAATGAACAATTCAATCCTGTTAACAGCAAATTCCAAATTGTTCCTGGAATCCTACTCCAAAAGTCATTGCGATGTAAAGCAGGGTTTTTGGTAGAGAGCGATTAGTGAAAATTCCTTACATAGAACATTTGACTCCTGTTCAGAGCGAGTGCCAAAGTTATCCTGTAATCCACCTCTTAAAGAATTTAGATGTAATGTTTGTCTTTTGGTAGAGATCTGTTAGTGAAAATGCCTCTCAATGAGCATTGCAATCCTGTTCAACCAGCTCCAAATTTTTCATGGGATACTCCTCCAGAAGCCATTATGATGCACTGGTGGGCTTTTGGAACAGAGCCGTTCGTGAGAGTACCTCACAATCAACAATAAAATGCTGTTCACGGCTAGTGCCAATTTTCGCTTGGAATCCTCTTCAAAAAGCCATGATGATGCACTGCTGGGCTTTAGGTAGTGCTGGATTCCTAAAAATTCCTTACAATGAGCCTTTCAAATCTATCACGGCTCGTGCCATATTTCATGGCATCCTCCTGAAAAATGCCCTAATGAAGCACTGCTGGCCTTTTGGGAGAGAGCGATTAGTGACAATTCCTTACAATGAACATTTGAGTCCTCTTCATAGCAAGTGACAACGCTCTCCTTGAATCCGCCTCCAAAAGCTCTTCAGATATACTGTCGGTCTTTTGGTAGCGATCAGTTAGAAAAAATACCCCACAACGATCAATTGAATCTTTTCATCGCAAGTTCCAAATACCTCCTAGAAATCTCTTTGACACGCCAGTTAGACGTGCTGCTGCGCTTTTTGAACACTTCGGTTACTGACAAGCCCACACAATGAACAATACAATCATGTTCACTGCTACTTCCAAATCTCTCCTGGAATTTTCTTCCAAAAACATTTCTGATGCACTGCTGGGCCTTAGGTAAGGCTCCGTTAGTGAAAATTCCTTACAAAAAGCCTTTCTATTCTATCACGGCTAGTGCCATATTTCTCATGGAATCCTCCTCCAAAAGCTCTCTAGATGTACTGCCGGTCTTTTAGTAGAGGTTAATTAGTGAAAATTTTTCACAATGAGGATTTTAATTCTGGTCACTGCAAGTGACAATTGTCTCCTGGAATCTTCCTCCAAAATCTGTTTAGATGTACTACAGTGCTATTGGTACTATTCCGTTATTGAGAAACCTGACAATGAATAATTCAATCCTGTTCCTGGCAAATTCCAATTTTCTCCTGGAATCGTCTCCCAAAAGTCATTTCGATGTAATGCAGGGATTTGTAGAGATCGATTAGTGAAAATGCCTCTCAATGAGCATTGCAATCCTGTTCAAGCAGTGTCAAATTATTCATGGCATCCTCCTGAAAAATGCCCTAATGAAGCACTGCTGGCCTTTTGGGAGAGAGCGATTAGAGACAATTCCTTACAATGAACTCTTGAGTCCTCTTCACAGCAAGTGACAACTCCCTCCTGGAATCCAACCTCCAAAAGCTCTTCAGATATACTGTCGGTCTTTTGGTAGCGCTGTTTGTGAAAATACCCCACAACGATCAATTTAATCTGTTCATCGCAAGTTCCAAATTTCTCTAGAATCCTCTTTGACACGCCAGTTAGACGTGTTGCTGCGCTTTTTGAACACTTCGGTTACTGACAAGTCTCACAATGAACAATTCAATCCTGTTTACTGCTACTTCCAAATCTCTTTGGAATTATCTACCAATAAATTTCTGATGCACTGCTGGGCCTTAGGTAATGCTCCGTTAGTTGAAATTCCTTACAATCAGCCTATCAATTATGTCACGGCTAGAGCCATATTTCTCATGGAATACTCCTCCAAAAGCTCTCTAGAAGTACTGGCGTTCTTTTGGTAGTTGTTAATTAGTGAAAATTTCACAAGGACCATTTCAATTCTGGTCACTGCAAGTGACAACTGTCTCCTGGAATCCACCTCCAAAAGCAGTTTAGATATACTGCAGTGCTATTGGTACTATTCCGTTATTGAGAAACCTGACAATGAACAAATCAAGCCTGTTCCTGGCAAATTCCAATTTTCTCCTGGAATCGTCTCCCAAAAGTCATTTCGATGTAATGCAGGGATTTGTAGAGATCGATTAGTGAAAATGCCTCTCAATGAGCATTGCAATCCTGTTCAAGCAGTGTCAAATTATTCATGGCATCCTCCTGAAAAATGCCATAATGAAGCACTGCTGGCCTTTTGGGAGAGAGCAATTAGAGACAATTCCTTACAATGAACATTTGAGTCCTCTTCATAGCAAGTGACAACGCTCTCCTTGAATCCGCCTCCAAAAGCTCTTCAGATATACTGTCGGTCTTTTGGTAGCGATCAGTTAGAAAAAATACCCCACAACGATCAATTGAATCTTTTCATCGCAAGTTCCAAATACCTCCTAGAAATCTCTTTGACACGCCAGTTAGACGTGCTGCTGCGCTTTTTGAACACTTCGGTTACTGACAAGCCCACACAATGAACAATACAATCATGTTCACTGCTACTTCCAAATCTCTCCTGGAATTTTCTTCCAAAAACATTTCTGATGCACTGCTGGGCCTTAGGTAAGGCTCCGTTAGTGAAAATTCCTTACAAAAAGCCTTTCTATTCTATCACGGCTAGTGCCATATTTCTCATGGAATCCTCCTCCAAAAGCTCTCTAGATGTACTGCTGGTCTTTTAGTAGAGGTTAATTAGTGAAAATTTTTCACAATGAGGATTTTAATTCTGGTCACGGCAAGTGACAATTGTCTCCTGGAATCTTCCTCCAAAATCTGTTTAGATGTACTACAGTGCTATTGGTACTATTCCGTTATTGAGAAACCTGACAATGAATAATTCAATCCTGTTCCTGGCAAATTCCAATTTTCTCCTGGAATCGTCTCCCAAAAGTCATTTCGATGTAATGCAGGGATTTGTAGAGATCGATTAGTGAAAATGCCTCTCAATGAGCATTGCAATCCTGTTCAAGCAGTGTCAAATTATTCATGGCATCCTCCTGAAAAATGCCCTAATGAAGCACTGCTGGCCTTTTGGGAGAGAGCGATTAGAGACAATTCCTTACAATGAACTCTTGAGTCCTCTTCACAGCAAGTGACAACTCCCTCCTGGAATCCAACCTCCAAAAGCTCTTCAGATATACTGTCGGTCTTTTGGTAGCGCTGTTTGTGAAAATACCCCACAACGATCAATTTAATCTGTTCATCGCAAGTTCCAAATTTCTCTAGAATCCTCTTTGACACGCCAGTTAGACGTGTTGCTGCGCTTTTTGAACACTTCGGTTACTGACAAGTCTCACAATGAACAATTCAATCCTGTTTACTGCTACTTCCAAATCTCTTTGGAATTATCTACCAATAAATTTCTGATGCACTGCTGGGCCTTAGGTAATGCTCCGTTAGTTGAAATTCCTTACAATCAGCCTATCAATTATATCACGGCTAGTGCCATATTTCTCATGGAATACTCCTCCAAAAGCTCTCTAGAAGTACTGGCGTTCTTTTGGTAGTTGTTAATTAGTGAAAATTTCACAAGGACCATTTCAATTCTGGTCACTGCAAGTGACAACTGTCTCCTGGAATCCACCTCCAAAAGCAGTTTAGATGTACTGCAGTGCTATTGGTACTATTCCGTTATTGAGAAACCTGACAATGAACAAATCAAGCCTGTTCCTGGCAAATTCCAATTTTCTCCTGGAATCGTCTCCCAAAAGTCATTTCGATGTAATGCAGGGATTTGTAGAGATCGATTAGTGAAAATGCCTCTCAATGAGCATTGCAATCCTGTTCAAGCAGTGTCAAATTATTCATGGCATCCTCCTGAAAAATGCCATAATGAAGCACTGCTGGCCTTTTGGGAGAGAGCAATTAGAGACAATTCCTTACAATGAACTCTTGAGTCCTCTTCACAGCAAGTGACAACTCCCTCCTGGAATCCAACCTCCAAAAAAAAGCTCTTCAGATATTCTGTCGGTCTTTTGGTAGTGCGGTTAGTGACAATACCTCACAACGATCAATTGAATCTGTTCATCGCAAGTTCCAAATTTCTCCTATAATCCTCTTTGAAACGCCAGTTAGACGTGCTGCTGCGCTTTTTGAACACTTCGATTACTGACAAGTCCTCACAATGAACAATTCAATCCTCTTCACTGCTACTTCCAAATCTCTCCTGGAATTCTCTTCCAAAAACCTTTCTGATGCACTGCTGGGCCTTAGTAATGCTCCGTTAGTGAAAATTCCTTACAATCAGCCTTTCAATTCTATCACGGCTAGTGCCATATTTAGCCTGCAATCCTCCTCCAAAAGCTCTCTAGATGTACTGCCGGCCTTTTGGTAGCGATCAATTAGTGAAAATACTTCAGAATGAGCATTTCCGTCTAATTCACTGGAAATGCCAACTCGCTGCTGGAATCCTCCTCCATAAGCCATTTAAATGTACTGCTACGATTTTGGTACAGATCCTTTATTGGGAATAACTGACTACGATCAATTGAATCTTCTTCATCGCAAGTTCCAATTTTCTCCTGGAATCCTCTTTGAAAGGCCATTTAGACGTGCTGCTGCGCTTTTTCGAAGCATCGGGTCACGAAAATTCCTTCCAATGAACAATTCAATCCTGTTCACTGCTTCTGCCAAATCTCTCCTGGAATCATCTTCCAAACGTCATAACGATGCACTGATGGTCTTTTCGTACAGAAGGATTAGTGAATACTCGTAACAAAGAGCATTTAAATCCTGTTAACTGTTAGTTCGAAATTGTGCCTGGAATCCTCTTTCAAATGCCAGCTGGATGCGCGGCTGAGATTCTTGTACACATTGGTGCATGAAAATTCCTCACAATGAGCATTTCAATTTTGTTCGCTGCTACAACCAAATTTCACCTGAAATCCTATTGCAGAGGCCATTATGATGACCTGTTGGGCTTTAAGTAATGCTGGATTCGTGATAATTCCTTACACTGAGCCTTTCAATTCTATCACGGCTAGTGCCAAATTTCTCCTGCAATCCTCCTCTAAAAGTTATTTAGATGTACTACAGCGCTTTTGTTTTCGTTCCGTAAGTGAAAAAACCTGACAATGAACAATTCAATCCTGTTAACAGCAAATTCCAAATTGTTCCTGGAATCCTACTCCAAAAGTCATTGCGATGTAAAGCAGGGTTTTTGGTAGAGAGCGATTAGTGAAAATTCCTTACATAGAACATTTGACTCCTGTTCAGAGCGAGTGCCAAAGTTATCCTGTAATCCACCTCTTAAAGAATTTAGATGTAATGTTTGTCTTTTGGTAGAGATCTGTTAGTGAAAATGCCTCTCAATGAGCATTGCAATCCTGTTCAAGCAGTGTCAAATTATTCATGGCATCCTCCTGAAAAATGCCATAATGAAGCACTGCTGGCCTTTTGGGAGAGAGCAATTAGAGACAATTCCTTACAATGAACTCTTGAGTCCTCTTCACAGCAAGTGACAACTCCCTCCTGGAATCCAACCTCCAAAAAAAAGGTCTTCAGGTATTCTGTCGGTCTTTTGGTAGCGCGGTTAGTGACAATACCTCACAACGATCAATTGAATCTGTTCATCGCAAGTTCCAAATTACTCCTATAATCCTCTTTGAAACGCCAGTTAGACGTGCTGCTGCGCTTTTTGAACACTTCGATTACTGACAAGTCCTCACAATGAACAATTCAATCCTCTTCACTGCTACTTCCAAATCTCTCCTGGAATTCTCTTCCAAAAACCTTTCTGATGCACTGCTGGGCCTTAGTAATGCTCCGTTAGTGAAAATTCCTTACAATCAGCCTTTCAATTCTATCACGGCTAGTGCCATATTTCGCCTGCAATCCTCCTCCAAAAGCTCTCTAGATGTACTGCCGGCCTTTTGGTAGCGATCAATTAGTGAAAATACTTCAGAATGAGCATTTCCGTCTAATTCACTGGAAATGCCAACTCGCTGCTGGAATCCTCCTCCATAAGCCATTTAAATGTACTGCTACGATTTTGGTACAGATCCTTTATTGGGAATAACTGACTACGATCAATTGAATCTTCTTCATCGCAAGTTCCAATTTTCTCCTGGAATCCTCTTTGAAAGGCCATTTAGACGTGCTGCTGCGCTTTTTCGAAGTATCGGGTCACGAAAATTCCTTCCAATGAACAATTCAATCCTGTTCACTGCTTCTGCCAAATCTCTCCTGGAATCATCTTCCAAACGTCATAACGATGCACTGATGGTCTTTTCATACAGAAGGATTAGTGAATACTCGTAACAAAGAGCATTTAAATCCTGTTAACTGTTAGTTCGAAATTGTGCCTGGAATCCTCTTTCAAATGCCAGCTGGATGCGCGGCTGAGATTCTTGTACACATTGGTGCATGAAAATTCCTCACAATGAGCATTTCAATTTTGTTCGCTGCTACAACCAAATTTCACCTGAAATCCTATTGCAGAGGCCATTATGATGACCTGTTGGGCTTTAAGTAATGCTGGATTCGTGATAATTCCTTACACTGAGCCTTTCAATTCTATCACGGCTAGTGCCAAATTTCTCCTGCAATCCTCCTCTAAAAGTTATTTAGATGTACTACAGCGCTTTTGTTTTCGTTCCGTAAGTGAAAAAACCTGACAATGAACAATTCAATCCTGTTAACAGCAAATTCCAAATTGTTCCTGGAATCCTACTCCAAAAGTCATTGCGATGTAAAGCAGGGTTTTTGGTAGAGAGCGATTAGTGAAAATTCCTTACATAGAACATTTGACTCCTGTTCAGAGCGAGTGCCAAAGTTATCCTGTAATCCACCTCTTAAAGAATTTAGATGTAATGTTTGTCTTTTGGTAGAGATCTGTTAGTGAAAATGCCTCTCAATGAGCATTGCAATCCTGTTCAACCAGCTCCAAATTTTTCATGGGATACTCCTCCAGAAGCCATTATGATGCACTGGTGGGCTTTTGGAACAGAGCCGTTCGTGAGAGTACCTCACAATCAACAATAAAATGCTGTTCACGGCTAGTGCCAATTTTCGCTTGCAATCCTCTTCAAAAAGCCATGATGATGCACTGCTGGGCTTTAGGTACTGCTGGATTCCTAAAAATTCCTTACAATGAGCCTTTCAAATCTATCACGGCTCGTGCCATATTTCATGGCATCCTCCTGAAAAATGCCCTAATGAAGCACTGCTGGCCTTTTGGGAGAGAGCGATTAGTGACAATTCCTTACAATGAACATTTGAGTCCTCTTCATAGCAAGTGACAACGCTCTCCTTGAATCCGCCTCCAAAAGCTCTTCAGATATACTGTCGGTCTTTTGGTAGCGATCAGTTAGAAAAAATACCCCACAACGATCAATTGAATCTTTTCATCGCAAGTTCCAAATACCTCCTAGAAATCTCTTTGACACGCCAGTTAGACGTGCTGCTGCGCTTTTGGAACACTTCGGTTACTGACAAGCCCACACAATGAACAATACAATCATGTTCACTGCTACTTCCAAATCTCTCCTGGAATTTTCTTCCAAAAACATTTCTGATGCACTGCTGGGCCTTAGGTAAGGCTCCGTTAGTGAAAATTCCTTACAAAAAGCCTTTCTATTCTATCACGGCTAGTGCCATATTTCTCATGGAATCCTCCTCCAAAAGCTCTCTAGATGTACTGCCGGTCTTTTAGTAGAGGTTAATTAGTGAAAATTTTTCACAATGAGGATTTTAATTCTGGTCACTGCAAGTGACAATTGTCTCCTGGAATCTTCCTCCAAAATCTGTTTAGATGTACTACAGTGCTATTGGTACTATTCCGTTATTGAGAAACCTGACAATGAATAATTCAATCCTGTTCCTGGCAAATTCCAATTTTCTCCTGGAATCGTCTCCCAAAAGTCATTTCGATGTAATGCAGGGATTTGTAGAGATCGATTAGTGAAAATGCCTCTCAATGAGCATTGCAATCCTGTTCAAGCAGTGTCAAATTATTCATGGCATCCTCCTGAAAAATGCCCTAATGAAGCACTGCTGGCCTTTTGGGAGAGAGCGATTAGAGACAATTCCTTACAATGAACTCTTGAGTCCTCTTCACAGCAAGTGACAACTCCCTCCTGGAATCCAACCTCCAAAAGCTCTTCAGATATACTGTCGGTCTTTTGGTAGCGCTGTTTGTGAAAATACCCCACAACGATCAATTTAATCTGTTCATCGCAAGTTCCAAATTTCTCTAGAGTCCTCTTTGACACGCCAGTTAGACGTGTTGCTGCGCTTTTTGAACACTTCGGTTACTGACAAGTCTCACAATGAACAATTCAATCCTGTTTACTGCTACTTCCAAATCTCTTTGGAATTATCTACCAATAAATTTCTGATGCACTGCTGGGCCTTAGGTAATGCTCCGTTAGTTGAAATTCCTTACAAACAGCCTATCAATTATAAAACGGCTAGTGCCATATTTCTCATGGAATCCTCCTCCAAAAGCTCGCTAGATGTACTGGCGGTCTTTTGGTAGAGGTTAATTAGTGAAAATTTCACAAGGACCATTTCAATTCTGGTCACTGCAAGTGACAACTGTCTCCTGGAATCCTCCTCCAAAAGCCGTTTAGATGTACTGCAGTGCTCTTGGTACTATTCCGTTATTGAGAAACCTGACAATGAACAAATCAAGCCTGTTCCTGGCAAATTCCAATTTTCTCCTGGAATCGTCTCCCAAAAGTCATTTCGATGTAATGCAGGGATTTGTAGAGATCGATTAGTGAAAATGCCTCTCAATGAGCTTTGCAATCCTGTTCAAGCAGTGTCAAATTATTCATGGCATCCTCCTGAAAAATGCCCTAATGAAGCACTGCTGGCCTTTTGGGAGAGAGCGATTAGAGACAATTCCTTACAATGAACATTTGAGTCCTCTTCATAGCAAGTGACAACGCTCTCCTTGAATCCGCCTCCAAAAGCTCTTCAGATATACTGTCGGTCTTTTGGTAGCGATCAGTTAGAAAAAATACCCCACAACGATCAATTGAATCTTTTCATCGCAAGTTCCAAATACCTCCTAGAAATCTCTTTGACACGCCAGTTAGACGTGCTGCTGCGCTTTTTGAACACTTCGGTTACTGACAAGCCCACACAATGAACAATACAATCATGTTCACTGCTACTTCCAAATCTCTCCTGGAATTTCCTTCCAAAAACATTTCTGATGCACTGCTGGGCCTTAGGTAAGGCTCCGTTAGTGAAAATTCCTTACAAAAAGCCTTTCTATTCTATCACGGCTAGTGCCATATTTCTCATGGAATCCTCCTCCAAAAGCTCTCTAGATGTACTGCCGGTCTTTTAGTAGAGGTTAATTAGTGAAAATTTTTCACAATGAGGATTTTAATTCTGGTCACTGCAAGTGACAATTGTCTCCTGGAATCTTCCTCCAAAATCTGTTTAGATGTACTGCAGTTCTCTTGGTACTATTCCATTATTGAGAAACCTGACAATGAACAAATCAAGCCTGTTCCTGGCAAATTCCAATTTTCTCCTGGAATCGTCTCCCAAAAGTCATTTCGATGTAATGCAGGGATTTGTAGAGATCGATTAGTGAAAATGCCTCTCAATGAGCATTTCAATCCTGTTCAAGCAGTGTCAAATTATTCATGGCATCCTCCTGAAAAATGCCCTAATGAAGCACTGCTGGCCTTTTGGGAGAGAGCGATTAGAGACAATTCCTTACAATGAACTCTTGAGTCCTCTTCACAGCAAGTGACAACTCCCTTCTGGAATCCAACCTCCAAAAGCTCTTCAGATATACTGTCGGTCTTTTGGTAGCGCTGTTTGTGAAAATACCCCACAACGATCAATTTAATCTGTTCATCGCAAGTTCCAAATTACTCTAGAATCCTCTTTGACACGCCAGTTAGACGTGTTGCTGCGCTTTTTGAACACTTCGGTTACTGACAAGTCTCACAATGAACAATTCAATCCTGTTTACTGCTACTTCCAAATCTCTTTGGAATTATCTACCAATAAATTTCTGATGCACTGCTGGGCCTTAGGTAATGCTCCGTTAGTTGAAATTCCTTACAATCAGCCTATCAATTATATCACGGCTAGTGCCATATTTCTCATGGAATCCTCCTCCAAAAGCTCGCTAGATGTACTGGCGTTCTTTTGGTAGAGGTTAATTAGTGAAAATTTCACAAGGACCATTTCAATTCTGGTCACTGCAAGTGACAACTGTCTCCTGGAATCCTCCTCCAAAAGCCGTTTAGATGTACTGCAGTTCTCTTGGTACTATTCCATTATTGAGAAACCTGACAATGAACAAATCAAGCCTGTTCCTGGCAAATTCCAATTTTCTCCTGGAATCGTCTCCCAAAAGTCATTTCGATGTAATGCAGGGATTTGTAGAGATCGATTAGTGAAAATGCCTCTCAATGAGCATTTCAATCCTGTTCAAGCAGTGTCAAATTATTCATGGCATCCTCCTGAAAAATGCCCTAATGAAGCACTGCTGGCCTTTTGGGAGAGAGCGATTAGAGACAATTCCTTACAATGAACTCTTGAGTCCTCTTCACAGCAAGTGACAACTCCCTCCTGGAATCCAACCTCCAAAAGCTCTTCAGATATACTGTCGGTCTTTTGGTAGCGCTGTTTGTGAAAATACCCCACAACGATCAATTTAATCTGTTCATCGCAAGTTCCAAATTTCTCTAGAATCCTCTTTGACACGCCAGTTAGACGTGTTGCTGCGCTTTTTGAACACTTCGGTTACTGACAAGTCTCACAATGAACAATTCAATCCTGTTTACTGCTACTTCCAAATCTCTTTGGAATTATCTACCAATAAATTTCTGATGCACTGCTGGGCCTTAGGTAATGCTCCGTTAGTTGAAATTCCTTACAATCAGCCTATCAATTATATCACGGCTAGTGCCATATTTCTCATGGAATCCTCCTCCAAAAGCTCGCTAGATGTACTGGCGGTCTTTTGGTAGAGGTTAATTAGTGAAAATTTCACAAGGACCATTTCAATTCTGGTCACTGCAAGTGACAACTGTCTCCTGGAATCCTCCTCCAAAAGCCGTTTAGATGTACTGCAGTGCTCTTGGTACTATTCCATTATTGAGAAACCTGACAATGAACAAATCAAGCCTGTTCCTGGCAAATTCCAATTTTCTCCTGGAATCGTCTCCCAAAAGTCATTTCGATGTAATGCAGGGATTTGTAGAGATCGATTAGTGAAAATGCCTCTCAATGAGCTTTGCAATCCTGTTCAAGCAGTGTCAAATTATTCATGGCATCCTCCTGAAAAATGCCCTAATGAAGCACTGCTGGCCTTTTGGGAGAGAGCGATTAGAGACAATTCCTTACAATGAACATTTGAGTCCTCTTCATAGCAAGTGACAACGCTCTCCTTGAATCCGCCTCCAAAAGCTCTTCAGATATACTGTCGGTCTTTTGGTAGCGATCAGTTAGAAAAAATACCCCACAACGATCAATTGAATCTTTTCATCGCAAGTTCCAAATACCTCCTAGAAATCTCTTTGACACGCCAGTTAGACGTGCTGCTGCGCTTTTTGAACACTTCGGTTACTGACAAGCCCACACAATGAACAATACAATCATGTTCACTGCTACTTCCAAATCTCTCCTGGAATTTTCTTCCAAAAACATTTCTGATGCACTGCTGGGCCTTAGGTAAGGCTCCGTTAGTGAAAATTCCTTACAAAAAGCCTTTCTATTCTATCACGGCTAGTGCCATATTTCTCATGGAATCCTCCTCCAAAAGCTCTCTAGATGTACTGCCGGTCTTTTAGTAGAGGTTAATTAGTGAAAATTTTTCACAATGAGGATTTTAATTCTGGTCACTGCAAGTGACAATTGTCTCCTGGAATCTTCCTCCAAAATCTGTTTAGATGTACTACAGTGCTATTGGTACTATTCCGTTATTGAGAAACCTGACAATGAATAATTCAATCCTGTTCCTGGCAAATTCCAATTTTCTCCTGGAATCGTCTTCCAAAAGTCATTTCGATGTAATGCAGGGATTTGTAGAGATCGATTAGTGATTATTGCTCTCAATGAGCATTTCAATCCTGTTCAAGCAGTGTCAAATTATTCATGGCATCCTCCTGAAAAATGCCCTAATGAAGCACTGCTGGCCTTTTGGGAGAGAGCGATTAGAGACAATTCCTTACAATGAACTCTTGAGTCCTCTTCACAGCAAGTGACAACTCCCTCCTGGAATCCAACCTCCAAAAGCTCTTCAGATATACTGTCGTTCTTTTGGTAGCGCTGTTTGTGAAAATACCCCACAACGATCAATTTAATCTGTTCATCGCATATTCCAAATTTCTCTAGAATCCTCTTTGACACGCCAGTTAGACGTGTTGCTGCGCTTTTTGAACACTTCGGTTACTGACAAGTCTCACAATGAACAATTCAATCCTGTTTACTGCTACTTCCAAATCTCTTTGGAATTATCTACCAATAAATTTCTGATGCACTGCTGGGCCTTAGGTAATGCTCCGTTAGTTGAAATTCCTTACAATCAGCCTATCAATTATATCACGGCTAGTGCCATATTTCTCATGGAATCCTCCTCCAAAAGCTCTCTAGAAGTACTGGCGTTCTTTTGGTAGTTGTTAATTAGTGAAAATTTCACAAGGACCATTTCAATTCTGGTCACTGCAAGTGACAACTGTCTCCTGGAATCCACCTCCAAAAGCAGTTTAGATGTACTGCAGTGCTATTGGTACTATTCCGTTATTGAGAAACCTGACAATGAACAAATCAAGCCTGTTCCTGGCAAATTCCAATTTTCTCCTGGAATCGTCTCCCAAAAGTCATTTCGATGTAATGCAGGGATTTGTAGAGATCGATTAGTGAAAATGCCTCTCAATGAGCATTGCAATCCTGTTCAAGCAGTGTCAAATTATTCATGGCATCCTCCTGAAAAATGCCCTAATGAAGCACTGCTGGCCTTTTGGGAGAGAGCAATTAGAGACAATTCCTTACAATGAACTCTTGAGTCCTCTTCACAGCAAGTGACAACTCCCTCCTGGAATCCAACCTCCAAAAAAAAGCTCTTCAGGTATTCTGTCGGTCTTTTGGTAGCGCGGTTAGTGACAATACCTCACAACGATCAATTGAATCTGTTCATCGCAAGTTCCAAATTACTCCTATAATCCTCTTTGAAACGCCAGTTAGACGTGCTGCTGCGCTTTTTGAACACTTCGATTACTGACAAGTCCTCACAATGAACAATTCAATCCTCTTCACTGCTACTTCCAAATCTCTCCTGGAATTCTCTTCCAAAAACCTTTCTGATGCACTGCTGGGCCTTAGTAATGCTCCGTTAGTGAAAATAACTTACAATCAGCCTTTCAATTCTATCACGGCTAGTGCCATATTTCGCCTGCAATCCTCCTCCAAAAGCTCTCTAGATGTACTGCCGGCCTTTTGGTAGCGATCAATTAGTGAAAATACTTCAGAATGAGCATTTCCGTCTAATTCACTGGAAATGCCAACTCGCTGCTGGAATCCTCCTCCATAAGCCATTTAAATGTACTGCTACGATTTTGGTACAGATCCTTTATTGGGAATAACTGACTACGATCAATTGAATCTTCTTCATCGCAAGTTCCAATTTTCTCCTGGAATCCTCTTTGAAAGGCCATTTAGACGTGCTGCTGCGCTTTTTCGAAGTATCGGGTCACGAAAATTCCTTCCAATGAACAATTCAATCCTGTTCACTGCTTCTGCCAAATCTCTCCTGGAATCATCTTCCAAACGTCATAACGATGCACTGATGGTCTTTTCGTACAGAAGGATTAGTGAATACTCGTAACAAAGAGCATTTAAATCCTGTTAACTGTTAGTTCGAAATTGTGCCTGGAATCCTCTTTCAAATGCCAGCTGGATGCGCGGCTGAGATTCTTGTACACATTGGTGCATGAAAATTCCTCACAATGAGCATTTCAATTTTGTTCGCTGCTACAACCAAATTTCACCTGAAATCCTATTGCAGAGGCCATTATGATGACCTGTTGGGCTTTAAGTAATGCTGGATTCGTGATAATTCCTTACACTGAGCCTTTCAATTCTATCACGGCTAGTGCCAAATTTCTCCTGCAATCCTCCTCTAAAAGTTATTTAGATGTACTACAGCGCTTTTGTTTTCGTTCCGTAAGTGAAAAAACCTGACAATGAACAATTCAATCCTGTTAACAGCAAATTCCAAATTGTTCCTGGAATCCTACTCCAAAAGTCATTGCGATGTAAAGCAGGGTTTTTGGTAGAGAGCGATTAGTGAAAATTCCTTACATAGAACATTTGACTCCTGTTCAGAGCGAGTGCCAAAGTTATCCTGTAATCCACCTCTTAAAGAATTTAGATGTAATGTTTGTCTTTTGGTAGAGATCTGTTAGTGAAAATGCCTCTCAATGAGCATTGCAATCCTGTTCAACCAGCTCCAAATTTTTCATGGGATACTCCTCCAGAAGCCATTATGATGCACTGGTGGGCTTTTGGAACAGAGCCGTTCGTGAGAGTACCTCACAATCAACAATAAAATGCTGTTCACGGCTAGTGCCAATTTTCGCTTGCAATCCTCTTCAAAAAGCCATGATGATGCACTGCTGGGCTTTAGGTAGTGCTGGATTCCTAAAAATTCCTTACAATGAGCCTTTCAAATCTATCACGGCTCGTGCCATATTTCATGGCATCCTCCTGAAAAATGCCCTAATGAAGCACTGCTGGCCTTTTGGGAGAGAGCGATTAGTGACAATTCCTTACAATGAACATTTGAGTCCTCTTCATAGCAAGTGACAACGCTCTCCTTGAATCCGCCTCCAAAAGCTCTTCAGATATACTGTCGGTCTTTTGGTAGCGATCAGTTAGAAAAAATACCCCACAACGATCAATTGAATCTTTTCATCGCAAGTTCCAAATACCTCCTAGAAATCTCTTTGACACGCCAGTTAGACGTGCTGCTGCGCTTTTGGAACACTTCGGTTACTGACAAGCCCACACAATGAACAATACAATCATGTTCACTGCTACTTCCAAATCTCTCCTGGAATTTTCTTCCAAAAACATTTCTGATGCACTGCTGGGCCTTAGGTAAGGCTCCGTTAGTGAAAATTCCTTACAAAAAGCCTTTCTATTCTATCACGGCTAGTGCCATATTTCTCATGGAATCCTCCTCCAAAAGCTCTCTAGATGTACTGCCGGTCTTTTAGTAGAGGTTAATTAGTGAACATTTTTCACAATGAGGATTTTAATTCTGGTCACTGCAAGTGACAATTGTCTCCTGGAATCTTCCTCCAAAATCTGTTTAGATGTACTACAGTGCTATTGGTACTATTCCGTTATTGAGAAACCTGACAATGAATAATTCAATCCTGTTCCTGGCAAATTCCAATTTTCTCCTGGAATCGTCTCCCAAAAGTCATTTCGATGTAATGCAGGGATTTGTAGAGATCGATTAGTGAAAATGCCTCTCAATGAGCATTGCAATCCTGTTCAAGCAGTGTCAAATTATTCATGGCATCCTCCTGAAAAATGCCCTAATGAAGCACTGCTGGCCTTTTGGGAGAGAGCGATTAGAGACAATTCCTTACAATGAACTCTTGAGTCCTCTTCACAGCAAGTGACAACTCCCTCCTGGAATCCAACCTCCAAAAGCTCTTCAGATATACTGTCGGTCTTTTGGTAGCGCTGTTTGTGAAAATACCCCACAACGATCAATTTAATCTGTTCATCGCAAGTTCCAAATTTCTCTAGAATCCTCTTTGACACGCCAGTTAGACGTGTTGCTGCGCTTTTTGAACACTTCGGTTACTGACAAGTCTCACAATGAACAATTCAATCCTGTTTACTGCTACTTCCAAATCTCTTTGGAATTATCTACCAATAAATTTCTGATGCACTGCTGGGCCTTAGGTAATGCTCCGTTAGTTGAAATTCCTTACAAACAGCCTATCAATTATAAAACGGCTAGTGCCATATTTCTCATGGAATCCTCCTCCAAAAGCTCGCTAGATGTACTGGCGGTCTTTTGGTAGAGGTTAATTAGTGAAAATTTCACAAGGACCATTTCAATTCTGGTCACTGCAAGTGACAACTGTCTCCTGGAATCCTCCTCCAAAAGCCGTTTAGATGTACTGCAGTGCTCTTGGTACTATTCCGTTATTGAGAAACCTGACAATGAACAAATCAAGCCTGTTCCTGGCAAATTCCAATTTTCTCCTGGAATCGTCTCCCAAAAGTCATTTCGATGTAATGCAGGGATTTGTAGAGATCGATTAGTGAAAATGCCTCTCAATGAGCTTTGCAATCCTGTTCAAGCAGTGTCAAATTATTCATGGCATCCTCCTGAAAAATGCCCTAATGAAGCACTGCTGGCCTTTTGGGAGAGAGCGATTAGAGACAATTCCTTACAATGAACATTTGAGTCCTCTTCATAGCAAGTGACAACGCTCTCCTTGAATCCGCCTCCAAAAGCTCTTCAGATATACTGTCGGTCTTTTGGTAGCGATCAGTTAGAAAAAATACCCCACAACGATCAATTGAATCTTTTCATCGCAAGTTCCAAATACCTCCTAGAAATCTCTTTGACACGCCAGTTAGACGTGCTGCTGCGCTTTTTGAACACTTCGGTTACTGACAAGCCCACACAATGAACAATACAATCATGTTCACTGCTACTTCCAAATCTCTCCTGGAATTTTCTTCCAAAAACATTTCTGATGCACTGCTGGGCCTTAGGTAAGGCTCCGTTAGTGAAAATTCCTTACAAAAAGCCTTTCTATTCTATCACGGCTAGTGCCATATTTCTCATGGAATCCTCCTCCAAAAGCTCTCTAGATGTACTGCCGGTCTTTTAGTAGAGGTTAATTAGTGAAAATTTTTCACAATGAGGATTTTAATTCTGGTCACTGCAAGTGACAATTGTCTCCTGGAATCTTCCTCCAAAATCTGTTTAGATGTACTGCAGTTCTCTTGGTACTATTCCATTATTGAGAAACCTGACAATGAACAAATCAAGCCTGTTCCTGGCAAATTCCAATTTTCTCCTGGAATCGTCTCCCAAAAGTCATTTCGATGTAATGCAGGGATTTGTAGAGATCGATTAGTGAAAATGCCTCTCAATGAGCATTGCAATCCTGTTCAAGCAGTGTCAAATTATTCATGGCATCCTCCTGAAAAATGCCCTAATGAAGCACTGCTGGCCTTTTGGGAGAGAGCGATTAGAGACAATTCCTTACAATGAACTCTTGAGTCCTCTTCACAGCAAGTGACAACTCCCTCCTGGAATCCAACCTCCAAAAGCTCTTCAGATATACTGTCGGTCTTTTGGTAGCGCTGTTTGTGAAAATACCCCACAACGATCAATTTAATCTGTTCATCGCAAGTTCCAAATTACTCTAGAATCCTCTTTGACACGCCAGTTAGACGTGTTGCTGCGCTTTTTGAACACTTCGGTTACTGACAAGTCTCACAATGAACAATTCAATCCTGTTTACTGCTACTTCCAAATCTCTTTGGAATTATCTACCAATAAATTTCTGATGCACTGCTGGGCCTTAGGTAATGCTCCGTTAGTTGAAATTCCTTACAATCAGCCTATCAATTATATCACGGCTAGTGCCATATTTCTCATGGAATCCTCCTCCAAAAGCTCGCTAGATGTACTGGCGGTCTTTTGGTAGAGGTTAATTAGTGAAAATTTCACAAGGACCATTTCAATTCTGGTCACTGCAAGTGACAACTGTCTCCTGGAATCCTCCTCCAAAAGCCGTTTAGATGTACTGCAGTTCTCTTGGTACTATTCCATTATTGAGAAACCTGACAATGAACAAATCAAGCCTGTTCCTGGCAAATTCCAATTTTCTCCTGGAATCGTCTCCCAAAAGTCATTTCGATGTAATGCAGGGATTTGTAGAGATCGATTAGTGAAAATGCCTCTCAATGAGCATTTCAATCCTGTTCAAGCAGTGTCAAATTATTCATGGCATCCTCCTGAAAAATGCCCTAATGAAGCACTGCTGGCCTTTTGGGAGAGAGCGATTAGAGACAATTCCTTACAATGAACTCTTGAGTCCTCTTCACAGCAAGTGACAACTCCCTCCTGGAATCCAACCTCCAAAAGCTCTTCAGATATACTGTCGGTCTTTTGGTAGCGCTGTTTGTGAAAATACCCCACAACGATCAATTTAATCTGTTCATCGCCAGTTCCAAATTTCTCTAGAATCCTCTTTGACACGCCAGTTAGACGTGTTGCTGCGCTTTTTGAACACTTCGGTTACTGACAAGTCTCACAATGAACAATTCAATCCTGTTTACTGCTACTTCCAAATCTCTTTGGAATTATCTACCAATAAATTTCTGATGCACTGCTGGGCCTTAGGTAATGCTCCGTTAGTTGAAATTCCTTACAATCAGCCTATCAATTATATCACGGCTAGTGCCATATTTCTCATGGAATCCTCCTCCAAAAGCTCGCTAGATGTACTGGCGGTCTTTTGGTAGAGGTTAATTAGTGAAAATTTCACAAGGACCATTTCAATTCTGGTCACTGCAAGTGACAACTGTCTCCTGGAATCCTCCTCCAAAAGCCGTTTAGATGTACTGCAGTGCTCTTGGTACTATTCCATTATTGAGAAACCTGACAATGAACAAATCAAGCCTGTTCCTGGCAAATTCCAATTTTCTCCTGGAATCGTCTCCCAAAAGTCATTTCGATGTAATGCAGGGATTTGTAGAGATCGATTAGTGAAAATGCCTCTCAATGAGCTTTGCAATCCTGTTCAAGCAGTGTCAAATTATTCATGGCATCCTCCTGAAAAATGCCCTAATGAAGCACTGCTGGCCTTTTGGGAGAGAGCGATTAGAGACAATTCCTTACAATGAACATTTGAGTCCTCTTCATAGCAAGTGACAACGCTCTCCTTGAATCCGCCTCCAAAAGCTCTTCAGATATACTGTCGGTCTTTTGGTAGCGATCAGTTAGAAAAAATACCCCACAACGATCAATTGAATCTTTTCATCGCAAGTTCCAAATACCTCCTAGAAATCTCTTTGACACGCCAGTTAGACGTGCTGCTGCGCTTTTTGAACACTTCGGTTACTGACAAGCCCACACAATGAACAATACAATCATGTTCACTGCTACTTCCAAATCT
The DNA here is from genome assembly GCA_033296515.1 of Macrochelys suwanniensis. Taxonomy (NCBI): domain Eukaryota; kingdom Metazoa; phylum Chordata; order Testudines; family Chelydridae; genus Macrochelys; species Macrochelys suwanniensis. Next base: position 71,461,034 of record CM065778.1, on the reverse strand, counting down.
CTCCTGGAATTTTCTTCCAAAAACATTTCTGATGCACTGCTGGGCCTTAGGTAAGGCTCCGTTAGTGAAAATTCCTTACAAAAAGCCTTTCTATTCTATCACGGCTAGTGCCATATTTCTCATGGAATCCTCCTCCAAAAGCTCTCTAGATGTACTGCCGGTCTTTTAGTAGAGGTTAATTAGTGAAAATTTCACAAGGACCATTTCAATTCTGGTCACTGCAAGTGACAACTGTCTCCTGGAATCCTCCTCCAAAAGCCGTTTAGATGTACTGCAGTTCTCTTGGTACTATTCCATTATTGAGAAACCTGACAATGAACAAATCAAGCCTGTTCCTGGCAAATTCCAATTTTCTCCTGGAATCGTCTCCCAAAAGTCATTTCGATGTAATGCAGGGATTTGTAGAGATCGATTAGTGAAAATGCCTCTCAATGAGCATTTCAATCCTGTTCAAGCAGTGTCAAATTATTCATGGCATCCTCCTGAAAAATGCCCTAATGAAGCACTGCTGGCCTTTTGGGAGAGAGCGATTAGAGACAATTCCTTACAATGAACTCTTGAGTCCTCTTCACAGCAAGTGACAACTCCCTCCTGGAATCCAACCTCCAAAAGCTCTTCAGATATACTGTCGGTCTTTTGGTAGCGCTGTTTGTGAAAATACCCCACAACGATCAATTTAATCTGTTCATCGCCAGTTCCAAATTTCTCTAGAATCCTCTTTGACACGCCAGTTAGACGTGTTGCTGCGCTTTTTGAACACTTCGGTTACTGACAAGTCTCACAATGAACAATTCAATCCTGTTTACTGCTACTTCCAAATTTCTTTGGAATTATCTACCAATAAATTTCTGATGCACTGCTGGGCCTTAGGTAATGCTCCGTTAGTTGAAATTCCTTACAATCAGCCTATCAATTATATCACGGCTAGTGCCATATTTCTCATGGAATCCTCCTCCAAAAGCTCGCTAGATGTACTGGCGGTCTTTTGGTAGAGGTTAATTAGTGAAAATTTCACAAGGACCATTTCAATTCTGGTCACTGCAAGTGACAACTGTCTCCTGGAATCCTCCTCCAAAAGCCGTTTAGATGTACTGCAGTGCTCTTGGTACTATTCCATTATTGAGAAACCTGACAATGAACAAATCAAGCCTGTTCCTGGCAAATTCCAATTTTCTCCTGGAATCGTCTCCCAAAAGTCATTTCGATGTAATGCAGGGATTTGTAGAGATCGATTAGTGAAAATGCCTCTCAATGAGCTTTGCAATCCTGTTCAAGCAGTGTCAAATTATTCATGGCATCCTCCTGAAAAATGCCCTAATGAAGCACTGCTGGCCTTTTGGGAGAGAGCAATTAGAGACAATTCCTTACAATGAACATTTGAGTCCTCTTCATAGCAAGTGACAACGCTCTCCTTGAATCCGCCTCCAAAAGCTCTTCAGATATACTGTCGGTCTTTTGGTAGCGATCAGTTAGAAAAAATACCCCACAACGATCAATTGAATCTTTTCATCGCAAGTTCCAAATACCTCCTAGAAATCTCTTTTACACGCCAGTTAGACGTGCTGCTGCGCTTTTTGAACACTTCGGTTACTGACAAGCCCACACAATGAACAATACAATCATGTTCACTGCTACTTCCAAATCTCTCCTGGAATTTTCTTCCAAAAACATTTCTGATGCACTGCTGGGCCTTAGGTAAGGCTCCGTTAGTGAAAATTCCTTACAAAAAGCCTTTCTATTCTATCACGGCTAGTGCCATATTTCTCATGGAATCCTCCTCCAAAAGCTCTCTAGATGTACTGCCGGTCTTTTAGTAGAGGTTAATTAGTGAAAATTTTTCACAATGAGGATTTTAATTCTGGTCACTGCAAGTGACAATTGTCTCCTGGAATCTTCCTCCAAAATCTGTTTAGATGTACTACAGTGCTATTGGTACTATTCCGTTACTGAGAAACCTGACAATGAATAATTCAATCCTGTTCCTGGCAAATTCCAATTTTCTCCTGGAATCGTCTTCCAAAAGTCATTTCGATGTAATGCAGGGATTTGTAGAGATCGATTAGTGAAAATGCCTCTCAATGAGCATTTCAATCCTGTTCAAGCAGTGTCAAATTATTCATGGCATCCTCCTGAAAAATGCCCTAATGAAGCACTGCTGGCCTTTTGGGAGAGAGCGATTAGAGACAATTCCTTACAATGAACTCTTGAGTCCTCTTCACAGCAAGTGACAACTCCCTCCTGGAATCCAACCTCCAAAAGCTCTTCAGATATACTGTCGGTCTTTTGGTAGCGCTGTTTGTGAAAATACCCCACAACGATCAATTTAATCTGTTCATCGCAAGTTCCAAATTTCTCTAGAATCCTCTTTGACACGCCAGTTAGACGTGTTGCTGCGCTTTTTGAACACTTCGGTTACTGACAAGTCTCACAATGAACAATTCAATCCTGTTTACTGCTACTTCCAAATCTCTTTGGAATTATCTACCAATAAATTTCTGATGCACTGCTAGGCCTTAGGTAATGCTCCGTTAGTTGAAATTCCTTACAATCAGCCTATCAATTATATCACGGCTAGTGCCATATTTCTCATGGAATACTCCTCCAAAAGCTCTCTAGAAGTACTGGCGTTCTTTTGGTAGTTGTTAATTAGTGAAAATTTCACAAGGACCATTTCAATTCTGGTCACTGCAAGTGACAACTGTCTCCTGGAATCCACCTCCAAAAGCAGTTTAGATGTACTGCAGTGCTATTGGTACTATTCCGTTATTGAGAAACCTGACAATGAACAAATCAAGCCTGTTCCTGGCAAATTCCAATTTTCTCCTGGAATCGTCTCCCAAAAGTCATTTCGATGTAATGCAGGGATTTGTAGAGATCGATTAGTGAAAATGCCTCTCAATGAGCATTGCAATCCTGTTCAAGCAGTGTCAAATTATTCATGGCATCCTCCTGAAAAATGCCCTAATGAAGCACTGCTGGCCTTTTGGGAGAGAGCAATTAGAGACAATTCCTTACAATGAACTCTTGAGTCCTCTTCACAGCAAGTGACAACTCCCTCCTGGAATCCAACCTCCAAAAAAAAGCTCTTCAGGTATTCTGTCGGTCTTTTGGTAGCGCGGTTAGTGACAATACCTCACAACGATCAATTGAATCTGTTCATCGCAAGTTCCAAATTACTCCTATAATCCTCTTTGAAACGCCAGTTAGACGTGCTGCTGCGCTTTTTGAACACTTCGATTACTGACAAGTCCTCACAATGAACAATTCAATCCTCTTCACTGCTACTTCCAAATCTCTCCTGGAATTCTCTTCCAAAAACCTTTCTGATGCACTGCTGGGCCTTAGTAATGCTCCGTTAGTGAAAATTCCTTACAATCAGCCTTTCAATTCTATCACGGCTAGTGCCATATTTCGCCTGCAATCCTCCTCCAAAAGCTCTCTAGATGTACTGCCGGCCTTTTGGTAGCGATCAATTAGTGAAAATACTTCAGAATGAGCATTTCCGTCTAATTCACTGGAAATGCCAACTCGCTGCTGGAATCCTCCTCCATAAGCCATTTAAATGTACTGCTACGATTTTGGTACAGATCCTTTATTGGGAATAACTGACTACGATCAATTGAATCTTCTTCATCGCAAGTTCCAATTTTCTCCTGGAATCCTCTTTGAAAGGCCATTTAGACGTGCTGCTGCGCTTTTTCGAAGTATCGGGTCACGAAAATTCCTTCCAATGAACAATTCAATCCTGTTCACTGCTTCTGCCAAATCTCTCCTGGAATCATCTTCCAAACGTCATAACGATGCACTGATGGTCTTTTCGTACAGAAGGATTAGTGAATACTCGTAACAAAGAGCATTTAAATCCTGTTAACTGTTAGTTCGAAATTGTGCCTGGAATCCTCTTTCAAATGCCAGCTGGATGCGCGGCTGAGATTCTTGTACACATTGGTGCATGAAAATTCCTCACAATGAGCATTTCAATTTTGTTCGCTGCTACAACCAAATTTCACCTGAAATCCTATTGCAGAGGCCATTATGATGACCTGTTGGGCTTTAAGTAATGCTGGATTCGTGATAATTCCTTACACTGAGCCTTTCAATTCTATCACGGCTAGTGCCAAATTTCTCCTGCAATCCTCCTCTAAAAGTTATTTAGATGTACTACAGCGCTTTTGTTTTCGTTCCGTAAGTGAAAAAACCTGACAATGAACAATTCAATCCTGTTAACAGCAAATTCCAAATTGTTCCTGGAATCCTACTCCAAAAGTCATTGCGATGTAAAGCAGGGTTTTTGGTAGAGAGCGATTAGTGAAAATTCCTTACATAGAACATTTGACTCCTGTTCAGAGCGAGTGCCAAAGTTATCCTGTAATCCACCTCTTAAAGAATTTAGATGTAATGTTTGTCTTTTGGTAGAGATCTGTTAGTGAAAATGCCTCTCAATGAGCATTGCAATCCTGTTCAACCAGCTCCAAATTTTTCATGGGATACTCCTCCAGAAGCCATTATGATGCACTGGTGGGCTTTTGGAACAGAGCCGTTCGTGAGAGTACCTCACAATCAACAATAAAATGCTGTTCACGGCTAGTGCCAATTTTCGCTTGCAATCCTCTTCAAAAAGCCATGATGATGCACTGCTGGGCTTTAGGTAGTGCTGGATTCCTAAAAATTCCTTACAATGAGCCTTTCAAATCTATCACGGCTCGTGCCATATTTCATGGCATCCTCCTGAAAAATGCCCTAATGAAGCACTGCTGGCCTTTTGGGAGAGAGCGATTAGTGACAATTCCTTACAATGAACATTTGAGTCCTCTTCATAGCAAGTGACAACGCTCTCCTTGAATCCGCCTCCAAAAGCTCTTCAGATATACTGTCGGTCTTTTGGTAGCGATCAGTTAGAAAAAATACCCCACAACGATCAATTGAATCTTTTCATCGCAAGTTCCAAATACCTCCTAGAAATCTCTTTGACACGCCAGTTAGACGTGCTGCTGCGCTTTTGGAACACTTCGGTTACTGACAAGCCCACACAATGAACAATACAATCATGTTCACTGCTACTTCCAAATCTCTCCTGGAATTTTCTTCCAAAAACATTTCTGATGCACTGCTGGGCCTTAGGTAAGGCTCCGTTAGTGAAAATTCCTTACAAAAAGCCTTTCTATTCTATCACGGCTAGTGCCATATTTCTCATGGAATCCTCCTCCAAAAGCTCTCTAGATGTACTGCCGGTCTTTTAGTAGAGGTTAATTAGTGAACATTTTTCACAATGAGGATTTTAATTCTGGTCACTGCAAGTGACAATTGTCTCCTGGAATCTTCCTCCAAAATCTGTTTAGATGTACTACAGTGCTATTGGTACTATTCCGTTATTGAGAAACCTGACAATGAATAATTCAATCCTGTTCCTGGCAAATTCCAATTTTCTCCTGGAATCGTCTCCCAAAAGTCATTTCGATGTAATGCAGGGATTTGTAGAGATCGATTAGTGAAAATGCCTCTCAATGAGCATTGCAATCCTGTTCAAGCAGTGTCAAATTATTCATGGCATCCTCCTGAAAAATGCCCTAATGAAGCACTGCTGGCCTTTTGGGAGAGAGCGATTAGAGACAATTCCTTACAATGAACTCTTGAGTCCTCTTCACAGCAAGTGACAACTCCCTCCTGGAATCCAACCTCCAAAAGCTCTTCAGATATACTGTCGGTCTTTTGGTAGCGCTGTTTGTGAAAATACCCCACAACGATCAATTTAATCTGTTCATCGCAAGTTCCAAATTTCTCTAGAATCCTCTTTGACACGCCAGTTAGACGTGTTGCTGCGCTTTTTGAACACTTCGGTTACTGACAAGTCTCACAATGAACAATTCAATCCTGTTTACTGCTACTTCCAAATCTCTTTGGAATTATCTACCAATAAATTTCTGATGCACTGCTGGGCCTTAGGTAATGCTCCGTTAGTTGAAATTCCTTACAATCAGCCTATCAATTATGTCACGGCTAGAGCCATATTTCTCATGGAATACTCCTCCAAAAGCTCTCTAGAAGTACTGGCGTTCTTTTGGTAGTTGTTAATTAGTGAAAATTTCACAAGGACCATTTCAATTCTGGTCACTGCAAGTGACAACTGTCTCCTGGAATCCACCTCCAAAAGCAGTTTAGATGTACTGCAGTGCTATTGGTACTATTCCGTTATTGAGAAACCTGACAATGAACAAATCAAGCCTGTTCCTGGCAAATTCCAATTTTCTCCTGGAATCGTCTCCCAAAAGTCATTTCGATGTAATGCAGGGATTTGTAGAGATCGATTAGTGAAAATGCCTCTCAATGAGCATTGCAATCCTGTTCAAGCAGTGTCAAATTATTCATGGCATCCTCCTGAAAAATGCCATAATGAAGCACTGCTGGCCTTTTGGGAGAGAGCAATTAGAGACAATTCCTTACAATGAACATTTGAGTCCTCTTCATAGCAAGTGACAACGCTCTCCTTGAATCCGCCTCCAAAAGCTCTTCAGATATACTGTCGGTCTTTTGGTAGCGATCAGTTAGAAAAAATACCCCACAACGATCAATTGAATCTTTTCATCGCAAGTTCCAAATACCTCCTAGAAATCTCTTTGAGACGCCAGTTAGACGTGCTGCTGCGCTTTTTGAACACTTCGGTTACTGACAAGCCCACACAATGAACAATACAATCATGTTCACTGCTACTTCCAAATCTCTCCTGGAATTTTCTTCCAAAAACATTTCTGATGCACTGCTGGGCCTTAGGTAAGGCTCCGTTAGTGAAAATTCCTTACAAAAAGCCTTTCTATTCTATCACGGCTAGTGCCATATTTCTCATGGAATCCTCCTCCAAAAGCTCTCTAGATGTACTGCCGGTCTTTTAGTAGAGGTTAATTAGTGAAAATTTTTCACAATGAGGATTTTAATTCTGGTCACTGCAAGTGACAATTGTCTCCTGGAATCTTCCTCCAAAATCTGTTTAGATGTACTACAGTGCTATTGGTACTATTCCGTTATTGAGAAACCTGACAATGAATAATTCAATCCTGTTCCTGGCAAATTCCAATTTTCTCCTGGAATCGTCTCCCAAAAGTCATTTCGATGTAATGCAGGGATTTGTAGAGATCGATTAGTGAAAATGCCTCTCAATGAGCATTGCAATCCTGTTCAAGCAGTGTCAAATTATTCATGGCATCCTCCTGAAAAATGCCCTAATGAAGCACTGCTGGCCTTTTGGGAGAGAGCGATTAGAGACAATTCCTTACAATGAACTCTTGAGTCCTCTTCACAGCAAGTGACAACTCCCTCCTGGAATCCAACCTCCAAAAGCTCTTCAGATATACTGTCGGTCTTTTGGTAGCGCTGTTTGTGAAAATACCCCACAACGATCAATTTAATCTGTTCATCGCAAGTTCCAAATTTCTCTAGAATCCTCTTTGACACGCCAGTTAGACGTGTTGCTGCGCTTTTTGAACACTTCGGTTACTGACAAGTCTCACAATGAACAATTCAATCCTGTTTACTGCTACTTCCAAATCTCTTTGGAATTATCTACCAATAAATTTCTGATGCACTGCTGGGCCTTAGGTAATGCTCCGTTAGTTGAAATTCCTTACAATCAGCCTATCAATTATGTCACGGCTAGAGCCATATTTCTCATGGAATACTCCTCCAAAAGCTCTCTAGAAGTACTGGCGTTCTTTTGGTAGTTGTTAATTAGTGAAAATTTCACAAGGACCATTTCAATTCTGGTCACTGCAAGTGACAACTGTCTCCTGGAATCCACCTCCAAAAGCAGTTTAGATGTACTGCAGTGCTATTGGTACTATTCCGTTATTGAGAAACCTGACAATGAACAAATCAAGCCTGTTCCTGGCAAATTCCAATTTTCTCCTGGAATCGTCTCCCAAAAGTCATTTCGATGTAATGCAGGGATTTGTAGAGATCGATTAGTGAAAATGCCTCTCAATGAGCATTGCAATCCTGTTCAAGCAGTGTCAAATTATTCATGGCATCCTCCTGAAAAATGCCATAATGAAGCACTGCTGGCCTTTTGGGAGAGAGCAATTAGAGACAATTCCTTACAATGAACATTTGAGTCCTCTTCATAGCAAGTGACAACGCTCTCCTTGAATCCGCCTCCAAAAGCTCTTCAGATATACTGTCGGTCTTTTGGTAGCGATCAGTTAGAAAAAATACCCCACAACGATCAATTGAATCTTTTCATCGCAAGTTCCAAATACCTCCTAGAAATCTCTTTGACACGCCAGTTAGACGTGCTGCTGCGCTTTTTGAACACTTCGGTTACTGACAAGCCCACACAATGAACAATACAATCATGTTCACTGCTACTTCCAAATCTCTCCTGGAATTTTCTTCCAAAAACATTTCTGATGCACTGCTGGGCCTTAGGTAAGGCTCCGTTAGTGAAAATTCCTTACAAAAAGCCTTTCTATTCTATCACGGCTAGTGCCATATTTCTCATGGAATCCTCCTCCAAAAGCTCTCTAGATGTACTGCTGGTCTTTTAGTAGAGGTTAATTAGTGAAAATTTTTCACAATGAGGATTTTAATTCTGGTCACGGCAAGTGACAATTGTCTCCTGGAATCTTCCTCCAAAATCTGTTTAGATGTACTACAGTGCTATTGGTACTATTCCGTTATTGAGAAACCTGACAATGAATAATTCAATCCTGTTCCTGGCAAATTCCAATTTTCTCCTGGAATCGTCTCCCAAAAGTCATTTCGATGTAATGCAGGGATTTGTAGAGATCGATTAGTGAAAATGCCTCTCAATGAGCATTGCAATCCTGTTCAAGCAGTGTCAAATTATTCATGGCATCCTCCTGAAAAATGCCCTAATGAAGCACTGCTGGCCTTTTGGGAGAGAGCGATTAGAGACAATTCCTTACAATGAACTCTTGAGTCCTCTTCACAGCAAGTGACAACTCCCTCCTGGAATCCAACCTCCAAAAGCTCTTCAGATATACTGTCGGTCTTTTGGTAGCGCTGTTTGTGAAAATACCCCACAACGATCAATTTAATCTGTTCATCGCAAGTTCCAAATTTCTCTAGAATCCTCTTTGACACGCCAGTTAGACGTGTTGCTGCGCTTTTTGAACACTTCGGTTACTGACAAGTCTCACAATGAACAATTCAATCCTGTTTACTGCTACTTCCAAATCTCTTTGGAATTATCTACCAATAAATTTCTGATGCACTGCTGGGCCTTAGGTAATGCTCCGTTAGTTGAAATTCCTTACAATCAGCCTATCAATTATATCACGGCTAGTGCCATATTTCTCATGGAATACTCCTCCAAAAGCTCTCTAGAAGTACTGGCGTTCTTTTGGTAGTTGTTAATTAGTGAAAATTTCACAAGGACCATTTCAATTCTGGTCACTGCAAGTGACAACTGTCTCCTGGAATCCACCTCCAAAAGCAGTTTAGATGTACTGCAGTGCTATTGGTACTATTCCGTTATTGAGAAACCTGACAATGAACAAATCAAGCCTGTTCCTGGCAAATTCCAATTTTCTCCTGGAATCGTCTCCCAAAAGTCATTTCGATGTAATGCAGGGATTTGTAGAGATCGATTAGTGAAAATGCCTCTCAATGAGCATTGCAATCCTGTTCAAGCAGTGTCAAATTATTCATGGCATCCTCCTGAAAAATGCCATAATGAAGCACTGCTGGCCTTTTGGGAGAGAGCAATTAGAGACAATTCCTTACAATGAACTCTTGAGTCCTCTTCACAGCAAGTGACAACTCCCTCCTGGAATCCAGCCTCCAAAAAAAAGCTCTTCAGATATTCTGTCGGTCTTTTGGTAGTGCGGTTAGTGACAATACCTCACAACGATCAATTGAATCTGTTCATCGCAAGTTCCAAATTTCTCCTATAATCCTCTTTGAAACGCCAGTTAGACGTGCTGCTGCGCTTTTTGAACACTTCGATTACTGACAAGTCCTCACAATGAACAATTCAATCCTCTTCACTGCTACTTCCAAATCTCTCCTGGAATTCTCTTCCAAAAACCTTTCTGATGCACTGCTGGGCCTTAGTAATGCTCCGTTAGTGAAAATTCCTTACAATCAGCCTTTCAATTCTATCACGGCTAGTGCCATATTTAGCCTGCAATCCTCCTCCAAAAGCTCTCTAGATGTACTGCCGGCCTTTTGGTAGCGATCAATTAGTGAAAATACTTCAGAATGAGCATTTCCGTCTAATTCACTGGAAATGCCAACTCGCTGCTGGAATCCTCCTCCATAAGCCATTTAAATGTACTGCTACGATTTTGGTACAGATCCTTTATTGGGAATAACTGACTACGATCAATTGAATCTTCTTCATCGCAAGTTCCAATTTTCTCCTGGAATCCTCTTTGAAAGGCCATTTAGACGTGCTGCTGCGCTTTTTCGAAGCATCGGGTCACGAAAATTCCTTCCAATGAACAATTCAATCCTGTTCACTGCTTCTGCCAAATCTCTCCTGGAATCATCTTCCAAACGTCATAACGATGCACTGATGGTCTTTTCGTACAGAAGGATTAGTGAATACTCGTAACAAAGAGCATTTAAATCCTGTTAACTGTTAGTTCGAAATTGTGCCTGGAATCCTCTTTCAAATGCCAGCTGGATGCGCGGCTGAGATTCTTGTACACATTGGTGCATGAAAATTCCTCACAATGAGCATTTCAATTTTGTTCGCTGCTACAACCAAATTTCACCTGAAATCCTATTGCAGAGGCCATTATGATGACCTGTTGGGCTTTAAGTAATGCTGGATTCGTGATAATTCCTTACACTGAGCCTTTCAATTCTATCACGGCTAGTGCCAAATTTCTCCTGCAATCCTCCTCTAAAAGTTATTTAGATGTACTACAGCGCTTTTGTTTTCGTTCCGTAAGTGAAAAAACCTGACAATGAACAATTCAATCCTGTTAACAGCAAATTCCAAATTGTTCCTGGAATCCTACTCCAAAAGTCATTGCGATGTAAAGCAGGGTTTTTGGTAGAGAGCGATTAGTGAAAATTCCTTACATAGAACATTTGACTCCTGTTCAGAGCGAGTGCCAAAGTTATCCTGTAATCCACCTCTTAAAGAATTTAGATGTAATGTTTGTCTTTTGGTAGAGATCTGTTAGTGAAAATGTCTCTCAATGAGCATTGCAATCCTGTTCAACCAGCTCCAAATTTTTCATGGGATACTCCTCCAGAAGCCATTATGATGCACTGGTGGGCTTTTGGAACAGAGCCGTTCGTGAGAGTACCTCACAATCAACAATAAAATGCTGTTCACGGCTAGTGCCAATTTTCGCTTGCAATCCTCTTCAAAAAGCCATGATGATGCACTGCTGGGCTTTAGGTAGTGCTGGATTCCTAAAAATTCCTTACAATGAGCCTTTCAAATCTATCACGGCTCGTGCCATATTTCATGGCATCCTCCTGAAAAATGCCCTAATGAAGCACTGCTGGCCTTTTGGGAGAGAGCGATTAGTGACAATTCCTTACAATGAACATTTGAGTCCTCTTCATAGCAAGTGACAACGCTCTCCTTGAATCCGCCTCCAAAAGCTCTTCAGATATACTGTCGGTCTTTTGGTAGCGATCAGTTAGAAAAAATACCCCACAACGATCAATTGAATCTTTTCATCGCAAGTTCCAAATACCTCCTAGAAATCTCTTTGACACGCCAGTTAGACGTGCTGCTGCGCTTTTGGAACACTTCGGTTACTGACAAGCCCACACAATGAACAATACAATCATGTTCACTGCTACTTCCAAATCTCTCCTGGAATTTTCTTCCAAAAACATTTCTGATGCACTGCTGGGCCTTAGGTAAGGCTCCGTTAGTGAAAATTCCTTACAAAAAGCCTTTCTATTCTATCACGGCTAGTGCCATATTTCTCATGGAATCCTCCTCCAAAAGCTCTCTAGATGTACTGCCGGTCTTTTAGTAGAGGTTAATTAGTGAACATTTTTCACAATGAGGATTTTAATTCTGGTCACTGCAAGTGACAATTGTCTCCTGGAATCTTCCTCCAAAATCTGTTTAGATGTACTACAGTGCTATTGGTACTATTCCGTTATTGAGAAACCTGACAATGAATAATTCAATCCTGTTCCTGGCAAATTCCAATTTTCTCCTGGAATCGTCTCCCAAAAGTCATTTCGATGTAATGCAGGGATTTGTAGAGATCGATTAGTGAAAATGCCTCTCAATGAGCATTGCAATCCTGTTCAAGCAGTGTCAAATTATTCATGGCATCCTCCTGAAAAATGCCCTAATGAAGCACTGCTGGCCTTTTGGGAGAGAGCGATTAGAGACAATTCCTTACAATGAACTCTTGAGTCCTCTTCACAGCAAGTGACAACTCCCTCCTGGAATCCAACCTCCAAAAGCTCTTCAGATATACTGTCGGTCTTTTGGTAGCGCTGTTTGTGAAAATACCCCACAACGATCAATTTAATCTGTTCATCGCAAGTTCCAAATTTCTCTAGAATCCTCTTTGACACGCCAGTTAGACGTGTTGCTGCGCTTTTTGAACACTTCGGTTACTGACAAGTCTCACAATGAACAATTCAATCCTGTTTACTGCTACTTCCAAATCTCTTTGGAATTATCTACCAATAAATTTCTGATGCACTGCTGGGCCTTAGGTAATGCTCCGTTAGTTGAAATTCCTTACAATCAGCCTATCAATTATGTCACGGCTAGAGCCATATTTCTCATGGAATACTCCTCCAAAAGCTCTCTAGAAGTACTGGCGTTCTTTTGGTAGTTGTTAATTAGTGAAAATTTCACAAGGACCATTTCAATTCTGGTCACTGCAAGTGACAACTGTCTCCTGGAATCCACCTCCAAAAGCAGTTTAGATGTACTGCAGTGCTATTGGTACTATTCCGTTATTGAGAAACCTGACAATGAACAAATCAAGCCTGTTCCTGGCAAATTCCAATTTTCTCCTGGAATCGTCTCCCAAAAGTCATTTCGATGTAATGCAGGGATTTGTAGAGATCGATTAGTGAAAATGCCTCTCAATGAGCATTGCAATCCTGTTCAAGCAGTGTCAAATTATTCATGGCATCCTCCTGAAAAATGCCATAATGAAGCACTGCTGGCCTTTTGGGAGAGAGCAATTAGAGACAATTCCTTACAATGAACATTTGAGTCCTCTTCATAGCAAGTGACAACGCTCTCCTTGAATCCGCCTCCAAAAGCTCTTCAGATATACTGTCGGTCTTTTGGTAGCGATCAGTTAGAAAAAATACCCCACAACGATCAATTGAATCTTTTCATCGCAAGTTCCAAATACCTCCTAGAAATCTCTTTGAGACGCCAGTTAGACGTGCTGCTGCGCTTTTTGAACACTTCGGTTACTGACAAGCCCACACAATGAACAATACAATCATGTTCACTGCTACTTCCAAATCTCTCCTGGAATTTTCTTCCAAAAACATTTCTGATGCACTGCTGGGCCTTAGGTAAGGCTCCGTTAGTGAAAATTCCTTACAAAAAGCCTTTCTATTCTATCACGGCTAGTGCCATATTTCTCATGGAATCCTCCTCCAAAAGCTCTCTAGATGTACTGCCGGTCTTTTAGTAGAGGTTAATTAGTGAAAATTTTTCACAATGAGGATTTTAATTCTGGTCACTGCAAGTGACAATTGTCTCCTGGAATCTTCCTCCAAAATCTGTTTAGATGTACTACAGTGCTATTGGTACTATTCCGTTATTGAGAAACCTGACAATGAATAATTCAATCCTGTTCCTGGCAAATTCCAATTTTCTCCTGGAATCGTCTCCCAAAAGTCATTTCGATGTAATGCAGGGATTTGTAGAGATCGATTAGTGAAAATGCCTCTCAATGAGCATTGCAATCCTGTTCAAGCAGTGTCAAATTATTCATGGCATCCTCCTGAAAAATGCCCTAATGAAGCACTGCTGGCCTTTTGGGAGAGAGCGATTAGAGACAATTCCTTACAATGAACTCTTGAGTCCTCTTCACAGCAAGTGACAACTCCCTCCTGGAATCCAACCTCCAAAAGCTCTTCAGATATACTGTCGGTCTTTTGGTAGCGCTGTTTGTGAAAATACCCCACAACGATCAATTTAATCTGTTCATCGCAAGTTCCAAATTTCTCTAGAATCCTCTTTGACACGCCAGTTAGACGTGTTGCTGCGCTTTTTGAACACTTCGGTTACTGACAAGTCTCACAATGAACAATTCAATCCTGTTTACTGCTACTTCCAAATCTCTTTGGAATTATCTACCAATAAATTTCTGATGCACTGCTGGGCCTTAGGTAATGCTCCGTTAGTTGAAATTCCTTACAATCAGCCTATCAATTATGTCACGGCTAGAGCCATATTTCTCATGGAATACTCCTCCAAAAGCTCTCTAGAAGTACTGGCGTTCTTTTGGTAGTTGTTAATTAGTGAAAATTTCACAAGGACCATTTCAATTCTGGTCACTGCAAGTGACAACTGTCTCCTGGAATCCACCTCCAAAAGCAGTTTAGATGTACTGCAGTGCTATTGGTACTATTCCGTTATTGAGAAACCTGACAATGAACAAATCAAGCCTGTTCCTGGCAAATTCCAATTTTCTCCTGGAATCGTCTCCCAAAAGTCATTTCGATGTAATGCAGGGATTTGTAGAGATCGATTAGTGAAAATGCCTCTCAATGAGCATTGCAATCCTGTTCAAGCAGTGTCAAATTATTCATGGCATCCTCCTGAAAAATGCCATAATGAAGCACTGCTGGCCTTTTGGGAGAGAGCAATTAGAGACAATTCCTTACAATGAACATTTGAGTCCTCTTCATAGCAAGTGACAACGCTCTCCTTGAATCCGCCTCCAAAAGCTCTTCAGATATACTGTCGGTCTTTTGGTAGCGATCAGTTAGAAAAAATACCCCACAACGATCAATTGAATCTTTTCATCGCAAGTTCCAAATACCTCCTAGAAATCTCTTTGACACGCCAGTTAGACGTGCTGCTGCGCTTTTTGAACACTTCGGTTACTGACAAGCCCACACAATGAACAATACAATCATGTTCACTGCTACTTCCAAATCTCTCCTGGAATTTTCTTCCAAAAACATTTCTGATGCACTGCTGGGCCTTAGGTAAGGCTCCGTTAGTGAAAATTCCTTACAAAAAGCCTTTCTATTCTATCACGGCTAGTGCCATATTTCTCATGGAATCCTCCTCCAAAAGCTCTCTAGATGTACTGCTGGTCTTTTAGTAGAGGTTAATTAGTGAAAATTTTTCACAATGAGGATTTTAATTCTGGTCACGGCAAGTGACAATTGTCTCCTGGAATCTTCCTCCAAAATCTGTTTAGATGTACTACAGTGCTATTGGTACTATTCCGTTATTGAGAAACCTGACAATGAATAATTCAATCCTGTTCCTGGCAAATTCCAATTTTCTCCTGGAATCGTCTCCCAAAAGTCATTTCGATGTAATGCAGGGATTTGTAGAGATCGATTAGTGAAAATGCCTCTCAATGAGCATTGCAATCCTGTTCAAGCAGTGTCAAATTATTCATGGCATCCTCCTGAAAAATGCCCTAATGAAGCACTGCTGGCCTTTTGGGAGAGAGCGATTAGAGACAATTCCTTACAATGAACTCTTGAGTCCTCTTCACAGCAAGTGACAACTCCCTCCTGGAATCCAACCTCCAAAAGCTCTTCAGATATACTGTCGGTCTTTTGGTAGCGCTGTTTGTGAAAATACCCCACAACGATCAATTTAATCTGTTCATCGCAAGTTCCAAATTTCTCTAGAATCCTCTTTGACACGCCAGTTAGACGTGTTGCTGCGCTTTTTGAACACTTCGGTTACTGACAAGTCTCACAATGAACAATTCAATCCTGTTTACTGCTACTTCCAAATCTCTTTGGAATTATCTACCAATAAATTTCTGATGCACTGCTGGGCCTTAGGTAATGCTCCGTTAGTTGAAATTCCTTACAATCAGCCTATCAATTATATCACGGCTAGTGCCATATTTCTCATGGAATACTCCTCCAAAAGCTCTCTAGAAGTACTGGCGTTCTTTTGGTAGTTGTTAATTAGTGAAAATTTCACAAGGACCATTTCAATTCTGGTCACTGCAAGTGACAACTGTCTCCTGGAATCCACCTCCAAAAGCAGTTTAGATGTACTGCAGTGCTATTGGTACTATTCCGTTATTGAGAAACCTGACAATGAACAAATCAAGCCTGTTCCTGGCAAATTCCAATTTTCTCCTGGAATCGTCTCCCAAAAGTCATTTCGATGTAATGCAGGGATTTGTAGAGATCGATTAGTGAAAATGCCTCTCAATGAGCATTGCAATCCTGTTCAAGCAGTGTCAAATTATTCATGGCATCCTCCTGAAAAATGCCATAATGAAGCACTGCTGGCCTTTTGGGAGAGAGCAATTAGAGACAATTCCTTACAATGAACTCTTGAGTCCTCTTCACAGCAAGTGACAACTCCCTCCTGGAATCCAGCCTCCAAAAAAAAGCTCTTCAGATATTCTGTCGGTCTTTTGGTAGTGCGGTTAGTGACAATACCTCACAACGATCAATTGAATCTGTTCATCGCAAGTTCCAAATTTCTCCTATAATCCTCTTTGAAACGCCAGTTAGACGTGCTGCTGCGCTTTTTGAACACTTCGATTACTGACAAGTCCTCACAATGAACAATTCAATCCTCTTCACTGCTACTTCCAAATCTCTCCTGGAATTCTCTTCCAAAAACCTTTCTGATGCACTGCTGGGCCTTAGTAATGCTCCGTTAGTGAAAATTCCTTACAATCAGCCTTTCAATTCTATCACGGCTAGTGCCATATTTAGCCTGCAATCCTCCTCCAAAAGCTCTCTAGATGTACTGCCGGCCTTTTGGTAGCGATCAATTAGTGAAAATACTTCAGAATGAGCATTTCCGTCTAATTCACTGGAAATGCCAACTCGCTGCTGGAATCCTCCTCCATAAGCCATTTAAATGTACTGCTACGATTTTGGTACAGATCCTTTATTGGGAATAACTGACTACGATCAATTGAATCTTCTTCATCGCAAGTTCCAATTTTCTCCTGGAATCCTCTTTGAAAGGCCATTTAGACGTGCTGCTGCGCTTTTTCGAAGCATCGGGTCACGAAAATTCCTTCCAATGAACAATTCAATCCTGTTCACTGCTTCTGCCAAATCTCTCCTGGAATCATCTTCCAAACGTCATAACGATGCACTGATGGTCTTTTCGTACAGAAGGATTAGTGAATACTCGTAACAAAGAGCATTTAAATCCTGTTAACTGTTAGTTCGAAATTGTGCCTGGAATCCTCTTTCAAATGCCAGCTGGATGCGCGGCTGAGATTCTTGTACACATTGGTGCATGAAAATTCCTCACAATGAGCATTTCAATTTTGTTCGCTGCTACAACCAAATTTCACCTGAAATCCTATTGCAGAGGCCATTATGATGACCTGTTGGGCTTTAAGTAATGCTGGATTCGTGATAATTCCTTACACTGAGCCTTTCAATTCTATCACGGCTAGTGCCAAATTTCTCCTGCAATCCTCCTCTAAAAGTTATTTAGATGTACTACAGCGCTTTTGTTTTCGTTCCGTAAGTGAAAAAACCTGACAATGAACAATTCAATCCTGTTAACAGCAAATTCCAAATTGTTCCTGGAATCCTACTCCAAAAGTCATTGCGATGTAAAGCAGGGTTTTTGGTAGAGAGCGATTAGTGAAAATTCCTTACATAGAACATTTGACTCCTGTTCAGAGCGAGTGCCAAAGTTATCCTGTAATCCACCTCTTAAAGAATTTAGATGTAATGTTTGTCTTTTGGTAGAGATCTGTTAGTGAAAATGTCTCTCAATGAGCATTGCAATCCTGTTCAACCAGCTCCAAATTTTTCATGGGATACTCCTCCAGAAGCCATTATGATGCACTGGTGGGCTTTTGGAACAGAGCCGTTCGTGAGAGTACCTCACAATCAACAATAAAATGCTGTTCACGGCTAGTGCCAATTTTCGCTTGCAATCCTCTTCAAAAAGCCATGATGATGCACTGCTGGGCTTTAGGTAGTGCTGGATTCCTAAAAATTCCTTACAATGAGCCTTTCAAATCTATCACGGCTCGTGCCATATTTCATGGCATCCTCCTGAAAAATGCCCTAATGAAGCACTGCTGGCCTTTTGGGAGAGAGCGATTAGTGACAATTCCTTACAATGAACATTTGAGTCCTCTTCATAGCAAGTGACAACGCTCTCCTTGAATCCGCCTCCAAAAGCTCTTCAGATATACTGTCGGTCTTTTGGTAGCGATCAGTTAGAAAAAATACCCCACAACGATCAATTGAATCTTTTCATCGCAAGTTCCAAATACCTCCTAGAAATCTCTTTGACACGCCAGTTAGACGTGCTGCTGCGCTTTTTGAACACTTCGGTTACTGACAAGCCCACACAATGAACAATACAATCATGTTCACTGCTACTTCCAAATCTCTCCTGGAATTTTCTTCCAAAAACATTTCTGATGCACTGCTGGGCCTTAGGTAAGGCTCCGTTAGTGAAAATTCCTTACAAAAAGCCTTTCTATTCTATCACGGCTAGTGCCATATTTCTCATGGAATCCTCCTCCAAAAGCTCTCTAGATGTACTGCCGGTCTTTTAGTAGAGGTTAATTAGTGAAAATTTTTCACAATGAGGATTTTAATTCTGGTCACTGCAAGTGACAATTGTCTCCTGGAATCTTCCTCCAAAATCTGTTTAGATGTACTACAGTGCTATTGGTACTATTCCGTTATTGAGAAACCTGACAATGAATAATTCAATCCTGTTCCTGGCAAATTCCAATTTTCTCCTGGAATCGTCTCCCAAAAGTCATTTCGATGCAATGCAGGGATTTGTAGAGATCGATTAGTGAAAATGCCTCTCAATGAGCATTGCAATCCTGTTCAAGCAGTGTCAAATTATTCATGGCATCCTCCTGAAAAATGCCCTAATGAAGCACTGCTGGCCTTTTGGGAGAGAGCGATTAGAGACAATTCCTTACAATGAACTCTTGAGTCCTCTTCACAGCAAGTGACAACTCCCTCCTGGAATCCAACCTCCAAAAGCTCTTCAGATATACTGTCGGTCTTTTGGTAGCGCTGTTTGTGAAAATACCCCACAACGATCAATTTAATCTGTTCATCGCAAGTTCCAAATTTCTCTAGAATCCTCTTTGACACGCCAGTTAGACGTGTTGCTGCGCTTTTTGAACACTTCGGTTACTGACAAGTCTCACAATGAACAATTCAATCCTGTTTACTGCTACTTCCAAATCTCTTTGGAATTATCTACCAATAAATTTCTGATGCACTGCTGGGCCTTAGGTAATGCTCCGTTAGTTGAAATTCCTTACAATCAGCCTATCAATTATGTCACGGCTAGAGCCATATTTCTCATGGAATACTCCTCCAAAAGCTCTCTAGAAGTACTGGCGTTCTTTTGGTAGTTGTTAATTAGTGAAAATTTCACAAGGACCATTTCAATTCTGGTCACTGCAAGTGACAACTGTCTCCTGGAATCCACCTCCAAAAGCAGTTTAGATGTACTGCAGTGCTATTGGTACTATTCCGTTATTGAGAAACCTGACAATGAACAAATCAAGCCTGTTCCTGGCAAATTCCAATTTTCTCCTGGAATCGTCTCCCAAAAGTCATTTCGATGTAATGCAGGGATTTGTAGAGATCGATTAGTGAAAATGCCTCTCAATGAGCATTGCAATCCTGTTCAAGCAGTGTCAAATTATTCATGGCATCCTCCTGAAAAATGCCATAATGAAGCACTGCTGGCCTTTTGGGAGAGAGCAATTAGAGACAATTCCTTACAATGAACATTTGAGTCCTCTTCATAGCAAGTGACAACGCTCTCCTTGAATCCGCCTCCAAAAGCTCTTCAGATATACTGTCGGTCTTTTGGTAGCGATCAGTTAGAAAAAATACCCCACAACGATCAATTGAATCTTTTCATCGCAAGTTCCAAATACCTCCTAGAAATCTCTTTGACACGCCAGTTAGACGTGCTGCTGCGCTTTTTGAACACTTCGGTTACTGACAAGCCCACACAATGAACAATACAATCATGTTCACTGCTACTTCCAAATCTCTCCTGGAATTTTCTTCCAAAAACATTTCTGATGCACTGCTGGGCCTTAGGTAAGGCTCCGTTAGTGAAAATTCCTTACAAAAAGCCTTTCTATTCTATCACGGCTAGTGCCATATTTCTCATGGAATCCTCCTCCAAAAGCTCTCTAGATGTACTGCCGGTCTTTTAGTAGAGGTTAATTAGTGAAAATTTCACAAGGACCATTTCAATTCTGGTCACTGCAAGTGACAACTGTCTCCTGGAATCCACCTCCAAAAGCAGTTTAGATGTACTGCAGTGCTATTGGTACTATTCCGTTATTGAGAAACCTGACAATGAACAAATCAAGCCTGTTCCTGGCAAATTCCAATTTTCTCCTGGAATCGTCTCCCAAAAGTCATTTCGATGTAATGCAGGGATTTGTAGAGATCGATTAGTGAAAATGCCTCTCAATGAGCATTGCAATCCTGTTCAAGCAGTGTCAAATTATTCATGGCATCCTCCTGAAAAATGCCCTAATGAAGCACTGCTGGCCTTTTGGGAGAGAGCGATTAGAGACAATTCCTTACAATGAACATTTGAGTCCTCTTCATAGCAAGTGACAACGCTCTCCTTGAATCCGCCTCCAAAAGCTCTTCAGATATACTGTCGGTCTTTTGGTAGCGATCAGTTAGAAAAAATACCCTACAACGATCAATTGAATCTTTTCATCGCAAGTTCCAAATACCTCCTAGAAATCTCTTTGACACGCCAGTTAGACGTGCTGCTGCGCTTTTTGAACACTTCGGTTACTGACAAGCCCACACAATGAACAATACAATCATGTTCACTGCTACTTCCAAATCTCTCCTGGAATTTTATTCCAAAAACATTTCTGATGCACTGCTGGGCCTTAGGTAAGGCTCCGTTAGTGAAAATTCCTTACAAAAAGCCTTTCTATTCTATCACGGCTAGTGCCATATTTCTCATGGAATCCTCCTCCAAAAGCTCTCTAGATGTACTGCTGGTCTTTTAGTAGAGGTTAATTAGTGAAAATTTTTCACAATGAGGATTTTAATTCTGGTCACGGCAAGTGACAATTGTCTCCTGGAATCTTCCTCCAAAATCTGTTTAGATGTACTACAGTGCTATTGGTACTATTCCGTTATTGAGAAACCTGACAATGAATAATTCAATCCTGTTCCTGGCAAATTCCAATTTTCTCCTGGAATCGTCTTCCAAAAGTCATTTCGATGTAATGCAGGGATTTGTAGAGATCGATTAGTGAAAATTCCTCTCAATGAGCATTTCAATCCTGTTCAAGCAGTGTCAAATTATTCATGGCATCCTCCTGAAAAATGCCCTAATGAAGCACTGCTGGCCTTTTGGGAGAGAGCGATTAGAGACAATTCCTTACAATGAACTCTTGAGTCCTCTTCACAGCAAGTGACAACTCCCTCCTGGAATCCAACCTCCAAAAGCTCTTCAGATATACTGTCGGTCTTTTGGTAGCGCTGTTTGTGAAAATACCCCACAACGATCAATTTAATCTGTTCATCGCAAGTTCCAAATTTCTCTAGAATCCTCTTTGACACGCCAGTTAGACGTGTTGCTGCGCTTTTTGAACACTTCGGTTACTGACAAGTCTCACAATGAACAATTCAATCCTGTTTACTGCTACTTCCAAATCTCTCCTGGAATTATCTACCAATAAATTTCTGATGCACTGCTGGGCCTTAGGTAATGCTCCGTTAGTTGAAATTCCTTACAATCAGCCTATCAATTATATCACGGCTAGTGCCATATTTCTCATGGAATACTCCTCCAAAAGCTCTCTAGAAGTACTGGCGTTCTTTTGGTAGTTGTTAATTAGTGAAAATTTCACAAGGACCATTTCAATTCTGGTCACTGCAAGTGACAACTGTCTCCTGGAATCCACCTCCAAAAGCAGTTTAGATGTACTGCAGTGCTATTGGTACTATTCCGTTATTGAGAAACCTGACAATGAACAAATCAAGCCTGTTCCTGGCAAATTCCAATTTTCTCCTGGAATCGTCTCCCAATAGTCATTTCGATGTAATGCAGGGATTTGTAGAGATCGATTAGTGAAAATGCCTCTCAATGAGCATTGCAATCCTGTTCAAGCAGTGTCAAATTATTCATGGCATCCTCCTGAAAAATGCCATAATGAAGCACTGCTGGCCTTTTGGGAGAGAGCAATTAGAGACAATTCCTTACAATGAACTCTTGAGTCCTCTTCACAGCAAGTGACAACTCCCTCCTGGAATCCAACCTCCAAAAAAAAGCTCTTCAGATATTCTGTCGGTCTTTTGGTAGTGCGGTTAGTGACAATACCTCACAACGATCAATTGAATCTGTTCATCGCAAGTTCCAAATTTCTCCTATAATCCTCTTTGAAACGCCAGTTAGACGTGCTGCTGCGCTTTTTGAACACTTCGATTACTGACAAGTCCTCACAATGAACAATTCAATCCTCTTCACTGCTACTTCCAAATCTCTCCTGGAATTCTCTTCCAAAAACCTTTCTGATGCACTGCTGGGCCTTAGTAATGCTCCGTTAGTGAAAATTCCTTACAATCAGCCTTTCAATTCTATCACGGCTAGTGCCATATTTCGCCTGCAATCCTCCTCCAAAAGCTCTCTAGATGTACTGCCGGCCTTTTGGTAGCGATCAATTAGTGAAAATACTTCAGAATGAGCATTTCCGTCTAATTCACTGGAAATGCCAACTCGCTGCTGGAATCCTCCTCCATAAGCCATTTAAATGTACTGCTACGATTTTGGTACAGATCCTTTATTGGGAATAACTGACTACGATCAATTGAATCTTCTTCATCGCAAGTTCCAATTTTCTCCTGGAATCCTCTTTGAAAGGCCATTTAGACGTGCTGCTGCGCTTTTTCGAAGCATCGGGTCACGAAAATTCCTTCCAATGAACAATTCAATCCTGTTCACTGCTTCTGCCAAATCTCTCCTGGAATCATCTTCCAAACGTCATAACGATGCACTGATGGTCTTTTCGTACAGAAGGATTAGTGAATACTCGTAACAAAGAGCATTTAAATCCTGTTAACTGTTAGTTCGAAATTGTGCCTGGAATCCTCTTTCAAATGCCAGCTGGATGCGCGGCTGAGATTCTTGTACACATTGGTGCATGAAAATTCCTCACAATGAGCATTTCAATTTTGTTCGCTGCTACAACCAAATTTCACCTGAAATCCTATTGCAGAGGCCATTATGATGACCTGTTGGGCTTTAAGTAATGCTGGATTCGTGATAATTCCTTACACTGAGCCTTTCAATTCTATCACGGCTAGTGCCAAATTTCTCCTGCAATCCTCCTCTAAAAGTTATTTAGATGTACTACAGCGCTTTTGTTTTCGTTCCGTAAGTGAGAAAACCTGACAATGAACAATTCAATCCTGTTAACAGCAAATTCCAAATTGTTCCTGGAATCCTACTCCAAAAGTCATTGCGATGTAAAGCAGGGTTTTTGGTAGAGAGCAATTAGTGAAAATTCCTTACATAGAACATTTGACTCCTGTTCAGAGCGAGTGCCAAAGTTATCCTGTAATCCACCTCTTAAAGAATTTAGATGTAATGTTTGTCTTTTGGTAGAGATCTGTTAGTGAAAATGCCTCTCAATGAGCATTGCAATCCTGTTCAACCAGCTCCAAATTTTTCATGGGATACTCCTCCAGAAGCCATTATGATGCACTGGTGGGCTTTTGGAACAGAGCCGTTCGTGAGAGTACCTCACAATCAACAATAAAATGCTGTTCACGGCTAGTGCCAATTTTCGCTTGGAATCCTCTTCAAAAAGCCATGATGATGCACTGCTGGGCTTTAGGTAGTGCTGGATTCCTAAAAATTCCTTACAATGAGCCTTTCAAATCTATCACGGCTCGTGCCATATTTCATGGCATCCTCCTGAAAAATGCCATAATGAGGCACTGCTGGCCTTTTGGGAGAGAGCGATTAGTGACAATTCCTTACAATGAACATTTGAGTCCTCTTCATAGCAAGTGACAACGCTCTCCTTGAATCCGCCTCCAAAAGCTCTTCAGATATACTGTCGGTCTTTTGGTAGCGATCAGTTAGAAAAAATACCCCACAACGATCAATTGAATCTTTTCATCGCAAGTTCCAAATACCTCCTAGAAATCTCTTTGACACGCCAGTTAGACGTGCTGCTGCGCTTTTGGAACACTTCGGTTACTGACAAGCCCACACAATGAACAATACAATCATGTTCACTGCTACTTCCAAATCTCTCCTGGAATTTTCTTCCAAAAACATTTCTGATGCACTGCTGGGCCTTAGGTAAGGCTCCGTTAGTGAAAATTCCTTACAAAAAGCCTTTCTATTCTATCACGGCTAGTGCCATATTTCTCATGGAATCCTCCTCCAAAAGCTCTCTAGATGTACTGCCGGTCTTTTAGTAGAGGTTAATTAGTGAACATTTTTCACAATGAGGATTTTAATTCTGGTCACTGCAAGTGACAATTGTCTCCTGGAATCTTCCTCCAAAATCTGTTTAGATGTACTACAGTGCTATTGGTACTATTCCGTTATTGAGAAACCTGACAATGAATAATTCAATCCTGTTCCTGGCAAATTCCAATTTTCTCCTGGAATCGTCTCCCAAAAGTCATTTCGATGTAATGCAGGGATTTGTAGAGATCGATTAGTGAAAATGCCTCTCAATGAGCATTGCAATCCTGTTCAAGCAGTGTCAAATTATTCATGGCATCCTCCTGAAAAATGCCCTAATGAAGCACTGCTGGCCTTTTGGGAGAGAGCGATTAGAGACAATTCCTTACAATGAACTCTTGAGTCCTCTTCACAGCAAGTGACAACTCCCTCCTGGAATCCAACCTCCAAAAGCTCTTCAGATATACTGTCGGTCTTTTGGTAGCGCTGTTTGTGAAAATACCCCACAACGATCAATTTAATCTGTTCATCGCAAGTTCCAAATTTCTCTAGAATCCTCTTTGACACGCCAGTTAGACGTGTTGCTGCGCTTTTTGAACACTTCGGTTACTGACAAGTCTCACAATGAACAATTCAATCCTGTTTACTGCTACTTCCAAATCTCTTTGGAATTATCTACCAATAAATTTCTGATGCACTGCTGGGCCTTAGGTAATGCTCCGTTAGTTGAAATTCCTTACAATCAGCCTATCAATTATAAAACGGCTAGTGCCATATTTCGCCTGCAATCCTCCTCCAAAAGCTCTCTAGATGTACTGCCGGCCTTTTGGTAGAGATCAATTAGTGAAAATACTTCAGAATGAGCATTTCCGTCTAATTCACTGGAAATGCCAACTCGCTGCTGGAATCCTCCTCCATAAGCCATTTAAATGTACTGCTACGATTTTGGTACAGATCCTTTATTGGGAATAACTGACTACGATCAATTGAATCTTCTTCATCGCAAGTTCCAATTTTCTCCTGGAATCCTCTTTGAAAGGCCATTTAGACGTACTGCTGCGCTTTTTCGAAGCATCGGGTCACGAAAATTCCTTCCAATGAACAATTCAATCCTGTTCACTGCTTCTGCCAAATCTCTCCTGGAATCATCTTCCAAACGTCATAACGATGCACTGATGGTCTTTTCGTACAGAAGGATTAGTGAATACTCGTAACAAAGAGCATTTAAATCCTGTTAACTGTTAGTTCGAAATTGTGCCTGGAATCCTCTTTCAAATGCCAGCTGGATGCGCGGCTGAGATTCTTGTACACATTGGTGCATGAAAATTCCTCACAATGAGCATTTCAATTTTGTTCGCTGCTACAACCAAATTTCACCTGAAATCCTATTGCAGAGGCCATTATGATGACCTGTTGGGCTCTAAGTAATGCTGGATTCGTGATAATTCCTTACACTGAGCCTTTCAAGTCTATCACGGCTAGTGCCAAATTTCTCCTGCAATCCTCTTCTAAAAGCTATTTAGATGTAGTACAGCGCTTTTGTTTTCGTTCCGTAAGTGAGAAAACCTGACAATGAACAATTCAATCCTGTTAACAGCAAATTCCAAATTGTTCCTGGAATCCTACTCCAAAAGTCATTGCGATGTAAAGCAGGGTTTTTGGTAGAGAGCGATTAGTGAAAATTCCTTACATAGAACATTTGACTCCTGTTCAGAGCGCTTGCCAAAGTTATCCTGTAATCCACCTCTTAAAGAATTTAGATGTAATGTTTGTCTTTTGGTAGAGATCTGTTAGTGAAAATGCCTCTCAATGAGCATTGCAATCCTGTTCAACCAGCTCCAAATGTTTCATGGGATCCTCCTCCAGAAGCCATTATGATGCACTGGTGGGCTTTTGGAACAGAGCCGTTCGTGAGAGTACCTCACAATCAACAATAAAATGCTGTTCACGGCTAGTGCCAATTTTCGCTTGGAATCCTCTTCAAAAAGCCATGATGATGCACTGCTGGGCTTTAGGTAGTGCTGGATTCCTAAAAATTCCTTACAATGAGCCTTTCAAATCTATCACGGCTCGTGCCATATATCATGGCATCCTCCTGAAAAATGCCATAATGAAGCACTGCTGGCCTTTTGGGAGAGAGCGATTAGTGACAATTCCTTACAATGAACATTTGAGTCCTCTTCATAGCAAGTGACAACGCTCTCCTGGAATCCGCCTCCAAAAGCTCTTCAGCTATACTGTCGGTCTTTTGGTAGCGATCAGTTAGAAAAAATACCCCACAACGATCAATTGAATCTTTTCATCGCAAGTTCCAAATACCTCCTAGAAATCTCTTTGACACGCCAGTTAGACGTGCTGCTGCGCTTTTGGAACACTTCGGTTACTGACAAGCCCACACAATGAACAATACAATCATGTTCACTGCTACTTCCAAATCTCTCCTGGAATTTTCTTCCAAAAACATTTCTGATGCACTGCTGGGCCTTAGGTAAGGCTCCGTTAGTGAAAATTCCTTACAAAAAGCCTTTCTATTCTATCACGGCTAGTGCCATATTTCTCATGGAATCCTCCTCCAAAAGCTCTCTAGATGTACTGCCGGTCTTTTAGTAGAGGTTAATTAGTGAAAATTTTTCACAATGAGGATTTTAATTCTGGTCACTGCAAGTGACAATTGTCTCCTGGAATCTTCCTCCAAAATCTGTTTAGATGTACTACAGTGCTATTGGTACTATTCCGTTATTGAGAAACCTGACAATGAATAATTCAATCCTGTTCCTGGCAAATTCCAATTTTCTCCTGGAATCGTCTCCCAAAAGTCATTTCGATGTAATGCAGGGATTTGTAGAGATCGATTAGTGAAAATGCCTCTCAATGAGCATTGCAATCCTGTTCAAGCAGTGTCAAATTATTCATGGCATCCTCCTGAAAAATGCCCTAATGAAGCACTGCTGGCCTTTTGGGAGAGAGCGATTAGAGACAATTCCTTACAATGAACTCTTGAGTCCTCTTCACAGCAAGTGACAACTCCCTCCTGGAATCCAACCTCCAAAAGCTCTTCAGATATACTGTCGGTCTTTTGGTAGCGCTGTTTGTGAAAATACCCCACAACGATCAATTTAATCTGTTCATCGCAAGTTCCAAATTTCTCTAGAATCCTCTTTGACACGCCAGTTAGACGTGTTGCTGCGCTTTTTGAACACTTCGGTTACTGACAAGTCTCACAATGAACAATTCAATCCTGTTTACTGCTACTTCCAAATCTCTTTGGAATTATCTACCAATAAATTTCTGATGCACTGCTGGGCCTTAGGTAATGCTCCGTTAGTTGAAATTCCTTACAATCAGCCTATCAATTATATCACGGCTAGTGCCATATTTCTCATGGAATACTCCTCCAAAAGCTCTCTAGAAGTACTGGCGTTCTTTTGGTAGTTGTTAATTAGTGAAAATTTCACAAGGACCATTTCAATTCTGGTCACTGCAAGTGACAACTGTCTCCTGGAATCCACCTCCAAAAGCAGTTTAGATGTACTGCAGTGCTATTGGTACTATTCCGTTATTGAGAAACCTGACAATGAACAAATCAAGCCTGTTCCTGGCAAATTCCAATTTTCTCCTGGAATCGTCTCCCAATAGTCATTTCGATGTAATGCAGGGATTTGTAGAGATCGATTAGTGAAAATGCCTCTCAATGAGCATTGCAATCCTGTTCAAGCAGTGTCAAATTATTCATGGCATCCTCCTGAAAAATGCCATAATGAAGCACTGCTGGCCTTTTGGGAGAGAGCAATTAGAGACAATTCCTTACAATGAACTCTTGAGTCCTCTTCACAGCAAGTGACAACTCCCTCCTGGAATCCAACCTCCAAAAAAAAGCTCTTCAGATATTCTGTCGGTCTTTTGGTAGTGCGGTTAGTGACAATACCTCACAACGATCAATTGAATCTGTTCATCGCAAGTTCCAAATTTCTCCTATAATCCTCTTTGAAACGCCAGTTAGACGTGCTGCTGCGCTTTTTGAACACTTCGATTACTGACAAGTCCTCACAATGAACAATTCAATCCTCTTCACTGCTACTTCCAAATCTCTCCTGGAATTCTCTTCCAAAAACCTTTCTGATGCACTGCTGGGCCTTAGTAATGCTCCGTTAGTGAAAATTCCTTACAATCAGCCTTTCAATTCTATCACGGCTAGTGCCATATTTCGCCTGCAATCCTCCTCCAAAAGCTCTCTAGATGTACTGCCGGCCTTTTGGTAGCGATCAATTAGTGAAAATACTTCAGAATGAGCATTTCCGTCTAATTCACTGGAAATGCCAACTCGCTGCTGGAATCCTCCTCCATAAGCCATTTAAATGTACTGCTACGATTTTGGTACAGATCCTTTATTGGGAATAACTGACTACGATCAATTGAATCTTCTTCATCGCAAGTTCCAATTTTCTCCTGGAATCCTCTTTGAAAGGCCATTTAGACGTGCTGCTGCGCTTTTTCGAAGCATCGGGTCACGAAAATTCCTTCCAATGAACAATTCAATCCTGTTCACTGCTTCTGCCAAATCTCTCCTGGAATCATCTTCCAAACGTCATAACGATGCACTGATGGTCTTTTCGTACAGAAGGATTAGTGAATACTCGTAACAAAGAGCATTTAAATCCTGTTAACTGTTAGTTCGAAATTGTGCCTGGAATCCTCTTTCAAATGCCAGCTGGATGCGCGGCTGAGATTCTTGTACACATTGGTGCATGAAAATTCCTCACAATGAGCATTTCAATTTTGTTCGCTGCTACAACCAAATTTCACCTGAAATCCTATTGCAGAGGCCATTATGATGACCTGTTGGGCTTTAAGTAATGCTGGATTCGTGATAATTCCTTACACTGAGCCTTTCAATTCTATCACGGCTAGTGCCAAATTTCTCCTGCAATCCTCCTCTAAAAGTTATTTAGATGTACTACAGCGCTTTTGTTTTCGTTCCGTAAGTGAGAAAACCTGACAATGAACAATTCAATCCTGTTAACAGCAAATTCCAAATTGTTCCTGGAATCCTACTCCAAAAGTCATTGCGATGTAAAGCAGGGTTTTTGGTAGAGAGCAATTAGTGAAAATTCCTTACATAGAACATTTGACTCCTGTTCAGAGCGAGTGCCAAAGTTATCCTGTAATCCACCTCTTAAAGAATTTAGATGTAATGTTTGTCTTTTGGTAGAGATCTGTTAGTGAAAATGCCTCTCAATGAGCATTGCAATCCTGTTCAACCAGCTCCAAATTTTTCATGGGATACTCCTCCAGAAGCCATTATGATGCACTGGTGGGCTTTTGGAACAGAGCCGTTCGTGAGAGTACCTCACAATCAACAATAAAATGCTGTTCACGGCTAGTGCCAATTTTCGCTTGGAATCCTCTTCAAAAAGCCATGATGATGCACTGCTGGGCTTTAGGTAGTGCTGGATTCCTAAAAATTCCTTACAATGAGCCTTTCAAATCTATCACGGCTCGTGCCATATTTCATGGCATCCTCCTGAAAAATGCCATAATGAGGCACTGCTGGCCTTTTGGGAGAGAGCGATTAGTGACAATTCCTTACAATGAACATTTGAGTCCTCTTCATAGCAAGTGACAACGCTCTCCTTGAATCCGCCTCCAAAAGCTCTTCAGATATACTGTCGGTCTTTTGGTAGCGATCAGTTAGAAAAAATACCCCACAACGATCAATTGAATCTTTTCATCGCAAGTTCCAAATACCTCCTAGAAATCTCTTTGACACGCCAGTTAGACGTGCTGCTGCGCTTTTGGAACACTTCGGTTACTGACAAGCCCACACAATGAACAATACAATCATGTTCACTGCTACTTCCAAATCTCTCCTGGAATTTTCTTCCAAAAACATTTCTGATGCACTGCTGGGCCTTAGGTAAGGCTCCGTTAGTGAAAATTCCTTACAAAAAGCCTTTCTATTCTATCACGGCTAGTGCCATATTTCTCATGGAATCCTCCTCCAAAAGCTCTCTAGATGTACTGCCGGTCTTTTAGTAGAGGTTAATTAGTGAACATTTTTCACAATGAGGATTTTAATTCTGGTCACTGCAAGTGACAATTGTCTCCTGGAATCTTCCTCCAAAATCTGTTTAGATGTACTACAGTGCTATTGGTACTATTCCGTTATTGAGAAACCTGACAATGAATAATTCAATCCTGTTCCTGGCAAATTCCAATTTTCTCCTGGAATCGTCTCCCAAAAGTCATTTCGATGTAATGCAGGGATTTGTAGAGATCGATTAGTGAAAATGCCTCTCAATGAGCATTGCAATCCTGTTCAAGCAGTGTCAAATTATTCATGGCATCCTCCTGAAAAATGCCCTAATGAAGCACTGCTGGCCTTTTGGGAGAGAGCGATTAGAGACAATTCCTTACAATGAACTCTTGAGTCCTCTTCACAGCAAGTGACAACTCCCTCCTGGAATCCAACCTCCAAAAGCTCTTCAGATATACTGTCGGTCTTTTGGTAGCGCTGTTTGTGAAAATACCCCACAACGATCAATTTAATCTGTTCATCGCAAGTTCCAAATTTCTCTAGAATCCTCTTTGACACGCCAGTTAGACGTGTTGCTGCGCTTTTTGAACACTTCGGTTACTGACAAGTCTCACAATGAACAATTCAATCCTGTTTACTGCTACTTCCAAATCTCTTTGGAATTATCTACCAATAAATTTCTGATGCACTGCTGGGCCTTAGGTAATGCTCCGTTAGTTGAAATTCCTTACAATCAGCCTATCAATTATAAAACGGCTAGTGCCATATTTCGCCTGCAATCCTCCTCCAAAAGCTCTCTAGATGTACTGCCGGCCTTTTGGTAGAGATCAATTAGTGAAAATACTTCAGAATGAGCATTTCCGTCTAATTCACTGGAAATGCCAACTCGCTGCTGGAATCCTCCTCCATAAGCCATTTAAATGTACTGCTACGATTTTGGTACAGATCCTTTATTGGGAATAACTGACTACGATCAATTGAATCTTCTTCATCGCAAGTTCCAATTTTCTCCTGGAATCCTCTTTGAAAGGCCATTTAGACGTACTGCTGCGCTTTTTCGAAGCATCGGGTCACGAAAATTCCTTCCAATGAACAATTCAATCCTGTTCACTGCTTCTGCCAAATCTCTCCTGGAATCATCTTCCAAACGTCATAACGATGCACTGATGGTCTTTTCGTACAGAAGGATTAGTGAATACTCGTAACAAAGAGCATTTAAATCCTGTTAACTGTTAGTTCGAAATTGTGCCTGGAATCCTCTTTCAAATGCCAGCTGGATGCGCGGCTGAGATTCTTGTACACATTGGTGCATGAAAATTCCTCACAATGAGCATTTCAATTTTGTTCGCTGCTACAACCAAATTTCACCTGAAATCCTATTGCAGAGGCCATTATGATGACCTGTTGGGCTCTAAGTAATGCTGGATTCGTGATAATTCCTTACACTGAGCCTTTCAAGTCTATCACGGCTAGTGCCAAATTTCTCCTGCAATCCTCTTCTAAAAGCTATTTAGATGTAGTACAGCGCTTTTGTTTTCGTTCCGTAAGTGAGAAAACCTGACAATGAACAATTCAATCCTGTTAACAGCAAATTCCAAATTGTTCCTGGAATCCTACTCCAAAAGTCATTGCGATGTAAAGCAGGGTTTTTGGTAGAGAGCGATTAGTGAAAATTCCTTACATAGAACATTTGACTCCTGTTCAGAGCGCTTGCCAAAGTTATCCTGTAATCCACCTCTTAAAGAATTTAGATGTAATGTTTGTCTTTTGGTAGAGATCTGTTAGTGAAAATGCCTCTCAATGAGCATTGCAATCCTGTTCAACCAGCTCCAAATGTTTCATGGGATCCTCCTCCAGAAGCCATTATGATGCACTGGTGGGCTTTTGGAACAGAGCCGTTCGTGAGAGTACCTCACAATCAACAATAAAATGCTGTTCACGGCTAGTGCCAATTTTCGCTTGGAATCCTCTTCAAAAAGCCATGATGATGCACTGCTGGGCTTTAGGTAGTGCTGGATTCCTAAAAATTCCTTACAATGAGCCTTTCAAATCTATCACGGCTCGTGCCATATATCATGGCATCCTCCTGAAAAATGCCATAATGAAGCACTGCTGGCCTTTTGGGAGAGAGCGATTAGTGACAATTCCTTACAATGAACATTTGAGTCCTCTTCATAGCAAGTGACAACGCTCTCCTGGAATCCGCCTCCAAAAGCTCTTCAGCTATACTGTCGGTCTTTTGGTAGCGATCAGTTAGAAAAAATACCCCACAACGATCAATTGAATCTTTTCATCGCAAGTTCCAAATACCTCCTAGAAATCTCTTTGACACGCCAGTTAGACGTGCTGCTGCGCTTTTGGAACACTTCGGTTACTGACAAGCCCACACAATGAACAATACAATCATGTTCACTGCTACTTCCAAATCTCTCCTGGAATTTTCTTCCAAAAACATTTCTGATGCACTGCTGGGCCTTAGGTAAGGCTCCGTTAGTGAAAATTCCTTACAAAAAGCCTTTCTATTCTATCACGGCTAGTGCCATATTTCTCATGGAATCCTCCTCCAAAAGCTCTCTAGATGTACTGCCGGTCTTTTAGTAGAGGTTAATTAGTGAAAATTTTTCACAATGAGGATTTTAATTCTGGTCACTGCAAGTGACAATTGTCTCCTGGAATCTTCCTCCAAAATCTGTTTAGATGTACTACAGTGCTATTGGTACTATTCCGTTATTGAGAAACCTGACAATGAATAATTCAATCCTGTTCCTGGCAAATTCCAATTTTCTCCTGGAATCGTCTCCCAAAAGTCATTTCGATGTAATGCAGGGATTTGTAGAGATCGATTAGTGAAAATGCCTCTCAATGAGCATTGCAATCCTGTTCAAGCAGTGTCAAATTATTCATGGCATCCTCCTGAAAAATGCCCTAATGAAGCACTGCTGGCCTTTTGGGAGAGAGCGATTAGAGACAATTCCTTACAATGAACTCTTGAGTCCTCTTCACAGCAAGTGACAACTCCCTCCTGGAATCCAACCTCCAAAAGCTCTTCAGATATACTGTCGGTCTTTTGGTAGCGCTGTTTGTGAAAATACCCCACAACGATCAATTTAATCTGTTCATCGCAAGTTCCAAATTTCTCTAGAATCCTCTTTGACACGCCAGTTAGACGTGTTGCTGCGCTTTTTGAACACTTCGGTTACTGACAAGTCTCACAATGAACAATTCAATCCTGTTTACTGCTACTTCCAAATCTCTTTGGAATTATCTACCAATAAATTTCTGATGCACTGCTGGGCCTTAGGTAATGCTCCGTTAGTTGAAATTCCTTACAATCAGCCTATCAATTATAAAACGGCTAGTGCCATATTTCGCCTGCAATCCTCCTCCAAAAGCTCTCTAGATGTACTGCCGGCCTTTTGGTAGAGATCAATTAGTGAAAATACTTCAGAATGAGCATTTCCGTCTAATTCACTGGAAATGCCAACTCGCTGCTGGAATCCTCCTCCATAAGCCATTTAAATGTACTGCTACGATTTTGGTACAGATCCTTTATTGGGAATAACTGACTACGATCAATTGAATCTTCTTCATCGCAAGTTCCAATTTTCTCCTGGAATCCTCTTTGAAAGGCCATTTAGACGTACTGCTGCGCTTTTTCGAAGCATCGGGTCACGAAAATTCCTTCCAATGAACAATTCAATCCTGTTCACTGCTTCTGCCAAATCTCTCCTGGAATCATCTTCCAAACGTCATAACGATGCACTGATGGTCTTTTCGTACAGAAGGATTAGTGAATACTCGTAACAAAGAGCATTTAAATCCTGTTAACTGTTAGTTCGAAATTGTGCCTGGAATCCTCTTTCAAATGCCAGCTGGATGCGCGGCTGAGATTCTTGTACACATTGGTGCATGAAAATTCCTCACAATGAGCATTTCAATTTTGTTCGCTGCTACAACCAAATTTCACCTGAAATCCTATTGCAGAGGCCATTATGATGACCTGTTGGGCTCTAAGTAATGCTGGATTCGTGATAATTCCTTACACTGAGCCTTTCAAGTCTATCACGGCTAGTGCCAAATTTCTCCTGCAATCCTCTTCTAAAAGCTATTTAGATGTAGTACAGCGCTTTTGTTTTCGTTCCGTAAGTGAGAAAACCTGACAATGAACAATTCAATCCTGTTAACAGCAAATTCCAAATTGTTCCTGGAATCCTACTCCAAAAGTCATTGCGATGTAAAGCAGGGTTTTTGGTAGAGAGCGATTAGTGAAAATTCCTTACATAGAACATTTGACTCCTGTTCAGAGCGCTTGCCAAAGTTATCCTGTAATCCACCTCTTAAAGAATTTAGATGTAATGTTTGTCTTTTGGTAGAGATCTGTTAGTGAAAATGCCTCTCAATGAGCATTGCAATCCTGTTCAACCAGCTCCAAATGTTTCATGGGATCCTCCTCCAGAAGCCATTATGATGCACTGGTGGGCTTTTGGAACAGAGCCGTTCGTGAGAGTACCTCACAATCAACAATAAAATGCTGTTCACGGCTAGTGCCAATTTTCGCTTGGAATCCTCTTCAAAAAGCCATGATGATGCACTGCTGGGCTTTAGGTAGTGCTGGATTCCTAAAAATTCCTTACAATGAGCCTTTCAAATCTATCACGGCTCGTGCCATATATCATGGCATCCTCCTGAAAAATGCCATAATGAAGCACTGCTGGCCTTTTGGGAGAGAGCGATTAGTGACAATTCCTTACAATGAACATTTGAGTCCTCTTCATAGCAAGTGACAACGCTCTCCTGGAATCCGCCTCCAAAAGCTCTTCAGCTATACTGTCGGTCTTTTGGTAGCGATCAGTTAGAAAAAATACCCCACAACGATCAATTGAATCTTTTCATCGCAAGTTCCAAATACCTCCTAGAAATCTCTTTGACACGCCAGTTAGACGTGCTGCTGCGCTTTTGGAACACTTCGGTTACTGACAAGCCCACACAATGAACAATACAATCATGTTCACTGCTACTTCCAAATCTCTCCTGGAATTTTCTTCCAAAAACATTTCTGATGCACTGCTGGGCCTTAGGTAAGGCTCCGTTAGTGAAAATTCCTTACAAAAAGCCTTTCTATTCTATCACGGCTAGTGCCATATTTCTCATGGAATCCTCCTCCAAAAGCTCTCTAGATGTACTGCCGGTCTTTTAGTAGAGGTTAATTAGTGAAAATTTTTCACAATGAGGATTTTAATTCTGGTCACTGCAAGTGACAATTGTCTCCTGGAATCTTCCTCCAAAATCTGTTTAGATGTACTACAGTGCTATTGGTACTATTCCGTTATTGAGAAACCTGACAATGAATAATTCAATCCTGTTCCTGGCAAATTCCAATTTTCTCCTGGAATCGTCTCCCAAAAGTCATTTCGATGTAATGCAGGGATTTGTAGAGATCGATTAGTGAAAATGCCTCTCAATGAGCATTTCAATCCTGTTCAAGCAGTGTCAAATTATTCATGGCATCCTCCTGAAAAATGCCCTAATGAAGCCCTGCTGGCCTTTTGGGAGAGAGCGATTAGAGACAATTCCTTACAATGAACTCTTGAGTCCTCTTCACAGCAAGTGACAACTCCCTCCTGGAATCCAACCTCCAAAAAAAAGCTCTTCAGATATTCTGTCGGTCTCTTGGTAGCGCGGTTAGTGACAATACCTCACAACGATCAATTGAATCTGTTCATCGCAAGTTCCAAATTTCTCCTATAATCCTCTTTGAAACGCCAGTAAGACGTGCTGCTGCGCTTTTTGAACACTTCGATTACTGACAAGTCCTCACAATGAACAATTCAATCCTGTTTACTGCTACTTCCAAATCTCTTTGGAATTATCTACCAATAAATTTCCGATGCACTGCTGGGCCTTAGTAATGCTCCGTTAGTGAAAATTCCTTACAATCAGCCTTTCAATTCTATCACGGCTAGTGCCATATTTCGCCTGCAATCCTCCTCCAAAAGCTCTCTAGATGTACTGCCGGCCTTTTGGTAGCGATCAATTAGTGAAAATACTTCAGAATGAGCATTTCCGTCTAATTCACTGGAAATGCCAACTCGCTGCTGGAATCCTCCTCCATAAGCCATTTAAATGTACTGCTACGATTTTGGTACAGATCCTTTATTGGGAATAACTGACTACGATCAATTGAATCTTCTTCATCGCAAGTTCCAATTTTCTCCTGGAATCCTCTTTGAAAGGCCATTTAGACGTGCTGCTGCGCTTTTTCGAAGCATCGGGTCACGAAAATTCCTTCCAATGAACAATTCAATCCTGTTCACTGCTTCTGCCAAATCTCGCCCGGAATCATCTTCCAAACGTCATAACGATGCACTGATGGTCTTTTCGTACAGAAGGATTAGTGAATAGTCGTAACAAAGAGCATTTAAATCCTGTTAACTGTTAGTTCGAAATTGTGCCTGGAATCCTCTTTCAAATGCCAGCTGGATGCGCGGCTGAGATTCTTGTACACATTGGTGCATGAAAATTCCTCACAATGAGCATTTCAATTTTGTTCGCTGCTACAACCAAATTTCACCTGAAATCCTATTGCAGAGGCCATTATGATGACCTGTTGGGCTTTAAGTAATGCTGGATTCGTGATAATTCCTTACACTGAGCCTTTCAATTCTATCACGGCTAGTGCCAAATTTCTCCTGCAATCCTCCTCTAAAAGTTATTTAGATGTACTACAGCGCTTTTGTTTTCGTTCCGTAAGTGAAAAAACCTGACAATGAACAATTCAATCCTGTTAACAGCAAATTCCAAATTGTTCCTGGAATCCTACTCCAAAAGTCATTGCGATGGAAAGCAGGGTTTTTGGTAGAGAGCGATTAGTGAAAATTCCTTACATAGAACATTTGACTCCTGTTCAGAGCGAGTGCCAAAGTTATCCTGTAATCCACCTCTTAAAGAATTTAGATGTAATGTTTGTCTTTTGGTAGAGATCTGTTAGTGAAAATGCCTCTCAATGAGCATTGCAATCCTGTTCAACCAGCTCCAAATTTTTCATGGGATACTCCTCCAGAAGCCATTATGATGCACTGGTGGGCTTTTGGAACAGAGCCGTTCGTGAGAGTACCTCACAATCAACAATAAAATGCTGTTCACGGCTAGTGCCAATTTTCGCTTGGAATCCTCTTCAAAAAGCCATGATGATGCACTGCTGGGCTTTAGGTAGTGCTGGATTCCTAAAAATTCCTTACAATGAGCCTTTCAAATCTATCACGGCTCGTGCCATATTTCATGGCATCCTCCTGAAAAATGCCATAATGAAGCACTGCTGGCCTTTTGGGAGAGAGCGAATAGTGACAATTCCTTACAATGAACATTTGAGTCCTCTTCATAGCAAGTGACAACGCTCTCCTTGAATCCGCCTCCAAAAGCTCTTCAGCTATACTGTCGGTCTTTTGGTAGCGATCAGTTAGAAAAAATACCCCACAACGATCAATTGAATCTTTTCATCGCAAGTTCCAAATACCTCCTAGAAATCTCTTTGACACGCCAGTTAGACGTGCTGCTGCGCTTTTTGAACACTTCGGTTACTGACAAGCCCACACAATGAACAATACAATCATGTTCACTGCTACTTCCAAATCTCTCCTGGAATTTTCTTCCAAAAACATTTCTGATGCACTGCTGGGCCTTAGGTAAGGCTCCGTTAGTGAAAATTCCTTACAAAAAGCCTTTCTATTCTATCACGGCTAGTGCCATATTTCTCATGGAATCCTCCTCCAAAAGCTCTCTAGATGTACTGCCGGTCTTTTAGT
Organism: Macrochelys suwanniensis; assembly: GCA_033296515.1. Lineage (NCBI taxonomy): Eukaryota > Metazoa > Chordata > Testudines > Chelydridae > Macrochelys > Macrochelys suwanniensis. Next base: position 71,422,627 of record CM065778.1, on the reverse strand, counting down.
AGAGGTTAATTAGTGAAAATTTTTCACAATGAGGATTTTAATTCTGGTCACTGCAAGTGTCAATTGTCTCCTGGAATCTTCCTCCAAAATCTGTTTAGATGTACTACAGTGCTATTGGTACTATTCCGTTATTGAGAAACCTGACAATGAATAATTCAATCCTGTTCCTGGCAAATTCCAATTTTCTCCTGGAATCGTCTTCCAAAAGTCATTTCGATGTAATGCAGGGATTTGTAGAGATCGATTAGTGAAAAAGCCTCTCAATGAGCATTTCAATCCTGTTCAAGCAGTGTCAAATTATTCATGGCATCCTCCTGAAAAATGCCCTAATGAAGCCCTGCTGGCCTTTTGGGAGAGAGCGATTAGAGACAATTCCTTACAATGAACTCTTGAGTCCTCTTCACAGCAAGTGACAACTCCCTCCTGGAATCCAACCTCCAAAAAAAAGCTCTTCAGATATTCTGTCGGTCTTTTGGTAGCGCGGTTAGTGACAATACCTCACAACGATCAATTGAATCTGTTCATCGCAAGTTCCAAATTTCTCCTATAATCCTCTTTGAAACGCCAGTAAGACGTGCTGCTGCGCTTTTTGAACACTTCGATTACTGACAAGTCCTCACAATGAACAATTCAATCCTGTTTACTGCTACTTCCAAATCTCTTTGGAATTATCTACCAATAAATTTCCGATGCACTGCTGGGCCTTAGTAATGCTCCGTTAGTGAAAATTCCTTACAATCAGCCTTTCATTTCTATCACGGCTAGTGCCATATTTCGCCTGCAATCCTCCTCCAAAAGCTCTCTAGATGTACTGCCGGCCTTTTGGTAGCGATCAATTAGTGAAAATACTTCAGAATGAGCATTTCCGTCTAATTCACTGGAAATGCCAACTCGCTGCTGGAATCCTCCTCCATAAGCCATTTAAATGTACTGCTACGATTTTGGTACAGATCCTTTATTGGGAATAACTGACTACGATCAATTGAATCTTCTTCATCGCAAGTTCCAATTTTCTCCTGGAATCCTCTTTGAAAGGCCATTTAGACGTGCTGCTGCGCTTTTTCGAAGCATCGGGTCACGAAAATTCCTTCCAATGAACAATTCAATCCTGTTCACTGCTTCTGCCAAATCTCTCCTGGAATCATCTTCCAAACGTCATAACGATGCACTGATGGTCTTTTCGTACAGAAGGATTAGTGAATAGTCGTAACAAAGAGCATTTAAATCCTGTTAACTGTTAGTTCGAAATTGTGCCTGGAATCCTCTTTCAAATGCCAGCTGGATGCGCGGCTGAGATTCTTGTACACATTGGTGCATGAAAATTCCTCACAATGAGCATTTCAATTTTGTTCGCTGCTACAACCAAATTTCACCTGAAATCCTATTGCAGAGGCCATTATGATGACCTGTTGGGCTTTAAGTAATGCTGGATTCGTGATAATTCCTTACACTGAGCCTTTCAATTCTATCACGGCTAGTGCCAAATTTCTCCTGCAATCCTCCTCTAAAAGTTATTTAGATGTACTACAGCGCTTTTGTTTTCGTTCCGTAAGTGAAAAAACCTGACAATGAACAATTCAATCCTGTTAACAGCAAATTCCAAATTGTTCCTGGAATCCTACTCCAAAAGTCATTGCGATGGAAAGCAGGGTTTTTGGTAGAGAGCGATTAGTGAAAATTCCTTACATAGAACATTTGACTCCTGTTCAGAGCGAGTGCCAAAGTTATCCTGTAATCCACCTCTTAAAGAATTTAGATGTAATGTTTGTCTTTTGGTAGAGATCTGTTAGTGAAAATGCCTCTCAATGAGCATTGCAATCCTGTTCAACCAGCTCCAAATTTTTCATGGGATACTCCTCCAGAAGCCATTATGATGCACTGGTGGGCTTTTGGAACAGAGCCGTTCGTGAGAGTACCTCACAATCAACAATAAAATGCTGTTCACGGCTAGTGCCAATTTTCGCTTGGAATCCTCTTCAAAAAGCCATGATGATGCACTGCTGGGCTTTAGGTAGTGCTGGATTCCTAAAAATTCCTTACAATGAGCCTTTCAAATCTATCACGGCTCGTGCCATATTTCATGGCATCCTCCTGAAAAATGCCATAATGAAGCACTGCTGGCCTTTTGGGAGAGAGCGAATAGTGACAATTCCTTACAATGAACATTTGAGTCCTCTTCATAGCAAGTGACAACGCTCTCCTTGAATCCGCCTCCAAAAGCTCTTCAGCTATACTGTCGGTCTTTTGGTAGCGATCAGTTAGAAAAAATACCCCACAACGATCAATTGAATCTTTTCATCGCAAGTTCCAAATACCTCCTAGAAATCTCTTTGACACGCCAGTTAGACGTGCTGCTGCGCTTTTTGAACACTTCGGTTACTGACAAGCCCACACAATGAACAATACAATCATGTTCACTGCTACTTCCAAATCTCTCCTGGAATTTTCTTCCAAAAACATTTCTGATGCACTGCTGGGCCTTAGGTAAGGCTCCGTTAGTGAAAATTCCTTACAAAAAGCCTTTCTATTCTATCACGGCTAGTGCCATATTTCTCATGGAATCCTCCTCCAAAAGCTCTCTAGATGTACTGCCGGTCTTTTAGTAGAGGTTAATTAGTGAAAATTTTTCACAATGAGGATTTTAATTCTGGTCACTGCAAGTGACAATTTTCTCCTGGAATCTTCCTCCAAAATCTGTTTAGATGTACTACAGTGCTATTGGTACTATTCCGTTATTGAGAAACCTGACAATGAATAATTCAATCCTGTTCCTGGCAAATTCCAATTTTCTCCTGGAATCGTCTTCCAAAAGTCATTTCGATGTAATGCAGGGATTTGTAGAGATCGATTAGTGAAAATGCCTCTCAATGAGCATTGCAATCCTGTTCAAGCAGTGTCAAATTATTCATGGCATCCTCCTGAAAAATGCCCTAATGAAGCACTGCTGGCCTTTTGGGAGAGAGCGATTAGAGACAATTCCTTACAATGAACTCTTGAGTCCTCTTCACAGCAAGTGACAACTCCCTCCTGGAATCCAACCTCCAAAAGCTCTTCAGATATACTGTCGGTCTTTTGGTAGCGCTGTTTGTGAAAATACCCCACAACGATCAATTTAGTCTGTTCATCGCAAGTTCCAAATTTCTCTAGAATCCTCTTTGACACGCCAGTTAGACGTGTTGCTGCGCTTTTTGAACACTTCGGTTACTGACAAGTCTCACAATGAACAATTCAATCCTGTTTACTGCTACTTCCAAATCTCTTTGGAATTATCTACCAATAAATTTCTGATGCACTGCTGGGCCTTAGGTAATGCTCCGTTAGTTGAAATTCCTTACAATCAGCCTATCAATTATATCACGGCTAGTGCCATATTTCTCATGGAATCCTCCTCCAAAAGCTCGCTAGATGTACTGGCGGTCTTTTAAGAGGTTAATTAGTGAAAATTTCACAAGGACCATTTCAATTCTGGTCACTGCAAGTGACAACTGTCTCCTGGAATCCTCCTCCAAAAGCCGTTTAGATGTACTGCAGTGCTCTTGGTACTATTCCATTATTGAGAAACCTGACAATGAACAAATCAAGCCTGTTCCTGGCAAATTCCAATTTTCTCCTGGAATCGTCTCCCAAAAGTCATTTCGATGTAATGCAGGGATTTGTAGAGATCGATTAGTGAAAATGCCTCTCAATGAGCTTTGCAATCCTGTTCAAGCAGTGTCAAATTATTCATGGCATCCTCCTGAAAAATGCCCTAATGAAGCACTGCTGGCCTTTTGGGAGAGAGCGATTAGAGACAATTCCTTACAATGAACATTTGAGTCCTCTTCATAGCAAGTGACAACGCTCTCCTTGAATCCGCCTCCAAAAGCTCTTCAGATATACTGTCGGTCTTTTGGTAGCGATCAGTTAGAAAAAATACCCCACAACGATCAATTGAATCTTTTCATCGCAAGTTCCAAATACCTCCTAGAAATCTCTTTGACACGCCAGTTAGACGTGCTGCTGCGCTTTTTGAACACTTCGGTTACTGACAAGCCCACACAATGAACAATACAATCATGTTCACTGCTACTTCCAAATCTCTCCTGGAATTTTCTTCCAAAAACATTTCTGATGCACTGCTGGGCCTTAGGTAAGGCTCCGTTAGTGAAAATTCCTTACAAAAAGCCTTTCTATTCTATCACGGCTAGTGCCATATTTCTCATGGAATCCTCCTCCAAAAACTCTCTAGATGTACTGCCGGTCTTTTAGTAGAGGTTAATTAGTGAAAATTTTTCACAATGAGGATTTTAATTCTGGTCACTGCAAGTGACAATTGTCTCCTGGAATCTTCCTCCAAAATCTGTTTAGATGTACTACAGTGCTATTGGTACTATTCCGTTATTGAGAAACCTGACAATGAATAATTCAATCCTGTTCCTGGCAAATTCCAATTTTCTCCTGGAATCGTCTTCCAAAAGTCATTTCGATGTAATGCAGGGATTTGTAGAGATCGATTAGTGAAAATTCCTCTCAATGAGCATTTCAATCCTGTTCAAGCAGTGTCAAATTATTCATGGCATCCTCCTGAAAAATGCCCTAATGAAGCACTGCTGGCCTTTTGGGAGAGAGCGATTAGAGACAATTCCTTACAATGAACTCTTGAGTCCTCTTCACAGCAAGTGACAACTATCTCCTGGAATCCTTCTCCAAAAGCTGTTTAGATGTACTGCCGGCCTTTTGGTAGCGATCAATTAGTGAAAATACTTCAGAATGAGCATTTCCGTCTAATTCACTGGAAATGCCAACTCGCTGCTGGAATCCTCCTCCATAAGCCATTTAAATGTACTGCTACGATTTTGGTACAGATCCTTTATTGGGAATAACTGACTACGATCAATTGAATCTTCTTCATCGCAAGTTCCAATTTTCTCCTGGAATCCTCTTTGAAAGGCCATTTAGACGTGCTGCTGCGCTTTTTCGAAGCATCGGGTCACGAAAATTCCTTCCAATGAACAATTCAATCCTGTTCACTGCTTCTGCCAAATCTCGCCCGGAATCATCTTCCAAACGTCATAACGATGCACTGATGGTCTTTTCGTACAGAAGGATTAGTGAATAGTCGTAACAAAGAGCATTTAAATCCTGTTAACTGTTAGTTCGAAATTGTGCCTGGAATCCTCTTTCAAATGCCAGCTGGATGCGCGGCTGAGATTCTTGTACACATTGGTGCATGAAAATTCCTCACAATGAGCATTTCAATTTTGTTCGCTGCTACAACCAAATTTCACCTGAAATCCTATTGCAGAGGCCATTATGATGACCTGTTGGGCTTTAAGTAATGCTGGATTCGTGATAATTCCTTACACTGAGCCTTTCAATTCTATCACGGCTAGTGCCAAATTTCTCCTGCAATCCTCCTCTAAAAGTTATTTAGATGTACTACAGCGCTTTTGTTTTCGTTCCGTAAGTGAAAAAACCTGACAATGAACAATTCAATCCTGTTAACAGCAAATTCCAAATTGTTCCTGGAATCCTACTCCAAAAGTCATTGCGATGGAAAGCAGGGTTTTTGGTAGAGAGCGATTAGTGAAAATTCCTTACATAGAACATTTGACTCCTGTTCAGAGCGAGTGCCAAAGTTATCCTGTAATCCACCTCTTAAAGAATTTAGATGTAATGTTTGTCTTTTGGTAGAGATCTGTTAGTGAAAATGCCTCTCAATGAGCATTGCAATCCTGTTCAACCAGCTCCAAATTTTTCATGGGATACTCCTCCAGAAGCCATTATGATGCACTGGTGGGCTTTTGGAACAGAGCCGTTCGTGAGAGTACCTCACAATCAACAATAAAATGCTGTTCACGGCTAGTGCCAATTTTCGCTTGGAATCCTCTTCAAAAAGCCATGATGATGCACTGCTGGGCTTTAGGTAGTGCTGGATTCCTAAAAATTCCTTACAATGAGCCTTTCAAATCTATCACGGCTCGTGCCATATTTCATGGCATCCTCCTGAAAAATGCCATAATGAAGCACTGCTGGCCTTTTGGGAGAGAGCGATTAGAGACAATTCCTTACAATGAACATTTGAGTCCTCTTCATAGCAAGTGACAACGCTCTCCTTGAATCCGCCTCCAAAAGCTCTTCAGCTATACTGTCGGTCTTTTGGTAGCGATCAGTTAGAAAAAATACCCCACAACGATCAATTGAATCTTTTCATCGCAAGTTCCAAATACCTCCTAGAAATCTCTTTGACACGCCAGTTAGACGTGCTGCTGCGCTTTTTGAACACTTCGGTTACTGACAAGCCCACACAATGAACAATACAATCATGTTCACTGCTACTTCCAAATCTCTCCTGGAATTTTCTTCCAAAAACATTTCTGATGCACTGCTGGGCCTTAGGTAAGGCTCCGTTAGTGAAAATTCCTTACAAAAAGCCTTTCTATTCTATCACGGCTAGTGCCATATTTCTCATGGAATCCTCCTCCAAAAGCTCTCTAGATGTACTGCCGGTCTTTTAGTAGAGGTTAATTAGTGAAAATTTTTCACAATGAGGATTTTAATTCTGGTCACTGCAAGTGACAATTGTCTCCTGGAATCTTCCTCCAAAATCTGTTTAGATGTACTACAGTGCTATTGGTACTATTCCGTTATTGAGAAACCTGACAATGAATAATTCAATCCTGTTCCTGGCAAATTCCAATTTTCTCCTGGAATCGTCTTCCAAAAGTCATTTCGATGTAATGCAGGGATTTGTAGAGATCGATTAGTGAAAATGCCTCTCAATGAGCATTTCAATCCTGTTCAAGCAGTGTCAAATTATTCATGGCATCCTCCTGAAAAATGCCCTAATGAAGCCCTGCTGGCCTTTTGGGAGAGAGCGATTAGAGACAATTCCTTACAATGAACTCTTGAGTCCTCTTCACAGCAAGTGACAACTCCCTCCTGGAATCCAACCTCCAAAAAAAGCTCTTCAGATATTCTGTCGGTCTTTTGGTAGCGCGGTTAGTGACAATACCTCACAACGATCAATTGAATCTGTTCATCGCAAGTTCCAAATTTCTCCTATAATCCTCTTTGAAACGCCAGTAAGACGTGCTGCTGCGCTTTTTGAACACTTCGATTACTGACAAGTCCTCACAATGAACAATTCAATCCTGTTTACTGCTACTTCCAAATCTCTTTGGAATTATCTACCAATAAATTTCCGATGCACTGCTGGGCCTTAGTAATGCTCCGTTAGTGAAAATTCCTTACAATCAGCCTTTCAATTCTATCACGGCTAGTGCCATATTTCGCCTGCAATCCTCCTCCAAAAGCTCTCTAGATGTACTGCCGGCCTTTTGGTAGCGATCAATTAGTGAAAATACTTCAGAATGAGCATTTCCGTCTAATTCACTGGAAATGCCAACTCGCTGCTGGAATCCTCCTCCATAAGCCATTTAAATGTACTGCTACGATTTTGGTACAGATCCTTTATTGGGAATAACTGACTACGATCAATTGAATCTTCTTCATCGCAAGTTCCAATTTTCTCCTGGAATCCTCTTTGAAAGGCCATTTAGACGTGCTGCTGCGCTTTTTCGAAGCATCGGGTCACGAAAATTCCTTCCAATGAACAATTCAATCCTGTTCACTGCTTCTGCCAAATCTCTCCTGGAATCATCTTCCAAACGTCATAACGATGCACTGATGGTCTTTTCGTACAGAAGGATTAGTGAATACTCGTAACAAAGAGCATTTAAATCCTGTTAACTGTTAGTTCGAAATTGTGCCTGGAATCCTCTTTCAAATGCCAGCTGGATGCGCGGCTGAGATTCTTGTACACATTGGTGCATGAAAATTCCTCACAATGAGCATTTCAATTTTGTTCGCTGCTACAACCAAATTTCACCTGAAATCCTATTGCAGAGGCCATTATGATGACCTGTTGGGCTTTAAGTAATGCTGGATTCGTGATAATTCCTTACACTGAGCCTTTCAATTCTATCACGGCTAGTGCCAAATTTCTCCTGCAATCCTCCTCTAAAAGTTATTTAGATGTACTACAGCGCTTTTGTTTTCGTTCCGTAAGTGAAAAAACCTGACAATGAACAATTCAATCCTGTTAACAGCAAATTCCAAATTGTTCCTGGAATCCTACTCCAAAAGTCATTGCGATGTAAAGCAGGGTTTTTGGTAGAGAGCGATTAGTGAAAATTCCTTACATAGAACATTTGACTCCTGTTCAGAGCGAGTGCCAAAGTTATCCTGTAATCCACCTCTTAAAGAATTTAGATGTAATGTTTGTCTTTTGGTAGAGATCTGTTAGTGAAAATGCCTCTCAATGAGCATTGCAATCCTGTTCAACCAGCTCCAAATTTTTCATGGGATACTCCTCCAGAAGCCATTATGATGCACTGGTGGGCTTTTGGAACAGAGCCGTTCGTGAGAGTACCTCACAATCAACAATAAAATGCTGTTCACGGCTAGTGCCAATTTTCGCTTGGAATCCTCTTCAAAAAGCCATGATGATGCACTGCTGGGCTTTAGGTACTGCTGGATTCCTAAAAATTCCTTACAATGAGCCTTTCAAATCTATCACGGCTCGTGCCATATTTCATGGCATCCTCCTGAAAAATGCCATAATGAAGCACTGCTGGCCTTTTGGGAGAGAGCGAATAGTGACAATTCCTTACAATGAACATTTGAGTCCTCTTCATAGCAAGTGACAACGCTCTCCTTGAATCCGCCTCCAAAAGCTCTTCAGCTATACTGTCGGTCTTTTGGTAGCGATCAGTTAGAAAAAATACCCCACAACGATCAATTGAATCTTTTCATCGCAAGTTCCAAATACCTCCTAGAAATCTCTTTGACACGCCAGTTAGACGTGCTGCTGCGCTTTTTGAACACTTCGGTTACTGACAAGCCCACACAATGAACAATACAATCATGTTCACTGCTACTTCCAAATCTCTCCTGGAATTTTCTTCCAAAAACATTTCTGATGCACTGCTGGGCCTTAGGTAAGGCTCCGTTAGTGAAAATTCCTTACAAAAAGCCTTTCTATTCTATCACGGCTAGTGCCATATTTCTCATGGAATCCTCCTCCAAAAGCTCTCTAGATGTACTGCCGGTCTTTTAGTAGAGGTTAATTAGTGAAAATTTTTCACAATGAGGATTTTAATTCTGGTCACTGCAAGTGACAATTGTCTCCTGGAATCTTCCTCCAAAATCTGTTTAGATGTACTACAGTGCTATTGGTACTATTCTGTTATTGAGAAACCTGACAATGAATAATTCAATCCTGTTCCTGGCAAATTCCAATTTTCTCCTGGAATCGTCTTCCAAAAGTCATTTCGATGTAATGCAGGGATTTGTAGAGATCGATTAGTGAAAATGCCTCTCAATGAGCATTTCAATCCTGTTCAAGCAGTGTCAAATTATTCATGGCATCCTCCTGAAAAATGCCCTAATGAAGCCCTGCTGGCCTTTTGGGAGAGAGCGATTAGAGACAATTCCTTACAATGAACTCTTGAGTCCTCTTCACAGCAAGTGACAACTCCCTCCTGGAATCCAACCTCCAAAAAAAAGCTCTTCAGATATTCTGTCGGTCTCTTGGTAGCGCGGTTAGTGACAATACCTCACAACGATCAATTGAATCTGTTCATCGCAAGTTCCAAATTTCTCCTATAATCCTCTTTGAAACGCCAGTAAGACGTGCTGCTGCGCTTTTTGAACACTTCGATTACTGACAAGTCCTCACAATGAACAATTCAATCCTGTTTACTGCTACTTCCAAATCTCTTTGGAATTATCTACCAATAAATTTCCGATGCACTGCTGGGCCTTAGTAATGCTCCGTTAGTGAAAATTCCTTACAATCAGCCTTTCAATTCTATCACGGCTAGTGCCATATTTCGCCTGCAATCCTCCTCCAAAAGCTCTCTAGATGTACTGCCGGCCTTTTGGTAGCGATCAATTAGTGAAAATACTTCAGAATGAGCATTTCCGTCTAATTCACTGGAAATGCCAACTCGCTGCTGGAATCCTCCTCCATAAGCCATTTAAATGTACTGCTACGATTTTGGTACAGATCCTTTATTGGGAATAACTGACTACGATCAATTGAATCTTCTTCATCGCAAGTTCCAATTTTCTCCTGGAATCCTCTTTGAAAGGCCATTTAGACGTGCTGCTGCGCTTTTTCGAAGCATCGGGTCACGAAAATTCCTTCCAATGAACAATTCAATCCTGTTCACTGCTTCTGCCAAATCTCGCCCGGAATCATCTTCCAAACGTCATAACGATGCACTGATGGTCTTTTCGTACAGAAGGATTAGTGAATAGTCGTAACAAAGAGCATTTAAATCCTGTTAACTGTTAGTTCGAAATTGTGCCTGGAATCCTCTTTCAAATGCCAGCTGGATGCGCGGCTGAGATTCTTGTACACATTGGTGCATGAAAATTCCTCACAATGAGCATTTCAATTTTGTTCGCTGCTACAACCAAATTTCACCTGAAATCCTATTGCAGAGGCCATTATGATGACCTGTTGGGCTTTAAGTAATGCTGGATTCGTGATAATTCCTTACACTGAGCCTTTCAATTCTATCACGGCTAGTGCCAAATTTCTCCTGCAATCCTCCTCTAAAAGTTATTTAGATGTACTACAGCGCTTTTGTTTTCGTTCCGTAAGTGAAAAAACCTGACAATGAACAATTCAATCCTGTTAACAGCAAATTCCAAATTGTTCCTGGAATCCTACTCCAAAAGTCATTGCGATGGAAAGCAGGGTTTTTGGTAGAGAGCGATTAGTGAAAATTCCTTACATAGAACATTTGACTCCTGTTCAGAGCGAGTGCCAAAGTTATCCTGTAATCCACCTCTTAAAGAATTTAGATGTAATGTTTGTCTTTTGGTAGAGATCTGTTAGTGAAAATGCCTCTCAATGAGCATTGCAATCCTGTTCAACCAGCTCCAAATTTTTCATGGGATACTCCTCCAGAAGCCATTATGATGCACTGGTGGGCTTTTGGAACAGAGCCGTTCGTGAGAGTACCTCACAATCAACAATAAAATGCTGTTCACGGCTAGTGCCAATTTTCGCTTGGAATCCTCTTCAAAAAGCCATGATGATGCACTGCTGGGCTTTAGGTAGTGCTGGATTCCTAAAAATTCCTTACAATGAGCCTTTCAAATCTATCACGGCTCGTGCCATATTTCATGGCATCCTCCTGAAAAATGCCATAATGAAGCACTGCTGGCCTTTTGGGAGAGAGCGAATAGTGACAATTCCTTACAATGAACATTTGAGTCCTCTTCATAGCAAGTGACAACGCTCTCCTTGAATCCGCCTCCAAAAGCTCTTCAGCTATACTGTCGGTCTTTTGGTAGCGATCAGTTAGAAAAAATACCCCACAACGATCAATTGAATCTTTTCATCGCAAGTTCCAAATACCTCCTAGAAATCTCTTTGACACGCCAGTTAGACGTGCTGCTGCGCTTTTTGAACACTTCGGTTACTGACAAGCCCACACAATGAACAATACAATCATGTTCACTGCTACTTCCAAATCTCTCCTGGAATTTTCTTCCAAAAACATTTCTGATGCACTGCTGGGCCTTAGGTAAGGCTCCGTTAGTGAAAATTCCTTACAAAAAGCCTTTCTATTCTATCACGGCTAGTGCCATATTTCTCATGGAATCCTCCTCCAAAAGCTCTCTAGATGTACTGCCGGTCTTTTAGTAGAGGTTAATTAGTGAAAATTTTTCACAATGAGGATTTTAATTCTGGTCACTGCAAGTGTCAATTGTCTCCTGGAATCTTCCTCCAAAATCTGTTTAGATGTACTACAGTGCTATTGGTACTATTCCGTTATTGAGAAACCTGACAATGAATAATTCAATCCTGTTCCTGGCAAATTCCAATTTTCTCCTGGAATCGTCTTCCAAAAGTCATTTCGATGTAATGCAGGGATTTGTAGAGATCGATTAGTGAAAATGCCTCTCAATGAGCATTTCAATCCTGTTCAAGCAGTGTCAAATTATTCATGGCATCCTCCTGAAAAATGCCCTAATGAAGCCCTGCTGGCCTTTTGGGAGAGAGCGATTAGAGACAATTCCTTACAATGAACTCTTGAGTCCTCTTCACAGCAAGTGACAACTCCCTCCTGGAATCCAACCTCCAAAAAAAAGCTCTTCAGATATTCTGTCGGTCTTTTGGTAGCGCGGTTAGTGACAATACCTCACAACGATCAATTGAATCTGTTCATCGCAAGTTCCAAATTTCTCCTATAATCCTCTTTGAAACGCCAGTAAGACGTGCTGCTGCGCTTTTTGAACACTTCGATTACTGACAAGTCCTCACAATGAACAATTCAATCCTGTTTACTGCTACTTCCAAATCTCTTTGGAATTATCTACCAATAAATTTCCGATGCACTGCTGGGCCTTAGTAATGCTCCGTTAGTGAAAATTCCTTACAATCAGCCTTTCATTTCTATCACGGCTAGTGCCATATTTCGCCTGCAATCCTCCTCCAAAAGCTCTCTAGATGTACTGCCGGCCTTTTGGTAGCGATCAATTAGTGAAAATACTTCAGAATGAGCATTTCCGTCTAATTCACTGGAAATGCCAACTCGCTGCTGGAATCCTCCTCCATAAGCCATTTAAATGTACTGCTACGATTTTGGTACAGATCCTTTATTGGGAATAACTGACTACGATCAATTGAATCTTCTTCATCGCAAGTTCCAATTTTCTCCTGGAATCCTCTTTGAAAGGCCATTTAGACGTGCTGCTGCGCTTTTTCGAAGCATCGGGTCACGAAAATTCCTTCCAATGAACAATTCAATCCTGTTCACTGCTTCTGCCAAATCTCTCCTGGAATCATCTTCCAAACGTCATAACGATGCACTGATGGTCTTTTCGTACAGAAGGATTAGTGAATACTCGTAACAAAGAGCATTTAAATCCTGTTAACTGTTAGTTCGAAATTGTGCCTGGAATCCTCTTTCAAATGCCAGCTGGATGCGCGGCTGAGATTCTTGTACACATTGGTGCATGAAAATTCCTCACAATGAGCATTTCAATTTTGTTCGCTGCTACAACCAAATTTCACCTGAAATCCTATTGCAGAGGCCATTATGATGACCTGTTGGGCTTTAAGTAATGCTGGATTCGTGATAATTCCTTACACTGAGCCTTTCAATTCTATCACGGCTAGTGCCAAATTTCTCCTGCAATCCTCCTCTAAAAGTTATTTAGATGTACTACAGCGCTTTTGTTTTCGTTCCGTAAGTGAAAAAACCTGACAATGAACAATTCAATCCTGTTAACAGCAAATTCCAAATTGTTCCTGGAATCCTACTCCAAAAGTCATTGCGATGGAAAGCAGGGTTTTTGGTAGAGAGCGATTAGTGAAAATTCCTTACATAGAACATTTGACTCCTGTTCAGAGCGAGTGCCAAAGTTATCCTGTAATCCACCTCTTAAAGAATTTAGATGTAATGTTTGTCTTTTGGTAGAGATCTGTTAGTGAAAATGCCTCTCAATGAGCATTGCAATCCTGTTCAACCAGCTCCAAATTTTTCATGGGATACTCCTCCAGAAGCCATTATGATGCACTGGTGGGCTTTTGGAACAGAGCCGTTCGTGAGAGTACCTCACAATCAACAATAAAATGCTGTTCACGGCTAGTGCCAATTTTCGCTTGGAATCCTCTTCAAAAAGCCATGATGATGCACTGCTGGGCTTTAGGTAGTGCTGGATTCCTAAAAATTCCTTACAATGAGCCTTTCAAATCTATCACGGCTCGTGCCATATTTCATGGCATCCTCCTGAAAAATGCCATAATGAAGCACTGCTGGCCTTTTGGGAGAGAGCGAATAGTGACAATTCCTTACAATGAACATTTGAGTCCTCTTCATAGCAAGTGACAACGCTCTCCTTGAATCCGCCTCCAAAAGCTCTTCAGCTATACTGTCGGTCTTTTGGTAGCGATCAGTTAGAAAAAATACCCCACAACGATCAATTGAATCTTTTCATCGCAAGTTCCAAATACCTCCTAGAAATCTCTTTGACACGCCAGTTAGACGTGCTGCTGCGCTTTTTGAACACTTCGGTTACTGACAAGCCCACACAATGAACAATACAATCATGTTCACTGCTACTTCCAAATCTCTCCTGGAATTTTCTTCCAAAAACATTTCTGATGCACTGCTGGGCCTTAGGTAAGGCTCCGTTAGTGAAAATTCCTTACAAAAAGCCTTTCTATTCTATCACGGCTAGTGCCATATTTCTCATGGAATCCTCCTCCAAAAGCTCTCTAGATGTACTGCCGGTCTTTTAGTAGAGGTTAATTAGTGAAAATTTTTCACAATGAGGATTTTAATTCTGGTCACTGCAAGTGACAATTGTCTCCTGGAATCTTCCTCCAAAATCTGTTTAGATGTACTACAGTGCTATTGGTACTATTCCGTTATTGAGAAACCTGACAATGAATAATTCAATCCTGTTCCTGGCAAATTCCAATTTTCTCCTGGAATCGTCTCCCAAAAGTCATTTCGATGTAATGCAGGGATTTGTAGAGATCGATTAGTGAAAATGCCTCTCAATGAGCATTGCAATCCTGTTCAAGCAGTGTCAAATTATTCATGGCATCCTCCTGAAAAATGCCCTAATGAAGCACTGCTGGCCTTTTGGGAGAGAGCGATTAGAGACAATTCCTTACAATGAACTCTTGAGTCCTCTTCACAGCAAGTGACAACTCCCTCCTGGAATCCAACCTCCAAAAGCTCTTCAGATATACTGTCGGTCTTTTGGTAGCGCTGTTTGTGAAAATACCCCACAACGATCAATTTAGTCTGTTCATCGCAAGTTCCAAATTTCTCTAGAATCCTCTTTGACACGCCAGTTAGACGTGTTGCTGCGCTTTTTGAACACTTCGGTTACTGACAAGTCTCACAATGAACAATTCAATCCTGTTTACTGCTACTTCCAAATCTCTTTGGAATTATCTACCAATAAATTTCTGATGCACTGCTGGGCCTTAGGTAATGCTCCGTTAGTTGAAATTCCTTACAATCAGCCTATCAATTATATCACGGCTAGTGCCATATTTCTCATGGAATCCTCCTCCAAAAGCTCGCTAGATGTACTGGCGGTCTTTTAAGAGGTTAATTAGTGAAAATTTCACAAGGACCATTTCAATTCTGGTCACTGCAAGTGACAACTGTCTCCTGGAATCCTCCTCCAAAAGCAGTTTAGATGTACTGCAGTGCTCTTGGTACTATTCCGTTATTGAGAAACCTGACAATGAACAAATCAAGCCTGTTCCTGGCAAATTCCAATTTTCTCCTGGAATCGTCTCCCAAAAGTCATTTCGATGTAATGCAGGGATTTGTAGAGATCGATTAGTGAAAATGCCTCTCAATGAGCTTTGCAATCCTGTTCAAGCAGTGTCAAATTATTCATGGCATCCTCCTGAAAAATGCCCTAATGAAGCACTGCTGGCCTTTTGGGAGAGAGCGATTAGAGACAATTCCTTACAATGAACATTTGAGTCCTCTTCATAGCAAGTGACAACGCTCTCCTTGAATCCGCCTCCAAAAGCTCTTCAGATATACTGTCGGTCTTTTGGTAGCGATCAGTTAGAAAAAATACCCCACAACGATCAATTGAATCTTTTCATCGCAAGTTCCAAATACCTCCTAGAAATCTCTTTGACACGCCAGTTAGACGTGCTGCTGCGCTTTTTGAACACTTCGGTTACTGACAAGCCCACACAATGAACAATACAATCATGTTCACTGCTACTTCCAAATCTCTCCTGGAATTTTCTTCCAAAAACATTTCTGATGCACTGCTGGGCCTTAGGTAAGGCTCCGTTAGTGAAAATTCCTTACAAAAAGCCTTTCTATTCTATCACGGCTAGTGCCATATTTCTCATGGAATCCTCCTCCAAAAGCTCTCTAGATGTACTGCCGGTCTTTTAGTAGAGGTTAATTAGTGAAAATTTTTCACAATGAGGATTTTAATTCTGGTCACTGCAAGTGACAATTGTCTCCTGGAATCTTCCTCCAAAATCTGTTTAGATGTACTACAGTGCTATTGGTACTATTCCGTTATTGAGAAACCTGACAATGAATAATTCAATCCTGTTCCTGGCAAATTCCAATTTTCTCCTGGAATCGTCTTCCAAAAGTCATTTCGATGTAATGCAGGGATTTGTAGAGATCGATTAGTGAAAATTCCTCTCAATGAGCATTTCAATCCTGTTCAAGCAGTGTCAAATTATTCATGGCATCCTCCTGAAAAATGCCCTAATGAAGCACTGCTGGCCTTTTGGGAGAGAGCGATTAGAGACAATTCCTTACAATGAACTCTTGAGTCCTCTTCACAGCAAGTGACAACTATCTCCTGGAATCCTTCTCCAAAAGCTGTTTAGATGTACTGCCGGCCTTTTGGTAGCGATCAATTAGTGAAAATACTTCAGAATGAGCATTTCCGTCTAATTCACTGGAAATGCCAACTCGCTGCTGGAATCCTCCTCCATAAGCCATTTAAATGTACTGCTACGATTTTGGTACAGATCCTTTATTGGGAATAACTGACTACGATCAATTGAATCTTCTTCATCGCAAGTTCCAATTTTCTCCTGGAATCCTCTTTGAAAGGCCATTTAGACGTGCTGCTGCGCTTTTTCGAAGCATCGGGTCACGAAAATTCCTTCCAATGAACAATTCAATCCTGTTCACTGCTTCTGCCAAATCTCGCCCGGAATCATCTTCCAAACGTCATAACGATGCACTGATGGTCTTTTCGTACAGAAGGATTAGTGAATAGTCGTAACAAAGAGCATTTAAATCCTGTTAACTGTTAGTTCGAAATTGTGCCTGGAATCCTCTTTCAAATGCCAGCTGGATGCGCGGCTGAGATTCTTGTACACATTGGTGCATGAAAATTCCTCACAATGAGCATTTCAATTTTGTTCGCTGCTACAACCAAATTTCACCTGAAATCCTATTGCAGAGGCCATTATGATGACCTGTTGGGCTTTAAGTAATGCTGGATTCGTGATAATTCCTTACACTGAGCCTTTCAATTCTATCACGGCTAGTGCCAAATTTCTCCTGCAATCCTCCTCTAAAAGTTATTTAGATGTACTACAGCGCTTTTGTTTTCGTTCCGTAAGTGAAAAAACCTGACAATGAACAATTCAATCCTGTTAACAGCAAATTCCAAATTGTTCCTGGAATCCTACTCCAAAAGTCATTGCGATGTAAAGCAGGGTTTTTGGTAGAGAGCGATTAGTGAAAATTCCTTACATAGAACATTTGACTCCTGTTCAGAGCGAGTGCCAAAGTTATCCTGTAATCCACCTCTTAAAGAATTTAGATGTAATGTTTGTCTTTTGGTAGAGATCTGTTAGTGAAAATGCCTCTCAATGAGCATTGCAATCCTGTTCAACCAGCTCCAAATTTTTCATGGGATACTCCTCCAGAAGCCATTATGATGCACTGGTGGGCTTTTGGAACAGAGCCGTTCGTGAGAGTACCTCACAATCAACAATAAAATGCTGTTCACGGCTAGTGCCAATTTTCGCTTGGAATCCTCTTCATAAAGCCATGATGATGCACTGCTGGGCTTTAGGTAGTGCTGGACTCCTAAAAATTCCTTACAATGAGCCTTTCAAATCTATCACGGCTCGTGCCATATTTCATGGCATCCTCCTGAAAAATGCCATAATGAAGCACTGCTGGCCTTTTGGGAGAGAGCGAATAGTGACAATTCCTTACAATGAACATTTGAGTCCTCTTCATAGCAAGTGACAACGCTCTCCTTGAATCCGCCTCCAAAAGCTCTTCAGCTATACTGTCGGTCTTTTGGTAGCGATCAGTTAGAAAAAATACCCCACAACGATCAATTGAATCTTTTCATCGCAAGTTCCAAATACCTCCTAGAAATCTCTTTGACACGCCAGTTAGACGTGCTGCTGCGCTTTTTGAACACTTCGGTTACTGACAAGCCCACACAATGAACAATACAATCATGTTCACTGCTACTTCCAAATCTCTCCTGGAATTTTCTTCCAAAAACATTTCTGATGCACTGCTGGGCCTTAGGTAAGGCTCCGTTAGTGAAAATTCCTTACAAAAAGCCTTTCTATTCTATCACGGCTAGTGCCATATTTCTCATGGAATCCTCCTCCAAAAGCTCTCTAGATGTACTGCTGGTCTTTTAGTAGAGGTTAATTAGTGAAAATTTTTCACAATGAGGATTTTAATTCTGGTCACTGCAAGTGACAATTGTCTCCTGGAATCTTCCTCCAAAATCTGTTTAGATGTACTACAGTGCTATTGGTACTATTCCGTTATTGAGAAACCTGACAATGAATAATTCAATCCTGTTCCTGGCAAATTCCAATTTTCTCCTGGAATCGTCTCCCAAAAGTCATTTCGATGTAATGCAGGGATTTGTAGAGATCGATTAGTGAAAATGCCTCTCAATGAGCATTGCAATCCTGTTCAAGCAGTGTCAAATTATTCATGGCATCCTCCTGAAAAATGCCCTAATGAAGCACTGCTGGCCTTTTGGGAGAGAGCGATTAGAGACAATTCCTTACAATGAACTCTTGAGTCCTCTTCACAGCAAGTGACAACTCCCTCCTGGAATCCAACCTCCAAAAAAAAGCTCTTCAGATATTCTGTCGGTCTTTTGGTAGCGCGGTTAGTGAAAATACCTCACAACGATCAATTGAATCTGTTCATCGCAAATTCCAAATTTCTCCTAGAATCCCCTTTGACACGCCAGTTAGACGTGCTGCTGCGCTTTTTGAACACTTCGATTACTGACAAGTCCTCACAATGAACAATTCAATCCTCTTCACTGCTACTTCCAAATCTCTCCTGGAATTCTCTTCCAAAAACCTTTCTGATGCACTGCTGGGCCTTAGTAATGCTCCGTTAGTGAAAATTCCTTACAATCAGCCTTTCAATTCTATCACGGCTAGTGCCATATTTCGCCTGCAATCCTCCTCCAAAAGCTCTCTAGATGTACTGCCGGCCTTTTGGTAGCGATCAATTAGTGAAAATACTTCAGAATGAGCATTTCCGTCTAATTCACTGGAAATGCCAACTCGCTGCTGGAATCCTCCTCCATAAGCCATTTAAATGTACTGCTACGATTTTGGTACAGATCCTTTATTGGGAATAACTGACTACGATCAATTGAATCTTCTTCATCGCAAGTTCCAATTTTCTCCTGGAATCCTCTTTGAAAGGCTACTTAGACGTGCTGCTGCGCTTTTTCGAAGCGTCGGGTCACGAAAATACCTTCCAATGAACAATTCAATCCTGTTCACTGCTTCTGCCACATCTCTCCTGGAATCATCTTCCAAAAGTCATAACGATGCACTGATGGGCTTTTCGTACAGAAGGCTTAGTGAATACTCGTAACAAAGAGCATTTAAATCCTGTTAACTGCTAGTTCGAAATTGTGCCTGGAATCCTCCTTCAAACGCCAGTTAGATGTGCGGCTGAGCTTCTTGTACACATTGGTGCATGAAAATTCCTCACAATGAGCATTTCAATTTTGTTCACTGCTACAACCAAATGTCACCTGATATCCTATTGCAAAGGCCATTATGATGCTCTGCTGGGCTTTAAGTTATGCTGGATTCGTGAAAATTCCTTACACTGAGCCTTTCAATTCTATCATGGCTAGTGCCAAATTTCTCCTGGAATCCTCCTCCAAAAGCTATTTAGATGTACTACAGCGCTTTTGTTTTCGTTCCGTGAGAAAACCTGACGAACAATTCAATCCTGTTAACAGCAAATTCCAAATTGTTCCTGGAATCCTACTCCAAAAGTCATTGCGATGTAAAGCAGGGTTTTTGGTAGAGCGCGATTAGTGAAAATTCCTCTCAATGACCATTTCAATCCTGTTCAAGCAGTGTCAAATTATTCATGGCATCCTCCTGAAAATGCCAGAAGGAAGCACTGCTGGGCTTTCTCATGGAATCCTCCTCCAAAAGCTCTCTAGATGTACTGCCGGTCTTTTGGTAGAGCTCAATTAGTGAAAATTCTTCACAATGAGTTAATCATGATTAACTAAGTCGAAATTAGTTGTCTTGTATTAGACTAGTTACCTATTCTGCTCATTCCAAGCCCCCTTGAATTCATTCGTATATGAGGCCTAATGTTATAAGAAATAAAATAATGAAGGCTCAAAGGAGTGTGTGAGTTGGAGATAGGAGTTGTACTGCTCATGGCAGTGGTAATAGTGCGATTTCTAGATCAAATAGGAGAAATAAGATTGCTACTGAGGAAAAATAGGATTGAGATTGGTAGGTGAGCTGATTCTAATGGGTCGAAGCCGCATTCGTATGGTGATAATTTTTCATTGTCCGGTTTTATTAGTGTTAATCAGTAGTTTAGTAGTATTAGGATTATGGACAGGGCGAGGGCGTTTGTTATAGTGGAGATTGTTCCATTCATTGCTCTTCTTTAGGATTAAACTAAAACTTAGTGATTGGAAGTCACTTGTACCTTTATACTAGGGGAGCATGAGCCTCATCAATAGATTGATACGTATAGGAATAATACAACGTCTACAAAGTGTCAGTATCAAGCGGCTGCTTCAAAACCGAAGTGGTGGGTGGCGGTGAAGTGAAATTTAATTTGTTGTAGTAAGCATACAATTAGGAATGTTGAGCCGATGATTACGTGGAGTCCATGGAAGCCGGTGGCAACGAACAATGTGGATCCATACACGCCCAATAGATTGATACGTATAGGAATAATACAACGTCTACAAAGTGTCAGTATCAAGCGGCTGCTTCAAAACCGAAGTGGTGGGTGGCGGTGAAGTGAAATTTAATTTGTCGTAGTAAGCATACAATTAGGAATGTTGAGCCGATGATTACGTGGAGTCCATGGAAGCCGGTGGCAACGAACAATGTGGATCCATACACGCCGTCGGCAATTGTGAATGGTGCTTCATAGTATTCTATGGCTTGAAGGGCTGTAAAGTATAATCCAAGTAGGATTGTATGGGTGAGAGCTTCATAGTTTGGTTTCGGTTAGTTTCTATTAGGCCATGGTGGGCTCAGGTAATAGTTACCCCTGAAGCTAGTAATACTGCTGTATTTAATAGTGGGACTTCGAATGGGATTAAAGGGGTAATTCCTGTTGGAGGTCAACATCCCCCTAGATCTGGGGTTGGGGCTAAGCTTGAGTGATAGAAAGCTCAGAAGAACCCAATAAAGAAGAATACTTCTGATGTGATGAATAGGATTATACCATATCGTAGGCCTTTTTGTACTGGTGGGGTGTGATGTCCTTGGAAAGTTCCTTCTCGTACAATATCTCGTCATCATTGGAATATGGTTAATAATATAATCAATAGGCCTAGGATTAACAGTAATATTGAGTTATAATGAAATCATATGGCTAATCCTGATGTTATTAATAGTGCTGCTCTTGCACCTGTTAGTGGTCATGGGCTTGGGTCTACTATGTGATAGGCATGTGTTTGGTGGGCCATTAGGTGTTTTCTTGTAAATAAAGGTTTAATAATAGGACAAAAACGTAGGCCTGGATTATAGCTACAGCTAGTTCTAGCATTGTTAGTAGAAATAAGATGGTTATAGTTAGTAAGGATAGGGTTGGTATTGTCGGTAGTACGGTGATTATTGCTGTGAATGTGAGTTGGATTAGTAGATGGCCAGCTGTTAAATTAGCTGTAAATCGTACACCTAATGCCAAGGGTCGAATAAAAAGACTAATTGTTTCAATGATAATAAGTGTTGGAGTTAGTGGAGTTGGTGTGCCTTCTGGTAATATATGTCCTACTGATATTGTTGGTTGATTTCGAAGGCCTGTAAGCACTGTGGCTAGTCATGTTGGGATAGCTAGTCCTATGTTTATAGAAAGTTGAGTAGTAGGGGTAAATGTATACGGTAAGAGTCCTAGTAGGTTGGTTGTTAATAATATAGCTATTAATGATGTTAAGATAATTGATCATTGGCGGCTTGTTTTATTGGTTGGTAATATTAGTTGTTTTGTAAAGAGATTAATTGCTCAGGATTGGAGGGTTGAGAAGCGGTTAGTTAATCATCGGTTGTTTTGTGCGGGGAAGATAATTGGTGGTATTAGTAAGGATATAATGATTAATTGAACTCCTAAGATTTGTGGGCTTATGAATTGGTTGAAGAATGTTAGGTTCATGGTCAGGCTCATGGATTTGTGTTTGTAGTTTTGTTTTTTTTAGTGGGGTGGTTTATTGATAAATAGGATGCAATATTTGGCTGTAGGATTAGGGTGTAAATTAGTCATGTGGAAGATAGAATTAAAAATCAAGGATTTGGGTTTAGCTGAGGCATGTCACTAAGGAGGGTGGGAAATTCTCTTTTTCTAGCTTAAAAGGCTAGCGCTATCCTGTTTAGCTTCTATAGTGATTAAGAAGATATTATTGAAGATCAGTTTTCGAAGTGTTGTAGTGGTACGGATTCTACTACAATTGGCATGAAACTATGATTAGCCCCGCAGATTTCTGAACTTTGTCCGTAGAATACGCCGGGTCGTGTTACAATAAAGGTTGTTTGATTTAATCGTCCAGGCACTGCATCTGTTTTTACACCTAATGAGGGCACTGCTCATGAATGTAGGACGTCTTCGGCTGAAATTAATATTCGAATTGGTGACTCTATTGGTATTATTATACGATGATCTACTTCTAGTAGTCGGAAGTGTCCATTTGGCAAGTCTTGGGTTGGGATTATGTAAGAGTCAAATTCAAGATTTTCATAGTCGGTATATTCGTATGTTCAGTATCATTGATGCCCTCTGGCCTTAATAGTGAGGTGTGGGTTATTAATTTCGTCTATTAAGTATAGAACTCGTAGGGATGGGAGTGCAATGGTAATTAAAACAATAGCTGGTAAAATAGTTCAAATTATTTCTGCTTCTTGAGCATTTATCGTGTTGGTGTATGTTAATTTTGTAGTTATCATTAGTGTAATAATATAGAGCACTATAGTGCTAATTATAAATACAATTATTAAGGTATGGTCATGAAAGTGGAGGCGTTCTTCTATAATAGGTGATATTGCATCTTGGAATCCTAATTGAAGGGGGTGTGCCATTAAGTCGTAAAGGGGTTAAACCTATAATTTAACCTTGACAAGGTTAAGTAATGTTTTACTAATGTCTTAGAAGAAGGAAACATAAAGGTTATGTAATTGGCTTGAAACTAATTGAAGGGGGTTCGATTCCCTCCTTTCTTGGGTTTGTACATGAGCTGGTTCTTCATAGGTGTGGTAAGGTGGGGGGCAGCCATGTATCATTCTACGTTAGTGGTTGTAAGTTCAGTTGTTATTACTTTTCGTTTTGAGGAGAATGCCTCTCAGATAATGAATATTATTATAATGACTGCTACAAGTGAGACTAAAGACCCAATTGATGAGATGGTATTTCATATGGTGTATGCGTCTGGGTAATCAGAGTAACGTCGTGGTATTCCAGCTAATCCTAGGAAATGTTGTGGGAAGAATGTTATATTGACACCTGCAAATATTACCCCAAAGTGTACTTTTGCTCAAGTTTGGTGTAGTGAATATCCTGTGAATAGCGGGAATCAGTGGGTAAATCCTGCTATAATAGCGAATACGGCTCCTATTGAGAGGACATAGTGGAAATGAGCCACTACATAGTAAGTATCGTGTAATACAATGTCTAATGATGAATTAGCCAGTACAATACCTGTTAATCCACCAATAGTAAATAAGAAGATGAAACCAAGAGCTCATAGCATGGCAGCATCTCATTTGATTATTCCTCCGTGCAATGTAGCTAGTCAACTAAATACTTTTACTCCTGTTGGGATGGCAATAATTATTGTTGCAGATGTAAAATAGGCTCGTGTATCTACGTCTATGCCAACAGTAAATATGTGGTGTGCTCATACAATAAAGCCTAGGAATCCAATGGATATTATTGCTCAAACTATGCCTATATACCCGAATGGTTATTTTTTACCAGCATAATAGGTGACAACATGTGAGATTATACCAAATCCTGGGAGGATGAGGATATATACTTCAGGGTGGCCAAAAAATCAAAATAAATGTTGATACAGAATTGGGTCTCCTCCCCCTGAGGGGTCAAAGAAAGTTGTATTAAGGTTTCGGTCTGTTAGTAGTATAGTAATACCTGCAGCAAGTACAGGTAGTGAGAGTAATAATAGGACAGCAGTAATGAGTACTGATCATACAAATAGAGGCGTCTGATATTGTGATATTGCTGGTGCTTTTATATAATTGCTGTTGTAATGAAATTGATGGCCCCTAGAATTGAAGAAACTCCAGCTAAGTGAAGTGAAAAAATAGTCAGATCTACGGAGGCACCAGCGTGGGCTATATTTCCAGCTAGTGGGGGGTATACAGTTCAACCTGTGCCTGCGCCTGCTTCAATTCCTGATGATGCCAGAAGTAATAGTAAAGATGGGGGTAGAAGTCAAAAGCTTATGTTGTTTATACGTGGGAATGCTATGTCTGGTGCTCCAATTATTAATGGAACAAGTCAGTTTCCAAAGCCCCCGATTATAACAGGTATTACTATGAAAAAGATTATAATAAAGGCATGAGCTGTAACGATAACATTATAAATTTGGTCATCCCCCAGGAGAGTACCTGGTTGACTTAGTTCTGCTCGAATTAATAGACTTAGTGCTGTGCCTACTATTCCTGCTCAGGCGCCAAAAATTAAATATAAGGTGCCGATGTCTTTATGATTAGTAGAAAAAAATCAGAGAGTTAAAAATCACAGGTAAGATGGCTGAGTGGTTAGCGTTAGGCTGTAGACCTTTTCACAGGGGTTTAATTCCTCTTCTTATCAATCCAACCCGGTAGTGAAATTCATATCAAATTGCAAATTTGAAGATACACTTTTGTTGGTGTCCGGGTTTTCCCGCTTTTTAGAGAGCGGGAAAAGTTAGACAAAAGCCCGCTGGATTGGGTGTTTAGCTGTTAATTAAATTATTGTGGGATCGAGGCCCATTTGTCTAGTAAGGCTTTAACTTAATTAAAGTGTTTGAGTTGCATTCATAACATATAGGATAGAGTCCTATAGGTCTTATCAGAAATTAAGAGGCTTCTCTCTTATTAGTGGCTTTGAAGGCTCCTGGTTTAATGGGTTATCCTAAGTTTCTATGTTGTAGTTAGTAGGGCTGGTGTAATAGGAATGAGGGTTATAGATAGTACGGTTAATATTGCTAAGTAGGGTTTTTGGTTTATTTTGTGTCGTCATTGTTTTGAAGAACTAGTTGGGCTTGGTGGTAGGGTAATAGTTGAGTAGTACGAGATTCGTAAGTAGAAGAACAAGCTGAGTAGTGAAGATATGGCTAATAAGACAGCGATAATGAGTATGTTTTGTTTGGCTAGTTCTTGGAGGATTAGTCATTTTGGTATAAATCCTGTTAGTGGTGGTAAGCCTGCTAGTGATATAAGAGTGAGTATTATTATTGTGTTTAGGGTAGGGAGTTTTGTTCATGATGTTATTGTTGTAGAAATTTTGTTTTTTTCTAGAAGTTTTATTATTATAAATATTGTTGCGGTAATAATGATATATATATAGAATGTGATTAGTATAAGTTTAGTGGATAGTGTGAGGATAGTGATTATTCATCCTAGGTGGGCGATGGAAGAAAATGCTATGATTTTTCGTAGTTGGGTTTGGTTTAGTCCACCTCATCCCCCAATAAGGGTGGATGTTAGTCCTAGTATTAATAGGAGGAGTGTGTTTAAGGATTGGGAGGCTATTACTAGTAAGGATAGTGGGGCTAATTTTTGTCAGGTGGTTAAAATTATGGCTATTGCTGTAGTAGTTCCTTGTAGAACTTCTGGTAATCAAAAGTGGAATGGAGCTAGTCCTAATTTAATTGCTAGGGCTGTGGTAAGGATTGTGCATGAGATGGCGTTTGATATCTGTGTAATATTTCATTGACCAAGTGTTCAGGCGTTGGTAATGCTAGAAAATAAAATTAATGTTGAGGCGGCTGCTTGAATTAAGAAATATTTAGTTGCGGCTTCAATTGCTCGTGGGTGGTGTTGTTGGGCTATTAATGGGATTACGGCCAGGGTGCTAATTTCTAATCCAGTTCACGCTAGAATTCTGTGGCTACTGGAAATTGTGAGGAGGGGGCCTATAATTAGGCTTGGTATAATGATTATGTTTGTGTACGGGGTCATTAGTAGAGGAAGGGTTTAAACCAACATTTTTGGGGTATGGGCCCAAAAGCTTAATTAGCTGATTCTACTAGAATGTAGTGTAGCGGGAGTATGGGGAGTTTTGATCTCTCTGGTGTAGGTTCAAGTCCTATTTTTCTAAGGAGACGAGAGGATTGTTAGCCTCTATGATTTACCCTATCAAGGTAATCCTTTAAGTTTTAGGCACGTGTCCTATGGTACGGGTGGGAGTCCTGATAATGTAATTGGTATGGATATATGTCAGAGGCATAGTGCTATAGAAATTGGTAGGAAGTTTTTTCATAGTAGGTGTATTAGTTGGTCATATCGGAATCGTGGGTAAGACGCTCGGATCCATAGGAATCCTATTGAGAGTAGTATTACTTTTAATATTAGTGATAATGAAAATAGTTCAGGGATGTTGTTGATGTAGGTTGAATTTAGAAATAAGATGGTGGTGAGAGTATTTATTATTAGGATGTTGGCATATTCTGCTAGGAAAAATAGGGCAAATGGTCCAGCACCGTATTCAATATTAAATCCTGAGACTAGTTCGGATTCTCCTTCGGAGAGATCAAATGGTGCTCGGTTAGTTTCTGCTAGTGTGGAGATGTACCATATTATTATTAATGGTCATGAGGAGAATATGAGCTATATTGGTTCTTGTGTTGTTATGAATGTTTGTATGTTAAAGCCACCTGAGAATAGTACTAATGAGATTAGGATAATTCCTAGGGTTACTTCATATGAAATGGTCTGGGCTACAGCTCGTAGAGCGCCTATTAGGGCGTATTTTGAGTTTGAAGCTCATCCTGATCATAGGATGGAGTAGACTGTGAAGCTGGAGAGTGAGATTAGGCATAAAAGGCCTAGGTTTAAGTCGGCTAATGGGAAAGGCATTGGTAATGGTAATCAAATTGATATAGCTAGTAGGAGAGCTAGGATAGGGGATAGTGTAAATAGTATAATTGACGAATTTGATGGGTAGATAGGTTCTTTAATGAAGTTTTACGCCGTCTGTAAATCAAATTCACTGGTAATGCCAACGCTCTGCTGGAATCCTCCTAGATAAGCCCTTTAAATGTACTGCTTCGATTTTGGTACAGATCCTTTATTGAGAATACCTGACTACGATCAATTTAATCTTCTTCATCGTCAGTTCCAATTTTCACCTGAAATCCTCTTTGAAAGGCAAGTTAGACGTGCTCCTGCGCTTTTTGACATGGGTTACGAAAATAACTTCCAAAAAGCTCCTGGAATCATCTTCCAAACGTCCACAACTGGGCTTTTCGTACGGATGTTTTAGTGGAAATTCATAAGAATGAGGATATAAATACTGTTCACGATTAGTGCCAATTTTTGGTTGCGGGTGGGTGGAAGTGTGGGAGGTAGTGAGGGTGAGGGCGAGGGTGGTGGGGGAGGGTGAGGATGTCTGTGAGGGTGAGGGTGGGGGAGGGGGTGCGGGTGAGGGTGAGGGTGGCGGTGGCTGTTCGGGTGGGGGTGTGGGTGAGGGTGAGGGTGGGTTTGTTGGTGGTGGTGGGGGTGAGTGTGAGGGTGGGGGTGGGGATGGGAGGGAGGGTGAGGGTGGGGTGGTGATGGGGGTTAGGGTGAGGGTTAGGGTGAGGGTAGGGTGGGGAGGGGGTGGGGGTCAGTGTGAGGGTGAGGGTGGAGGTGGGGGAGGGGTTTGGGTGAGGGTGAGGTTGAGGTTGGGAGTGGGGATGGGTGTGATGGTGAGGGGGAAGGTGAGGGTGAGGATGGGGGTGGGGGTTAGGGTGATGGTGAGGGTGGGGTGAGGGTGAGGGAGAGGGTGGGGTCCGTGGTGGGGGATAGGATTATGGTGAGGGTGAGGGTGACGGTTGGGGTGGGGGTGAGGGTGAGGATGGGGGTTGGGGTGAGGGTGAGGGTGACGGTGGGGGTTGGGCTTAGGGTGAGGGTTTGGGTGGCGGTGAGGGTTCGGGTTCGTGTGGGGGTGGGGGTTTGGGTGAGTGTGAGGGTGATGTTGAGGTTGGGGGCGGGTGTGGAGGTGAGGGTGAGAGTGGGTGTGGGGGTTCGTGTGAGGGATAGGGTGATGGTGAGGGTGATTTTGGGGGTGGGGGTGAGGTTAGGAGTTAGGATTACGGTGAGGGTGATGGTGTGGGTTGTGTTGGGGTGGGGGTTGGGGTTAGGGTGAGGGTGGGAGTGAGGTTGGGGTTGGGGGTGAGGGTGTGTGGGCTTGGGGTGAGGGTGAGCTTTTAGGGTGAGTGGGAGGCTGGGGGTAGGTGTGGGGGTTGGGGTGAGGATGGTCGTGGGGGTGGGGTGAGGGTGAGGGTGAGGCTGAGGGTGGGAGTGGGGAATAGGGTTAGTGTGAGGGTAGGGGTTAGGGTTAGAGTGAGGGTGAAGGTGGTGGTGGGGGTAGGGGTGAGGGTGAGGGTGGTGGTGGGGTTGGGGGTAAGGGTGAGGGTGCGTCTAAAGGGTGGGGGTTGGGGTGGGGGTTAGGGTGAGTGCGAGTGTGAAAGTGGGGGTAGGGGTTAGGGTTAGGGTGAGGGTGAGTGTAAGCGTGGGGTAGGGGTTAGGGTTAGGGTGAGGGTGAGGATGGGGGTGACGGTGAGGGTGAGGGTAGGGGTGAATGTGAGAGTGAGGGTAGGGGTGCGTGTGAGGGTGAGGGTGGGGGTGAGGGTGGGGGTGAGAGTGATTGTGGGGGTGGGGGTGAAGGAGATGGTGAGGGTGATGGTGCTGTTTGGCGTGGGTGTTAGGGTGAGTGTGATGGTTAGGGTGAGGGTGGGGGTGGGGTTGAGTGTGAGGGTGAGAGTTAGGGTTAGGGTGAGGGGGACGGTGAGGGTTGGCGTGGGGGTGGTAGATGGGGTTATGGTGAGGGTGAGTGTGGAGGTGAGGTTGGGGGTGGGGGTGAGGGTGTGTGTGGGGTTGGGGTTGAGGGTGAGGGTTTAGGGTGAGGGTGAGGCTAGAGGTAGGGGTGGGGGTTGGGTGGAGGGTGGTGGTGGTGGGGTGAGGGTGAGGGTGAAGCTGAGGGTGGGGGTGGGGGTTAGGGTGAGGGTGAGGGTAGGGGTTAGGGTAGGGTGAGGGTGAGGGTGAGGGTTGTGGTGGGGTTACGGTGAGGGTGAAGGTTGTGGTGGGGTTCGGGGTGAGGGTGAGGCTGAGTGTGGGGGTGAGAGTTAGGGTGATTATGAGGGTGCGGGTAGCGGTCAGGGTTAGGGTGAGGGTGAGGGTAGGGGTTGGGGTGGGGTTGAGGGTGGGGGTGATGGTGAAGGTGAGGGTGAATATGAGTGTGAGGGTAGGGGTGAGTGTGAGGGTGAGGGAGGTGGTGAGGGTGGTGGTGAGAGTGATGCTGCGGGTGGGGGTGACGGAGAGGGTGAGGGTGAGGGTGCCGGTTGGCGTGGGTGTTAGAGTGAGGGTGAGGTTAGGGTGACAGTGAGGATGAGAGTTAGGATTAGGGTGAGGGTGAGGGTTGCGGTGGGAATGGGGGTTGGGATTAGGGTGAGGGTGAGGTTTGGGGTGAGGTTGGGGGTGGGGGTGAGGTTTTAGGGGGAGGGGGAGGCTGGGGGTAGGGGTGGGGTTTGGGTGAGGGTGGTGGTGGTTGTGGGCGTGGGGTGAGGATGAGGGTGAGGTAGAGGGTGGGGAGGGGGTTAGGGTGAGTGTTAGGGTGAGGATGAGGGCAGGGGTTAGGGTTAAGGTGAGGGTGAGGGAGAGGATGGTGGTGGGGGTTGGGGTGGGGTGAGGGTGGGGCTGAGGGTGGGGGTGGGGCGGGTTACGGTTAGTGTGAGGGTGGGTGTAGGGGTTAGAGTGAGAGTGAGGGTAGGGGTGGGGTGGGGGTGGGGGTGAGGTTGGGGATGGGTGTTGGGGTGAGGGCGACGTTGAGGGTGAGGGTTAGGGTGAGGGTGGGAGTTAGGCTGAGGGTGAGGGTGGGGGTGGGGGTGAGGGTGAGTGTGAGTGTGAGGGTTAGTGTGGTGGTGGGGGTGGGCGTGAGGGTAAGGGTGAGGGTGAGGTTGAGGGTGGGGGTGAGGGTGAGGATGGGGGTGGGGGGTTAGGGTGGGGGTGGTGGTGGGTGTGAGGGTGATGGTTGAGGTGAGGGTGGGGACGGGTATAGGGGTGAGGGTGAGGGTGAGGGGGTGGGTGTGTATGAGGGTGGGGGTTGGGGAGAGGGTGAGGTTGAGGGTGAGAATGGATGAGTGGGTGTGTGGGTGAGGGTGGGGGGTGCGGTGAGGGTGACGTTTAGGGTGAGGGTGTTGGTGAGGGTGGGGGTGAAGGTGAGGGTAGGGCTGAGGGTGGGGGTGGGCGGGTTAGGATGAGTGTGAGTGTGAGGGTGGGTGTAGGGGTTAGGGTTAGGGTGAGAGTGATGGTAGGGGTGGGGTGGGGGTGGGGGTGAGGGTGGGTGTGAGAGTGAGGGTGAGGGTGAGGTTGGGTGTGGGGGTGAGGGTGAGGGCGAGGTTGAGGGTGAGGGTTAGGGTGAGGGTGGGAGTTAGGGTGAGGGTGAAGGTGGGGGTGAGGGTGAGCGTGAGGGTGAGTGTGAGGGTGAGCGTGGTGGTGGTGGTGGGGGTGGGCGTGAGGGTAAGGGTGAGCGTGAGGTTGAGGGTGGGGATTGGGGAAGGGCTGAGGGTGAGGGTGAGATTGGGGGTGGGGGTTTAGGGTGAGGGTGAGGGATAGGATGCGGCTCAGGGTGACGGTGATGGTAAGGGTGGGGGTGGGTGTGAGGGTGTGGGTGATGGTTCAGGTGAGGGTGTGGACGGGTATAGGGGTGAGGGTGGGGGTGAGTGTGAGGGGGTGGGTGGGCGTGAGGGTGGGGGTTGGGGAGAGGGTGAGGGTGAGGGTGAGGATGGGGGAGTGGGTGTGTGGGTGAGGGTCGGGGTGCGGTATGGGTGAGGCTGAGGGTGGGGGTGGTGTGCTGGTGAGGGTGAGGTTGAGGGGGCGGGTGAGGGTGACGTTGAGGGTGGGGGTGTTGGTGAGGGTGAAGGTGAGTGTGAGGGTGGGGGTGGGGCTTAGTGTGAGGGTGAGGGTGCGGGTGGGGATGAGGGTAATGGTGAGGGTGAGGGTGCGGGTGAGGGTAAGGTTGAGGGTGAAGGTGGGGGTGGGGTTGGGGTGAGGATAAGGGTGAGGGTGGGGGTTAGGATGACGGTGCGGGTGAGGGTGAGGGTGTGGGTGGTGTTGAGGGTGAGTGTGAGCATGAAGCTGGGGGTGGGGGTTAGGATGAGGAAGAATGTTAGGGTTAGGGGGAGGGTGAGGGTGAGGGTGAGGGTTGGGGTAGTGGTGGGGGTGAGGAGGAGGATGAATGTTAGGGTAAGGTTAGGGTGAGGGTGAGGGTGGGGGTGAGGTTGTTTGTGGGAGTGGGGGTGAGGGTGAGGGTTTAGGGTGAGAGAGAGGCTGTGGGTAGGGGTGGCAGCTGGGTAGAGGGTGGGGGGGTGGGGGGGTGAGGGTGAGGGTGAGGTTGAGTGTGGGGGTGGGCTTAGGGTGGGTGTGAGGGTGAGGGTAGGGGTTAGGGTAGGGTGACAGTGATGGTGAGGGTTGTTGTGGGGCTGGGGGTGAGGGTGAGGATGAGGGTGGTCGTGGGGTTGGGGTGAGGGTGAGTGTGGGAGTAGGGGTTAGGGTGAGGGTGAGGGTAGGGGTTGGGTGGGGGGAGGGAGGAGGTGAGTGTAAGGGTGAGGGTGAATGTGAGGGGGAGGGTGAGGGTGAGGGTGGTGGTGAGGGTGGGGGTGAATGTGAGGGTGAGGGTGAGAGTTAGGGTTAGGGTGAGGGTTGGGGTGGGGGTGGGGGTTGGGATTAGGGTAAGTGTGGGGGTGAGGTAGGGGTGAGGGTGAGGGTGAGGGTGTGTTTGGGTTTGGGGGGGTGACGGTGAGGGTTTAGGGTGAGGGTGAGGCTGGGGATAGGGTTGGGGGTTTGTGTGAGGGTGGTGGTGGTGTTGGGGGTAATGTGAGGAAGAGGGTGAGGTTGAGGGTGGGGGTTAGGGTTAAGGTGAGGGTGAGGATGGTGGTCGTGGTGGGGTGGGGGTGGAGATGAGGGTGAGGGTGGGGATGAGGGTGGGGGTGGGGGGGTTAGGGTGAGTGTGAGGGTGAGGGTGGGGGCGGGGATGAGGGTGAGGGTGAGTGTTGGGGAGAGGGTGACGGTGAAGGTGAGGGTGGGAATGGGTATAGGGGTGAGGGAGGGTGAGGGTGAGGGTGAGGGGGTGAGTGGGGGTGGCGTGCGGGTGAGGGTGAGGTTGAGGGTGCGGGTGAGGGTGACGTTGAGGATGGGGGTGAGGGTGAGGGTGGAGGTGGGGGTTAGTGTGAGTGTGAGGGTGGGGGTGGGGAAGAGGGTAATGATGAGGGTGAGGGTGGGGCTGAGGGTGGGGGTGAGGGGGTTAGGGTGAGTGTGAGGGTGAGGGTGGGGGCGGGGATGATGGTGGGGGTTGGGGAGAGTTGAGGGTGAGGGTGATGATGGGGGAGTGGGTGTGTGGGTGAGGGTGGGGGTGCGGTGAGGGTGAGGTTGATGGTGGGGGTGGTGTACGGGTGAGGGTGAGGTTGAGGGTGCGGGTGAGTGTGACGTTGAGGGTGGGGATGAGGGTAATGATGAGGGTGAGGGTGGGGGTGGGGGTGACGGTGTAGGTAAGGTTGAGGGTGAAGTTGGGGGTGGGGTTGGGGTGAGGATAAGGGTGATGGTGGGGGTTAGGGTGACTGTGCGTGTGAGGTTGAGGGTGAGGGTGAGCGTGGTGGTGAGGGTGAGGGTGGGAGTAGTCATGAATGTGAGGGTGAGGGTGAGGTTTGGGGTGGGGGTGAGGGTGAGGGAGAAGTTGAGGGTTTGGTTGGGGTGTGGGTGAGGGTGAGCGTGAATGGGGAGTTGAGGGTGGGGGTGACGGGGGTGGGGGTGGGGTTGAGGGTGAGGGTGGCAGTGGGGGTGGGAGGTGAGATTGAGGTTTAGTGTGGTGTTGGGGTAAGGGTTAGGGTGAGGGGAGTGTGGGTGTGAGGGTGAGGGTGAGGGAGGGGGTGGGAGTGGGGTGAGCTGAGGGTGAGGGTGGGAATGGCTGTGGGGTGACGTTGTTGGTGAGGGTGAGGGTGAGGGTCGTTATGGGGATGAGGGTGAGGGTGGGGGTGGGGTAAGCATTATGGTGAGGGTGAAGTTGGCGTGGGGGTGAGGATGAGGTTGGGGTTCGGGGTGGGGTTGAGGATGAGGATGAGGGTGAGGGTTGGGGTGGGAGTGGGGGTGAGGGTGACAGTGAGGGTGGGGGTGAGGGTGAGGGTGAGGGGGAAGGTTGGGGTGGGGTCGGGGTGAGGATGAGAGTGGGCGTGTGGGTGAGGGTGAGGATGAGGGTGGAGGTGAGGCTGAGGGTGAGGGTGATTGTGGGTGTGGGGGGAGGGTAATGGTGGGGGTGAGGGTGGGGGTTGGGTTTCGCTTGGGGGTGGGGGTGAGGATGTGGATAAGGGTGAAGGTTGAGTCAAGGTGGGGATGGGGGTGAGGGTGAGGGCGAGGTTGAAGGTGAGGGTGGGGGTGGGGGTCAGGGTGAGGGCGAGGGTGATGGTGAGGGTATGGGTGGTGGTAAGGGTGAGGGTGGGGGCGAGGGTGGGGGTCGCGGTCGATGTGGGGGTGTGCGTGCGAGTGACAGTGAGGGTCAGTTTGGAGGTGGGGTTAGGGGTGAGGGTGAGGGTGTGGGTGGGGGTGGGGGTAAGTGTGTGGGTTAGGGTGAGGGTGGGAGTGGGGGTGGGGGAGACGATGTGGGTGAGGGTGAGGGTGGGGCTGGGAGTGGGGGTGAGGGTGAGGATGAGGTTGAGGGTGAGGGTTATATTGACAGTGGGGGTGAGGGTGAGTGTTAGGGTGGGGGTGGTCGTTAGAATGAGGTTGAGGGTGAGGTTGAGGGTGGGTGTGAGGGTGAGGCTGGAGGTGAGGTTGGGTTTGGGGGTGAGGAGGGTGGGGTGGGGTGGGGGTTAGGATGAGGGTGTTCGTGAGGGTGAGGATGGGGGTGGGGGTCAGGGTGACTGTGGGGGTGGGTGTGGGGGTGAGGGTGAGCGTGAGGGTGAGGTTGGGGGTGAGGGTGGGAATGGGGCTGAGGGTGAGGGTCAGGGTGAGGGTTGGGGGTGAGTGTTGGGGTGATGCTGAGAGTGAGGGTGAGGGTGAGGGCGAGGGTGAGGTTGTGGATTGGGGTGAGTGTGAGGGTGGGGGTGAGGGTGAGGGTGAGGGGGGTGGGTGAGGGTGGGGTGGGGGTGAGCGTGAGGGTGTGGATGAGGGTGAGGTTTAGGGTGAGGGTGGTGGTTAGGGTGAGGGTGAGGATGAGGTAGTGGGTGGGGGTCGGGTGGGGGTCGGGTTGGGTGTAGGAGTGGGGGTGGGGGTGGGCGTGGGAGTTAGGGTGAGGTTCAGGGGGAGTTTGTGGGTGGAGGTGAGGTTGAGGGTGAGGGTTAGCGTGGGGGTGAGGGTGAGGGTGGGGGTAGGGGTGAGTGTGAGTGTGAGGGTGGGGGTGAGGGTGGGGGTGAATGTAAGGGTGGGGTGGGGGTGGCAGTGAAGGTTAGGGTGAATGGGGAGGTGAGGGTGGGGGTGAGGTTGAGGGTTGGGGTGGGGGTGGCGGTGAGGGTGAGAGTGGGGTGGGGGTGGGAGGTGAGAGTGAGGTTTAGTTTGGGGGTGGGGTTAGGGTGAGGGTGAGGGTGGGGATGAGTGTGAGGGTGAGGGAGGGGGTGGTTTTGGGGGTGAGCTAAGGGTGAGCATGGGGGTGGTTGTGGAGTGAGGGTGAGGGTTGTGGTGAGGGTGAGGATGTCGGTGAGGGTGGGTGTGGGTGTGGGGTGGGGGTGAGGGTGAGGATGAGGGTGAGGGGGTGGGTGGGAGTGAGGGTGGGGGTTGGTGAGGGGGTGAGAGTGAGGGTGGGGGAGTGGGGGGTGTGGGTGAGGGTGGGGGTGCGGTGAGGGTGAGCGTGAGGGTGGCGGTGGGGTGAGGGTGAGGGTGAGGTTGATGGTGAGGGTGAGGGTGATGTTGAGGGTGAGGGTGGGGGTGATAGTGAGGGTGAGGGTGGGGATGAGGGTAAGGGTCAAGGTGGGAGTGGGGGTTACGGTGAGTGTGAGGTTGAGGGTGGGAGTGGGGGTGAGGGTGAGGGTGATGTTGAGGGTGAAGGTGGGGGTGTGGGTGTGGGTGGGGGTATGGATAAGGGTGAGTGTTGGGGTTATGGTGAGGTTCATGGTGAGGGTGAGTGTGGGGGTGAGTGTGAGGTTGAGGGTGAGCGTGGGGGTGAGGGTGAGTGTGGGGGTAACGGTCAGTGTGAGGGTGAGGGTGAGGGTGAGGGTAGGGGTGAGGGTGAGTGTTGGGGTGGGGGTGAGGGTGAGGTTGAAGGTGAGGGTTGGGTGATGGTGGGGGTGAGGGTGAGGCTGAATGGGGAGGAGAGGGTGGGGGTGAGGTTGGGGTTGGGGGGGGTGAGGTTGAAGGTCGCGGTGGGGGTGGGAGGTGAGAGTGAGGTTTAGTGTGGGGGTGGGGTTAGGGTGAGGGTGAGGGTGAGCTGAGGGTGAGGGTGGGGGTGGTTGTGGGGTGAGGGTGAGGGTGGTGGTGAGTGTAAGGGGATGAGGATGAGGGTGGGGGTGGGGCTTGGGTTAGGGAGAGTGTGAGGGTGAGGTTGGGGGAAGTGGTGGGGGTGGGGTGTGTGACGGAGTATAGAGCTAGGTGGATTTGACCTGAGAGGCTTGCTGCATTGGGAAAGGCTACATTGGGAGTGTGAAACTTTACCTGAGGCTGTAACATAAGCCATGATGGGGGTTGGGAGGTGACACCTTTGTCTGGGAGAATGGTAAAAGGCGAGAGGAGGGACCCCGGGGAGGGGAAGAGCCTGCTGGAGGTTTGGCTGGTTTTTTGGTCAGTTTCGAGCTGGGTGGTGAAACGCAGGGAGCCCCAGAGCCGGGTTCTAAGCTCCCTGCCCCCCTGAAGGCCCCAGCTGAGGGGTCCTGGTCATACTTACAAGCTCTGTTTGGACTCTTTCCTGACAACCCTAATAAACCTTCTGTTCTACTGGCTGGCTGAAAGTCACATTGAATCCCGGGAAGAGGGGTGCAGGACCTGACTCCCCCACACTCCGTGACAACTGGTGGCAGAGGTGGGATCTTCTGCACCCCATGAACGGCACTTCCTGCAGTAAGTGACTGGAGAGCAGTACAACGAAGGGGGATTGACGGGGAGCAGGTTGCTGAAGAGGCAGAGAGAAGCGGTTTCGGAGGGTGGAGGATTTACGCTTAACCCTGAGGGGTGTGACCAGTGAGAAGGGCTGGCACACTAGGGGTTCCTCCTGGAAGCCCGGGGGGCCAAGACCGCACAGGCCTGAGAGTTGCCAACAGGAAGATGTATGCTAAGCGCCGTAAGAACGACCTGGTGGAGCTGTGCAGGCAGAGGGGGCTGCGCATTGGGAAGTCCACCAAAGACCAGCTGATTGCGCAGCTGGAGGAGAAGGATCGCTTGGATGATCCGTTCCCTGTCCCTGGGGGAAGCCGCCCGGCAGACGCAGCATGGGCCCTAGGGCCTGACCTGGCTGGGAGGGGTCAGACTGCTGCCGAGGACATCCCAAGACCCCTCTTGCCTCTGCCCAGGGGAGAGGTTGGGGAAAGCCCAGCAAATACCGAGGGCACCTTGACCCCGGTGGCCAGCAGGGGATCCTCCCAGCAGTGGAGGCGGCTGGATTGGGAGAGGGAAATAAAACTGAAAGAGCTCGAGTTGAGACAGCAGGAACTGAAGGAGGAGCGGGAAGAACGGGAAAAACAACGTCAGCATGAGGTGCAGGAGAAGGAGAAACAACGCCAGCATGAGCTGGAGCTGGCCAGACTGAGGAGCAGTGAGGCCCCGGCTGCGTTGAGTGACGGGGCACCCAAGACTGCAGGGAAGTTTGATCGTAACTTCCTGGCCCAGCGTAAGGAAGGGGAAGACATAGACAGCTTCCTGGCGGTCTTTGAGAATGCCTGCAGGTTGCACAAGGTTGACCCTGCAGACAAGATCCAGTATCTCACCCCCTTACTAGACCCTGCAGGCCTGGACGTGTACGGCCGAATGAAAGATACGGAGACTGGGGACTATGAACTGTTCAAAAAGGCCCTGCTCTGCGAGCTTGGGCTGACTC
The DNA here is from genome assembly GCA_033296515.1 of Macrochelys suwanniensis. Lineage (NCBI taxonomy): Eukaryota > Metazoa > Chordata > Testudines > Chelydridae > Macrochelys > Macrochelys suwanniensis. Next base: position 71,385,392 of record CM065778.1, on the reverse strand, counting down.
CCGAGATGTACCGTCAAAGGTTCCGGGATCAGCGAATAACCCCTGAGATCACGTACCTACAACTGGCCAACCGGATACATGGATATGCCCGCAAGTGGACCACTGGGGCCCAAACTATGGAGGACCTGCTCGAACTATTCGTACTGGAACAACTGTATGAACTGTGCCCATCAGACCTGAAGCTATGGTTGATGGACAAAAATCCAGGGAGCCCGCAGCACGCAGGGCGGCTGGCCGACGAGTTCATGAACAGTCGGTCAAGGGGTGGCAGGGAGGAATCCCAAAGGAGCAGGCCCACCCTGAGGCAGCAAGAGAGGCAGCATGGGACCTCCCAAAGGGGAAATAGGGAGAACCCCCTCCCGAGGGGAACCTCCGACATCAGAACCAACCGACCTGCTCGAGGGGCCCAACGGGACATGAGCTGCTATCACTGCAGCCAGAGGGGCCACTTATGGTCCCAATGCCCCAAGATCAGAGACAGACTGAGCAGACCAAACCCAAACCGGGTTAACTGGGTAGGGACCCAGCCGGACGAGGGGCCGACAACCCAGAAGAGGGGGGCTGGCAGCTTATCAACGGCTCCGGAGGGAGGAAGGCCCCAGACCAGCTCCTCGGGGGGGGCTGGATGCTCCGGACTCAGGGTTCTCGGTTTATAGGGTGGGCGCGGGGCTGTCCCTTCGGAGAGAGTGCCTTGTTCCCCTGGAGATAGATAGGAGGAAGGTCACTGGGTACTGGGATACAGGCGCGGAGGTGACGCTGGCCCGGCCTGAGGTGGTGGCCCCATAGCGGGTGATACCCAACACCTACCTGACCCTAACAGGGGTGGGCGGGACCCCGTTCAAGGTACCCGTGGCGAGGGTACACCTGAAATGGGGGCCAAGGAGGGGCCCAAGGACATAGGGGTGCACCATTATTTGCCCACTGAGGTACTGATGGGGGGGACCTAGAAGACTGGCCCAGTGAATCCCGGGACACCCTGGTCGTGACCCGTAGCCAGAGCCGGCAAGGGGCGCTACGCCCGGGCCTCGGAGAGGGTGCCTTGCACGGGGCGCAAGACCCTGGCCCAGTGGGGAGGGAGTACCCCAGGACCAGGCGCAGAGAGGCTGCGGCCTCAGACTCAGACAGCACGAGGGAACAGGTTCCCATTCCTTCCCCAGCGGCTGAGTTCCAGGCCGAGTTACAGAGCGATCCCTCCTTGTGGAAGCTCAGGGACCTGGCCGACCGCAGGGAGGTACAGACCATGTGGAGAGGTTGCCAGGAGAGGTTCCTGTGGGAGAAGGGGTTCCTATACCGGGAATGGGCTCCCCCCGGTGAGATGGAGACATGGGAGATCAGGAGGCAGCTGGTGGTCCCCCAAAAGTATCGCCGCAAGCTACTGTACCTAGCCCATGACATCCCTCTCGCAGGGCACCAGGGAATCCGGCGCACCAGGCAGAGGCTGCTACAGAACTTTTACTGGCCTGGGGTCTTTACAACTGTCCATCAGTACTGCCGGTCCTGTGACCCCTGTCAGCGGGTGGGGAAGCGGAAAGCGGCTTTGAGGCCTTTGCCCATCATAGAGGAGCCCTTCCAGAAGGTGGCTATGGACATAGTGGGGCCTCTCAGCAAGACAACCCAGTCGGGGAAGAAATACATACTGGTGGTGGTAGATTTCGCCACCCGCTACCCCGAGGCGGTGCCCTTATCCTCCATTGAAGCAGACACCGTGGCGGATGCGCTGCTGACCATTTTCAGCCAAGTGGGGTTCCCCAAGGAAGTCCTGACAGACCAAGGGTCCAACTTCATGTCGGCCCTGCTCCGGTGCTTGTGGGAGAAATGTGGGGTCCGGCACAGCTGGGCCTCAGCATATCAACCCCAGTCCAATGGGCTGGTGGAGAGGTTCAATGGGACGCTAAAGATGATGCTGAAAACCTTTATGAACCAGCACCCGCAGGACTGGGACAAGTACCTACCGCACCTGATGTTCGCGTACAGGGAAGTGCCCCAGGAGTCTACCGGATTCTCGCCCTTTGAACTGTTATACGGCAGGAGGGTGAGGGGGCCCCTGGACCTGATGAGAGATGAATGGGAGGGGGAGGCCGACCCCGAGGGAGAGTCAGTGGTGGAGTATGTCCTGACCTTCCGAGAGAGACTTACTGAGCTCATGGGCCTGGCCAAGGGAAATCTGGCCAGAGCCCAGAAGAAGCAAAAGGTCTGGTATGACCGCACGGCGCGGGCCCGCGCCTACGCCACCGAGGATCAGGTGATGGTTCTCATCCCCGTGAGGAAAAACAAGCTGCAGGCCGCTTGGGAAGGCCCTTTCAAGGTTGTCAAGCAGCTAAATGAGGTAAATTATGTGGTGGAGCTGTCTAACCGGGCACACCACTGCCGGGTGTACCATGTCAATATGATGAAGCCATATTATGACAGGGGGAATGTGGTGCTGGCCGTGTGTGGACATTGGGAGGAGCAGGGAAGTGACCCTCTAGTAGATCTATTCCCTGAGACAGGAGCTGGCTCCTCCCAAGAAACGGTTCCCCCTCTCTGATCAGCTAACCCCTGCCCAGCAAGCTGAGATCAGAGGGGTGCTGCGTCTGTACCGACAGCTGTTTTCCAACCAGCCTGGTCGCACTAATCTGACTGTCCACCGGGTGCAGACAGGATCGCACCAACCTATAAGATGCTCCCCCTTCCGAGTCACAGGGAAGACAGCTTGGGACCTGGAAAGAGAGGTCAAGGACATGCTGGCTTTGGGGGTGATCCAGCCATCGTCCAGCCCTTGGGCCTCGCCGGTGGTGCTGGTCCCCAAAAAGGATGGGTCGATCCGGTTCTGTGTGTACTATCGGAACCTCAATGCCATCACTGTATCTGATGCCTACCCCATGCCCCTGGCGGACGAGCTCCTAGACAAGCTGGGAGAGGCTCGGTACCTTACCACCATGGATCTTACAAAGGGCTACTGGCAAGTGCCACTGGATGCAGTTGCCCGGCTGAAATCTGCCTTCATTACCCCTCTGGGGCTCTACGAGTTCCTGACCCTGCCTTTCGGCCTCAAGGGAGCGCCAGCCACCTTCCAGCGCCTGGTGGATCAGCTACTGAAGGGGATGGACAGGTTCGCTGTGGCGTATATCGATGATATCTGTGTCTTTAGCCAGACCTGGGAGGACCATGTGTCCCAAGTTAAAGTGCTGGGCCGACTCCAGGAGGCTGGGCTGACCATAAAAGCAGAGAAGTGCAAGGTGGTGATGGCTGAAGTGTCCTACCTGGGACACCGGGTGGGGAGCGGCCGCCTAAAGCCAGAACCAGCCAAGGTGGAGGTGATCCGGGACTGGCCCGCTCCACGAACTAAAAAGCAGGTCCAGGCCTTTATTGGGATGGCGGGGTACTATCGAAGATTTGTGCCCCACTTTAGCGCCATAGCCAACCCCATCACTGAGCTATGTAAGAAGGGGAAGCCAGACAAGGTGGTCTGGACCGAGGTGTGCCAGAGGGCTCTCTGTGCACTGAAGGAGGCTTTGATCAGGGACCCGGTTCTGGCAAACCCAGACTTTGACAAGCCCTTTCTGGTGTTCACCGACGCCTCAGACATGGGACTGGGGGCGGTGTTAATGCAGGAGGATGAAATGGGGCAGAGACACCCCATCGTGTATTTAAGCAAGAAGCTGCTACCCCGAGAGCAGAATTATGCGGCCATCGAGAAGGAATGCCTGGCCATGGTGTGGGCCCTCAAGAAACTAGAGCCGTATCTATTCGGGCGACACTTCACCGTGTACACCGACCACTCGCCCCTGACCCGGCTACACCAGATGAAAGGGGCCAACGCCAAGCTCCTGAGGTGGAGCCTGCTCCAGCAGGATTACGACATGGACGTGGTCCATGTGAAGGGAAGTGCCAACCTGATAGCGGATGCGTTGTCCCGGAGAGGGGGCCCTGAACTTCCCCAGGCCACTGGTCAGAGTGACCCCGCTTAGTTCAGTCTCGAAGGAGGGAGAGATGTGACGGAGTAGAGAGCGAGATGGATTTGACCTGAGAGGCTTGCTGCATTGGGAAAGGCTACATTGGGAGTGTGAGACTTTACCTGGGGCTGTAACATGAGCCAGGACGGGGGTTGGGAGGTGACACCTTTGTCTGGGAGAATGGTAAAAAGCGAGAGGAGGGACCCCGGGGGAGGGGAAGAGCCTGCTGGAGGTTTGGCTGGTTTTTTGGTCAGTTTCGAGCTGGGCAGTGAAACGCAGGGAGCCCCAGAGCCGGGTTCTAAGCTCCCTGCCCCCCAGAAGGCCCCAGCTGAGGGGTCCTGGTCATACTTACAAGCTCTGTTTGGACTCTTCCCTGACAACCCTAATAAACCTTCTGTTCTACTGGCTGGCTGAGAGTCACATTGAATCCCGGGAAGAGGGGGGCAGGACCTGACTCCCCCACACTCCGTGACAGGGTGGGGTGAGGGCGAGTGTGAGGGTGAAGGTGGGGGTGGGGTGGGGGTTAGGAAGAGGGTGAATCTTACGGTTAGGGTTAGGGTGAGGGTGAGGGTGTGGGTGAGGGTGAGGGTTTGGGAGGGGTGCGAGTGAGGGTGCGGGTGAGGGTGGGGTGGGGGTGAGGGTGAATGGGTAGGTGGAGATGGGGGTGGGCGGTGAGGGTGAGGTTGACTGTGGGGGTGGGGGTGATGGTGAGGGTGGGGTGTCGGTGAGGGTAAGGGAGGGGGTGGGTGTGGGGGTGAATAGAGGATGAGGGTGGGGGTGGGGGTGGGGTGAGGGTGAGGGAGGGAGTGGGGGGGTGGGGGAGGGTGAGGGTGTGGGTGGAGGTGGGAGTGAGGTCGAGGCTGAGGGTTAGGGTGAGGGTGGGGGTGGGGGTGGGGTGAGGATGAGGATGGGGGTGGGGGTGAGGTTGAGGGTGAGGATATGGGTGGGGGTAAGGGTGAGTGTGAGGGTGGGGGTGGGGCTGGGAGTGGGGGTGAGGGTGAGGATGAGGGTTAGGGTGAGGGTGACGGTGGGGGTGAGGGTGAGGGTGGGGGTGGTGGTTAGGGTGAGGTTGCGGGTGAGGTTGAGGATGGGGGTGAGGGTGAGGGTGACTGTGGGGTTGGGGGAGAGGGTGAGGGTGAGGGTGAGGCTGGAGGTGGGGTTCGGTTTGGGGGTGAGGAGGATGCGGTTGGGGTACGGGTGAGGGTGAGGGTTAGGATGGGGGTGGGGGTCTGGGTAAGTGTGAGGGTGGGGGTGGGGGTGAGGGTGAGCGTGAGGGTGAGGTTGGGGGTGAGATTGGGGGTGAGGGTGAGGGTGGAAATGGGGCTGAGGGTGAGCGTGAGGGTTGGGGGTGAGTGATGGGGTGATCGTGAGGGTGAGAGTGAGGGTGAGGGTGGGGTGGGTGTGTGGGTTAGGGTGAGGGTGAGGGTGGGGGTGAGGGTGAGGGTTAGGGTGAGGGTGGTGGTTAGGGTGAGGGTGAGGATGAGGTAGAGGGTAGGTGTCGGGTGTGGGTGAGGCTGGGGGAGAGGGTAAGGGTGTGGGTGGGGTTGAGGGTGGGGGTGGGGGTGAGGGTTGGGGTTAGTGCGAGGGTGAGGGTGAAGATGGGCGTAGGGATGGTGGTGAGGGTGAGGGTGAGAACTAGGGTGGTTGTGGGGTTGGGGGAGAGGGTGAGGTTGAGGGTGAGGTTGGGGGTGGGGGTGAGGATGAGGGTGACGTTGAGGGTTGGGGGTGAGGGTTGGGGTGATGGTGAGGCTGACGTTGAGGGTTGGGGGTGTGGGTTAGGGTGAGGGTTTGGGTGAAGGTCAGGTTGTGGGTGTAGGTGAGTGTGAGGGTGGGGGTGAGGGTGAGGGGGGAGGGTGGGGGTGGGGTGGAGGTGAGGGTGAGGTTGAGGGTTAGGGTGAGGGTGGCAGTTAGGGTGAGGGTGAGGAGGAGGGAGAGGGTGAGGGTGGGGCTGAGGGTGAGGGTGGGGGTGAGGGTGAGGGTGAGGGTTGGGGTGGTTGTGGGGTTGGGGGAGAGGGTGAGGTTGAGTGTTAGGGTGGGAGTGGGGATTAGTGTGAGAGTGAGGGTGAGGGTGAGGGTGGGCGTGAGGGTGGGGTGAGGGTGAGCTTGAGGGTGATTGTGGGGGTGAGGGTGGGGGGAGGCTGAGGGTGAGGGTGAGGATGGGGAAGGGGATTGCGGTGAGGGTGAGGGTAAGGGTGGGGGTGGGGGTGGGAGTGAGGGTGAGGCTAAGGGTGAGGGTGAGGGTGAGAGTGAGGGTAAGGGTACGGTTGGTGTTGAGGCTGAGAGTGAGCGTGGGGGTGAGGGTGAGGGTGGGGGAGGCTGTGGGGGTGGAAGTGCGGATGAGAGTGAGGGTGAGTTTCGGGGTGGGGTTAGGGGTAAGTGTGAGTGTGAGGGTGGGGGTGGGGGTGGGGGGAGGGGGTGGGTGCGGGTGAGGGTGGGGCTGAGAGTAGGGGTGAGGGTGAGGCTCTGGGTTAGGATGAGGGTGAGGGTGGGGGTGGAGGTGGGAGTTAGCCTGAGGGTGAGAGTGAGGGTGTCTGTGAAGGTGACTGTGAGGGTGGGGTTGGGCTTGTGGGTGGGGGTGAGCGTGAGGGTGAGGGTGAGGGTTGGGGTAGGGGTGGGGGTTAGGACGAGGATGAAGGTTAGGGTAAGGATAGGGTGAGGGTGAGGGTGGGGGTGAGGGTGAGGGTGCGGGTGAGGGTGAGGGTGAGGGTAGCCGTGAGTGTGAGTGTGAAGGTGTGGGTGAGGGTGAGGGTTGGGGTTAGGGTTAGGGTGAGGGTGAGGGTGGGGGTGAGGTTGGGGGTGGGCGTGAGGTTGTGTGTGGGGGTGGGGGTGAGGGTGAGGGTTTAGGGTGAGAGAGAGGCTGTGGGTGAGGGTGGGGGCTGGGTTGAGGGTGGTGGTGGTGGTGGGGTTGGGGTGAGGGTGAGGCTGAGTGTGATGGTGGGAGTTAGGGTGAGTGTGAGGGTGAGGGTGAGGGTAGGGGTTAGGGTTGGGTGACAGTGAGGGTGAGGGTTGTGGTGGGGGTAGGGGAAGGGTGAGGGTGGTGGTGGGGATGGGGGTGAGGGTGAGGGTGGGGGTAGGGGTTAGGGTTAGGGTGAGGGTGACGGTAGGGGTGGGGTGGGGTGGGGTGGCGGGTGGGGGGAAGGTGGGGGTGAGGGTGAGGGTAGGAGTGGGTGTGAGGGTGAGGGTGAGGGTTGTGGTGAGGGTGAGGGAGAGTGTGAGGGTGGGCGTGAACGAGAGGGTGAGGGTGAGGGTGCTGGCTGGCGTGGGTGTTAGGGTGAGGGTGTGTTAGGGTGAGCGTGAGGGTGAGAGTTAGGGTTAGGGTGAGGGTTGGGGTGGGGGTGGGGGTTGGGATTAGAGTGAGGGTGAGGGTGGGGGTGAGGTTGGGGGTGGGGGGTGAGGTTGAGGGTGAGGGTGTGTGTGGGTGTGGGGGTGAGGGTGAGGGGGAGGCTGCGGGTAGGGGTGGGGGTTTGTGTGAGGGTGGTGGGGGGGGTGGGGTGAGGAAGAGGGTAAGGCTGAGGGTGGGGGTGGGGTTTAGGGTGAGTGTGAGGGTGAGGGTGAGGGTAGGGGTTAGGGTTAAGGTGAGGGTGAGGGTGAGGGGGGTGGTGGGGGTGGGGGTGAGGGTGAGGGTGGGGCTGAGGGTGGGGGTGGGGGGGTTAGGGTGAGTGTGAGTGTGAGGGTGAGGGTGGGGGCGGGGATGAGTGTGAGGGTGAGTGTGGGGGAGAGGGTGAGGGTGAAGGTGATGGTGGGGATGGGTATAGGGTTGAGGGTGGGGTTGAGGGTGAGGGTGAGGGGGTTGGTGGGGGTGAGGGTGGTGGTTGGGGAGAAGGTGCGGGTGAGGGTGAGCATGGGGTAGTGGGTGTGTGGGTGAGGGTGGGGTGCGGTGAGGGTGAGGGTTAGGGTGGGGGTGGCGTGCGGGTGTTGGTGACGTTGAGGGTGGGGGTGTTGGTGATGGTGAGGGTGGGGGTGAGGGTGAGGGTGGTGGTGGGGGTTAGTGTGAGGGTGATGGTGGGGATGAGGGTAATGGTGAGGGTGGGGGTGGGGGCGAGGGTGAGGGTAAGGTTGAGGGTGAAGGTGGGGGTGGGGTTGAGGGTGAGGATAAGGGTGAGGGTGGGGTTAGGGTGACGGTGCTGGTGAGGGTGAGGGTGAGGGTGAGCGTGGGGGTGAGGGTGAGGGTGCGGGTAGGCATGAATGTGAGTGTGAGGGTGCGGGTTGGGGTGGGGGTGAGGGTGAGGGAGAAGGTGAGGGTGGGGTTGGGGTGAGGGTGAGGGTGAGTGGGAGGTGAGCGTGGGGGTGACTTTGGGGGTGGGGGTGGAGGTGGGGGTGGGAGGTAAGAGTGAGGTTTAGTATGGGGGTGGGGTTAGGGTTAGGGTGAGGGGGAGTGTGGGGGTGAGGGTGATGGTGAGGGAGGGGGTAAGGGTGAGGGTGAGGGTGGGGGTGGGGGTTAGGGTGATGGTGAGGGTGGGGGTGGGGATGAGGGTAAGGGTGAGGGTGGGAGTGGGAGTTATGGTGAGTGTGAGGGTGAGGGTGTGGGTGAGGGTGGGAGTGGGGGTGAGGATGAGAGTGAGGGTGAGGGTGAGGGTGGGTGTGGGGGTGAGGGTGAGGGTGATGTTGTGGGTGAAGGTGGGGGTTGGGGTGGGGGTGGGGGTATGGATAAGGGTGAGGGTGGGGGTGAGGGTGAGGCTGAGGGTGAGGGTGAGCGTGGGGGTGAGGGTTAGGGTGGTGGTAGGAGTGAGTGTGAGGGTGAGAGTGAGGGTGAGGGTAGGTGTGATGGTGAGTGTTGGGGTGGGGGTGAGGGTGAAGGTGAGGGTGCGGTGGGGGTGGGGTTGAGGGTGAGGGTGAATGGGGAGGTGAGGGTGGGGGTGAGGTTGGGGTGGTGGTGAGGGTGAGGGTGGGGGTGGGGGTGGGAGGTGAGAGTGAGTTTTAGTGTGGGGGTGGGGTGAGGGTGGGGGTGAGCTGAGGGTGAGGGTGGGGGTGGTTGTGGGGTGAGGGTGAGGGTGATGGTGAGTGTGAGGGTGAGGGGCGTTATGGGGATGAGGGTGGGGGTGGGGTGGGGTAAGGGAGAGGGTGAGGGTGAGGTTGGGGGAAGGGGTGGGGGTGAGGGCGAGTGTGAGGGTTAAGGTGGGGGTGGGGTGGGGGTTAGGAAGAGGGTGAAGCTTACGGTTAGGGTTAGGGTAAGGGTGAGGGTGAGAGTGGGGGTGAGGTTGTGGGTGAGGGTAAGGGTTTGGGTGGGGGGAGGGTGAATGGGGAGGTGGAGATGGGGGTGGGCGGTGAGGGTGAGGTTGACTGTGTTGGTGGGGGTGATGGTGAGGGTGGGGTCTGGGTGAGGGTAAGGGAGGGGGTGGGGTTGGGGGGGTGGGTGAGGGTGAGGGTGTGGGTGGAGGTGGGAGTGAGGTCGAGGCTGAAGGTTAGGGTGAGGGTGGGGGTGGGGGTTACTGTGAGGATGAGGGTGAGGGTGGGTGTCGGGGTGAGGGTGAGAATGAGGGTGGGGGTGGGGGTGAGTGTCAGGGTGAGGGGGAGGGGGGAAGGTGGGGGTTGGGGTGTGGGTGAGGATGAGAGTGGGGGTGTGGGTGAGTGTGAGCATGAGGGTGGGGTTGAGGGTGAGGGTGAGGGTGATTGTGGGAGTTGGGGAGAGTGTGAGGGTGGGGTGAGGGTGAGGGTTATGGTTGGGGTTGGGTTGTGGTTGGGAGTGGGGTTGAGGGTGAGCATTAGGGTGAAGGTTGAGTCTGGAGGTGTGGTGGGGGTGAGGGTGAGGGCAAGGGTGAAGGTGAGGGTGGGGGTGGGGGTCAGGGTGAGGGTTGGGGTGGATGTGGGGGTGTGGGTGCGAGTGAGGTTGGGTTTGGAGGTGAGGTTAGTGGTGAGGGTGAGGGTGTGGGTGGGGGTTGGGGTAAGCGTGAGGGTGAGGGTGGGAGTGGGGGTGGGGGTGAGGATGTGGGTAAGGGTGAGGGTGGGGCTGGGAGTGGGTTGAGGGTGAGGATGAGGGTTAGGGTGAGGGTGAGGGTGAGGGTGGGGGTGGTGGTTAGGGTGACGTTGCGGGTGAGGTTGAGGGTGGGGGCGAGGGTGAGGGTGATTGTGGGGTTGGGGGAGAGGGTGAGGGTGAGGCTGGGGGTGGGGTTGGGGGTGGGGGTGAGGAGGGTGGGGGTAGGGTGAGGGTGAGTTTTAGGATGGGGTGGGGGTCAGGGTGAGTGTGAGGGTGGGTGTGTGGGTGAGGGTGAGCGTGAGGGTGAGCGTGAGGGTGGGGGTGAGGGTGAGAGTGAGGGTGGGGGTGAGCGTGAGGGTGAGGGCGAGGGTGAGGCTGGAGTGGGTGTGTGGGTTAGGGTGTGGGTGAGGGTGAGGGTGAGGTTGTGGGTGGTGGTGAGTGTGATGGTGGGGGTGAGGGGGAGGGGTGAGTGTGGGGATGGGGTGGGGGTGAGGGTGAGGGTGTGGGGGAGGGGGAGGGTTATGGTGAGGGTGGCGGTTAGGGTGAGGATGAGGATGAGGTAGAGGGTAGGTGTCGGGTGTGGGTGAGGGTGAGTGTGGGGGTGAGGGTAAGGGTGAGGGTGCGGTTGAGTGTGGTGGTGGGGGTGAGGGTGGGGGTTAGTGTGAGGGTGAGGGTGAAGATGGGGGTAGGTGTGGTGGTGAGGTGAGGGTGAGAACTGGGGTGGTTGTGGGGTTGGGGGAGAGGGTGAGGTTGAGGGTGGGGGTGGGGGTGGGGTTAAGTTTGAGGGTGAGGTTGAGGGTTCTGGGTGAGGGTTGGGGTGAGGGTGAGGGTGGGGGTGGGGTGAGGGTGAAGGCGAGGGTGGGGGTGGGGGTGGGGTTGTGGGTTAGGGTGAGGGTTTGGGTGAAGGTCAGATTGTGGGTGTAGGTGAGTGTGAGGGTGAGGGTGGGTGTGAGGGTGAGGGGGGGAGAGTGGGGGTGGGGTAGGGGTGAGGGTGAGGGTGAGGTTGAGTGTTAGGGTGAGGGTGGCTGTTAGGGTGAGGGTGAGGAGGAGGTAGAGGGTGAGGGTGAGTTTGGGGGTGAGGGTGAGGATGAGGGTGGGGTTGAGGGGGCGGGTGGGGGTGAGGGTGGGGGTTAGTGTTAGGGTGAGGGTGATGGTGGTGGAGGGAGTGGTGGTGAGGGTGAGGGTGAGGGTTGGGGTGGTTGTGGGGTTGGGTGAGAGGGTGAGGTTGAGTGTGAGGGTGGGGATGGGGATTAATGTGAGAGTGAGGGTGAGGGTGAGGCTGGGGGTGATATTGGGGTGAGGGTGATCTTGAGGGTGATTGTGGGGGTGAGGGCGAGGGTGGGGGGGATTCTGAGGGTGAGGGTGAGGATGGGGATTGGGGTGAGGGTGAGGGTAAGGGTGGGGGTGGGGGTGAGAGTGAGGGTGAGGCTAAGGGTGAGGGTGGGGGTGAGGGCAATGGTGAGGGTAAGAGTGAGGGTGAGGGTACGATTGGTGTTGAGGCTGATAGTGAGCGTGGGGGTGAGGGTGAGGGTGGGGGTGGATATGGGTGTGGGGGTGCGGGTGAGAGTGAGGGTGAGTTTCGGGGTGGGGTTAGGGGTAAGTGTGAGACTGAGGGTGAGGGTGGGGCTGAGAGTAGGGGTGAGGGTGAGGCTCTGGGTGAGGATGAGGGTTAGGGTGGGGGTGGAGGTGGGTGTTAGCCTGAGGGTGAGGGTGAGGGTGTCTGTGAAGGTGAGTGTGAGGGCGGGGTTGGGGTTGAGGGTGGGGGTGAGCGTGAGGGTGAGGGTGAGGGTGGGGGTTGGGGAGGGGGTTTGGGTGAGGGTGAGGTTGAAGGTGGGGATGGGGGTGGGGGTGATAGTGAGGGTGAAGAAGAGGATGAGGGTGGGGATGAGGGTTAGGGTGAGGGTGAGGGTGAGTGTGGGGGTGGGGGAGAGTGTGGGGGTGGGGGTGATGGTGAGGTTGAGGGTGAGTGTGAGGGTGGGGTTGTTGGTGGGGTTGGGGGTGGGGGTGAGGTTGAGGATGAGGGTGACGGTGAGGGTCGGGGTGAGGGTGAGGTCGAGGGTGAAGGTGAAGGTGGGGGTGGGGGTTAGGGTGAGGGTGAGAGTAAGGGTGAGGGTGGGGGTGGGCGTGAAGGTGAGGGTTTGGGTGGTGGTAATGGTGAGGGTGAGGGTGGTGGTGATGGTGAGGTTAAGGGTGAGGGTGAGGGTGGAGTGGTGGTGGGGTGAGGCTGAGGGTGATGATGTGGGTGAGGGTGAAGGTGAGGGTTGGGGTAGGGGTGGGGGTTAGGGTGGGGTTGATGGTGAGGGTGAGGGTGAGGTTGGGGGTGGGCGTGAGTGTGAGGGTGAGGTTGGGGGTGAGGGTGAAGGTGGGGGTGGGGGTGAAGGTGAGGGTGAGGGTGGGTTGAGGGTGAGGGTGAGGGTGGGGGTCGGGGTGGGGGTTAGGATGAGAGTGAGGGTGAGTGTGAGTGTGAGGGTGATTGTGGGGGTGGGGGTGAGGGTGAGGGTGAGGGTTGGAGTGGGGGTTAGGGTGAGGGTGAGGCTGGGGGTGGAGTGAGGGTGAGGGTGGGGGTGAGGGTGAGAGTGAGGGAGTGGGATAGGGTGAGGTTGGGGTGGGCGTGGGCGTGAGGTTGAGCACGAGGGTGGGGGTGAGGGCGAGAGTGAGGTTGTGGGAGTGGGTGAGGGTGGTGGTGGTGGTGGGGCTGGGGTTGCGGGTGAGAGTGAGGGTGAGTTTGGGGGTTGGGATAAGGGTGAGGCTGAGGGTGAGGGTGGGGGTGAGGGTGGGGGTAAGTGTGAAGGTGAGGTTAAGGGTGGGGGTGTGGGTTACGGTGCGGGTGAGGGTGAGGGTGGGAGTGGGGGTGAGGGTGATGGTGAGGGTGGGGGTGAGGGTGAGGATGAGGGTGGGGGTGAGGGTCGAGATTGAGGGTGAAGATGGGGGTGGGGGTGAGCATGCGGGTGTGGGTGAGGGTTAGGGTGAGGATGAGGGTCTTGGTGAGGGTGAGGGTGATTGTGGGGGTGGGGAGAGGGTGAGGCTGGGTTGGGGTTGGGGTGGTGGTGAGGGTGAGGATAAGTGTAAAGGTTGAGTCTGGGGGTGGGGGTGGGGTGTGGGTGAGGGCGAGGGTGGGGGTGAGGGTGAGGGTGGGGTTGGGTGTGGGGCTGATGTTGATGGTGAAGGTGAGGGTTGGGGGTGAGGCTTTGGGTGGGGGTGAGGGTGAGGGCGAGGTGGGTGGGGGTGAGTGTAAGGGTGAGGGTGGGCGTGAGGGTGAGTGGGGAGGGTGAGGGTTGGGGTGGGGTTGGGGGTTGGGGTTAGGGTGAGGGTGAGGGTGGGGGTGGCGGTGAGGGTGAGGGTGGAGGTTGGGGTGAGGGTGATGGTGAGGGTGAGGGTACGGGTGGTGGTGAGGCTGGGGGTGAGGGTGGGGGTGGAGGTGGGGGTGCGGGTGAGAGTGAGGGTGGGGGTGGGGGTTAGTGATCTGTACCAAAAGCGCAGCAGTATATCTAAGTAGAATTTAGAGGAGGATTATGGGAGATATTTGGCACTAGCTTTGAACAGGACTCAAATCTTCATTGTAAGGAATTTTCACTAATCGTTCTCTACCAAAAGCCAGTATTACATCGAAATGACTTTTGGAGGGGGATTCCAGAAGAATTTTGGAACTTGCAGTGAACACGTTTTAAATGTTCATTTTAAGTATTTTTGACTAACCGATCTGTACCAAAAGCCCAGCAGTGCATGGTCATGACTTTTGGAATATGATTCCAGGAGAAATTTAGCAGTAGCATTGAACAGGATTGGATTGTTCATTGTGAGGTATTCTCACGAACGGATCTGTACCAAAAGCCAACCAGTAGAGCAAAATGGCTTGTGGAGGAGGATTCCCTGAGAAATTTGGCATTGGAGTGGACAGGATTGAAATGCTCATTGTAAAGAATTTTCATGAACCAATGTGTACAAGAAGCGCAGCAGCACATCTAACTGGCGTTTCAAAGAGGATTCCAGGAGAAATTTGGAACTTGCAGTGAACAGGATTAAATTGTTCATTGTCAGGTATTCTCACAAATTGATCTGTACCAAAAGCGCAGCAGTACATCTAAATAGCTTTTGGAGGAGGATTCCAGGAGAAATTAGGCACTAGCAGTGAACAGGATTGAAATGCTCATTTTAAGTATTTTTGACTAACCGATCTGTACCAAAAGCCCAGCAATGCATTAGCATTCCTTATGGGGGAGGTTTCCATGAGAAATTTGGAACTCGTAGTGAACAGGATTGAAATGCCCATTGTGAGGAATTGTCACGATCAGATCTCTACCAAAAGCACAGCATTACATCATCATGGCTTATGGAGGGGGATTCCATGAGATATTGGGCACTCGTAGTGAACAGGATTGGAATGCTCATTGTGAGGAATTTTCATGAATTTTCACTAACCAATGTCTATCAAAAGCGCAGCAGTAAATCTAAATAACTTTAGGAGGAAGAGTCCAGGAGAAATTTGGCACTAGCTGTGAACAGAATTGAAATGCTCATTGTAAGGAATTTTCACGAATCCATCTGTACGAAAAGCTCAGCAGTGCATCATAATGACGTTAGGAAGATGATTCCAGGAGAAATTTGGCAGTAGCAGTGAACAGGATTGAAATGCTCATTGTGAGGAATTTTCACTAAATGATATCTACCAAAAGACCGGCAGTACATCTAAAGAGCTTTTCGAGGAGGATTCCAGGAGAAAATTGGCACTACCTGTGATAGAATTGAAAGGCTCATTGTAAGGAATTTTCACGAATCCAGCACCTAAAGCACATTATTGCATCATAACGGCTTTTGGAAGAGGATTCCAGGAGAAATTTGGCACTAGCAGGGAACAGGACTGAATTGTTCATTGTGAGGTATTCTCACGAACGGATCTGTACACAAATCATAACCCTAACCTTAACCCTAACCCAACCCAAACCCTAAACCCTAACCCTAACTTTAACCCTAACCCAACCCTAACCCTAACCCCAACCCCAACCCCTAAACCCTAACCCTAAATCTAACCCCTAACCCTAACCCTAACACTAACCTCAAGCTTAACCCTAACCCTAACCCTACGCCTACAAGTACCCCTAACCCTACCCCTAATCCTAATCCTACCCCAGCCCAAATCCTAACCCTAACCCTCACCCTCACTCTCACCCTCACCATAACCCAAATCCTAATCCTCAACCTCTCTCTCACCCTCACCCTCACCCTAACCCGAACCTTCACCCTCACCCTAATCCTAACACTCACCTTCACCCTTACCATCACCCTTACCCTCACACTAACCCTAACCCTAACCATCATCCTCACCCCCACCCCCATCGTCACCCTCACCCTCACCCCCACCCACACCCTCACCCCAACCCCCACCCTCACCGCAACCCACACCACCACCACCACGCTAAGCCTTACCCTCACCCTCACCCTAACCCCCACCACCACCCTCTCCCTCACCAACAACCTCACCGTAACCCTAACCCTCACACTCACACTCACCCTCACCCCAACCGCCACCCCCACACCCAACCTCACCCTCACCCCCACCCTCACCCACACCCTCACTCTCACCCTAACCCTAACCCTAAGCCTAAACCCTCACCCTCACGCCCACGCCCACCCCCACCCACACCCCGATCCCGACCCCGACTCCAACCTTCACTCTCACCCCCACCCCCACCCCCACCCTGACCCTCACATTCAGCCTCGCCCTAACCCCCAACCCCACCCCCACCATCACCCTCACCCTCACGGTCACCCTAACCCTAATCCTAACCCTCACCCTCACCCTCAACCCAACCCCCACCCCCACCCTAACCTTAACGCCCACCCCCACCTTCACCCTCACCCCAAACCCCACCCCCACCCCACCCTCACCCTCAAACTCACCCTCACCCTCACCCCAACCCTCACCCTCACCCAAACCCTCACCCTCACACTCACCCCCACACCCATCCTCACCCTCACCCCAATCTCCAGCACTACCCCAACCCTCACCCTCACCCTCACCCCCACAACCACCCCGACCCTCACTCTCACCCTTTCCCTCACCCTAATCACCACCCCCACCCTACCCTCACCCTCACCCTCACCCTAACCCCACCCCAACCTCCACCCTCACCCTCACCCTAACCCCCACCCACACCCCCACCTCAACCCCACCCCCACCGCCAACCCCACCACCACCCTCACCCCCACACCCACACCCAAACACACCTCCACCCTCACCCCCACTCCCACTCCCACCCTCACCCTCACCTCAGCCCCACCTTCAACCCCCCTGCCCACCCCACCCTCCCCCCCTACCCCACCCTCACCATCACCCCAACCCCACCCCAACCCACACCTACACCCTCCCCTCCCCCTAACCCCCACCCCCACCCTCACCCTCACCCCCATCCTCAACCTCACCCCCAACCCCACCCTCACCCTCAAACTCACCCCCACCCCCACCTACACCCTCACTCTCACCCTAACCCTAACCCCTCACACTCACCCCCACCCCCACCCTCAACCTAACCCACAACCCAACCCCCACCCTCACCCTCACCTTAACACCCACCCCACCCTCACCCTCACCCCAAATCCCACCGCCACCCCATCCTCACCCTCACCCACAAACTCACCCTCTCCATCACCCCAAACCCAACCCCCACCCCCACCTTCACCCTCACCTTCACCCCCACCCTCACACTCACCCTAACCCTCACTCCCACCCTCACTCTCATACCCATCCTCACCCTCACCCCAAACCCCAGCACCTCCCCACCCTCACCCTCACCCTCTCCCCCACAGCCAACCCCACCCTCACTCTCACCCTTTCCCTCACCCTAACCACCACCACAACCCCTACCCTCATCCTCACCCTAACCGCCACCCCCACCAGCACCCTCACCCTCACCCCCACCCTCACCCACACCCTCACCCTCAGTCTCACCCTCACCCCCACCCAACCTCCACCGTCAACCCCACCCCCACCCTCACCCCCACACTCATCCTCACCCTCACCCCCACAGCCACACCCACCTCCACCCTCACCCTCACTCTCACCCACACCCCCACCCCCACTCCCACCCCCACCCTCACCGCCACCCTCACCCCCAGCCCCACCCCCACACTCACCCCTCCCCCACCCTCACCCCCACCCACAACCCCACCCTCCCCCTAAACCCCACGCCCACCGTCACCCTCACCCCATCCTCAACCTCACCCCCAACCCCCCCTCACCCTAACCGTCAAACTCACCCCCACCCCAACCTTCACCCTCACACTCACCCTCACCCAACCACACCCCCACCCTCATCCCCACCCCGTCCCCCACACTCATCCCCACCGCCACCCCCACCCTCACCCTCAAACTCACCCCCACTCCCACCCTCACCCCCACCCCCACCCTCACAGTCACCCTTACCTCCATCCTCACCCTCACCCTGACCTTCGACCTCACCCCCACTACCGCTCCCACCCTCACCCTCAACCTCACACTTACCCCAACCCTCACCCTCACCCTAACCCCCACCCCAACCCCCACCCTCACACCCACCGTCACCATTACCCTCACCGTCACCCCCACCCCCACCCTCACCCTCACCCCCAAGCCCACACCACCCTCACCCTCACCCCCACCCCCACCCCACACTTACCCCCAACGCCACCTTCACCCTCACCCCCAACCCCAAACCCACCCTACCCCCACCCTCACCCTAACCCCTACCCCCACCCTCACCCACACTCCCACTCCCACCCACACCCTCTCCCCACCCCGACCCTCACACTCACCCTGACCTCCACCCTCACCGTCATCCTCACCCTAATCCCCACCCCAACCCCCACCCCCATCCCCACCCTCACCCCACCCCCACCCTCAACTTCACCTCCACCCCCACCCTCATCTGCACCCTAACCCTCACCCACACCCTCACCCACACCCTAACCCCCACCCCAACCCCCACCCCCACGCTCACCCTCACACTCACCACCACCGCCACCCTAAACTTCACCCCCACTCCCCCACCCTACCCCTCACCTCACCCTCACCCTAACCCCCACCCTCACCCTCCCTCCCACCCCCAACATCACACCCACCCTCACCCTCACCCCCACCCTTACCCTAACCCCCACCCCCGCACTTTCACCCTTACCCTCACCCTCACCCCCTGTCACGGAGTATAGGGGAGTCCGGCCCTGCACCCCTCTTCCCCGGATTCACTGGGAGTCTCAGCCAGCCAGTAAAACAGAAGGTTTATTAGATATGCCAGGAACACAGTCCAAACAGAGCTTGTCAGTACAACCAGAACCCCTCAGTCGGGCCCTTCCGGGGGGCAGGGAGCTTAGACCGCAGCCTGGGGCTCCCTGCGTTTTACCCCACAGCTCCAAACGGGGGGCAGGGAGGCCAGACCCTCTCTGCGCTTCCCTCCATGTTCCCCAGCCAGCTCCAAACTGAAACTGTCCAGCCCCTCCACTCCCTTTGTCTCCTTCCGGGGCCAGGAGGTCACCTGATCCCTTTGTTCCAACACCTTCAGCTCTCACCTTTGCAGGGGAGGGGCCGGGGCCATCCCTTGCTAGGGGACAGAGTGTCAGCCATTCTTTGTGTCCAGGCCCCTCTTTAACACTCATGCACCCTTGTCCCACCACCTAGATACTGAAGCACTACATAGGGAAACCAAGGCACCCACACAGTACTGAGGGAAAATATTAACAACAGTCCTAGTTTGTCACATCTCTCCCCCCTTCGAGACCGAACTGAGCGGGGTCACTTTAGCCAGTGACCTGGGGAAGTTCAAACCCGGTTACACCAGGCTGTTACAGTTCGACGTGCTCCCTTAGGTCGGGTGTGCTTGATGGCACCCGCAGGCCGTATGTGGGAAGGTTTATGCGGCCCGTGCCCTTTTTCCATCCCAAAACCCCTGGGGTTCAAGCTGAGATCGGGTCTTCCCCCAGCGCTCCAGTCTGGAGGGCTGTACTTCGGGCTCTCTTGGTTAAGAGCCTCCCTCTTGATCTGGTCCCCTCTCTGACCACGCGTCTCTGTCACCAGCCGCTCGGCATCGATCCCTTTTCCTGGATGCAGCCACATCGGGGGCGAGGTGGTGAATATACACCGTAAAGCGCCACCCAAATAGATCCGGCTGCTGCTTCTTAAGGGCCTGCACCATGGCCAGGCATTCCCTCTCTATGGCCGGACCATTCTGCGTCCAGGGTAGCAGCTCCTTGCTCAGATACCCGATGGGGGGTGTCAGAGAAAAACAGAGTTCTCACTCTTTCTTTGGGTGCAGCAAGGCAGATACATTTTATTAACTCAAGCAATTGCACAGCGGGAGAGAGTGCACTAGGACACAGGGTTTCCCCCTCCTAGGCAGGTCTCTCAAAAGATAAACAATTAAGGCAAGCATTTATACTTTTTGTTACATATAGTAATGATCAACAACTGCAATTTGTTTATACATATTCTTTCTTGTTATCTTGTTTTCCTCATTAATTTTGTTATGGTCTACATTCTATTCTTATCTAATACAAGGTTACAGTAACCTCTCTCATAGTTATTTTACCCTTGCCTCACAGAGTCCCCGCTTCTACAAATCTCGCGTTATCACAGCTAGAGTTAGCTTGACTCTTGCTCATATAGAGGCCTGCATCCAAATTCCCTTTACCGACTTCCACACTCCCCCCTTTTGTGATTCTAGCACAACTATCAATCTCAAATTTCAATTTTCATTAGATCTCGTATTACAGAGTTTCCATCAAATACTTCAACGTGAGGGGTTTTGCTTGGAGACAATGACAAAGCATGGTTGCTTTGCAAATGGAAAATATTCTTACTATCACATTGTTTACAACAACAATAACATAACCCTAAGCTAAACAACAAGAATACAAGCAGTAACATTCCCACCATAATAATATAATGGGGTTGTTATACAGTTTTAGTCAAAGCACAATACATCATATTTAGTAAATAAAGTAGACACTCTATAAGCTATATGAAACATACTTTTCAACTTTATATATATATATTGAACCATATGGATTTGCCCTTGTAAATCAGAAATTTTCTGAATCTCTGGTAGGAGTGAAAGTAAATTTTGGAATCGATCAGGTACTAGGGTGGTCCAATTAAAGGGTATCTGAAAACTAAGGGCTGATAGAATTTTACAATCTGCAGGCTAATAAATAATATGATTGCCTGCGGCAATGGTGAAATCAAAATGTATATCTTGTAAAGTGGTGGCCTCAACATGTACACAGCTGTTATTAGCTTGAAAAAGTAGGTGTCCTGTCAGGGTAGTTCCTTGTCTCATACCCTTTCAACAAAGTGTCCATGACTCTCTATTCCTATCTAAATGTTGGGTGTTATTCTAGGGGCACTGACTAAAAATCGATTAGGCATACCAGGTAGTCTAAGTTCCCAAACGTCTCGGTGAATTACCCGGCCCCACATGCATCCTCCCCATGGACCCAGCAGTATTCGGTATGTGGGAGCCCACACCCCTCCAACCGGTCCATATGCTTGGAAGGAACACTAAGAACGTCCGTACTTCCACCCAGAAAATCTCCAAGTGTGTCTCCATGGCCACAGATCAGATGATACTCCTGAAGTGTCTGTAAGGGCAGTAGGCCAGGCCTGATGCTCTAGATTACTCCGAATGGCCATCAGCTGGTAATTCAGGAAATCCTGAATTCCTGAGCAAACCAGATCCCACTGCAATGCCTTCCCAGCCTCAGTGATATTCAGTACCATCTCTGTCTACAGCTTCTGGGTCATAATTTCTCATCATGTTCTTGCTTTTTAAAAATATTCCAAATGGTTGCTGCACTATTGGCTCCATCCCATAGGGATCCAGCTCAGTCCCTCTTCTTTCTAGAGGAAACCCAGGCCCTTTGTAGTGTTAACCTAATGGCAGCCCCTCTTGAGCAATTTGGATATGTAGAGGTGATCTGGAAACTGGATAAGGGCATAAGAAAGGGTATATTGTAATATGCTACAGGTTAAATTATTAGTTATTGGAATAATTTCAGTACAGGTAAACTTTCCGGTGGCAGAACAAACTCTTTGGGTATATGTTTAATTATTCACTAACTGGGTGATCAAACAACAATAAGGGCCTCTTTCATCTAACAATTTACAAACTCCAGGAACAACCATAATCTCTACCTTGCTATAGAACCCACTAATCTCAATTTCTGATTCTTGGGGTTCATCTGTAGTGATATCATATATTTCTATTTCCACTGATCTATTTGTTTTCCATTCAATTGTTCTCTCATATGAACTATTCTGAACCTTGAAAAATAGGTTTTCTGAACAAAATATCCAATAAATCACTTAAATGTGAAGGTCTTGGCCAATAGATTTCATTAGAATATACAGTATCATTTGTATTTGGGTAACTTACAGGGGTGGTGGCAAAGAAAGATATGGTGGGAGTAATGGTTGTGGCAGCAAGGTGTCTTTGGTATTCATCATCGGGAAGCCAATTAGGGAGGGCAGTACATTTTGATGGTACTTATTTGTAAGCACAAAGCCCAGTCCCCAGAATAAACCCAAACCACCACTCAATACCACAGTCCCAAGCATGGTCCCCACAAGTTCCTCCCTGCGAGGTTACCATACTCTGTCTCTTCCACCAGGGCCAATTCTTAATGTCCTTTGTAGTCAAAAGTCCTGGGCTTTGGAAATTTCAGCGGAGCAAATGTACTGTTTTCTTCTCTCCTGGAACAATTGTGGTTCAGCATCATACAGGGGAGAGGTTACCAGCACGTCACCCTGTACTAGCTGGGTTCCTCCAGCAGATGGTGAATGTATGGTGGTTCTGTTAATGGACAAGGGAGAGGTTACTAGCACTTCACCTTGTTCTTTTCTCCTGTTATCCAAAAGGAGGAAAAGTAGTGCCAGAAGGAGAGACAGGCTGATCAGTAGTCAGAGGATCATCTCGAGGTGAAGGGGTCTTTTTTTTTTCCAGAGAGAAGCATGGGTCCAGGCAGTCAGTTCTTGGCACCTCACAGTGGTGTTAGTGGTCAACAGGACTTTGTAAGGGCCTTTCCATCATGGAGTCAGGGTGGTCTTTCGCTGATGGACCTTTTGGAAGACCCAGTCTCCTGGTTCCAGCGCGTGGCAGGGTTGTTCAGGATCCTCTGGTAGTGCTTCTTTCACCTGTGTATAAAGAGACCTAACATATTGCATTAGTGCCTGGCAATAATTAAGCATTGTATTATCCTTTAAATGAATGTCCATCTGGGGAAAGATCAGTGGGGTGCAGCTGGTAGTCGCATCGGGCGCCCTGTGAGGATCTGATATGGGCTAAGTCCAGTCTTTAGGTTGGGAGTGGCCCTCATGCTTATCAATGCTAATGGCAGGACATCTCGCCATTTTAAGTTTGTTTCAGCACAGATCTTGGCCAGTTTATTTTTCAAAATCCCACTTTGACGTTTCACTGTCCCAGCAGACTATGGGTGGTGGGGACAGAAGAGGTTGTGTTGGATCTGCAAGGTTGCACATAACTCCTTTACAATCTGTCCAGTAAAATAAGTTCCACGATCACTGTTGATACTCACAGGGATGCCAAATCGTGGTACAAAGTCCTTAAGCCGAAGCTTCACAATGGTCTTGGCATCTGCCTTTCTACAGGGAAAGGCCTCAACCCAGTTTGAAAATACATCAACTAAAACTAACACATATTCATAATTACAACATTTAAACATTTGAATAAAATCAATCTGAATATTTACAAAAGGTCCCCAGAGGGTATATTGCTTTTCTAACTTCAACTACTTTTCAAATATTATATTGCTGGCAATATTATTCCAATATTATATTGCTGACCTTCCTCCCTCAGTGAATCTCCAGGAAAGGCAGATCAGCACTGTATATGACCAATACTACTCCAAACATCACAAAGCATTTTGAAGAAAGGTGTGTAAGTGGAAAGTGGAAAATTCCTTTACAGGTTCAAGAGGTCGAGGGAGAAAATAAAAAGACGAAAGGAGCAGAGAACGAATAAATTCAACTCTGCAGTGAAAAAGTTCAATTCGAAGATAACAAAACTTGGCTTCTGCCCAAGGACACTGCCCACAGCCGAAACCTGGCTGACAGACAAGAAAGAGGGGGGCTTGAATATGCCCCAAAACTGTACAAGCCTGCAAAAATAGCAAAGCCAGCCGGAAGGAACACAACAGATCTAAGACTACAAAGATGGAGAAAAACCCATTATTTCATTAACTGCAGCAGTCATTCCCCTTTTACTCACATATATTAAAACCTTAATATTTTCTAATAGTATCCAAAACACTTTGTATTCCAAATTGGATAAAACAAGTATCTGCAATTAATGCATTTTGATTTAACCCTTCTATTTGATTTTGAATTAGACTATCCTATAAAAATATTAAACACAACAATTCGGGCCACAAGACAAACACCACAAGACAGGACATAAAACACAGAACATAATTCCTATTGTGCCAGTAAATGCATGGTATGTTGATTGCTTTTCAGCTGGCATCAGTTTTCTCTGATTTTCTGAAAGACAAAAAGAACATAGGTCTACCCCTACTGGGAAGTCAGTCATTATCTAAACATTTATTTCTTATACAAATACCCTTGCTAATTTCAGGCAAAACAGATGAATTACCCCCATATCTTTTCTGTGTTTTTCATAGGCAGATCAAATTTCAATGGCTTCTGTCTTTTAGGTGATTTCGGCTTGCTTTTGAATTCAAAGTTATTAGCCACTTAGAGACTATCTCAAAAGGACACAATCAACTTTTAACTTTTAACTCCTGTTATTGCCCAGTTTTGCTACGACCAGGGGCAGACCCACCTGCAACCTTTTTCTTTCATACTCACAAACACGTTGCCCCGGGCTGGCCAGACCCAGGGTAGGAGAGACAGACAGAGAGAGAGAGAGAGAGAGAGAGGTGGACGGAGGTTATCCTGTGCACAGGTTGTCCAGAGGTACGCAGCAAAAATCTCCAACTTGCTTCCGCTCTTGGGTGTTTTCCCTTGGGGTCTCTAGGGGCATCCCTTTCAGAGACCTTTGCTCAGTATTCCAGTCCAGGCCGGCTGCCTGTGTCTTCTTCAGCGTCACCAAACCACACAGGCTCCAGGGTCGCAAAGGCAGACTGTTGGGTCCCACAGGGCAGCCAAGCTTTGCAAATGTAATCTCAGTCCTGTAACTTGTATTGCCTTTGGTTTACCTCTGTCTATATTTTTTCACAGCCAGCTGAGGCTGAAAGGAGTTTTTCTTTGTACTTGGCATGGTCTGTGTCAATTCTTGACCTTGAACACAAAGCAGATTTCTCTTTATCTCTGGGCCAAGCTGAATTGTCAAATTAACCCGTTCCTTTTCCGCCTTAACTAATTGGGAATATAAAGGAACAGAGGGGGTTAATAAAGTGGTCTGGGCAGGGAGGCATCCGGATGCTATAGACTGCTCCCATTGTGTATCAGAGACTTTTTGGTAATGTAAGGGTTCCTCTAAAGTATGTAAATTTATCTAAATCGAAGGTACCTTCTAGTGGGAATTGTTTAGATGGATTATCATGCGTGTAAAATTCCAATTTTTTAAATACCTGCAGGTTTTGGGACCATAATACACGTACATGTGGTACGAAGGGGTACCCTTAGGGGGCACGGGGGAATTTTTAGACTGTCCCCCACCCATTCTTCAATTTCAAGGAAACCGAGGGAGGCGCCTTGTCTGCTTAGCAGCAGCTCATAAATTAAGGAAATTCTCACTCCCTCTCTTCAGGCACTCAGACAGAAAAGATTTGTAGGAATGTCCACGACTCTCCCACACACCCCTTTGGCAAAGAGTATCGGCTAGCCTCAAAAGACGAAGCCGCATACTCTAATTGCCTCCGGTGAGGTGACTAGACCAGTCAGTGGATCAGACGGGAGTAGAAGAAGGAAGAAAGATAGAGTCACACAATCCTAAACCCAGGCAGATCCCTCGCCGGGCATGCCATGCAGAGACATCCGCCTTGGGTCGGATCTTTTACCAGTCCACTACGATGTAGCCACCGAGCTTGCATTAGAGAAATCCTTGGTCACAAGCTGACAGCTTCTCAGGGTTCTCTGGGCATCTTTCGGTGGCCCTCACTCATACTGACACTACAGGGGACGGGACAGAACGATCTCAATTCGACCTCAGCGCTTCATCGCACGCTATGGCTTCCACTCTGAGGAATTATGAATGAGAGGCTCAGTTCCACCCACACACACACACACACAAACAAACAAACACCAAGGCCTCTAATCCTTCACAATATGATGCATCTGTCATATACAGTAACCTTAATACTGTATGTCCAGACTTATATAACCCTTGAGGCGGTAACAACCCCTCAGCACCGGTGCGGTATCCTAATGCATTAACCTTATGCATTAACCTTATTGGGGGTGGCAAAACTAAGTCCCCAGCACCACATCAAACTAACCTTATTGGGGGCGGCAAAACAGTTCCCCAGCACCGCTCTGCATCTGATCTTGCTGCACAATCAATAAGTTCAGATGGCGTAAGCCCAACAGGGACAGACGGCTCCACGGACAGTCCTCCTCCAATACCCCAATAGAGATTTCAAAAGGTCTCTTACCTCTATTCTGGTGCCATGGGGTTCGAAGGGGAACGATCCGCAGCAGCTGCCGCTGTCCCAGGAGGCGTTGCCATCCCGGACGAGCCCCCAAATTGTCGGAGAAAAACAGAGTTCTCACTCTTTCTTTGGGTGCAGCAAGGCAGATACATTTTATTAACTCAAGCAATTGCACAGAGGGAGAGAGTGCACTAGGACACAGGGTTTCCCCCTCCTAGGCAGGTCTCTCAAAAGATAAACAATTAAGGCAAGCATTTATACTTTTTGTTACATATAGTAATGATCAACAACTGCAATTTGTTTATACATATTCTTTCTTGTTATCTTGTTTTCCTCATTAATTTTGTAATGGTCTACATTCTATTCTTATCTAATACAAGGTTACAGTAACCTCTCTCATAGTTATTTTACCCTTGCCTCACAGAGTCCCCGCTTCTACAAATCTCGCGTTATCACAGCTAGAGTTAGCTTGACTCTTGCTCATATAGAGGCCTGCATCCAAATTCCCTTTACCGACTTCCACAGGGGTCTCCCCCCCTTCACATGGCCCTGAATCAGCACCGCACCCAGCCCTGTGTCTGAGGCTTCGGTGAACACTGTACAGGGCTTGGCCCGGTCTGGGTTTACTCGATCTATTGGGCCCTGGATTAGAGCCTCCTTCAGCGCACAGAGAGCCCTCTGGCCCTGCTCGGTCCAGACTGCCTCGTCTGGCTTCCCCTTCTTACCTAGCTCTGTGAGGGGGGCAGCTAGGGGGCTAAAGGGGGGTACAAAGCTCTGGTAGTACCCTGCCATCCCGCTACAGGCCTGGACCTTGTTCTGGGGAACAGGCCAAACTCTGATTACCTCTACCTTGGCCAGCCTTGTGCTGTGAATGACTGGTTCCCCTCTAAAACCAGCATGTCCTTGGCCTCTCTCTCCAGGTTCTGGGCTCTTTTCCCAGTTACTCTGAATGGGGAACACCTGATGGGAAGATGGGCTCTCATCTCAGGGGAGAGATCCCCCGGGGGTTTTCCCCCTTTTCCTTCCAATCATCCCTTACCAGTTTTAGGGGTCCCCTTACTTTCCTCCCTAACAGCAGCTCGGCAGGGAAACACCCTGGGGATACCTGGGGTACTTTCCTGTGCCACAAGTGGGGCAGGTACTTTTTCCAGTCCTGCAGATGCTGATTTATTAAAGTCCTCAGCATCAGCCTCACGGTCCCCTGAAATCTCTCCACCAGCCCGTTGGACTGAGGATGATATGCCGAGGCCCAGGTGGGCCAGACCCCACCTTTCTCCCACATGCCCCAGAGCAGGGCTGACATGACCTCGGATCCCTGGTCTGTAAGGACCTTGCTGGGGAACCCCACTTTATCCATAGCCCCCTTCTGGAAAGGTTTCTCTCTGATGGGAAGGGACTTCCAGGGATCTTCTCCCTTACCCCGGGCCACGTACAATAGCCGGTGATGATACTTCTGGGGCTCAACTGGCTGCCTCCTGATTCCCCACCGTTCTACTTCCCCTTGGGAAGGCCATTCCCGGCACAGGAATCCCTTCTCCCACAGGGATCTGTCCCTGCAGCCTTACCCAAGGGGGTTTGCAGCGCTGTGGCCAGCAAGTTCCCTCAGCGTCTCCAAGGCGGGATCCTTCTGCAGCTCACTGGCTGGGCCTGGGGTCACCGCCCCACTGAGCCCTGTCCCTGGTGGCGCCTTCCCTGCCGTGGAATCACTTCCCGGCAGCACCTCTGGACCAGGCAAGCCTGGTTGGCTGCCGTCCTGCCCTGCCTGTGTCCCCCCCCCTCACCTGGGGTCTCTGCTCCCCCCATGCTCAGTGCTGCTCTGGCTGTCCCTGTGGGGCCAGGCAGCGAGCTCGCTCCTTTGCTCTCTGCATCAGAGCCAGCGTGAGCACCCTCTCCATTGTGCAGGGGGGCGGGGAGCATCTCTCTGTCCCACCCAGCCCTAGGGGTCTGGTTACAGGCAGGCAGGTAACCGGGGCCTGGCAGCTCCTCCCCCCTGCCTGCCAGGTCATTTGCATTTTTACTGACCATTTCCCTCTTAGCCAATTGGTTCCCTGAGTTCAAATTCGAATCCTCGGGCGTTACAGGGCCAGGGCCTGGATCCCATCCCAAAGATACACAGTCACCCCTCTACAGCACCTCACTGCCGATATCCTGGAGAACCCGAACCACCAGCCAGTCCGACCCCTCCTGGGTCTCTACAGGGATAGGCAGGGCGAATGGGTCCATCCCTGATACCCTCACCCAGGTCACACAGCCCCTCAGCATCTGGTGGGGGTGAACCACCCTGGGCCTGACCACAGATCTCTCTGTCCCAGGGTCTCGCCACCCCAAGAATGTCTCTCCATTGACCATCACCTTCCTCTCCCACTGGGGGTCCGCAGGGCCTGAGCCCAGGAGACTCCACGCAGACATATAGGTTGGGGCCAGAAGTGGAAATCCGTACACCATCCCACCCATCTGGCTGATGGAGTTTGTGGCCTTGGGACCCAGCAAGGGAGCTAGATCCCGGGGCTTTTCCGCAGGGCCTCCCTGGTTCAAATCGCCAGCCTGCTCAAAGGCAGTGAGGTGGGCCTCCACATCCCCACTCACCCCCGGCCAGTCTCCTATGCTCTCCATTCCACCACCACCAGTTCATGCTGCTGCTGCTGCTTCTCCTGTAGCCCTTTCTCGGGCTCTCGCTGTCTCTCACAGTCCTCCTGCTCTCTCGGACTCAGCTCCAGTCCCATCCATCTCCGATCCCCTGCTGGGGAACCCGATCGTGAAGACCCCCGTCTGGTTGGGGACCAGACTCTTGGGGATGCCACGCTACCGTTCCAGCTGTTCCCAGATCCTGCTGTAGCCCCATCGGGGTCAGGAATCTGCTCCTTAAAATGGTCATCCTCCTCCAGCTGCACTATAAGCTGGGCATTAGTGAACTTCCCAATGCGTATCCCTCTCTTTTTGCACAGGGTTACAATGCTTCTTTTAAGGAGATAGTGATATGCCATTATTTCACTGCTCCCAAGTTGCCGTGGATTCGCAGGCCTGTGTGCTCTTAGCTCCCCACGGTTTCCAGGACGAACCCCAAATGTGCCAGCCCTTCTCCAGGTCACCGCCTCTTTGCCAGGGTCGAGCTGCAGCTCCTCCACCCCTGGGTCCACTCATGGCACCCCCAGGGGGAACCCTATCACTGCAAAAATCCTTCTCTCTTCCAGGGCGAAGCCGCAGGCTCCTCCACCCCTGGGACTGCTTACTGCAGCCCCCAGGGGGAGGCCACCATTGCACAGTCCTTCTCGCTGGTCACACACTCCCAGGGGTTAAGCGTAGATCTTCCGCTTCCCGAACCCGTTCCTCTGTGATCCTTCAGCACGCCTGGTCATCATTAGCCCCCCTTTGTTCTACTGCTCCACAGTTACTTAATGCAGGAAGCGCTGTTCCTGGGGTGCAGAATATCCCACGTCTGCCACCAGTTGTCACGGAGTAGAGGGGAGTCCGTCCCTGCACCCCTCTTCCCTGGATTCACTGGGAGTCTCAGCCAGCCAGTAGAACAGAAGGTTTATTAGAGATGCCAGGAACACAGTCCAAACAGAGCTTGTCAGTACAACCAGGACCGCTCAGTCGGGCCCTTCCGGGGGGCAGGGAGCTTAGATCCCAGCATGGGGCTCCCTGCGCATTACCCCACAGCTCCAAACGGGGGACAGGAAGGCCAGACCCTGTCTACGCTTCCCTCCATGTTCCCCAGCCAGCTCCAAACTGAAAACTGTCCAGCCCCTCCTCTCCCTTTGTCTCCTTCCCGGGCCAGGAGGTCACCTGATCACTTTGATCCAACACCTTCAGCTCCCACCTTTGCAGGAGAGGGGCCGGGGCCATCTGTTGCTAGGGGACAGAGTGTCGGCCATTCTCTGTGTCCAGGCCCCTCTGTAAAAATCATGCACCCCTGTCCCACCACCAAGATACTCAAGCACTGCATAGGGAAACCGAGGCACCCACAAAGTAATGAGGGAAAAAATTAACAACAGTCCTAGTTCGTCAAAACCCCACCCACACCCCCACCCTCACCCTCACCCTCACTCCCACCCTCACCCTTACCGTCACCCCCACCCTCAGTCTCACCCTAACCCCCACCCTCACACCCACCCTCACCCTCAACCGCACCATCACCCTCACCCTCACCCCCTCCCTCACCCTCACCTTCAACCACACCCCCACCCCCACCCTCACCCTCTCCCTCACCCTCACCCTAACACTCACCCCCACCCTCACCCACACCCTCACCCCCACCCCGACCCGCACCATCACCCTGACCCTCAGCCCCACCCTCACCCTCACTTTCATGCTAACCCTAACCCCCACCCCCACCCCAACCCCCACCCTCACCCTCACACCGACTCCCACTCCCACGCTCACGCTCACCCCCACCCTCACCCTTATCTCCACCCTCACCCTCACCCTAACCCCCACCTCAACCCCCACCCCACCCCCACGCCCACCCTCACCCTTACCCTCACCCTGACCCCACACCCACCCTCACCCTCAACTTAACCCCCACTCTCACCCTTACC
The DNA here is from genome assembly GCA_033296515.1 of Macrochelys suwanniensis. Classification (NCBI taxonomy): domain Eukaryota; kingdom Metazoa; phylum Chordata; order Testudines; family Chelydridae; genus Macrochelys; species Macrochelys suwanniensis. The sequence goes on along the minus strand of CM065778.1, from coordinate 71,355,411 downwards.
CTAAACCCCACCACACCCTCACCCTCACCCTCACCCTAACCCTAAACCTAACGCCCACACGAACCCTCACCCTCACCCTCACCCCCACCCCTCCTCACCCTCACCTTCACCCTAACCCCCACCCCAACCCCCACCCTCACACTCACCCCCACCCTCACCATCACCCCCACCCATACCCCACCCTCACCCTCACCCCCACAATCACATTCACCCTCACCCCCAACCATTCACACACCCTCACCCTCACCCCCACCCCCAGCCTCACCCTCACCACCACCCTAACCCTAACCCCCACCCCTACCCCCACCCCCACCCTCACCACCCCCACCCTCACCCCCACCCCCACCCTCACCACCCCCACCCTCACCCCCACCCCCAACCCCACTACCAACCACACCCCCACCATCACCCTCAAACCCACTCTCACCCTAACCCTCACCCCCACCCCCACCCCCACCCCCACCCTCAACCCCACCCCCACCCACACCCTCACCCGAACCCTCACCCCCACAATCACCCCCAACCCCACCCTCACCCCCCCAACACTCAACCTCAAACTCAAAGTAACCCCCACTTGCAACCCCACCCTACCCTCACCCTCAAACCCACCCCCTTCCTCACCTCCACCCTCAACCCCACCCCCACCCTCCACCCTCACCCCCATCCTCACCCTCACCCCACCACCAACCTCACCCTCACCCACACCCAAACCCCCACCCCCACTCCACCCTCACCCTCATCCTCACACTCATCCTCACCCCCACACTCACCATCATCCTCACCCCTACCACCATCCCCGCCCTCACCCTCACCCCCACCCCCACCCTCACTCAAATCCCCACCCCCACCCTCACCCTCACCCCCAACCCCAAACCCCAACCCCGCACTCACAGCCACCGGCACCCTCACCCCCAATCCCCCCACCCCCCCATCCCCACCCCCACCCTCCCCCTCCCCCTCACCCCCACCCCCACCCTCACCCTCAATCTCACCCCCACTCCCACTCCCACCCTCACCCTCAACTCACCCCCACTACCACCCTCACCCTCACCCCCAACCCCAACTCCCCTCTCACCCTCACCCTCACCCCCACCCCGCACCTCCACCCTCACCCTCACCAACAACCCCACCCCCACCCCACCCCCACTCTCACCCTCACCCTAACCCCTACCCCCACCATCACCCTCACCCCCACTCCCACCCTCACCCTGACCCCCACCCTCACCCTCACAATCACCCTTACCTCCACCCACTCTCACCCTCACCCTTACCCTCAACTTCGCCCCCACTACCAGTCCCACCCTCACCCTCACCCCAACCCTGATGCCCACCCCCACCCTCACCTTTTCCCTCAATCTCACCCCTACCCCAACCCTCACACTCACCCTCACCCCCACCCCCAAACTAACACCCACCGCCACCCTCACCCTCTCCCTCACCCCCAACCCCCCCAACTCCCACCCCCATCCTCACCCTCACCCTAACCCCCATCCTCACCCTCACCCCCACTCCCTCCCACGCTCACCCTCACCCCCACCGTCACCCACACCGCTCGGCATCGATCCCTTTTCCTGGATGCAGCCACATCGGGGGCGAGGTGGTGAATATACACCGTAAAGCGCCACCCAAATAGATCCGGCTGCTGCTTCTTAAGGGCCTGCACCATGGCCATGCATTCCCTCTCTATGGCCGGACCGTTCTGCGTCCAGGGTAGCAGCTCCTTGCTCAGATACCCGATGGGGGGTCCCCCCCCCTTCGCATAGGCCTGCATCAGCACCGCGCCCAGCCCTGTGTCTGAGGCTTCGGTGAACACTATACAGGGCTTGGCCCGTTCTGGGTTTATTCGATCTATTGGTCCCTGGATTAGAGCCTCCTTCAGCACACAGAGAGCCCTCTGGCCCTGCTCGGTCCAGACTGCCTCATCTGGCTTCCTCTTCTTACCTAGCTCTGTGATGGGGGCAGCTAGGGAGCTAAAGGGGGGTACAAACCTCTGGTAGTACCCCGCCATCCCGCTAAAGGCCTGGACCTGTTTCTTGGTCTGGGGAACAGGCCAATCTCTGATCGCCTCCACCTTGGCCAGCCCTGGGCAGCTGAATGACTGGTTCACCTCTAAAGCCAGCATGTCCTTGGCCTCTCTCTCCAGGTTCCGGGCTGTTTTCCCAGTTACTCTGAATGGGGGACACCTGATGGGAGGATGGGCTCCCATCTCAGGGGAGAGATCCATCAGGGGGTCTTCCCCCTTCTCCTCCCAATCGTCCCTTACCGGTTATAGGGGTCCCCTTACTCTCCTCCCATACCACAGCTTGAAAGGGAAGCATCCTGGTGATTCCTGGGGCACTTCCCTGTGCCATCGGTGGGGCAGGTACTTGTCCCAGTCCTGTGGATGCTGATTTATACAAGTCCTCAGCATCAGCTTCACAGTCCCCTGAACTCTCTCCACCAGCCCGTTGGACTGAGGGTGATATGCAGAGGCCCAGGTGGGCCAGACCCCACCTTTCTCTCACACGCCCCGGAACAGGGCTGACATGACCTCAGATCCCTGGTCTGTAAGGACCTTGCTGGGGGACCCCTTTCTATCCATAGCCACCTTCTGGAAAGGTTCCTCTGTGATGGGCAGGGACCTCCAGGGATCTTCTCCCTTACCCCGGGCCAGGTACAATAGCCGGTGATGATACTTCTGGGGCTCAACTGGCTGCCTCCTGATTCCCCACAGTTCTACTTCCCCTTGGGAAGGCCATTCCCGGCACAGGAATCCCTTCTCCCACAGGGATCTGCTTTATAAAGCAGTGAGCAAGCGACCAGGGAGCTTTGCGAACAGGAGCTGCAAACAGGGGAGTTTGAGAGGGAGTTTGGAAGGGGAGTGTGAAGGGTGCAAGCTATCCTTGCCATTCCTAACTCCTTTAACCCAAACTAAAGGCAGAGGCAGAGCAACCAGGGGGCTGCAGACGGGGGAGTGAGTATCTGTTGAGGGGACAGTCTGGCAGTTTGACCGTGTGCTTGATTGTTTGATTGCCTGTTTGAATAGTGTGAATTGGGAGTGCTTTGTTCCAGGCTCTTCTAAAAAGACAGTCAGTCAGCTGCGAACCAGCTGAGCAGCGAATAGCAGAGAAGCAAACAGGTGGAGTTAGCCTGGGAGTTCGCCTGGAGAGAGCCTACTGCAGCATCCCCCTTGCAGGTTTCCCTGAGTAGCTTCTGCCACAAGTGAGGAAACTCTTCGAAGGAAGGGACTATGGATGCTGAGCGATCCGCTGTCGTGACCTGCACAGGATGTGCCATGTTTGTCTTTCTTCTACAGGATAGAAGCGACTTTGTCTGTACAAAGTGCAAGCTGATCTCCATATTGGAGGAGAATATTCAAGGTCTGGAGAAACGAGTATCAACCCTGCGTTCCATAAAAGAAAATGAGGAGTTCCTGGATAGACATCAGGATAGGCATCAGCGGGCACAGTGTTCTGAGGATTCAGAGCAGGCTACGCAGCGGGGACAGAAGGCCAGTGAGGATAATTGGCGGCATGTGACCTCCAGAAGAGGAAAGAGTATGAGACAAGTCCATGTATCAGAAACGCATATTCAGATGAGGAACCGTTTTCATGTTCTCTCCACAGGTACTAGTGCAGAGAGTGGAGTGAATGATACATCTGAGGGAACAGAGCAGAAGGAGACTCCACTGATTGGAAGGCATGAGATGCACAGTCCTAGGGATGGGGGTTCCATGACCACCACTCCCAAGAGGAGGAGGAGGGTGGTGGTGGTCGGGGACTCTATCCTCAGGGGGACTGAGTCATCTATCTGCCGCCCTGACCGGGAATACCGAGAGGTGTGCTGTTTGCCAGGGGCTAGGATTCATGATGTGATGGAGAGACTGCCGAGACTCATCAAGCCCTCAGATCGCTACCCCTTCCTGCTTCTCCACGTGGGCACCAATGATACTACTAAGAATGACCTTGAGCATATTACTGCAGACTACGTGGCTCTGGGAAGAAGGATAAAGGAGTTTGAGGTGCAAGTGGTGTTCTCGTCCATTCTCCCTGTGGCAGGAAAAGGCCAGGGTAGAGACCGTCGAATTGTGGAAGTCAACGAATGGCTACGCAGATGGTGTCGGAGAGAAGGGTTTGGATTCTTTGACCATGGGATGGTGTTCCAAGAAGAAGGAGTGCTATGCAGAGATGGGCTCCACCTGATGAAGAGAGGGAAGAGCATCTTTGGAAGCAGGCTGGCTAACCTAGTGAGGAGGGCTTTAAACTAGGTTCACCGGGGGAAGGAGACCAAAGCCCCGAGGTAAGTGGGGAAGTGGGAGGAAGCACAAGTAGGTGAGTGCAAGAGGGGAGGGCTCCTGCCCCATACTGGGACAGCAGGACAATTGGTGAGCTATCTTAAATGCCTATACACAAATGCAAGAAGCCTGGGGAACAAGCAGGGAGAACTGGAAGTCCTGGCACAGTCAAGGAATTATGATGTAACTGGAATAACAGAGACTTGGTGGGATAACTCACATGACTGGAGTACTGTCATGGATGGATATAAACTGTTCAGGAAGGATAGGCAGGGCAGAAAAGGTGGGGGAGTTGCGCTGTATGTAAGAGAGCAGTATGACTGCTCAGAGCTCCAGTATGAAACTGAGGAAAAACCTGAGAGTCTCTGGATTAAATTTAGAAGTGTGAGCAACAAGGGTAATGTCGTGGTGGGAGTCTGCTACAGACCACCAGACCAGGGGGATGAGGTGGACGAGGCTTTCTTTCAGCAAGTAACAGAAGTTACTAGATCACAGGCCCTGGTTCTCATGGGTGACTTTAATCACCCCGATATCTGCTGGGAGAGCAATACAGCGGTGCACAGACAATCCAGGAAGTTTTTGGAAAGTGTAGGGGACAATTTCCTGGTGCAAGTGCTGGAGGAACCAACTAGGGGAAAAGCTCTTCTTGACCTGCTGCTCGCAAACAGGGAAGAAATAGTAGAGGAAGCAATAGTGGATGGGAACCTGGGAGGCAGTGACCATGAGATGTTCGAGTTCAGGATCCTGACACAAGGAAGAAAGGAGAGCAGTAGAATACAGAGCCTGGACTTCAGAAAAGCAGACTTTGACTCCCTCAGGGAACTGATGGGCAAGGTCCCCTGGGAGAATAACATGAGGGGGAAAGGAGTCGAGGAAAGCTGGCTGTATTTTAAAGAATCCTTATTGAGGTTGCAGGAACAAACCATCCCGATGTGTAGAAAGAAAAGTAAATATGGCAGGCGACCAGCTTGGCTTAACAGTGAAATCCTTGCTCATCTTAAACACAAAAAAGCAGCTTAGAAGAAGTGGAAGATTGGACAAATGACCAGGGAGGAGTATAAAAATATTGTTCAGGCATGCAGGAGTGAAATTAGGAAGGCCAAATCACACTTGGAGTTGCCCCTAGCCGGAGATGTTAGGAGTAACAAGAAGGGTTTCTTCAGGTATGTGAGTAACAAGAAGAAAGTCAAGGAAAGTGTGGGCCCCTTGCTGAATGAGGGAGGGAACCTAGTGACAGAGGATGTGGAGAAAGCTAGTGTACTCAATGCTTTTTTTGCCTCTGTCTTCACAAACAAGGTCAGCTCCCAGGCGGCTGCACTCCGCAGCACGGTATGGGGAGGAGGTGACCAGCCCTCTGTGGAGAAAGAAGTAGCTCGGGACTATTTAGAAAAGCTGGACGAGCACAAGTCCATGGGGCCGGATGCACTGCATCCGAGGGTGCTAAAGGAGTTGGCCGATGTGATTGCAGAGCCATTGGCCATTATCTTTGACAAATCATGGCAATCGGGGGAGGTCCCGGATGACTGGAAAAAAGCTCATGTAGTGCCCATCTTTAAAAAAGGGAAGAAGGAAGATCCAGGGAACTACAGGCCAGTCAGTCTCACCTCAGTCCCTGGAAAAATCATGGAACAGGTCCTCAAGGAATCAATTCTGAACCACTTAAAGGAGGGGAAAGTGATCAGGAACAGTCAGCATGGATTCACCAAGGGCAAGTCATGCCTTACTAACCTAATTGCCTTCTATGATGAGATAACTGGCTCTGTGGATGAGGGGAAAGCAGTGGATGTGCTATTTCTTGACTTAAGCAAAGCTTTTGATACAGTCTCCCACAGTGTTCTTGCCAGCAAGTTAAAGAAGTGTGGGCTGGATGAATGGACGGTAAGGTGGATAGAAAACTGGCTGGATGGTCGTGCTCAACAGGTAGTGATCAATGGCTCCATGTCTAGTTGGCAGCCGGTATCAAGTGGAGTGCCCCAAGGGTCGGTGCTGGGCTGGTTTTGTTCAATATCTTCATCAACGATCTGGAGGATGGTGTGGACTGCACCCTTAGCAAGTTTGCAGATGACACTAAACTGGGAGGAGTGGTTGATACGCTGGAGGGTAGGGACAGGATACAGAGGGACCTGGACAAATTAGAGGATTGGGCCAAAAGAAATCTGATGAGGTTCAACAAGGACAAGTGCAGAGTCCTGCACTTAGGACGGAAGAATCCCATGAACTGCTACAGACTAGGGACTGAATGGCTGGGCAGCAGTTCTGCAGAAAAGGACCTAGGGGTTACAGTGGACGAAAAGCTGAATATGAGTCAACAGTGTGCCCTTGTTGCCAAGAAGGCTAACGGCATTTTGGGCTGTATAAGTAGAGGCATTTCCAGCAGATCGAGGGACGTGATTATTCCCCTCTGTTCGGCACTGGTGAGGCCTCATTTGGAGTACTGTGTCCAGTTTTGGGCCCCACACTACAAGAAGGGTGTGGATAAATTGGAAAGAGTCCAACGGAGGGCAACAAAAATGAGTAGGGGGCTGGAGCACATGACTTATGAGGAGAGGCTGAGGGAACTGGGATCATTTAGTCTGCAGAAGAGAAGAGTGAGGGGGGATTTGATAGCTGCTTTCAACTACCTGAAAGGGGGTTCCAAAGAGGATGGATCTAGACTGTTCTCAGTGGTAGAAGATGACAGAACAAGGAGTAATGGTCTCAAGTTGCAGAGGGGGAGGTTTAGGTTGGATATTAGGAAAAACTTTTTCACTAGTAGGGTGGTGAAGCACTGGAATGGGTTACCTAGGGAGGTGGTGGAATCTCCTTCCTTAGAGGTTTTTAAGGTCAGGCTTGACAAAGCCCTGGCTGGGATGATCTAGTTGGGGTTGGTCCGGCTTTGAGCAGGGGGTTGGAGTAGATGACCTCCTGAAGTCCCTTCCAGCCCTGAGATTCTATGATTCTATGATTCTATGATCTGTCCCTGTAGCCTTCCCCAAGGGGGTTTGCAGCGCTGTGGCCAGCAAGTTCCCTCAGCGTCTCCAAGGCGGGATCCTTCTGCAGCTCACTGGCTGGGCCTGGGGTCACCGCCCCACTGAGCCCTGTCCCTGGTGGCTCCCTCCCTGCCGTGGAATCACTTCCCGGCAGCACCTCTGGACCAGGCAAGCCTGGTTGGCAACCGTCCTGCCCTGCCTGTGTGTCCCCCCACTCAGCTGGGGTCTCTGCTCCCCCGGTGCTCAGTGCTGCCCTGGCTGTCCCTGTGGGGCCAGGCAACGAGCTTGCTGCTTTGCTCTCTGCATCAGAGCCAGTGTGAGCCACCTCTCCGGTGTGCAGGGGGGTGGGAAGCATCTCTCTATCCCACCCCACCCTAGGGGTCTGGTTACAGGCAGGCAGGTAACCGGGGCCTGGCAGCTCCTCCCCCCTGCCTGCCAGGTCATTTGCATTTTTACTGACCATTTCCCTCTTAGCCAATTGGTTCCCTGAGTTCAAATTCGAATCCTTGGCCGTTACAGGAGCAGGGCCTGGATCCTGTCCCAAAGATACACAGTCACCCCCCAACAGCACCTCACCGCCGATATCCTGGAGAACCCCAACAACCAGCCAGCCGAACCCCTCCTGGGTCTGTACAGGGATCTGGGCCATAGGCAGGGCGAATGGGTCCATCCCTGGGAACCTCACCCAGGTCACACAGCCCCTCAGCATCTGGTAGGGGTGCACCACCCTGGGACTGACAACAGTTCTCTCTGTCCCGGGGTCTCACCACCCCAAGAATGTCTCTCCATTGACCATCACCTTCCTCTCCCACTGGGGGTCCGCAGGGCCTGAGCCCAGGAGACTCCACGCAGACATATAGGTTGGGGCCAGGAGTGGAAATCTGTCCACCATCCCACCCATCTGGCTGACGGAGTTTATGGCCTTGGGTCCGAGCAAGGGAGCTAGATCCCGGGGCTTTTCCACAGGGCCTCCCTGGTTCAAATCGCCAGCCTGCTCAAAGGCAGTGAGGTGGGCCTCCACATCCCCACTCACCCCCGGCCAGTCCCCTATGCCTCTCCGTTCCTCCACCGCCAGTTCATGCTGCTGCTGCTGCTTCTCTTGTAGCCCTTTCTCGGGCTCTCGCTGTCTCTCACAGTCCTCTTGCTCTCTCGGACTCAGCTCAAGTCCCATCCGTCTCCGATCCCCTGCTGGGGAACCCGATCGTGAAGACCCCCATCTGGTTGGGGACCAGACTCTTGGGGATGCCAGGCGACCGCTCCAGCTGCTCCCAGATCCTGCTGTAGCCCCATCGGGGTTAGGAATCTGCTCCTTAGAATGGTCATCCTCCTCCAGCTGCACCATTAGCTGTGCTTTAGTGAACTTCCCAATGCGTATCCCTCTCTTTTTGCACAGGGTTACAATGCTTCTTTTAAGAAGAAGGCGATACGCCATCACTTCACTGCTCCCAAGTTGCTGTGGATTCGCAGGCCTGTGTGCTCTTAGCTCCCCACGGTTTCCAGGACGAACCCCAAGTGTGCCAACCCTTCTCCAGGTCACCGCCTCTTTGCCAGGGTCGAGCTGCAGCTCCTCCACCCCTGGGTCCACTCACGGCACTCCCAGGGGAACCTTGTCACGGCAAAAATCCTTCTCTCTCCCAGGGCCAAGCCGCTGGCTCCGCCGCCCCTGGGACTGCTCACTGCAGCCCCCGGGGGACCCCATCATTGCACAGTCCTTCTCGCTGGTCACACACTCCCAGGGGTTAAGCGTAGTTCCTCCGCTCCCCGAAACCGCTCCTCCGTGAGCCTTCAGCACGCCTGGTCCTCGTTAGCCCCCCTTTGTTCTACTGCTCCCCAGTTACTTACTGCAGGAAGTGCCGTTCATGGGGTGCATTACGTCCCACCGCTGCCAACCAGTTGTCACGGAGTATAGGGGAGTCCGGCCCTGCACCCCTCTTCCCCGGATTCACTGGGAGTCTCAGCCAGCCAGTAGAACAGAAGGTTTATTAGAGATGCCAGGAACACAGTCCAAACAGAGCTTGTTAGTACAACCAGGGCCCCTCAGTCCCTTCCGGGGGGCAGGGAGCTTAGACCGCAGCCTGGGGCTCCCTGCGTTTTACCCCACAGCTCCAAAAGGCGGGCAGGGAGGCCAGACCCTGTCTGCGCTTCCCTCCATGTTCCCCAGCCAGCTCCAAAATGAAACTATCCAGCCCCTCCTCCCCCTTTGTCTGCTTCCCGGGCCAGGAGGTCACCTGATCCCTTTGTTTCAACACGTTTAGCTTTCACCTTTGCAGGGGAGGGGCCGGGGCCATCAGTTGCTAAGAGACAGAGTGTCAGCCATTCTCTGTGTCCAGGCCCCTCTGTAACACTCATGCACCCTTATCCCACTACCTAGATACTCAAGCACTACATAGGGAAACCGAGGCACCCACACAGTACTCAGGGAAAACATTAACAACAGTCCTAGTTCGTCACACCCACCCCCAACCTCACCCTCACCATCACCCTCATCCCCACCCCCAGCCTCACCGTCACCCTCACCCTAACCCTCACCCCCACCTCCACCCTCACCCCCACCCTCACCGCCACCTCCACCTCCACTCTCACCCCCACCTCAACCCCCACCCTCACCATCACCCCCACCTCCACCCCCACCATCACACTCACCCCCTCCCCCACCCCCACCCTCTCCCTTACCCTCACCCCCAGCCTCACCGTCACCCTCACCCTAACCCTCACCCCCACCTCCACCCTCACCCCCACCCTCACCGCCACCTCCACTATCACCCCCACCTCAACCCCCACCCTCACCCTCACCTCCACCCCCACCATCACACTCACCCCCTCCCCCACCCCCACCCTCTCCCTCACCCTCACCCCCACCCCCAGCCTCACTGTCACCCTCACCCTAACCCTCACCCCCACCTCCACCCTCACCCCCACCCTCACCGCCACCTCCACTATCACCCCCACCTCAACCCCCACCCTCACCCTCACCCCCACCTCCACCCCCACCATCACACTCACCCCCTCCCTCACCCCCACCCTCTCCCTCACCCTCACCCCCACCCCCAGCCTCACCGTCACCCTCACCCCCACCCTCACTCCCACGCTCGCCCTCACCCCAACCCCCACCCTCACCCCACCCCCACCGTAACTCTAACCCTAACGCTAGCCCCAACCCCAACCCCAACCCTAAACCGTAACCCTAAACCCTAACCCTAACCTAACCCTAATCCTAACCCTAACCCCTAACCCTAACTCTAACCCTATCCCCTAACAGTAACCCTAACCCTAACCGTAAACCTAACCCTAACCCAAAACCATAACCTAACCCTAACCCTAACCGTAAACCCAAACCCAAAACCTAACCCTAAACCCTTAACCCTGACCCTGACCCTGACCAGAACCCTCACCCTCACCCTCTAACCCTAACCCTAACCCCTAACCCTAACCCTGACCCTAACCCCTAGTCCTAACCCTGTCCCTGACCCTGACTTTGACCCTAACCTTGACCCTATTGAAATGCTCATTTTAAGTATTTTTGACTAACCGATCTCTACCAAAAGCGCAGCATTACATCATCATGGCTTATGGAGGGGGATTCCATGAGATATTTGGAACTCGTAGTGAATAGGATTGAAATGCTCATTGTGAGGAATTTTCACAAACCAATGTCTACCAAAAGTGCAGCAGGAAATCTAAATTGCTTTAGGAGGAAGAGTCCAGGAGAAATTTGGCACTAGCTGTGAACAGAATAGAAATGCTCATTGTAAGGAATTTTCAGGAATCCATCTGTACCAAAAGCGCAGCAGTGCATCATAATGGCTTTTGGAAGAGGATTCCAGGAGAAGCTTGGAATTCTCAGTGAACAGGATTGAAATGCTCATTGTGAGGAATTGTCACGAACTGATCTGTAAGGGTGGGCGACAGAGAGCAGTAAGGATTCACGGTGGGCGGGAGGGCACAGCTCCCCCAATCTTCTCTCTACTCCACCTAAGTCCGACGCCACTGGGTAGAGGCTGGCCATAGCTTGTCACTACTCCTCCTTGGGAAACACTCTTTGTGCCATATCCCGACTGGCCACCTAGTGTCGCTGCTGCTCCAGGGGGAAGAGTGTGTGCATTACCCCGACTGGCCACCGAGTGTCGCTGCTGCTCCAAAGGAAAGAGTATGTGCATTACCCCGACTGGCCAGCGGGTGTCACTGCTGCTCCAGGGTAGACACTTGCTCCTCAGGGACGGGGAGGTGTCGATTAGTGGGGGCACCAGGCAGCGGGGGAGGAGCTGGGGGGAGGGGAAAGCTGGCTGCTGGTGGATGCTAAGTACAGCTACCAAGGAGGGATTTTATGCTACTGCAGACATACTGGTTGCTACCCTTCCCCCTAGATTTATGACAATGGTAAAGGGCAGTTTAATATTTATTAGTATTATTGGAAGCAGACCCAACATCTAGTGACAATCTGCGGGAAAAAGACTTCAGGAGCAGACTGTATTTGCATGGACCTGCCTATGCTACCTGGGTGCACAGCAAATGCAGCTGATTTCCCAAAATGACATTTTGGCTGGTTCTGGGTTTCAGTTCACTGTAGTATTGAGTGCGGGGACGGGGGCGGGGGAGGGGGTGTAATGAAATGTTGTTCTCCTTCTTGATACCTCTCTGATGGACCCCACCTTGTCGTGGTGGGGAGGCTTGTGTTGGATAAAGACCGTCAGCTCTATATTGTCCGGAGCTTTTATACTCCTCGTAGTGTCCCCCTTGGTGAGCAGGCCTGAGGCGAGGCTCCTGACTAACCGTGGTCCAAACTTCAAAAGACCCCAATGGTGGATCGGGCGCATATAGAGGACCTTCTAGTACTCTGTGGCTGTGAAGGCGGATGAGGGCTGCAGCAGGAGGGAGGCCCCTGGAGCTCCTTGCAAGGTGTCAGGGTTTTCCTCTTGTCAAGTTTCGTGTGACAGTCCTCTGCCAAGGGGTTCACACCCGCATAAAGTTCTGTGGCGACAGATGACTGGTGGAGAAGACAGAATCAGTGATCTGTCACAAATCTGCATGCACTTTGCTGTGTGATGGTCATTTTGTGCTTGCTTGAGACAGAAGTGCATTTCGTCTGCTGTGACTGAGCAGGCTTTTCGGGAACCCCTCTGCTCACCCCAGATAGGGAGGGGGCTAGAAAAGGTGCCCCAAACATAGGCTGTCTCACACTCTTCCGACGGGATGGCCGTACCCAGTGACATCACTCAACTCTGCAACCGAAACGAGTGATAGAAGACAATGAATTTCATCACCTGGAATGTCCGCACCCTTATGGACTCTCAGCCCAGTAAATGCCCAGAAAGAAGAACTGCCATAATTGCCAGAGAACTGGCAAGGCTCAACATTGACATTGCAGCTCTTAGTGAGACCCACTGGGCTGAAGAGGGTCAGATAAAAGCAGAAGGAGGTGGCTACACCTTCGTTTGGAAAGGAAAGCCACCTGTAGAGAGACGCATTCACGGGACAATAAGGAGCATTTTTATAGAACTCTTGATGCAGTCCTCACAACCACATCTAAGGCAGACAAACTCATCCTCCTGGGAGATTTCAATACGAGAGTCGGACGGGATTCCCATTTCTGGAGAGGCAGAATGGGCAAAGAAGGGGTGGGAAATGTAAACCCCAATGGTATTGTCCTCAGCAAATATGTGGAGCATGACCTGCTCATCTCAAATACCATCTTTAGGCAGAGTAACAAATTTAAGACCACCTGGAAACATCCTCAGTCCAAACATTGGCACCTCCTTGACGATGTTATAGTCAGAGCCTGAGACTATACCAACGTCCGTAAAACACTAGCTATGAGAAGTACCTATCACTGTTGGACAGATCATGGATTAGTAAGATCAGTCACGTACCTCCAGCTCACTCCACAACACCACAAACACACAAGGACTAAGCGAAAGCAGTACAACATCAAAACACTTTGGGACCAAGCCAGCTGCGAGATTTCCAGCAACATCAGTCTCAGAAACTCTCTAACCTGCCTGACAACATCATTGACATTCAAGAGCACTGGGATCAACTGAAAAACATCATTCACAATGCATGTGCTGAAACCATAGGGTATTCCACTCATCGGCACCAAGACTGGTTTGACAAAAACCACAAGGAACTCCTGGCATTAATTCATAGAAAAGAAATTCATTTTGTAACTGGCAAAGTGATTCCTCTAACAAACGAAAACACGAGGCCTATCACCTGCTTAAAGCCAAAGTCCAAGGAGGCTACGTGACATCAAAAACAAGTGGTGGCAAGAGAAGGCCTCTGAGATCCAGGGTTTTGTAGACCAGGATGACACAAAGAGTTTCTTTCAAGCAACCAAAGCTATATATGGGCCACGCTCCAAAGGCCCAACCCCCTTACGGATGGCTCCACCCTCTTCAAGGACAATGCAGCCATTAAACAATGCTGGAAGTAGCATTTTGAGAGCCTACTAAACCACGAATCCACGGGTCTCTGAAGACACCATCGAGTTTATTCCACGACGCTCAGCAATGGAACACCTTGCTGCTCCCCCTATCTTCTGAGGAAGTCCAGCATGCTATGACCCAGACAAAAAATCACAAGGCTTCAGGCCCAGAAAGAATCCCAGCTGAGGTTTTTAAAGCTGGTGGAACAATGCTTCAGCACAAACTTTGCCAACGCCTCCAAAAATCTGGACCTGCAAAGAAATTCCACCTGACTTTAAGAATGCCAACATTATTATAATATACAAGAAAGGGGACAAATCTTTGTCAGGAACTAAAGAGGTATAGCTCTCCTCTCCATCGCAGGGAAGATTCTTCCCCAGATCCTACAAAACCACCTCCTCCCCCTTGCTGAGGAACTCCTCCCCGAATCACAGTATGGCTTCAGGCCATCCCGAGCCACAATCGACATGATCTTCATGGCACAACAGATTCAGGAGAAGTGCAGCGAGCAACACCAGGAACTGTTCATGGCATTCATCGACCTAACCAAAGCCTTTGACTGTATCAGTCATGATGCCCTATGGAAGCTGTTGTGTCTGTCCACAGAAATTCATTTCCATCATCAGACTACTCCATGATGGGATGACTGCCACCATTTTGTGCAACAGCTCAGAGACCGAATCATTCACTGTTTGCTCCAGTGTCAAGCAGGGCTGTGTCATTGCTCCAACACTCTTCTCCATTTACCTTGCCATGACCCTGATTCTCATCCGTGACAGCCTTCATGACAGAATCGGGATTGAGTGGCATATGGATGGTCAACTCCTCAATTGCCATCTCCTCCAGACAAACTCTAAGATCACGAGAATTGGCATCACTAACCTTCAGTATTCAGATCACATTGCCATTCTTGCACACACAGAGGCCGACCTGCAAAGCCCCTACATCTTTCTACAGATGCCTATCACAGCCTTGGTCTCTCTCTCAACATCGGGAAAACCAAGGTACTCTACTAGCCCTCACCTGCACAAACTACTCTTCCTAATCTACAAATCGCCATCAGCGGAGAACCCCTGGAAAATGTGGACCATTTCCCATACCTTGGCAGCCATTTCTCCCAAACAGCCAGCATTGACACAGAAATTGAATACAGGATCCTCTGTGCAAGCACATCTTTTGGAAGACTACTCAAATGAGTCTTATAGACTTTGAGGTCAGAAGGGACCATTATGATCATCTAGTCTGACCTCCTGCACAATGCAGAATCTCACCCACCCACTTCTGTAATAATCCCCTCACCTATGTCTCAGCTATTGAAGTCCTCAAATCATGGTTTAAAGACTTCAAGATGCAGAGACTCCTCCAACAACTGACCCGTGCCCTATGCTGTAGAGCAGGGGTCTCAAACTCAAAGTACCACGAGGGCCGCATGAGGACTAGTGCATTGGCCCAAGAGTGCATCACTGTGCATCACTGACCCCGCCCCCTCGCTGACCCCGGCCCTGCCCACACTCCACCCCTTCCATTAGGCCCCACCCCTTCTCCGCCTGCTCCCCTGTGCGCACGGCTTCCCTCTCCTCCCCCCTCCCTCCCAGAAACCGTGAAGCTCTTCCCATGCAGCTCATGGAGCTCTTCCCTGCGGCCCGCTGGGCTCCCTGCGCCCCACCCCCGACCCCCCATTTTATTTATTTATTTATTTATTTTACCCCCAGGCAGTTCCCGCCGCCAGAACAACTGTCTGGCGGCAGGAACTGCCTGGGGGGCGGGGGGGGGGAGAAAAAAAAAGAAAAAGACTTTTTTTTAAAGGGGGCGGGGTGCGGGGAGCCCTGCAGGCCGTGTATTGGAGACCCCTGCTGTAGAGGAAGGCGAAAAACCTTCAGGGCCTCTGCCAATCTACCCTGGAGGAAAATTCCTTCCCGACCCCAAATATGGCGATCAGCTGAAACCTAAGCATGTGGGCAAAACTCACCAACCAGACACCCAGGAAAAAAGGTTCTCTGTAGTAATTTCTAACATCTCATCACTGACCATTGGGCCTATTTACCACTGACAGTCAAAGGTCAATTAATTGCCAAGATCATGTTATCCCATCAAACCATCCCCTCCATAAACTTATCTAGCTTAACCTTGAAGCCAGATAGGTCTTTTGCCCCCACTGCGTCCCTTGGAAGGCTGTTCCAGAACTGCACTGGCCAGTTTATATCCAGTTGTTCTTGTGTCCACATTGGTACTGAGCTGAAATAATTCCTCTCCCTCCCTGGTATTTATCCCTCTGATATATTTAAACAGAGCAATCATATCTCCCCTCAGCCTTCTTTTGGTTAAGGTAAACAAACCAAGCTCCTTGCCTTTTAGAAGACAGGTTTTCCATTCCTCGGATCATCCTAGTGGCCCTTCTTTATACCTGTTCTAGTTTGAATTCATCCTTCTTAAACATGGGAGACCAGAACTGCACACAGTATTCCAAATGAGGTCTCACCAATGCCTTGCATAACGGTACTAACACCTCCTTATCTCTACTGGAAATACCTCGCCTAATGCATCCCAAGACCGCATTAGCTTTTTTCACGGCCACATCACATTGGCGACTCATAGTCATCCTGTGATCAACCAGGACTCCGAGGTCCTTCTCCTCTTCCGTTACTTCCAACTGATGCGTCCCCAGCTTATAACTAAAATTCTTGTTATTAATCCCTAAATGCATAACCTTACACTTCTCACTATTAAATGTCATCCTATTACTATTACTATTACTCCAGTTTACAAGGTTATCCAGATCTTCCTGTATATATCCCGATCCTTTTCTGAACTGGCAATACCTCCCAACTTTGGGTCATCCGCAAACTTTATTAGCACACTCCCACTTTTGGTGCCAAGATCAGTAATAAAAAGATTAAATAAGATTGGTCCCAAAACTGCTTCCTGAGGAACTCCACTAGTAACCTCCCTCCAGCCTGACAGTTCACCTTTCAGTATGACCCGCAGTAGTCTCCCCTTTAACCAGTTCCTTATCCACCTCTCAATTTTCATATTGATCCCCATCTTTTCCAATTTGACCAATAATTCCCCATGTGGTACTGTATCAAATGCCTTACTGAAATCGAGGTAGATTAGATCCACTGCGTTTCCTTTATCTAAAAAATCTGTTACTTTCTCAAAGAAGGAGATCAGGTTGGTTTGGCACAATCTATATGGTTTTGTATGGCATGGTTTTGTAAAACCATGTTGTAATTTGTCCCAATTGCCATTGACCTCAATGTCCTTAACTACTTTCTCCTTCAGTTTTTTTCCCAAGACTTTGCATACTACAGATGTCAAACTAAGAGGCCTATAGTTACCCGGGTCACTTTTTTCCCCTTTCTTCAAAATAGGAACTATATTAGCAATTCTCCAGTCAAATGGTACAACCCCTGAGTTTAGAGATTTATTAAAAAAATTTGCGAATGGGCTTGCAATTTCATGTGCCAGTTCCTTTAATATTCTTGCATAAAGATTATCTACTCCCCCCCCCCCCGATTTACTCCCATTAAGCTGTTCGAGTTTGGCTTCTACCTCAGACATGGTAATATCTACCTCCATATCCTTATTCCCATTTGTCATGCTGCCATTATCCCTAAGCTCCTCATTAGCCTCATTAAAGACTGAGGCAAAGTGTTTGGTTAGATATTGGGCCTTGCCTAGATTATCCTTAACCTCCACTCCATCCTATTTATATGACTATAAAACCTTTTACTGTTGGTTTTAATTCCCTTTGCAAGGTCCAACTCTACATGACTTTTAGCCTCTCTCAGTTTACCCCTACATGCTTTTTCTTAATCACCTCTCTGAGATGCTTGCTCATCCAGCTTGGTCTAAGACTCCTGCCTATGAATTTTTTCCCCTTTCTTGGGATACAGGCTTCTGATAGCTTCTGCAACTTTAACTTAAAATAATCCCAGGCCTCCTCCGCTTTTAGATCCATAAATTCTTTAGTCCAATCCACTTCCCTAACTAATTTCCTTAATTTATTAAAGTTAGCCCTTTTGAAATCAAAAACCCTAGTCTCAGATTTATTTTTGTTTATCCTTCCATTTAGTTTGAACTGAATTAGCTCCTGATCGCTCGAGCCAATGTTGTCCCCTACAACCATTTCTTCAATGAGGTCCTCACTACTCACCAAAACCAAATCTAAAATGGCATCCCCCCTTGTTGGTTCAGCAACTACTTGATGAAGGAATTCATCAGCTATCACATCTCGGAAAATCTGAGCCCTATTATTATTACTTGCACTTGTTCTCCAATCTATATCTGGGAAGTTGAAGTCTCCCATGATCACGCAGTTCCCATTAGTATTTACTTCCTTAAAAACATTAAAGAGGTCTCTATCCATATCCAAATTAGATTCTGGTGGTCTATAGCACACCCCAAGGACTATCCCAGGGGAGGTTCTAGTAGTTTTCTTCCCCAATCTGATTTTTGCCCAGACAGGCTCTGTCTTATCCATTCCATCACTTTTTATTTCTTTACAGTCTACCTCATCATTGATATACAATGCTACTCCACCACCTTTACCTTTATTTTGGTCTTTCCTAAACAGCACATACCCTTCAATACCTGTATTCCAATCATGATTATTATTCCACCATGTTTCTGTTATTCCTATAATATCTGGTTTCACTTCCTGGACTAGTAGCTCTAGTTCCTCCATTTTGTTACCTAGGCTCCTCGCATTGGTGTACAAACATCTTAATTTTTGCTGTTTGGCCTCACTCACATTCTTTACCGAATTTGGCACGGACATTCTACCGCCTGTCTAATGACCTATTAGACTAGTATCCACTCTGTCCTTCCTACTCATGTCCACTCTCCTACCCCCGGCTATATCCTCTCTTACTTTGTTTTCTTCCGGCTCAATGGTAAAATCCGGCATGGAGATTACCTGGATATCTCCCAGCCGTCTCCCCCAAATTCCTAGTTTAAAGCTCTCTTAATCAGTTGTGCCAGCCTCCATCCTAGAAGTCTATTTCCCTCCCTACTCAGGTGAAGTCCATCCCGAGAGAACAGTCCTCTGTCCATGAATACCTCCCAGTGGCCATACATCCCAAAGCCCTCCTTATAGCACCACTGCCTGAGCCATCTATTGAGCATCATAATCCTGTCACACCTTTGTTTCCCTTGTCTACGAACAGGCAGAATCCCACTGAAGATCACCTAAGCCTCCATTTCCTTAAGCATCTTCCCCAGCCCGGCATAGTCTCCCTTGATTCGTTCCAGAGAGAATCTAGCTGTATCATTTGTTCCTACATGAAGGATAATCAATGGATTCTTTCCCGCTCCCTTTAGGATCCTCTTCAACCTCAGGGCCACATCCCATATCTTAGCACCCTTCTGTTCTCTGGATCAGCTCTGGTTACAGGCCTGTCTATTCTTCTCAGTAAGGAGTCCCCAAACACGTAGACCTGCCTTTTCCTGGTGACAGTGCAATTCTCTGGTCTATCCCCTGTTCCCTCTGGCTGCAAGTCCTTTCCATTCCCATTTTCCCTTGTAATCCTCTTCAACCCATCCTGTATCCTCCTGGGGCTCATATTTGGTGTTGTCTCCATTGACTCTTCCCCTTTTTCTATGAGACTAGCTGCTCTTCTCTTCTTCCTTGCCCTTCCACCTTCAGTGACCACCTGCTGTACCCCTTCTTCATTCTCCAACTCCGCAAACCTGTTCTTGAGCTCTATTTCTCCTTCACTGCCCCATCTTTTCCTCTGCCTGGTTCTCTTAGTCACATGCTTCCACTGTCCATTTTCTTCACCCAGCAGTCCCACCTCAGAGGCCTTTGATCCTGCTTCCATCTGCATGTCTGAACTTTCCCCTTCAGCCACCTCGTGCCTTTGTTCCATCATCTGCTCGAACCCCCTTCTAAACTCGACCAGAGTTTCCTCCTGCATCTCCAGTCCTCGGATCTATTCTTTCATCAGCTCTATCAGGCAGATGAAACTCTTTTCATGTACCCCCTCCAGAATCATGTACATACCGCAGCTGCCACATCCAGTCATCCTCATTGTGTCCTCCACTGCTTGGGTCATGATCACTGCTGCCTCTGTATCTGTCAGCCTTCTCACCTAAATCCTGTTAGTCCAGTAAACACAAAACAAACCAAAACATCACCCCCCACAGCAAAAACAAACCCCAAACGAGCCCCGCAATACAAAATCCCCTTACAAACTCCCACTCAAACTCCCCTGTTTACAGCTCTGTTTGCTGGCTCCTGTGCCGCTGCGGCTGTCTTCAATGATAGGCACCTACAAACAGGTATCAAGATTTTGGTTCACAAGGCAGTTGTCATCCGCACCATTCTCTACACCTACAGACGTCATCTCAAGCAGCTGGAGTGGTTCCAGCAGCGCTGCCTTAGGAGGATTCTCAGGATCAGCTGGGAAGACCAATGCACTAACATCAGCGTTATCTCTGCAGCCAACATCAGCGATATAGAAGTGCAGGTCATGAAAGATCAACTCTGCTGGGCTGGCCACTGTGTACATAGGCCAGACACTCGCCTCCCGAAGCAAGTACTCTCAGAGAAGTAGAGCTTGTTTGGGCAGAGGTGGGAAGGGAGCAAAAAGTGCCCAGCTGAAGGTTTTGCACTCGGCCTTGAGGATTAAGTCTGAGCCTCCAGCATGTCAGACTTCCAGACTTTTGTCTTTTAAAATGAAAGCTGAGGTTCTGGACAACACAATAGTAATGTTAGAGAGCTGCTGCTACGGTGTATGGGTTCATATTGGCTGTTGCCATGCCCTGGCTATATGCTTTGGCTTTCCTGGACTATTCGCTGTGGGAAGAACATGTCATTTGTATATTGTGCATTTCTTCCTAGATACAGAATAACCAGAACCACATCCCCAAATTCCTGTTCCACGCCCTAGAGTACCTGGAAAGCTCACAGGGAACAAGAAGACATTCTGCAGCCCTGTTCATTGGTAAGCAGAGCAAATTCACTTGATCTTTTTCAAATGCTTCCTTCAAAGTCCTTTTCTAGACTGCTGCTCTGTTCCCTCCGACAACACCAGAATCCTAAAATGGTGTGTGCAGATACCGCACCAACTTCCCCTGACCACAACAACTCTTCCATAGAATCTCAGAGTTGGAAGGGACCTTAGGAGGTCATCTAGTCCAACCCCGTGCTCAAAGAAGGACCAATCCCCAATTTTTGCCCCGGATCCCTAAATGGCCCCCTCAAGGATTGAACTCACAACCCTGGGTTTAGCAGGCCAATGCTCAAACCACTGAGCTATCCCTCTTTGCCTGTGCCTAGGGAAAACCAGCATGATGTGAATTCAATCTGCTTTGGAAATCAGCCTCTCAGTAACTTCTGGGCATCTGATGCTTTCTCTAATGTGCTTTGTGGGCAGATGTAAGGAATGTATTTAATTTCCAAAGGGATGTCTTGGGGGAATGGCTGCATCTTTAGCAGTTTTCAGTGAAGGTTTGAAAGTAATGAGATCCATTGTATTCATTGTGTGTCTAGGAAATACTGAGATTTGTTGTCTGAAACAGTGAATGAAGATGTCAACTCCCGCCTGTATGAAGGTAAGGAAATAGCTCTGTGTGTTTGTGCCTCTCTGGGAACTACAGATATATCTTTTGTCTGTGCTTGGACCTCACCCCTCCCCATTAATGGAAAAGTATAAGGGCTAAGATGGATTCCAGCATCATGTGATGTGGTCACATGTCACTGTAAGACCCCCCCACCCCCAGTCTCCATTCTTCCTGGGTTGGCCCACACTGAACACAGGAAGGATTTCAGGTAAATAAACCATTTACAACCAATTGTCCTAGTCAATGGCAGCCATCAAGTTTCTAAACCACCATTAATGGCCCACACTTTACATAAGTACAATAGGATCTCAAAGTATTACTTTATATTTCTAGCTTCAGATACAAGAATGATACATGTACAGGCGAGTCTCATCTTACGCTGGGGTTGCGTTCCGCAGTCGGCACATAAAGCGAAAACCGCATATAGTCAAACGCTCATTGAGTTGAATGGCGGGCGGAATGGCCCGCACTACAGATACAGTTTTTAAATTGTTATTTTTCTCTTTTTTTTTTTCTTTTTTTGCTGACCGTGCAAAGCTGAATTTGTGCATGTTAAATGTGCGTAAGATGTGATGCATCTGTATACAAAGAGGAGGAATATATTCAGTAGGTTTTAACCTTTGTTATGATACCTTACAAGAGGCCTTTTGCATAAACAAGTATATTCCAGGTTACAGTGTAGTAGCCGTGTTAGTCTGTGTCAGCAAAAAGAAAGAAAGACTTGTTAGTCTCTAAGGTGCCACAAGTATTTCTTTCTTTCAAGTATTTTCCAGTTACATCATATTCACAGTCATAAGCATATCACACCCTCAGGGCCATTAACTGTGTTATCTGACTCTAAGATGGGAACATCTTGGCATTTCCTGCCCTTGGGGAGTCTCTGTGCATGGAGGGGAGTGAAACGGCCACAGGGGGCAGCCTGGGGGCAGGCGTGAGAGCGCCTGCTGTATGGGCCACTCTGCGCTGCAGACTCAGCCATGGGGGGGAGCTGGTCCCAGTGCTATGGAGCGAGGGGTAGGGAGTGGGGAGAGCTGGGGAAGGGGAATTGGTAGCTGGGCCAAGGGAAGGCGAGTGAGAGCCCAGTCCCAGGGCTGTGTGAGCGAGGGGCCAAGACGGATAAATGGCACTCATGCATAGGAAAGGGCCAAGGCACCTTGGCTCTGGTTCCCATCACATGTTCACCCGACCACACGGTTCCTCCCCAACTCCACATCCTTTGCCTGGGCACCTTCCTGTACAGCCACACACCTGACCCCTCCTTGCCCTGCTCTGTACCCTGCAGCTCCTGCTTCTGTGTAGTCCCACAATAATTACAACACTGGTAACCATAGTTCACTACCCCATCATTCAGTACTAAGGTGACTTGTAACCCAACACCAGCCGAAGCTGATCACTTTGACACAGCTCTATCAGTTGAATATGTAAGCAGAGTAGGAGCAAACTGTATTTACATAAACACACCCAAGACTCTCCCGCTCCCAACTAGCTGTCAGGGAAGCATTCATTCAGACCCTGCTTACATCAGAATACAGGGAAGCAGGACTGTGCTTAACTTGTCCCAAATGAGGGGGTCACTCTCTGTGGAAAGGATCTCATTAAGCTAGAGGCTCGAATGCCAGAGTCCTGTGGAAGTTAGAGGGGTGGGGACAAAAGTTCCAGCCAGGAAGGTGTGAACTCTTCCCAAGGGGACCCCCCAGTCTGGTTTAACCTGTTCCTCCCCACTGTTCAAAGAAAGAGCTAAATAGGATTTGTCAGGGTTCCCTCCCCACTTTAAACTCTAGGGTAAAGACGTGGGGACCCGCATGAAGAGCTCCTAAGCTTATTTTTACCAGCTTAGGTTAAAACCCCCAAGCTACAAAATTCCCTGCACCCTGAGAAATGCTTTTTTTACTGCCACCATTAAGTGTTTTAAACAGGAATTTAGGAAAGGAAACCACTTGAAGTTTATTTTTTTCCCCCAAATACCCTCTTAAGCCCGTACCCCCCTTTCCTGGGAAGCTTGAGAATAATTTCCTAACCAATTGGTTACACAGTGATTTAAAAAAACCCACCCCCAGGGTTTTAACACCATAGAAAACAGTCAGCTTCTTAAAAGAAGGATTTTATTAAAACAAAGAAGGTAAAATCAGCGCTGTAAAATTAGGATGGTAACTATTTTACAGGATACTCAATTTTTAAACTTAGAGGGATTCCCCCTCTGGACAAACCCTTAAAGTTACAGGAAAAAAAAAAAAGGAATAACCCTTCCCTCTCACACAGGGAACGTACCAAGCAAAAATAAACAGAAATTTACTCTCTATGCTATTTAAACTTACTTTAGAAAAGTGAGGATTTGATGAAAAGATGACTGGTTTCTTTTGACTTCAAGATCACTCTGAGTTTGACAAAGACCCACACACAAAGCTTTCCCCCTCCCAAGATTTGAAAGTATTTTGTCCCCTTATTGGTCAGATGCCGGCCATGTCAGGTGTCGCTCTGGTTACCTGCATTTCTTAACCCTTTACTGGTAAGAGGATTTTATTTGCATCAGACCCTTTCCCCCTTCCCTTTATATTTATGACAGGCTTAATGAGAATCTTATTTGTTATTCTAAATGCTGGATCAGAACTAAAAGTCACTTGAGGTGGAACTGTGTTCTGCCCAGAGCTAAAAATCACTGAGAGCTGAAATCACTTGCGGGTAGGTAGGACCATGTTTCTGCCCAGCTTGCTATGGGCTAGAAATCCCTGAGAGACTGGCTGGCAGGGGTTACAGTGGAGAGACAGGGGAGCAGGCTGCTGGTTGGCGAGCAGGGGGGTGGCGGGCAGGAGCCTGGACAGTGGAGAGAGCATGGTGGTTTTTACCCCTTCTGCCCCACTCATGGCAGGAGGAGAATTCATCTCAGGGTTAGCAGGGACCTCAGGAGGTCATCTAGTCCAACCCCGTACTCAAAGCAAGCGCAATCCCCAACTAAATCATCCCAGCCAGGGCTTTGTCAAGCCTGACCTTAAAAACCTCTAAGGAAGGAGATTCCGTCACCTCCCTAGGTAACCCATTCCAGTGCTTCACCACCCTCCTAGTGAAAAAGTTTTTCCTAATATCCAACCTAAACGTCCCCCACTGCAACTTGAGACTATTATTCCTTGTTTTGTCATCTGGTACCGCTGAGAACATTCCAGATCCATCCTCTTTGGAACCCCCTTTCAGGTAGCTGAAAGCAGCTATCAAATCCCCCCTCATTCTTCTCTTCTGCAGACTAAATGATCCCAGTTCCCTCAGCCTCTCCTCATAAATCATGTGCTCCAAACCCCTAATCATTTTTGTTGCCCTCCGTTGGACTCTTTCCAATTTTCCACATCCTTCTTGTAGCGTGAGGCCCAAAACTGGACACAATACTCCAGATGAGGCCTCACCGCTGCCGAATAGAGGGGAATAATCACGTCCCTCAATCTGCTGGCAATGCTCCTATTTATACAGCCCCAAATGCTGTTACCCTTCTTGGCAACAAGGGCACACTGTTGACTCATATCCAGCTTCTCATCCACTGTAACCCATAGGTACTTTTCTGCAAAACTGCTGCCTAACCACTTGGCAGATGCACTTCTGAACTCTGGGTCTGCACTGACTAGAGACAACAACTATGAGTGGGGTGTTAAGGGTGGGGCACACTACAGGAACATTGGCGTTGGACTCAAGAACCTGAAGCAAAAGACACTGCCCAATATACTCTGGGGAGGGCATCTTGCTCATGCTTTTATGTCTATGGCTACCTCTTGGCTGTTTTCTCAGATTACTGCTAGGTTACTTTTATTAAAGAAACTCTACCTTGGACTCTGTGCTTGCGAGAGGGGAAGAATTGCCTCTCAGAGGCACCCAGAGGGTACAGTGAAATTTTCCAAGGTTCCTGGGTGCGGGCTCGAGCTGGTTCTGGTTACATTGTTGAAAAGGAACCCCCTAGATATTGAACCTGCCCTTCTTGCTGCCCACTTCAACTGGCAGAAGGGTTACAGACTGAACAGAACAGAACGTGGGGGAGCAGCAACGCCAGGGTGCTAACGGGACAGTTGGCCAGACCCCGACTGACCAGGTTAAACTCCCAACTGTTCATTCAATACTGATAGAAAATCCTCTGCAGACTGTGCCCCATTTCCCCCAAATTATCAAATAGTTAACCCAACGTAGGCCTCTCAAGCATCAACTGTGTTCCTGTCCCTTTTAACATGCCATTACCCAGCGCTCCCTACTGCCCATGACAATTGTTTCCCATCAAAACATGGAGGAGTAGCTGTTGTTCTAATGAGTGGGGGCGGAGGGGGGACTCAAAGGCATTTCACAGCAATCTGTCATAATTAGGAAAAAATGGAGCAAAGTCTGAATATTTGATAACTGGAGAGAAGCATGGCAAGATCTCTTGAGGAAGGAGCATTGATATTCAACAATCAGACAGTAAAAGGCAAAATCTGAGGGGAGTTCAGATCAAAATTAAATAAATAACTGGAAAGTGCTGGTTCCCCCAGCTCTGCCTTTGACACGGGCATCAGAGAGCCATCCGGGACACAGACATTGCGTGAAGAGGGGCAGGGAGGGGCATGGAGCCAGAAGGTCCCATGGCAGTTGAGGGGAGCAGTGGGGGAGGGGCAGCAGCTGGGACTGGGCAAACTGGGGCTGGGCAGTCTCAGTGGGGGACATGGCTCTTCCCTTCCCCTCCAGTGACCCAGCCGTGCCCCGTCGCTGGCACAGAACAGCCACCACGTTCCCACCCATGCCAGGGTTTTGTCTGAGCCCTGGGGGAAATGACACCCACCCCGGGGCCATTTGTCCTGAGCGTGTGGTGACAGAGGGGAATGTGAGGGGCTGGGGCAGGAATCTGTGGCCACTCTGGGTCCTGTCCAGGTGAACAGGAACAGTGAAGCAGAGAACAGCCCCCTGGGGTGGGGAATGGTCCCCTAACACCCCCTCCTTCTCCACCCTATCTGGGGCAGTAAAATTGCTTGTCAGGGACTGCTCAGATCCGAGGGGAAAGTTTCCCCTATGCAGTGCTTGAGTATCTAGGTGGTGGGACAAGGGTGTATGATTGTTACAGAGCCCTAGAGGGGGCCAGGGAGGCCAGACTCCATGTCCCCAGTCAACTCCAAATTGAAACCTCTCCAGCCCCTCCTCCGCCTTTGTCTCCTTCCCAGGCTGGGAGGTCACCTGATCACCTTGTTCTCCAACCCTTTAGCTATCACCTTGCAGGGGGGAAGGGCCCAGGCCATCAGTTGCCAGGAAACAGGGAGTCGGCAATTCTCTGTGTCCAGACACCTGCCCACACCTGCCCTCTAGGGCTCTGTAACAATCATACACCCTTGTCCCACCACCTAGATACTCAAGCACTGCATAGGGGAAACTGAGGCCCCCCCACAGTACTCACAGAAAACATTAACAACAGTCCTATTTCGTCACAGAAGTAAAATCGTCTCCAGCTCTGGGCTCCCCAGTCCCTGTCTGCCACCAGTTCTTGTTCAGGAGGGAAACTGAAGGGGAGCTAAACCCGCAAAGGACCAACTTTCCCCTTGGATCTGAGCATCAGATTGGTTCCCCCTGTACATCTCATTCATAACTGAACACTGAGGTCAAATCTCCTCCAGTTTTGCTCTTTCCCTTGTCATTACCAGTTACTGATAGAAAATCCTCTCCAGTCGGGATTTTTTCCTCACGTTTTAAGTGCAGCAACTTCTCCTTTTCTGGAGGGAAGCTGTTCCCCTGAGTCATTCTCCATGTCCAGGTGTTGCAGGTGTTAGGTAAAAATCAGCTTGTCCTACTCACCATTCCAACACCCGGGCAATGCGGAGTTGGTTTGGAACTCCAAAGCTGTCCGAGACCAAGAAAAGCAATGCACCAACACCAGTAACTTTGATCAAAGGGCTCGTATCCCCCTTCGGGGCATACGGCAACTTTATTAGTGACAGGCATCAGTATTTATAGTTGTAAGACAGACAAGAAGGAGGGGTACTGGGCACGTGTTTACCTCTGCATCATTTCAGGCTGTCCTTGTCTATAGTTACTCAATTTAGGCAGAGCAGGAGGGGGAACACCGCAAGAATATTTGTACAAGATAAAGAGAGTTAGAAGAAGGTTGGGAGGAGGAATTTATGACAGACCCAGAGGAGAAATTCGCTGCAAGAGCCTCTCTTATCTTACCTAACACAGGGGGAGGGGGTCAAACCCCCCAGTGACCAACTTTGCCCCTCACATCTCTGACTCAAATTGTTTCTTCCTTTACACCCCATAAAGTCGACATGTTGCTGAAGAACGTGACTCGCCCCGAAGTTAATGAACATCAGAGCCAGGAGCCTCCCCCTGGCTACTAAGGCAGAGCTGGCCAGTCCCTGACAAGCAATTTTACTGCCCCAGATAGGGTGGAGAAGGAGGGGGTGTTAGGGGACCATTCCCCACCCCAGGGGGCTGTTCTCTGCTTCACTGTTCCTGTTCACCTGGACAGGACCCAGAGTGGCCACAGATTCCTGCCCCAGCCCCTCACATTCCCCTCTGTCACCACACGCTCAGGACAAATGGCCCCGGGGTGGGTGTCATTTCCCCCAGGGCTCAGACAAAACCCTGGCATGGGTGGGAACGTGGTGGCTGTTCTGTGCCAGCGACGGGGCACGGCTGGGTCACTGGAGGGGAAGGGAAGAGCCATGTCCCCCACTGAGACTGCCCAGCCCCAGTTTGCCCAGTCCCAGCTGCTGCCCCTCCCCCACTGCTCCCCTCAACTGCCATGGGACCTTCTGGCTCCATGCCCCTCCCTGCCCCTCTTCACGCAATGTCTGTGTCCCGGATGGCTCTCTGATGCCCGTGTCAAAGGCAGAGCTGGGGGAACCAGCACTTTCCAGTTATTTATTTAATTTTGATCTGAACTCCCCTCAGATTTTGCCTTTTACTGTCTGATTGTTGAATATCAATGCTCCTTCCTCAAGAGATCTTGCCATGCTTCTCTCCAGTTATCAAATATTCAGACTTTGCTCCATTTTTTCCTAATTATGACAGATTGCTGTGAAATGCCTTTGAGTCCCCCCTCCGCCCCCACTCATTAGAACAACAGCTACTCCTCCATGTTTTGATGGGAAACAATTGTCATGGGCAGTAGGGAGCGCTGGGTAATGGCATGTTAAAAGGGACAGGAACACAGTTGATGCTTGAGAGGCCTACGTTGGGTTAACTATTTGATAATTTGGGGGAAATGGGGCACAGTCTGCAGAGGATTTTCTATCAGTATTGAATGAACAGTTGGGAGTTTAACCTGGTCAGTCGGGGTCTGGCCAACTGTCCCGTTAGCACCCTGGCGTTGCTGCTCCCCCACGTTCTGTTCTGTTCAGTCTGTAACCCTTCTGCCAGTTGAAGTGGGCAGCAAGAAGGGCAGGTTCAATATCTAGGGGGTTCCTTTTCAACAATGTAACCAGAACCAGCTCGAGCCCGCACCCAGGAACCTTGGAAAATTTCACTGTACCCTCTGGGTGCCTCTGAGAGGCAATTCTTCCCCTCTCGCAAGCACAGAGTCCAAGGTAGAGTTTCTTTAATAAAAGTAACCTAGCAGTAATCTGAGAAAACAGCCAAGAGGTAGCCATAGACATAAAAGCATGAGCAAGATGCCCTCCCCAGAGTATATTGGGCAGTGTCTTTTGCTTCAGGTTCTTGAGTCCAACGCCAATGTTCCTGTAGTGTGCCCCACCCTTAACACCCCACTCATAGTTGTTGTCTCTAGTCAGTGCAGACCCAGAGTTCAGAAGTGCATCTGCCAAGTGGTTAGGCAGCAGTTTTGCAGAAAAGTACCTATGGGTTACAGTGGATGAGAAGCTGGATATGAGTCAACAGTGTGCCCTTGTTGCCAAGAAGGGTAACAGCATTTGGGGCTGTATAAATAGGAGCATTGCCAGCAGATTGAGGGACGTGATTATTCCCCTCTATTCGGCAGCGGTGAGGCCTCATCTGGAGTATTGTGTCCAGTTTTGGGCCTCACGCTACAAGAAGGATGTGGAAAATTGGAAAGAGTCCAACGGAGGGCAACAAAAATGATTAGGGGTTTGGAGCACATGATTTATGAGGAGAGGCTGAGGGAACTGGGATCATTTAGTCTGCAGAAGAGAAGAATGAGGGGGGATTTGATAGCTGCTTTCAGCTACCTGAAAGGGGGTTCCAAAGAGGATGGATCTGGAATGTTCTCAGCGGTACCAGATGACAAAACAAGGAATAATAGTCTCAAGTTGCAGTGGGGGACGTTTAGGTTGGATATTAGGAAAAACTTTTTCACTAGGAGGGTGGTGAAGCACTGGAATGGGTTACCTAGGGAGGTGACGGAATCTCCTTCCTTAGAGGTTTTTAAGGTCAGGCTTGACAAAGCCCTGGCTGGGATGATTTAGTTGGGGATTGCGCTTGCTTTGAGTACGGGGTTGGACTAGATGACCTCCTGAGGTCCCTGCTAACCCTGAGATGAATTCTCCTCCTGCCATGAGTGGGGCAGAAGGGGTAAAAACCACCATGCTCTCTCCACTGTCCAGGCTCCTGCCCGCCACCCCCCTGCTCGCCAACCAGCGGCCTGCTCCCCTGTCTCTCCACTGTAACCCCTGCCAGCCAGTCTCTCAGGGATTTCTAGCCCATAGCAAGCTGGGCAGAAACATGGTCCTACCTACCCGCAAGTGATTTCAGCTCTCAGTGATTTTTAGCTCTGGGCAGAACACAGTTCCACCTCAAGTGACTTTTAGTTCTGATCCAGCATTTAGAATAACAAATAAGATTCTCATTAAGCCTGTCATAAATATAAAGGGAAGGGGGAAAGGGTCTGATGCAAATAAAATCCTCTTACCAGTAAAGGGTTAAGAAATGCAGGTAACCAGAGCGACACCTGACATGGCCGGCATCTGACCAATAAGGGGACAAAATACTTTCAAATCTTGGGAGGGGGAAAGCTTTGTGTGTGGGTCTTTGTCAAACTCAGAGTGATCTTGAAGTCAAAAGAAACCAGTCATCTTTTCATCAAATCCTCACTTTTCTAAAGTAAGTTTAAATAGCATAGAGAGTAAATTTCTGTTTATTTTTGCTTGGTACGTTCCCTGTGTGAGAGGGAAGGGTTATTCCTTTTTTTTTTTTTCCTGTAACTTTAAGGGTTTGTCCAGAGGGGGAATCCCTCTAAGTTTAAAAATTGAGTATCCTGTAAAATAGTTACCATCCTAATTTTACAGCGCTGATTTTACCTTCTTTGTTTTAATAAAATCCTTCTTTTAAGAAGCTGACTGTTTTCTATGGTGTTAAAACCCTGGGGGTGGGTTTTTTTAAATCACTGTGTAACCAATTGGTTAGGAAATTATTCTCAAGCTTCCCAGGAAAGGGGGGTACGGGCTTAAGAGGGTATTTGGGGGAAAAAAATAAACTTCAAGTGGTTTCCTTTCCTAAATTCCTGTTTAAAACACTTAATGGTGGCAGTAAAAAAAGCATTTCTCAGGGTGCAGGGAATTTTGTAGCTTGGGGGTTTTAACCTAAGCTGGTAAAAATAAGCTTAGGAGCTCTTCATGCGGGTCCCCACGTCTTTACCCTAGAGTTTAAAGTGGGGAGGGAACCCTGACAAATCCTATTTAGCTCTTTCTTTGAACAGTGGGGAGGAACAGGTTAAACCAGACTGGGGGGTCCCCTTGGGAAGAGTTCACACCTTCCTGGCTGGAACTTTTGTCCCCACCCCTCTAACTTCCACAGGACTCTGGCATTCGAGCCTCTAGCTTAATGAGATCCTTTCCACAGAGAGTGACCCCCTCATTTGGGACAAGTTAAGCACAGTCCTGCTTCCCTGTATTCTGATGTAAGCAGGGTCTGAATGAATGCTTCCCTGACAGCTAGTTGGGAGCGGGAGAGTCTTGGGTGTGTTTATGTAAATACAGTTTGCTCCTACTCTGCTTACATATTCAACTGATAGAGCTGTGTCAAAGTGATCAGCTTCGGCTGGTGTTGGGTTACAAGTCACCTTAGTACTGAATGATGGGGTAGTGAACTATGGTTACCAGTGTTGTAATTATTGTGGGACTACACAGAAGCAGGAGCTGCAGGGTACAGAGCAGGGCAAGGAGGGGTCAGGTGTGTGGCTGTACAGGAAGGTGCCCAGGCAAAGGATGTGGAGTTGGGGAGGAACTGTGTGGTCGGGTGAACATGTGATGGGAACCAGAGCCAAGGTGCCTTGGCCCTTTCCTATGCATGAGTGCCATTTATCCGTCTTGGCCCCTCGCTCACACAGCCCTGGGACTGGGCTCTCACTCGCCTTCCCTTGGCCCAGCTACCAATTCCCCTTCCCCAGCTCTCCCCACTCCCTACCCCTCGCTCCATAGCACTGGGACCAGCTCCCCCCCACGGCTGAGTCTGCAGCGCAGAGTGGCCCATACAGCAGGCGCTCTCACGCCTGCCCCCAGGCTGCCCCCTGTGGCCGTTTCACTCCCCTCCATGCACAGAGACTCCCCAAGGGCAGGAAATGCCAAGATGTTCCCATCTTAGAGTCAGATAACACAGTTAATGGCCCTGAGGGTGTGATATGCTTATGACTGTGAATATGATGTAACTGGAAAATACTTGAAAGAAAGAAATACTTGTGGCACCTTAGAGACTAACAAGTCTTTCTTTCTTTTTGCTGACACAGACTAACACGGCTACTACACTGTAACCTGGAATATACTTGTTTATGCAAAAGGCCTCTTGTAAGGTATCATAACAAAGGTTAAAACCTACTGAATATATTCCTCCTCTTTGTATACAGATGCATCACATCTTACGCACATTTAACATGCACAAATTCAGCTTTGCACGGTCAGCAAAAAAAGAAAAAAAAAAAGAGAAAAATAACAATTTAAAAACTGTATCTGTAGTGCGGGCCATTCCGCCCGCCATTCAACTCAATGAGCGTTTGACTATATGCGGTTTTCGCTTTATGTGCCGACTGCGGAACGCAACCCCAGCGTAAGATGAGACTCGCCTGTACATGTATCATTCTTGTATCTGAAGCTAGAAATATAAAGTAATACTTTGAGATCCTATTGTACTTATGTAAAGTGTGGGCCATTAATGGTGGTTTAGAAACTTGATGGCTGCCATTGACTAGGACAATTGGTTGTAAATGGTTTATTTACCTGAAATCCTTCCTGTGTTCAGTGTGGGCCAACCCAGGAAGAATGGAGACTGGGAGTGGGGGGGTCTTACAGTGACATGTGACCACATCACATGATGCTGGAATCCATCTTAGCCCTTATACTTTTCCATTAATGGGGAGGGGTGAGGTCCAAGCAC
Source organism: Macrochelys suwanniensis (assembly GCA_033296515.1). Taxonomy (NCBI): domain Eukaryota; kingdom Metazoa; phylum Chordata; order Testudines; family Chelydridae; genus Macrochelys; species Macrochelys suwanniensis. The sequence goes on along the minus strand of CM065778.1, from coordinate 71,322,907 downwards.
AGACAAAAGATATATCTGTAGTTCCCAGAGAGGCACAAACACACAGAGCTATTTCCTTACCTTCATACAGGCGGGAGTTGACATCTTCATTCACTGTTTCAGACAACAAATCTCAGTATTTCCTAGACACACAATGAATACAATGGATCTCATTACTTTCAAACCTTCACTGAAAACTGCTAAAGATGCAGCCATTCCCCCAAGACATCCCTTTGGAAATTAAATACATTCCTTACATCTGCCCACAAAGCACATTAGAGAAAGCATCAGATGCCCAGAAGTTACTGAGAGGCTGATTTCCAAAGCAGATTGAATTCACATCATGCTGGTTTTCCCTAGGCACAGGCAAAGAGGGATAGCTCAGTGGTTTGAGCATTGGCCTGCTAAACCCAGGGTTGTGAGTTCAATCCTTGAGGGGGCCATTTAGGGATCCGGGGCAAAAATTGGGGATTGGTCCTTCTTTGAGCACGGGGTTGGACTAGATGACCTCCTAAGGTCCCTTCCAACTCTGAGATTCTATGGAAGAGTTGTTGTGGTCAGGGGAAGTTGGTGCGGTATCTGCACACACCATTTTAGGATTCTGGTGTTGTCGGAGGGAACAGAGCAGCAGTCTAGAAAAGGACTTTGAAGGAAGCATTTGAAAAAGATCAAGTGAATTTGCTCTGCTTACCAATGAACAGGGCTGCAGAATGTCTTCTTGTTCCCTGTGAGCTTTCCAGGTACTCTAGGGCGTGGAACAGGAATTTGGGGATGTGGTTCTGGTTATTCTGTATCTAGGAAGAAATGCACAATATACAAATGACATGTTCTTCCCACAGCGAATAGTCCAGGAAAGCCAAAGCATATAGCCAGGGCATGGCAACAGCCAATATGAACCCATACACCGTAGCAGCAGCTCTCTAACATTACTATTGTGTTGTCCAGAACCTCAGCTTTCATTTTAAAAGACAAAAGTCTGGAAGTCTGACATTTGTGCAGTAAAATTTCAAGAATGTGAATGGATTGTAACTCATGCAGAAATGAACCAACAGAGAGTCTGAAATAGAGTCCTGCAACCCGACCGAAGCATATGGGACCTGACTACAGGGGTCACGTCCAGGTGGGAAAACAACTGGAACCTCTCAAGGGTTGGGTCAGGGCCAGATGCAGAGGGGGCGCAGGGGGCGCAGTGCAGCAGGGGGCCACGGACAGCAGGAGCGGATACACATCTGATGTGCCGACCCCACAGGCAGACGGAGCAGAGTCCCCAGAGGCAGGAGACAGAGGCAGCAGTGAGGCAGGTTTGGGGAGGGGAGAAGGGTCAGATTGAAAAACAACTAAAAAAAAAGCCTGAGATCCTCTGGAAGGGACTGCCTCTGTCTTCACGGCATAATGAGAAGGGTGCAGAAATTCCCCTTGGTACTCAGTGTGTGGGGTTAGAAAGTCACCATTCACCATTCTCAAGGCACAAAGAAATCACCTACCAAGCACTTCCAGACACACTTCAAGAGTTAATAAGAACATAAGAACATAAGAAAGGCTGTACTGGGTCAGACCAAAGGTCCATCCAGCCCAGTATCCTGTCCACCGACAGTGGCCAATGCCAGGTGACCCGGAGTGAGTGGACAAAACAGGTAATGATCAAGTGATCTCTCTCCTGCCATCCATCACCCCCCTCTGACAAACAGAGGCTAAGGACAACATTCCTTACCCATCCTGGTTAATAGCCATTAATGGACTTAACCTCCATGAATTTATCCAGTTCTCTTTTAAACCCTGTTATAGTCCTAGCCTTCACAGCCTCCTCAGGCAAGGAGTTCCACAGGTTGACTGTGCGCTGTGTGAAGAAAAACTTCCTTTTATTTGTTTTAAACCTGCTGCCCACTAATTTCATTGGGTGGTCCCTAGTTCTTTTATTATGAGAACAAGTAAATAACTTTTCCTTATTCACTTCCTCCACACAACTCATAATTTTATATACCTCTATCATATCCCCCCTTAGTCTCCTCTTTTCCAATGATTTCCTGCTGCATGATGGGTTTGTCTGGGTCCTTCACCCTGCTCACCACGTTCCCAAGCAGTAAAATGGCAGCTGAGCGCACACTGCCCCGCTCCCGGCAATGACACACAGGGAGTGGGGAAGCCCGATTAAAGCCAGGCAGTATCAGAGCATAACACGACAGAGTCATAATCTGCACGCTGCTACGGTTCCCCCCGTGTTCACTGACTTCGCTCGCGGGAGCAGTGAGGCCACCAGGCCAGCGCCATAGACATCTTGTGCAGAACAGGGCCTGAGACACTGTGCAGGACAGTGCAGCCCCATGGTGTCCTAGACACAAGTTTTGTCTAGAGAGCACCGAATCCTAGAAGATTAGGGTTGGAAGAGACATCAGGAGGTCATCCAGTCCAATCCCCTGCTCAAAACAGGACCAATCCCAACTAAATCATCCCAGCCAGGGCTTTGTCGAGCAGGGCCTTAAAAACCAGCATCGTGCATCCAATTTCACCCCAGCTGACTAGAGTCTATAGGGAGGAGGCACATCTCTCCATGTTCTTCTCCCACCCCCATCAGCACAGTCTGGGAGAGACACCAAATCCAACCCTGTGCAGTGCCAGGGAGGGAGAGTCACTAGCCATGGGAGGGTTAGGAGTGAAGAGGGGTGAAACGGGCAATTTATAGGGAGCATCCATCCTTACCCCATTTCTGCTGCATTTGACTATCTTTCTGAGTCCCTCCTTTCTCAGTCTCTGTTTTCCCCCTTTCTCTCCACTCCCCCTCTCCATTGCCCCTTCCCATCTGCTTTCCCCACCACTCCTCTGGCTCTTCCTTCCCCAGCCCAGGCTTGAGGTGATGGCTGAGTGACCACCCAGATCACTGGCTGCAGATGCTTCTCTGGGCTCCAATACCATGGGCAGTGAGGCCTGGTGCTCACTTCTGCTCCCTTGGTGATCAGGAGCTGGAAAGGAGGGAGGAGCTGCTGCCATGAGAGACGGCGGGAGGTGCTGGGGAAAGGAGAGGGGAGAGGGAGCGAAGGCTGCTGGAGACTGGTCTGGGGAAGGGGAGAAGCAGCTGCTGGAGCCTTGCAGGGATGTGCTGCTACAAAATACAGCATTTCTTTTGCTCTTCAGTGCCCCTGAGAGCCGGGCCATTCCCGACTGTAGGGGTTTCAGGCCCTCTCTGGGGTGGCTGGGGACCAGACCGCTCCGCTATACCGTCAGGTTTTTGGGGAATTAGCGCAGTCCGGTGCTGCAGAATCAGCCGTTCAGGCCCTCCTGGAGGGGCTGGGCAAACAGACAGTTACTAGTGTAACCCTTCTGCCAGTCAGAGTCGGCAGCAACAAGGGCCGGGTTCCGTATCTAGGGGTTCCATTCCAATAACACAATGCAAAACCGGCTCGAGCCCCCACCCAATGACCTGGGACAAATATATATCACCCCCCCTGGGCGCCTCTAAGAGGCAGAACTTCCCCTCTCGCAAGCACAGAGTCTGAGTGTAGAAAAACCTTTTAATAACAGAGAGAAACGATGCGGCATTTTGCTGGGGAAATACCACATCTAGGATTTGTAAACCAAACTGTGAACAACGACCCACCCCAGCAAATTGGCCATGTCCTTTCCCTTTGGTTCTTGAGTCCAGCAACCCCCAAAATCACCCAAAGTCCCAAAAGTCCAACAACCCAAAAGTCCAGACCCAGAGTTCAAAAGTTCATCTGCAGAGTGTTACACCCCCTCCAGTCTGGGTAAAATTGGGGAGGGGAGAGGTAAGGGGCACCTTACGTGGCTCGAAGCTGACGGCCCCGTCCCTTCGTGGGGCCTCGCTCGGCTCTGCTCTGCTCTGCCATCCCACGAGTCACTCCGCTCAGCCGTCTCTCAAGCCGCTCCAGCTGTCCCGCCAACTGTTCCGCTCCGCCAGCAGCTCCGCGCCGTCAGCCGGCCTGCAAGTCGCTCCGGCTGTCCTGCCAACTGCTCCGCTCTGTCAGCAGCTCCGCTCCACCAGCCGCTCAGCAATAGATCTTCTGGCTCCCCCACTACTTAACACAGTGCTCAGTGATTTCAGCTTTTAACAATTTCAGCTTTTTAGTGATTGCAGCTTGTAGTTAGGGGAGCCTGTGTGCTCATTTGCACCTTAGTCCAGAGTAATTCCAACTCAGCAGCCTGTGATTAGACTCCTAAGGAACTCAAAATTAGCTCTGATATTCCACAGTGGAGAGAAGGAAGTGCAATTGACATTTAGGACCCTCAGAAGAGGCCCATGTCACCAGATATAAATACCTGTCCCCACCCTCTCTCAATTCACTGGGTTTTGGAATCCATGTCCCTCGCCTAGCAAGTGCTGCTCAGCTAATGGTGAGGCCCTTCATCATAACAAAAGCCCACTGTCCTTGATTCCCATAATCAGGGTAACAACACTTTATTCTTCCTGCCCCAATAACAGAGAGACTGGGGCTCCCACAGCAGTCAAAGTGACCATTTGGGCAAGTGGTCCATCATGCTTTGCAGGGTGGGTGTGTCCATGCAAACAAGATTAGCCCCTGACATCCCTGACATCCCTTTCCACAACTCACCACCAGATGTCAGGGTAGAGCTCATCCTGACTCTGCTTACACTAGGGAGCCCCGGCCCTTGGACAGGGTGGGACACCAACAGTTAGGGGTCAGACCCTCAAGCAGGGGCTGAGCGAACAGTAGGTCAATAGGCCCTGGCCCTTGGTCAGGGCGGCCAATAAACAGTTCGGGGCTCAGGCCCTCAGGCAGGGGCTGAGCAATCAACAAGTCAGTAAGCCCTAGCCCTTGGTCAGGGCGGGGCAATAAGTAGTTCAAGGCTCAGGCCCTTAAGCAGGGGCTGAGCAATCAACAAGGTGGTGGCAAGCCCAGGTCCTGGCTCTGGAGAACCTGGGAGAGGGGGAGACTGCCACCCACACGTGGGGTGGCAGGGGGGACGCAGGCCCACCCACTCCACTGCATCCCAGGCCGGGGCCCTAGCAGCGGCAGAAAAACCCGCTGCTGAGTCAGTGGGGATCCTGGCCGCAACACACTGACCTTGGCTCTGGCAGTGCTGCAGCCAGACTAGAGTTGGCTGCCCCCGGGCTACTTCCAGCTCCCCTCTCTCTGGGTACCTGGACCAGGGGGCGTCCTCCACGAGGTCGCAGACCATCGGCACCTCAGAGTCGCTGGCGGGTGGCAGGCCTGGCAGCTCCTCAGGGTAGCGGGCCGGCGGCAGGCCGGGCGGCTCCTCGGGGTAGCGGGCCGGAGGCAGGCTTGGTTGGCCCGGCCAGTCCTCTGGTCGGCTGCTGGTCGCCGGGGTCTCCCAGCGGGGAGCTGCACCACCAGCGTCCGGCCTCTCTGGTGGCTGCCTCCCAACTGCGGTCTGAGGGCCGGCTTTTATACTTCCTGTGCCGCCCCCTGACCCTTGAGGGGTGGGGCCAGGATTCTCCGGCTCCGCCCACTTGGGTGTCCGGGGAGGCTCCTCTCTCTCTGGGGCGGCTGGGGACCAGACCGCCTCGCTACACCCCCCCCCCCCAAGTCTGGCTCCCGTTCATCAGGGCCAGACCCTTCCATACCTCCCAGCCGGGACAGGAAGTCAGTGTTAGCATGGTCCTTGCCGGCCCTATGGCGAACCGTAAAGGCGTAGGGCTATAGCGCTAGGTACCACCGGTGTATCCTCATGTTGTTATCCTTCATTCGGTTCAGCCACTGCAGGGGGGCATGGTCAGTCACCAAGATGAACGGGTTTCCCAGAAGGTAATACCGGAGGGCATCACAAGCCCACTTTACTGCAAGGGCTTCCTTTTCCACCACCACATAGTTCTTCTCCCGCGGGAACAGCTTCCGGCTGATATACAAGACCGGATGGTCTTGCCCATCCACGTCTTGGGACAGGACCGCACCCAGACCCACCTCCGAGGCATCCGTCTGGAGGATGAAGCCCTTATCAAAATTTGGGCTGTAGAGGACCGGGGCACGACAGAGACTTGCCTTGAGTTCCTGAAAGGCGTCTTCGCAGTTCTGGGTCCAAACCACGCGTCGCAGGCTGTCCTTAGTTAGGAGGCCGGTCAGAGGGGCAGCGACAGATGCAAAATGGGGAATGAACCGTCGGTAATAGCTGGCGAGTCCCAAGAACTGTTGCACCTGACGCTTTGTGGTAGGGGGCGGGCAGGTCGCCAGGGCTTGCACCTTTCCCACAAGGGGCTTCACTTGTCCATTCCCTATGGTGTAGCCCAGATACGTAGTCTCTTGCCACCCAATGCGGCACTTTTTGGGTGGGCCGTCAACCCGGCGGCCCGTAGGGATCTCAAGACGGCCGCTACCCTTAGCAAATGGTCCTCCCAGTGGTGGCTGTAGATGACCACATCGTCCAAGTAGGCAGCCGCGTAGTCCTGATGGGGTTGGAGGAGCTGATCCATCAGCCGCTGGAATGTGGCGGGGGCACCATGGAGGCCAAAGGGCATCCGGACGAACTGGTACAGACCTGTTGGGGTGGCAAATGCGGTCTTCTCCCTTGACTCAGGGTCCAGGGGTATTTGCCAGTAGCCCTTGCTGAGATCAAGGGTGGTGAGGAAGCAAGCCTCCCCTAGCCGGCCGAGCAGCTCATCTATGCGTGGCATCGGGTAAGCATCGAATTTGGAAATGGTGTTGACGTGCCTGAAGTCGATGCAGAAGCGCCGTGTCCCATCGGGCTTGGGTACTAGCAAGATGGGGCTACGCCATGCACTCCGGGAGGGCTCAATTACGCCTAGTTCCAGCATGGCATGTACCTCCTCCTCGACGCTCTGGCGCATTCGGTGGGGCAGGGGCCTGGTCGCTTCTCGGACCACTACCCCGGGTTCTGTCTGAATAGTATGGCAGACTAGGGTGGTGTAGCCCGGCTGGCTGGTGAACGTCCGCGGGAACGCCTGCAAGAGGCACTGGACTTGTTTCCATTGTTCGTCGGTGAGGGTCTCCGCCAACTGGGGCCCTTCCGTGTCCTGGATCAGGGCAACGTGGGGGCCCAACTCAGGCTCTGGGGGGTAGGGGTTAATTAATAAGCCCTCACGCTCCCGCCAGGGCTTCAGGAGGTTGACATGGTATTGCTGAATTTTTTTTCGTCGATCTGGTTGGCTGACCTCATCAGTGACGGGCCCTACCTTCCGGACCACCTCGTAGGGGCCCTGCCAGCGGGCCAGGAGCTTTGACTTGCTTGATGGCAGGAGGAGCAGGACCCGGTCCCCAGGTTTAAAGTCGCGGCTCTGTGTGCCCTGGTTGTAAGTCCGCGCTTGGGCCTCCTGGGCAGCCCTCAAGTTTTCCCGGGCCAGCGCCCCGGCCTGAGTGAGACGTTCCTGGAGCTGAAGGACGTACTTCAAGAGGCCCTGGGTTGGTGATGGTGTTTGCTCCCAGGTTTCACGCATCAGATCCAGGAGACCCCGTGGGCGGCGGCCATATAGTAACTCAAAGGGGGAAAACTTGGTCGAGGACTGGGGCACCTCTCGGACCGCCAGAAGCAAAGGCGGGAGGAGTTGGTCCCATTGGCGCAGGTCCTCTGGTGGAAACTTGCTTAGCATCTCTTTCAGTGTACGGTTGAACCGTTCCACCAGCCCGTCGGTTTGTGGATGGTACACAGAGGTGCACAACTGCTTAACCCCCAGGAGTCCACACACCTGTTGCAGCAGATGGGAGGTGAAATTGGTGCCCTGGTCTGTGAGGATCTCCCGGGGCAAGCCTACCCGGGCAAATATCTTCATGAGCTCCCCTGCGATGGTCCGGGCGGTGATGCTCCGCAGCGGCACTGCCTCCGGAAAATGGGTAGCATAGTTGACGAGGACCAGCACGTACTGGAACCCCGCGGTGCTTTTTTGTAGGGGCCCGACTAGGTCCATGGCCACACGCTCGAAGGGCGTCTCAATGATGGGCATGGGGACCAACAGGGCCTTGGGAGTCCGCAGGGGTGCCGCTAGCTGGCACTCTGGACAAGAGCGGCAATAATCCCGTACTTCCTGATGCACCCCAGGCCAGAAGAAGCATGTCAAGATCCGAGCAAGCGTCTTCTCAAGGCCCAAGTGCCCGGCCGCCGGGATATCGTGGGCGAGTTTCATGACCGCCCGCCGGTGGCATCGAGGAACAAGGAGTTGGCTCCGGGGTTCTCCTGTGCGCGGGTCCCGTTCTACCCGATAGAGCCGGTCTTGCCTCAAGTCAAAGTGGGGCCACTGCTTCGCCTGTTGGGGGTCGATGACAGCCCCATCGACCGCGGCTAGCTGCTTGTACGCGTGACGGAGGGTGGGGTCTGCCCTCTGGTCCTGACAAAAGTCCGTGTGGAGCAGGGGCGCGGCAGCGGTCCCTGGGGGGGTGGTCTGTGAGTTCCCCATCTAGTTGTTCGGGGTCGGGTGCACTCTCCCTCTCCGACTGGGTCCCCGGAAGGCCCCCTTCCAGCACTGGAGTAGCCGTGGGGACCTCATCAGCCTTTGACTGGAGGACCTCCGTGAAGTCGGGCCAGTCCCGCCCCAGGATTACTGGGTAGGCGAGCCGGGGGGCCAGGCCGACCACCATCGATTGGGTGACGCCATCCACGGTCAGCCAGACTTGGGCACTGGGGTAGGGACGTACGTCGCCGTGAATGCATTGGAGCCGGATCGCCCCCAGGCGGGGTTCTGGCTGAAGGCCTAGGCTTTGGCGAACCAAGGTCTGGCCACAGCCTGAGTCAATCAGAGACACGGTGGGGTGCTCTCCGACAATCACAGGGACCGTAATCTTAGCCCCCTGGGGGCGCTGGGCACGGGCTTCTCCCGTGCAGACCTGGCCAAAGCTACAGTCCATCTCCGTGCAATCTCGCTGTAAGTGGCCATGTTTCCCACAGGAGAAACAGGGGCCAAGGTCCGTGCGCCCCGGCCGGGATGAGGTTCCTGCCTGGCCCCTAGGAGGGCTTCGGCCAGGCCCTCGGGCGTCAGGTTGAGGTGCCAGGGCCTGTCGAGCCGGGCCCTCGGCAGGGCGGGGTCAGGGTTCTGAGCCACGGGATGGATTTCATGGCTCCATCCGGGTGGCCCCCTTCCTCTCAGGGGGAGGGCGCTCTGGTCTGGGCGGGGTGGCTCGAGTGGTCGGTCCTACCGGGGCTTCAGCGGTGAGGAAGTCCTCCATCAGGGTGATGGCCGTAGCCAACGTTGCGGGCAGGTGCCGGAGGACCCAGGCCCTCCCTCGGGGCGGAAGTATGTGGGTGAACTGTTCCAAGATTATCTGCTCGACAATCTCATCCAGCGTCCGTCCTTCGGGCTGGAGCCACCGCTTGCAGGCCTCCCTCAGCTCTTGTGCTACTATCCGGGGTCGGGCTCCCGTAGCGTAGGCCAAGCTCCGGAACCGCTGACGGAAGGTCTCAGGGCTGATGTCCAAGGCATCTAAAATCGCTGCCTTCACCTGGGGATAGTCCTGTGCTGCGTCCGTGGCTAGGCCCCGATATACAGTTTGGGCAGTCCTGGTCAAATATGGGGCCAAAATGGTCGCCCATTGGTCTGGGGCCCAGCCCGCGACTAGGGCCACCCTCTCGAAGGTCACCAGAAACGCTTCAGGGTCGTCGCTGGGGCCCATCTTGGTCAGGCGGAGGGGAGGTGCTAGGTTGGGTGGTCCAGCGGCACCCGCAGGCTGGGGGCCCGCCGGACGGGGCAGCGAGGACGCCAACTGTTGCAGACCTTGTTGTTGCTGCTCCTGGAGCCGACGCCCCAGCTCCAGCATCAGCTGTTGCTGTTGGGTGCCGAGCTGCTGGAGCAACTGCTGCTGCTGCTGGAGCTGGGCGGCCGCCTGCTGCTGCTGCTGCTGCAGCTGGGTGGCCTGCTGCTGCTGTTGGCTCTCCACCAAAAACTTAATGAGCTTCTCCACTTCCATGGTCGCTCGGGCGGGTCCTCCGCAGATCCCTTTTCACAAGGATTGGGGGACTGGTGCCCACATTCTCCACCACGTGTAGGGGTTTCAGGCCCTCTCTGGGGCGGCTGGGGACCAGACCGCCCCGCTATACCGTCAGGTTTTTGGGGAATTAGCGCAGTCCGGTGCTGCAGAATCAGCCGTTCAGGCCCTCCTGGAGGGGCCGGGCAAACAGACAGTTACTAGGGAGCCCCGGCCCTTGGACAGGGTGGGACACCAACAGTTAGGGGTCAGACCCTCAAGCAGGGGCTGAGCGAACAGTAGGTCAATAGGCCCTGGCCCTTGGTCAGGGCGGCCAATAAACAGTTCGGGGCTCAGGCCCTTGGGCAGGGCTGAGCAAACAATGAGGCAGTAAGCCCTGGCCCTTGGTCAGGGCGGGGCAATAAGAAGTTCAGGGCTCAGGCCCTCAAGCAGGGGCTGAGCAGTCAATCAGTCAGTAAGCCCTAGCCCTTGGTCAGGGCGGGGCAGCAAACAGTTCAAGGCTCAGGCCCTTAAGCAGGGGCTGAGCAATCTACAAGGTGGTGGCAAGCCCAGGTCCTGGCTCTGGAGAACCTGGGAGCGGGGGAGACTGCCACCCACACGTGGGGTGGCAGGGGGGAACCCACTCCACTGCGTCCCAGCCTGGGGCCCTAGCAGCAGCAGAAAAACCCGCTGCTGAGTCAGTGGGGATCCTGGCCGCAACACACTGACCTTGGCTCTGGCAGTGCTGCAGCCAGACTAGAGTCGGCTGCCCCCGGGCTACTTCCAGCTCCCCCCTCTCTGGGTACCTGGATCAGGGGGGCGTCCTCCACGAGGTCGCAGACCATCGGCACCTCAGAGTCACTGGCCGGCGGCAGGCCGGGCGGCTCCTCGGGGTAGCGGGCCGGCGGCAGGCCGGGCGGCTCCTCGGGGTAGCGGGCCGGCGGCAGGCTGGGCGGCTCCTCGGGGTAGCGGGCCGGCGGCAGGCTTGGTTGGCCCGGCCAGTCCGCTGGTCGGCTGCTGGTCACCGGGGTCTCCCAGCGGGGAGCTGCACCACCAGCGTCCGGCCTCTCTGGTGGCTGCCTCCCAACTGCGGTCTGAGGGCCGGCTTTTATACTTCCTGCGCTGCCCCCTGACCCTTGAGGGGCGGGGCCAGGATTCTCCGGCTCCGTCCACTTGGGTGTCCGGGGAGGCTCCTCTCTCTCTGGGGCGGCTGGGGACCAGACCGCCTCGCTACACCGACCCATCTCTTTCCTGCCAGGAATCTCCACCTCTTTGGGAGCCTGTGTTCTCCAGACAACTGGTCGTCTGCCCAGTGCCAGGCCCCCTCTCCCCCAGGCCAGGCTGCAGCAGGGGCTGTGAGCATGGGCTGTGAGCATGGCACTGAGGCTAAGGTTTGCCGAGAAGAGCTCTGACAGGGAGGTGGCTGAGCAGGAGATTCCCCACCCATGGCGGGGGTACTCCTTGGAGGCTCCATGTCAGGCCTGAGGGGCGGGAGGCCAGGGGATGGGGAGAGAGAGACAAGGGCATCAGAGACAGATGGAGGGGGGGATGGGCTTATCCTGCGGTTCCAAGCCTTAAGTCATCAATGAAGGGGCGAAGGGTGACTGCAGTGTCCTGGGAGATGGAGCCAAGCCCCTCACCGTCGAGGAGGTAGATGATGTCTGCAGCATTATGCATGGCCTCCATGACACTCCCTCCATCCCTGTCACAAAACCTGACCACGATTGCTGGCAGCTGGGCCCGTAACAATTGCACCTACAGGAATGAAGAAGGCAGCTCATTACTATCCTGGGTGACAGCCTGGAGCACTCCCACCTATGAGAGACCACAAATGGCCCAGCCCCCCAACGGGGCAGAAAGTCATTCTCCTGTCACTCTGTGCCAGCTGCTCACTGTAACCTTTGTCTTTGCTCACCACAGTGAGGGAGGGGGAGAAGCCAAGCGGCGGCAGCAAAGCGGAGGTGAGCTGGGGTGGGGAGCGGTTCCTGTTCCTCTACCCCCGTTAACTTCCTGCGCCCCCCTCGCCCTAGCTCACCTCCGCTCCGCCCGGCTCCCCTGAAGGTGCCGCCGCTTCACTTCTCCCCCCTCCCTCTCAGTCGAGGGAGTGGGAAGAAGTGGAGCAGTGACATGTTCATGGGAGCAGGAGGAGCGGAGGTGAGCTAGGGTGGAGGGGTTGCGGGGGGGGGCCACAGGAAGCAATGGGGTGGGGGAAATGCAGCATGTGCGGGGGAGGAGGCGGGGCTGGGGATTTGGGGAAGGGGTTGGGAAGGAGAAGAGTTGAGGTGGGGCCAGAGGTTGGGGGGTTCCAAGCCTTATGTCATCAATGAAGGGGCGAAGGCTGACTGCAGTGTCCTGGGAGATGGAGCCAAGCCCCTTGCCGTTGAGGAGCTAGATGATGTCTGCAGCTTTATGCATGGCCTCCATGACACTCCCTCCATCCCTGTCATGTTCTCCCAATACGTCCTCTCTCCTCCTGTCCCTCCAACCCACTGACCCCTGCCCCTCCCCCTTCCCTCTCTCAACACCTCCATCTACCCACCTGCCCTGCCTCTCTCCTCCCCCCCTCTGACTCTCTGACCCCTGTCTTGCCCCTTCCCTCTCCCAATACGTCCATCTACCCACCTGCCCTGCCTCTCTCCTCCCCTCTCTCTGAGCCCTGCCCCTCCCCCTTCTCTCTCCCAGTAGGTCCATCTACCCACCTGCCCTTCCTCTCTCCTCCCCCTCCCTGACCCTCTGATCCCTCCCCCTCCCCCTTCCCTCTCCCAATATGTCCATCTACCCACCTGCCCCTCCCCGTGTGCAGAGAATTGGTTATGTTAACCTGGGGGAGTCCCTGAGGAAAGGCCTCTGCATGTAGCTGGGGCCCGGTAAGCTTGGGGGAGCCCTTTGTGCCCTCTCATGGACAAGTCGGTTGCCCATGGTCTCTGTTCCCCGGGGACCCTGCTGGCTCCGGGGCCTGGCCCGGCCCCCACCCAGGCAGCTCTCACGGCTGCGAGCAGTAGAAGGGTGGAAGCCGGGAGCTGAGGGGCAGTCACAGCCCCAAGCAGCAGGAGGACAAGACAGGGCAGCGCTGTGGCTCCCTGCACCACGGCACCAGCTAGCTCCCTCCCGGCTCTGGCTTCTGGCCTCTGACTTGGGCAGGGGGCGGGGCCTCGTAGGGGAGGAGGCGGGGCTTACATTTCACTGAGGTGGTATCACTCAGTGATAAAGCTGGGTCCTGCCACCAGCTGTTAATGGGAAGGTGACTGGTTTAAACCACCTAGGGCTAGAGCTTCTCAACGGGGAGCTTAAGGTGTCTCTTAACACGAGGAGGAGGAAGTGTCTCTTCCATTCCTGTCTAGCCCCATCTGTCTCTTGTCCTCCTTCAGACTCTCTCCTTCCCTGCTGGGGTGATGCAGAGACAAGCCCCCATCTGGGGGAGTCACAGAGAGGCTGTCGCCAATGGAGTGTGTGTGGGACACAGACAGGGTTGTGACTCTATGTGTGTGTGGAGGGTCTGTTAGGGAATGAGTGATGGAAAACAAAGGGGAAGTGAAAGTGAGGCCCCTGTCTGAGTATTATGACCCTGTGTGGTGCTGCCATTCCCCTTCCAGAACCTCCCCTGATCTCATCTGTCATCGAACCCAGCATTTGTAACCTGTCGTCATCCCAGATGTGCTGCGTATCTATGCCTCAAATAGTGAGTGTCCCTCGTAAACAGCAGAAGCAGATCACAAACTCATGTAGGAGCCATGGGCAGACCCCCTGTCACTGCTGCATTCATCTGGAAGGTGCTTCACAAAACACAACACTTCCCCTGTGTAAGAGAAACACCCTCCTCTCATACCCCCCTCACTGCCACCACCTTACTTTGCTCTCCGTGGGGCTGTTTGTCCTGTGTAAGTCATAAAAGAGCATTAGGGGAGCAGAAGTCATCCCCATGGAAATCTCTTCATTTTGTTCTCAGGGCCACCTTCTTAGCCCTGGCTTTGGGGTTGGTTTTAGCCTTGCTCTCTCCTGTCTTGCTTTTAGGTGGGCTCTTGACCACCTTCCGGGGTTTGTCAGGAGTTGACCTTTGGGGGGCTCTACTCAGCCTTTTTTTGTCCCTGCTGCAGCCACCACTTTCTTAGGACTATTCCTGGACATGGGCGCGGTGGCCTTTCTGGGGATCCTGTCAGCTCTAGCCAGCTTCTTGGTGGCTATTTTCCTGCTCAGAGCCACTGGCTGGTTCTTGTGCCTTGTCCTGGGGCCCAGTTACTGCTGGCTGACTGTGAAGGAGCCAAGGTGCTGGTGATCTCTGCTAACTCCTGAGGCCCAACTGGACGTGGTTCTTGTTCTTCTGCACAGCATCGCTCGTGGAGAACAAGGACCTGCAAATGTACATTCATATTCTATCTTTGCTTAAACAAGGAGGAGTCCTGCGGCACCTTAAAGACTAACACATTGATTTGGGCCTAAGCGTTCATGGGCTGGAACCCACTTTGTCAGGTTTGTTAGTCTTTCAGCTGCCACAGGAGTCCTTGTTGTTTTTGCTGAAACAGACTAACAAGACCACCCCTCTGAAACTTATCTTTGTTTAATGAATGGAAACAAACTAGAGCCTCAGAGGACTGGAACTGATTTCAGCTGACCGACAGGTTTGCTCAGTATTTGTACATTTCAACAGGAAATTATCCTGTAGGAGCTGACAATTTGATTGTTTAATAATGTATTCCAGGATCTTTCCAGCTATGGAAGTGAGGCTAGCTAGTCTGTAGGTCCCAGGATTCTCTTTGTGCCCCTTTTAAAGATAGGTCCTGTCTTGTTAATGGATGTGAAGACGTTCTTTTTCAGGCATCTCAGATGAGAATTGGTGCAGAGCACTTGGTTTGTTAAGGACACAAAAATGGACGCAGGAACCTCTTCTCTCCTGCTGGCAAAGAACCCCAGGTACCTAAAAGACAGGGACTCACATCCCTGAAAGGGCTTTAAAAAAAGGCAATGGTTAAAAAGTTTGGCCCCGACCATTCCTTGGTGCTAAACACCGTGAAACTCCCCTTTCTCCTTCACAAAGGGCTTTAATGCCCCTTATCTCACTCAGGCTCACAACTGCCCAGAGCTCGAGAATTGCCCCTGTTCCCATTGGACAGATGGGGAGGAGCCTAAGGTACAGAGAAGGGAAGTGACTTACCCAAGGGCCTACACAGCAAGGCGGTGGCAGAGCCAGAAAGAGAAGCCACCAGTCCTGACTTCTGTTCTAGTAAAATCAGTCAAAGGAGGAAACTCGAAAGAGGTTCCTCCTGGCACTCACGTACGTGAACCCTAATACTCTCTCAGTCCTCAAAGAGAGACCTCGAGAAGGAGACTTGCTGAAGCAAAGCCACAGGGGTCTTCCAGGTTTCCCTGGCCCCTTGCCCCTGTCCTGCCTGGCTGATGTTAGCATTTCTCTGTGAGGTCACCGCCTCCCCACCTTTGACCAATAGTCCGAGGTCCTGCAAACGGCCTTTGTGACGTCACTTCCGCACCCCTCCCTTGCTGTGCTAATGTCCTGCCACTGGCCAGACACTTTGGAGGTTTGAGCTACTCCCTGTGGATCACCCCACTCAATGAGTGTTCATTCCAGGAAGCAAGCCGGCTAGACAGTAAAACATCAGACGCTGCTGCCAATGCTCCACTCAGTTTTTCAGAAATTAGTAGACTTTATGGCCAGAAGAGACCATTAGAGCATGTCATCTGACCCCCTGCATATCACAGGCCTCCTGTGTGACACAATAGCTACTTTTTGGGCAAACACATTCCAGAAAGGCATCTAGTCTTCATTAGATGACATCGAGAGATGGAGAATCCACCACTTTCCTTGATAGCTTGTTCCTGTGGTGAATCATCCTCGCTGTTGAATATTTGTGCTTTATTTGCAGTATGAATTTGTCTCTTTTCACCTTCCAGCCATTGAATCTTGTTATGCCTTACTCTGCTATATTAAGGAGCTCTTTAATAACCAATATTTTCTCTCCATTAAGGCACTTCAACACTTCACTGAAGTCACCTTTCAGTCTTCTTTTGATAAGCTTAACAGGTTGAGCTCTTTCAAGAGCTCACTAGAAGGCATTTTTCTCCAGCCCTCAGAACATTTGGTGGCTCTTTGCTGCCCCAGCTCCAATTTCACAACATCTTTTTCAAATTAGGACACCAAAACTGGATGCAATATTCCAATATCAGTCTCACTGATGCCGAGTCACCTCCTGGGACGTTATTGACATAATCTGTAACTGTGTAGATCACTGTTGCGACCACTGTTATATATTTGCAGCCAATATTGTATAAAGGTCATGTAAGGGGTCTATGGAGAGGTTATAATTGACTGATTATAATTATGCTATCTGTATATGTGTATCATTTTTGTAGATAAAGTAATGAATATTGGCTCTATACTGTCTGTATTTAAAACTTTTTCTATGCTTCCGGGGAACACCCCAGACAAGTTGGTGTCAGCTCTGCCTAGCGTGCTTGATGGCCCATGAAGGACCATCAGCTATACAATCGACCCATTGAGAGAAGGCAGATACACCTTGTGACTCAGCAAGGTATGCAGGGACCTGCCTATGGACAGAACTCTAAGGTTTTTCTATGCCACGTGCTGGATAGAGTGTCCTCGAGAGAAAGAAAGCAAAGACCACAAGGTAAGAGACTATAAAAGGCTGATGCGTCACCTCCATCTTGTCTTCAATCCTGCTTCATACCTCTGGAGGGACTTTGCTACAAACGGAAACTCTATACAAAGGACTGAATGACCCATCCGAGCTGTGGATGTGCTCCAGAGACTTGATTTGAACCTGCAGTTTATTCTATCACTGCTACAAGCCTGAACCAAGAACATTGCCATTACTGTCTGTAATTGATTTCATTTAGCCAATCCTAGCTCTCATCTATATCTTTTTCCCTTTATGAATAAACCTTTAGATTTTAGATTCTAAAAGATTGGCAACAGCGTGATTTGTGGGGAAGATCTGAGCTGTATATTGACCTGGGTCTGGGGCTTGGTCCTTTGGGAGCGGGAGAACCTTTTTTTTCTTTTACTGGGGTATTGGTTTTCATAACCAGTCAGTCCCATAACGAGTGGCACTGGTGATGATACTGGGAAACTGGAGTGTCTAATGTAATTGCTTGTGTGACTTATGGTTAGCCAGAGGGGTAAAACCAAGTCCTCTCTCTTTGGCTGGTTTGCTGTGCCTTTAGAGTAAAGGAAACCCAGCCTTGCGCTATAACTGCCCTGCTCTAAGCAATTTGTCCTGAATTGATACTCTCAGAAGTGTTCCAACAAAGGCAGCATCGTTACAGCTGCACAAAGCTCTTGGCCTCGTCAGGGAAGTGCGGCCATGCTGCCCCATCCCGAATAACATCCGCAGCCTGGCCCACCCTGGCTGACGGAGCGTAGAGCCACGCGAGTCAATGGCAGGTCAAGTTGGGAGCCACGGATCTTTCCCCCAACAGCCACATGGAGCTGCCTGGCGTCCCGAGAACCTCCCTCGTGTTCTCCCACAACAGCCACCTCCCGGTGTGGGTGGGAAAAGGGGACGAGAAAGAGCTGCTGCCTCAGGCCAGGACAGGAGGCCCTCACCATGCCCAGGCCTGTCTCTTGCCTTCAGCGCAGGCAGCCAGAGGGAACGGGGAGCTCCCTGGCAGGCCAACACCTCAGCCACCTCTTGCCTCATGGCCTAGGCTCTTGGCACTCTGCCGGTTGCCGCCTCGCTTGAAGGCCCAGAGCAAAAAGAAAGAAGCACATGCCTAGCAGAGAATGGCTTTGATCCATCAATCTCTGGGTTATGGGCCCAGCACGCTGCCACTGTGCCGGCTCTTTACTAGCCAGCATTCATCACCCAGTCTCCAGCATCTCCACTAAGGTGGATAGAAGGTGGATAGAAAACTGGCTGGATGGTCGTGCTCAACGGGTAGTGATCAATGGCTCCATGTCTAGTTGGCAGCCGGTATCAAGTGGAGTGCCCCAAGGGTCGGTGCTGGGGCCGGTTTTGTTCAATATCTTCATCAACGATCTGGAGGATGGTGTGGACTGCACCCTTAGCAAGTTTGCAGATGACACTAAACTGGGAGGAGTGGTTGATACGCTGGAGGGTAGGGACAGGATACAGAGGGACCTAGACAAATTAGAGGATTGGGCCAAAAGAAATCTGATGAGGTTCAACAAGGACAAGTGCAGAGTCCTGCACTTAGGACGGAAGAATCCCATGCACTGCTACAGACTAGGGACCAAATGGCTGGGCAGCAGTTCTGCAGAAAAGGACCTAGGGGTTACGGTGGACGAAAAGCTGAATATGAGTCAACAGTGTGCCCTTGTTGCCAAGAAGGCTAACGGCATTTTGGGCTGTATAAGTAGGGGCATTTCCAGCAGATCGAGGGACGTGATTATTCCCCTCTATTCGCCACTGGTGAGGCCTCATTTGGAGTACTGTGTCCAGTTTTGGGCCCCACGCTACAAGAAGGATGTGGATAAATTGGAAAGAGTCCAACGGAGGGCAACAAAAATGATTAGGGGGCTCGAGCACATGACTTATGAGGAGAGGCTGAGGGAACTGGGATTGTTTAGCCTGCAGAAGAGAAGAATGAGGGGGGATTTGATAGCTGCTTTCAACTACCTGAAAGGGGGTTCCAAAGAGGATGGATCTAGACTGTTCTCAGTGGTAGAAGATGACAGAACAAGGAGTAATGGTCTCAAGTTGCAGAGGGGGAGGTTTAGGTTGGATATTAGGAAAAACTTTTTCACTAGTAGGGTGGTGAAGCACTGGAATGGGTTACCTAGGGAGGTGGTGGAATCTCCTTCCTTAGATGTTTTTAAGGTCAGGCTTGACAAAGCCCTGGCTGGGATGATCTAATTGGGTTTGGTCCTGCTTTGAGCAGGGGGTTGGACTAGATGACCTCCTGAGGTCCCTTCCAACCCTGAGATTCTATGATTCTATGATTCTAATGTCTGCAGAAAAGGACCTAGGGGTTACGGTGGACGAAAAGCTAAATATGAGTCAACAGTGTGCCCTTGTTGCCAAGAAGGCTAATGCCATTTTGGGCTGTATAAGTAGGGGCATTTCCAGCAGATCGAGGGACGTGATCATACCCCTCTATTCGGCACTGGTGAGGCCTCATTTGGAGTACTGTGTCCAGTTTTGGGCCCCACACTACAAGAAGGATGTGGATAAATTGGAAAGAGTCCAGCGGAGGGCAACAAAAATGAGTAGGGGGCTGGAGCACATGACTTATGAGGAGAGGCTGAGGGAACTGGGATTGTTTAGCCTGCAGAAGAGAAGAATGAGGGGGGATTTGATAGCTGCTTTCAGCTACCTGAAAGGGGGTTCCAAAGAGGCTGGATCTAGACTCTTCTCAGTGGTAGAAGAGGACAGAAAAAGGAGTAATGGTCTCAAGTTGCAGAGGGGGAGGTTTAGGTTGCATATTAGGAAAAACTTTTTCACTAGAAGGGTGGTGAAGAACTGGAAGGGGTTACCTAGGGAGGTGGTGGAATCTCCTTCCTTAGAGGTTTTTAAGGTCAGGCTTGACAAAGCCCTGGCTGGGATGATTTAGTTGGGGTTGGTCCTGCTTTGAGCAGGGGGTTGGACTAGATGACCTCCTGAGGTCCCTTCCAACCCTGAGATTCTATGATTCTATGAAGCTGGGAGCTTAGTCCATGAGCCTCTACAGCAGGAGCTAAAAGCCAACTGCCTATTAGCTAAGGCTATGGAGCAGACTCATTTAATTCTCTCTCTATGGAGTCTCAGCGCCACTAGATGGGACAGAACACCACACCCTGGTGCAACGGGCGCAGGTCCTCCCTTCCCTCAGTGAGAGGGACTTTCAGGTAGTTGCTGAGGGAGAGCTCCTGCCTTCCTTGTTTGCTTCTCTCCTATGTACCAGCAGGGCTGGACGGCCTTTTCTCACTCTGCCGTGGGGAGCAGGTCCTGGGTACTAATGACTTCCTGAGGTCCCTTCCAACCCTGAGATTCTATGATTCTATGAACCCCACTGCTGGCACCGGTCTGGAATGCTGCTCTGCTCTCCTGCCTTCCAGCTCTGCCATCTCACGGCCCTGACCTCTGCCGTCTGCAGCTCGAGTGGCTCCCCGTGCTCGGACACCTGCAAGTGGCCCCAGTCTCATGTCACACCCGAGGACACTGCGGGGCTCACCAACAGGTCTGGTGCTCACCACTGGGTGAGTGCTCCCCCAGTAGGGGGTGTTTCCTTGCCTGGGTTAATGGCCCCCCCAGACTGTTGCTCCCCATCCCCTGGGGTCCCACCACTACCCCTACCCAAAGACAGCTCAGTCCCCACAAGTGCTCCCAAGGTGGGGTCAGCAGCGCCTGGCGCTCCACTCCCCAGCTACACCAATTCCACACTCTCCTCCCCCTGGTCTCCTGACAATTCAGGCCCCAACGCTGGGCTGGACGCAAGCTTCCCTGGGACTGGCAACACACAAAATCCTTCTGCCTGGGAGAGGCACAGGCCTCCCTCAGGCACTGCAGACATGTCTTCCTCCTCCAACTCCAGACCTCTCACACTCCTCCAGGTCCTGGCCAGCAGCCCTGACACCTGCACCCCTCTCCAACTGGGGGGCCTGAGCCCCGCCCTCCTCACCGCTCCCTCGAAGGAAAGCCAAGCGCTGGGTGAGCACCTAACACTGACGGTGCAATTCTTTCAGGCTCTCCACAGAGCCCACATCGCTCTGCTGTAGGAGGGAGCCCTCAATAAGAAGCAAAAGCTCCAAACATTCCTGACGTCCTGTCTCAGATCAGTCAGATCAGCCCAGCCAGGTGAAGGCAGAAACAGAGGCAAGGAGACAGAGCTTCCACCTCCACCATGGGAGACTGCAGCCATCTGGGAGGAACCTGCTAGATGCCCAGAGGCCTTTATTCCTCCAGCCTGCGAGGACAGAGGGGATGTCAGGAAGTTGCCCCTTCAATCCCACACACAAAAGGCCTTTCTTGGAAAAGGCAAAATCCTGAAGAGAAAAAGTAACATTAAGAAAGACTCCAAGGTGAGAAATATTGCTTAACCAGGGACTTGAACCAGGGACCCTCAGATTAAAAGTCTGATGCTCTACCAGCTGAGCTAGCCAGGCACACACAGCAAAGCTGCAAGTTCATGCAGAGGAGAAACTAGTCAAGAAAAAGAGAGCGGGAAACAAGAGAGGAAACCTGCTGCTCTCTGTCTTCCCAGCCCTAGCCCTGGCCCGCTCCTCCCTCCAGCACCTTGAGGCATTTTGCCAGCACCAGGCCCAAGTCAAGTCCACCCTCCCCAGACTCTAGAAGGCCCAGCTCATCAGCCTGGCCACTCTTACAGCCTCCTCTTCTGCCCTGACTAACAGGGAGGAGTATTAAGTCTCCCTCCCTCAGGCCCGCCCCTCAGCATTCCTGGGTAAAGACTAACACCGCCAAAGTGACTTTGGGCCAGTAGGTCAACCAATAGGGCTGCCTCCTAGGCCTGGCTGCAGGCCAGTTGCAGGACTCAGAGTCAATCCAGCTCGCATCCCTCCCTATAGGGCTCCAGGCCAGGCCAGCCTTCTGGATCCAACATCCCCTCTGGCGCTCGAGTCACAACAGCTAGCAGGCAAAAGACTGGCTCCCACATCATGGGAAAGAACAAGACAAAGCCGGGAAACTCCAACTATGCTAAGCTATGAAGCAACGGGTCCCAAAGTCCCACTGAGATCTGAGCTCAGCTTGCCGTGTTCCGCGATCTGACGGCTGTCCTTTATGCCATGGGACCAGATGGTGTCACCATCTCTAGACACCCGTGACCCTCAGCTGGCAGGGCTGCACTCTGCACTCACAGCTTCCCTGCAGTTCCTCCCTCTCTCTTCTTCCCTCTCTCTGCTGCTCTCTCCCTGCCGTTGGCTTTCTCAGCACCTGGCCCCACAGCGCTTCTGGCCAACCAGAGACTGCGCTGTCTGGGCCTGCTCATGTGGATGTGAGCCTCTATCCTGCTTCCTAAGGACTCAGCAGGTGAAATGGGGCTTTCCAGGAAATTGCCATGGCTTCTGGGAATCCGAGTGTGGGATTCCGCTCTGGAGGTATCTGGACCGGTGATCCACTAGGTCACTCCAATCCTTGAGTCTGGGAACCAGCCTTACCCTGCTCTGCTGTGAGAACCCCCACTCCTGGGCTGTTCATGCACAGCTTCTAGTATGTAAGCTTCTCCTTGGATTGTGCAACTGAATGACACTAGCTAATATCTCTGGTCCCAGACACAACCCTAGGAACCTCCATCTTGTTATGCCTGCTGGATTCTGCAAGCTTATATGAGTTTGTCAGTTTAACAAAGAAATTGATATGTACCAGGCTTGTTATGCCAAGGGGAGTCTCTGACATGCTTCAAACCAAACGTACTGCTTTAGGTAGAATAAACAAACAGGTTTATTAACTATAAAGATAGATTTTAAGTGATTATAAGTCAAAACATAGCAGGTCGGATTTGGTTAAGTGAAACAAAAGCAAAATGTGTTCTAAGCTGATCTTAACACTTCCAGTGCCATTACAAACATAGATGCGTCTCACCAGAGGCTGGCTGGTTGCCCTTCAGCCAGGCTATCCCCTACGAGCAACGCTTCGGTTGCTTGGTGGTGATGTCTGTAGATGGAGGTAGAAGACAGAGGAAGAGAAAGGCAAACATTTCTCCCTTTTAGCATGGTATTTCTTTCCTCTTGGCTTTGCCCCCACCTTCAGAGTCAGGTGAGCATGACCTCATCACAGTCCAAAACTGGAAGGGGGTGACTCACTCGAGAGTCCAACAGATCATTTGCTGTTTCCTTGGCCAGTGACCTTTGTTCCTGTGAGGCTGGGCTGGGTTTGTCCCATACATGCCCCGATGAGGTGTGAACCGCCCCTCTGCTCTTGGAGAGTTTTTGCATGGACTTGCTTTAAGCCACGAGGACACATTTTCAGCCTCATAACTATGTACATGAAATTACAACTTATAACATTACTGTAACAAAAATTATATAACATCACTGCTCAGGCATCATGAGCCTTCTGAAGACAACCAACATGACAAACTTTGCTTTAGATGCCACACAATCATATTATATGGATGAACATGGGTGTGCTGGGTGTTTGCCCGAGATACAGAACATCACAACTTGAGGGGCTCTGGGCACCACCAGGAATGATTTGACTCCTGGGACACAAGGCAACTTAAAAGGTGAGTTTACAGACAAGGACTCAAACCCTTAAGCGACAAATTAAAAGCCCAACACTCTCCCAACTGAGCTACCCAGACTTGCTGAGTCCAGGTCCAGCTCTTCCACCACAAGACCAAGGAGGCAGATATGAGTGAGGGGAAAAACGTCCAAGGAACCCCTCCTCTTTTTCTCCACAGCCACTGCCTAGCAGCTGGATTCCTCACCTAGACAGCCGGCCATCCCCCATGCTTAAGCCTCCCTGCCAAAGTCCTGCACCTGGCTCCTGAGAATTAAGTCTCACATCTCACTGGGAACTCTACTTCTTGTGCCCAGAGAGTTTCTGCCCCCTTAGTAGATGTCCCAAGAAACCCAGTGTCCACCTTTTCTAAAGAAGTGTTTGAAGAAGCTTTTTGCCTATGACCGTGTGGCCTAATCGATAAGGCGTTTGCTTTCGGTTCAGGCGATTAAGCCTTTGAGTCCTTTCATGGTTGTGTTCGTGCAGTTTTTCCTTCGTGATGAAAGTCCTGATTTCTTCAGGGCTAGAAATTCGTCTTGGCCACTCAGGGCAATGCTTTGCCTTCAGCTAGAGCCCTGGGAAGGAGTTGGAGGTTGGGCGTCACAAAGGTTAGGGCATGAGCCCCAGGTGCTTCCAGTCTAGCCATTGCCATTCCTGACTTTCAAAGAAAATGGGCGGATGCCTGGGCCAGTGTGCAGAGCAGTTTCCCTCTTCTAAATGTGCCCCTGTCTCTGTGCTTGAGGGTACCTGCTAAATAGCGCCTTGGGAGCCTGGGTGTTTCTCTGCTTCTCGCCAGCTGGGGAAAAGCCTCTTGGGGTAAAATCTCCTGCCCCACTGCAAAAGTGAGCTCCTTGAGTGGGAATGGTCAGAGGCCCCACCGGGGGGTCTAGCCCTGCTTTCCTACTGTCTTCTGCCTAGCCTCCTCCTGCCTAGCCCTGACGATGAAGCCTGGCCCTGGCACTCCTTTCTTCACACGCCATGTAGGCAAGAGGAAGAACCTGGCAGCTGCAGGTACAGGGACTAAAGTTGTGGACCTCAGGAAAAGCAGCGAGAAACACAACGATCAGGTGAATCCGCAGGAATCTCTAGCCAGACTGTTACGTTCTAGGACCCCAACCTATAGCGGCCATCCTGTTGAACCAGCCGGACCAAAGCCCTGTCTCCAGTGGGCTTCAGTCTCCCCAGCAGGAGGGAAAAATCATCACACTGGTTCACCCAGAGACAGGGTAGTCAAACACACTGAGCTCCAAGTCTTTGCAACAAACCAGCATACCTCCAGGAGGCCCTACTAAGATTTGAACTCAGATTGCAGAATTCAGAGATCTGAGGGCTGCCCATTACACCATGGGACCCGGTATTAGCTTTCTTTCTGGACCCCTGTGACTCTCAGCTGGGTGGCTTGCACTCTGCACTTATTGCTTCCCACCAGCGGCTTCCTTTCTCAGGACTCGCTCTCTTCCTCCATTGACCATAGTCCTGCTCTACCACATCCGCGGGTTCTGCCCTGAGTCCCCGCATCCCCCTGCTTTGTCTCTGTTCCCTGCAGGCCGCAAAAATGTCAGGGGAGGCTGCCCCTCCCATCACTCGGTGGTCCCGCTCATATCGGCCAGCTGCAGACTCATCTGCCGGAACTCGGCCAGCTGTCGCTTGATCCGGTCAAACCATCGCACGCTGACTGGATCCCCTGCCTGGATGCTCTTGTGGAAATCCACAGGCGACGCTGCAGGACTTGGCACCGTTGGTTTCTTTAATGTTGCTGTGTTTGCCCGACCGCCGGAACAAAGTCGCCAACTCCTCCCTCACTGACCCCCACCAATCCCCCTGCTTGCCATAGAACCCTCTGATGCTTTCCAGTTCTGCCAACACCGCCAGGCCTCACCACTCCACCCCTTTATCTCGCAAGCTCTGGAAGTTCAGCTTCCAGTATCCTCTGCCCTGGGTCAGGGAATTGCCCACACTGGGCACACGGTGAGAGCTGCGTTATCTGAACAGTCCATTGGCACTACCCTGCACTGGGCAGTCGACGTGATCTCTTTCACGTAAATCCGGTCACTGCGACTCCTGGCCTGTCCCCACAGAAATGTGAACCCCGTCTGGGGCTGGTGTGAGCTCGGAGCAGAGGAATAGGAGACTACCGCCCACCCTCCACTGGTTCCACTACGGAGAAACATGTCCTCTAAGTCGACCTCTCTACAGACCTGTGCCAGGTAGTGCTCATTGTAAAAACATTTCCTCTGATGGTCGGGAAAACAGGTCATCAGGCCGGCTGATACACGTACAATCGCACACCAACACCAACCACCGTGTGGTGCAAAGGAAGGGAGCCAGTTCCTTCCATTGATCTTTCCTTTCACACCTTAACTGGGGACCATACACACAAAGATAGCAGTAACCAGTGCCACGGAGCACAAAGTCCACCAGTAATGCCCTCCCTAGTCAGAGCTCCACCACCTTCTGCTCTTTCACAGATGCCCCTTCCCCGGTACTGCCCTTGCTCAGCTGTGCAGAGGAGCTTTCGTCCCCAGTCCCTGTCCCCCCTGGCACCGTCTCCGAGGGCCGCTCTGCCTCACTCTCTTCCAGCAATATTGGGTCAACCAACAAGTCGTGTGGGAAAGACAGCTCCCGTGCCTCATTGTTAAAGGTCAGGTGGGCCAAATAGGGGCAGAAGCCCACGCTCTGTTGCCCTGCTGGGGAGCTGAAAATCACGGACTCGCCTCAGGTAAAGGTGCCACTGCGCTCCCAGAAAACAAGCCGTCCCTGCACGAAGAGATATGCAAGGGCCTGCCAAAGCCCGGGATTGAACTAGGGACCTTTAGATCTTCAATCTAACGCTCGCCTAACTGAGCTACTTTGGCAACCACAGGGCATGCTTTTGGCCTGCTCCTTCTCTGTCCGGTATGGTTTTGTCAGCCATGGCACACAAAAAGGACGTCATTGTGAGCGGCCCATAAAAGCAAAACTCGCTTTTGCCTCCCTTGCTCAGCTTGACTTGCTTCCTCACCCCATTCCTGCCTTAGCTTTCGGGTTGACCTGGTGGCCCTAAGGTAAATGGAGTTTGAGACCCCTGCTTTACACAGAGTAAAACAGATTAATGTGGGGTTTGGATCCCGTTGGGAACTGAGTGTCTGGGTGTTGGAGATAGGTGACCTGATGAGCGGTTTTTGGTTCAAGTCTGCAGCTTTGCGGGTGTGGATGAGACCTGGGTCTGAGTGGCAGCAGGCTAGTGTGTCTGGCTCAACAAGGCAGGGTTCTGGAGTCCCAAGCTGGCAGGGAAAATGGGCTCACAGGTAAATTCAAGACCCACCAGCCAGACACCGGGGAAAGAATTCTCTGTAGTAACTCAGGCTATGTCTACACTTCCGCGGTAAGTCGACCTCAGCAACGCAACTCCAGCTATGTGAATAACGTAGCTGGAGACAACATAGCCTAGGTCGACTTACTGTGGGGTCCACACTACACTGGGTTGACGGGAGTCTAAAAATCATTCATCTTCTCAAAGAAAGAAATTACTAACTTTGTTCCCAGACACAAACCTTGCCAGTAAGGGCTAATTTCCCAAATGAACCTCAAAATGTTCTGAATCCCCACCTGAACCACCGAAGAACTCTGTGTAGCTCCAGTTTATCTTCTATTTATCCCTATTCCCTTTTAAAATACTGCCCTTGGATCTTGCTAAACTTGGGCAGACAAGGAGGGTGAGGTAATATCTTTCATTGGACAAACATCAGTTGGTGTGAGAGAGACAAACTTTCAAGCCACACAGAGACCTACAGGTGATTCAGTTCTGTGTGGCCCAAAAGCTTGTCTCTCTTGCCAAGTGAACTTGGCCCAATAAAAGATATTACCTCACCTACCTTGTTTCTCTAATTTCTTGGGACAGACATGCCTACAACTACTCTGGTATTCCCTCCCAGGGAGTCAGACACCCCAGAGCCGCACTGTGACACTTGCTACTTCAAGAGCGCACTGTGAAACCGCCATAGTCACCTCTGGCTCCAGTGGGCGCGAGTCACCCAGCAGGAAGAAAAAGACTCGTTTTTGTACAAATGGGGACAGAGGAGCTGAGCACATTGACCTTCCAGGCTTTGCAGCAAACCAACACAGCACCAGGGGATCCCACTGAGATCTGGACTCAGATTGCAGGATTCAGAGTGCTGACCGTTACACCATGGGACGGGGTGGTGTAGCCCAGAGAGGGGACACTCTAGCCCCTGTTCTAAGTGACCACGATAAGACTGGGGTTCAATCCTGGGTCCAGCCTTGTCGGGGTTACGAGGAGTCTGCCACACACGAGAGTAGAAAGAGAGTCCTCAAGGTCAGGCAGGACTCTGGGTAAGGGAATGGGGACTCGGATCCTTTCGCTAGCCAATGCCACCGGGGTTGTCTATAAGACAGGAAAGTTCCCCAAAATAGCGGGATCAGACCCCCCTTCACACTTGCACTCTTTGATTCCCTCTCTCTCCCCAACCCCACCCCCGTTGCTCTCCCTCTGGGCTTTCTGCCAGCTGGAGACTGCCCTTTCTAGGCCCGCTGCTGTAGCTGTGGGTTTCTCTCCTAATTCCTAAAAACACAGCAGGAGAAAGGAGCCTTTCCAGGAAATTATCCTGGAACCCATGTGTGGCTGTAGATACCACCAAGAATCATTTGGCTTCTGTCACACAAAGTAATGTAAAAGCTGAGGAAGCAGACCAGGGCTTGAACCCTAGACCCACAGATTAACAGCCTGATGCTCTATTGACTGAACTAGCCATGCTTGTGGAAGGCCTTTACCCTTTCCACCACAAGAACGTAGGCAACAGCAAGGCAAAAATATTTTACATCTACTGTTTACCCACCTCCACTGGGCCCATAACCCTGCCAAAGAAGGAACTAGGATCGGTTTGGAATGATGTGTTCTGGACAAATCCATGCTCACTAGTCCTAAGGACCAAATTATCCTGTAGCTGCTGACAAACAGACTGTTTAATAAGGTATTCCAGGATCTTTCCAGCTATGGAAGTGAGGCTAGCTAGTCTGTAAGTCCCAGGGTTTTCTTTGTGCCCCTTTTAAAGATAGGTCCTGTCTTGTTAATGGATTGGGAGATGTTCTTTTTCAGGGATCTCAGACAAGACTGGGGCACAGCACCTGGTTTGTTAAGGACACAAAAATGGAGGCAGGAAACTCTTCTCTCCTGCTGGCAAAGAACCCCAGGTACCAAAAAGACAGGGACTCACATCACTGAATGGGCTTTAAAAAAGGCAATGGTCAAAAGGCCTCGACCGTTTCTTGTTTCCGCAGACTAGACATGCTAGCAAACTTTAGAATTCCTTGGTGCTAAACACTGTGAAACTCCCCTTTCTCCTTCACAGAGGGCTTTAACGCCCCTTATCTCACTCAGGCTCACGACTGCCCAGAACTCAGGAATTGTCCCTGTTCCCATTGGACAGATGGGGAGGAGCCTGAGATACAGAGAAGGGAAGTCACCTACCCAAGGGCCTACACAGCAAGGTGGTGGCAGACGCAGAAAGAGAAGCTGTTCTAATGGACAACAAACCCACAGAGGCAGAGATAGAGCCCAGGAATCAAGATGGTGGGGAAATTTCATTGAAACCGTTTCTGTCAGAAAATCCCATTCAGACTAAACCAATTTTTTTCTTGAAATCAGAACAAATGGGAGAGTTCTTTGCAAAACTATTTTGTTGCAAAACAAAAGCATCTCCTGTTTGTCACAGTGTGTTAAATTGTCTCATCGCACACAAAGAGGAGATACTTAGATCTCGAAAATTAGATAAGATGCTTCAGTCTGAGCTAAGTAGTTGCTGCTCTTAACAATTTCAAACTAAAAAATACAAATAAAATAGACTATTTCAGCTATTCTAGTATGTCATAATTTGATCTGAGCAAATGTGATAGGACACCTCATATTATGCACTACTCCTAGTGACACTCTCCAATGGATCCCCATCTTCCACCCACCGTGAGGTAGGTAGGAGCGGATCATTATTATCCCTACTTGAAAGAGGGAGAAGCTAAGGCTGAGAAAGGAGAATTGACTTGTCTTAGGTCCACAGACAGTAGTGGCAGAGTTGGGAATAGGACCCGAGCCCTGATTTTCAAACTAACCATCGGATCTTGAATTTCATACATTGAATAACCTGAATAAAGTGCTCTGAAATGAGCTCCAGACCAACAACAGTGCACAGTAATTATTCAGCAAGTATTTAAGGAGAACTGGAAAGTTAGAGAGAATCATGAACTGCTCAGAGACAATTAATGCAGAGAAGCAGCAAAATTCGTCAAACATATGACTGGTTATGACTTATTTACTTGGTCTTATAAGAGAACAACAAGGACCTGAGTCTCCTCCCTGTCAATAACTCCCTGCTCAGCCAATCAGGATAGAGACTGAAGACGGGCGGCTGAGGGTTCTCACCAGAGAGCCCAAAGGATGGCCAGGTCACTGGTGGGGATCACTGCTCGAGCACTATTTCAGCCCCACATTTTTGAGTGGACCTCCCACAATGGGAGCTACAGAGCTCTCCCCCGTGACACACACACACACAGAGGGGAACAGGAGAAAGGACAAAAGAAGCAAGAGAAGAAGAGAAAGGAGGGAGGGATGGAGGAAAAGGTGAAACAAAAAGGACAAACACTAATGTCCCCAGTGATTGGGACAAAATTCTAGGTGCGGAATAAAATTCTGCCTCCTTAAACTCGTGTTTTCCACGCCCAGAATTCAACTGTCACCAGATGGATCAGACTGAAGAGGTTTCAAACCTCCAGGAGGTGTCTTCCAAATAGGGGCGTCTGTTTTCTAGTAAAATCAGTCAAAACTCGAGAAAACTCGAAAGAGGTTCCTCCTGGCACTCACATACGTGAACCCTAATACTCTCTCAGTCCTCAAAGAGAGACCTCGAGAAGGAGACTTGCTGAAGCAAAGCCACAGGGGTCTTCCAGGTTTCCCTGGCCCCTTGCCCCTGTCCTGCCTGGTTGATGTTAGCATCTCTCTGTGAGGTCACCGCCTCCCCACCACCTTTGACCAATAGTCTGAGGTCCTGCAAACGGCCTTTGTGATGTCACTTCCGCACCCCTCCCTTGCTGTGCTAATGTCCTGCCGCTGGCCAGACACTTTGGAGGTTTGAGCTACTCCCTGTGGATCACCCCACTCAATATGTGTTCATTCTAGGAAGCAAGCCGGCTAGACAGTAAATCATCAGATGCTGCTCCCAATGCTCCATTCAGTTTTTCAGAAATTAGTAGACTTTATGGCCAGAAGAGACAATTAGAACATGTAATCTGACCCCCTGCATATCACAGGCCTCCTGTATGACACAATAGCTACTTTTTGGGCAAACACATTCCAGAAAGGCCTCTAGTCTTCATTAGATGACATCAAGAGATGGAGAATCCACCACTTTCCTTGATAGCTTGTTCCTGTGGTGAATCATCCTCGCTGTTGAATATTTGTGCCTTATTTGTAGTATGAATTTGTCTCTTTTCACCTTCCAGCCATTGGATCTTGTTATGTCTTTCTCTGCTAGATTAGGGAGCCCTTTAATAGCCAATATTTTCTCTCCATTAAGGCACTTCAACACTTCAATGAAGTCACCTTTCAATCTTCTTTTGATAAGTTAAGCAGGTTGATCTCTTTCAATAGTTCACTAGAAGGCATTTTTCTCCAGCCCTCAGAACATTTGGTGGCTCTTTGCTGCCCCAGCTCCAATTTCACAACATCTTTTTCAAATTAGGACACCAAAACTGGATGCAGTATTCCAATATCAGTCTCACTGATGCTGTGTCACCTTCTGGGACGTTACTGACATAATCTGTAACTGTGTAGATCACTGTTGTGACCATTGTTATATATTTGCAGCCAATATTGTATAAAGGTTGTTGTGGATTGCCACGGGCACGCAGGGGCGAAAGAAAATGCAGGCCTGTTATTTACTAGGCTGCATGTGGCAATAGACTATATTGGTAAGAGATGCAAGGAGAGTATGGGTCACAATGCAAACTGCAGACATGCACACACACAACTAAAATTAATCAATTTAAAGTTTTATTGGGGATAATTACAAGGGGTAAGGGAGCAGCGTTAGATTAGCTAATAGAGTTAATGAAACTTAAAACACACAATGACTAAAATATCTACTAACAATATTTATAAACAAAGATGCAGCATTTAGTAATAACTGATACTCACAAATACAAACCAACGCATAACGACCGGCAAACGTAGAAACTCTGTTTGAAACACGTGAGCTGAGAGAGAGGCTTCGAGGTGATCAGGCTCGGTTACAGGTGTACACAGGATACACAGGATTCATTTTTCTTTCTCCTCTTCCTGCCTGCACCTGGCAGGCAGGCCCCTAAAGTACCAACTATGACATCATAGAAGTGTCATAGGGGACGGGGCCCAAAACCTGTTTGTGTTCGTTTCTGATTGGCACAAGCAAAGTTAACACCAAGTGGGGGAGCAGGTGCCTCAAAGTCTGGCTTCGCCCCCAAAAGGTGAGGAAATGCATATTGCTTTAGAATGCATGCAACACTGAATGACAAAAGAAGAGGCCAGGGCAATACCGGTATGGGCAAGTTTTACAGGAAGCAGACAGGAACTCATCTCAACAGTTGTCATGTAAGGAGTCTATGGAGAGGTGATGACTGGCTGATTATAATTATGCTATCTGTATATGTGTATCATTTTTGTAGATAAAGTAATGAATATTGGCTCTTTACTGTCTGTATTTAAAACTTTTTCTATGCTTCTGGGGAACACCCCAGACAAGTTGGTGTTAGCTCTGCCTAGCCTGCTTGATGGCCCATGAAGGACCATCAGCTATACAATCGACCCATTGAGAGAAGGCAGCAAGGTATGCAGGGACCTGCCTATGGACAGAACTCTAAGGTTTTTCTATGCCACGTGCTGGATAGAGTGTCCTCGAGAGAAAGAAAGCAAAGACCACATGGCAAGAGACTATAAAAGGCTGATGCCTCACCTCCATCTTGTCTTCAATCCTGCTTCATACCTCTGGAGGGACTTTGCTACAAACGGAAACTATATACAAGGACTGAATGACCCATCCGAGCTGTGGATGTGCTCCAGAGACTTGATTTGAACCTGCAGTTTATTCTATCACTGCTACAAGCCTGAACCAAGAACATTGCCATTACTGTCTGTAATTGATTTCATTTAACCAAATCTAGCTCTCATCTATATCTTTTTCCCTTTATTAATATACCTTCAGATTTTAGATTCTAAAGGATTGGCAACAGCGTGATTTGTGGGGAAAATCTGAGTTGTATATTGACCTGGGTCTAGGGCTTGGTCCTTTGGGAGCGGGAGAACCTTTTTTTTCTTTTACTGGGGTATTGGTTTTCATAACCAGTCAGTCCCATAACGAGTGGCACTGGTGGTGATACTGGGAAACTGGAGTGTCTAATGTAATTGCTTGTGTTACTTATGGTTATCCAAAACCAAAGTCCTCTCTCTTTGGCTGGTTTGCTGTGCCTTTAGAGTAAAGGAAACCCAGCCTTGCACTATAACTGCCCTGCTCTAAGCAATTTGTCCTGAATTGATACTCTCAGAAGTGTTCCAACAAAGGCAGCATCGTTACAGCTGCACAAAGCTCTTGGCCTACCTCATGCCTCGTCAGGGATGTGCCGGGGTGGGCCATGCTGCCCCAGCCTGAATCACGTCCGCAGCCTGGCCCACCCCGGCTGATGGAGTGCAGAGCCACGCGAGTCAATGGGAGGTCGAGTTGGGAGCCTTGGATCTTTCCCCCGACAGCCACACGGAGCTGCCTACCATCCCGAGAACCAACCTCGTGTTCTCCCACAGCAGCCACCTCCCGGTGTGGGCGGGAAAAGGGGACGAGGAAGTGCTGCTGCCTCAGGCCAGGACAGGAGGCCCTCACCACGCCCAGGACTGTCTCTTGCCTTCAGCGCAGGCAGCCAGAGGGAACGGGGAGCTCCCTGGCAGGCCAACACCTCAGCCACCTCTTGCCTCATGGCCTAGGCTCTTGGTGCTCTGCCGGTTGCTGCCTTGCTTGAAGGCCCAGAGCAAAAAGAAAGAAGCACATGCCTAGCAGAGGATAGCTTCGAACCATCAATCTTTGGGTTATGGGCCCAGCACACTGCCACTGCACCACTCTCTCAGCTCTTGAGCATTTGCTTCCAGCACCCACTCTCCAGCATCCCCACTAGCGCCTTGCAAGCGATAATGCTCGCAGACAGATGTGCAGGCTGCTAGGCAGCAGCCCTGCTCACACCCGACTTGTGTCTCCGTGGCACAATGGGTCAGTGTGTTTGGCTATTAACTGAATGACTGGTGGTTTGAGGCCCAGCCAGGGATGAGGATAACCCCTTATTCCTCAAGACTTCCTGAGAGCCTCAAAACTGTCCCTGGTGGATTCAGCTGGTGGCACAAAGTGTGCAGTGGAGTCAACTGGGAAACCCAAAACCGAGGCTGGGGCTAAATCCTCAAGGCCGTATGCAAAACCTTCAGCTGGGCACATTTTGCTCCCTTCCCACCTCTGCCCAAACAAGCTCTACTTTTCTGAGAGAATAGTACTTGCTTCTGCAGGCAAGTGTCTGGCCTATGTACACAGTGGCCAGCAGAGTTGGTCTTTCATGACCTGCACTTCTATATTGCTGACGTTGGCTGCAGAGATAACGCTGATGTTAGTGCATTGGTCTTCCCAGCTGATCCTGAGAATCCTCCTAAGGCAGTGCTGCTGAAACCACTCCAGCTGCTTGAGATGACGTCTATAGGTGTCACATCCATAGAGAAGGGTGGGGATGACAACTGCCTTGTGAACCAAAATCTTGATACCTGTTTGTAGGTGCCTATGTTTGAAGACATCCACAGCGGCACAGGAGTCAGCAAACAGAGCTGTAAACAGGGGAGTTTGAGTGGGCGTTTGTAAGGGGAGTTTGTATTGCGGGGCTCGTTTGGGGTTTGTTTTTGCTGTGGGTGGTGGTGTTTTGGTTTGGTTTGTGTTTTCCGGACTAACAGGATTTAGGTGAGAAGGCTGACAAATACAGAGGAAGCAGTGATCATGACCCAAGCAGTGGAGGACACAATGAAGATGACTGGATGTGGCAGCTGCGGTATGTACATGATTCTGGAGGGGGTACCTGAAAAGAGTTTCATCTGCCTGATACAGCTGATGGAAGAAAAGATCCGAGGATTGGAGATGCAGGAGGAAACTCTGGTCGAGTTTAGAAGGGGGTTCGATCAGATGATGGAACAAAGGCACGAGGTGGCTGAAGGGGAAAGTTCAAACATGCAGATGGAAGCAGGATCAAAGGCCCTGAGGGGGGACTGCTAGGTGACAAAAATGGACAGTAGAAGCATGTGACCAAGAGAACCAGGCAGAGGAAAAGACGGGCCAGTGAAGGAGAAATAGAGCTAAAGAACAGGTTTGCGGAGTTGGAGAATGAAGAAGGGGTACAGCAGGTGGTCACTGAAGGTGGAAGGGCAAGGAAAAAGAGAAGAGCGGCTAGTCCCATAGAAAAAGGGGAAGAGTCAACGGAGACAACACCAAATATGAGCCCCAGGAGGATACAGGATGGGTTGAAGAGGATTACAAGGGAAAATAGGAATGGAAAGGATTTGCAGCCAGAGGGAACAGGGGATAGACGAGAGAATTGCACTGTCACCAGGAAAAGGCAGGTCTACGTGATTGGGGACTCCTTACTGAGAAGAATAGACAGGCCTGTAACCAGAGCTGATCCAGAGAACAGAAGGGTGTGCTGTCTGCCGGGTGCTAAGATACGGGATGTGGCCCTGAGGTTGAAGAGGATCCTAAAGGGAGCGGGAAAGAATCCATTGATCATCTTTCATGTAGGAGCAAATGATACGGCTAGATTCTCACTGGAACGAATCAAGGGATACTATGCCAGGCTGGGGAAGACACTTAAGGAAATGGAGGCTCAGGTGATCTTCAATGGGATTCTGCCTGTTCGTAGAGAAGAGCAACAAAGGTGTGACAGGATTATGATGCTCAATAGATAGCTCAGGCAGTGGTGCTATAAGGAGGGCTTTGGGATGTATGGCCACTGGGAGGCATTCATGGACAGAGGACTGCTCTCTCGGGATGGACTTCGACTGAGTAGGGAGGGAAATAGACTTCTAGGATGGAGGCTGGCACAACTGATTAAGAGAGCTTTAAACTAGGAATTTGGGGGAGACGGTTGGGAGATATCCAGGTAATCTCCACGCCGGATTTTACCATTGAGCGGGAAGAAAACAAAGTGAGAGAGGATATAACTGGGGGTAGGAGAATGGACATAAGGAGGAACGGCAGAGTGGATACTAGTCTAATAGGTGATTAGACAGGCGGTAGAATGTCCGTGCCAAATTTGGTAAAGAATGTGAGTGAGGCCAAACAGCAAAAATTAAGATGTTTGTACACCAATGCGAGGAGCCTAGGTAACAAAATGGAGGAACTAGAGCTACTAGTCCAGGAAGTGAAACCAGATATTATAGGAATAACAGAATCATGGTGGAATAGTAATCATGACTGGAGTACAGGTATTGAAGGGTATGTGCTGTTTATGAAAGACCGAAATAAAGGTAAAGGTGGTAAGTAGCATTGTATATCAATGATAAGGTAGACTGTAAAGAAATGAGAAGTGATGGAATGGATAAAACAGAGTCTGTCTGAGCAAAAATCACATTGGGGAAGAAAACTTCTAGAACCTCCCTTGGGATAGTGCTTGGGGTGTGCTATAGACTACCGGAATCTAATTTGGATATGGATAGAGACCTCTTTAATGTTTTTAATAAAGTAAATACTAATGGGAACTGCGTGATAATGGGAGACTTCAACTTCCCTGCTATATACTGGAGAACAAGTGCTAGTAATAATAATAGGGCTCAGATTTTCCTAGATGTGATAGCTGATGAATTCCTTCATCAAGTACTTGCTGAACCAACAAGGGGGGATGCCATTTTAGATTTGCTTTTGGCGAGTAGTGAGGACCTCATTGAAGAAATGGGTGTAGGGGACAACCTTGGCTCGAGCGATCAGGAGCTTATTCAGTTCAAATTAAATGGAAGGATAAACAAAAATAAATCTGAGACTAGGGTTTTTGATTTCAAAAGGGCTAACTTTAATAAATTAAGGAAATTAGTTAGGGAAGTGGATTGTACTAAAGAATTTATGGATCTAAAGGTGGAGGAGGCCTGGGATATTTCAAGTTAAAGTTGCAGAAGCCTGTATCCCAAGAAAGGGGAAAAAATTCATAGGCAGGAGTCTTAGACCAAGCTGGATGAGCAAGCATCTCAGAGAGGTGATTAAGAAAAAGCAGAAAGCATACAAGGAGTGGAAGATGGGAGGGATCAGCAAAGAAAGCTACCTTATTGAGTTCAGAGCATGTAGGGGTAAACTGGGAGAGGCTAAAAGTCATGTAGAGACGGACCTTGCAAAGGGAATTAAAACCAATAGTAAAAGGTTTTATAGCCATATAAATAGGAAGAAAACAAAGAAAGAAAAGCTAAAAACTCAGGATGGAGTTTGCCACAGTATGCCACAGTCTTTAATAAGGCTAATGAGGAGCTGAGGGATAATGGCAGCAGTAGCGTAGCCGGGGGGGAGCAGGGGGAGTGGCCGCTCCCCCTGTGAGCCGAAGCGGCAGAAGCGGCCCCTTTTTTTAGCAGCACTAAAAAAAGGCGTCGCTTCTTTTTAAGCACTGCTTCTTGCACTCACCCGGCGGCGCTGTGGGGCTCCAGCGGCATTTCGGCGGCGGGTACCACCGAAGACCCGGAGTGAGTGAGGACCCGCCGCCGAAGTGCCTCCGAAGACCTGGAGCACCGCCGGGTGAGTACAGGGGGAGGTGCCTTCTTATAGCGCCGCTCCCCCTGTGCTCCAGACCTGGCTGCGCTACTGAATGGCAGCATGACAAATGGGAATAAGGATATGGAGGTAGATATTACCATATCCGAGGTAGAAGCCAAACTCGAACAGCTTAATGGGAGTAAATCGGGGGGAGGGGGGCCCCAGATAATCTTCATCCAAGAATATGAAAGGAACTGTCACATGAAATTGCAAGCCAGTTAGCAAAATTTTTTAATAAATCTCTAAACTCAGGGGTTGTACCATTTGACTGGAGAATTGCTAATATAGTTCCTATTTTGAAGAAACGGGAAAAAGATGACCCAGGTAACTACAGGCCTGTTAGTTTGATATCTGTAGTATGCAAGATTTTGGGAAAAAATTTGAAGGAGAAAGTAGTTAAGGACATTGAGATCAATGGCAATTGGGACAAATTACAACATGGTTTTACAAAACCATATAGATCGTGCCAAACCAACCTGATCTCCTTCTTTGAGAAAGTAACAGATTTTTTAGATAAAGGAAACGCAATGGATCTAATCTACCTCGATTTCAGTAAGGCATTTGATACAGTACCACATGGGGAATTATTGGTCAAATTGAAAAAGATGAGGATCAATATGAAAATTGAGAGGTGGATAAGGAACTGGTTAAAGGGGAGAATACAGCGGGTCATACTGAAAGGTGAACTCTCAGACTGGAGGGAGGTTACTAGTGGAGTTCCTCAAGGTTCAGTTTTGGGACCAATCTTATTTAATCTTTTCATTACTGACCTTGGCACCAAAAGTGGGAGTGTGCTAATAAAGTTTGCGGATGACACAAAGTTGGGAGGTATTGACAATTCAGAAAAAGATCGGGATATCATACAGGAAGATCTGGATGATCTTGTAAACTGGAGTAAGAGTAATAGGATGAAATTTAATGGTGAGAAGTGTAAGGTTATGCATTTAGGGATTAATAACAAGAATTTTAGTTATAAGCTGGGGACGCATCAGTTGGAAGTAAGGGAAGAGGAGAAGGACCTCGGAGTCCTGGTACACCACAGGATGACTATGAGTCGCCAATGTGATGTGGCCATGAAAAAAGCTAATGCGGTCTTGGGATGCATTAGGCAAGGTATTTCCAGTAGAGATAAGGAGGTGTTAGTACCATTATGCAAGGCATTGGTGAGACCTCATTTGGAATACTGTGTGCAGTTCTGGTCTCCCATGTTTAAGAAGGATGAATTCAAACTGGAACAGGTACAAAGAAGGGCCACTTGGATGATCCGAGGAATGGAAAACCTGTCTTATGAAAGGAGACTCAAGGAGCTTGGTTTGTTTACCTTAACCAAAAGAAAGCTGAGGGGAGATATGATTGCTGTCTTTAAATATATCAGAGGGATAAATACCAGGGAGGGAGAGGAATTATTTCAGCTCAGTACCAATGTGGACACAAGAACAACTGGATATAAACTGGCCAGCGCAGTTCTGGAACAGCCTTCCAAGGGAAGCAGTGGGGGCAAAAGACCTATCTGGCTTAGTGATTAAGCTAGATAAGTTTATGGAGGGGATGGTTTGATGGGATAACATGATCTTGGCAATTAATTGACCTTTGACTATCAGTGGTAAATAGGCCCAATGGTCAGTGATGAGATGTTAGAAATTACTACAGAGAACTTTTTTTCCTGGGTGTCTGGTTGGTGAGTCTTGCCCACACGCTCAGGGTTCAGCTGATCGCCATATTTGGGGTCGGGAAGGAATTTTCCTCCAGGGGAGATTGGCAGAGGCCTTGGAGGTTTTTCGCCTTCCTCTACAGCATGGGGCACGGGTCACTTGTTGGAGTATTCTCTGCATCTTGAAGTCTTTAAACCATGATTTGAGGACTTCAGTAGCTGAGACATAGGTGAGGGGATTATTCCAGAAGTGGGTGAGTGAGAATCTGTAGCCTGCATTGTGCAGGAGGTCAGACTAGATGATCATAATGATCACTTCTGACCTTAAATTCTATGAGTCTATAAGACTCATTTGAGTAGTCTTCCAAAAGATGTGCTGGCACAGAGGATCCTGTATTCAATTTCTGTGTCAATGCTGGCTGTTTGGGAGAAATGGCTGCCAAGGTATGGAAAATGGTCCACATTTCCAGGGGTTCTCCGCTGATGGTGATTTGTAGATTAGGATGAGTAGTTTGTGCAGGTGAGGGCTGGTAGAGTACCTTGGTTTTCCCGATGTTGAGAGAGAGACCTAGGCTGTGATAGGCATCTGCAGAAAGATTTAGGGGCTTTGCAGGTCGGCCTCTGTGTGTACAAGAATGGCAATGTGATCTGAATACTGAAGGTTAGTGATGCCAATTCTCGTGATCTTACAGTTTGTCTGGAGGAGATGGCGATTGAGGAGCTGACCATCCATACGACACTCAATCCCAATTCTCTCATGAAGGCTGTCACGGATGAGAATCAGGGTCATGGCAAGGTAAATGGAGAAGAGTGTTGGAGCAATGACACAGCCCTGCTTGACACTGGTGCAAATGGTCTCTGAGCTGTTGCACAAAATGATGGCAGTCATCCCATCATGGAGTAGTCTGATGATGGAAATGAATTTCTGTGGGCAGACACAACAGTTCCATAGGGCATCATGACTGACAGAGTCAAAGGCTTTGGTTAGGTCAATGAATGCCATGAACAGTTCCTGGTGTTGCTCTCTGCACTTCTCCTGAATCTGTCGTGCCATGAAGATCATGTCGATTGTGGCTCGGGATGGCCTGAAGCCACACTGTGATTCGGGGAGGAGTTCCTCAGCAAGAGGGAGGAGGTGGTTTTGTAGGATCTGGGGAAGAATCTTCCCTGCGATGGAGAGGAGAGCTATACCTCTTTAGTTCCTGACAAAGATTTGTCCCCTTTCTTGTATATGATAATAATGTTGGCGTTCTTAAAGTCAGGTGGAATTTCTTTGCAGGTCCAGATTTTTGGAGGAGTTGGCAAAGTTTGTGCTGAAGCATTGTTCCACCAGCTTTAAAAACCTCAGCTGGGATTCCTTCTGGGCCTGAAGCCTTGTGATTTTTTGTCTGGGTCATAGCATGCTGGACTTCCTCAGAAGATAGGGGGAGCAGCAAGATGTCCCATTGCTGAGCAACATGGAATAAACTTGATGGTGTCTTCAGAGACCCGTGGATTGGTGGTTTAGTTGGCACTCAAAATGCTCCTTCCAGCATTGTTTAATGGCTGCATTGTGCTTGAGGAGGGTGGAGCCATCCGTAAGGGGGTTGGGCCTTTGGAGCGTGGCCCATATATAGCTTTGGTTGCTTGAAAGAAGCTCTTCGTGTCATCCTGGTCTACAAAACCCTGGATCTCAGAGGCCTTCTCTTACCACCACTGGTTTTTGATGTCACGTAGCCTCCTTTGGACTTTGGCTTTAAGCAGGTGATAGGCCTCGTGTTTTCGTTGGTTAGAGGAATCATTTTGCCAGTTACAAAATTAATTTCTTTTCTGTGAATTAATTCTAGGATTTCCATGTGGTTTTTGTCAAATCAGTCTTGGTGCCGATGAGTGGAATACCCTATGGTTTCAGCACATGCATTGTGAATGGTGTTTTTCAGTTGATCCCAGTGCTCTTGAATGTCAATGATGTTGTCAGGCAGGTTAGAGAGTTTCTGAGACCGATGTTGCTGGAAATCTCGCAGCTGACTTGGTCCCGAAGTGCTTTGATGTTGTACTGCTTTCGCTTAGTCCTTGGGTGTTTGCTGTGTCGTGGAGTGAGCTGGAGGTATGTGACTGATCTTATTAATCCATGGTCTGTCCAGCAGTGATCAGTACCTCTCATAGCTAGTGTTATACGAACGTCGGTATAGTCTCGGGCTCTGACTATAACATCGTCAAGGAGGTGCCAATGTTTGGACTGAGGATGTTTCCAGGTGGTCTTAAATTTGTTAGCAAAAAGAAAATAAGAATGAAATACTTGTGGCACCTTAGAGACTAACAAATTTATTTCAGCATAAGCTTTCGTGGGTTTAGAACCCACTTCATCGGATGCATGGAATGGAACATACAGTAATCAGATATTTATACATTCAGAGAAACATGAAAAGGTGGGAGTGTCTATATAAATGTTAAGAGGCTAATTAATTGAAAGGAACTGTTATCAGTAGAAACTTTTGAAGTGATAATCAACACGGCCCATTACATTACAGACAGTTGTTACTCTGCCTAAAGACGGTATTTGAGATGAGCAGGTCACGCTCCACACATTTGCTGAGGACAATACCATTGGGTTTTACATTTCCCACCCCTTCTTTGCCCATTGTGCCTCTCCAGAGTTGGGAATCCTGTCCGACTCTCGCATTGAAATCTCCCAGGAGGATGAGTTTGTCTGCCTTAGATGTGGTTGTGAGGACTGCATCAAGAGTTCTATAAAAATGCTCCTTATTGTCCCATGAATGCGTCTCTCTACAGGTGGCTTTCCTTTCCAAACGAAGGTGTAGCCACCTCCTTCTGCTTTTATCTGACCCTCTTCAGCCCGGTGGGTCTCACTAAGAGCTGCAATGTCAATGTTGAGCCTTGCCAGTTCTCTGGCAATTATGGCAGTTCTTCTTTCTGGGCATTTACTGGGCCGAGAGTCCATAAGGGTGCGGACATTCCAGGTGACGAAATTCATTGTCTTCTATCACACGTTTCGGCTGCGGAGTTGAGTGATGCCACTGGGTACGGCCATCCCGTCGGAAGAGTGTGAGACAGCCTATGTTTGGGGCACCTTTTCTAGCCCCCTCCCTATCTGGGGTGAGCAGAGGGGATCCCGAAAAGCCTGCTCAGTCACAGCAGATGAAATGCACTTCTGTCTCAAGCAAGCACAAAATGACCATCACACAGCTCCCCGACTGCATGCAGATTTGTGACAGATCACTGATCCTGTCTTCTCCACCAGTCGTCTGTCGCCACAGAACTTTATGCGGGTGTGAACCCCTT
Source organism: Macrochelys suwanniensis (assembly GCA_033296515.1). Taxonomy (NCBI): domain Eukaryota; kingdom Metazoa; phylum Chordata; order Testudines; family Chelydridae; genus Macrochelys; species Macrochelys suwanniensis. The sequence continues at coordinate 71,281,188 of CM065778.1, read as the reverse complement.
GGCAGAGGACTGTCACACGAAACTTGACAAGAGGAAAACCCTGACACCTTGCAAGGAGCTCCAGGGGCCTCCCTCCTGCTGCAGCCCTCATCCGCCTTCACAGCCACAGAGTACTAGAAGGTCCTCTATATGCGCCCGATCCACCATTGGGGTCTTTTGAAGTTTGGACCACGGTTAGTCAGGAGCCTCGCCTCAGGCCTGCTCGCCAAAGGGGACCCTACGAGGAGTATAAAAGCTCCGGACAATATAGCGCTAACGGTCTTTATCCAACACAAGCCTCCCCACCACGACAAGGTTGCGTTCCATCAGAGAGGTATCAATAAGGAGAACAACATTTCATTACCCCCCCTGCCCCACTCAATACTACAGTGAACCATAGGTGCCGACTTTTGTCGGCGCCGGTGGGTGCTTGCGCCCCCCCTCATCTCCAGCCCCGCCCCAACTCCACTCCCGGCTCTGCCCCTTCCCCAAATCTCCGCCCCCCCAGGAAAAATTGGTGGGTGCTAAGCACCCACTGGCAGCTCCCCACCAGCCCCCCTTCCCACGCGCCCAAAACTCACTTTCTGGGTTCCAGGTTCCTGTCCCCTTCCCTCTGCTCCACCACCATCATCATCATCATCTGCCCCTGATCCACAAACACTGCATTCAGCCGGGGATCTTTGTCTGGAAATCTCTCCAGTACCTAACAAGAGTTTCAAGCATGGTCCCACGGGGGTGGGGAGTGATCCACCCTGGCACGCTCTGCTCCCCTCCTCTTTTTGATCCCGCTTGAATGTTGCAAGCCGGGAGGCCACAAGTGGAGGGGAAGAACTGCGGGGTGGGGGTGGGGGGGCGAAGGGGGGTTGCAAAACTGCTCTGTGCCCAAACTTGTGGGCACTTGGCAGCCCCGCGGCAGGCAGGCAGAGTTCACCCTGGCACTGCAGGGGGCTTGTCCGCAGCTGGAGGAGGAGGAAGCAGCTGCGATCTCCCTCCTTTGGCTCCCCCCTCAAGGGGGGGCAAATTTTGCTCCCTGTTCTGCAGTGTCACTGTGGGATTCGCAACTCTCCACTATGGGGCGCTCACACAAGCGGGGAGAGGGGGGAGGACCCAGGCCAGGGGCCCGCAGTGGGACGGGTGGAGGGGCTGAAATGCGCGGCGAGGTGGGTCCAGACAAAAGCAGAGGCCGGGCAGCAGCGGGAGGGCAACGCAGTGGCTTGCCTGGGCAGGAAGCGAGGGGCACCGTTGTGCCCTCTCCCCACGCACAAGTGGGGTGCAAGGGAAGGGGGCAGCCGCCGCCGCCCGGCACACAGGGGGGCTGCTCCACATCCCGGACTGGGGTCTCATCCCCTGCCGGGCAACCAGCAGTCGCTGCACCCGCTGCCCCCTCCTCCTCTCTCCTGCTTTCCCAGCGCTAAAGCCGCAGAGCGGGGAGGAGGGGGCAGCAGCTGCTCAAGCCCTCAGCCTCCCCCCCAGCCAGCGCGCGTCTTCCCCTCCCTGCTCGTGCCGGGGATCCGGGGTGCTGTGGCGGGGCGGGAAGGGTTAACTGCTGTGTGTGCGGGATCGAATCCGCAAGGCCTGGCCCCCTGGCGGGGTTAGCGGCGCGCTGAGGGGGCTGGAGCGCCGGCCCAGGTCTCGCTCTCACCCCCGCGCCTTCCACCCTGATTTGTTGCCCTCCCTGCAGCGCATCCCCTACCTGGGAGGCGGGAGGAGCCTCGGCTTTGGCAGCTGGCCCAGTTCCTGCGCCCTCACAGCCCGTCTAGTGGCGCTCCCCCCTCGCCTGCCCCCTTGCCCAACAGCTGGGAGGCGCCGGCTGCTGCGCTAAACAAATCGCCGGGACCGGAACCCGGGAGGTGAGTTGTGGGCGCGCGGTGGGGAGCTGCCGGTGGGTGCTCAGCACCCACCAGTTTTTCCCCGTGGGTGCTCCAGCCCGGGAGCATCCACCGGCGCCTCTGCCTGAGTGAACTGAAACCCAGAACCAGCCAAAATGTCATTTTGGGAAATCAGCTGCATTTGCTGAGCACCCAGGTAGCATAGGCAGGTCCATGCAAATACAGTCTGCTCCTGAAGTCCTTTTCCCCCAGATTGTCACGAGATGTTGGGTCTGCTTCCAATAATACTAATAACTATTAAACTGCCCTTTACCATAGTCATAAATCTAGGGGGAAGGATAGCAACCTTTATGTCTGCAGTAGCATAAAATCCCTCCTTGGCAGCTGTACTTAGCATCCACCAGCAGCCAGCTTTCCCCTCCCCCACCCAGCTCCTCCCATCTGCCTGGTGCCCCCACCAATCGACACCGCACCCACGCTGGGGAGCAAGTGTTTCCCCTGGAGCAGCAGCGACACCCGGTGGCCAGTCGGGGTAATGCACATACTCTTTCCATTGAAGCAGCATGGACACCTGGTGACCAGTCTCTGGGGCAGCCCCGCTTCCTGGGAGAGAGGCGAAACAGACACAACAGCAGCTGCTCCCGTTAGCTGGAGTTGGGAGGCAGGTGAGAGAGGCCGTCCCAAACAAGCCAGGAGAGTGACAGGGCAGCACTTCCCCTGAGTTGGCTAACACTAATGATAATTCTTACACCACTCCTCATGCCTGGAAGTGCACAGTGCCCCCCTGAGGTGGGGAAAGGAACTGCACCCCACTGGGAACCAGAGGCGCACAGGGCTGCACTGACTTGGCCAAAGCCCCCCAGCGTATTGGAGAATCCACAACTTTGTGTTCAAACATCTCCCAGCTTCCTTGAAACTAAGACCAAGGTTTCTTTGCAATATACTGGCAGAAAACAGCTTTTTTACCCCCAGTGGGACTTAAACCCACAACCTCTGGCTTAGAAAGCCAACACCCTTATCCATTAGGCCACTGAAGTGGAAGCAACAGAAACACAGAAATTCCCTCTCATAAATGCACATTCTTCACATTCACTAGGAAGCCCCGTTATGCACTTACAGAAATGTCACATCCCCTGTCACTGAGACAACTGGGCAGGTCACTGACAGAGCTGAGCCCCACCTTTCTGCTAGCCATCTTTAGAGAAGAACCCCATCCTAGAGTCCCAGCTGCCTCCATCAGCACCTCCCCGTCTGTGGCTCTGAGTGGCAGTAGGATGATTGGGGGGTGAATCCAGGGCTGGAAGGGGGGTCAGGTCAAGGAATTATGATGTAATTGGAATAACAGAGACTTGGTGGGATAACTCACATGATTGGAGTGCTGTCATGGATGGATATAAACTGTTCAGGAAGGATAGGCAGGGCAGAAAAGGTGGGGGAGTTGCGTTGTATGTAAGAGAGCAGTATGACTGCTCAGAGCTCCAGTATGAAACTGCAGAAAAACCTGAGAGTCTCTGGATTAAATTTAGAAGTGTGAGCAACAAGGGTAATGTCGTGGTGGGAGTCTGCTACAGACCAGGGGGATGAGGTGGACGAGGCTTTCTTCCAGCAAGTAACAGAAGTTACTAGATCACAGGCCCTGGTTCTCATGGGTGACTTTAATCACCCCGATATCTGCTGGGAGAGCAATACAGTGGTGCACAGACAATCCAGGAAGTTTTTGGAAAGTGTAGGGGACAATTTCCTGGTGCAAGTGCTGGAGGAACCAGCTAGGGGAAAAGCTCTTCTTGACCTGCTGCTCACAAACAGGGAAGAAATAGTAGAGGAAGCAATAGTGGATGGGAACCTGGGAGGCAGTGACCATGAGATGGTCGAGTTCAGGATCCTGACACAAGGAAGAAAGGAGAGCAGTAGAACAGAGACCCTGGACTTCAGAAAAGCAGACTTCGACTCCCTCAGGGAACTGATGGGCAAGGTCCCCTGGGAGAATAACATGAGGGGGAAAGGAGTCGAGGAAAGCTGGCTGTATTTTAAAGAATCCTTATTGAGGTTGCAGGAACAAACCATCCCGATGTGTAGAAAGAAAAGTAAATATGGCTGGCGACCAGCTTGGCTTAACAGTGAAATCCTTGCTCGTCTTAAACACAAAAAAGGAGCTTAGAAGAAGTGGAAGATTGGACAAATGACCAGGGAGGAGTATATAAATATTGTTCAGGCATGCAGGAGTGAAATTAGGAAGGCCAAATCACACTTGGAGTTGCAGCTAGCCGGAGATGTTAGGAGTAACAAGAAGGGTTTCTTCAGGTATGTGAGCAACAAGAAGAAAGTCAAGGAAAGTGTGGGCCCCTTGCTGAATGAGGAAGGGAACCTAGTGACAGAGGATGTGGAGAAAGCTAGTGTACTCAATGCTTTTTTTGCCTGTCTTCACAGACAAAGTCAGCTCCCAGGCGGCTGCACTCCGCAGCACGGTATGGGGAAGAGGTGACCAGCCCTCTGTGGAGAAAGAAGTCGTTTGGGACTATTTAGAAAAGCTGGACGAGCACAAGTCCATGGGGCCGGATGCACTGCATCCGAGGGTGCTAAAGGAGTTGGCCGATGTGATTGCAGAGCCATTGGCCATTATCTTTGACAAATCATGGCAATCGGGGGAGGTCCCGGATGACTGGAAAAAAGCTAATGTAGTGCCCATCTTTAAAAAAGGGAAGAAGGAAGATCCGGGGAACTACAGGCCAGTCAGTCTCACCTCAGTCCCTGGAAAAATCATGGAACAGGTCCTCAAGGAATCAATTCTGAACCACTTAAAGGAGGGGAAAGTGATCAGGAACAGTCAGCATGGATTCACCAAGGGCAAGTCATGCCTGACTAACCTAATTGCCTTCTATGATGAGATAACTGGCTCTGTGGATGAGGGGAAAGCAGTGGATGTGCTATTTCTTGACTTTAGCAAAGCTTTTGTAAAATGACATCCTGGACCTGGGAGACACACCATCTGAGAGCGTATAGGCATTAAACAATGACCAACAGAAACAGGCCCCGTGGAAGGACTTGAAATATTTTAGACCTGCCAGGGTCTTCATGTGAAAGATGCATGACCATCTTGGTGGACCAGAAATACTACAAAAACATCCTTTATTCTATTATCTGGGCACTTCTGTTTACATTCTGTGCTGGAATCAGGAATTGCAGAGGCACGTGAAAAAACAAACATTTACTGTATCGCCAGCTCATGATTTTATCAGGCCTCTCGCTATATTTGGTATTTTTCTTAAAGCCCCACCTCCTGAAGTCAAGAGATCAGATTAGTTTGTGAAAATTTTCAAGATTGACTTTTTGCCCCAATTCAGGACATTAATAAGAACATAAGAATGGCTGTACTGGGTCAGACCAAAGGTCCATCCAGCCCAGTATCCTGTCCACCGACAGTGCCCAATGCCAGGTGCCCCAGAGTGAGTGGACCTAACAGATTATAGACAACTTCAGAGGATTTTGAAAGGTGCTGAAGGAGAGGAATATCCATGTGATTTCCCCAGAGATCCTTCTGGTCCTGTGAGCAAAGGAGGACAGAAGGCAGAAGATTCTGGAAGTGAACTGCTGGCTATGCATATCATTTGGGAATGTGCTACCAGGAATGAAGTTCTCTTGTATCATGCTGTCTGGAGTGGCTCACACCTGAAAGTGCCAACCTCTAGGCAGACTGTCAAAAGCAGAGCAGAGACCTGAAACTGGCGACCACAAATCTACCATGACTTAGTTGCTCCGTACATCTCCACTGAAGTGGCTCTTCAGCTCTGAAAGACTGAGGATTACTGCTTTGGTTCACTGAGCAAAACCACCATATTTTATTAGGCATTAGGATCAGACCAAAACAACTATTAACTTTGGAAGAGGAGTCTTTTCAAACAACCATCCCACATCCAAGTTTTAAAAATGGCCTCTGTCTCTGTAGAGGGCTCTGCCCAAACCCTGCCTCTGAACACCCCCTGAGCAGTGTGGTATTCCAATCTAGATCTGGATCCCAGCATCAGTATTATTAAACTTGTCAATAACATTCACATGAAAGTCTAATCACTGTGGGCCAACTGCAGTGGACTGCTGGCAGCATATGGGACTTCGGAGACCTGCATTCAATCCCCTGCACTGCCACAAACTTCCTGCAAATCACTTAGTCTGTCTGTGCCTCAAGTCCCCATGTGTAAAATGGGGATAATAGAACTTCCCCACCTCACATGGGCATTGTGAGGCTAAATACATTGAAGATCATGAGAAACTCAGATACTGCAGCAATGGGGACCATGTAAATACCTAAAAGACATGGATATGCAACACAGGAGTACAGGTTGTGCAATCTGGCCACATATTCCTTAATATCTGAATGAATCTAGAGAAACCAGGATCCTAGTGGTGCTAGAAAAACATCACCTAAATCCATCCTGAAATAGTCTATGTTGTAACTTTACTCGGATATTACTGCTGAGTCAGTGGTAATGTGGTAGATATAAAACTGTGCTTTTCAATCAGCTGGATATAACTGTACTGTAATTTTACAACAAACACATTTGTCAAGACTTATGGGATTTTAAAAAAATGTATTAAAATAACCGAAGAGAAACTGTAGAGCTTCAGTTCATTTGCAAATTTGACACCATCAGCTCAGGACTAAACAAAGACTATGAATGGCTAGCCAACTACAAAAGCAGTTTCTCCTCCCTTGGTGTTCACGCCTCAACTGCTAGAAGAGGGCCTCACCCTCCCTGATTAAGCTTACCTCGTTATCTCTAGCCTGAATCTTCCCTGCACATTTATATCTGCCCCTGGACATTTCCACTGCTTGCATCCGAAGAAGTGGGTATTCACCCACGAAAGCTTATGCTTCAATACCTCTGTTAGTCTATAAGGTGCCACAGGACCCTTTGTCGCTTCTACAGATCCAGACTAACACGGCTACCCCTCTGATACTTTTGATACAGTCTCCCACAGTGTTCTTGCCAGCAAGTTAAAGAAGTATGGGCTGGATGAATGGATGGTAAGGTGGATAGAAAACTGGCTGGATGGTCGCGCTCAATGGGTAGTGATCAATGGCTCCATGTCTAGCTGGCAGCCGGTATCAAGTGGAGTGCCCCAAGGGTCGGTGCTGGGGCCGGTTTTGTTCAATATCTTCATCAACGATCTGGAGGATGGTGTGGACTGCACCCTTAGCAAGTTTGCAGATGACACTAAACTGGGAGGAGTGGTTGATACGCTGTAGGGTAGGGGTAGGATACAGAGGGACCTAGACAAATTAGAGGATTGGGCCAAAAGAAATCTGATGAGGTTCAACAAGGACAAGTGCAGAGTCCTGCACTTAGGATGGAAGAATCCCATGCACTGCTACAGACTAGGGACCGAATGGCTGGGCAGCAGTTCTGCTGAAAAGGACCTAGGGGTTACAGTGGATGAAAAGCTGAATATGAGTCAACAGTGTGCCCTTGTTGCCAAGAAGGCTAATGGCATTCTGGGCTGTATAAGTAGGGGCATTTCCAGCAGATCGAGGGACGTGATTATTCCCCTCTATTCGCCACTGGTGAGGCCTCATTTGGAGTACTGTGTCCAGTTTTGGGCCCCACACTACAAGAAGGATGTGGATAAATTGGAAAGAGTCCAGTGGAGGGCAACAAAAATGATTAGGGGGCTGGAGCACATGACTTATGAGGAGAGGCTGAGGGAACTGGGATTGTTTAGCCTGCAGAAGAGAAGAATGAGCGGGGATTTGATAGCTGCTTTCAACTACCTGAAAGTGGGTTCCAAAGAGGCTGGATCTAGACTGTTCTCAGTGGTAGAAGATGACAGAACAAGGAGTAATGGTCTCAAGTTGCAGCAGGGGAGGTTTAGGTTGGATATTAGGAAAAACTTTTTCACTACTAGGGTGGTGAAGCACTGGAATGAGTTACCTAGGGAGGTGGTGGAATCTCCTTCCTTAGATGTTTTTAAGGTCAGGCTTGACAAAGCCCTGGCTGGGATGATTTAGTTGGGGTTGGTCCTGCTTTGAGCAGGGGGTTGGACTAGATGACCCCCTGAGGTCCCTTCCAACCCTGAGATTCTATGATTCTATGATACCTTCCAAGGACAAAGGATTTGTGCCGTGGGGAAGTTTTTAACCTAAGCTGGTAAAAATAAGCTTAGGGGTCCCCACATCTGTACCCTAGAGTTCAGAGTGGGGAGGGAACCCTGACAGCGGTAAGGTGCTAGGGTAGACATGGCCTTAGTATCCGGTGACCAGGTCAGCTGACTCTTTAGGGCCCCATGGAGCCATTCTTCACAGGCTGACCCACAAGTTCCCAGGAAGAACTTGTCCTTTCACGGTCCATTGTCTCTTGGTGATGGGCCATCAAGCCCTGGTAGTCCCAGAAGTGTTAGCAGTGTGAGTCACCCAAAGCAGCGACTATGAAACAGACACACAGGTCAAGATTCCTAATTTCATCGACCAAAATGATCCATGCATACAAATGGGATAATCATATGCAGTAAATCGCAACCTTTCCAATGATATCTCACATGAACCATCTTGTATAAAGCATACCTCAGTTATGACATATTCATATCAGAAGCATAGTTTGGTAAAGTATATGGAATGCCAGGTCACACTAGCAATACCATGTGATGTACCTCCCTCATACTCTGTTCAATCAATCATTTTTACAGAGCATTTCAGAAGATGGTGAAGAAAGCCCAGAGCAATTAGGATGTGATACCAGTCAGCTCTGTGTTCTTGGGGAACCAGGGTGCAGTATCCGGCCTGTCTGACTCATGAAGAACTCCTCCCCAGCCTCTGCTTGAACCAAAAGTGATCAGAGAAAAGACTTGCAGAGAGCAGTGAAGGGCAGTGGGAGACACACCTAGACCCCTCCTGACAAGGGTGATAGGATTAAGGCAACTCCCCAAGCCTCATCTGCATCAAAGGTGGGGAGGGGGTCATGGGGGAGGTGAGGGCCTTGTATCCTCCATCCCTCAGCCACGCGGCCCAGTATCCATTCCCAGGTGTGAGTGTGACCTGCCCCTTCCTGCTCACAGATTCCCTGCAAACCCCCAGAGCCCATCCAGGCTTGTCTCCCGCCTCCACCTCCCAGTAACGCCTCCCACCCGCGAACCCCTCAGTGCCCAGGACACAGGGACAAGGCTCAAATCTCTCAGGGTTGTCGGGCAGATCCTGGCGTGTGTCTCCATGTCTCCCACGTTTCCGATCCTCAGACAGGACGAGGTCGGGATTTGCCGTGTCTGGATCCAGAGTCACGGCCACTGGGGAGAGAGTCACAGAGTCAGAGCCGGGGCAGGGGCTGGTCACTGGGATCAAAGGGAAATTAACCTGCGTCCCCGTTAATCGCTGTGTGGGGGGGAGGGGGTGTTGCCTGAGGGGAGTCAGGACCCCTCTGCCTTTGGGGAGACGATGAGGGGGAAGGGCAGGAGGAGCTGGGGAGGGGTGGGAAGGTGTCAGTGGGGGTGGGGGAGGGGAGGGGACACGCTGATGCTGGGAGAGGAAAAGGGAGGGGCAGGAACAAGCACAATGGGGGGCAAGGAGATGGCACCAGGAGGACGGGGGGGGGGGAGTGGTGAAGGGAGGGGCAGTTTCCAGGGGACAGAAGGGGGAAAAGGGGCCGACAAAAGGAGGGGAAGGGGGAGGGGAGGGCTGTGTGCCAGGCAAGGGGGTGAAAGGAGGAGTGGGCATGAGAAAGGCAGGGGGTGGGACAATTCATGGTGAGGGGGGAAGAGGGGCGTAAAGAGAGGGAGGTCAGTGGGGCAGAGGGCAGAGTGGGGATGGGCACCAGGGAGGAAGGGGGTGAGGGGAGGGGCAGGTGTCAGGGGCAGGGGTTGGGAAGGGGCAGGCACGAGGAGGGTGCGGGGGAAGGGAAAGAGCAAAGGGGCAGACACGGGGCTGAGGGTCAGGGAGGGGAGAGGAGAGAGGCAGGGCAGGTGGGTAGATGGACGTATGGGGAGAGGGAAGGGAGAGGGGCAGGGGTCACAGAGTCAGGGAGGGGGAGGAGAGAGGCAGGGCATGTGGGTAGATGGACATATTGGGAGAGGGAAGGGGAGGGGCAGGGGTCAGAGGGTCAGGGAGCGGGAGGATAGAGTCAGGGCAGGTGGGTAGATGGACGTATTGGGAGATGGAATGGGGAGGGGCAGGGGTGAGTGGGTCAGAGAGGGGGGAGGAGAGAGGTCAGGGCAGCTGGGTAGATGGATGTATTGGGAGAGGGAAGGGGGAGGGGCAGGGGTCAGAGGGGCAGGGAGGGGGAGGAGAGAGGCAGGGCAGGTGGGTAGATGGACGTATTGGGAGAGGGAAGTGGGAGGGGCAGGGGTCACAAGGGCAGGGAGGGGTGAGGAGAGAGGTAGGGCTGGTTGGTAGATGGAGATATTGGGAGAGGGAAGGGGAGGGAAAGGGGTCAGAGGGTCAGGGAGGGGGAGGAGAGAGACAGGGCAGGTGGGTAGACGGACCTATTGGGGGAGGGGCAGGGGCCAGAGAGTCAGGCCATCAGGAAGTTTAGACTTGAAATTAGACAAAGGTTTCTAACCATCAGAGGAGTGAAGTTCTGGAACAGCCTTCCAAGGGAAGCAGTGGGGGCAAAAGACCTATGGGTTGGTCTACACTAACCCCCCAATTCGAACTAAGATACGCAACTTCAGCTACGTGAATAACGTAGCTGAAGTCGAAGTATCTTAGTTCGAACGAAAAGGTACTTACCGCGGGTCCACACGCGGCAGGCAGGCTCCCCCGTCGACTCCGCCTGCTCTGTTCGTGGAGTAGGATTACCGGCGTCGACGGCGAGCACTTCTGGGTTCGATTTATCGTGTCTAAACAAGACGCGATAAATCGATCCCAGAAGATCGATTGCTCGCCGCTGAAGCAGTGGGTAAGTATAGACGTACCCTATCTGTCTTCAAGATTAAACTAGATACATTTATGGAGGGGATGGTTTGATGGGATAACATGATCTTAGTCAAAGGTCAATTAATTGCCATCAGTGGTAAATAGGACCAATGGTCAATGATGGGATGTTAGAAGTTACTACAGAGAACTTTTTCCTTGGTGTCTGGCTGGTGAGTCTTGCCCACATGCTCAGGGTTCAGCTGACCGCCATATTTGGGGTCGGGAAGGAATTTTCCTCCAGGGTAGATTGGCAGAGGCCCTGGAGGTTTTTTGCCTTCCTCTGCAGCATGGGGCACGGGTCACTTGCTGGAGGATTCTCTGCATCTTGAAGTCTTTCAACCATGATTTGAGGACTTCAATAGCTAAGACATAGGTGAGAGGATTATTCCAGGACTGGGTGGGTGAGATTCTGTGGCCTGCATTGTGCAGGAGGTCAGACTAGATGATCATAATGGTCCCTTCTGACTTTAAAGTCTATGAGTCTATGAGGCAGGGCAGGTGGATAGATGGACGTATTGGGAGAGGGAAGGGGGAGGGTCAGGGGTCAGAGGGTCAGGGAGGGGGAGGAGAGAGACAGGCCAGGTGGGTAGATGGATGTATTGGGAGAGGGAAGGTGGAGGGGCAGGGGTCAGAGGGTCAGGGAGGGGGAGGAGAGAGGCAGGGCAGGTGTGTAGATGGAGGTATTGGGAGAGGGAAGGAAGAGGGGGAGGGGTCAGAGGGTCAGGGAGGGGGGAGGAGAGAGGCAGGGCAGTTGGGGAGGGTTCTTCACACGGGCCCTTAGGGCCTCTGAACCATTTCATACAATCCCGTCTCTGGGGGAGTTATGGGTTTGCTGCTCCCCCACCCCCTGGGAGCGTCTTGACTGCAGCCAAAGGTATTGGGAGAGGGAAGGAAGAGGGGGAGGGGTCAGAGGGTCATGGAGGGGGGAGGAGAGAGGCAGGGCAGGTGGGTAGATGGACGTATTGGGAGAGGGAAGGGGCAGGGGTCAGAGAGTCGGGGGGGAGGAGAGAGGCAGGGCAGGTGGGTAGATGGACGTATTGGGAGAGGGAAGGGGGAGGGGCAGGGGTCAGAGAGTCGGGGGGGGGGAGGAGAGAGGCAGGGCAGTTGGGGAGGGTTCTTCACACGGGCCCTTAGGGCCTCTGAACCATTTCATACAATCCCGTCTCTGGGGGAGTTATGGGTTTGCTGCTCCCCCACCCCCTGGGAGCGTCTTGACTGCAGCCAAAGAGCTGTTTTGTGGGGGCAGAAGGCCGTGGGAGGGAGGGGGAGGGGTTGGTCAGCGGGAGATGCTCTGGCGGGAGGTCAGGGCTTGGCTGCCAGTGGGTGCTAAGCACCCGCTCAGTTTTCCCCATGGGTGCTCCAGGCCCGGAGCACCCATGCAGTCAGCACCTATGATCCCCTCCCCCAAATGAAATTTCCTAGAGATTTTGGGTGCATCTCTCAATGGTGTGAATGTTCCTAGTTTCTGTGTGCGCGTGTCTCTCTGGGGGGGCGTGTCCATGTGTGTTTATGCTTAAGTTTATTGTTATGTCACGTATCCCAACCGCAAAGAACGTTCTGCCTCAGCATTGTTACCCAGCCGTCAGTCTGCCAACTCGCTGGGTTGACAACGGCTGGTGACCCGAGGAGCTGCTGATAGACGTGGACTATCCATCTGTCAACAACTTCTGAACCAGCTATTTCCACAGGTTTGCGAACAAAGATGAGTTTTGACAGAAGGGAATTCCCAGATTCTTTTCCTGCTCATTAGATCGCACATGATAGGTTGGTGCCTCCTTCTCCTAGGACAGGGGTGCCAGCCTGTGGCTCCGGAGCCGCATGCGGCTCTTCAGAGGTCGATATGTGGCTCCTGGCATAGGCGCTGACTCCGAGACTGGAGCTACAGATGCTAACTTTCCAATACGCTGTGGGGTGCTCACTGCTCAACCCCCTGCTCTGCCCCAGGTCCTGCCACAGCTCCACCCCTTCCCCCAAGGCCCCTGCCCCTTGCCCCGAGCCTGCCATGCCCTCGCTTCTCCCCGCTCCACACCACAGCCTCCTGCGCCCTGCAAAACAGCTGATTGTGGTGGGCGGGAGGAGTGGGGAGAAGCGGGGGAGGCGCTGATTGGCAGGGCTGCCGGTGGGCGGGAGGTGTTGGAGTTGGGTAGTGGATGCGGGGCTGCTGACATATTAGTGTGGCGCTTTGGCAATGTTTATTGGTAAATTCTGGCTCCTTCTCAGGCTCAGGTTGGCCACCCCTGTTGTAGGGACTGGTAGGGGCTCGTGTTGCAACAGTCAGTTCTCAGCGTTCCCTTTTGATTTGAATGTGGGCATCTTTCAGCTCTCCTGCTGCTTCAGCCTTTCAAGTGAGTTGGAGGCAGATTTAGATTATTTTGTCTTTCCCAGACTAGTATGGGTGAATTTCCATGGATATAACCTAAAGGGAAGATAACAAAACTGGTGTAGAATTTAGATTGATATCTCCATAAATAGTACTTCCCATGGAGAATGGGAACTCCTAATGCGCTCCTTGCCTTCAAGTAGAGAATATAAACCTTTTCTCTCATGTAATGATTGTCTCATGTATGTGTATTGAGACAATATCGATCTCAGAATTTACATGATTGAAACACACATAAATGAGCTCAAATATGCAGAAAAAATAAATCTGAAGCTATTGAAAGTGCTACAGCTCCACTCCCATCCCCTGGCTGTCATCTTGGTAGTTCTCTCAGAAATAATCTCATGGAGATAGACTTCAAAACCCCCATTGGGCTATATAAAATAGATGTGTAAATTCCCCCCTGCAATTCCTTTCCAGGAAAGGGGTTTAAATAAACTGCAGACCAGATTTCCCATGGGTCTCGGTGTGATTTCTTTGTTATTGTTTTGGTGGCCTAACTTCTGATTGGACTTTATAAATAGTATGGGAAATTCTTCATTTAAAGTTTACTGGTTATTTTCCCCATGCTAATACATTCCAGATTTTGAAATAGTTTAGAATAAGTCAACATATTTGCAGCTGCTAATCCATCTTTCCAGCCCCTCAAACCTTCTAGATGACAATCTTTTGTTCCTTTTACTGGGTTCTCTGGGAACAGAGGCTTACTGGTTTTCACCTTGGCCCTATCCATTCCCAGTGTCCGAACATTTTGTGCACAAAGGAGTGGGGTTAATAATGAAGCATTTTTGCAACTAGGCCCAGGCAATGATCAAAGAAAATAGAAATTGACCTTTGTTTTCTGTCAATTGGCAGAGGAGGAGTGAGATCCATGGGGTGAGAGTCAGGCTAGGAAACGTAGCCAGTGACTGTGCTAGGACGGGATGAATTACAGATCTGGTACTTGGAGGTTTCTTGTTATAGAGCAAAAGGAGAGAACCTGCGATGTGCTCTGTCCAAGCCAGGCTATAACAAAGGGGGAACAGGGATCCTGGTGCCTCTCCCCAAGGAAACCTCAAAGCATCTCCTCTTGAACAGGAGGAGCAACTTTCATACTAGCAGTTGAGGCCAACTTTAGGTTCATAAATTCATAGTTTCAAAGGCTTTAAGGCCAGCCCTGATAATCTAGTCTGACCTCCTGCATAACAAAGGCCCTAGAACTTCTCTAGAAGAATTCCTGTTTCACAATGGTCCCATGTGTCTTCACCTGAGGCTGGGTCTAGTCATGGGGGTAGAGCTCAATGGTAGAGAGTTTGACTGCACATTAAGTAGTTCTTGGTTCAATTCCAAGTGCCCCCTTTGAAGCCTTTGTTAATAAGCAGCAGGTTTAAAAGAAAGAAAGGGAAGTATTTTTCCACACAACGTACAGTTAACCTGTGGATCTCTTTGCCGAGTATGTTGTGAAGGCCAAGACTATAACAGGGTTCAAAAATGAACTAGATACATTCATGGAGCGTAGGTCCATCAATGGCTATTAGCCAGGATGGGAAGGGATGGTGTCCCTAGCCTCTGTTTGCCAGAAGCCAGGAATGAACAACAAGGAAAGGATCATTTGATGATTATCTGTTCATTCCCTCTGGGGCACCTGGCACTGGTCACTGTTGGAAAACAGGATACTGGGCTAGATGGACCTTTGGTTTGACCCAGTAGGCCGATCTTGTGTTGCTTATGTTCTTGGTTGTATGAACCAGTCTTGGCTATTAGAGGAGCAGATGGTTTCAAAAGACCACTCTCTTGGATCTGGGAATCCTGGGCAAACTAATTCCCTTTCTTTAGAGAATGACAGAAAAACCCATTTCCTCCTTCTTTCTCTTCCAGGCTTTGTTACTTTTTTCAGAGACTCACCTTTAGGGAGCACAGAGAGATCCATCTGCCCAAACTGCTAATCCAACCTGCAGCAATGGAGGCATGCTCTGTCCTCAGCCAGCAAGAACAGGCCTTGCCAGAGAAGCCCCAGAGAAGGAAATGCTCATGGAAGATCCTATCAGGCATGAAAAGACTTTGTGTCTGCAGCCAGTGTAACAACTCGATGGCAGATAGTGATGAGGAGAGAACAGTTTCCTCTTGAAGAAGGTGGACGTGCTTTTCCCTGAAGAAGGAGAAAGCAGCTGAGAACTGGGTGGAGTCAGAGGAGGAGAAGCTGCAGGAGAAGCCAGACAAAGTCCAACAGGATCTTAAAGGTGAGGATACAGACCACATGGTTAGCGAGGAGCGTGTGAGGAATACTCACACCAGTCACTCTACAAGCCTTATGTAAGCGGGAGAATGGTCTCGCTATTGTGGGGAATTTTCCTGGCTTCTGCACTACTCTGGTGAAATGGGCTAGTGGAAGGATCTGAGTCCTCGCTCCCACTTCCTTTACCCAGAGGCCTCCCTGCTCTCGAGGTCTTTCCTGTCTGGCAGAGTTCTCGTAACCCCGACAAGACTGGGCCCAGGATTCCTAGGGGGCTCCACCCAGTAGCGTAGCCGGGGGGAAGTGGAGGTAGCAGCCACTCCCCCTGTGAGCAGAAACGGTGCCTTAAAAGGGAAGCGGCCCCTTTTTTCAAAGGGGGAGCAGAGCTAAACAAAGGTGCCGCTTCTTTTTAAGGTGCCGCTTCTTGCACTCACCCGGTTGCGCTCCAGCTGTTCGGCGGCGGGTCCTTCACTCGCTCCAGGTCTTCGGCGACATTTCGGTGGCGGGTACCACCGAGGACCCGGGGTGAGTGAAGGACCCACCGCCAAAGTGCCTCCGAACAGCTGGAGTGCCGCCGGAGCGCCGCCGGGTGAGTACAGGGGGAGGTGCCTTTTTTAGCTCCGCTCCTCCTGTACTCTGGACCTGGCTACACGGCTGGCTCCACCCCCAGTGGAGGAGGGGGCAGGAGAGGGAGGCAATGGGATGGCCCTGTGGGTCCCAGCACTGCCTGAGAGGCTCCCATCTCTTCTCAGGCAGAGGGGGCCAAAGAACGTATGAAAGACTGAGGAAACCTTGGCACCTGTCGAGGCTTTTTAATAAACGGGCTCAGCCGGAGTCTCCACGCTCACTAGGCGCTGCCAGCCTCCCACGGGACAGACTATTCCAGGGCAGCTGGCCAATGGAAATCCTCAGTCCCAACAGGCTTTGTCCCTGTTCATTGCAGACCCTCGGGGACGGGAGCACCCTACCTCAGCCCAGCTCCAAGCCCTGATGATGGCAGCCGTGAAGGGGCTGACAACACCCACCCTGGAGAGATTTAAAGCGGCAAAGGAAGAGCTGAATGTCATCGTATCTCTACATAGAGACAAGATGGAGAGAGTAAGAGACTCCCGCAGTGGGGCGGGGGATGCTGCGCAGAGAGGGGGATGGGAGAATTTCCTCTCCTAGGAAACCGTTCCTGGGACACACTGGCATGGTGCTTTGAAGGCTGGCTCTGCCCCTTCCATTCATCGCTTGGCCGCGGGTATCTGCGGCGTCAGGCTTTGAAAGTGTTCTCTGCCCGCTGGCACTCTGCCACATCCCTGAGGACAGCCCAGCCACACTGAAGGTGCGCGATAGCCCCAGCCCTGGCAGGCAGCACTTACATAGTCTGCCGATGGGCCTCCACATTAGGCTCAGACGTGGTTTTCTCACACATGCTGCAGGGCCTTGTTTTCCAGCTGAAGTATCAGGAAGAATTTGGCTTTGAACTTTTCTCTCTGTCTCGCCCAAGCTTTGATCCTGTTGCCCACCCCACAGGATCTGAGTGCCTCCCCCATGAATTAGATTGGCCTAGGGAGCTTTCTGGCAGACTTCATTTCTACATCCCCTGGGTAGGAGGCTCTCAGCGTCATTTACTCCCCTGAATTATTAAGCTCCACCGCCCTCCTGGGAGGTAGCAATTCTACCCATTAGACACCTGGGGAAACTGAAGCCCAGAGAGCTCCTTGAATTGCCCAAGCCTGCGCGGCTGATTGAGAAAGGAATCAGGGTTCACGTTCCCTACAGTCCTTGAAACGGTGCCTTTAATCGCTCGGCCTGGAAATAGGTGACATTCCTGCCATACTCCAAATACCACCTGCACATGGCACGGAAGTGCAGACTTATTCCCTTCCTGGGCTTTGGATTTCCTGGAAACTCGGAGACTAATAAACAAACCGAATCCTCAGCCTGAGCTTCCTCCCCCAACCTGCCTGTTCCTAGCGTTTCCTGCAGGTCACCCTGTCTCTGGCCGAGTTCCCTGTTTCCAACAGGTCCCAGTGGGAAGTTAACAAATGGCCCCTCAATCAGCGATTGATTTGTGCCAGGCTCTAACTCCTGCTAGCAGAACAGGTCAACAGAATCCAGCCATCCGGGGTGTAGCTCCTGCTCCTTGTTCGAGAGAGGAAAGAGCAATGACCAATTCCTCATGGAAGAGCCCTAGGGGGTGGCTTGTCCCTTTAGGGTCTGTCTATCCTGTGTTGCAAACTCTGCAGCAGGAGCCTTAAAGTCTGGCCCTATGCCGGGCTGGCACTGTGGGGCCCACACAGCAATGCAGACTCTTCTGGGCTTGGGCTGGAGCTTGATCTCTGAAGCCTGGGGAGAAGGGTGGCTTCACAGCCTGGGCTCCAGCCCAAGTCACCATGTCTACATGGCTGTTCTTAGGGCCATAGCCTGAGCCCGAGGTTAGAGACCCGGCTTTAGGATTCTTACGGCAGGTTTTACAATCCCGCAGGACAGAGGTTCTCCTTAGGGCGGGGGCCTGGAGCTGGCTCGCCCCATCCAGCTCACCCTGCCTGCCATCTCTGGGGTGGGCTCTGGGGTACATCAGTAGAGCCAGCTGGGTCTGGAGCAGTGGTTCTCAACCTGCGGGCAATCAGCATAGAGCTGCGCCCCAGGGAACATCCTCCGGGCCAAACAGGGAGTTTGGGCTTTGCCCACTACAAGCCTTTTGGGGAAGGCTTTTGTGTGTGTTTCTGAGCTTTAAGGTGCTAAACCAGACCTCAGGAAGACTGGGGTTCCCAGACTTGTCAAAGCCTCTTTCTTGAGATTATGGGAAACCGAGGTGAGAGGCGGCTTGCAGGGCTGCCAGGAGGGGTTACCCGGGAGGAAGCCACTCATTGATAAATCCATCCCTCAACTTTCTGGCATTCTTCCAGGTTGGGGACATTGTAGGAGGTATCTTAATCTGGCCAGACAACATCCATGATCCCAGAGCCAGGAAAGCAGCGCTGAGGGCCACGGCCTTGCTGGCCTGCTCCCACCCCCAGGACGTGGTTCTAACCTGTATGGCACACACGTTGTCACCGGACAGGTAGGGAGTTGCTCTGTTATCACCTCAGTCCAGTATTTCTCTTCCCACGCCTACTGAAAGGCCACAGGGAAGGGTCCATCGGACTCACCCAGTTGGAGTGAGTTTCCTGCTGCGCAGAGAGCTGTCCATGCTTATTAAGAGGCGATGCCCAGGCCCAGCCACTGAGGAGCCAACCCCTCCTCCTGAACTCCCTAGGATGGAGACATGCCAGTTTTCTGGAGAATTCTAGCATTGTCCTGATTTCTATGGGTCACCCCACTTCCTCTCAGATCCAGTACAGAGCCAATAAATGAGTTTGGGGCTCACTCAACACCCCTGGGTCGGGCTGCTCCTTATTGTGTGAGAGAAGGCAGTGATGGAAAAGGCCTATGAGGCCCATCTGTCTATCCCCTGGAGACCAGTGGAGGATTGTTATCTGTAGTCAGATCCCTAGTTATTCCATGGCTGAGGAATTGGTGAAAAAATGCACTCATTCTTATGGAGCTGGGCAGCAGAGGTAAATCTCTTAAGACAGAAATTTCCAGCCCTTATTGTTGCAAAAAAGAAAAAAAAAATCATCCACACATGACCAGAGTGTAAATGCAGTGCAGCCTGCCTGAGTCTGCAGACAGCCGGCAGTAATACCTCTGAGCCCAGGGCTACACTAGGGGAGGGGGTCGATCTATGATACGCAACTTCAGCTACGTGAATAGCGTAGCTGAAGTCGCCGTATCGTAATCGACTTACCTGGCCATGAGGACGGCGGCGAGTCGATCGCTGCCGCTCCCCCGTCGACTCCGCTTCCGCCTTTCAATGAGGTGGATTTCCAGAGCCGACGGGGAGCGCGATCGGAGATCGATTAATCGCGTCTTAACGAGACACGAAAAATCGATCCCCGATAGATCGATTGCTACCCGCTGATCCGGCGGGTAGTGAAGACAAGCCCTGAGAGGGGTGAGTGCCTCTTTTCATCTCAATATGTTGTGAACTCAGTCCTGCTGGTTATTGCTAACCACTTTGCAGAGTCATCCAGCTGAGGTGTTTATAACACAATCCCCATGTGCCTAGGGGTCCTAAAACCCAACTGGACCCTAGCCAGAGGTCAAAACTCCGGCTTTCCTCAGCATCATCTGAAATGCAGTTCTGCACTGGCCATAGACAAATCCGGGTCACATTGGAGAGCAAAGTGAAGAGCAGCATGAAATAAATTGAATTTCTTACCCAGTTCAGTTACCAGAGGAATACAGTGTTGGTTTTAATATTTATTTGAGTGTTTGATTTATAAACCTTTCAGGTTTGAATTTCTTGAAACAGCCACAGTGCTTTCCAGGGTCTGTGCTCAGAAGCTAGAGAAACTTGGCAGCCTTGGCACAGAATTTCAGTCAAACTTCCTGAAGACCTTAAATCCAGGCCATTTGCTCTTGATTTGTCCAACCTAGTTCTCAGTGTCCCCAGGGCTTGACCACTATGTCCAACGTTCCTCACCAAACTTGGAAGTCAAATGACTGGAAGTCTTTTGGATCCATCTGCAGTCTTCCCTGGAGATGCCTGTGGGGACCAGGAGTGCTTAGATCAGCAACAATGGAGAGAAGAGAGAAGGGGGATTTCAGTACTAGTTTCTTTCCATCTCTGTCACACTGGCCAGTACAATCTCCCCTTCCAAGTTCCTGAATCCTCTCCTATCATGCCATGTTCTGGTTCAGTATCTGACCCCGCCCACCACACTGCAATAGGATTGAGCTGCTAAGAGACACTTGGCCAAATGCTGGGTCTCAGTTACACCCCCAAATAGCCAGAGTAACTCCAATGAAGTCAGGCAAGTTCCTCAGGACTGACCCTAGCGTAACAGAGCAGAATTGTGCACAGTTTGGTGGTCGCTTTCTGGTCAGCATATGGTCACTGTCTTGGAAACAGTGGTGCTGGCTTCAGGAACAATAACCCATTAGGCGAAAGGAATAAATACAACGTTCTCTGAAGGGACTTGCCCTGGCTCAGCCTCCCTGCACCGATCGGTGTCTCCTCTGAGAGACACCTTTCCTGCCTACACTCCTGGTCCACACTAACCCCCCAAGTTCGAACTAAGATACGCAACTTCAGCTACATGAATAACGTAGCTGAAGTCGAAGTATCTTAGTTCGAACGAAAAGGTACTTACTGCTGGTCCACATGGTGGCAGGCAGGCTCCCCCGTCGACTCCGCCTGCTCCTTTCACGGAGCAGGATTACCGGCGTCGACGGCGAGCACTTCCGGGTTTGATTTATCGCGTCTACACAAGACGCGATAAATCGATCCCAGAAGATCGATTGCTTGCCGCCGAAGCAGCAGGTAAGTCTAGACCTCCCTGGGGAGGCCAAGAGGTGGCAAAGCAGGGAAGGTCTGACGTCCGTGTTGGTGTCATTAAGCATACCCCAGGCGGGCCCCAATGAACCAAAGCACTAAACTAGCCACAGTGAGAATGGAATGTGAAACAGGCTGTGTATCAGTTGCTCTCACCCCTGAGACCATGTGAAACAACTGGGAGGCAAGAACAGAGCAGGGGAGGAGGGAATGAGATAGCAGTTTGACCAGAGCTGCTAACAAGCTGTACTCTTTGTTGCAAAGATGATTTCACTGCTTGAATGTATTTGCTACTTGCTTAATGTAAGCTTTGTAACTGTCGTGGAAAGGGGGAAGGGGGCAGAGAAGGGGGGGGGGATTCAGTTTCAGTAAAGCTATAAGAAGAGAAACTTTTGCTTGTGTAGTGTGCCTGATTTGAGACGTGCCTGGCTCCTTGCACCGCTTTGAGATCTCAAATAAACTTGGATTGCTTCTCCATGCTGGTGTGTTCATTGGAGCGAAGCACACCGGGCAACGAACCCCTGTTGCTGCTGTCCTCGGGCACTTTGTGCCAGCAACATCCGTTTCTGAATTTGCAGATGTGCCATTGAGCTGTGGAAGGCCTTGGGTGAAGAACCACAGCTCACCAGGGAGGTGCTGCAGCAGCTGCTGGACAAGCTCCAGCAGAGATGCCGGGAGGAGAAGAGCGGCAATGTGTCTCTTGGCTGTAAGTGAGACTTGAGATGTCACTTTGTGAACCCGCCACCGCACGGACGATGGTGCATGTGTGTGCGTGTGCGTGCGCACTTCACCCCTTCTTAGCTTCAGGCCACGGCTCCACTACACAATTCAGATGACCTAACTTACCTCGGTATACAGCCGCCACAGCAATTCCATCTCTTGTGTGTGTCTGCACTTTGCTGCTTGCGTCGGCAGTGCACGTCCTCACCAGAAACACTCGTCTCGATTGTACGGTCAGGGTGGGGCATTGTGGGAAGGCTCCTGAAAGCCAGTTGACGTAAGCGATGTGGTGTCTACACTGACACTGCATCGACCTAACTGAATCGACCTGGACTCTGCCCCTTGTGGAGGTGGAGTTATTAATTTGGCACCGAGGGGCAGTTCTTCCGATGGACAGGAAATTCCATAGTTAGGGTGATGCAGGGTGAGCGGCCTTGTGTTGACCTAACTCTGTAGTGTAGACCAGGCCTTAGTGTGTCCAAGGCACCTCCAACCAAACCAAAGAGATGTAAATAAAGTTTCCCCCAGGTAAAAGTTACAGATCTGAAGTGGTTTATCTTCTGGTACCCTGGCTCAGTTGTCTTCTGCTCTAGATGGCCCTTTAGTGAGCAGCTGCAGTTTGGGTGTCTCTTGGAAGTATCCTGGTTTCTGGCTCTGTAAGCTGTGACTAGAAATCTTCCCAGCATGGGATCATGAGATGTCCAGTACTCTGGACTGGGCCAGAAACACTGGGCCTACGAGAATGGATCTCCTCAGGATGGTTTCAGCCTGTTCAGTCATGGCTGGAAAGCCAAATCACAGGGTCTGCACCATTAAGAGAAAGAATGGAGAGTAACCCCATCCAGACCCTTCTGATCTTTCCATAGGGTTCCATCCTGCTTCCGTTCCAGGAATGGGAGAGGGTTCAGGTGCCTCCAAATGTCTCCTCCCCTCTCAGGACTCAATCCTCTTTTGTAATACGCATGGAGAGGAAATGAGACATGACAAAAGGACAATAGTGAATGGCAATGGGGGCAGGTGGCAGATTGGGAGAGTTGAGTGAAATTCTTTCTCCCCTCCAGGCAATGAAGACCATTTACGAGGTCCTTTTCCTATGGGGATACCGAGAAGCCATCCTGGAAATGTATCCCCAGATCCTCATCCTCTGCATCAGGCAAGTGCAGTATGTGATGGATCTGTACTTGCCAGGGGCCTACATGGCCAGCGGGACATCCAGCCCCGAGGAGGGATCCAACTACCTCAGCCCCCTAAGGTAATGACTGAAAGGAAAAGGAAGAACAGATCTGTTCTGCTAAACACATGTTGTCTGTTCATGGCCATCATTTGTTCGGGTGCTGTAGTTAGCCCAGGTCTCTCGTGAGGGAAAAGGGTTGAGAGCCGCGTGTTCTTGTGAGTCACACTCGCTCATCTGACTCCGTCCACAGGTCAGCTGCTTTCACTGCACAGTCAGGCCGCAGTCATGTGTGTGCATCCATCCACATGTGCCACCTGCCAAAGTGTCAGTGCTTTTATCAGGGCCTGGTGAGCAAATCTGTGGGCCTCTGTCCCAGAACGCGGCAGAGCCACACCAGCAGCATATGGGGCCAGGCACCGCAGGATGTCAGTGTCACAGCTAGACAGGAGGAAGAGGGACCTGTCCAACTGGTTCTGGGGAACAGTTAGGGGCTTCCATCTACATGGGAAAAACAGCGCCAGAAGACACCTCAGGTGGTGTAAACTGCTTTAGCTTTGCTCGCTTACACCAACTAAGGATCCGGCCCCACGTGCCCGCTGGAGTCCTGTTACCTGTCACAGTAAAGAATCAAGTATTCAGCCATAGTGAGTGATGACACCAACCATCTTAAGAAGCTACAGTGTCACTAACTGGTTACAAACTCAATGAAACTGCAGTGTAGACAGGGCCCATTGGGCAGGGAACTGCCATGATATCACACCGGATCTATCCTCGGGGAGGCTAGCTACTGCTGACCATGCTGTGTGTCCCAGGGCTTGTGCAGATTTGCCATGCTTGGGGCTGATCTCGTTGCCTGACACTGGTATTTTTTTTATCTTTAGCACATCAGTGGAGGCTGTGAAGACTTTTCTCCATGTCCGGATACTGGAAGGAATTTGCTGGCATCCAGTTTCAGCAGGGTTGGGACATGTTATCCTCCCGATATCACTATTCACAGGGTGTTGGCCTGATTGCAAGGTAGGAGCCCAAAGTTTCCTCTTTATTGGGTCTCTCTTGGGACTGGGATTTCCGGGTGAAATATTCCTCTGTTCCAGGCTGCTATCTCAGCCCAGCAACTAGAGAGGAACTCTCTCTCTGCCTTGATAATCACAAGGGACTTTCTGTTCCATGTTCCAGAGCCATGACCGAGTTTAAGAACCCTCAGCTCCCATGAACATGCCGCCGCTCCACTTCTCCCCACTCCCTCGCCAGAGAGGGAGGGGGGAGAAGCGAAGCGGCGGCGCCTTCAGGGGGGCAGGCGGAGCGGCGGTGAGCTAGGGCGAGGGGGACGCAGTAAGTAACGGGGGTAGAGGAACAGGAACCGCTCCCCACCCCAGCTCACCTCCACTCTGCTGCCGCCGCTCGGCTTCTCCCCCTCCCTCGCTGGGAGGGAGAGGGAGAAGCCGAGCGTCCCGCTCCCTCCAAGGCTTGCCACGTGCGACTCCCTCCCAGGCTTGCCGCGCATGAAAGCCTGGGAGGGAGGGGGAGAAGCCGAGCAGCGGTGGTGCAGAGCGAAGGTGAGCTGGGGCGGCGGGGGCACATTTCTAGGGGCGGCATGGCCGGCGCCAGAATGCCGCCCCTGGAAATGTGCCGCCCCAAGCACCCGCTTGTTTTGCTGGTGCCTAGAGCCAGCCCTGCTGCTCAGCCACCTCCCTGTCAGAGCGCTTCTCGACAAACCTCAGTGCCATGCTCCTAGCTCCTGCTGCAGCCTGGCCTGGGGGAGAGGGGGCCTGGCACTGGGTAGACGACCAGTTGTCTGGAGAACACAGGCCCTCAAAGAGGTGGAGATTCGCAGCAGGAAAGAGTTGGGTTGGGAATAGCCCGGCTCTCAGGGGCACTGAAGAGCAAAAGAAATGCTGTGTTTTATAGCAGCACATCCCTGCAAGGCCCCAGCAGCTGCTTCTCCCCTTCCCCAGACCAGTCTCCAGCAGCCTTCCCTCCCTCTCCCCTCATCTTCTAGGATTCTAGGATTCGGTGCTCTCCAGACAGAAATTAGGTCTAGGACACCATGGGGCTGCACTGTCCTGCACAGTGTCTCAGGCCCTGTTCTGCACAAGATGTCTATGGCGCTGGCCCGGTGGCCTCACTGCTCCCGTGAGCCAAGTCAGTGAACACGGGGGGAACCGGAGCAGCGTGCGGATTACGACTCTGTCGCGTTATGCTCTGATACTGCCTGGCTTTAACCAGGTGTCCCCACTCCCTGTGTGTCATTGCCAGGAGAGGGGCAGCATGCGCTCCGCTGCCATTTTACTGCTTGGCAACGTGGTGAGCAGGGTGAGGGACCCAGAGAAACCCATCGTGCAGCAGGAAATCATCCACTGCTTGCTCCCGCTGCTGCTGCATCTTGAAGACCAGGATAAGAGTGTGACACTGGTAAGTGCCAGGGTCATTATTTCCTTAAGGGCAAGGAGCCAGAATCCCCTGGGGCCCCCACTCCATTAATCGCCAGAGCCCCTTGCCCAAGCAGAGTCTTCTCCTCCCTGCTTCACTCCATGCTGGAGCCTAGTGCCTCATCCATTCTCGCAGCACGCAGCACAATCTGGAAGAAAACCCTGCTTCTGGGAAACAGTCCTGACTCTCTGTTGCAAAGACAGGCCTCAGGCCTTTGGCCTGCTGCATCCAAAGGTTCACAACAAGAGGCAGTAAAAGAAAAGGGAGCATAGATCTGTGAGTGCCCCTTTGGTTCAGGGAGCTGATACATGCCCACAGCCTTCTGGAAAGTGGATGCAGCTGCCCTGCCGTCTTCCCTGGAGCTCCTGAGAGAACTTCTCCAGGTCCCAGCTGCCCAACCTTCACTGGACGTTGCCCTCTTTTGTTGGGCCAACTGGGATGTGGAGGGAAGCCTGATCTGGGGGCTCCTATGCTCAGACTCTTTGGGATCCCAAAGCTGACTCACGCTCTCATGCAGTCTCTGCGCAGAAGGACTATGACTCTTTCCAGGGTGGTCCATAGAGGGGCTCAGGGCCCAGGAGAACCCCCGCATTCCACCCCAGGCCCCTCCCCGACTCCACCCCTCTCCCCAAGCCCCCACTCCACCTCATCCCACCCCTGTTCTGCCCACCACCCCACCCCTATTCCTCCCCTCCCCCCCAGGTCCCGCTCGTGAGCCAGCGAGGTGGGGCATAGCGTAGCGGGGTCGGGAGTACTGCTGCTGGCCCCAGCACGGCCCAGGTCCTGCGTCCCCCTGAAGTGTAGGGCCCCCCAAAGTGCGGGGCCCCGGGCAACCATCCCAAACCATCCAAAGGACAGGACGGCTCTGGCTCTCTCCAGCCAATACTCAGTTTCCTCTCCTGAGCACAGTCCTGTGTAGAACAAATTACAGGAATCTCCACTAGCAGGAAAATCAGGAGAACAAGGGATGGGGAAGGTTCGAATTCCCCCAGACTATCCCTCTCTCAGTGAGAACCCTCTTGGTCTCACCTTCTCTTGCAGAGATGTAAACTGACGCTCTTCCGCTAAGCAGTGCTTGGTAGGTGAATTCTTTGTGCCTTGAGGGTGGTGAATGGTGACTTGAGGGAGACCTTTCTAACCCCACACCCTGAGTACCCATCCGCTTCAGTCAGGTTGCAGGACTCTACTCCAGGCTCTCTGCTGGTTCATTTCTGCAGGTGTTACAGTCCCTTCACATTGTTGAAATTCTTCTCCACAACTATCAGACCTCCAAACTTTTGTCTTTTAAAATGAAAGCTGCGGTTCTGGAGAACACAACAGAGAGGCGCTGCTACAGCGTATGGGTTCATATTGGCTGTTACCATGCCCTGGCTGTATGCTTTGGCTTTCCTGGACTATTTGCTGTGGGAAGAACATGTCATTTGCATATTGTGCATTTTTTCCTTCTTCCTAGATGCTGAACATAGCATATCAGGGTTGGAAGGGACCTTAGGAGATCATCTAGTCCAACCCCCTGCTCAAAGCAGGACCAATCCCCAATTTTTTTGCCCCATATCCCCAAATGGCCCCCTTAAGGATTGAACTCACAACCTTGGGTTTAGCAGGCCAATGCTCAAACCACTGAGCTATCCCTTCCCCCCAACAACAAGCGTCACATCCCCAAATTCCTGTTCCAGGCCCTAGAGTACCTGGAAAGCTCACAGACAACAATCAGACATCCTGCAGCCCTGTTCATTGGTAAGCAGAGCAAATTCACTTGATTTTTAAATGCTTCCTTCAAAAGCCCTTTTCTAGACTGCTGCTCTGTTCCCTCCGACAGCACCAGAATCCTAAAACGGTGTGTGTGTGTGTCTGTGTGTCTGTGTGAGAGAGAGAGAGATTGAGAGAGAATTAACACGTGTTCCAAGATGAAGGGAGCAACTAAGTAATGAGATCCATTGTATTCTAACCCACGAAAGCTTATGCTGAAATAAATTTGTTAGTCTCTTATTTTCTTTTTGCTGACACAGACTAACACGGCTACTACACTGAAACCTGACATTGTATTCATTGTGTGTCTAGGAAATACTATCCACCATTACTGCGATTTGTTGTCTGAAACAGTGAATCAAGATGGCATCTCCTGCCTGTATGAAGGTAAGGAAATACCTCTGTGTGTTTGTGCCTCTGTGGGAAGTACAGGGGTGCAGCACTGGGCCTGAACACAGGTTTGAATGTGTCCCTCTCTGTCTAAGGACAGCGTTTAAGGAAGAAGGATGGTCATGCAAGCTTTCATTGAGGTACCACAATATGTGTATGGGAGCAGGGGAATTCCATCCCTAGCTCCTAGTATAGACGTAGCCTTAGAGCTGTGTGGGGAGACTGTCTTCATAAAGGTCAGAAAGTCTCTAAAGGAAGCCCTGACAGAATTGAAAAGGGCTGTCGTTATTAAGGATGATGATGACGACGATGATTACCCTCTGTAGGGAAAGATTCATCACCTGCCCTTCCTGTAATGGAGTGATTGCAGGCCAGGGAACTTTGCTCAGATTGGTTATCAGCTCCTAGGAAATCCCATGAGTGCACATGGGAAACACATTTCCCTGTGACCTCTTAAGGAACGAAGGCACAGGGACACAAAGGATTCCAGTGGACATTAGGAGCCTAAATCCCTTTGTTGATCTCGGCCTAAATGTTTGATGGTTTAACGCCACTGCTGCTGTCACTTTCCTGTTCTATCCAAAGAACAAGTGCTCCCAACCGTCTGTGTGTACGTATGTGTGTACGTGTGTGTGTACTGGTGTGTGTACTGGTGTGTGTATGGGTGTGTGTACGGGTGTGTGTATGGGTGTGTGCCGGCAGAGAGGGAAGTTACGCTAGAATGGGGGGTCTCCTCTCTGTCCAGGGCTATTTTGGGACTAGCTGAGTTGTTGTTGTTGTGCCCTTAGAATCTTGGGTAGTGAATAGCACGTGGCAATGGCCATCTGAAGGGGAGGTTTCCTAGGCACCAGTCACATCAGCACCAAGGGGTTTTCAACCCGTTTCCTCTTTGTTTCAGCTTTTCAGGAAGTGCCTTTGAAATCTGACAGGACCACGTGGTACATCCTCAACAGACATTATAAATGGTTGCAGAAGCTTGGAAATCTCGTGTCGGGTTCTGCATTCGACTAGGGAACCGGGACCAACACAGAAGACCTCTTTGTCCTGCTATGGTACGTACAGCAGATGCTTATCAACTTTTTGGTATCCCTAGCCTGTGTTTGCCAGAAGCTGGGAATGGGTGACAGGGGATTGATCACTAGATGATTAGCTGTCTGTTCATTCCCTCTGGGGCACCTGGCATTGGCCACTGTCAGAAGACAGGATAATGGGCTAGATGGACCTTTGGTCTGACCCAGTATGGCTTTTTTATGGTCTCATGTTTGGAACCGGGGCTGAACAACGAGGTGGATATTGGCAGATGACACAAAATTCTGCAGATTAGTCAGCCTAGAGAAGACTTTGAAGAAGTTCAAAGGGATCTAATAAAGCCATGTGACTGGGCAGCACAATGGCAGATGAAAACCAGTGCTGACAAAGGCAGGGCCATACACATGGAAAGCAGTGAGATGAATGACTCCACAATATGGCTGGTGTCAGAAACCAAAGCACGGATGGTTGGGCCCAGTGGTCAGAGTGGTGGAGGTCAAGCCGAGGGGAGCCAAAGGTTGGAGCCAGAGTCAGGAGTCTAGAGCAGGATTGGAACAGGCTAGGAGTAGGGACAGGGCCGGATTAATGATTCCTGGCCATTGGGAGCTGGGGAGGCAGAGCCTACAGGCTAGAGCAGCACCTGGACAGAGGTTCCCGGTGTGGTGCTCATTGTGGTGACGAGGCTGGGGGGAGAGGAACGGCAGCAGGCGGAGCCACCTCACCCCACCCCAACCCAGCCGGAATGCAGCACGCAGGGGCTTTAGTGGCTGCAGCACGGGGCCCCCCTTAGCCCTACTCCTTTCATGAGTGCATCATTGCCCCACTTCTGCCCCAGTCCCACACACTGGTACAGTGCAGACCCCTGTAGCTGATCGCTGACATCTCTCACTATAATGAAGTTACTGCAGAGTCAGGACAAGCCCACCTTTGGGCTCCATGGACGACATCTCACCCCCACTGAATAGAGCCCTACATTCACATAGCTTCTCGCATGTGATTCCCTCAGTCCTCAGAGCCAGGGGGAAAGAGGAGAAATTCTCCCAGACTCCCTTTAACCATTGCCAGCCCACAGGGTAGCGGAGGTTGGGGGGAGGTTGGGTGCTCTCTTTAAGAAAGGCCAGCTCTCAGGGAAGTTGCAAATGAGCATTAGCGAAGTGGGGTGATTTTGTTCAGTGGAAAACTACCCTGCTTGAAGGTTTTCTTCTAATTTGTGTTCCTGCCCTTTCTCCCTCTTACAGACATCTAGAGGCCAACAGGAGCCAATTGAGCCCCCCACCGATCACATCTCTTGTGAGACGGCAAAGCAGCTGTTGCCTAGGAAGGAGGAGACAGGAGAGGAAGAGCAGCCACACATAATCCCACAGCCACACATGTACCAGCCACACATAACCCCACAGTTTGATGGAGGAAGCCAAGCCCCTCCCCAGCCCTGCCGGACATGCTACAACTGGAGCACCAGTGTGCAGGGCCGGCTCCAGGCACCAGCCTACCAAGCACGTGCTTGGGGCGGCACCTGGAGGGGGGCGGCGCTCAGGGATTTAAAAAAAACAAAACATATTGAGCCCCATGGCACTCTGGGAGAGCGGGGCCACGGCCGGGCTCACCGCCCTCCCCCCGGCGCTCAGGCTGCCCGGGAGAGCCAGGCCCCGGCAGTGGGCCCGCCACCCGCGCTCCGTGCCCTGGCCGGGGCAGCGGGGCCTGTATCACTGCCCTCGCCTCATCAGTAATTACCACTCCGCCAGTATTTTGTCACCCACCAATCTTATCAGCAGTGATTACATTTTTTCTCCCAATTCACCGATTAAAAATATTTTAAAAAATTAGCCCTTGAGAGCTTCTTCAGACTCTTAGTACGCAGGACCTGCTCCCCACAGCAGTGTGAGAAAAGGCCGTCCAGCCCTGCTGGTACATAGGAGAGAAGCAAAGAAGGAAGGCAGGAGCTCTCCCTCAGCAACTACCTGAAGGTCCATCTCCCTGAGCGAAGGGAGGACCTGCTCCCGTTGCACCAGGGTTTGGTGTTCTGTCCCATCTAGTGGTGCTGAGACTCCATAGAGAGAGAATTAAATGAGTCCGCTCTATAGCCTTAGCTAATAGGCAGTTGGCTTTTAGCTCCTGCTGTAGAGGCTCATGGGCTAAGCTCCCAGCTTCAATCCTGCCCGCTGATGACCAGGGTCTATTAGTGTTATAAGTGGGGGGTTGTGACGTTATTGACATGAACTGTGACCGTATAGATCATTGCTGCAACCAAAGTCCTAGAGTTGCTCCTATTCATTTCACACCCAGAGTCATGAATTTCATGGCTAATGAAAGCTAAGAGGTTTCTTCCCTGTGGGATTTGCTGATGCTTCACCCCTGTGGGTTCTCCAATGTCAAGCAAGCTTTGAGTTGTCACTGTCGCTTTCCCCACACTCAAGGCACGTACAGGGTTTCTCTCCCTTGTGGGGTCTCCTGTGTGTAATACGGGCTGATCGTATCGTGAAACCTTTCCCGCACTCAAGGCATTTCTATGGCCTCTCCCCTGTGTGCAGTCTCTGATCTGTGTAAGGTGGGATCCCCCACTGAGGCTTTTTCCACACACCAGACACTGACAGGGCTCCTCTCCCGGAGGGGTTTTCTGATGTCTACTAAGTCCTGCCCCACAGATTTCCCCACCCACTAGTCTTCCAACCCCCCCCAGCTCTGTCCCCCAGTCCCGCTCCCAGGCTGCCCTCCACTCACTATTCCGCCGGACCCAGCGAGCCCCGCGGGGCGGAAATGAGGCTGGAGCGGGGCGGAAGTGGAAGCTGCGCCCTTGGGGAGAGGGGGGGCCGGGCTCTTGCAGGCAACATGTTCCCCCCCAGCCTCGCGAGCCGGCCCCTCCCCCACACGCCGTGTCTAGCCCCGCCCCCCGCACTCCAGGGGCGGAGGGAAAGGCCCTGCTGGAGATTCCCCACCCCTGTGCAGCCAGCACCGCCCACAGACACCCTGAGCTCCTCTCTGGTCTCTGATTGGTGCTCCCATCTCCCTCCAATCAGAGTGTTTAAATGTGCGTTCCATGGCCGCTGATTGGCCCATGCAGAAACCAAGTCTGGCTGTGATTGGAGGCCAGATCCGGAGCGTCCCATCGTGTTCAAGGCTGCCCCACATGGGGGAGAGTCCCGGGTCCCTGGCCACGCCCCCAGGTCCCGCCCAGCCCCTGTGGGGTCGTGGCGGGTGGTGGGAAGCAGCTGCAGCGCAGCAGCGCCCCCTAGTGCTGCTGCCGGTGTGAGCTTTGCCCGGCTACTGGCCATGGGGGGCGGGGCTAATGCACAGTGTGGGGGGGCTGCAGCCCCCACAAGCCCCCTGCCCACAGAGCATGAGCCTGGCCGGTCCCTCCTGCCCCGTGTCCTGTCTCCCCCCAGCGGCCAGTGCCAGGTGCCCCGAGGGACTGAGCCGAGCAGGGAACCGTCCCGGGACCCGGCCCCTGTCGCCCATTCTCAGCCTCTGCCAACAGAGACCGGGGCCCCTCCCTGCCCATCCCGGCCAAGGGCCGCTCCTGGCCTGACCCTCCAGGAACTGATCCATTTCCCCTTGGACCCCGATTCCAGCCCAGCCCGGCGCTGCCCAGATAAGGGTCAGAGCAGTCAGGGGACGGAGGTGGGGTCCCGGGGAGGTGGTTTGGGGTAGGGGTGTGGATAGGGGTCAGGGCAGTCAGGGGACAGGGAACAGGGGTTTGCATAGGGGGTTGGGTCCTGGGGGGTGGTTTGGGGTGGGGGTTTGGATTAGGGGTCAGGGCAATCAGGGAACAGGGGAGTTGGATAGGCGGGGCGGTCCCAGGGGGGCGGTTTGGGGTTGTGACAGCATGGGGGAGTTTCCTGTTTTCCTCGTTGCCTATGGGGGGTTTTCTTGGTTTCCTAGGGTTGCATGAAAAGGGGGTGGGACTCAGTTTCCCTGGGTGTTACGGGTTTAACGAGGTGACGGGAGAGGAAGTTTGTTGTTACAGGGGACTGGCGAGGGAACTGGGGACCCCAGCCACGGACGTGGAGAATGAAGACCCCGGCGATAGGGCCGGTTCTGGCCAGTGGGAGATCAATAGGCTGCGAAGAGAGGAGCCACAGGGGGCCAGCCACACGGGGCCAGAGACAGAGAAGAGGCCCAGACAACCCTGTTTGCAGGGCTGTTTACCTGGAGAGAAGACAATGGACAGAGGCGGGGCTTGGGGCCAGTGATATCCACAGCCCGGCTGGGAAGCAGGGGGGCTCTGGGCTGGAGAGAGGAAGCAGGCAGAGCCCACCTGGATAAAGGAGAGAGCTGGATGTGCTGGGCTGGGGGTAGGCCAGGCCTGAGGCCCTGAGAGTTCCTGTGCTGTGTTCAACGCTCAATAATCCCTCCAGTTTGACACTGGCTGAGAGTCACTCTGGTCTAGAGAACAGGGTTGCATCGTCCCCTTCGGGGGTGGAGGCCCGGGGGTCCAGAGTGCGCGGACTCCCTGAGGGGCCCACGGCGAGAGACAGGAGTGCTAAGGCTCAGAGAGGTGTGGATCCAGGAGGTGGAGGGACTGGACCCTGAGAGAGAGTGGACCCCCGAGAAGGGCTGTCTCACTGAAATGGGCACCCGCCACGGACCGCACGGGGCCAAGAGAGGGCACGACCTGTGAGTCCGTGACAGCGTGGTAGCAGAGGACGGTTGGCGGATGCACCCTGTAGACCGTTGGCTGCGGGCGTAGGCGCTTGGCAGTGAGTGGCTGGCAGCGATAGAACAAGGGTATTGAAAGGAACCAGCCTGGAAATGGCCTATAACCAGCTCCGTGAGAGCAACCTGGCACATCTGTGCAGGGAATGAGGGCTGAGCGTGGGGAGGCTCTCTAAGGAGCAGCTGATTGCTCAGCTTGTAGAGACTGAGCAGTCTGAGGAACAGGCTCCAGACCCTAGTGGGGCTCCCGTTGTGCCCAGAGAGCCGGGGAGTAGCCGTGGGGCAGTCTGTGTAGCGACCGGGAGTGCATCAGACCCAACTCCCCAGTCAGCACAGGGAGACCCCCGTCAGGTTTCTCCCTAGAGGAGCTGCGGAGACTGGAGCTGGAGCTGAAAGCGAAGGAACTGGACCTGGAAGAGCGAAGACTGGTGGACCGAGAGAGAGAACGAGAGGACCGGGTGGAACAGAGGAAGCATGAGTTGCAATTGGAGGAGCGGTGGGCCAAGCGGGCCTGCCGTGGAGTAAGTGGGTAAGGGCCCCGAGATGTCAGTGGGGTGGGGAATCTAGACACCAAACTGCTGCCGCAGTTGAAGGAGGGGGTGGATATTGATGCCTATCTCACAGCCTTTGAGAAGGCTTGTGATCTGAACCAGATTGTCCCCGCAGACAGGCTCCGCTGTCTGACCCCCCTGCTGGGTCCCAAGGCCATCGAGGCATTCAGCCAAATGGATGGGATTGAGACGGGAGACTATGACCTGTTCAAACAGGCTTTGCTGCTGAAGTTTGAACTGAACCCCGAGGGGTAGAGGAATCGATTCCGGGGTGTACGCAAGGCCTCAGGTGTCACTTACAAGGAGGTCGCCGTGACTACACCCGGGGTGCCAGCCGACGGAGGGATGCGACGATAGAGCAGTTGGAACGGGAGTCTTAGAGCTGGAGAGGCGTCTGGCCGCCAGCCCTGAGGATCCATCCCTCTGTGGGGCATGCCGGGAGACGCGGGAGGAGCTCCGGGAACTCGAAGACCATCGGGCCCGGGGCACCTTCATTCGATCCCGCATCCGTCTCCTTCGGGAGATGGATCGCGGCTCCCGCTTCTTCTACGCCCTGGAGAAAAAGAGGGGGGCTAAGAAACATGTCACCTGCCTCCTCGCAGAAGATGGCACCCCCCTCACGGATCCGGTGGAGATGTGCGAGAGGGCCAGGGCCTTCTACACGAGCCTTTTCTCCCCGGATCCGACCGACCCTAACGCTTGCAGAGTGCTCTTGGATGAACTCCCTACGGTCAGCACGGGCGACCGAGACCGGCTAGAGCTGCCTCTCACTCTGGCCGAGTTCTCGGAAGCCCTCCGTCGCATGCCCACCAACAAATCTCCGGGACTGGACGGGCTGACCGTGGAGTTCTACCGCATGCTCTGGGACGTCCTCGGCCCGGACCTTGTCACCGTCTGGGCTGAGTCCTTGCAGGGCGGGGTCCTCCCTCTTTCGTGCAGGTGAGCCGTGCTCACCTTATTGCTGAAGAAGGGGGACCTCCGCGATTTACGGAATTGGCGTCCCGTCTCGCTCCTCAGCACAGACTATAAAGTCGTAGCAAAGGCCATCTCGCTGCGGCTGGGGTCTGTGCTGGTGGACGTGGTCCACCCAGACCAGACCTACACCGTCCCGGGCTGCACCATCCTTGACAACCTGTATCTGGTCCGGGATCTCTTGGAGCTTGGGTGTAGGGATGGTCTGTCGTTCGCCCTCCTGTCTCTGGATCAGGAGAAGGCGTTCGACAGGGTGGATCACGGGTACCTCCTGATCACTCTGCGAGCGTTTGGCTTTGGGCCCCAGTTTGTGGGTTTTCTCCAGGTGCTGTACACCTCCGCAGAGTGTCTGGTCAGGCTCAACTGGACCCTGACCGAGCCGGTCAGCTTCAGGCGAGGAGTACGGCAGGGGTGCCCCCTCTCGGGCCAGCTGTACGCTATGGCGATCGAGCCCTTCCTCTGTCTCCTCCGCAGAAGGTTGACGGGGTTGGTGCTCCGAGAGCCAGAGCTGTGGCTGGTCCTGTTGGCATACGCCGACGATGTGCTCCTCGTGGTCCAGGACCCGGGCGACTTAGTGTGGGTGGGGGCTTGCCAGGCGATCTACTCGGCAGCCTTCTCTGCCCGGGTCAACTGGGTCAAGAGCTCTGGCCTGCTGGTAGGGGACAGGTGGCAGGTGAGCTCCCTCCCACCCGTGCTTCAGGCCATCAGGTGGAGCGCGGGTCCGCTGCTCTATCTCGGCGTTTACCTTTCTGCCACGCATCCAGCCCCGCCGGAGAAGTGGCAAGGTTTAGAGGGCAGGGTGACAGAGCAGATCCGGAGATGGACAGGACTACTCCGGTGCCTCTCCTTTCAAGGGAGGGCACTGGTAATCAACCAATTAGTCCTGTCCATGCTCTGCTACCAGCTCAACACCCTGGTCCCGGCCCCGGGTTTCCTGGCCAACCTCCGGACGTCGATTCTGGAGTTCTTTTGGTCAGGACTACACTGGGTCTCTGCAGGGGTTCTCCATCTTCCTCTGGAGGAGGGTGGGCAGGGCCTGAAGTGTCCACACACTCAGGTCCATGTCTTTGGTCTCCAGGCCCTGCAGAGGCTCCTTTATGGTGCAGGTAGTCTGGCGTGGAGTGTATTGGCGCACGCCTTCCTACACCGCTTCCGAGGGCTCCGATACGACCGGCAGCTCCTTTATCTCCATCCGAGAGGTCTTCCGCAAGACCTCTCTGGGCT
The DNA here is from genome assembly GCA_033296515.1 of Macrochelys suwanniensis. Taxonomy (NCBI): domain Eukaryota; kingdom Metazoa; phylum Chordata; order Testudines; family Chelydridae; genus Macrochelys; species Macrochelys suwanniensis. The sequence goes on along the minus strand of CM065778.1, from coordinate 71,245,638 downwards.
GCCGGTCTTCTACCAGGACCTCCTCCAGACCTGGAAGCTATTCTCAGCGACCAGGTCCGTGGCAGCCACCGAGGGGGCAGATCTCCTCACGGAGCCCCTGCTACACAACCCCCAGCTCCGTGTGCAGGTGGCGGAGTCCCCCTCGGTGCGCCAGAGGTTGGTCCTGGCAGAAGTCACTAGGGTCGGAGACCTCCTGGACTACGACCGGGGAGACTGGCTGGATCCCCTGACGCTTGCTCAGCGCATGGGGCTCTCCAGACCTCGTACTCCCCGGCGCGTACTTCAGGAGGTGAAGGCTGCTTTGCCGCCCGCTGCTCGGGTTTACCTCGACCGGGTCCTGTGAGAGGGTACGCCCCGCCCTCCCTTCACCCCAAGCCCTCCGGACCTTTTTATTGGGCCCCTGCCCCGTGGACCCAACCGGGTCCCCTGTCCCTTCACGGTGAGCCGGCTGCATGAACTGCAGCCGGTCCGCTTCCAGACCGCGCCAAGGAAACATCTATACACGCTCGTGCTCCACACCCTTCATCTCCTCACCCTCACGTCCCGCCCCGATACGAAATGGCGGGACCTCCTGCCACCTCTAGAGGGTGAGAAGCCCCGGTGGGCCAGCCTTTACTCCTCCTTAGTCCCAAGGCCCACCGGGGATGTCAGTTGGCGGCTCCTTTACGGAGCCGTGAGCACGGGCATGTACTTGGCGCGGTTCACCCCAATCCCCGACACATGTCCCTTTTGTGGCATGAGGGAGACCCTGGTGCACATTTATCTGGAGTGCGCCAGGCTGCAGCCCCTGTTCCGGCTCCTCTTAGACATTGTGTTGAGGTTTTGGTTGCACTTTTCCCCTCACCTTTTTATTTATGCACTTCCAATCCACGGCCCCACGAAGTCACGGGACCTACTGGTCAACCTCCTCCTGGCCCTAGCTAAACTGGCCATCTACAAAACCAGGGTGGGGAGGTTGGCCGACGGAGGCTCCTGTGACTGTGGGGCCTATTTTCGATCCTCTGTTAGTTCATGCATCCGGGCAGAGATCCTCTGGGCAGCGTCCACTGGCTCCCTTGACACCTTTGAGGAGCAGTGGACGCTGTCCGGGATTCTCTGCTCGGTGTGCTCATCTGGTTCACTTTGTTTGACCCTTTGACCGCACTCCCATTCCTGTTGTTTCATTTTTTGTCCCCCGGAATCACGTGGTATCCAGGTCCTCTGGATCCCTCCTCTTAGGTTGAAGGAGGGGATCCTTTAGCAGTGGGCGGGCTTTGCCCGCCCACGTCCCGAATCCAAATAGGAACGCTAATTCTAAAACTGACCACTAACCCTAACCTAAACCCAAACCCTGAACTTAACCCTAAACTTAACCCTAACCCTAATCCAGCCCTAACTCCTAACCCTAACACTGACCCTAACCCGAAAACCTAACCCTAAACCTAAACCAAACCCAAACCCAAACACTAACCCTAACCCTAATTCTAACACTAACCCTAATCCTCGCCCAACTCAAACCAAAACCCAAACCCTAACCCTAACCCTAATCCTAACTGTAACCTCTAACGGAAACCCAAACCCTAAAACTAATCCTAACCCTAAACCCTAACTCTAACCCTAACCCCTAAC